>OW443325.2:21334166-22668333 GCA_937001555.2 Hypsopygia costalis
ACGGCGATTCTGGTCCTGTCGGAAATCCGACGACAGGGGAAGGATACCGTCCTTCCTTGAATCTGGCAACCATTTCTACCACCGCGACGGAGACCAGCTCTCCCAGGGTGGTGTCAGGTTCCTCGATCATAGAACCCTCGGCAACAACCTATAGCATATCTTGTTCTAAAACTGAGAAAGAGGTGTTCCCTAAAAGTGGTACAAGTTTATGCTCCAGCTACGGCACACCCGGATGATGAGGTCGAGGCCATTTATGAAGATATCACTTAGGCCATACATCATACCAACAAGACCTATTTCACGGTTGTTGTCGGGGATATCAACGCTAAGGTGAATACAAGAAGGCAATGAATCGGCAGTCGGAGGATTTGGTTTGGGGTCGAAGAATAACATTAAAAAATGGGAATTTATCCCCTTTTTTAATGTTATTCTGATCCGATTTACGTTCGACTTTAAAAATAAACGGCTAATATATTTTTGTTACTGTATGCTGTCTCTCATCTGACTGATCTAATGTGATATCTCTACGATACAAAAAGTACAAGGAAATGATGTTTGTATCATCGTCAACATAACAAAACATAGTAGCAAGCATCCGAACGAAACTTTTGATTTACATTATGGAATGCCCCCCTAGTAGCAATACGGAAGTTGGCTATATTGGTTAAAGGTTTTGTCTCAACTTTTTCAGTATGCGTAGTTATATGAACTAATGATTAACCAAACCAATATTTTCATTTCATCACTAACACAAGCGTTACTTCTCAACGTTACACGAAATTAAATTTTGGATGTGTGCAAATTCAAACATTGAGTATCTCTGTCGAATCTCGCTTACAGAGAACTCTGGAGGGTTTTTTATGAGGATAAAGAGCGGCAATTTTGAAAATGACTATGGTGGTTTGAAAACAGAAAAATAATTAATCGGTAATTTCTCTGGGTAGGCAATGACTTTTTGTCTCTATGGACCGCACGCCATTGAGAAATACGCAACGGGACGAGTGGCAAAATATTGTATTTTGTTTCAAATTTTAATAAAAATAATATAAGTATTTTTAATAAAAATATTTTTTTTGTTTAACTCGTAATTTTGACAGTACACTACTTTTATTACCTAAACAAGCAATACGAAAGGATTTTGGGAAATTCAACATCTATGGGTTGAAAATTTGTATTGGGTGGGTAAAATATATTCTCTTGATTTGTTACATAGGCGATAGCAAAATGCCTGATCGAAATAAACCGTCATCCTTCCACCGAAGAGCTATTTTGAAGGTATATCCATTATAGAAATTTGATATATCCATTATAGAAGACAAGGTATATCGATTATAGAAATTCTGCATTATAGAAATAGAAAGCATACTGCGAAAATATTACCTGTGGCTGTGCGAACGAATAACTGTGTTTGCAAGAAATTCTTCTGTCGACCTTAAATGATGAATTAATTAAATTACGAAATTTTACTATGGTGACAGTGAAGACATAAGTTTACATTGTTGCAGATATGGATGACACGATGACACAGTACGTAATTAACCAGTTTTTAAAATGATTCAATCCGTAAGTAGAACATTCATCTGTCAGCCTGAAAATAACGGTAGGGAGTTTCAATTATTTAATTTGAATCCATCCGCCTAACATGTTGCAATAGGATAAGATTATGGATCTTATCATAAAAAATATTATCGAAACTTAACGTCACTGGGTCAGCGAACTACGCACATTCCTGGTATGACATTATGATGCAAAATTACTAAAACAATTTAGTTTTAGTAATTACTATAAATCTCTAAGGCAAACAACTATCTGCGTAAACAATGTTTTCCATATGGGCAGTTGTATATTGGCGTATATTGTACTGGAAATGCTGAAAATCATACATTTTGAACACTAATAGAATACTTAAAAGACATCTGGTATTGGCATTTACGAGGTGCGGTCCAAAAGTTTCTGGCTGGAGAATTGGGCAGCTTAAAAAAAACAAAAAAATATGTCATCGCGATTGTCATCTAACCTGCTTTTTCGTGTATGGTTTTGGGTTTTCTGTTGGTTGTTGTTTTGATTTCACGGCGTTTTAACGATAGCCTGATTCCTCTCTAGATTCATGAATAGAGGCGCTGCATTGAGATTGAGGCACTTCTACCTCCTAACACTATTATTTTCAAGTTTCCAAGTTTTCGATTATATACGCTCATTATTTTATAACATGTTTATTTACATTATTTTATTGTCTCAAATGTATAAGTTGTTGGAAGCTACATCGAATGGAGCTACATAGATACCTACATTGAAAGCTGTAATCGAAGTAGTAAATAAGTTAATAATTTTACTACGTGTTAATAATGAGAAACTAAAAGTATCATTTTAAATTTACTGTAGTGAATTGTGCTATAAAAGTAATGTTGTTTTATCGTATATGTATGGGTTCGATGCCTCTTGCCTATCATTGAATGCATTTTTTTCCCCGAACAGAACGGAGACGGTATATGCGTTTGGGGTGCTAGGACACAGCATAGTCTAGGATGTTTGTGCAAATCAATGTTGCCAATTATCTCCAAAACTACGAGTCCGATTTTGATGCGATTTTCAGTGATGGGTTCGGGTTTGATTGGTGCATGTTATTAGATAGGTGTTGCTATGACAACTCACCAGGGGGCGCTGCAGTAAATATTTGTTTGTGAAACCACTGTTGGCATTTATCTCCAAAAGTACGAGTCCGATTTATATGCGGTTTTCAGTGATGGGTTCAGGTTTGATTGGAGCATGTTCTTATGCTGCGGCTACACTACCTTACCGTCTACCGGGCTGTTACCGCCATAATTGTGGCATTAAATTACCGTTTAAATTACTGCGTGAAGTGGTGTGGTTACACTAGAGTTTACCTAGATATGTCAATAAATTAGGCGGTAAAAATATCATTTTTCAAGATGGAGGTTGAGGCTACAGCTGTTATATTTATTTAGATGGTTTCGGTCTTTTTTCTTCTTCAAATCATCATTGTACACTGCGATTTTTATCGGGGTATACCCGACTGAAAGCTTATAAAAAGATACGGTTCGCATTGGAATAATTCCAAAACTCAAGCTTTTTTCGTTTGACCACTTCATGTCGGTCGATACGTGCGTCGCCGTTGAGTTCATGCTGCACACTGGTCAAACAGTAGTGTGGCCACAAACGCATTATTTACCGCGGTAATTCTCTTTGATGTGCGAAAAAAGACCGCCGCCGGAGCTATTGTCTACCGCAATTTGCCATATTGATTGGCATTGTAAAATTATGGCCATAAATCGTGGTTACACCTAGGCGTTGTTGAAATTATGGCAATAATTATTGGCATATCACGGTACTGTAGCCGCAGCATTAGATAGGTGTTACAGTGACAACTCACCAGAGGGCGCTGCAGTAAACATTTGTTTGCGCAAAACCAAAACTACTAGTCTTATTCTGATTCGGTTTTCAATAGGCTATTTGACCAACTTTTTTTTGGGTTTGATATGTAGCGACGTCTCAATAATATAACCATAGGTGAAAGTATTACTTCGATAGCACAAAAATCTCTCGAGATATGTTAATTTAAAAATCACAATTTTACTGAGTTATGACGTCACAGGTTTGTATTTTGTATGCCTCAAATCAGAAATTTGTACGACAACTATATTAAATATTACGTTTATGTAATTAGTATCAAAATAAAAGTTATAGTATTATTTATTGCTTCTCCAATGGAAATATATTTTTTTAATAATTTCATACTTTTAAAATGGACTTTCCCGCCAAACTTTGATCGAACCTAAAATAAGTCGGACGGAAGATATTAGAATGAAAGTGTGCAGATCTTTATAGTTTTGTGTATTTTACGACATTGTTGAATAATTTATACAATATTTGAACATTGTCAAATAGCCTATTGTCATACCTATGCTTGCTCTCTAAAAAGTTTGAAATAAAAACAAAATTAAATTTTTTGATAAAACCCACGACGGTTTAGTTGAAAAAGGATAAAATAATTTTGAAACCCCCGACTTAAAGAATTTATGCTATGAACTTAATAAAAAAACGCAAGAAAATCCGTCGGGGGCTGCTTTCAACATAAATATAAATAAGTATACAAGTTACTATAAAACTGTGAAACTAGTTCATCTAATGGCAGCCCCAACGGATTTTCTTGGGTTTTTTTTATTAAGTTCATAGCATAAATTCCTTAAGTCGGGGGTTTCAAAATTATTTTATCCTTTTTCAACTACGTTTTAACCGTCGTGGGATTTTTCGAAATTTTTAATTTTGTTTTTATACTTACAATTAAAAATAAAGTGCAGTACAATTACTATATGTCTACGATAATCATTGTATGCATTTGTACTATTTTTACTTGCAATTAAAATTAGGTGAAGTCTTTCAGTAAAGTTTCCTATTTACATATTTTCTAAAATACTTTCCCTCCAGGTGGCATGGCCATGGGAGTACTGTATAGGTGATATATTATAGCGCCGTATGTAAAAAACGGAAGGTTTGAATGTACTTGCCATTTATATTGTTGCATCGTGTTTTCCAGTCCAGAGTCTCGAATACTACGTCCTCCAGTGCTACGATGAAAAGTTTCAGAGACATGACATCCCCTAACGCATTAACGGCTGCAGCTGCTTACGTATAGACTGCTGATTCTGGACCTGAACAGTTGCAACATTGTACAGATCTAAGCATCTCGATATAGCTGTGTTCTAAGGGTACGTATGCCGAAAATGCTCGCGGTCAATGTCGATGTTCATGATTTCTACATGGACGGGGCTCCGTACATGTCTCGGTTCAGTCACGCCTCACAGCTCGATCAATTGTATGTTTTGTTAATAATCTACCTACTTACCATCATTCGAACCTCGGAAGCATAGCTATGGTCTGTCGAGTATAGATAGGTTTGCCGAGCAACTTTAGGGTCTGCCGAGCATTGCAGAGCTATGTCATAGCTATGGTCTGCTGAGCAGATCTTTGGTCTGCCCAACACAGCACGGGTCTACCCAGCATCGTTAAGGGATCCCGAGCAACGCTCACGTCGTCTGAGCTTCGCCCCACTCAGGTCTAATGACCGGAATGAAGCGAAGTAAGGCTTACCTACACTTCACAGAATACCGCAACCAAACAATTTCCTAGAGGGTTGTTATGTTCCTACGAATGAGTGAGGTTACCAGAAAAGGAGGAGCTGCAGCGTACCACCCGACGTAGTATAAAAAAAAACAAAGATCACATAGATGGTTGCCGTCAACAGCGAAAAACAATATATTTTATTTTCGCGTCGACATCGAGGCAAGCATCCATGTAGACTTCGAGGCATCGTTAGCCATTACGTGGTTGTATATTTGTATATATTTGTTTTACATCGCAATGACATCGTGATAGCGAAATATTAGACCACAACCAAATAACAATATCCATGAAGATTGTTATGCTCCTGTGGGTCCTCCAAGACACGACATCAGACGGACAAAACGCTACGTTAGGAGTGGGGTAAGTGCCAGTGCTCCAGCATTATCCTTTATTGCAAGTGTCACTTCTATAGGTAATCGCCTTACATAAGTTGAGCAATATGCTTGTTTTGCACCCGACGTAGTAATAAAAAGTTTAAAATCGTGACGCGAACCTTGAATTCCTTTCTTCCCCTACGTATCTACGTACTTCGTCTAACTGTCCCTCAAATTCAGTCACATAATTTTGTGACAACTCTGTAAGAGTTTGACCACCGAACATTGGTAAGCTCGATGCTGTCGGCCTTATATTTCAGACGATGGTAGTAAACAGGTTAAAAACGGACCACTTTTCGATGGAATTTCACAAAAAAGGCCTCCAGCCTTTCCGTAGTTCACAAAAGCTATACGGAACAGCAGATTGGAATTTTTAGCTCAATCTGCCAAATCACGGTCCAGAATCATTCGAGTAAAACCATTCGTAATAATAACCCTTGCGAACCGAGCCAGGAGTGAATTCAGTCTTTATTGACCATCAGGGGTATCACCTTTCACGTGAATGAATATACCAGACACGTGGATGTAAGATGACAACATAAACTCATAAATTCATCCAATACATGACACACTTTATTAATAAACATAGAATTTATGTTCAAGTTACAATAGGAGATAATTTATATCAATCAATTTATGACATTACCAAAATACACTACACTGTCTAAGCAAAACAATAATAAAAGTAAGATAGTAGGTAATGTAAAAACAAAAATGAAATATGAATAAGAAAAATTAGTCTAAAGACATGCCCGCATCGCCATCCTTTTTGTCAGGTTTGTCATCTTTTGGTTTGTCTTCCTTTTTCTTGTCATCTTTACCTTCATTAGACGGATTATCTGAAGAGGAGCCTGTTGTGTTCTCGAGGGCTTTGAAGAATGCGTTCATATCGCCTGTATTAGCTGCAGATACAACTTCAGGAGTCAGCCCGAACTGCGACATCACCGGACCCATTTGCCCAGAAGTAAGAGCTGACGAAAATTGATTTGCTGCCTGGAAAATAGTATAAGGTAGTGTAAATCTGGAGCATGTTTCTAATAAGAAAAAGGATATACAAGATTGCACACAGCAAATTCAAAACCATTAAAATTGTTATTATACCATGGACAGTCGATTGTTATATGAGTATTTACCATACACCGCTCCGCATGACATGCAATGGCGTGCTGCACTGATGTGATTAAAAAATTAATTATTGTTAACTTAATACTACTGAACTAATGTAACTTATTGGCAAACAAATATTACATTAATAACCTCTACTAACACGTAACTGTAAAATCCAAAGGATGTAATGTGTATCAATGCTCATAACGAGAAAGTCTTTACGTGGATCGAGTACCGTACAAAATATGCATAGGTACAACATTCTAAAATGAAATTAAAATTTTATGATTTCTGTGCGTTATAAGAGTCGAATAAAAGAAGATGAACGAAAATGAAAGATGAAAATTATGAGGAACCTGCACCTGTGTTGGCACATGCAATTAGTAAAAATGTAAATTATGTCAAGGTCCCAGTAGAAAAGCCATTCGCATGATGAGATTAGACGCAATATTTTTGAATGAATTTTTAAAATGAATTTGATGCAATAAATAAAAAAAATGAAAAGAAATCATCATTGTAACTTTTAAATTTTAGGCGTTTCCAAAAGTACATAATAATATCTTCGTTAGATAATTTTTCATTACAACAACCCGGTATGATAAGGAACTCGAATACACGTCAAAATCGTTCTTTTAAGTTGGACTCAAAAACAAACGTGTCAAATAAATAAATCATGGCTTTATGCAAAAGAGCCACCGACAAACAAACCTCCATTTCGAACATGTGGTTATATCCCTATAATTATAAAAAGTCCCCAGTGGCGCTGACTTATTGTATGTTTGGGCTTCATACGGATTTTCACATGGTTTTCACCAACAGCAAATCTAGGATCATTAAATACTAAAACATTATAATATAATTGTACCAAAATAACCTACGGTATAATATTTGGGAATAAAGTTAGTTGATATGTAGCCGTATAAAAATTTTAACTTCCCATGCGAAACCGACTAGTAAATCTCAGTTTTCTTTTCCAAGAGAACTGTATATTTTACGGCCAACGTAATAAATTTGGTTAGTTCAGTTAGTATACCCGTTAAAATATTAATAATAAATGAATCAACCAATGTCAAATATTAGACTTTTGATAAACCCTTACTATAATGCAATCACACTAAAATTTTAAAAACATGAAAGAGTTAGGGCTGTACTTTTGAACCAGTGTTCTTCTGACCACTATAACAGTTGATCATCCATTCATGACGAGCTCGGTGGTCGAATGGTTAGCAATGGCCACTTTGACTCCAAGGTCGCGGGTCCCTGCTTCCCGCACAAGACAAATATTTGTGTGCATGAACATGTCTGTTTGTCTTGGTCTGGGTGTTTTCTATGTATTATAAGTATGTATTTAGAAAAAAATGTATTTAAGTACATTTATCAGTTGTCCCATAACTCAAGCTTTTCGCTTAATTTGGGACTAGATGGCGATATGTAAATTGTGCAGAAATATTTATTTATATGTTGAATTTTAACGAAAAAGGGCATCAAAAATTCGTATATGTTTTGGTGAAATTTAATTCGCATATGTACATAAATTCTAGTAGGTAGTAAATTTATTAAATAGTTTATAAGAAATTTAATACTAGAATGCGGCAAATCTAATAGGATCGTTTTAACAGTCTAGTGGGCGCTCAGGGGCTCCAACGACCACGAGAAATGATTAGTGAGTGCCGTGCGCACATGACCACCATGTATAGATAGACGTAAAAAAACGGTCAAATGCGAGTCACACGGCAAGGTTATCATTTGTCACCATTCAATATTTAGCAACTTGCGAGAAGGCGTCACGTCTCGTCGTTCGTCGCGTTAACATCGCAAGTCCGATATTGCATGCTCCGCACGCTGCTTCGCCAAGGGAACCGGCTGGAACTATGTCAGGAATTGCTTCTCCTTGGCCATTTATTTTATTTGACAACATTTGCTAATATAGGCGACATTCTACCAATGTTGATGCTGTTGATTGTTGGCACTTGGCGGAACATTTTTAACAATTTGTTATTAATAAGGCAATTGCACTCTTCTTTTAACTTAATTTACTAGAACAGTACAACTGAGCGGCACAGAGTTGAAATGGTAATTGTAAATAAAATAAATTCATTATTATTTTGGTGTTTCATGATTGTTGGCTTAGCCGCATGACAAATGTGAAATGTCAAAATGGCTCTATTTAGAATTAGCAAAAAAAATAAGGCATATACGTTAATTGTGGTACTAATGAACATGATTACCTTAAATTCGCAATCGATTTGGAAGTTTGGAAGATGGTGAAAAATTTAATAATTCCGAAATCAAATAGTGACTTTACCGTAATTTCGTGAGGCAGTACCTATATTCTCAAGCAATTTGGAGAGCTGGCCATATTCGGAACCCCACCCTAAACTCATGAGCGGCAAGGTGAGGCATTGGCCATTAGCCTTGATTTGGCGAAGGCGTTCCATCGGGTCTGGCACCGCAATTTCTTTCGAAAGTCTGAGGGTTCATGCGAATAGGTCGCTAGCTTCTTAACCAGCAGATGCATCAGATTGTAAATGGCGGTTGGTCTGATAGCAACATGGATTAAATTAATGCTGGCGTCCCGCAAGGTTCTATGTTTTGCCTCCGATGCTGATTTTGCTGCATATCAATAACATGGTGTCTATTGACAGCATTCATTGCTATGCAAACGATAGCACCGGGAACACTTATTACACAGGCCGCGCTAATATCCCTCGCTCTCTGGTGGAGGAGACTCGTGAATAACTTGTGTCTGAAATCGAGAGTATACTGAATAGTGTGCGATTGGAGCGGTCAGAACTAAGTTCAGTTCAACCCCACCAAGACACAAGTCCGCGCGTTCACCGCTAACAAAACCCCATTCGCTGTGGCTCCTCAATTTCAAAACACACCCCTTACTATCGCCTAGAGTATTGGGATTCTTGGAGTTGAAGTCTAAAGTCTGAAGTCTATGTTCAGTTTCCTTGTCATCTGGAGAAGGTCAAAATCACGTCGAAGGAACTAGTTGTGTTCAACATAGCGAATTTCAATTCGCGGCAAAGGCTTTTTAAAAAGCTCAAGTACGGCCGCATTCTCCCACGTACTAACAAGCTGTGGTATCAAATGCCTGTTGAGGTTTTCCTAAGAGACTACAGCCAAGGGGCCTGAGGGCTTGTCTATTTCAAATGGAATAGAGTCGCTTATTCATTGGTATGAATAAGCATTCTATTTAGTTATTGAATCGCAATAAGCGATGGTGGTAAGGGAGCTGCATGGGGTTTTTCAAAAAGGGCGTGAAAAAATTTTTAGAGGGTCGGCAACGCGCGTGTTATGGCCCCAGCCAATTAACGCCTGCAACGCCATGGGCGTTGCAGGCGTTAATTGGCTGGGGTAACTGCTACCCTGTGGACCGCATACTTAGTGGTATAAAAACTTGTTAACAATGTTTGTAATGCAAGTTCTGCATATGTAATTCGCGGCCTAAATTTTATACACGCAGAGAAAATTTTTTAAAAGTCTCGAAGTGAGCACTGGGTATGAGAAAATGCGTTAGTTACATGATACTATAGGCACTGGTACCACATGAGTAAAGAAACGAACAGAGATAAAGCTTCATTCAACCGCGGTGTTTAGGTACACTACTACAAGCATGCGTGGCCTTGTGTGCGTGTCCACTGGCCGCTCGTCGCGTACACACCGCGGTTAGAAAAAACCGGTTCAAACTGACTCCGCCAGTGGACAAGCTAGGGCCTGCGTGTTGCACGTATAGGTGTTTGTGTGCGCTCCACGTTGTTTACGAATAAAAGTTAAAAATAAAAAAAAGTGTGACAAAATGGTTATTTACTGTACTGTGTGTATGAACAATAGTAAAAAAAGTAAAAATATTTCGTAATTTAACTATCACACTTTACTTGCTCACTAATAAGTATTAAGATTAAAAATTGGAACAGAACAACAATTTACTTAGTTTTTATACATTAAATCTATGCGACGCAATTTTTCTGAAGCGAAAAGTTCAATCACCTTTTTATTAAAATTAAATAATTATACAAGCAATACCCGATGGTATTGTTTTCGCCGCCCGCGAATTTCGTCAAACATCGTCGCGTGCTCTCGGTAGTCTTCGGCATAGTAAAATGTCTTCGGTTCGCCCGTATATGGTAATTTAAATATGGTAATTTAAAAATAAAGATGAAATAATATTATGTCATTTTTAATCTTTCGAAATGGTGGTTCAGCGCGCGCTCAGAGTGCGCTCGTGCAGCGCACTTAAGGTATAGCCACCACTGCTTACAACACAGTAAATGCCACTCGCGCGTTGCAACCCCGGCTGCTAATGCTGCTAATCCTTCTTTTTGATGACCTGACGCAGGAACACAATAACACTCCAGAGAGATGTTATTTTACTGCGGTCTTCTGTGAGGTGTGGTGTGTACTTCCCAGTCGGGCCTTTGTCGGGTCGATTGATGTTAGTAATTTACTTTTAGTTTTTAGAATAAGTACGTTGTATTTTAGATATTAACTTTAGTGTACGTGTGTCGAATACATTTTTTTAATGTACATTTATTTTTATTTTTTTCCCCTAACCCTTTTGTACGAGCAAAACGTGTCAACCCTATAGGCACAAATTTTGCATTATCTTAGACAGCTTTCTCTCTGTTCCGTTTCTTTACTCATGTGCTGGTACAGAGTTCACAATTAGTACGATACTAAAGAGGTAATCCTACCTCTCTCGTGGAGAAGATCGCGCACTCCAATGCGCGATCTTTTGAACCTACCCTCGTAAAATAAGACAAGTTTTGTGTCTGCTGAATAGAAACTGTTAGCCTACCTAACATACAAACGCACTTCTACAGTTATAAATGTTAATTACTAAGAATAAAGATGATAACACAAATGAAAATTTTAAAAATTCACTTCATTCAGAAAACAGCACATAAAAATCACATAGCATGCTGCTACCAACAAGCATCTTTAGCATTCATCAGTGAGTGCACACCCGCAACCGTAACAAGCTCATGCATGCCGCCGATCGGCCACGAGCGGGCGCAGCGGGCGACGACGAGCGACCATAGAAGCGGGCGCGCAATACTTAATGGTTCACCTGAGCGAACTGCGGTGAGAGCAGGGTGGTCCTTACATCGTCCTGGGAGGCGTCAGGCGGCGCGGGCGGCAGGTGCGGCGTGAGGCGCTGCGAGTTGGCGGGCGTGGTGGCCGTCGCCACGGCGTCGGGCGAGGCCAGCGCGGCGCCCAGCTCCACGCGCGCCGCGCCCCCCGCTGACCCCACCGCGCCCGCCGCCGCCGCGCCCGTCGACCCCGCCGCGCCCGCCGCGCCCTCGCCCTCCGGCGGCGCTGTGCCCAACCCGGAGAAGTAGCGTTGCAAGTCAGATAAAAATATTTGACTGTCTGAAATTGAGTAAATAGAAAGTAATTGAATTGCAAAATTTTCATTGCAAATTTCATGCAGCATATATATGTATTTGCAGGGTGATTTTTTATGTCGAGCTATTTTTTTTCGGGCATTATACCTATATACCACTTATAGTACTCAAAAAAACATAAGTATCTTTTTTTTTTCAATTAGAAAAAATATTTCCGTAAAAATATCAGTATTACGTTGACACTCTACAAGGTACAAGAACAATCCTAAACCCGTGAGTGTCTGGAAGCGCGCTTCAGCCCGAGGGGCAGGTACGGGGTGAGGGAAGGGTGGTACGGGGTGAGGGAAGGGTGGTACGGGGTGAGGGAAGGGCGGTACGGGATGAGGGCATTCTAATTATTAAATGTTGAAAAATACTAACTTTTGTACGAGACTTGCCTTCTATCTCTCTCTATTTTGTGTCTGAGTACTCTCGACTATAGTCAGAGGACTCTCGACTTCGAACGTAAGTAGTTTGTATCTTTTTTACATCTGAGAACCTTTTCACTTTATTTGCATAACAATAAACGCATACCCAGAGAAAACCACGTGGCCAGCCTCATAGGGTGTCTGACCACTTAAAAATAAAGACTAATGTAGACTCTCACTTCTTGGTTGAGTGGTACTAGCTGTGTTAGGAGGTGTTGCAGTGGGCGCGGGAGTGTCGCGCGCTCGCTGCGGTGTGCGCGTTGAAGCCGCCTCCGTAGTGCGCGGAGCACTCCCGCCCCGCGAACTGTTACCGCTGCCGGCCGACGGACGTGTGCTGGTATTGCCGCTGCCACTGCCACTGTTGTTTCTATTATTAAAAAAATTGATAAATTGTTGAAAAATATCTAAAGAAGCAGTCAATAGATGGGATCGAGTTTCTCTCAACGTTCGTGCACTGCATCTGTGACGGCTCCAGTGTTTCTTGTTAACAAGGAGAAGTAGCTGATAGCGAAGACCAATGTATTTGAATGGATTGTTTGTCCACTTAGGGATCTGTAGGGATGGTTCGTCACTGAACCGTCATTTGTTTTAATGTCGGTGAAAGCTGTTGTGTGCACACTTCTAGTACTTTATCTAGTCAATACACATGTAATAAGTTTGAAATGATTATCATTAGCAAAAGGTATTGTAAGCTGCCCGATTAGGAAAGTATCTCCACCTCACAGAAAAAGGCAGTCAAATAACAAATCCCTTGAGATTGTTGTGTTCCTGTGAGTGAGTGAGGTCATAAAAAATAAAGGAGTTCCTGCGTTTATAGCAGGGGTGAAGGGCAAACAACTGCACAAGTGATATTTCATGTTGCCAATGCTATAATAATGGCTAGGGTAATTACTTCACATTAGGTGAGCATGTAAAAATGAAAACCCATGCCACCAGGGAACAAATGCGAGTACCATCCAGTCAGCGACAGGAACTGTGAAGTCATCTTGCAATTGAGTGCCGCCAGCGTTTTTGAATAATTTCAAATGAAAATTCACACTTCAACACACAATCTTAATTTTACCAGGCATTTTTAAAGATTAAAAAAAAGTAAAAAGGGACATAATTTTCTCTTCAAAAAAATGTTTGTTATCTTTGTAGATTTCTGTAGGATCAGATCAGATCAGATTTTTTGTAAAAACAAATCTAGACAATTTGTTTTTACAAAAAATCTGATCTGATTTTTTAAAATTCCCTGCAACTAATTCACACCAGAAACATGCCATCACAGACACATAGGAAATTTTAGCATTGACGCACATGCTATGTTGGACATATACATTGCTAATATCTGCTAAAGTTTCAGACTGCTGTATATAGTATTCAATAGATGTATTAGATGTACATCTTACCCCATAGTACCCAAAAGTGAAGATAAGCCTCCGATTTGCCCAACTCCTCCAAATAACTGCATTAATTGCTGCTGGGACATGTTGTTGAGTAGATTTTGGAGTTCTCCATCTTGAGTGCCACTTCCACCGCCACCACGGCCTCCAGACGTTGGTGGGTTATTCAATGCTTCATTAATACGGCGACAGTAATCATCATCTTTATCAGTTTTAGGCTCCTAAAATATGAAATTAATGTTAGGTATAAATTTTTAGTTAATTACACACAAATTTCATAATTAACATATGTGGTAACTTGCATCAATATCAAGACAACTTGTGGATTACATACCAAAATTATGACAAAAACAACATAAGTGAGATATGGTCCATCCGAAAAGATCAAAGAAGCTTCTAACATGAAAGGGGCCATATTTTTAACTTAAGAGGTTTTCACATTTTGATGTCAGCTTTAATTTAACAATAATAGAAAAGCTTTAAAATTTCTCTAATATGGTTATAATAAAAAAAAATTATTCTTATTCTATGTAGAACAAGTTAGGCATAACATTTTATGGCATAAAAATACTTTGACATAGGAACTGAACACCTACCTGTAACCAGAAGAAATATTTTTTGGAGAAAGACTTGAACTTTAGTACATAGACCCTGCCGGTAGTGCACTCATTAACGCGCACGAACTCGCAATCATCTGGGAAGATTAGCAAGTCATCCTCTACCTCTCCGGTAGTACGATCTTTCCAACAAAAGTGCATAAGGGAATCTTCACCTTGATAAACATATAGTAATCCCTTCCTTTTATCAGGGTGCACCATTCTACCTTTAAGTGTCATTCTGCCAGCTCTAAACTCTACCAAATGCTTGTTTCCTCCTGAGCTACCTCCTAGGGCCGAAGTATTGCCAAATAATGCCGTGGCCGACATGATGCTGAAAATGAAACATATACGTTAGATGGTTGGCTTTCAATACCAAAAGGTGTATTTAACTAAGAATACTTACTCCGCTCCTCTTAATCTACCTAATATCTTCAATACTTTCAAAAAGAGTTATATATTCTTTCAGGGCAATTCCAATTCCTTCAAATGAAATCAAAGGAAGGACAATGAATGGAAGGAAATGAAGTCGAAACGAATGATGAGATGACAAAAATAAAACTTCTATCTTTTTATTTTTGGCGATCACTCTTCTTTCGAATATTTGCGCACTAATGATGAATTATTTTTTTTAAAAGAAATGGAGGACGAGTCCTGGAATATAAAGTAAAATATTAGAAATAATATGGCTCCAGAAGTGTGATTCCTCAATCCGGAACCTATTATAAAAATGAAGTTGAGAAAAGCGGTTGGAGATATTTTCCCATTTGGCAAAACCGAGTGTATTATGAGGTCAAAAACCCGATGGACGAGTTTCTTCTTTATTAGTTACAATGATCAATATTTTTTATTTTTCCAAATGTATGCATTTCAACAGTATTAGTATATTATTTTGCGAAGAAATAGTGCTTGACTGATTTTACAAAACTGTGGCAGACAACCAAAAGGGTTATATATTGACCTCTTCGTTTATATTTACTTTTGTATGTACGTGCTTAATTAATATTTGTGAAGATGAAGCCGGAAGATAGCTACTGGAACTCCCTCACGAAAAGTACTAACATAGTCAAGTTTAGGCTTATTTGTTTTGATGTCCTAAGCACTTTTCATTACACACGATGCCCAGAGTTTGAATATGGAGCCTGAAAATTGCTTTATTATTAATGAAATAATAATAGCCCCTTCCAATGAAGGGGCTATTATTATTTCACTAATAATAAAGCACTTAAATAGTCGATATTTAATATAAAGAAATATTGTTTATTCATCCATACAGATAAAGTACATAATAGCAATTCAAATCAAATCAAATCAAAAAGTTTATTTACGAAGAATATGGGTCTATAAGTGATATTAAAGTTACATAGTCCATCATATTCTGCTGTATATAACAGCGTGCAAAAATTACAGTAATGTCAATACACATATAAATTAATAAGTACATTTGCAAAAAGTAATATAATATACTCGTACAAAATGTGGCTTGATCAATAGATACTGCCGTATATACAATGTCAATGCTTTTCACATATCTATAAGATTTTATCATCCACAAATTCCTGTACATCTGAATATGCTATTTCGGCATTTCGGCATCAACCCATAATCATCCCACTGTTGGGATATGGGTCTCCCCTCAATCGAAGGGGTTTAGAGCATACTCCACCACGCTGCTCAACTGCGGGTTGGCGGAGGCCAGTGTTTTCAAGCCGCCCAAAGGCCACTGACTTGGCTTAACGACTGTCATCTAATGACAACAGCCGGGACCGACGGTTTAGCGTGCCCTCCGAAGCACGGAGGAGCTCGAGATGAATAAACCCATCCATAGACAGGCTGCGGTCGACGTTGCTTAACTTGCGTGTTCGATTAGACTGAGACGCGCAACGACGCCATCGAGCTCCTCATTATGAAACTGTTTTAGTTTTGTTTTAAAATTGACACTCTCTTTTACAGCGGTAGGTATTCGGTTGTAGATTTTAGGACCCATATATTATGTTTTTGTGAAATGTTGCGGTTTTTGTCGGAGGTACTTGCAATTTACCTTTGAGACGTTTGCTATAACTTAGCGCGAACTGGGTGAGCGCGGTTGTGCTTCTAAACATTTTTTCCTATTTTAATGCATAATGATATTGATTCTTAATAGAGATAGTACTTATTGCAAGTAATCATTTGAGTTCATAAAATTAGTAAAATCTTTGATTATAAGTGTTAGAATCGGGGCTGTCGAGTCATTTCAAAAAGTCGTGCGAAACAGCAGATAAACTCCGCTATCGATTTTACTGTTGTCGTAATGGAGAAACAAGAAGTTTCTTGAAGATATTTTTCGTATGTCTCTGAAGTAGGGAATATGTAGGTTAAAGAAATAATACAGAGACGAAACTAAAGGACATTGACTCCAGAGCCGTAAAGCTATTTGATTAATAAAAGAGTGGACTGAAGTGAAGTCACTAAAGTCACTTTCAGTGGTTGTCGACTTCGACTGTCGTATTCGTATCGTAATTTTCGTATTTGTATTTCTGCCTCTGTACAATATTTGTATAGCAAGAAGAGAAAAGAATCTTAGTTGATGATTTTGATAGAATCTTTTCAATCTATATGAAATATTTTTGCATTATTAAGACTGAAATTGCGTGATTGTAGTGTTTTAACAAGATGAGTGGCGTACAAACAGGTAAGTTTACTTTTGTCTTTTCTTCATTTCGCAATATTGCATCGACCTCCTGAATCTCGATAGATAATCAAAGGTCTCGGAACTTTTTGTTTACATTGTTTATTGGTTATACTAAAAATATATGATATGAACGCAGCAAAAGTTGCCCATCATCGAGGAATATAGATACCAAATACATAAAATACATCATCGTGGGCATGGCGTTAGCATCAGCTAATTGAGTATTTCGTATTAAACACATAAACATGCTTAAACTGCCTTACTTTTATCATTTATAGTTATAACAATGTTGTCAAGTTATATGCTATATTTCAGTGGGTGGCAATCATTTCTTCTTATAAGACAGTCAGTGGCATAACTATACTGTCTGTAGTAAATACATCAGATGGGGCCCTCCCCATAAAAAATGTGACAGTGTTGTTTAATTTCAATAAATCATCAAAATATAACACCAACTACACAAAAACCCGCACTGAAAGCTACCCACTGACCCAAATACCATAATAACTTTAAATTTTATTATCAGGAATGTACCTACATGTAAAAATAAATAAAATTATTATTTCAATGTAGGTACCTACATTGAAATAATAATTTTATTTATTTTTATTGAAAACAATATTTTGATATTGTACCAATATATGGATTGATGGATGGATAGACCAATTTAATGCTAAAAGCATTCTCTACCGGTCGACCTTTGGGAGTGCAGAAATCCACCTATTTTTTCTTACAATACCGCAGGAAATAAACTATGTATTAGAAATTACATAAATTAGTGCAGCAATATAATATAAAATATTTTATTACATTCATAAATTATATACACATAAACATAAAATATATACACAAAATACTGATAGTATAAAAATAACAAATACTTGTAAAAATCAAATAAATACAATTTCATTATAATTTACGAATTTACTGGGGGATTTCCTAATAGATTCTGGTATCTCATTCCATTCTCATGAAGCTTGTAAAGTAAGGGAATCAAACATGAAACCCAAATGAAAAATGCCATTGAGAGAACAAAAGAATTATTGGACTGAAGTTGAAGATTATGAGTGTCACAAGAGATACTAAAAGTTGCATTTCAAATATTCTGGGAAATGAGGGTTAGACAGAATAGAGTATAAAGAATACAGAGCAACCACAAAAGTCGACGATGCCGAATATCCATCCTAGCTTGGAATGGTAGGCTGAAATATTGTTAAATTTTCGAAGACAGAAAATAAATCTGATGGTATTGTCAATTAACTGATCCAACTTGTTAAGTCAGTGTAACACACATCACCTTAATCGATCAGAGGGGTAATGAGAGATTAAACAAAAGTAATTTTGGTAGCAATTAGTGGAATGCTAGCTTCAATCCATCATGGCACATATGCACTGCTTGCCAGAGACCTCAAAGATAAGTAGAGAACCAGTCCAAAGCCGAGGATGATTTCTGGTGTTCTAGGTTTGCAAGTAAGATATTGTGGTCTACCATATTGAAGGCATGTAGTGAGTTTTTTTGGATGCTACTCTATATGAAAATATTTTGTAAACCTTTTTCACATTTTGTTCCCATTTATTTTAACATTTACATTTTGCATAGGTAAATTTTACCTGTAATATTGGATACAGTGCATCTTTTGATAATTAGGAAAGCTATGCTTCCCAGCGCTTTGCTGTTAGATGGATTAACTTTAAGCCCAGTGCACCCATTGGTTATTCATTAATATTGTTAAACTGTCTGATAACCTTTTAATACACAAATGAAGCTATTTATGATGTTTCATTCAATAACTTTAATGGCTATGGAGCCGATTCTCTCTGTTTTTCATGTGGCAAAGCCCTACCTTGCGATTAATGGTCCAATTGGCCTCCTCTCTGCCTCGTGGTAATATATACAAGGGTACCGTCTGGCCTGGCACCCTAAATATTGGTTTAATCTTTCTTAATTAGATACTCTAATTCTTTTCTTTGGTCGGATGGCCTGCCACCAACATCAGGCTATTTTACTTAACTATTATTTTGAAATAAAACACAATCCTTGATTTCCTATACATCTCTTTATTACATAAATTACATACAAATAAATATATCTTCAACGAAATAAATACACGCAAATTAGTGTTGTTCTTTTTGATTTTTTAGGGTTCCGAACCTCAACAGGAAAAACGGAACCCTTATAAGATCACTTTGTTGTCCGTCTGTCTGTCTGTCTGTCTGTCTGTCTGTCTGTCTGTCTGTCTGTCTGTCTGTCTGTCTGTCTGTCTGTCTGTCTGTCTGTCTGTCTGTCTGTCTGTCTGTCTGTCTGTCTGTCAAGAATTTATATGTCGAGAATGCGTGTAGGTATCAAGCTGAAATTTGAACTGTATACTCAGGTCTACGGTCCCATGAAGTTAAAAAAAAAATCAAACTGCTAAGTTTACGTAGAAAAAAGTTACGGCCGTTTATTCAGCAAAAAACGCATATTTCGACACACTCAAGGGAATCAAAACCTATAGGGTACTTCCCGTTGACCTAGAACTATGAAATTTGGCAAGTAACATCGTTATAGACTACAAGTACAGGAATAAATCTCAAAACTATACATTTGTATATAGATCTTAAAAAATAGGGGGTCTATATTTTTTATAGGGTGTCGAAATTTCAAATTGAAACTACTAGTTCAAATGGGGTATCATATGAAAGGGCTTGATGTACACATTGCAAAATATATTTTATTTATTTTTTTCGACGCATTATTTCTTATTTATAATGAAAAATATCAAATTTAATAATGATACTACGTACCTACGGAACCCTCGGTGGGCGAGTCCGACTCGCACTTGTCCGGTTTTTTTATATGACTGTTGGCATCGGTCCGATATTTCACTATCCAATGTGACAAACAAGCCTTAGAAAAATTGATGAGAACAATAATGGTAACTAACCTATCTTCTATGCCTTCTATAATAATATATAATATAATAATTACAAAAAATAATATATAAATATGTTTTAAGTTATTTTTGTTTAGTTTTGGACTAGACGGCGCTGTGTAGGTTGTAAAAAAAATAAAAATCAAAATGCTCTCAATCGTCATAAATCACTGTCTCACCTATTATGACTGACGTGGGACAGTGATGTGTGACTGGGGGAACGATACATCATACATCACATTTACTTTATTAAAGCATTTTTGCTTTAGTAGCATTTTTTATTTTTATACTACGTCGGGTGACGAGCAAATATACGGCCCGCCTGAAGTAAAGCGGTTACTGCAGCCATATAAACGCTTACAACATGAAATATCGCTCGCCAACCGTTATCTTGTATGTTATCTATTTGAAAACACCGACATCAAAACTCGTTTGTTGTCCTAAAATTCACCTTTGAATCGATGACGTCAAATCGAGACGAAAAAGAAGGAACATATTGTGTTATACCAATTACAAACTAATATTTGTAACGCTATTTTATATGTGCTAGGGAATGGTTGATTCATAAATAAATTCAAAGAACATAAACTAATGGCGTAAATTTTGAAATATTCCTATCAGTTTTGTCTGATATATTGTTAATATATGACTGTCTGATGATGACTCAACCACGTCCTTACACGAAAACTGTGACTCAAATATATCTATATGTAAGTACTTACTCAATTTATGTGATTCATATTGCATGTCGATTAGAATTTATTATAACACTAGCTGATGCCCGCGACTTCGTTCGCGTGGACTTTATGATTCCGGCGTATTATATTAATACAAATACGAACTAATGTAGATACATAAGAAAATATTTGGGGCAGTATTATACGTTAAAAGCCAACAAATTATTATTTTTATTTAAGATAGTAACTATAGTTTAAAAAAAAAAAAAATGTTTCCTTCGGGAGCTAATATGAAAAGACCTGAAGCGTTAGTAATCTTCGATAAAGCCATATTGTTGGCCATTTCGCATTCATCTGAAACGATTAGACAGCAATCCTGAAACATTTTCGCTTTGTCACAGTTTCGTGTCACAAAGCATGTCTGTGTTTCCTTTCTGTATAAATGATGATAACTTTTTAATCTGACATCAGATTTCGATGTAACAAAGCCTATATGTTGCTCAGGGATGAGCTTAATCTTTTAGTGAAAACCGCGTAAAAATCTGTTCAGTAGTTTTAAAGATTAGCGAGTACATACAGACAGACAGATAGACAGACAAAAATTCAAAAAAATCTTTTTTGTGTTCTGTTACTCTTTTTTTATCGCCCACACCCATTTTTTGTTAATTTTATCAAATGTACAGACACGCGGTTCTTACTGTTTTATTATATGTATTGATATTAACGTTTATAACTGTAGAAACCTGTGTTAAAGTTTTCTTTGTAAACCTTATAATGTTTTAAAAGATGGTGGACTTGTTTGCATTTTTTAAACTTACAATAATACCTATTCGTCTTTTTTTATTCTTCGGATGAATTCAAGGGTTCTAAAATAAAACTTATCAGAATCTCCGAATAATTACTACATGGAAGCCTTCAAGAACAGAGTCTTTATTTCCTTTAAAAGGCTGGCAACAAATCGGCGACCCCTAGGTGTTGCTGATCTCCATGAGCGGTGATGATTGCTTTCCACCAGGTGACTCACATGCTCGCTTCCCCCCTCTCATATATAAAAAAAGGCGGAGCAGCATATTATGGTGTCTACCGCGTCTCTACTGGTTTCTATGTATTTCAAAGAAATATTAGGTAGATATGTCTCTAGCTACGGAAGGTATTTCGTAAAAATACATAGCACCAGTAGCAGAGCAGGAACACCGGCGGCGCCTGCTGCTGCCTCCTGCAGTCGGGTATGAAAGAGACTCCAGCCGATCAGAAATCATTGGGTCACCGACGATTCGAACAGCTCTTCGTTGTATGCGGTCAAATGGAGGAAGTACTGGGGCGCACCAGCCCAGATATGTGAACAGTATCCCATTTGAGGTCTAACTTGGGCTTTATTTAGTTGAAGACGATGCTGTGGTGTAAAACTGCAGGCTGCAACGGAATGATAATAATTACATAGTTTAAGTAACAGTACTACGTACAGTATGGCCACTCCCTGCCGCTCTCTCATATCGACCTCACCTGAGACAAATCTGGAATAGTTTGTATGGCGCCACACGCACACACTCTCATTCATGCTCTGCACCAACGTCATTGTTTATGAAGTAGTAAACGACGCATAAACGACTTACATCAATCGATCACTAAAGACATGACATTAATGACACTCAACATGGCGACAATGAGACGCCATTCAATAACCCCAAAAAAAACACTTTTACTCTGAGATTACCGAGTAAAAGTGTATTTTTTTTTAATCCGATTTTTATGAAACGCGATAATATGTTGCTATAGATAAATTCACTCATAATCATAAATATTTATTGAAGTGAAGACATCTTTAGCGGCGTTGTGCACTTTTTGGGATGGATAAAAAATGTAAACTCGCGTCAGGACACGTGACCTAATCGAAAATTCGTAAGGCAGCATCGTAGGATTAGCGGCGTAGGAGAGGAAGTAATATCTCCCTCTCTTTCTACCGCGCGGCGAAAATGTATGCCTCCTCCTGCTGTTTGTTTTTAATGTGATATAAATTGTTATGTTTGTGTACAATAGCGCCTTCAATCAACAATATATATCTATTGTTGATCGAAGGATAGCGCAATAAATAATTTTAACAAAAAAAAAAACCGACACGACCGAACGATAGAGTAACGACCCATACATTACTCTACATTTATATATATATATATAGATACAGGCTGATGATGATGATGAAGAAAAAAAATATGGGACCAATCTGGAAGTATACTCTTTCAAATAAAAAAAGTTTCAAATCGGTTTAGAAATGACGGAGTAATGAAATAACAAACCTAACAGTCTGATGATAATGAAAAAAATATGGGACCATTCAGGATTTTTTTTAAATAAAAAAAGTTTTTTTCAAATCGGTTTATAAATCACGGAGTAATTAAGTAACCAACTCCTGTTAATGAATATTGTATTTTATCACATAAATGATAATACTGATAAATAAAGCATATCGTGCGAAATTATTCCCTAACCATTCCAAAATATTCAAAAATGCACAACGTGCGGGAGCGCCGGCAGAAGTGAAAACTTGAACATTAAAGTTTTCACTTCTGCCGGCGCTCCCGGAGTGCAACCCGTTTTTTTGCATAAAATATGGTGTGAGGATATTATATTGTATGTCCTAGAACAAGGTCGTACAACAAGCAATAGATATCGTATTATTTCTAGTAGTTTTTGAAATATTTAAAAAACAATTGCGATGTCTGAGTTAGCAGCGAATGACTAGATTATTAATTAAATATTCATAGATAAATGAAATTGCACAGTAACATCCAACTCCAACCTAAGAAAAACTTGGAATATTGGTACTAGATAACTGGTAAACATATCAAAAGACATTTTGTTGGAAACTTTAACGGTTTTTAGGCGTCAAGAAGTAATTGTAATATTCATTTTTATGTTTTAATAAATTAAAAAATTAAAAAACCCGATGAAGGCTCTTTATAATTGTCTTTAATCTTTGACAATACATTGCTATATTAGACTGTCTACTGCAATGGTTCTTAACCTATGGTTCGCGGACCAGTAGTGGTCCATGAGAACATCTCAAGTGGTCCCTGAGCAATACTGAGCACCCCCGAGGAAATATTATTCATGTCTGAAATTTCTCTGGAAACAAAACGCTAAGACGCTATATAGCGTCTTAGCGTTTTGTTTCCAATGTCAAATTGATACAGAAAGTAACAAATACAACATAGGTCCAAATGGTTCAATCAGGAATAGGCCTAATGAACAACGAAAAACTGAAAAAGAGTTATGCAGCGTAAAGGCCTAACCGGCCTTTTATTTTTCAGTAACTTAAGAGAGTAGGAATACTCAACATTTTTAATAATTATTACCCTCCCCTCTCCTCCACCAAACCACTCCCTCCCCTCGCTATTTTAGTGGTCCGCGACATTATAAAAAAATGTTACATGATCCGTAATCAACTAAAGTTTAAGAACCACTGGTCTACTGCATTCATTATTGTGATAATAACGAGGGTATTCGCTAATAAATATTATAATGAAATAGTTGCGTAACAGTGCATTACTTTACGCAGTACTGTATTTTTTTAAGTACATGCGTATATTAAGGCGTTTCCCTTAATTTACATTTAAATATATTTAAAAACTTAATTTACATAATATTTAAAAATAATGGTCTGGATATTTTCTAGAATTAAGATCGTCCACCCAGAAATTGCTTGACGTCGACCGCCGCACCGAGCTCGTTGATTATGTAATTATGTAATACCGTCCATTTTTCATTTACATACTTAGGTACATACCAAAGAGCAATAAAATCGTTCAAATTCCAATAAAATACTTGTATAAAAACACAGAGTAAGAAATAGTACTTGTACAAAATTAGACTAACTTGTACATTGACCCTAGCAATGACGCAACAAAGAGCATTTCAAATCGCACAGAGCTGCACGTCTCAGAGCTTTGGTTACCTTTATGCATTATCCAGCCTTTCTATCGCGTAACTACATCCTTTACTTGCAGACACGTGTAAAGGTTAGGGTTTTATTTTTGATATGAGCGGGGGACCAAGGAGCACGTGGGTCACCTGGTGGAAAGCAATCACCACCGCGCATGGAGATCAGCAACACCAAGGGATCGCCGATCCGTTGCCAACCTATACTCCTTCCTTTCATTCTTTCTGGTGACCTCACTCACTCGCAGGAACACAACAACCCTCAAGAGAATAGCCTATTTTCCAATGTTTAAAAATTGTATAAATTATTTAACAATATCATAAAATACACAAAACTATAAAGATCTGCAAACTTTCATTCTAATATCTTCAGTCAGACTTTTTTTAGCGTCGATCAAAGTTTGGCGGGAAAGTCCATTTTAAAAGTATGAAATTATTAAAAAATAATATTTCCATTGGAGAAGCAATAAAACATGCTATAACTTTTATTATGATACTAATCACATAAACGTTTTAACATAGCTATCGTACAAATTTCTGATTTGATGCATTCAAAATACAAACCTGTGACGTCATAATTCGGTAGTCATTTGTATGGAGCGTTTTGCGGCAGTCTAAAAATTGTGATTTTCAAATTACCATATCTCGAGAGATATTTGTGCTATCGAAGTAATTCTTTCACCTATGTTTATATTATGGAGACGTCCCTACATATCAAACCGAAAAAAATGTTAGTCAAATAGCCTATTGTTATTTGGCTGCGGTATTGTGTGAGGTGGAGGTACTTCTCCAGTTGGGCAGCTTAAAAAATACGTTATGCCCTACCTCTCTTTTCGACAGAGCCTCGTTTGTTAGTCAGCAGGGTGCACCACGTGCAGATGAGGTTGACTTTGGTTCAAACATGTTGATGAACCACTTACACCTCAAAAAGGTCTTGTTCTTCCAAGTAAAATTTTCATGACAAATTTAACAACTAATCTGAATATTTACGCATAAGTATTTATTTATCTACCATTTTATGTTTTTTGTACCACGTCGGGTAGCTGACTATATACGACCCGCCTGATGTGAAGCGGTTACCGTAGCCATATTAACACTTGCAACATGAAATATCGCTCGCGTGCCGCCACCCTCGCTGCTAACGCTTACTGCGTTACTTGTTCTTTCTGGTGACCTCACTCGCAGGAACATAACAACCCTCAAGAGAATTATTATTTGGCTGCGGTACTCTGTGAGGTGCTTCGGAGGGCACGTTCAGCCGTCGGTCCCGGCTGTTGTCATTAGATGACAGTCGTTAAACCAAGTTAGGCGGCTTGAAAACACTGGCCTCTCGCAAACCCGCAGCTAAGCAGCGTGGTGGAGTAAACTCTAAACCCCTACGATTGAGGGGAGACCCGTATCCCAGCAGTGGGGTGACAAAGGGCTGACCACGATTCTGTGAGATAGGGATTTTAAATAGTCGGAACCAATAAGAATTTTAGGTAGACACAAATGGGATTCTAATTTTTAAAATCCATGTGTTCCACATTAAAATTTTTATGTGTTTGGTACTTTTTAGCCGATGCGGACGAAAACGTATATTAAATTTGGCTCTTATATGTGAAAGAATAAAAGATGGCTCTAGGTTTTTTATTTTTTTGTTTGTAACGAATTGGCTCCGAAACTACTGGACCGATTTCAAAAATTCTTTCACCAATAGAAAGCTACATTATCAGGGAGTAATATAGGCTATATTTTAATTTCGAAAAAAATAGGGATCCGTAAGAAAATTGCAATATTGTAACACAAGGTAGAGAACAAAAATCTTTCTTAACGTGCGATGTGAAAACTGTTGATGTTATAACAAAACAATGTATTACGGATTTATAGGCCTTAATAAAATCTACAAAAAAATTCGCATGACAAGACCTATATTTAAATCACAATTAGAGGTTTTGTGTTCTATTTTTCAATTAATGTTCCAACAAAAACATAAGTGGGTCAAATTCCTCTCAAGATATTTACCCTTATCCATATATATAGTTTTATGATCAAGGGTATCTATCTAGAAGTAAAATCCTTTTTAATTCATTAAAATCGGAAGCAATGTTTAAAAGTTATGACGAGAATTGCAATATTGTATAGTAAACGCCTAAAGTATTAAAAAATCAAATCACCTTTGCTGTCGCTGCAAAAACTATTGATGATAGAATAATACTACTGATTTGTAGACATTATTGTAATCTACTAAAAGTCAGTAACACCTTATATTCATGTACGTATTCTAAAATTTGATTCGATAGTCGCTGGGAAAAAGAGTTGGTGAAATTGCGTTTAAAAAATAAAACAACAAAAAAAAAAGAAAAAAAAAATATGGCTACCCGTGCGAAGCCGGGACGGGCTGCTATAATAATATTATAAACAGGAAACATTGTATTTTTGTATGTTTGTTACGAATAAACTCAAAACTACTGGACGGATTTTGATAATATTCACCATTAGAATGCTACATTATCCCTGAGTAACATAGGCTATACTTTTTACTAAATTGTCCACCCGTGCGAAGCCGGGACGGGCCGCTAGTATCATAATAAAATAAAATACACCGTGTCATTCTCACACCTGAGGCGAATCTAATGAGACATCATATATTGAAATCCGTTTAAGCTGTAAAGCGTGCCTAAGAAATATCGCTGGCCAGACGGGTTGGAGGAGGGAAGAAATATACATAATACTCCTAAAACTTAGTCCTCCCTTCTTCGTTAGTCGGGTTAGCAAGCTGACGTAGCAATGGGCCGGCCACATACACCGAGTTCGTAATATGTCCGCATAGGAGGAGGAAGGTGGAGTTCGCGCTTGGGATGATCAAGCTTTGGACGCCGCCTTCTAGATGATCCGATGATCTCAATAAAGCAGCTGGATGCGGAAGGCGGAGGGAGGAACGCATTTCGTGAAAAGCATTGATATCCAGCAGTAGATATACAGGCTGATGATGATGAAAATAAAAATATTTAGCCACCTCTGATCGAATTCTCGCCTGACAATCGTTGCACAATTGCTCTATTATGAACCGAGTTAATGTAGCAAATAAAAAAGTTAAAAGATGCAAAGACGGTGAAGCAATTCGACAGTAAGACGTAATGAAATGACTTTGCCAACTATAATGACTAACTTGAGTTACTGTTGCTTCGTGTTGAAATAGCAGGAATGTGCAATTTAAATATCATTCTTTTTTATCAAGTAATAAACCTTATAATTATAATAGTAATAGACCTTTGTTGGTTCGATAATCCAATACGAGACGATTTGCGATAGATTTAAGAACTAAACAATAAGTGTCCAAGTCGTGTAATTTATTGATTTTCAATATAAAATCGAAACGAATTTTCAACCATGAACCATAGCAACGTGTCGTGCAATCTACGGTTTTTTGTTAACTTTGGACAATTGCAAATGACGTAACCAGTCAGTCGGTTGGTCCAGCTCTACTCTCGGCACGCCGCGCGGCGTGCCGCCGACGCCACATGCTTCTCGCCGCGGGCACTGTCAATAAACTTTGGCCGTACAAGGTGAGATCAGTCCCTAGATGTTATTTTGTTCGTTGTCGTCGTTCGATCAGAAACCTGTACCTGCTCCGCGTATACGCGTACATTACCCGTTTGATGCCATGCAATACTAATTATTAATAAATATGCAATAAGGAATTATGCAATTGTCTAATATTACGCCAATATTAGAGGTCAAGATCATTAATATTTTAAAATTTTAAGATTGGAGCTCGCATGACTCTGCTGGTGAAAGTGGCAAACACGAGTACTCGGGCAGCGGCGCGAGACGGGCGCGGGCGGGTGTACTGTCGGGGCCCGACGTGGCGGAAGAAACGGACTCTACTGCGCGCGCGCTCGTCATGTATTGCTGTGGTTGAGTTTAGCGCGTGCAAAAATCACGTTGTTTATGTGACATTAGTCTCCTAATAAGTTATCATGCAATAAGTTTCGATATATCATTTAGTGATTCTAACATTGCTGCAAATGTGTATATACAATACATTCGCGTGCTACGAAGGAGAATCAATACGGATTATTCAACCGAGAATGCTTAAAATATGTTAGACTGGTGTGGTAGAGCAGGCAGATAAAGGAGTATGGCGAGCGATGGGACGTCGGGCGGCGGCGTGGAGCCGACGAGTTTGGAGTACATGGAGGACCCGTACTTCGTGCCGCCGGACGACGACTCAACGCCCAGCTTCGACGTCGCTGTGGACGAGCTGGACGAAGTGGAGGAGCCGACCGACCGCTGGCCGCACGACGAGGCCGATTGGCGCGCGTTACCAGACCTCACAGAATCTGCTCTCTGCATCGAAACTGAATTCTACATGGACAATCGCCGCCGACGATTACGTATATTTAGGAAAAAAATGCGTGACGTACGAGTCACTTTTCAAGACTTATCGAAACCTTATCTTGCCAAAGTTTCCAGTCACACAAATTATAAAAAGTTTCTAGGTATTGCGGTTGGAGGTGAGTCTTATAATACGTACCTATATATTTTTAATAGGTAACAATGATACCATAAATGTTTCATACTTCATATGTAACTCACGATATTATAAATTCCTTTCCTAAAAAAAATGTGAACGTTAACAAGTCCACACTGTTCAAATACTGAACAATATGTACAATTAATATCATCGTACAAGTACACAGCGCAGCACATTACATGTGTGTTGGTGAAATAATTATGTCACGATTATGTTGTGTAAGTTACGAATTTTGACTAGACATGCTGTTATTTTGAATCGACTTTAAACGAATAATTCGAAATAATTAATATAGTTGATGCCAAATCTTTAATAAATAAATGATGATAGAAATGTTACTGCTTTAGCCTTTCAGCAGAAAGTCTTCCGCTGCTGAACTTAGATCCATATGGAAGTTGATGCATTGTCTGTCCACTATCTACTACATATACTATAGCTTACTACTTTTAAGATTATAATTCATTTTTTTAAATATCGTCGGGTGCCGCAAATAACCATATGGTCCACCTGATATAAAGCGGTTACCGTAACATATATACGCTTAGAACACAAGTAGTATTGTTAGGTTAGGACGAACTCGTTCCGTTTAGAAAGACTTTGAGCATTTCATTTCGTCGTACGGTGTGAATTTTGAATTTTTGTAAACTTTGCAAAAGCAATAAGTTAGGCATTACAGTAAGAAACGAATGATTTTCGTTTTGAGACATTGATGTGTGTGATGTAGGAATTTCGGACAAGAAAATCCTTTAGAATCTTCTGAATGTAGCCCACAAATAAGGATGTAAATTTTTACCTAATTAGCTATTCACAAGTATAATAATATAATAATATTAGGTAAATGGGCATTAATGAATGATTACGTTACGTATAACCCCCTGCATTATTGTTGATATATCTAACTCGATTAGCGAAAGAGTTGTAAGTTGCCCGACTGGGGAAGTATCACCACCACCACATACTACGAATACTGCGGCCAAATAATTCTTTTGAGATTTGTTGTGTTCCTACGAGTGAGTGAGGTCACCACGAAGAAAGTAGTTGTTGCTTTGGCAGCGAGGGTGGCGGTGTATTTTTTGCGGCAATATTTTTTGTGGCGAGCATTTATATGGCTACGGTAACCGCATCACATCAGGCGGGCCGTATACTTCTCTGTCACCCGACATATAAAATAAAACCGGCCAAGTGCGAGTCGGACTCGCGCACGTAGGGTTCCGTACCATTACCTATAAAATTATTTTGTAGGTAAGTATTTCAAGCGTCTACCTATTACCGTTATGAATTGCGAGCAAAAACGAGCAAATAAATCACATTTGTTGTATGGGAGCCCCCTTAAATATTTATTTTATTCCGGTTTTTATAGCTGTTATTTGTTTTATATTTTATATTTGTTATATATTTGTTGTTATAGCGGCAATAGGAATACATCATCTGTAAAAATTTCAACTGTCCAACTATCACGGCATAAGCAACTTTAAAGATCCAACAGCATTTATTGTAGGGTGGGTACGGGATTGCGACCACTGAAAAAGATGCCAATTTTATTTTCCATCCGCCTTCGTCACTCCTTGTATTCATTCATCGTACGGAACACTCACCATACGAATTTAACTGCAATTTGTCCATTTTTTTTTCGTTTACCCATCTCGTTGGTTCACACTATGACCTATAAATACTTGTAATACAAAAGGTATCTTTAGCGCGTTGCCCCTCTCAGTACTAATGCGACATCTTTACGCCAGCAAGTTCTCTTCGACCTAACTTATTTCGAAGATTAGCAATATCAGTCTAGTAAATTGTTATTTCACTGCTAATCGGGGAAGTATAATAATAATAAATATTGTCAGACAAATTAGACAGCGCCATCTAGCCCCAAAGTAAGTGAAGCTGTGTTATGGGTATTAGACAACTGATAAACATACGTAAATACATTTTTTTTTTTTTGTAAATACATACTTATGATACATAGAAAACACCCAGACCAAGACAAACAGACATGTTCATGCACACAAATGTTTGTCCTATGTGGGAATCGAACCCACGAGCGTTGGTGTCGAAGCCGCGTCATTGACCGCTACGCCACCGAGCTCGTCAAGTATCTCCATTAGTTTTGTCAAACTACTGGAGTACTATCTCTTTCGCCAGAATCTCTTTTTTGTTAATCGGCAAGGTGAGATTAGCTTTGGCTCTAAAAATGTTATCAAGTCATTTACACTCTAAATGTTATTATGGTGAGAGGTAGGGCATAGCGTATTTTTCAAGCTACCCGAATGGGAAAGTACTTCCACTTCACAGACTACCACAGCCAAATATGTGTTCCTGCGAGTGAGTAAAGTCACCAGAAAGGAAGAAAATCCGTAGAATAATGTCCGATCTGTATTGGTGGTAGGTAGTTTACATTCGTGTGTTTTTATGAGGAGCTAGTGTCAGATTGAACGTTATTTGATTCTAAATATCGGGTATGTCTGAAAATGCATATTCCTTATCTATTCTAGCTAGTTTAACTCGTTTTTGTTCTGTTCTGATGATCACATCGGACTCTGTTCTACGGATGAGTCGATTCGCTCTTTTATATTTAATGAAGGAATATACTTCCACTGCGTGTATATTTAATTTTTATTTTTAACTTGTAAGTGTTACGTGACATAATACTTACGCCCCTTCCCTCTGTAAGTAATACCACGTAGACATTTTAGTAGTTACACCTCCCACCCTCTCAACAGCATTACACAGTATTTGACGGACGGCCCCAAATCGATATTAATTAGCAGTTCTTTCAAAGTAATCGCGATACAGTCGTTTATACATGAGGTTCAAATTAACAACGAAATATAACCATATTTAGTCCCACTGTAGTGCTACAAGATGTCTTCCAGTCGTGGACAATTAATATAAATAATCATTACCTTTATGACTGTCTTAGAAGTTCCTTGCTGAAACTAGCCAATGGTACAGCTGGGATCAAGAGTGTCTTTGAAGTGAAAATCTAATACATTTTGTAAAGAAAATTTATACAACAAAAATGTTCAACAAAATATCTCCTACTGCATCATTTAAAGTCTTTCTTGATTAATGGGATTATTGTTTCTACCAGTGAATGAGGTTACTAGTTATGAACAAACTACGCATTACGTTCGCAACGGTGGTGCCGCCAGCACGCGGGTAATACTCCGGGTAAACTCTTTGTGTTGATGAGGCTAGCATTATAATAACAGCTTTAAATCAGGTGGACTCTGTGTTTTTTTACCACTCGACGTGTTACAAAGTGAACGATCTACTGTATAGTTTGTATAGTTATTATATGGTTTATTTACTCTAATCGCATTATGTATTCCAAACAAACATATGGTAAACCGTTTTAACTGGATGAGCAACGCACAAATGCTGCCCCCGGTATTGTTTACGTCTATAGACTTCGATAACTTTCCATCAGACAGTTTGTTTACCATCTTATTGGTCTTAAAAGTAACCTTTCGGAATTTCCAGTATTAGTCCTGAAGAAACTACGCCACTGAATAGAAATAATAAGTGATGAAAAGTAATAATAAGTAATAAAATACATAACAAAAACAAGTTTTTGAATTCACTGTGATCTATCCATCTTAACTTTTTCTTTAGATGTACGTTAAGATATGCTAATGAAGACGAATACTGAATTACTTTAAAATTATACGTTATATTTACAACCACTATACAGAAAAGCAGATAGAGTAAAAATCCTATCTATTTTTTTCAGCTGAAGAAGCGATGCCAGGCACCGGTGGCGCGGGCGACGCTCACATCGTCGACGAGCTCGCAGGCCTGACCCCGGAGCAAGCGGAGCAGCTACGCGCGGAGTGGAGCCGCGAACTAGCGCGCGTCGAGGAAGAAATAGCAACTCTGCGCACAGTGCTCCAGAGCAAGGTAATGTGAGCGATGCTGGCGAAGCATGCATCATTAAAAGACCTTTAACCTGGAGCCAACACTCGCGCACGTAGTGGAAATAATAACAACGCTGCGTACAATCATAATATGCAGTGCTCCATAATGTGACCAAGCGTTTATCGATGAAAAACATAGCATAAACGGTTGATATGGACGAAATACACGTAGACGAATTCGAGTAGAGGTAAAGGGAGACGCGAATTAGAGTAGCGCGAGCATCGAGACAGACAACCACGCTTCACGCCGTACTCTAGCAAGGTCCTCGATTTATTATTCTGTACATAAATAACAGTAATACCTTTCTGCGTACTGCCTAAAGCGATATTATTGTTCTGCAGCAAAACAACAATATCGCTTTAGGCAGTACACCGCTAGCGGAAATCTTCCGCATTTGTAGACATTGGACGTTGTCTTTTTACTCCCCCACACAACAGTATGCCCATTACGCTCTTGATATGCTAAAGTCTGAGTGACCCATAACAAAACCGTCCATATATAACCGTTTTCTTAAGTTGAATGTTTTCCTATAACATTTTAACAGTTGGGGTGTAGGTGGCTCACCACTATCTTTGAGCCAAAGCCAACCTCACCAGTGTGTGTACTTTGTTGGGCGACTAACTAACGAGGCTCTGACGGAAAAGAGGTAATGGAGTCTGCTCGACTGGGGATGTACCTCCAGTTCACAGTAGGCGACAGGCAAATAATTCCCTTGAAGGTTGTTGTTTTTGCTAGTGAGTGACGTCACCAGGAAAGGAGTCGCTGCCTTGGCAGCGGGGGTGGCGGCGTGCGAGCGATGTTTCTAATTTTAAATGTTGCGATTCGCGAGCGTTAATATGGCTACAGTAACCGCTGCCCATCGGGCGGGCCGTATGCTTGTCTGCCACCCAACATATTATTTAAAAAAATCAACATAATAAAGACGATATCGATTTGCATTTCCTTCAGATCTCACTAGACATCCGAAAGGTTGATCTACTATTTTATCACTACATAAATATTTACGTTGTTAATTTACAGATCCGTCAGAGCTCAGAATTAAAAAGGAAATTGGGCATTACCGTGTGGAAAGAAATTACCGAGGATGTCAATCAGGGTCTGAAAAACGTGAAAGAGAGCCAAGTGTAAGTGTCACATGGATTACTTGTGTTTAGTTTTGCACTTTTTTCTCGAGGGTTAGAACTGTAAATGAAGAGATTTCAAATTTTATTAAACATCCGCGGTGCTGGTCTTCTCAATAACTCTCAATTGGGAAACGTCAATCGTGTCCTTCTATTCACTATTTGTTGCAGGTAGCACTGTAACTAATATGCAAATAAAATTTGAAAACTCTGGTGCAAATAGCAAAATGTGGTAGCGGTGCCTGGTAGCTTGCTAGTTATTCGCTTGTGCTTGTCAAAAGTTTAGCAGCGGTGGCGTTTTATTTAGTTTTATCATTTCACATTTTATTTGTTGTACGACAGTTACCAAAAAATAGAAACACGCGTGGCTGAGATTAAAAAGGCTGTGACTGAAGCACCAATGTAAGTATAGTTAAATTTGTATACGAATGTAATACATTTGTTATACGACATGTTTAGGTTAAACATTGGTATAACAGACATACGGCGTTACTCATTTTGTGAGAATGACCGGCAATGGCATACACTGCGAATACCAACATTTACATAACAATCGGGGCGTTATACTTACGAATAGAAGAGGAAAAATAATGTCAGGAACGACGCACATTGCACTGCTTCAAGCTCGCGAAACATGTCTTCTATAAATAGTCGGAAAACAAGAAATCGAAACAAATCCAAATTACCTAAGAGTTCCTAAATACCCATAGATGTATTATTTTTCCCTAAATATCACGGCGTTGTGCTTAGCTTGTTGCACCGTCAGTCTCTTGTGCCTTGCTCGTAGCTTCAAGTACTCAATGTATTTGGCTGTCCGCTTTGGTCAAAACCGGCAGCCGGCGCGGATAGCATAAATTGTTATCTCGGGTGACAATTGAGAAAAGAAAATACCACTTGTCCCCTCTGGCACGAGGCGTAAGGGGACTCTTGGGAAAATTTGTCACCCGGGGACAGTGCTAGAAGTAACTACTGGGAACAAAGAACAGGTTCGAATGTTGTATATTTGCAATTTCAACATTGACTTTAAATTCACTGAGTTTAGCACGATTATGTTTAATAGGAAAGTTACGTTGTCGAGCCATGTTTTTAATCATGTTTCAGACTCATAGCCGCGATATTTTTTTTTTTTTTACTACGTCGGGTGGCAGGCAAGCATACGGCCTGATGTGAAGCGGTTACCGAAACCATATTGACGCTTACAACATAAAATTTCGCTCGCGCGCCGCCACCCTCCCTACCAACGCAGCATCTCCTTCCTTTCTGGTGACCTCACTCACTCGCAGGAACACAACAACCCTCATGGGAATTGTTATTTGGCTGCGGCATTCTGTGAGGTGGATGTACCCCCAGTCGGGTAGCTTACAATTATGCTCCCTACCTCTCTTTTCGCCAGAGCTTCGTTTGTCAGTCAGCAGGGTGCACCGCGTGCAGGTGAAGTTGGCTTTGGTTCAAAGATGTTGATGAACCACTTACACCCCATAATAAAACATGCGTTCTCGAGACAGACTTCCGCGAGAACAGCTCCGATTTCGATGATACTTGGTTTTATTGTTATACTTGTTACATTATGTAATCAGAAACATTTTGGGGCAAGAAAAGAAGTACACTGGCGATAAATAACATCGAACCAAAATATACAACTTTCCGTAATAACTTAAAAAGTACCAAAGCAATTTTAATACGGTGGTACGAGTATCATGTTATCGATATGTTGTAGTAAACTAGAATTAGAAATTTGGATGACATACTATGAAACTGTTTTATTATCATAATTTACTTCCGAGTCGACTTGCGCCAACTCATTGTTGGGCGTAAATGAAAGGTTTTGAATTAACTTGTTATTCGAAAACTGCTAAGCCAATTTAGATTAGAACTTTTCTTCTGCTGAATTGGCAACTAATTTAAATTTTATTCATTTATATTACAAATAATTGGCGATATCTGTGATATCAGTTTTATCATCACTATGCCAGAGTATTAGTGATAGTACTATAACAGTACAAGTAACAATACTGCGTATAGTGTGCCCACTCCCTGCCGCTCTCTCGTATCGATCTCACCTCCCCTTTGACCGACAAATGTGGGACAGTTTGGATGGTACTTAACGCACATATGCTCATTCACGCTCTGCACAGAGGTCACTGTTTAGGTAATAGATAACGACGCGACGTTAGTATGGAGTAGCTGGGGTGTAGTACTGCCACGATTACAAAACAGGTATCCTCTGTACATCATTACCACACTGAGCTGGACTTGTCATATGGGTTCATATTGGATCAACTTTTTAGAAATGGTTAATGGAGTCGAACGGTGGCCTCGGTTCGATTTTCCTTATAATTTCCATTCAAAAATTTTGGAACCGCAGTCGGGGTCGGAAATATACCTAAAAAACATACAATCGGGCTTCATTAACTTCCAAGTTATTTCCTAGCTACTAATTTATACGACTAGCTAATTTGGCACATTTGTATTAAAAAAATGTAATATTTGAGTATTTATGGTATTATGATTGATATTCTTGAGCATGACTTGAGTCTGTCGGTTTTGTTCATTCTGTTTACACAAGGAATCATAGATTCGCTGCATAAATGCCATGTTTTAAGTATTTTCTTTTCACTTGCTATATATAGGCGATAGTAATAAAGTATTCTAAAACTTATCTTGTTGCACGACAAGTAAGTAATAATATTTGCTTAAATACTCAGCACTTGTAAGAGTTGAAGCGTAGTTACGGATTGGTATTTATTTTGTATGTGTTGTTTTTGGTACTGTAGAGTTCATAAATATTAAAAAACTTTCGAATCTTGTAACATTAATTTAATCGTCTTTTGAAGACTTGATGAGATTTTTTTTTAATATAATGACTTGGAAAAGGTTGGAAAATCCATTCATACAATCGAGAGCATGACCAGATTTGCCTTTCTTATGTCGGCTGATATGAGTTGAGAGATGTCAAATTACAAGCCTCGTGTCCTCTTGACTGTACACAGTTATATTGTATTAGGGTTCCGTAGTAAACAAGGAACCCTTATAGTTTCGCCATGTCCGTCCGTCCGTCCGTCCGCGGCCTAGCTCAGAGATGCTTGATACTAGAAAGCTGTAGTTTGGAATGTAGACACATATTAACTATGCTGACAAAGTGGTAGAATAAAATTTGGAAATATATTTTTTTTCGGGGTACCTCCCCTACACGTAAAGTGGAGATGAATTTTTTTTTTCTGCGCCTACCCCATGGTGTGGGGTGTCGTTGTATAGGTCTTTTAGAAACATTGGGAGTGTGGAAAGATCATTTTTCGATATAATAATCTGTTTGCGAATTATTTACATTTAACGTGCAAATTTTTGTTAGACGCAAGTGTCGTCCCCGTCGTCCCCCCCCCCCCCCCCCCCCGTATCAACGAAACTGTTATATTTAGAAATGTGAAAAAAATCATGGAAGTAGTCCATGCAATGAATTTAAAAGGAAAACTATCACGGCTAAGTAGACTTTACAAGTTACTGAGTAATAGCCGACGAACTTATAAAATGTATTGCAAGACGAATAGAATTGCGTAGTACATTACCACAGGCTAGATGGCGCTTTAGTTATATGTTCACTTTAAAAATAAATAATTAAATTAAAATATTTAAGAGGGGCTCCCATACAACTACAACAGCCATGATTTTTTTTTGCCGTTTTTATAGATAATAGTACGGAACCCTTCGTGCGCGAGTCCGACTCACACTTGGCCGGTTTTTTGATTTAAATAATACATTCTAACCCGAAAGGTTTTTTTTTGTATTTTTATACTGACCGATACTTAATCAATGTAATAAAACATGTTTTGGTTAGATTTAGGGTTTTTTTTCAGGGTTTTCTTGTGTCCAGGAGACACTTGTCATCGGAAATAATGACCAATTTATTACATTGACTGTAACATATATATATCTAACTATAATAATTTTTTGTTATCATTGTCAAAAATATAATAACAAATAAAATTCAACAACAATACAAATGCGGACTATCCCTTAGAGTGATCTCTTCCTAAGTTAAAAATACCTAAAAGTTTTGATACTAAGGTAGACTAAACTTTAGAGCATCAAAAGTTTTATTTATTTTTAACTTGAATACTTTATAACGACACTAGCATCGTTCGGAAAATTACATTAAAAACATCAAGTTAAATCTGGGAATTTAATAAATTGGTAGATTTCGATACTCTCTTTCCGCACTATTGAAAAAATACATATTGAAAACATACAAACATGAATACACACATATTAAAAAAAAATCTGCGACAGACAGTTATTTGATAATATCTCATTTCCGACTTATTTCACGATGAAAATAGTTATGTAATAAATTATACTAGAGAGAATTTCTTACAATTTGTGTTTTAGTATTGATTCGAACACTCGTTTTGTCCAGAAAAGTTAATTTCCACACACGCTTCGTTATTCTTATTAGTGTTCTTCAGTATTGATTGAAACGTCTCAGATAAAAATGCCTTCCACATCATCCGCGATGTCATTATCAGCTTCGTAATAATCCTCGTTTTGCTGAACTTGCGAATTACCATAGGCTTTCTCACGTCTATTGTCGCATTTGAGGAAATAAGTTTTAACAATGTTTCCAGAGCTAGAAGCTTTACAGATACATACATTTTTCTGCTAACCAATTGTGTAATCTTGCTGATGATAGTATAATAATCTTGCCGATTGAAGTATCGTAATTTACTTAGCAGTCACATAAACCTATACATACCAGTCTTCTAGCCGACTGAATCTTTGTTAATTTTGCCGATATCATTGTTTATTTCAACAATCTTTTATTGCCAATATTAAGTGCTGTTTAAATGATGCTTTTTCTTGTTTTTTTTTTTGCTTGCGTGATGATAATATGCTTCATTTCATTAAAAAAATGGTGTTTCATTCGTTTTGTATAAGTGTCTTATTACAGTTTTGTGTGAAACGGCTTTATTTGAATAGTATTGAACAGACAATACCATATATACCGTACGTAGCATTCGTAAGGCGGTGCTCTGCTCTCCTTTTAAGTACTTACTGCTTAAATTTTCACGCAAGAGATATTATCTATATTTTATAATATAAAATTCTAGTGTCACAATGTTAGTTACCATACTCCTCCGAAACGGCTTGACCGATTTTTATGAAATTTGTGTGCACACGGTATATATATCGGGTAGGTCTGAGAATAGTGTGTTATCTATTTTTTATGGCAAAACAACGTTTGCCGGGTCAGCTAGTCAGTCAGCTATAATATTTTTGTTTACAATTTATATTTATATTAAAATCGTTACACAGATACCAAAAAACTGAATCTGTGATAAAAACAACGGCGGAGAAGACGACCTCAATTCTGGGTGGGATCACAGCGGGCGTGTCCAGCAAGCTGGGCCAGATGCGCAACTCGGAGTCCTTCCGCTCGATCGAGGAACGCGTGGGCTCTGCTTATGAAAACGTCAAGGTATATTTGTATTCGTAACTTCATTATATTAATTTCTTGTTTCTCAGCGAGTACGGTCAATCACATATCAAACATAATTATGTAACAGCTGCTCTCCAAAAACCACCGATATTATACGATATACGAACGGTACGAAAATTGAATTGTTACACTATATGTAACCTGCGATACAATTTTTTTTATATGGGAGGAGGGCAAACGACCATGTGGGTCACCTGATGGTACGCAATTACCACCGCCCATGGAGATCAGCCAACACCAAGCGGTCGCCGATCCGTTGCCAGCCTATACTCCTTCCTACCTTTCTATGTGGTGAACTCACTAACTCGCAACTAACAATGATACACGACAAGGTTTTAACTTAGTATACAATGGTCACCATCATTTTGAGCCAAAGCCAATCTCACCTGTAACTAGAGATGGGCAAAATGCCCAAAAAGTACTTATAAATTCCCTATTTGTGCCCAAAACTAGGCATTTATTGGGCATTTACAGGTACTTACTGGATACTTATTGTTAATGCCTGGCATTTTGCCCATCTCTACCTGTAACTGGAACATAGTCCTAGTTCGCCGTGTGGTTCCCGGCAGACTAGAATAGAATCACTCCGTTTCTTCCCGTGGATGTCGTACAAGGCGACTAAGGGAAATACATTATCAAATATCGATCAGGCCTGCCCAACCCGTTTGGCCAGCGTGGGGGGTGTAGGCCAAATCCTCCTTCCGTCTAGGACGGACGAGAGAGGGTTGTGCTCCTGTGGTGGAGACTAAAATGGGCCTGATGATGATGATATAAAGAAATTCTAAAATTGGATTCGTTCGGCTCGAATAGGTGTGCCTTCAGCTTTAAACAGAAAGTAATTACTTGAAATTTACAATGCAGTGCGTTCTGAAAAAATCCGTTTGCCGAGTATAAAAAAATACCAATGGACCCACACAACACAAGAGTAGCGTTCGCGCGCCGGCACCACCGCGTCTTCCTACTTTACTCACAGGAACACAATTATTCTCTAAGGATGTTTTGTTATGCGACTAGGGTGACAAACAAGCATACGATCTGATTGATGGTAAGCATAGGCTGCGAGGCTTGCGACACTTGCGACCCCAGTGGCATCACTCACGCGTATCCGACTGTTAACCCCGATTACGCCTTTCTTGCAGACCCCATACTGTCCATATTATACATATTAATATATATATTGTTTAAATGCCTAATATTGCACAACCGCCGGCAAATGCCGCTTGGCTATGTGGTTCCACCATTATAATAAAATTTTACTTAGCTTGTGATTTTATAAGTATTTGTTTAACTTTCAGGGCAAAGTGTCCTCTAGGTCTAATTCGACGCAGAGTTTCGACGAGGCGCTGCGTGACGCGTCGCGCACTGCTAGCGGAGCCACGTCCCCTACAATTCCTGAGAACAAGCCTTTGCCTTAATGCCACCCCGAGCCGCCCAGACCCGCCCGAGCGCACCCACGCCGCCAGAACCAACTTCAAGGAAACACCATCCAGTATTAAGGCTCTTATCATGTGACTCGGGGATCCCTTCTTATTTAACATTAATTATTTTTATTGCTTACTGAACTGAATTAGTTATTTACATTTTTATAATTTACTCATGTTGCAATCATTTGCTTTAGCACAGCTATGAAATGTAAAAAATACGAATATATACCTACATTTTTTTTTATTTTAATAAAAAGGCTTAGTCTTTGACAATAAGTTCATGTGAGATTTAATTTAAATATAGTACTTAATTTTAAGCGTCCCGGAACGTTTTTATTCATTAAAATATTAAGTTTTAAGTTTACGGGGTTCCTATAAAGATATTGGATATTGTTATCAAATTGCTTGTTTGTTTACAAAATTATTGCGGCGTGGTGAACCCATGACAAGTATGGCAATTTGAGACTGTCGGGCAAAGCTATCGGCGCCGAGTGTATTCACGTTTTTAAGTGTCTAATATTGCATTCCAAATACAACGTTTTCACGTGAGTCTTGTCATTTTAAACATTATATCACTATCACTAATTATATCGACGATAGAGTACGTAGGGTACGATGTGAGAGAATAATTTTCTTAAAGTGGTTACATTATGTACAAGGTCCACGTAGTCAACACATTTATATGTACCTACTATTAATACACATGTTGAAAACACTAAATTGTAAATCAATCCATGTTGTTAGCATAATTGTGTATGCAAGACACAGTAACTTGCCGATGCCTCTTAGATCCGTAAAAATATAAATATGATATTTTTATAAAATGCTTAGCTTTCTGTTACTTATAAATATTTCCACTATTTACATATAATACCTTTGAGAATGGTAAATAAAGTTTATGTATTAAGCTGTGTGTTTTATTTGATTGATTTCTGCAAGCCATTTTGGACAAACATTCTATTAATTCAGACAATTTCCATCAAGTTGCAAAAAAACAGCGCCAAAAAGAGTATGCTTCTGTGCTCCAATACACCCTCTAAATCAGCCTGGGGCCCTACCGCCGAACCTGAAGCAGAGTATCATCAAATATTTTGATTCGAAAAGTAGGTCGTCCTTTTTAGTTAATAACACACATCTTCAGCTATAGTCTGTAGAGCTTCAGAGTTACTATTAGCTATAATATAAATATAAGTTGAAGCTTGATTTTCGCAATAAAAAAATCCGATGGGAATCGGCTTTAGCTTAGACGTAGCCCCCCTGGTCGTCATCCTCTTCATTTAGTACCTAAAAAAGACAATGCTTGGCGCCCGTGCGGCAAAATTAGGATCTTAAACGCCCGAACTATTATACCTGACAAATACTTACCCTATTCGTCACATACAAGACTTTTCATAATCTTGCAGGTTGGGAAGTCTTTTCAACAACTGATTTAGTTAAAGCGTAAAACCAGAGTCACGGCACCATTCGGTCTTTACGGATTTCCGTACATGACGTTCGGACTTGTTTACGCGTATTTAGATTATACGGTCATATTGGACGAGCTGCGTAAAGTTCCTTTTGTTTTTAGAATGTTGTACTCATAGGGCGATTTACTTAAGTATCCTTACGATACGAAAGGATTTAGATGACTTCCTAATTTTCTCGACGAAAGAAGTCTTACACAAGCGCCATCTTTGGCAACTCTTAAATGTTTACTTGGAGTATCTGAAGTTTTATGGTACCGCATCTCTGCTGAAGGCACCAAACCTCTTTCGGACAAAGTTGAAGCTATCACGAATTTTGCAATTTTAAAGACTGTACGGGAGCTTCGAAGATTTTTAGGGATGCTGAACTTTTTTACTAGTCGCAAATAGGTTTACGTGCATTCGTGAAGAGACTGCAGCCAACACCAGCTTCACATCACGCCAAGAAAACAGCTTTTATTTATAAAGACCTGACTTCTTCAACCCACGTCTTTTGCGAGGTCATACTGTTGGTTTCCTGGTGGTTGGCTCCCATAATACCTGCTTATTTGGGATCATATGAGGTCCTGCAGCAAGGAGCAACGCGCGTGTGATGCCCATGTGGTTACAGGCGTTCGTAGACTACGGCAACTACTTTCCATCAGAGGGGTCGTATGCTAGTTTTCCACTTTAGTGGTATAAAAAAAAAGTCGGAAGTAGAGCCAATCCCATACGGGTCATTTCATGTTAGCGCAGAGTCTAAGTGCATCGCAATCTAAAAGTTGAAGTAGCAAGTTCACCCTTATCTCAATAACATATGTAAACGCAGCACTGATTGGTGCACGCGCGTTCACGCGAACCCAAGCGCCTACTACTACTCGAGCCAACGCGTCGTATCGTCAGTTTCAATACACCTAGTCAACTGGCAACTGGAAACGAAAGCATGCGAATTCACGAGAAATACGCGCGTATTCGTGCAGCTTCGTAAGAATTTGACACTGAAGCGTCATGCACTTCGACTCTGTGCTAACATGAATTGACCCTACTAGCTACGTTAAAGTTAACAATGTCGAAATCGATTCCGTTAGAAAACTCGCACTAATCCGAAGTGAAAGTGAGTCATAAACAAAAATGATAATTTTGAAATTTGACTAAATAGGTATATAAACTTTAAGTATGTTAACCTTTTATGAGGGAAAGGTCTGTTAAACCACAACAGTAGATACTTATTAATTTCATGGTTAACCCTTCGTATTTTCCAGATGTTTTTGATGTCAATAAAACTAAGCCCATGATGGCTTGTAAGAAAAGGTGTATAAAATAAAAAAAAATTAATGTAGTGCACAAAATATGTAATATTAAACGATCCTAATATAAGCACTCATAATTTGGTACATTGATTTAAAAGTTTTATTGCATAATAAGTAGGTATATTAATATTTCAAAGATTAGTATTTTGGATTTTCGAAGGCGGTTACAGGGGCCCGGACTCCCCGAGGCCCCGAAGTACAATAACTAATCAATCATACTATGAATGTCTCTTGCTCATCTGCATACGCGATCAGTCGCTTCATTCAACAACACGAGTAACAATATAAAACAGTGGCGATTCACTTTGATATGCAGGTCTCAGTAGGTACTGTGTGTTAATATAAAATTACATACGTAACTTTATATTTAGCTTCTTCTTCGCAATTAACTCATTTAAAAAAATACATAATTCGGAAAAGGATAATTTAAAGGCCTACAGACAGAATTATATTAAAATGTGAAATATGAACACTCTTTATAATGTTCACCCAAATTCATATTGTACAATTTATCGTGACCCAATAGACGGATTGCAAATACAGAACGAGCAACTATGTTTCTTCTATTTTTATTTATAATAATTATAGCACTAAAAATATATGTCATTGAAAAAATATCTTGTCTCTAGACTAGTACTGATTACACTAATATAACTATGATTATCACTATTACAGTATGTAACAGGAAGGGTGTGTCACATCGAAAGAAGGAATATCCTTCAACGTACATAAACAACTTTTCTATAATAACCAATGATGTGCATACTATAGATATGGCATGGCATACCCATACTAAATTGCGTCAGAAAACTATTTCTGTCGCATGTGAGAGTGATCGCTATCCTTATCATCTCGGCGCTTTAATATACTTGCTATTTCTTTCCCTCCTTGAGCACGTAATCGGCGCAATGGCGCCTTTTTTTCTTGCAAAAATATGAAATTACATTAAAATACCTGTGAACATCAGAAAATATTGTGTAGGTACTTTAGTGTGATATGTGATCCCTTGGGCTTTATTTACTTTATCAACACAAATTAAGCATTTTCGTATTACAGAGGACAGCATTTTTACTTAATCAATTGTCACAAACGTTTCGTCATTCGTAAATTTTGTCAAACGCTTGCTGGTGCGAACCAATTGAGAGGTTAAGACTAGGGTTGTAACGGAACTTCGCTTCCGCCTCAGTTACTGCGGAAGTTCCGCAAGAAATCGTATCTTCGCCTCTGCCTCCGTACAATTTTTGCGGAGTTATGACGGAGGTTTGTTTACGTAACCATAGAACAATAACGCGCGGTAAAAACTATTAGAAGACATAAATTCCAGATTTTGTGTTAATTTTGATTGGCTAGAACAGTGGTTTCCAACCATTTTTTGTTCGCGGACTACTTCGCGCGCAACACGCGTGGTTTTTGTTGCGTGCAGCGTCCCCAACTGTCATATGAATCCATTATTACTATAACTCAAGATTTGAGTATTTTGTATAATAGTGCTCAATCTCTTTAATTACAAGTTTATAACACGACACGGACCATAATTTACCTCTCACGGGAACCTCTAGACTAGAAGGTAATTTTTATTTATATGTTTACTAAAGTGATTTGAAATGAAAACTTTGTACTTAGTTTTAATGCACCATTAATTTCAATTTTTTCTACATCCACTTACATCTTCGCCTCCGCATCCTCCTCCGCCTCCGCTAAGTAGGCGTCCGTTGCAACCCTAGTTAAGACCTTGCCAAATACCACACTTTTCGGGTGCACGTTTTTGATGCTTGTGGCATATCTATAGTATTTATAACATCATTGTTTACTGACTCATCATCTAAGACGTCGGGTTTAATATAAATTTCACGAAAAAAGTAGTAGTTTCGCTACATCTTCGATCATTAATATAGGTTTCCTTTACTTTTCAGCGCAGTTCCGACGTGCATTGAATGGTACGTCAATGTATTATGTAATCGTAAAAGTTGTTCATATAAATTAATAATTTCCCTCTCCTAAACACTTTCTGTTCAACATGTATACTAATAATTATTCACCGACTAATTAGTATTCAACTCGTTCTGATAATATTGCTATTGACTGAAATCGTTTTCGAGAGACTGAAACAATGGCCATAGCCTCACAATAGGATAAACACAATTAATATTTTAATAATAGGTATAGTAATTAACTACCAATGTGCACAAGCCGTTCTATGACCTCATAAAAATATACATCTGAATATTTCATTGAAATATATGACATATAATACTAATTTTTAAGTAATCGGTACGCAAAGATTAGAAAATATTGAAATTAGGGTCACCTTAAAAATTATTTATTAGAATATTTTCGAAATCCACAATTTCTGAAAAGTGCCCCAAATTACGCAACCTTTACCGATCTTTAATAAAAACACATACATACATTTAAAACCCTTAATCTGCTAACTTTAAGCGGCATTATACATATATAATTAATATTCTGTAAATTGTTATAAATCATCGACAATACCTTATACGATTCGTGGCACAGGGAACCATTAATAGGCAGATTGAGTGACACTATTTAACATTAATTAACAGATATTATCCCTCGTTACAATACACTTTTTGAAAACCCTGCACAAAAAATTGGAATTAATTTTATTTATTACTATTATACAGTATTTATAAAGCTTTATTCGTGTACGTAACCTACGTAATATTATCCATAATTAAAGCAAGATGTGCAATGTTGAAGGATATTATAAATGAAGACGCATTATTCCTACAATAGCCACAATTAGGATGCCAAACATTACCATTAAGCGAGAATACAAAATATCCCTATTATGTACACTTTAATAAAAATAAACCATAGATAAGTTTGTAAGCTACACTACATACTCCGGTTATTTTCGAAAACACTCTAAGTCAGAAACGTAAGTTGCCAATAAACCTTCAATAAAAACGCGTCATTAAGCGGGCGCTAATGGCTCATTTACATCAGACCGTTTGCTTATTAAGCCATCAAGATGGCGTCAACAGTCGCCATTTTGACAAGCGATTTCAAGTTGCCGAAACGCGAGAATTTTTGTCTTATGTAAAGCGCTCTTTACACAGAGTCGACTGCCGCATTTGGAGGCGTCTTCAAAGGTACATTTTAGCTTCCCGGGACGAACGATCGGTTACCGAAAGCAGCGCAGTCGGAGCGATGTTTACACCAAGTCGATTGCTCCCGTCGATGAAATAGCTCATAAAATTGATAAAATATTACACTCAGTGGTTATTTTAAAATGCACTAAAAACGGTCGTTTTTCACAAATTTCATTTCCACAACTACAGGATTCTGTGTTTCATATACTTTCTAAGTTTCAACAAAATTCTCATTTGATAGCCTTTTTTTTTGGCGAAAGTTTCTCATCTTGAAGCGACGATTAGGAGCTCAAAATGGCGGGTGAAACCCTGGACGCAACAAATAAATTTATCAATAATTTCAGAAATAATTTTCGCGCCTACTGCTTGAAAATACAGTCAACTGTATATACTTACAGAAGTGCACATTAACTGAGTCAGCAATAACCCAAATTGTTTAGATAGCTTAATAAACAAAAATGTTTCCACCAATTAGAATGAGAGTGATAAAATACTTAGATCTATTAGTATGTATTGAGTTGATAAGATTGATTTGGTTATAGTAAATAAGCGGAAGATGGGTCCTTAGCATATAGATTGTATAAGTAAGGCTAATAGGCCTACTAAACTGTCACAATTCAGCCTGGATTGAACAATTCGGGCGGCATGATGACACATGCCACCCGAATTGTGACTACAGCAAGCGTTCGTTAGTTGTCTTTGATTGTATCTTCGCCATTTGTAACGCGCTTTAAGGTTTACATTTTGTTTTCTTATATCAGCCGTTTACCAGCTATTATAAAAGAAAATTTATCAAATTATTTACATTTGATAACATTGAATGGTGAGGCTTTAAGTCTTATTTATAATACCTTAATATAATACCAGTTTATTGTTTTTCCGATACTTTACATACTAAAGAATTTTAATAAAAATATGTATCTAATGTTTATTAACGTTTTATCTGTGATAATGAAAATAGTATTGACTTATTTAGAATACATTAACACGCAAAACCAAAAACAAGAAATGTTTTTTTTTTACTTTTTGTAATCCTTCTTTTTTAAAATAATACCAAAAACCAATCGCGCTCAAGATTTACTATATAATTCAACACAAAGTTATATAAATCAAGGGACATATTAAATTATTTCATACATAATATATATAAAATTATTAAATGGAAGAAATATACTGTACTTACGTTACCGTAAACACATATTATTTGTAAATATTAGTAGACATTTATCAGGCGTTAAAACTTTCTTAAACCTAGTACATAATTTGAACAGAAAGCCTACTCCAAGGTGAAACTCCGAAGTTTCAGGTTCTAGTTCGCTATTTTTCTTTCTATTCGGTCGGATTTTACACAGACTTCCCATTTGACACGGTCTAATATATTGTCAATATGACACATAGACATCGAATACTGACAATTGGTTTGTCAAGATACAAGAAAACTTATTAGAAAATAAGAAACTTTCGACCGAAACTTCGGAACAGGTCACCAGATTGTAAAGTATGTAATAATATCTAGAAAATAATTAATTCTAAAACAAGGACATATTACTTTAACTTTAATTATATATTACTATTAAACATAGAGCCTATCCATGGATCTTACGGTAACGTAACACAATCATAATAAATTATTGTTACCTAGATCCCATTGAAAAATAAATAATCACGAAAAATCATAAAGCAATCGGATTTATTTTGGTACATTTTTAGACTGAAAGAACTATACTTGTATATAAAAAAAATATTGTAACAACTAACAAGATGTACTTATTTATTGTATACATCAAATTTAAATCTTTATAGCCTTATTACAACTATGATGTAAGCTTGACGGCACCTGGGTTACTTCATTTAAATTTAGCGCTATTACACGACAACAATTTACGCTACTTTAATTCACAATTCCGACTGATAGATACATCACGACAATAGACTAAATTTATTTTCGATAAATATTTAATCAACAAACAATTGATTAACCTAGGATTGAAAGGCGATCAGGCGGTGTGTCATATAATTGAAATTTATTCTCAAGCTGGCGTCACTACAGAAGTTGGCTGAGATTGTGAGCCGCATTAAATTATTGCTACAGATGCTCATAACACACATCTTACTTGCAAATGACATACATTTCGTAATGTATACATATCAATCAACATTCAGGCAGTAAAGGATGTATGGAAATTAATATTTGGCTCCTATTCATAAGATTATTAAAGCAGATTAAATAAATCATTAGTTTTTCAATGTGTGTAAAACTAGGTTCTCGCAGTGCGTGTTAGCGAGAGTTGAGCACTGATTTAATTTGGTATGGTCTTCAGGAGGCTCGTCTCAACTCAGCGCAACAGAGAAGCTACAATCAACATGCACGTTGTAACACGCACCGTTCAAACCTAGACTTACATTTCTGATTCTAGATCACACAAAAAATAAGCGTAAATCAGACCGGATCGTCATTTTACAACATAATAAATGAGGCACAGATATATTTTCACAGAATACAAACCTACATAGATCTAATCTAATTAAATCGATTCAGGTCTTACCGAGCGGTCATTAAGTTACAAATAACAGTTACGCACTTGAAACTCTATAAATAATTAATCATTTAAAGATTATCCACGATGTCAACATTATCTCTTATTATTGTACCTATAAACCTATATGCGATTCAATTAACATATGGTACATTAACATATGGTACTAAAACTATACTTAGAGTTTAATATTTTGTTCTAGTACATTTTTATGCTTATATACTCTTAGTTAAGTAATAATTTTAAATGCAACCCCTTCCTAGAAGTAACAGTATCCAAAACTTCATCAATCGCAAGTTATTAAAAACACACCCACTGAATAAGTAGTATAAATTATCCTTATTGAGATTGTCATTGTTGAAGTGTAAAAGTCGTGGTCTGGCCTTTATATTACTGTAACGACAGGAGTCAAGGCGCTTTCACTTCGCGTTAATGCGTGCTCACCTTCCAGCAGGTATCTACCTAATGTAACATTCACCATCCCAATTTATTTAAGGTTGCCAACTATACTATATTTTAAATATTATCGAACGTTATTCATCATCCCAATATCTTTAATGTTGCGAACTATACTATATTTTAAATAATAGGGAACGTTAGCTCAGTACACTATATAATGTTAATGAAATACACAGTACGCATTTCGGTCGGACTTAATATAGCCCTTGCCAGTTTTATACTTACTATATTAGTTTGCAACTGTAGTGTATGCTGTTTACAATTATTACATCTTGATCTGAAATAAATACTACAATTCCACTAAAAAAAGATAACAGCCCCTGTATACTTGAAAAAACTGATTTATACATTATTCATACGAAGGCGGTTTGAAAAGTTCGCGGCCTAACCAAGATGTGAGGTTAGTATGTAAACCCATTCGATAGCTTGATTATTTATATACTCGGATGTCAAGTGCCATTGCGATAGGTTGCGTATATATTGTCCTACGAATTTTTGTTCGAACTAATCTGCTCTTCTCTTGGAAAATGATAAAAAAAAATATGAGCAGTGAATATTTAATTTAAAAAAAAATGACGCCAAGCCAAATCAAAGAAGACATGGACAACACGTGAGGTGAATCTGCGCCTTCGTATTACACAATAAAAAAAGAGGGGAGCTTTGTTCAAACGACTTTTTTAGAAGACCGAAGATTGAAAGTGCGTGAAATAAGTTATAGTATAGGGATTTCAACTGAGCAGGTGTTTCATATTTAAACCAACGAACTAGGAATGAAATAGGTGTCAGTAAAGGTGGGTGCCGCGTTTGTTGACCAATGAACAAAAACTCAACCGAGTTGAAATCTCAAGGGAGCATCTGGCGTTGTTTTGATCGATTACTAGTGACTTCTTAAGAAGATTTATACACACTGATGAAACTTGGATTCATCACTTTGTTTCAGAGATAAAACAACAGTCGAAACAGCGGAAACATGGCGATTCTCCGCCTGGCAGGAAGAAGTTTTCCACGAACGAAGAGGTAATAGCTGAGGTGGAGCGGTTTTTGGAAAAGTTGGGGGAATCGATCTATAAGAACGACATAGAAGCATTGGAGCAAAGATTCAATAAGTGTATTCAGACAAGGCGAGAATATGAATACGTAAAACACTTTTTTAATTTTATTTTCTTTGTTTTCTTGGTCGGTCCGAGAACTTTTCTAATCGCCCTCGTAGTTATCGTTCCGAAAGACATTGTCTTATGATCTAATCTACTACTAGAATTGTGAACTAGGGGACCGCAAAACCTCCACGTTTGACCGTTCACGTCAGTTGCTGGTACGCGTGCCCCTCTGGTTGCGTAACATGGATTATAATGGTCATTTTCTTGTCCTCCGGGGGTTACTGCCGACCGTTGGCAGGACTTGTAGCAGAATCGAATAGCGTGGTCCTAGACTACTCTTTTGGACGCTATTTGGAAGATGCAAACTAATGTGCGAAAGTGTGTTGACGCCCGGAGTGGCGGTACCACCAGCACCGAGTAGTAGGAGAATAAAACCTCCTTTAAAATTGATAGGTGGATGTATAAAGCAGGCCAGAAGAGTCTATTGACGCCCAGAGTTCCGGTTTCACCAGCTGTACATGTACACATTCGAAAGAAATAACTTCGTTAAGAAATCCGAGGGGCGAAGGTGGAAACCAAGTCCGAGAAAGTCTGTTGATGGCCGATGTGCCGGCACTATCAACCGCGGGCAGTCGAAGAAAAGCTCGTTAAATAATTGCCAAGTGAGACGGAAACAGCCGGGACAGTCTAAGAGTCCCATCAACCCCGAGTAAAAGTCTATATTGACCATAGGAGTGTTATCGATAGATTTGAATTGCAACTTGAAAATAATGATTGCTCCATATTAACGGACATTCCCGGTATATTTGAAAGAAACAACCAGGAATATTTAATTTAGTTTTTATAACTTTTATTATGCTTGATAGTCACGAATGGTACGAACGTCAGTATCAAGCTTGAAGTGGGCTTAGATGTACTTAGTGACACTCACGTATCAAGACGGATGTAATGACGTAATTCATCATAAGTAGTTCAAGCACATATACATTTCTTTGATCTTCGTAACAAACGAGTGAAAATAATGTGACTTCGGTGTTTAAATATTTTTATATTAGCTTAATCTTTCCCGTTAATATACAAATGACCCCAGCGTGTAAATAGTAACAAATAACAATGTCAACAGCATATTATAGCTTAATTTTCACGTGTTATTATTCAGTCTATTATTATCTGTTTTTATTAGTTTGTAAACAATTCATCCCTAATGTTAATGCCGGGACCAATTGCGCATCCACATTCCTTCGCTATGGAAAACCGTTGCAAGTACATAAAGATATCCCAATACCTAATTCCGATACCTGTTTGCAATTTACTAAGGCATTTAAAGATTTTACTGTCAGCGTACCACGAACACTAATTAAATTCTCGATTACAACGTGAAGTAAAAATATTGGCAGAGTCATTAAATACTTAGCCTACTCTTAAATATAATATGTTGCCCGAAATATTCCATCAAATTGTCATAAATGCTATGTAAAAATATTATGTATAAATATACCTACCACATAATTAACTTTACACAGTAAACATGAGTTTTTAATATTTGACATCTCTAATACTAATATTATGAAGAAGTGTTTGACAACTTTGTATTTATGTAAGTAAGGATCTGTTGTATGTCGTTTTTTTTTTGGTATTATTAACCGTCTAAAATTATTGATCGAATAAAGCTGCTATTTTTACATAAACCAAGTCATTTAGCACATGAAAATTTGTTATTTTATTATTTCGTGCATGATAGCCTTCTATCATGAACGAAATTGGGCACCCTCTGAGGGTACACCCATATAACTAAAACAAATATAGCGAGAGAAGATTTTATACCCTACCAAAAATAATTGGAAAATGACAATAAATTTTTAAAATTAATAATTCACTCTATTCAAATTGTTATTTTTTAGTTCATTCGAAAACTTAACGGATTCCCGAGACTTGATTTTTAGTGAGAGATCGCACCAAGACCGGTGTAACTTGTGACATTCTCTTTCTAAAGTCACATTAAGTCTGAGAAAACCAATACATAATTATGTGCCTTAAACATGTATTTACACAATACTCTTGGTCAACACAGCGACCTACATCATTGTCTTCGATCGTAATGTCTGTTCTCGACTAGCACGTAACTTTATTAGTAATTAATGTGATTACTGAATTTCGTTTCCTAACAGTGTGTTTAAATAGGGACATTTAACAACCTCAGTCTAGAATCAAACTACTGAATCAAAAATATGAATTATTAACGTAAATTCATTCCATTGAATCAAAATGTATAGAAGTGAGATCAATGAATTCAAATTATCCATATACTTGACGTCTTATTGCAGTACGCCGCAAAGATAAAAGTTTTTGAGACTTTTGTGCGTTTGGCACGCTCTCGTACTACATACGATATACGCATATACGCTACCTGGCGTGACAAGCCATGAATGTATTGTTTTGTCGACCCGTGACACAACTGTTGTGCCAAGTTGAGATACATATATTGTTCCAATAATATAACCAAACCTGAAGGCAAATTCTCGTATTTATTTTACGATCGCAGAATGGAAGTTGACCGAATCGAGACTGAATTGTTATTTATATTATTAATTCTTATTGCTAATATTATTAAAATATACCATTTATTCAGGCATATGCTAATCGTAAGCTTTCGTTTCAAATTGTTGTACAATAAAGGATATATGCATTCTTAGTTTGTTTTACTACTACTTAATTTTCGGTCATATTTCTATATTAAATTCCGCCTTAATTAATTAAACTTTGAAATTTCATGTGATATAAAAATACCAAATTTGACATTAAAAAGATCGAGATTGACTCGGATTTGAATTATAACTATTTTAATTGCGACAACTGACCCTCTATTATGTAATGATGACCCCACTAGGCACAAGTTACAAGTTGACAACAAACTTCAATTTTGTTATTTACGATTTGACACTATTAAGGAAAACATATCAAAGAGAGTTTATTATCAAACATGCAGTAAAGTGACAGTTTTTGCATAGTAATGATAAATTTTACAGCCCTATCAGAGGTAAAGAAAGTAGTTTGTAAAGAGAGTTGGAAATTAAAAAATGTTTTTTTTTTATTATCAATATTTTAATTGTATTTTATAATGAAACTAGCATGTTAATGTGACTCTACTATGCTCTTCTATTAACAATAAAGCAGCGCATAAAAATATAAGGCCTAATTTACACGACACAGATCAAATACAAAATGCGTTTTACATACAACATCTACTAATTAATGTAAGTTTTCTTTATTGCAACTGACTTTTTTGTACGGATGAGAGAATCATTCAAGAATAATTATTTATTCTTTCGATATTGGTTACTAAATACCTATATTGTGTGTGTATAGTGCACCACGTTACTAGAATATTTGGTACAATAATGTATCCTTTTTTGTAGCATTAGAAGTAATTTTTTGCAATATGTTTTATAAGAAACAACCCCAACTCCAGCTACACTTTTACTACAGTACCTAATTAATTATGACTTAATTCCCATTATAATTTTATTCAAAGTTGTAGCAGATCAACGACAATCGTAAGAAATTTTAAAACAAATTAGAAAAATAATAGATAAAACGATTCGATGTCGATGTGATATATAAATAAAACAGGCAGTTCAGGGTATGAGAATCCAAATCACATTTACCTGTACAAATAACATGACTTGGAGATAACATTAGGCGGAGAATAATTACTATACGAAGTAAATAGACGAGCTTTCCCAGATTCGTTTATCAAACGACAAGGCGTCATTAATAGCTGTGTCTTGTAAGGACCGGTGTCCACCAAAGCGATAATGAAATGATATATTTCTCACACATTTGACAACCATACTACACCTCGTCCCTGTACTAGTTGTCCTCCCGTTCAAAACAGAGAACGAGGTTAACACCTTGCTGTTCAAAACAGTCAATATTTAAAGACTGTTACTCATTACATCGTTCGTTATGTAATTAAATTAATACAATGCGTAACTCCGCCAACCCGCAATTGAGCAGCATGGTGGAGTATGTTCTAAACCCCTTTGATCGAGGGGAAGCCCGTATCCCAGCAGTGGGATGAATAAGGGTTGACGGCGAATGCGTAACCAAACTAATCATTGCAATCACGTCAAACGCATAAAAACTAACGTCAGTTTCATTTTCTCCACTTCGGTGAATACGAGCCCTTATCTTGGAATTATTTCTTTTTACAAATTACTTAAACTAGTTGTCTACTTAGATAAAATATTACATAATTTATTCTGCAATTACTTCATTTTTTTCCATATTTTATTGCCATCTATATTACATTTCAATTTCAGTGACAAACGAATGTCAAGAACCGAAAAAGAAGACGCAAGTTTAAGAATGAATCGCTCCCGCTTCATATCTTAATCGGGCAGAGGGAGAGTCTCGATAGATGTATAGATCGAGAATACGAATCGGTGAAGTCAGCGGGGGGGGCCTCGCCTGTTCGATCGGGCGAGGCCCCCCACGTGATTTGTCTCGGCGGCGGGGCAGGACCGGGTCACCTGTGTGGCGAGACGCGGACGCGGTGGAGGCAGGCGGAGGGTGTTCAGGCGAAGTACATGACTTTCTTGGTGACGGCATGCACGGTGATGGCGCGCGCCATGGCCCCCGGCGTGCGGTCCTCGCTGCACGCTGACTGGTGGCTGCCCTCGCCGGAGTCGTGCTCCTGGACAGACACAAGATAGGACGTTGGATAGTGTTCAGCGCAGCGGTGTATTTCGCGAACCTAGTATCTTCAGCGGTGATCTTCCCGGCACTGCGCGGCTTCGCCCACATGTTGGAGGCACACAGAAGCGCGGACGAGCGTGAGGAACGAGAGGTAAGACCGCCCCAGAAGGGGGAGAGGGCACACAAAGGACAAGGATATAGAATAAATAATTTGTAGAGAGTCAAGAATTGCCCGCGGCACAAAAGAGCCTTAGAGCAACGGTGCTGCTATGGGAAGGTGGAGGGTTTGCCCTCGTACGTCGATCCACAAGAGCCGACCACACCACATTGCAGGATTTCCGAACATTTTGTGTGGTGGTTGGTGATTTATCAGCTTTGACTTTTGCCTAAGTCTTTCTATTTCTGAGAGCGAAATAAATTTCTCTAAAAGTAGAAACGAATGTAGATTTTAAAGTGGTAGACAACTTATTTGGTCCACTGTACTGTGCAATTTGAAACATAGACTTGTAAATTATAATACACTACGTCTTTAGAGCGCCGTCATATGACAGCGCTCTAAACACAAGAAAAGATAGTTATATAACTAACTGTTTCACGCATTATAATGTTCTCATTTGAAAAAACCAGCACGACAAAAATCGTATCAATTTATCTAATTTCCTTACATAATGGAATAAGTTGTAGTAAGTAAATGCGATGCATACTATCAATTTGCCTATAGTTTTCGTAGTGTCGTTCCGATAAAAAATTTCTAGTTTCTAATAGTAGATAGGATGTTCTATGAGTATTCCGGAGCTATTACATCGTATTTCGGAGTTCACGGTAAGCCGTCCTGGCTCAGTGTGCTCCTAATCCCCTTCAATTAGGAGTTCCGTATCGCAGCAGTGAATTAAGTATGGGTTATTGCAATATTACACAGTACAAATAGCCGTTACGAAGGAGCTCGATGGCGTCGTTATGTGTGTCAGTCTAATCGAAAACACAAGTCAAGCAACGTCGACCGCAGCATGTCTATGAGTTTATTTATCTCGAGGTCCTCCATGCTTCGGAGGGCACGTTAAGCCGTCGGTCCCGGCTGTTGTTATTAGATGACAGTCGTTAAGCCAAGTCAGTGGCCTTAGGACGGCTTGAAAACACTGGCCTCCGCCAACCCGCAGTTGAGCACCGTGGTGGATTGTGCTCTAAACCCCATCGATTGAGCGGTGACCCGTATCCCAGCGGTGGGGTGAGTAGGTTGTTGACGACTAACAAGTTAGCGAGCGCGCGAGTTTGATGTAACAACTGGCAAGAGCTTGCGCAAGACAAGGACAAGTGACGGGTTCTTATGTCGTAGGCCAAGACCCACTTTGGGTCGCTGCGCCAAAGGAGTAAGTAAGTATTAACAAGTTAGTTACCTTTTCGACGAGGTGGTACCGCGCCCGAAACGCCACGAGATGCGCGTAGTAGGCGGGCGCCGGGATGGAGACGGAGCGCGTGCAGCGCACGTACGTGTGGCACAGCTGGTACGTCAGGCACTGCAGCTCGTCCGAGCCGAAGTGGTTGTCGTCCCACAGCACGTGGTAGTGCGACGGCCGGGACGTGCCCTGTATGTGCACCGTGCGTTAGTGACATTAATGGTCAAACCGTACTTAAGCGGCGCGGCAGCGGAGTGGCGCGGCGCGACAAAATATTCTCTAGGGAGCTACTCTGCCGTGCCGCACCGCGCCGCGACACGCTGCTCTGTGCTGCTGCAGTACCGGTGCTGCTGCAGTACCGCTGAAGTGCGTTTTAATTCATAAGAAATAGTGGAAACAATATTTTTCGAGCAGCGCCGCTCCGCTTAAGTGCGGTTTCACAATCCAATGTAATGTAGTCAATAGTTGACGCAATCCAATGTAGTCAATAGTTAGTGTGGAGTTCGCGAGCTCTAAGAGCGCTTTTACATTTGTCCATCACTAACCCGGCGGATCGAAGAAGTGATACTTATTCCGTTTGTCCATGTATACCGAGTCCGAATCCGGTCCTTTATCCGTTACAAAGCCGGATCCGGATTTTAACGTATCAAATGAACAAACGGTCCATACAAATACTATTGGTACTTAAATTGGACAAATGACCTAAGATGAGGTTTACATCTGTGTAAGTGATCGCCTCTAACTATCGTTATCAGTGGTGAAGTCCGGAAAGTGCGCGGGTAGCGTCGCACAATGGATTAACACGGATGAAAAACTGATTTTCGTTACGATGTTGAGTGAATTAAGGAATTTTAGGAACGGCATAGTTCACAAACTTACATTCAGTACTAGCAGAGTCCGTAATAAAACTTAAAAGTGAAGAAATAAAATACATAACTATCTAAAGGTCTAGAATCCAGGGCCGTTCAAATGTGGCCTATTCTTGATTAAAAAAGAAAAGACGCGCAGAGCTTATCGTACTATGCGTATCGTAGGTAACATTAGAGCCGTAACATTACACAAATATAATACCTGAATGCCTTGGTGACTGCACAGATAGAAATCAAATTCAGTGGGGTGGGTGATGCCGAGGTCGACGGTGGTGCCGGCGGGGATGTTGCCAGACTTGCCAGACTGTTCCTTCTTGTCCGCGCAAAAAAGACGCGTGTGGTGCCGCTTCTGGACCACTATGAAGGTGATGCCCGGCTTATACTCTGCTTCCAACTACAAAAAAAAAACCTTTATTCATCCCTACGTTTTGGGTTTATATTTTTAATTTAACCATAAATTGAACCGAAATATTTGCCTGCCTTACTTTCAGCTCAATCTTTTAATGAATATATTATTAAGACAGGTACAGAAGGAAGCGGATTCCATTAGCGCTTGAGAGGAAATGACTGACTAACGACCTTCCACCAACATAGAGGCAGCTGAAGTTTTTATTTATTCAAAGTTGCATGTAAGCTATCATCTGACAAATTTTCAAGTGAGAGGAAATCACTGAACGAAAAAAATTTTTTTGCATGTTCGTGTGACCATCTGACGTATAATCCACCACGGTACGACCAACTGACTTTTTTTATCTTCGAATAATTGCGTTAACTCTCATTTAACAAATTTTCAGTCGGGAGAAAATGACTGAAAACAATTATTTTTTTTACGTGATTGTATTTCACGAGATATCGCTTGAGAGGAAATTTGTCAGGAAAACCTGTTGCTGGCTCACGGACCATAGCACCAGTGCTCTTGTTTTAAATAATAGTATTTAATAATGTGGTCTGTCAAAATGTTTCCACAGAAAGAGTACTGAAGCCATAACAATCCCCTGCCGATATACCTTTATACAGGCTTCTCTGACGGCGGTGAGTTCATGCTGCAGCACGTGTATGAACTGGCCCTCGGAGATCCCGTCGCGGTACATTATGATGCGATGAGGCTTGAACCCGCCAGTGCTCTTGTAAAACATCAGTAACAGTTCTTGAACCATGCTGCTCATCTCGTGAACTATCTCTTGTCTGTAAATAGGGATTCGTCGTTGGTAAATTTCAGATTAGGGTTTGGGTCCCGGGACGTCTCGGGTCTCGAAGTCCCGCGACTTTTCGTAATTTTAAGCCCCAAAATATTAATTACTTATTTTATAAATTATTTCCTCCCATAAATAATACTGAAAATATATTTTCAATTCTTACAAATAAATTAACATTATTAATAAGAATAAAATTGTAAATATTAATTTCGTTTATAAGTTTTAAGCTAGTAAACAACTGTTGATGCCCAACTACTCAAACAGCTCACTTTTAACGAAATTCGTTTAATAACTTAAGTAAACATTTAATTTTCTGTATAATAAATGTTGATTTTGACAAAGAATTGGCTTTTTTTAATAGGTACAATTTTAAACCAAAAACTAACTTAATTACAATTTTACGAAAGCCTCACTAAAAAAAACAAAATTCTCGAAGTCCCGGGAATTCCCGGGACTTTGACTGTAGGCTGTCTCGTATCCCGGGACTTTGAAATTGTCGGGAATTCCCAGACCCTATTTCAGATATATTTTCGTAAAGTAAATTTTCCTCTGAAGAAGCCGCCCTCCCTAGCAGTATCTTTCAGTCGCTTTATCTGTACATAAGAGATATACAGATAAAGCGACTGAAAGTTTATCTGTACAGAAAAAATAATATTTTTTTATAGAGATTAAGGGGAACCCTAATATAGGGAAGGATAGGATAAACAGAAGCCAAATATTTTTTTTTAGTCGGTCTGTCAACAGTTTGCACGCATATCACTCAAAACAATAGCACGAAATTGGATACGGTTTTCGTAGTTGTAATAACTGGGTCTAACTTAAATCTTGTGCATATTTTACCTTGATACGCTGAATAGAAGAGGAATTAATTACTAACAGTAATTGTTTATTTACTGAAGTCAACGAGGACGAAGTCGCGGGCGGCCGGTAGTCATACATAAGGTAACGCACGGATAAGATACTTTGTGAATATACATTAATAAAGCGTGCATGCAAACCTGATACTATTAGTTGACGTCAAAACATTACTAATATTTTAAGTATACTATTTAACGTAACATCAAATAAATACATTGCAAACCCAACCTTACCTATTTTGCACATCAAAAAATACTTATTGCATATCAAATGCAGGATTTGATGTGCGATTGGATTAATTTGATGTGCAAATCAGGTTTTTGTGTGGATCAATTTAATATTTCGCATATTTTAATAAACTGGAAACTTTCTCACTGAGGATTCGATGGAGTAGCTAGCATTTCACACCTGTGTTGTTGCACTCGCACTGTAGCGGCGTATCGCGAAGGATGCGCGTCCATGGAGCCCACTACAGCGGCGATGGATGGCTTCTTGTTGTCGCCGGCCGGCGGGTGGGTCACGTCCACGCCCAAGAATATTACCGGCTCATTGAACACCTGGCACATTTATAAAACAATGAAACAGACTGAAAGAAATGACTAGACTAACTAGATCAGTCCTCGGATAGAATTAGAATTAGTCAGTGAAAACCAGGGATATATTTTTTAATTCGGCAGACAAGGATACAGCCCGCCTGATATTAAGCGGTTACCGTCCATATTAACGCTCGCAACTAGCGACGGGCAAAACGCCGGGCATTTACGAAAAATGCCTAAAAAGTACTTATTAATTCCCTATTTATGCCCAAAACTAATGCCTAGTTATTGGGCATTTACAGGCACTTATTGTAAATGCCTGGCATTTTGCCCTTCTCTACTCCCAACATGAAATATCGGTCGCGCGCCACCACTCGCGCTGCCCACGCAGCAACTTCTTACTTTCTGGTGACCTCACTCGCAGGACTTCACTCACTGCAGTATTCTTAATATGGCCGATATAAAACCCATAATTTGAAATTACTGAAATTTTGTCAGTGTGTGGTCCTAGAGCTCATAATGTATACAGAAAGAAAAAAACATAATATATAAGAAGTTAGGATTGTCCCACATTTAGGGTACAGTGTCACTACCTACGTAAACTGACTATGTTATAATGGTACAGTCGCGAGGTGTTTTCATACATCGCTGTACACCACTTTAGTGAGTGTCGCTGCCCAGTTCCATTTCAGTGGAATTGCACCTATGGTTATTACCACAAACTATTTACACTACATGTTCAATATGAATATTTAATTAACTAAAACTCACCTTAGGACGCAAAGATGGAACTAAAATAGAATTAATGCCTCCAAGTTTTACATTAATTTTAAGACACAAATTGCTCAATGTCTGTGGAGAGGTCTTGTTCACATTCTTTGCTTGAACACACTGGGTTGCCATCCCTAGTACTGTATCACCGACTCGCTTTACTTCCGCTATAAACATAAGACAAATTAAATTGTTAATTTTAAATACAATATAGGTCAAACTAATAATCAAGACAAATATTTAATGTATCTACAAGAGTCAAATGTACCAATGTTTATCAAAGATAAATCAACAATTTTAGAACTTGTTTTTATTTCAGTTGTACAAAAAGTAAAAGTGAAAAATACTAAAACCGGACTAAACTACAACGACAAAATACTAAAATAGTAAGGGAACATTGCTTGATTTGTAATATTGATAATATTTTACTGGCAAATTTCTGGAGTTTTAAAATAAAAGTTTGAAGGGTCTTTCGCCCTGTTATTTACCATAAACAGGCGTCTTTCCAGGCAGAACAACTACGACGAGCTGCAGCTGAACAAATGTAGTTTTGAGGTATTTGAACATGGGCTCCACCTGGTCCGGCCCCGTGGCATACTTGCAGAAGCACGGCTGCCCGATAATAGGCATGCCCGCGTCGTTTGAGATCTTTTGTAGTTGCTGAGTGAAGTTCCTACGATATTAAATTTTATTAGTTGCTATCCTTCAAAGTGATGATCTTTTAACGTTAAATACTATTGAGATTAGTTCCCACTGACCCGACGGCATGGATAAAATTTGATTAGATAGTTAACTTATTCCGCGCCATGCTGACTAGTGCATTTCCCCCCCATTAGTGGAAATTACATTTTTCACCATAAGTTAACAATCAATACAATACAATATCTTTATTTTGCTAAAAATGTGGTACATAATATCGATATTAAAAATGTCAAGAATAACAACTAGTTTCACACATTTTACCAGACACTGGCATGCAAAATTTATACGTGCTGCATAATAACAACACAACACCATAGCATTAACATAGATAGTTGCTGTATAATAACTTACTTCAGTGCATCTTCCCTGACAGTTCTCTGCGGCGCGAAACAGGCGATAGCCCACACTCGTATCTCGACTCCCATGAAAAATTGTTTGCCTCTCATATCCCAAACGCCCTGGTTGGGCAAGGCCTGCTGCGGAATAGCACAATTTAATACGCAAGATCTAGTTATTACGCTGCAGTTACAAAATACTATGCACTGAATCCTCACAGCAAAAAAAATATGTGGGATTCACACGTTTTAAAATATTTTTCTTCTATTTTGTTACTCTGTTTTCTTGGTTATCATGGCTCCTAACGTGAATATTTACTATCAGAACGTTCGAGGATTACGTACAAAAACCTCAACCTTTAAAAGAAATGTATATCTTAATTCATATAATGTGATATCGGTTACTGAAACTTGGTTGCTTGATGGCATAAAAGACCAAGAATGATGAAGAAGAACGATCGCGACTGTATTAACTAATTAGGCGGAGGAGTGCAGCTTGCAGTGCTCAGAGATATTGCCGCGACGGGACTTCCTGAATGACTATAAATGCAGACTTCCATTAAAAAAGTGCATAAAAGTGGTAATAGAAGCGACATTGGTAATTATAGGGCAATTTCTAAGCCTTATATATTCGCAAAAATTTTCGAAAGAATTGTGAATGGAGAAGTTTATACTGCGTAATGCCAGAACAGCACGGTTCCTTGAAGGCGCGCTCGACTGTTACCAATCTTGTACTGTCCAATAACTTTGTTACTTCAGCTATGGACTCAGGTAATCAGGTGGTTGTGATATTCACAGATTTCAGCAAGTGTTTCGATCGGATTAATCATAAATATCCTTCTACAAAAGCTGCACCTTGCCGGAATTCATGGAAATTTGTATCGATGGTTGTCGTCATAAATAACCGGAACAAAGGTCGTAGCCATATTAGGGTACACTTCTGCTTAGTTTGTAGCAACATCAGAGGTACACCAAAGCACTTGGGTTAGTTATGAGATCTACTGCAAAATTCGAAACACTTAAGCCCATTAAAGTACTTTATTGCTCTTATGTACGGAGTATTCTCGAGTATGCTTCCGAGGTGTAGACCACACAGTATGACGAATATATGAAAAGAATTAAGTCCATTCAAAAACGTTTCTTAGGATACCTTCAACATAAATCTAAGCACATATTCCCAACTATGAGGGCAGATGTAGAAAATGCCATTTTCTACCGCTTAAATTTCCTAGAAATACCGCAGATGTTGTTGAACTCAATCAAATTTTAAACAACTACGTAGACTGTCCACAATCGTTGAATGAAATTAACTTACATGTTTCCATTAAACAAATTCGACATTATCTTCCATTTCATGTTACTTATTATTCATGTTATATAACTACCGCAAGAATGATTTTACGTGCAGAGCCAGCGAGCAAATGTTGACATATTTACTACTAAACCAGTGGCAATTAACAAGTAGGTATTTAAACAAAACTTGTTTTTAAAAAAGTTTCTTTACAACTAATTAATTAGTTTACTATCAAAAACTAATTAGTTACTTCATTAGACTTCATGCTTTCATCATAACACCTTGGGTGTATAAGAAAATGACAAAACAGATCAATTATATAATTATATGCAAATCAACTTATGAGGTTACGAGTAGGTACTTTAGGAACTTACTTTATGAGGAAAATGAAATATTTTGTACTCATTTATTTGCGTCTAGCTAAATGTACGAGTATTTATAATGAGGAAACATTTTGTTTGAATGAACATATGAATGTATCAGTAAAATAATCAAGCTGTAATGGAACAAATTTTACTCATGGGACCAAACATTTCTAAATCGATGAGATAGATCAATCTATTTAGGATAGTGCGAACATGCGTTTGTCTATGGATTTGAGCACAAGAGTTCACTTAGAGTATGGCAGCCCCTGATGGGGCATTCAATGGTGCATGCACACGGTGCATTTATTTCATACCTATAGGACATCGCGATTTCTCCATAAAAATGTCAATTTATTCCATATATGGCAATGGGCTATCCCAATCAATAGGGATACATGGATGTTTGTTTACTACTCTTCTCAACAGCTAAGTGCATTTTTGCAGAACAATCATCATCAATTTTTTAATAACCAATTTAAAATATAGTGTAGTATAAAATTTTGTGGCGCAAGACAGAAGCAGATGCAGTCTTTTGGTGTCGGAGGCCAGGCTCCTTTTTGGGTCATAGAGCCAGTGAAGTAATGTATGTTTTTTAATAACCAAAATGTCAATCTTAATTAACTTAAACTAAAACACAAACTAAATATCACATTTTCTGTAAAAAAAAGTATAAGTTTTTCGCATATTGGTAAGAATGAAAAAGAAAAACCCTGTATCCCAACCCAATTGATTAATATAATATCCTGTTGAGAAAGATGTAACAGACCGAAATGCCGCGTCATTAATGGTCACTACTTTTACATTAGCAAATGACGTGCATAGCGTGACTAGGACATCGAACAACAACTCTCATATAGTCTTAGATGGGAGATAAGGTTGGTTCGAGAAACTAGCAGGGTTTTCGTAATGTGCATTTATACTGTACCCGTAAGAGAAGTAACTGGTATAACGTTAAATATATTAACGCCAAAATATTTAGGTATACATTACCTGACCACCAAGTGAGGATACCCGTCCACCATATTGAAGTTTGGGAGGAGGTAGCACTCGGCCCCGGACTTCCATCATGTTATTTGATATGGTCAGACCAAACTCCTTCACATACAAATCTGTGTTGAAGTTAGCCCGCCGTACTAGGTTATTGATTTCCCGTTCCCTGTTGAATCACATTACAACTTATGGAGGCATCATAATAGTGTACAGGAATAAAAAGTATAATATGTCAATCGACCAATATTAATAATTAACTAATATTATAAATGCGAAAGTGTGTCTGTCTGTCGTTTGTTAACTTTTCAAGACTAAACAGATGAACCGATTTGAATGAAATTTGGCATGGACATAGGCATGGATATAGAGTCAAAAGGTAGCCTATTTACCTCATTGGGAGGAACAAAATAGGTTACCTGTTGGCGCGATATAACCGACACTGATGCAGGCGAAGCCGCGGGCGCCAACACCAACACATGTATATACCAATGTTCGTTTTTTAGGTTTACTTGATTTTAATGGAATATGATTTACAGTAAGCTCGTATTGGCGTTTTTCAGTGAAAATAATATTTTTTTAATTTTCATGTAGAAACTGTTTCCGGATAAAAAGTATCCCTTATATATTAAAATATATAAGTGTAGCCCTATTAATGTTCTAAAATTACCCAGACATACAGAATATATTTCTTCAACAATAAAAACTGTATTTTTATACTCATTTTTTCCCTGTTCATAATTTATCCTCCTATTAATGATATAGAGACAATATTTACCGGTCAGGAGCCGATCTAGCTGTGGCTTTTATCATTGTGGAAGTCTGCATATCTGTTAATTTTTTTATACATCTTTGTCCTGGTACTATATTACATACTTCCAAAGGCAAGTATGTATGTTTGTGCTCTTGTCCAACTTGCAAACATGGTAAATGTGGATATCTCAACTTCATTTTATATTTGTCCAAGAAATACTTAGACACTGTGCATTCAACTGTTTGTCCATTTTCGAGTTGAAGGGGAAATCTGAAAGAATATTCATAAAATCATTAGACAATTCTTCACATTCTGAATAGTTTTACATGATAAATAACTTCTTCTTTCTACTTACGATTGCATCTGTGCAGGTCTGCGAGTAACATTACATACTCTATATTTTCGCTTCATAGTACCGCAGTGGGTAATTTCTATTTTGAGACCTTTTATTTCTTTTGTGAATTTGACTCGCTGAGAGTCTGTCAATGGTTTTCTTTGGTCATTTATATCCCTTATATCTAGTACTTCACACATAAATTCTATAACAGGCTGTGCTTTGTAAAAGGCAGTTGCAGAAACTGTAAATAAAGGAATATTTAATCAAACTTTCTTCTCTTTTTTTTTATCCATAAAGAAACAGTTAAATATCATAACTCTCATAACCTTACTCTTTATAAACAGAGTTGAAGGCTCTATGAACTTAAGAGAGAACTTCATAACATCACAATAATCGCAACAGTCTTACTTCCTAAGTTTCATAACAGTCCTTATGTTTAAGATCAATATAAATGATTTTATCATATATAGTTTTTAGCAATATCATTGAATTTTAAACATTTCACTAAAGACTTTAAAAGGACTTAATCAATAAGTTATTAGGTCCCATGCGAGTAGTTTAATATAACTCTTTTGTAATAGGACACAATTACTTTATTATCTTAAAAAACCCAATGATAATCTTTTAAAAAGTCATACCATCTATATTTAGCATCATTTTCCATTGACTCGGCCTCACAGACTGATGAAAACCAAACCAAACTTCACGGCCTCCTCCTAGAGGATGATAGTAACCATCAGGAGATGAGAAAAAGGATCGTCCCACTGGAGTGTACATCATGGAAGGGAGATGTCTCATAACGACATCAAGCGCCAAAATAGCGTCATTAGGTATTTGTCTGGTACGGCCTTCTAATGCTTCTTCCAACGCAAAAAGTGATACCTGAAAGTTATGAAAAACGAATAAATTAAAGTTTCTATCTGATAATTTTCCTCATCTGTAAGGTTGCCTAGAAGAAATACTTAGCAATAAGGCCGCCTTTTGTATTTTCTTCTTGTAAATGTTTTGTTTTTTATGTATAATATCACTTACTATAAATGATATTATACAAAAAATAAACATTAACCGTTTATATATTGTATTGTGTATTGTATCTGACAATCAATGTTTTAAATAAGAAAAATAATCATTATTTTTATTAAAAAAGTATCCTTACACATTAAACTTAATATTTTACAATAAGTTGTTTATTGACAATGCATAATCAAATAAAGTTTTAAATCTATTAAATATTATAATAAAAATATTCATGTTTGAATTGTCATGTTTTTCAAACATGAATAATAATAAAAACAATACATAAATTAAAATTTTATCATTTTATAATTTCTAGTCTTAATTCAGTTAATTGAGGACAATTGTTATTTATAGCATACACACATCATTTACTCAACATAACCTCAAAATATCCACAAGGTTTTGCATGTTATAACATATGATATGAATAAAGCTTACCTGAGCAACCCACTTTATTGTAACACGAAATACTCTGTCTTTGCCTTCTCCGGGCAATATAACCTCCAACTCCACCCTGTCGTTACCAATTGGTAAAGGATCTCTTGTATATAGATTATTTCTCCCATCAAAAACTGGCTTGAGTGCGCCAAATATTTTATTATAACAGTGTACCATGGTTTCAACAATTTCTCTATTTACCTGAAATAATACAATATATTATCAGATTTAAAACAATAAATGCAATGTTTTAATAACAGAACTGTACTTTTTGAGATTAGTTTTTGTTTATACCTTTCTGGGGCACTTATCAGGCTGTATATTAACATCATAATGATGTACAAATCCTCTAGGCATTGTAATTTGAAAATGATTAGCCCGAAGCATGATCGGTCTTCCTTCATGTCCAAGATTGGGTCGTCTAGGGCATGTCAGTACAGGTAGATCTGGTGGCGGCGGAACGGCAGGCGAAACCAGCGCCATGGCGCCTGGTGCTCCCACCGCACCTGGGGCCGCCGCCCCAGTGGTAGGCGCCGTGCTGGCAGCTGCAGCAGTAGGCCCAGTTGTACCCGCCGTTCCGCTTACGGCAGCTGCACTCACTGTTCCACTATTCGCTTCCCCCGGTGGTGCTAAATACCAACATAGACAAAGGATTGTATGAACCAAGACACACGAGTAGCATCTGTGCTGTCATAATAAAATTATCACAGAATAAAGAAAACCTAATTTTGTATAGCTGCTTTATAACAGGGAAGCAGGTAAAAAACAGCTAAAATGGTTACAATGAACTCGTATTACCAAACGAGGGTTCGTTAGCTAAAGAATAATCTATGTAAACTTAACGTCATAAAATTTAGGACAATCTAAATTATGCGATATCTAATGACTCTAGTAAATAAAACTTTGTTTAAATTAAGAGAGAATACTTACGTTGACCAACGGGGTACATTTTTATACAAAATAGAAAGCAATTTTATTCTAAAAAATAGGAAATTCCACAATACATTTACTGACATGCACGATACGACTTAATGTATACGTTCCAAAACACGCATTGTTCGTTCGGATGGTACCAATAATGATGACTGACCAACTACAGTTGAATATATTTCACCAATGTGAAACCACCAAAATGTGAAACCAACTCGAAAATGGACAAACCGTGAATAGGAACGGAGTTTGATTTTTTTTTCCTCAATCGTGCAAAGAAAATGATTCCGGCAAACAGTTATTTGAGACTAGGCTTGTGAACCATTTTTTTTTTTCGATTTGTTATTTAAAGACGTCACAATAATATAAATATAGGTGAGAGAATTACTTCGATAGGCTAAAAACTTCTCGAGCTAAGATAACTTGAAGATCACAATTTTGGACTATCCCGAAAACGCTCCATACAAAAGGCATACAGTATTATGACGTCACGATACGCTATTTTTTAAGCATTAAATCAGAAATTTGTACGACCGCAATGTTAAACTATTGCGTTTATGTAGCTAGTGCCGTAACAAAAGTTATAGTATTTTTTATTATTTCTACAAGGGTAATATTATTTTTTTATAATTTCATACTTTTAAAATGAACTTTCCGACCAAACTTTGATCGACCATAAAACACGTCGGACTTAAGATAGTAAAATTTTGAGATCGCAGATCGTTCTACTTTTATGTATTTTACATTACTGATAGAGAGTTTTTATAATTTTAGAACATTGGTCACACGCCCAATGACCTTGTGACCAAAATTAAAATTAATTGTCCTTAAAATGTTTGTTCTTTTCTATATTCTTTTTTGAACACAAAGAGGAGTTTCCTGCGAATGTTTTTCCCGATACATTCTGTAAAATATCGAAACAAAGAGAAGAATAAACATTGTAAATATTGTATTAATAAATAAATATAATAATAAATATATACATATGTAATAAAAACATTACTTTTATATTTCTCCGCACAGCTCTTTGTTTCGAAGTTTGTACAAAATCTATAGAAAAAGCATTTGCCATACCTTGTATGTAGGTAACTAATATAAGGCCACGCCGCTTATTTCAATGTTTTTTTCTTACAGAATGTTTCGGGATAAACATTGGCAGGAAACCTGTGAATGCCTGCCTGTGAACAATTTTTATTTTCGATTTGTTGTCTATCTGTATGTCCATCTGAAATAAATACATGGACGGTTATGTAAGGACGTCACAATAATATAACTATAGGTACAAAAGAATTACTTCAATATCATAAAAACTTAACGAGACATGTTAACTTGAAAATCGCAATTTTGAACAATCGCGAAAACGCCCCATACAAAAGGCTACCACCATGGAATCTAGGCGTTCCTAGGTCTGACTAGTTAAACCTAAAGTACCTCACCTCCCGCTCCAAAAGCAAAATGACAGGTTTGTAACTTTGTACGACAGCAATGTTGAGTATTGCATTTGTGTGATTATAAAATACGTCGGACATAAGTTATTATGATCATAAGATCGGATATTAAAAATATTTTTTTTTAAAGTTACAAAAGGCTGTCTAATTCGGTACCCGCGGGTAGCGTTTCTCGCTGGAAGATGACAGTATTATATCTCTGGACAGCAATGCTAACTCTTTGTGCAAAGCAATGGCAAGCCCTCTGGTCGCATGACGCCTCGATCAATCTTTTCTCAGAATTATATAATTTGTAGCTTGTAGGCTGATGGACCCAACAACCCCAGTCTCCAAACGGCACAAATATATAGATAAGTACTAGCTGGGGTACCCAGTTGCGCTAGGGGGTTGAATGATCCATAGGGTTCCTGACTATTCCGTAACATTCGAGAGTGATTTATAATAAGAGAGGTAGGCTACAGAGTATTTGTAAGCTGCCCGACTAAGGAAGTACCACCACCTCATGGCGGCTCAACATTAGTGCCGCGAAATTCACAGAAGACCACAGCCAAATAACAATTCCCTTAAGGTGTTCCTGCGAGTAAGTGACCAGAAAGAAAGGAAGGAGTTGCTGCGTTGGTAGCGGGGACGGTGGCGCTCGAGCGATATTTCAAGTTGCGAGCGTTAATATGGCTACATACATCAGGCGGGCCATATGCTTGTCTGCTACCCGACATAGTACCGGAATGTACCCAAATGCTCTAGACTATCGACCAACATTCTAGAATGTTCGGGAAAGTTGTTGAATGCTCTTGAACACTTTCGTATGTACTGGACTAGAAATATCTAGAGAGCGAAACATCCAACCCTTCTGAAATCTTAAAAAATACTTCATTCAGTTAGAAACGAAAACCTTCTTTTTCATTAATGGGATCTAAAGGGTTTTAAATCATATGCATAGCTGGGCATTACTCGTTAATCCGTTAATCGTTAATTAACGAAGTTAATATTTCGAGTAACGGATGGCCGCTTTTATAATTTGCCGGAGCACGGCATGGCGCGGTTTTGCCGTGGACGTCTCCGGTAATTCGTCGCCGTCGACGGCAAGCCGTGCCGTAGAGCTCTTTTATAATTCGCCGTAAAATCATTTACGCTTTACGTCTTCAAAGTGCGGACATCATGTTCTCGAAGAGACAGCGACTACTTATACTTTATTTGTTTTAAGACGTAGAAAAAGACATATTACTAGAAAGTATTGGCAACATCCGCTTTTAAAAGTAAAATATTTAGAAGGATCATACTACACTATTTGATACTATACTACTTGATAAGCTCAAAGAAGATCCAAATAAGTTTTTCAATTATTTTCGGATGTCAATAAAAACGTTTTATTACATCCTTTCTCATCTGAGTAATGATTTAAAATAACGTCATTCTGCTTGTACAACTTACGCAAAACAGACGCTGCCGCCGCGCGCGCCGTCCGACTATGCACGCACACAGTTACAAATTCCTTGTACGTACGCACTACACTCTCAACACCGCCGCGACGATTTGATGGGGAGCGCAGTGTGCTACGGCAACGGCACGGTCGACCGTTGACGTTCACGGCATGCCGTTACCGTGGGCGGTAAATTAAAAGCGTCTGCATACAATTCCATACATTTTGCTCTCCTATTTCGCCGTGATGGCAAAACCGTGACGTGCCGTGCCGTGCTCCGGCAAATTATAAAAGCGGCCGATTACCTTTTAAGTAAACTTAAAAATATGTTAACGGACTCGTTAACTACCGTTAAATTTCCCAAAATTCGTTAATCGTTAATCTAGCACAGATACCGCATGTACCGTGCCGCACCGCGGAAAACACACATGACATGTACTGTCATGTACACTCGAGCCGGTTGACAAGTGCGGCGCGGCGCGTGCCGCGAGTGAAATGACAATAATAAACTTGTAACTATTTGTAACTATTTTGGCGGCGGGTGTGAGTGAGAAAACTGGGAAGGATGATTCGACATTTGACATTCCTTAGTAGAGTTGAGTAAAGTCTGCTTATCAGCGTAAGCAGATAAGCACGCATATAAAAATAAGCCTTTTTCGTTTAAATTTTTTACAATGTTGTCTGATAATTTGACAAATTTAATATAGCGCCATCTATAATTGATACACATAATTACTGCCACGTCGCGTCGTGCTGTATTAGCTAGCCATATATGCAATAATAAACCTTACCATCAACAAGTTTAGGTTTACTATCGATTAACGTTCGTTTCATTTGCAACAAATGCGTTTCGTTGAAAAAAGCGTCAGTAATCCTCATTCAATATTGAACCTTATTCGCAGGAGCCTTAGAATTAATGTTGTTTAATTTTCTTTCACTTTAATTTCAAAAATGATTTTCGTTTAAGTGAACAACGCTTACGCTTTTTTAAGCAGTAGGCTTTTTGTTGTCAACTAGTAAGTACGCGTGTGAATGTTTGCGCCAACGCTTTTGCTGTTGTCGTCGGTCGATTAATGCGATTTTTTTTTTGCTTTGCTGTGTTAAGTATGTTCATGCGTATACGAAACTTTAAATAATTGTAAATACTTATAGAAAAGAAATCGGATGCAAATAGATACTGTCTGTGATCGTTAACCATTGCATTGTCTTAAAGCTGCGACTAAATGTTTAAACGTTTTCCATAAGCGTAGACGCCTCAAGAAGCATCAACGACAAAAAAAGCGTTTAAGTAAAAAGCGCGCTTTTGATAAAAAGTACAACGTTTAAACGTTTATTCATTTTAAGCCGATTTTTCCAACTCTATTCCTTAGCGCAGGCCACAGAACAGAAAAGGCACATAGAGTGACGAGTGTTTTGTTTCTTTTTTGTTAAGTATACAAATAGTACATATTTTGTACTTTGTGTACTGACAGTGATAGTTTGGGTCTGTACAGTGTGTGGCTTTTTAAATAAATAATGAAAAAACAAGTGTGCCTTATTTCGGCACTGCCCAGGTCTCAGATTTTTATTTTAACTAGACAAAAAATTTGTCGTTAATTTGTCGAAATTTGTCGCTTGCTGAAATAAGCTTATTTCGGCACTGCCACAAAAAAACCCTTATAACTCTTTAACGGGAGACCGACAAATTTTTTGCTTTGGGCGACAAATTTCGACAAATTAACGACAAATTTTTTGTCTAGTTAAAATCACGATCTGAGACCTGGGCAGTGCCGAAATAAGGCACACAAAAAACAATGTTTGTCAAAATGCTTATATTATATTACACACTATAAGAATTATACCATATGTCTTTCTTTTTGTTTCTTATCTGTAAATTTCCAGAACCAACAGTTTTTATAATAAGATGTAATTTTATCCCGTGTGTATTTTTATAACGGATTAACGATTAACGTTAACTTCCGTTAAATTTTCTTAAATGTCACACTTTAACTTTTAACGACATTAACTTTTTCTGTAACGGATTAGCGATTAATGAAGTTAATAATTATTTGATTAATGTAACCCAGCTATGATCATAAATTCCCTGAACGTACTTAAGCTCGTTTCTGAGTTCTAGCGACACGTATATTGTATCCTTTCTTTTATATTTAGGTTCATTAAAAAATATATATATCGTAAAATATTCTAGAAACTAGACGATTATGAAATATTTTGGAGAAGTTCTCAACATTAACACTATATATTATTTTCTGGCACATGGGCTTTTGTTAGAAAAATAGACTATGTTTTATAGACTTCTGTCAGTCGTGCGTGGCAAACATGAGATAGAGAATATGGCACATTATATAAAGCGCCGTCAGCGCTATACAAAATCTAACTTGAGATAGAGAATATGTCACATTTATATCTATAGCGCCGTCAGCGCTCTATAAAATCTAACATATTCTCTATCTCTGTTTGCCACGCACTATTCTGCTACTACGCATAAATGTTCGGGTATTTATTTAGCTTTCCATATAGAAACAACCCGCACGTGACGCGAAACAAAAGTCGTGTCAATCTGTCTATCATTTTATTACAAAATGATAGCGTAAGTTGCTCTTATTATTATAATGTGAATGCGATGCAAACTATCAATTTGTCTATAGCTTTTTCTGTCTATATTAATAATATTTATGTAGGTATAGTGTATCTACACTCAGGCAGCCTGGCGCAACTCAAGGTAAAAAAACGACTCTATGAATCGGAAGCGAATTTGGTACAAATTCTGATTGTTTTCGCTTCCATTTCATACATATTAGAATTACGCTATTTGTATGGCACATCCGTCTCTTAAAACGTAGTGGTTACATTCTCTTTGCACTCAGGCTCTAAAACAGGGATATCCGGGGACGTAGAAACCATTAAATACAGCTGTCAGCCGTAACAATGTATCGTTGTTATAAGTCGCTCATTGGACTTCCACTATTTAATACTGATCAATAGTCTTATTGACCTAGACGTGTATTTCTCATTTCTCAACCTCGACATTGGCAATATCATCGTGGACCAAAAAACGATGGAGCCATTAATATAAAGAAGAAGAAGAAGTAACACTTGTCAAATTATGGACGTGAATAAAAAAAACGATCTAAATTGCAGTGATATTTTTAACATTATGACGATATATACCGATTATAAAAATATCGATGTTTTTTGTCCATTGTGTGTAAGCCAATTATATTCTACATCGTATATTCTATTCGTGGTTGTTTGTAAGCTATTTTATAGCAATATCTATTAACAGGTAAATAAGAAAATTTTACTAGTACTACACGTATGTATAATAATTATATACATTTAAGTATAAAGTCAGTTATTTACTACCGATAGTAGAGTTTGTCTAAGCTGAAATATCGCGCCCCATAGTTAATTTGTTGTATTAGGTGTATGTTCGTGTGTGCAAATATGAATAATGACTTCATCGTGAGAACATCAAATAATTCAGTAATCTGTATGCAGACATACTCAGTGATCTGTATGCGGTAGACTAGACGCGTGACAAGTCCGATATCGCTCACTGTAGTGAGTAGCGTTGAAGTATTGTATGAAACAAGACGTCCGCTCCGTCGCGCGTTTAGAATAATTATGACTTGATAGACAATAAATCCGAGAACAATTGATTTTGTGTTAGGTATGGTCTGCATAGAATTTAAAAAAATGTAAACGAATATATACTTAGGGGCCACTCATAAATTACACGAATTTCATGATTTTTTGACCTCTCCTTCCGTCCTAGTCGCAGCCGGTCACATTTGTGAGACTCCCCTCCCTAGTGTGACGTCACATAATGTTTTTGAGTTTTTCGTTACTATTTCAAAGTTCATGCTTTATCTCCTAGATATAATAGATTTTGAAATATCACGTCACGAAATTTAGAACCCCTCCCACCCCCTTGTCACACAATATCACACTTCGTCGACCCCTTCCCTCCCCCTTACCGTATGACGTAATTTATGTATGACCCCTTAAGGCATTTTTTAAAATGTTTTCTAGGTTATAAATTTATTTATTTAACATATGCGGCATGAAGCGGGGTCACCCGCCGCCGTGCGCTCGCACGCATCATCTCATAATAATCTGTTTTACATACAAGTACAGAACATAATTTTTTGGCACCATCGCATCTCGTCGCACCATCATATTCTCGTCGCCGCACAGAGGAGAAAGATAGCACCGATGGCCCTTTCAATAATTCAAATCACCGCAGTAAATAATCAATCATAGGCAAATCGCGCGCGCAGGCACAGAATAATATACTCTAACAGAAGAATCACTTCCGACACAATAGGTAAAATCACAATTAAAATATCAACCTTCGATACGCGCTAATACGGTCCATAATAATTCTGCAGCTGTACTCGTACCTGAGTCTTTCAGCGGCAGGGACAATCGAAAGTAACCCCTATATCTAACGCGTTACGAGCGACAGCCGCTGCTTTTACAAAATGGTTTGTCTCGGCCTTGACGTAACTTGGCAGCGTGTCGCTCATAGGGTTGAACCAAAACGCTCGCGACCGAGCCGCGTAGATAGGTATAAATACATACGCTTGTTTATTAACGTTCAATAAAATACATATACTTAAACTACCAAAAATTGTAGTAGGTTTACGTATGTGTACGTTTATTACTTTGTTGTACTTGAAGGCGCGAGGGATTGTCCATCAGGATAATTCCATAATAAGGGTGTGAGTATGCGGGCGAGGAATTTTATAAATTATAGGCGGGTAGACAGAATACTATTTAAAATCTCAATTTATTGAAACAACTCAAAAATTAAGGCACTGATTACATCTTTGTAATATTGCGAACAAATTCTACTATTTTATAAACTCAGAAACAATCAGATGGTACAGATCAAAAGCGATTCGTCGAGGACGTGGTGCACGGCCGCCGATCGTTCGAAAAGTGACGATACAATATGGCCGCTCCGCTACCATCGACACGACGCTCCGCTAGAGTGACACAATCTTTGGTCACTCTCGATCCAAAGAACATCAATTCATAGATGCGCCGTCACGGCCAGACTGACGTACGACCGTCCTCGGGCGTGTATCTTGATAACATCCTGTAACAAACATATTAAATCACCGCTTCATCCGCTCGTCTATCCTGAACATTACTGTAAATAACTATGTTTTTTTTTTTTCTTTTTTACTATAACTCATCATTATCATTTTCAAGCATTTGTCTATCATCCTAAAACTAATTTATAGTTTTACTTTTTTAACGTGCAAATAAAGAGTATCCATCTTCCATCAATGTGCAACTGCCACTGGCAAGTGATTCCTTTTACGCAACCGAGATAAACACAACTCGGATATAACTACCACGTCAAACTGGAAACGCAATTCATCTGGCCCTGACCATTGAATCCTTTCAACCAACGTCATAGGGTATGATACTATACTCGGATATCAGCGTCCATGTGACCAGGATAAACCATACTGGAAATAATAATCATCTGGTCCTGACCATTGAATCCCTTCAGCCAATCCCTTCGGATATGACCCGGATGTCAGCGTCCATGTGACCAGGATAAACCATACTGGAAATAATAATCATCTGGTCCTGACCATTGAATCCCTTCAGCCAATCCCTTCGGTTATGACCCGGATGTCAGCGTCCATGTGACCAGGATAAACCATACTGGAAATATTAATCATCTGGTCCTGACCATTGAATCCCTTCAGCCAGTCCCTTCAAATATGGCGCGGATGTCAGCGTCCAAGTGACCAGGATAGACCATTTAATATGACAAGAAACACAATACGTCTGGTCCTGACCATTGAATCCTTTCAACCAACCCTTGGGGTATGGCCCGGATGTCAGCGTCCAAGTGACCAGGAGACATTGAGACTAATGAATAATAATAAATAACATACCTAGTAGTTACGAATCATCTTGCTCAGTGTAAACTTCAACTTCACATTCGACTTCCAAAGTTTCAGGATCAGAGTGTACGCTTAGACTGTCAGAATCGACTGTTAAAGTGCGGGATTCTTTAAAGCGAAATTATCGCGATTTGAATTCTCGAGTACATCTTCCGGCTCATATAGCGCCGTCACGGCCTCCTCATCATTGACATAAATGATGATCTCATAAATTACTACTGCCTATTTCCGTCAAAGCCTTATGTTCCTGGGGTACTGAACGTAAGTTCGTGGGCATATTATAAATATGATTAGACCACAAGGTTTTTTTTTTGGGTCATGACGATTGTTATCTAATACCGCAGTTATACCAACGGGCCCCTAAATTTTTATTATATGACTTGGTTTGATTTCTATTACTAATAAATTTTTAATAAAGACAAATGAATGTTTGCCTTTTGAAAATGGTTTTAATGCAGCGTATCCCTAATTAAATCGCTCTACTTCAGATGCAGTCGCTTTTTGAATATTAGCTGATGCATCTTCTCTAATAAAATCTAGACGATTTTGATGATCGCCTACTATTTGATGAACGGAACCTTCTGGATTTAATTTAGATATAACTAGCCATTGAGTACGTACCCTGAAAATCAGCTCGGTTAGCGAGTATTTAGTCATAGTCGATTTAGTACTGTTAAGCGCAAGTTGTATTTTACCTAATTCTTCTCGCCATGTCTTATTACGATCATTTTCAACAAGGGTTAGTAAACTTTTAAGAGTTCGCAGTAGGCGCTCCACTTAACCATTAGCTCTGTTAGATCCGGTCGCAATAAAGTGAAGATCTATTTTAAGCAGAAAAGTTTTTATAAAGGCGGTACATTCGGAAGGTATATAATTATTAGTCACCGATAACGCGTTTATGAGCTCCAAACAGGTACACAGCTTTTGGTAGTACTTGTACCACATTATTTTAATCAAGGGAACGAGTATGCTCTAACATAACGTACTTAGTAAAAGCATCGATATTATTATCATATTCTCGTATAACTAATTTTAAACACCGGTCAAGCGCGGTCATTTGATAGGCGTACGCGGTGACATGGACCCAACGCGTAGAGGCCGGGTATACCGGCCGTGACCCGCTTCAGAATATATCAATGGATCATCAATATACCGATCAGCAGGTCTCGGAAAGCATTGAGACTATTGCATACTGTTGCGGCATTTATATGAGCTATGGAAATGAGTTCTAAGTCGACTAGGTAATGGTCTATTACAGTAGAAGGACGGACGCCTGTCATAATTACCGCTATCGAGCGTCACTGGCTGGGCCCCCGAAATACCAGGAAATCGCCGGGAGCAACACCGGTGTGAGTGACTCAGGTGTATCGAGAGGTGTGTTATTATCACTACATAGTATAAAACAAAGTCGCTTTCTCTGTCCCTATGTCCCTTTGTATGCTTAAATCTTTGAAACTACGCAACGGATTATGATGCGGTTTTTTTTAATAGATAGAGTGATTCAACTGGAAAGTTTATATGTATAATATATGCATAACATAGTAGAAAAACACTGATAATTTAGAGGTTTCTAATGTGATGTCGTAAATAAACACATTTTTTTGTCTTTCATTGCAAACGCTGGCTGAACCCAACGAGATAGATCAAAATAATGTAGTACAGTATTGTTCACCTTAAAATGGTCTACAAAAAAGTTCGCGATGGTATATGTCTATCTCTTAGTGGTAACACACAATAACCGTTATTTTATCCTTTGCTTTTTACAAGAAATAATGCCTTATTTACGAAGCGATTTTAAGCAATACAGAATTAATCCTTATCCAATTCAGTACCTTAAATACATTGCGCATTTAATATAGATCAATATGGCCCTTCACAGCATGTAATTTAAATGAATAGTTTAGAAGTTAATACACATTTAAAATGCAGGGACATAACGGCTGTGGCGGTACCGGCCGCGGAGCCGGCGGCGTGTGCCTATAACTGGGGAAGGACTGGACAGGACAAAGCGCAAAGACCTTCTGTAGTACATTTAGTATCAGCATTGCACCCGTGCGAAGCCGGGGCGGGTCGCTAGTCATTAATAATCCTTTTGGTGACTTTTCCCGCTAAGTTTCCCCGAAAACTTTATATGTATAGTGTGCTGAGGCACAGAAACTTTTGGTATCAGATGAAGCTGATTGTGCACCTGATGGTCCCTTCGATGCTGTACAGTACTCGTAGATACAGGCGGCAATGGATTTACGTAAGCATTTTGACATTTCGGGAAAACAATACTGCTCGCAAAGTAATCTAAAGTTTTATCTTTGACTAAGTGTTCGATTTAATTATGAATATAATTTATTTGAGTCCAGCTAAGGGAACGTGGAATAACTGGTAGCCATGAGGTAGTCTTATTTCTTATTTCTTATATGTCATCCCTAACGTCATAGGTTCCAGCAACTGTTTCAGGAAAACCATTATTGTTACATTTTGTAATAAGGTTAGCTTACCTACCTTGGCTTAGTGGAGATTTATGGACGACGAACTCGCAATAGTATTTAAGTCTGGCATAGGGTTGCGCGACAAATTATTTATTTATTTATTCAAACCTTATTGATCACAGAATAAGGGTCCAAAAGGCGGACTTAATCTAAGAGAATTCTCTACCAGGCAACCTTTGGAAAATCAGATAAAACTCGAATGTGGTTCACAAAATAACGCTAATGAACTTACACAGGATAAATACCTATGAAAACATAAAACTATATATGATACATAGGCATATGCTACTTGTACACTTATACATAATCATACACGTACACATAATTACGGTAACGCAAACGAAAAGCAGTAAATAGGACAATGATGATTATTGCTTGGTTAAATTCTCAAGGAAATAAGCTTGAGCATTTTTTTAAAGTAAAAACATACTGGAAGATTCTCTGGAAGATAATCTACGTGTTCCATCGCTTTTCCTTCGAAGTATACTATTTCAAAATCGTAGGCCTGTAATTAGCCCACCAGCGATGCACACGTGGTGTGAGGTCTGTTTTCGACTGCGAGGCCTTAAGCAAGCGAGTTGCAGTTCATGTATACCCTAAAGCGTCTACCGTACATATAATGGCGAAAATGCTCTACCGCGTGCACAACTGCTAATGTCTCCAGGTCGTTTGAGTGGTAACGACATTCTACGGTGTTCATGTCGTGTATTAATGTCTAATTCCCTGAAATCTACACACATCCTATCAGAATTATCTTTTTCTTTCGTCACCAATATAATCGGGCTAACAAAAGGTGAAGTACCTACTTTCCCGGAATATTCCAGCATATAATTCTTAAGACTTTTTCCCTGCCTATCTGTTTTTCTTCAGGCGCAAGTCGTTATGAACGTCTTTGTACTATTATATGTAAATCTATCGGAATAATTTATATTTCTTAGTTATTTAGAATACAAGAAATCCTTATAAGTCCGTATCAATATCAGAAAAATCTCGTTTAATTGTAATTAAGTCATAAAACAGAGATTGCTGCCTAGTGTGGAAAACAATGCAATCATTATCGAGTTTCACAGAAACGTCATTATTTAAAATATCTCGACCAATAATTATAGGGTCAGAAATAGCACAATCTAGTAATACATGAAAGAGTAACGTAACCGTAAGGTTGTAACCTATTTTAACCGGGCTTTGAATTCGAGACATACTATGAACGTTACTGCTATCTCCTCCAATACCGCTAAGATAAGCAAGATTCTTACGCACAGTACCTGGAAACTTATCAGAAATAGCTGATTCCAAAAGAGAGCAAGATGATCCGCTATCAAATAAAAAAGAGACTGACTCACCGGAAGATGTTTCCAGAGTATGATGGGCGATGTCGACATTGGTTGACTTCCTTGATCGTAGCTTCAGCATTATTATTCCTATCCGAGCAAACAGATTCGATGTGACCATGTTGATTACAACGGTACAACGTCACCATTGGTAGTTTGCTCATGAGTATGGGTGGAACTTGAAGAATCTTTTTTTTTTTTTTTTTTTTTTTTTTTTTTTTGCTTAGTACCAAAATAATCACGTCGTCTTCTGCATTCAGCAAATAGATGTCCTATTAATCCACAGTAATGACAACTAGCAGTGGATTTTTCAGTCATGCGCTGTCACATTGGTTCAGGTTATTGAGTTTCGGTGACATCCAAACGTCGTTTCAGGGATACACCACCGAGTATGCAGAACAATGTGTTCTAGTGGTAAACTTCTTTAGCCATCATAGTTTTTAGTATTCGATCAATAAAGTTACCATAGGCAAAGAGCACATTCCGATGCTGTTTCTTTTCCAATAATCCAATTTGAAATCCCATGACCTTTGGTTTGGAGAATCTGGCTAGTAAAGGTTTGTTTGATTATATCCTATAACATTCCGTTGAGGTGTACTTTAGTAAAGCATGTGGCTGCACGAGCCTTCAATAAGCTTGACAATGCCACGAGCAAATCTACCCCTTCCAGAATAAACCTTCTTTACAACAACCAGTATCACGCTGTAACAGCGTTCTATATCTGTGTCTGGGTCATCTAAATGAAATTGAAATAATTGCATTGAGTTACTACTCACGGTCTGCGATATACAGCCAATACACGAGATAATAATGCTTCCATGTTTCCCAATAATTCCACTCCTTTTCCTCATAGGTCTGCCCATTATATCCCACTTCTGATGAAGGCGCGAGGGATTGTCCATCAGGATAATTCCATAATAAGGGTGTGAGTATGCGGGCGAGGAATTTTATAAATTATAGGCGGGTAGACAGAATACTATTTAAAATCTCAATTTATTGAAACAACTCAAAAATTAAGGCACTGATTACATCTTTGTAATATTGCGAACAAATTCTACTATTTTATAAACTCAGAAACAATCAGATGGTACAGATCAAAAGCGATTCGTCGAGGACGTGGTGCACGGCCGCCGATCGTTCGAAAAGTGACGATACAATATGGCCGCTCCGCTACCATCGACACGACGCTCCGCTAGAGTGACACAATCTTTGGTCACTCTCGATCCAAAGAACATCAATTCATAGATGCGCCGTCATACTTATTAAAAGATGTAATTTGTTTTCTGTGTTTTTTACTTATTATTTTTTTTACATATATTTTAGGACATCTTAGACATTGACAATCAACAACTATATATATCTTCTAAAAACTATAAACTAGGTATCACCATCGACAACCACAGAGGTTTGATACTCTAACACCTTCTCTCGATGTGTAAACCTAGTTGATCCACTAGTTTCTTAAGCCTTGGCCTAGGCATAGGTTTAGTGAATATATCTGCGAGCTGTTGTTCAGTAGCAATCCTTTTCACTATAAGCTCCCCGTTAGTAACCAATTCTCGCACAAAGAAATGTCTAATTCGTATGTGTTTGGTTCTTCTGTGAAACTCAGGGTTCTCAGCCAAACGTACAGCTGCCTCGTTATCCACATAAAGTGTAGGTAAACCTTTTAATTTTACCATATTGCCTATAAGGCGTTTTAACCAAATGCTTTCTCTTGCAGTCTCACTAGCAGCGACAATTTCGGCTTCTGTTGTTGATATAGCAACACTCTCCTGTCTTTTGCTTTGCCATGATACAGCACCTCCAGCATATAAGCATAAGACACCGGATGTCGATCTTCCTGTGCTATAATCACCACCATGATCTGCATCACTATAACATTCTATAACGCCTGGCTTATAGTCCTGTTTATAAATAATGCCAATGTCAGGTGCATACTGTAAATAACGCAATATGCGCTTCAATCGCACACAATCAACTTGAGATGGATTCTCTAAATTTCTAGAGACCACGCTTACAGCGTACGCAATATCAGGCCTCGTGCCAACCATTAAGTACGCAAGTGCTCCAACCACTTGTCTATAATTTTTTAGAAAGTATTCATCAACCTTCTCTGACTGTTGAGCTATATCTTCCTTTACAATCGGTGTGGTAACTGGTCTACATTTGTCCATGCCAAATCGTTTCAAAATTTTATTGACATATGAAGTCTGATGTATTCTTACATCGCCACCTTCTCTACTTTCTATTTCTATTCCTAAGAAATAAGAAATAGGCTTTGTGGTAATCTTGAACCTATTTTTTATTTGTTCTAAGAATTCATCAATCATGACTTGATTAGATCCCGCAACAAGTCCATCATCAACATACAAAGCTACAATTAGCTTACCCTTATGGTTTTCTCTCAGAAACAAACAAGGGTCAGCCTCACTAGCTTTCAGCCCAATTTTCTTAAAGTAATCGAAGATAGTTTTGCTCCAACAACGTGGTGCTTGTTTCAAACCATAAAGACTCTTAATCAATCTGCATACCAAGCCCGAACCGTCGTCGTAACCTTCTGGTTGCTTCATGTAGATCTCTTCATCAGAGAGTGACCCATACAAAAATGCTGTGGAGACATCGAATTGACTCAAAATCATACCCTCGTTAGCTGCAACACTTAATACAGCTCTTACTGTTGCCATCCTGGCTACAGGGCTAAAAGTCTGGTCATAATCTTCTCCTTTCTTTTGTCGAAAGCCTTTGACCACAAGTCGAGCTTTATACTTGTCAACTGTACCGTCAGGGTTTAATTTGACCATAAATACCCACTTGCATGGTATCGCTTTCCGATTCTTGGGTAGTTTCTCTAGAACCCATGTACCATTTTCTTTTAAACTCTGTACTTCATTTTCCATAGCTGTCCTCCATAACTCTTTATCTGGACATGCTATTGCTTCCTTATATGTATTTGGTTCCAGAAAATCATGTTTAGTATTAAGATGAGACACATAATCGTTGAATTTTACTGGACGTCGAAGGGTAGAGCGATCCCTAAGTTGCATTCCAACTTGTGCTAACTGTTCTAAAGATTCCATCTGCTCCTCATTTTCCTCCCCTAATTCAAGCGATTCATTTATTCCTGACATCTCTAGTCGAGCATCTTCAAACTCAGCTTCATCACCACTAGTAACAACAGATTCAATGTCTTGAACATCTGATAAATCATGCCCATTATCTATTATTACAGGTCTGTTCTCGATTACTTCTTCAGTGATAGATGTAGGAGTCTCCTGAACTAAATTCGTACCTAAAGGAACCTCTATCTCAGATACTTCTCTTTTTTGATCCATTTCTTCCAGATCAAACTTTGAATCCAATGGTTTTTCATTGAAGGTTATGTCTCTGGATCTAACTAAAGAATCTGATTCTTTATGCCATAGTCTGTAACCAACATCATTGTCATAGCCAATCAAAAAACATTTGACAGCCTTTTTTTGTAACTTCTTTCGTTTTTGATGTCCCAACCTTTCGTGGTATAATTGTAACGTATCTACCTTGTCCACTAGGTTCACAGATAACGTAGGTAATACAGGTCTAAACTTCAGTTTATACAGGCCACCATACCTTTCTCTATTTCCTTCAGCAGAAAACTTTCCATTTATCTTGATCTTACAGGACGTCACTCGAGACTCAAAGAGGCTATTAGGATTCAGGTCTTGAGTTGATAATACAGAAAACAAATTCTTTGATATTTGAGGTACATACCAGACATCTCGTAGGATTATATTCTCCTCTTTACCATTTACATTGGAAATAACTTGAATCGAGCCCTTACCAACAGCCCGTATCATGTTTCCATCCGCTGTCGTAACAGTATGAGAATCACCAAAGTATTCAAAGTCTCGATATAAATCTCGCCGCATCGTTACATGATTAGTAGCTCCATTATCAACGTACCAGCTATCCTTGTCGATAACTTTGTCTAATGAATTTACTGACATCATCATCATGTTTGTGCTTCCAGCAGATTCTTTATGCAAATGAGTAGATTTCTTTTTAGAACATTCTTTCATGATGTGTCCAACTTCCTTGCAGAAAAAACATTTTCTTTTGTCAGCTTTAGAAGTCTCATCTACTTTCTTTGAAAACTTTTTCTTTGTTTTAATTACGAATGTCTGTCCATTGGTTTCAACTGTACCTCCAGTTCCAGTTAGATTCCGTTCATGAGCGCACAGTTGACTAGTTAAATCTTCCACAGTTCTATCTTTTTTCGACATCAATAACCAACCCGACTTAAACGAAAAATATGATTCAGGCAAAGTGTCGAGGATTTTACAAATCAGCAAAATATCTGGCAGATTAGTGCTATTATCCGCTTTTGCAAGTTCCTGTCCCATCTTAAACCATATATTTTTCAATTTTGAAATGTGTGTCATTATGTCATCTAAAGAATCTTTAGTATATCGAAAGAATTCCAAACATAGATCATATACTTTACTGTCGTTAACGCCATCATAAAGTCTATGTAATTCATCCCATACTTCTTTAGGTGTGGAAAATCTAATCACCTTGTCAAGCGTTTCATCACTAATATTGTTAGTTATTAAAAGCAGCGCCATACTTTCTAACTTAACGTAATTCTCAGGACTCATGCTCATTCCGCCACTCGTACTAGTTCCAACTTTATCAGCTGTCACAGATGCTCCAGCTACAGGTGTAGTAGCTACTGTCAGCAAAGAAGGTTTCTGTATTTTACCTTCAACAATATCGAGAAGTCCGTCGATGCCCCTTAACAAGGCGGTCATTCGATACTTCCATTGTATCCAGTTGTGACTTTCAAGTTTTGCAATCTGAATTTTAGCAAGGTCCATTTTTAGCGTTGCTGGTCCCTTAACCTATTAAAAGATGTAATTTGTTTTCTGTGTTTTTTACTTATTATTTTTTTTACATATATTTTAAGACATCTTAGACATTGACAATCAACAACTATATATATCTTCTAAAAACTATAAACTAGGTATCACCATCGACAACCACAGAGGTTTGATACTCTAACAGTACTTACTTATGTTACTATATCATACTCTGTGATTATTAAGTACATATGTAGGTACTTAGTAACAATAATGTTAGGTAATGTTGACGCTGATAGAATGTATAATTTTAGTGTAAGTTTTAACAGGAATCATGACTGTACGTACTTACAGATCAGGTTTACTATTCACGTTGTCCCAATAATAGCTCGGATGTATCTTTAACATGGAAAGTATTTGTAACATTGGTGTAGGTATGTATTTTAAGTCTCTAATCTACTAAAGTCATAATGTCGGCAGAACTCACGCGCCGATAGATCAATTAGCGTACATTTTTTAACAGGTGCGAGTGATCGCCCGTGGCACTCACACACTGCTTAGGTATAACCATAAATCATTATCTATAAAATTTGTGTTCGTGCATCCAAATGCAGAATAGTAACGCTTTTTGTTTAACCATCTTGGTCGCGTCGCATAGCGCGTGTGAGAGCGCGCGTGAGTGACACTCGACTAAATTATGCTGCCGGCAGCGTCGGTCTTGTAGGTAAATAACTCGGCCGAATGGCGGAGTGACACAGGCCTGGCGCAGGCTTTAAATAGGGCGCGGCGCACATCCCCCACCGAATATCATAATTTAGTTTTAATCCTATTCAAATCGTATTGAGTTGAAGTTTTATCGAAGTTCGAATTTACAGGAATCAATCAAATCGCAGAAGAATCCAGGAATTACTCAAGCCTCGCGTTCTCGACCTTACAAATTATTCTTTACAAGAATAAAAAAAATAACATATCGATTATTTCCAGAACAAATATCGATATTATAATATTTTATAATTCCATCTCTATGGATGGCAAACGTCAAAATAAAATCGAAATCAACCCTTCAAAAGCGCAAGTGCGAACAATCGATACAATATTCCAGAAATAGAAAATTATGTCTATTCCATACAGTGGTACGATACGAAGATCTGGGGGAGTTGTATCTGCAATTGGAAAACAATTGAGAGGAGTTAACTTGAAGGCTGCCAAGAGAATTACTGTGAAATTTGATCCATTTAGTGAAAATGTTACTCACACACGGTTCGTAGCCTTAAAAATAGGCCATGTTTCATCCTGGAGATCTATTGCCTAACTGAATCCATCCAGATCAAATATTTTGATTCCAAAAATAGGTCTCGACTTCTTTCATCAGCTTGGCCGGTGTTGGTAGAGTTCTGATCAACCATGCTAAATACAGTCATTCATTACTAATTTAAGCATAAGTTTTATTTTCGCATTTGGCAGCAGGACTCGATAATAATTATTTGACCATTACAATACAATATTTACTAGGATTATCTATACATTATTAAATCAATATTGTTTCCTTGTTTTTTTGTCAAAGACTATAGTCTATTGTAATACAAACCAGGAAAATATAAAAATTAATCAAAATATCTTTAGTAATGTTATTGTAAAGTTATTTATTTTTGCAGGAACTTCTTACACTATATAAGTTCTCCAAAAATAGGTCTTACAAACCCAAATTGTTCACTTAAAACTGAAATTGTATGTGACCGGAGTGAGCCAACTGTTGATGTTACTATTGTACCAAATATTGCAGGTAAGAACAAAATTAACTTGTAATTGTTGGGGTGTAAGTGGTTCATCAACATCTTTGAACCAAAGCCAACTTCACCTGCTCGCGGTGCACCCTGCTGACTGACAAACGAAGCTCTGGCGAAAAGAGAGGTAGGGAGCGTAATTTGTAAGCTACCCGACTGGGGAATGTACCTCCACCTCACAGAATACCGCAGCCAAATAACAATTCCCTTGAGGGTTGTTGTGTTCCTGCGAGTGAGTGAGGTCACCAGAAGGAAGGAGATGCTGCGTTGGCAGCGGGGGTGGCGGCGCGCGAGCAAAATTTTATGTTGCGAGCGTTAATATGGCTACGGTAACCTCTTCACATCAGGCGGGCCGTATGCTTGTCTGCCACCCGACGTAGTATAAAAAAAAAAAAAAAAAAAAAAAAAAATTAACACTGGTAAGGGGGCCATCCATAAATTACGTCACATGTTAAGGGGGAGGGAGGGGGTTCACGATGTGTGATATTGTGTGACAAGGGGGAGGGTGGGGTCCTAAATTTCCTGATGTGATATTTCAAAATATATCATAATCTAAGTGTAAAAACTCGAACTTTGAACTATTAACGAAAAACTCAAAAACATTAACTCTAGATGTAAAATTGCAAAATATGTGATGTCACACTAGGGAGGCGCGGGGAGTCTCACAAATGTGTCCAGCTGTGACAAGGACGGGGGAGGGGTCAAAAATCATAAATTCGTGACGTAATTTATGCATGGCCCCTAATCTTAATATTATGCTCTTCACACCCAGTTTACATAACATACAAGATGTGTCATGTTGCAAGTAATTTTCAGTAAATTTTATTCTACTGTCGCTGCTACTTGTGATGGTTCAGACAAAATGTATGTAAACATTTTGTCACGGCACGCCCCACTTTTAATGTGTGTCAATCAAAAGTCTTTCATGTGAGATTGCTATGGCTGAGTATTATAGCTAAGTACTTTTTTGATGTTTCAAATGGTTAAAAATAGGATGCTACACTTACAAAGTTTCATGTGCATAACATGTATATATTTTTGCAAGTGTGTGTATTGACAAAAATATTTACTTAAATTTTAAATAGGTACTGATAGACATAGAAATGGTAACTACTCATTGTTATATCTAATTTGGTTACTTTGTACAATTCAGATCTATAATTAAATAGTCTTGGGTCTCAGTAAACATAGTATTAAATGATAATAATATGTTTTCTTTCAGCATACACAGGATGTATTCAGACCATTAATTTTTATCTTATTGTATATTTCCAGAAACAGCCAAAGTAAAGAAAGTGACGTTCAAAAGTGGTAACCTTACATGTTTAGAACTTTTACAACTGTTAAACAAATACGTATCATCACTAGCACCTGTAGAACAACCTGTATCTATTATTCAAACTAAATCAGAGAAAAAGAAGAGCAAAAAGAAATAACGAAAATGACAAAAACAGCAAAAAAAGGAAACCTACATGTGGTAGAGGAACTCTACAATCAGATACCTGAATTCACCGACGTATTCTCAGAGGACACCTTCTATATCTTTGTTGTGTTTTTCGTTCTGTCCACTATATTGGTTGCCTTCATTTTGTCTAGATTTATTACTATTAAACCTGTAGAATAAATAGAATGTGTCAATATAAATTATAACAAAATTGTTTTTCATTACGGCTCCACTGTACAGTTACATGTCCCATATAAACGTAGAAGGGAAATTATTTCGCTCTTTGATCTAGGCTGCTAATTATCACAATTAAAAAAGCATTAGTTTCGAAATTATAAGCCTATTTTTTAACCCCATTATTTTGACAACTTTGGATGTAAATAAATACCATTAAGGATATAAAAAGTTTAAAATAATTAAGCAACTGGCATAGCTAATTTATTCGAAAGTGCCTGGTGTCCAGTACAGTGCCGAGCACTGTTCCACCTCACCTCAACATACTGGCATATTAGGACAGTATATGTGAATGTTTCAGCGAGAAGGATATGATAGCGAGTGCCTCTGCTGTTAACGAAATCGGCCTACAACATCGCCACTAAGGCCATGAATAAGAGCGGGGACGCCCAACACGTTACACGAGTGGGCATGGAATTAGTGTCGCACCTTACAGGATCGCGTAACAACTGGTGACTAGCCAAAGCCGTGCAGGCATGGAATTAGTGTCGTACCCTACAGGGTCGCGTTAACTACTGATTACTACGTTACTACCAACTACTAGCCAAAGCCGTGCAGGTTAACTTCTAGCAAGCTACTCTGCCTCTGCTGAGATACACCGTTGGCTCACTGGCACATCAGCCGCAGGAAAAAGCCCATCTTATGGCCAGCCTCTTTGCGGCCAACTTCCGGATCGATGACACCTTTCATCGGTTTGGTTATGCCTGATATCCAGATAAGGCAGGGCGATGTGCGTTAGGAACTAAAGTCACTAGATATCCGAAAAGCCCGGTGGTATCTCTGCATTTATTTTGAAAAAAATGTGCAGCAGAGTTGTATCCGGTATTAACGCGCCTCTATCGTCTTTCCTACTCTACCGGTTGTGTTCCGGAGGCTTGGAGAGGTGCCAATGTGCAGCCGGTCCCCAAAAAGGAAGACCATTCTGACAGATCTAGGTACCATGCCATAACTTCAGTGCTGTGCAAAGTTATGGAACGGATCCAAAACAATTGATCCGTTACCTAGAAGATCACTTTCTAATTAATGATCGTTAATATGATTTTAGATCGAAATTATCAACGGGTTACGTTTTGGCGTATGTGACCTACCTCCGGAGGGAGGCAATCGATAAATATGGCGAATCTATGGCAGTCAACCTAGATATTTCCAAGGCATTTGATTGGGTTTGGTACAAAGCACTTCTCTTCAGATTTCCAGTATACGGTCTGCCCATCTAGCTTTGTGACTCATTGCTGGCTTCCTGCATGAGCGTAGAATCTACATCTTTATAGATGGATGCGCTTCGTGGTTCATGTTAGTGATTGCCGCACCCACATCCTTTCGTCTGCATATTAATGACATGCTGCCCCTTGGTAATATTATTTGCAGACAGTACTGTCCATTGGCGATATTTTGGTCGACCTGACGCTGATGGGACAGAAATCGAAGAGAAACGAGCAAAGACTCTTGTCATTGAGCTGTACCGGGTTTTGGATCTCATTAGTAAATTGGGTTCTAATAACCTGACTGAGTTGTTGGCTTAATGCCTAGAAAACTCAGGTGTGCACCTGCACACCTGAGTTTTCTAGGCATTAAGCCTAGAGCCTTTGAAATTAAACTTCACAGCAATCACGTCCGCTATTTCTTCCCACCTCCAATCTTCAGAGCGTTTCAAATATTCTAGATCATTCTTCTAGAATAAACTGGAATATTCTAAGAAAAATCTCAAAAATATCACTCATAAATGCACTTGTCGCCATACAGCACGATCTCGAGTATATGAGCCGTACAGTTGTCTGGAAAAAGAAATGTGGAATATTCCAGAAATGTTCTCAATATTGTCCCTCACGAACGCCTTTACCACCATTCTTTAAGACCCCTGAAATACTTCTATCCTTTTGTAACCCACGGGGCCGGAAAAGCATAGAAGTATTCCATCCCACATCCACACACTTCCACCCAGCGTGACTAAACTCCTTTACTTGCAAGTGCAGACCAACAGTTATTTACCGCTACAACCATGAGTTGGCGACATTGCTTGACACACGCACGCACGCACCCATGCACATACGATATAATCCTTAGTTAGATAGTGTCTCTGTTAGGTACCTATTCACTCCAACACAATATAATAATGTAGCAATAAGTAAAACACACAAAAACCTTGAATATTTTAATTACCAATATGTTATAGTTTAATACAAAATACTCCATTAAAATCGAACGTTTTCTGCAGAATGACAATGTGTTTACTTGCACCTGAACTGAAGCAACAAATATTATATTATATGGCTTAGAATTCTTGCGTTCCCCAACGGATCTGAAAGAAAAAAAAATACAAATAAGTATGTATAATATTTCATATTAAAACTCCATTATCCATACAAACTTCACTTTCAAGTTACAAAATTCCAGTTTTGGGCGGCTGATAAGTATACGGCCCACCTGATGTGAAACGATTATCGTAGCCATGTTAACGCTCGCAACATGAAACAGCCCAGTCCCCCGGGCTGTTTCATGTTGCGAGCGTTAACATGGCTACGGTAATCGTTTGTTGTTTGTTCTTGTTGAGTTGAGTTCTGTGAGCTGGAGTTACCTCCCCAGACATGCAACTTACAAATACCCTACTGTACCCTACCTCTTTCGCCAGAGCCTCTTTCGCTAATCGACAGGGCAGCACCACGTGCAGGTGAATTTGGATTTGGTTCCAAAGATCGTGGGTCGCCACGATCTTTACCATTGCACCATTGTGGTGTTGAACCCCAACGATTGAATGGTTACGATGATGTAGTTCAAGATTTCGTACTTTTTTTTTTATAAAATGGGATTTTGGATAGAAGTTCGTTATGTTCTTACGGTAATACTCGTATTATAAACAGAGCTAATCTCCGAAACTACCAAACCAACGGTTACAAACATCTTCCAATATATGGAAAGGACATTGTGAACGTAGGTAGATTGATATCCGATGTATAAAGAGGCCAATGTATCATGAGTCTACAATCTAGCCAGTAAAAGGAGTTGCTACTACGTCGTATGCAAAGAGGAATGAATTCTCGTCTGCTTTTTTTGCTCCTTCTATGTCTTTAGTTCTTTATCCAAGGCTTCGACGCATTCTAAGATTCTGTGTTCGTTTGCGTTGGCGAAGCGCACTTTATTGAAGCTTGCATTCTATATTATCTCAGAACTCTAACGAATGTACGAATTATCGATTGTTAGCCAAACTTATACGCAATAGGGGTGATGACGTCTTAGTCAAATTAGTTACTTTTTATCACCCGTCAAAACAGAGATTTTGTATGAAAAATACACTGAATAGGAACTTAATAATATGATGTTCTGACTACTCAATTAGGTAAGTATTTCATTGCGTAATTTGTCATAAATGATTCGTGACAATATTAAGAATCTAAAGAGTGGTTTTATCATAGAGGTTTTATGATAGATTGCTTTAATAGATTAAAATTATTTTTTCAGTCAATGTCCCAATTATGAAATGTAAAATAATAAAGATTCCAGAACAAATTACAAAACGCCATCTAGTCACAAACTAAGCAATTCTTGTACTATGTACTAGTTTTTTTTTTCTGTAAATACATGTAAAACAGCCAGAATAAGACAAACAGACATATTCATACTCACATCTTTGTTTTATGCGGGATCGACCCGCGACCCTTGCTGCAAAGCTTTGCTAGCTATTGGACCACCGGACTTGCCAAAATGTACCTAACTTAAAACTTAAAAAAAAATCGATCAACTTACATCTTGATTACGGGCTTTATGTTTTCTTTCCACTAGTGAGGTGAGAGCTTCCGAGCGTACGGCGAGCGAGTCGATGCGTTCGACCAGCTGCTGGTACGGTGAGAGAGGTTGTGCACCCATTACTACGTGACCTAGTTTCGAGTCGATCTTGGCATCCAATCGAGCATTACGAATAAGGTTCACTATCCAGCACTCTGCTTCATCTGGCTGCATGTTTAAATTCTCAGCTAACATTCTGAAAATCAATAACCATTAAATATTCCAACTAAATCGGCGATTAATGTTGTCGACATAGTTTTCGGCCACGTGTTGGCAGATAGGAAAGTCGTTGAATGGAGTCCGCGTATGGGGCAACGAAGCATGCTATAGATAAACCGATGACCACAAAAGTGCCTAGATGCTGAATACAGAGAACCGCATATGGTGAAACGCATTGCATTGGGAGGCCAGTATTCAGCAGTAGTGGATAGATACAGGCTGATGATGATGAAATATTCAAAAAGTACTATCTTGAAACGTTTATTACTTCTATAGCCCGAAGCGTCGGGAAATGGGTAGGCAATGCAATCTGGGTTTCGCGAGATCTAGGCATTTTTAGCGAGATTGATCTCGGCCGAAAAATCGGCGAGATCTCGCGAGTTCAAAGAGATTGCAAGCGAGCATAAAAACGTCTTATTCGAGCGCGCGAACTGACACGGAGCTGCGATCTGTTTCGGCACAGTTCGGTGCGGCGGCGGACTGAGGTAGTGGTCGGGGGACGAGGTCTCGCTCAGATTTGTTTGTAGCGTCTTGCGTTGTGGTACTTGCGGTGTTCATTTGTTTACTAGTAATAGTTGTTGTCAACGTGATTGAGTTGATTGCGTTCGAATATTTTTTTGGTTATTTATGCAAAAAAAAAAAGTTTTTTATGTGATTCATTTTTGTGAGTGGTTTTGTTCTTCATACGCTACTTTCAAAATAATTTCTAATAATGACGTGTGATGTGTCCTGAACAAGCTTTTTATTTGATGGGTATATTTTGTTAATCTTTAATTTCTAATAGATCTGTGAGTAGGTATAGTTTTCTTTAATTGATAATAATATCTTATTTCAATAGTCAACTCAACTTAGTTAATGAATATCATTTTAGTCGTTGACTTCTTGCTGTTTTGTTATAAATATTTTTTTACAACTTAAATTTATAACTTATAAAAGAACTGTTTTATTATTAAAATGCTTTTATTTGATATTAGATGAGAAGATATTTCATTTCTTATTTGATTAGATACGTCAAACGACGTTAAATACATAAAGTTTTTTTGAAAAAAAGAATATAGTAAAAATAATGGTTATTTAATAATACCTATAATTCTTATTATTTTTTCCTAATTTATTCAAATATTGTGATTACTTGCAAGAATAAACACAAAGCTGCCAATCTCGCGAGATCTCGACTTTGGCGAGATCTCGAGGTATTATTATTCATGAACTCGCCAGAACTCGCCTGCGTCCCAATCTCGTAAGATTGCATACCCTACACGTATACAGAGTGCGTATAAAGATATTCTTACAGTCTTAATCAGCATACTGTATAGACTTGACACTGACACTACGCTGCTCGCTCGACTTGTTCTCAATCACACTTGATCAACTTGACGGTCCAAATATCATCTACTATTCTCCGTCTGCGGCCTCGCCCGCATTTACGAAAAAATATTTAAATTTTCCGGGTTAATATATATCACACTCACAAATAACGTGACTTTCTATTGGTAAAATAATTTTCAAAATCGTTTCAGTAGATCCAGATATTACCCCCTACAACCACAAAAACTTTACCTCTATAATTTTAGTATAGATTTATGATCCAACTGCTAAAAAGTAAATGCTAAAGAGTATAATTTTATTTGTTCATAGTTAATATTAATGAACCACGAAACAAATCTATTCTATTGTACACATGAACTTTCTTTAAAAGGAGAATAAACAAGGACACAACTTGGAAAGTGTATAAATATTAAACTATCTATGTTTAACAAAATACTTACCCGATGCTAATGACTTGGTGTATCCTACAGAAAGTTTCGAAGATCATGAGGCGTGCGTTCTCTACAAACTCCTCTAGGCAAGCTATAAGGAAGAAATCTGTTAACAGCACGGCTTGGCACTGATTCAGCTTTCTTCGGGCTGCCTCGAAATCAAAGTTTACATACAGATGCTCGATGAACTCTGTTATAGGATCCCTGAAATATAACGTGTTTAGTAAAGTATAAAGTTTTAATTTATACCGCTTGGGTAGTAAACAAGCATACGACCCGCCTGATGGTAAGCAGTCATCGCAGACTATGGACGCTTGCAAATATAGTACTAGAATATAGAATTCTTAGAAAAACTGTCGTATACCTACTTATTTAAAGCTCATTAAAATAAAATTTGTATTTTTTGTGTAAACATCAATGGTTTTCGGAATTACCTCGTTCCGAACAGGTTACATTGGCTTTAGCTCTAACGATGAAAGTCTGCTGTCTTTATTACTTGTGTGGCATAATCTCGTAAGCCTTGTATGGAGTGACGCGCGGACCAAAGGCTATTTATATTATATGAAAACTCTTACCTGTATGTGTAAGCTTCTTGTTGGATTACTTTGACGAGATCCTTCAGTGCATTCCGTCGGGACCTGTTTATAATCACGGCCGTAGCAAGGTAACGAAGGATGTGCGGGCACATGGTCTGAATGGCGTTCAGATACCTAGAAATCAAAGAAAACAATGGCTTATTCAATAAAATCACAAAAAAATGTAGACGCATTTATTACAATACGTTTAATATTTATTATTTGAATAGCTATTTAGGCCAACTTGCCCGAATATTACATTTTAAAAATAGAAAAATTAAACTCTCCCGCCTAGGCGGGAGTTCAAATCCCACAGGTGGGATTTGAACCCACGACCTCTCGATTACCGGTCGAGTGCTCTTCCAACTGAGCTGCCGGAAGGTTTGTGATAATAACGAATTTTTACATTTTATATTTTACTGCTGTGAAGCCGCTGTGTAGCGCCATCTAACTATTAAGTATTACTCTACTAAACATGTTTAATATTTTTGAAACTTACAGAGGTTTGTATAAAAACATTTCAATGATAAGGTCACGGCCCTTGGCGTGGTTAAAGAACACGAACAGTGACCAGTGGATCAGCCAAGTCCGCTGCTGCAAGGCCTGCATGTTGTTAACGGTGGCGCCCGCCGCTCCGTTGTCGATGAACTCCCGCAACTTAGTCAGGTCGTCAAGCGCGCCATCCCAGTTTTGTACTAAGATTTCACTGGCCAGCTTTCCCCAAAGAACTGATAGGTAGTTCTGAAAATGAGTATTATTATTGCAAAGAGGTAGTATATTGAATGCACAGACCACCTAACCTACGAAACGTGAAATAGTAGGGCGTCGTTTTCTGTCAAGTAAGGAGCAAATGCATATAAAGGTGAACGCGAAGACGTGCTTCTTTAGTAACTGCCAGGTAACAGATGCGTATTACCGTCAACAAAATTAAATATGTAAAAATAGAAAACAATGCCGAATTGCGTAGTAAAGCGGTGTAGAATTTAGAGTCATACTAATAACTTTAATACATCGTATTTCATCAGTAGTTATAAAATTAATAATATATTTTTTATCAAAACAAGCAGGTTCAAATAATTCTGGTTGTTGCCACATCAGCTTACCTCTTGTCTCTGTCTATCACATTATGATTACGGACTGCGTCCCATTCTTACAAGGCGACACGTGTGTATCTTAGGGATGCGATGCGAACTAACGCAAAGAAAGCTTATAAATCGATAAAATCCATAACAACTGATAGTAACTCGAGAAAACAAGAGTAATATTCCGAAAAGACTTATAAAAAAGAGATTTAAGATCCTATTTAAACGGGGGTGTGAAGAGGCTTTTATATGGTAGTCAACGCGCGTGATGTGTTTTGCTAGTGTCCATAGATTGCGACTACTGCTTTCTATCAGGCGGTAGTATGGTTGTTTGTCAAGTTGAATACATTTAATCAAAGTTAGTTACTTAGGTAATGAAAAAAAAAACAATCATAAACTTCTCTGGGCATATGCAAGCGAATGGGATATGCAAACTTTTGTTCCATTTCTCAAAATAAAATAATATGTCAATGTGTCACTAAGGAAAAATATGTCACTTTTAAGCTTTTACATCACATTTACAAAATGTCATCAAAATTAGTAATTCAAAAATTTGAAACTGGTGTGAATTTTAAATCGCTACTAATCACAATTGAGGATGCCGATAACGAATCATCTGAAACTACATTTAGCGACTGGTTGGAGGGCGAGAGTCACCAAAAATTTAGAGACAATGATAAGTCATCATGTTTAGTTGTAAAAATAGTACCCGAGGATCAGTTGGATGAATTTAATCTGGATATGTGTGCTAAGGAGGTAACAGGCGACCAGCTTGTTAAAACAAATATTTTTCTAACAAATAATTACGAAGAAGAGATCCCCTATAACGAAATATATATTACTGCCAATAAATCAACAAAACATGTATTGGGCAAACAAGAAGCTAATTTCAATCTTATGACTGCTAATGAAAGGGAACAAAAAGGAAACCGTGAAGCAATGATATCACTTGAAACTGCCAATGATCGTGATAAAACACCTTTAGAGTATAGTCTTGAGAAAGTGCAAGAGAATAATGCCAGGATTATGGAAAATATCCAAATATTAAACCGAACATTAAATTACACGAAGAACAAAGAAATTTTAGATGTTGTTTGTCCTCGTTCACTGCATTCTTATCCATGCAATATGTGCGGCAAATGTTTTGTTTACGAGACAGGTTTGAAAAGGCATTATTCCATGAGGCATGCAATGACGGAAATACAACCACGATGGCAAGTTGTGTGGACATGTATTGAATGTTTCCAAGTATGGCCTCGACATGACTTGGCATTAAAACATACTAGTCAGTGCTGTAAATCAGTTAATGTAGATTGTGTGAGAGAAATAAAAACTTCATCCCTCTTACAATGCGAGTTCTGTGAGAAAGTGTTTACGAGCATACCCCGACTACTCCGTCATTCACAAACACATACAACTGAGAATAACTATGAGTGTAATCCTTGTGACACAGCATTTGTCTCTTATAAAACAGCAGAAAAGCATTGGCTACTGTGTCCATGGCTAAAAATGTGTTATAGTTTTTCATTGAACAAAATGCTACTGTGTGATGCTTGTGATCGCAAATTTAGAAACTATGAACAACTATATAACCACAGGTATATAATATTTAATAAGTATTTACGTTTCAGTTACGTTTGGCCGTGTGGTTTTCGGCAGATTAGAATAGAATCACTCCGTCTCTTCCCGTGGATGTCGTACAAGGCGAACAAGGGAAATACATTATCAAACATCGATCAGGCCTCCCCAACCCGTTTGGCCAGCGTGGTTGAGTGTAGGCCAAATCCTCCTTCCGTCTAGGACGGACGAGAGAGGATCGTGCTCCTGTAGTGGAGACTAAAATTACCTGATGATGATGATGATTTACGTTTTGTACTCTCTCTACCGTGCTTTAATACAATACACCTCTTTCTTAAGGTACAAAAGTGGTCATTTCACTTCCAAGTACCATGGCAGTAAGAATAACTTTAATCCTCCTGGAACACTGGTTTACCAGTGTGAGACATGCAGTCAGTGGTTTCCGACTATACCTCCTCTTCAAACACACAGAGCGCATTGTCGACCACAACATGATACTGGGATACAGTGTAGTGTATGTATGACTTTATTTAAAATTTTAATGTCTTGAAGGGGACGGTAGACGCCAAAGTCCAGTTAAAACAGTTTTAGTATAGGATCCGTCCAAGCAATTTTATTAATATTAAAATGGTTTTATAGTCCTAACTGTGTTATATTTGTTTGGAAGACAATACAAGTGTTTATTTATACCAATTTACAGCTTTTGACTCATTCCAGCAAGTTTCTAGAATAATTCGAAAAATGTCTTTTAAAAATTACAAAGGAGCTCTAATTCGCACCAAAAGTCCAATTGTGACCATGCGAATGTTAATTAAGTATTATTTATCGGGTGCTGCGAAATAAATGTCTTCACAACTTTCTTTTTTATTTGTTAAATTTAATGACTTATTTATTATACTAAATATTTGACCATACTAAATCGTCTTGGTGGCTGTCATCCCCTTCAAAATATAGGGTCTAACCTATTGTTTTTGTAACAGGTGAAAAATTACAGTGATTATCAAGACAACTATTGCAGGCTAAATGAAAATAATGATCAAGATGTCTACAACTATTAAGAGGAAGTTGTTATTATTACAGAACATTATTGTATTATTAAAAAACGATTAAAGCATTCTGTTATTATTAAAGCCATTGTACTATTCCACGTAATTAAATTTATTTTCACCGACCAGTTTCGCCTTAGGGCATTATCAAGGTAAACAGATGGTGTTTGTTTCTACAAAACATTTTAATCTTATCCAACGTAAAATACCAGAATGTTAATAATAAATGTTCCACCAAAACCGAACAATCAACAGTATCAACAACGATTAAAGCAATTAGGTATGTATATTAACAAAATATTTTAATTACTTTTAACTTTTAATAGCTTTCTTACATAGGTGCGGTATTATCAGTTAATATTTACAACGTGCTACACCTATTTTTCTTCACATTCTCCCTGCACTACACCATCGCATCTGATATTATCGACCGCTAAAGAGTTTATTACACTACGAGGTATTGAGACTGTACGAGGGGAGGTCAATAAGTTCGCGGAATGAGAGAGAAGGAGGTTGAAATTAAACACCAAATTATTTTTCCTTTTCAATATATTCTCCTTTAACCCTAATACATTTTTCGGATCTCTCAAATAGCTTGTTTATACCATCGAAAAAAAATGATTTGTCTTTGGTGTCAAAATAGGCCGAAATTGCCGACTTGACTTCATCATCGTCGTCAAATTTCTTTCCACGCAGCTCTTTCTTCATTTTTGGAAATAAATAATAGTCACTGGGGGCCAAGTCTGGACTGTATGGTGGGTGGTTTAATTGTTCAAAGCCGCATCGGTGAATGGCAGCCGTCGCAACATGGCACGTGTGGACGGGTGCATTGTCGTGCAAAAGGAGCACACCTTTTGACAGTTTTCCTCTTCTTTTTTTCTTAATGGCTTCTTTCAATCTTTCCAGTAAAGAAGCGTAGTACTGTCCCGTTATAGTCGCACCACGTTCTTTATAATCGATCAGTAAAATACCTTCTGTATCCCAAAAGATAGTCGCCATGATCTTTCCGGCCGATTGTGACACTTTGAACTTCTTTGGAGGAGGTGTGCCTTTTTTATGCCACTGCATCGACTCTTGCTTCGACTCAGGTTCATAGTGGTGAACCCAGGTTTCATCTCCAGTAACAATCCGGGCCATAACTTCTTCCTTTCTCTCTCCACAGAGCTCCAGAAACTGGTGAGAGCACTCGACACGCTCGCGTTTTTGAAGTGGCGTGAGCATTCTCGGAACCCATCTTGCACTGACTTTAGTCATCCCAAGATGATGATGTAGGATATTTAAAATACTTGATTCGGATACTCCAACCATTGCTGCAAGTTGCTTCTTCTTCAGTCGGGCATCTTCCAATACAAGTTTTTCTACTTTTTCGACGATTTCCGGTGTGGTGGCCTCAATTGGCCGTCCGGAGCGGGGGTCGTCTTCAATGGACTCCCTTCCTTGTTTGAAAAGACCATGCCACTTGTAAACCATGGTTTTACCAGGGGCAGAGTCCGCGTAAACCGCTAACAGCTCTTGAAAAATCGTCTGAGCGGATTTTCCTTGCTTGGTAAGAAACTTAATAACGGCACGGTGTTCAATTTTCTCCATACTGGCTGACTTCTTCCCGATTTAGTTGTTTGCAGGTCGATAACTCAAAAGTTAATGACACGATTAGGTTCAAACTTGGTATATATACTCTTAATGAGGTGCTTAACTAGTGCCTACCTGGACGGGTAAATTTATCCCCATCAACCCCTCCATTCCGCGAACTTATTGACCTCCCCTCGTAGGTCTAACTAGCGTAGACTGTCCTCCGTGTCAATGAGAATAAGAACAGATATCGCAATATCTCAGGACTCAGGATGGAAATACGCAAACGTTCTACTTATATTGAAATAGCATTGGTCGCTTTTATCGCAGCAGTATGTGAGATAGGATGCGTACATGCGTCATAATATAAAATGAGATAGGATGCGTCCATGCGTCATAATATAAAATTTGAACTATAAACAAATATGGTAATATCAGCTGATAAATAACACACCTGTTTAGTGGAGCTTTTGTTATATTACATTGGGTGGTAGAAGCGTACTGCCAGCCTGATGTGAAGCAGTGTCTATAGGTTATAGGCGCTTGCAACAAAGTATCGCTCGCGCGCCCTCTCCCCATTGTCATCGTAGCATTTGCTTCTATCCTAATGACCACATTCACTCACAGGGACATAATTCCTTCTCGGTACCTAATTAGCTATATGGCAGCGGCCATCTGCGAAGTGGAGATATTTCCTCAGTCGAACAGCTTATAATTAAGCTGTGCCCAACCTCTCTTTTGCCAGAGCTTCGTTAGTGAATCAACAAAGTGCACCATATACACATGAAGTTGGCTTTGGTACAAACACCCTGTTACACCCCTAATGGAGAGAGGAGAGAGAGAGCCTTAATTCTACTCTACCAAATATCAAATCTCTAATAAAATACTAATTAAAAAATAAAAATTGAATATTAACTATCTTATGCGCAAGCCCTGACCCACCCCGGTATACCGGATGGCGTCGTATGTGGCACTATAAGTCAGCAGACTGGGATGGACTGCGTGAATTTTACGCATCGTACCCGTGGAGGCGGCTCTGTTTCGGGTCGGAACATATAGACACCTGTGCATCTGCTGTAGCCGAGACGATTTTGGCTGGGATGGAAATATTTATTACAAACCGGCGGGTGGCTACTTCAGGTGCTAAGAAGCGGCCGTGGTTTAATCGGTCTTGCAGAGAAGCTAAACTTCGCAAGCAAGCTGCATATGAGGCTTGGACCACGGCTCGTATTAACGGAGATCCTGGTGTTTCCGACTTGAAACGGGAGTTCAATGCTGCCTCGAGGTTCAGTGAGAGAGTAATTGCCAGGGCAAAGTTTGAGTTCATCGGCAGGATTGGTGAGCGCCTAGCTAAGCACCCATCTGGGAGCAGTGCTTTTTGGTAGCTTGCTAAGGCTGCCGAGGGCAACTTTTGTCAGTCGTCCTTTCCACCACTCCGAAAACCGGATGGTAGTCTGGCCCACAGTGCAAAGGAGAAAGCCGATCTATTGGGGAATCTCTTTGCCTCAAACTCGACTATGAACTACGGGGACGCTGCACCGCCTTCCATCCCGCGGTGTGGTAATTCCATGCCGGAAATCTCATTTACTCAACGAGATATTCGGCGGGCATTGCTATCCCTCGACGTTCATAAGGGACGGGGGCCCACCACACATTCCCACCACTGTATCTCCTGTGTAGCCAGGATTAACAGCGGCGACCGCCAAAAAAGGCAATGAACAATGAAGTCCATTGCAGTCCCAGGGGTAAAACTACGGCTGCCTTGGAACTCACAACGAATTTAATCAGAAGAAATTAGGAGTAGGAAGCTTTTGGAATTTGACTTCCCCTCTTAGCAATGTGAGAGACAGCAATATGGCAAATAAGGCATTAAAAGCCTAAAGAGATGGCTAGTCAAGTGAAGCTCAACTGCCGTGCACCACGGATTTTAAGTTTCTAACACTATTAGGGACCTAAAACATTGAGTTGTTACCTAACATATCGATTCCAATAATATGAATTGCAAAATCGTCTGAACGCTTGGTAATTCTCCCTTGTTGCTACCAAATCTGAATAGTATACTACCCCGGATGCAACTTGCAATGAATTCAACATGTCATCCCGCTCCCGCTGCCAAAGATCACACTCCCAGAGAACATGGTGTGCTGTTTGATCGAATTCAGAATTAGCAGTAGAACATTCGCATAAGGGCGACGGCACTAATTTAAACGAAAAGAGTTTAGCTTTAAAATTGCCATGTCCAGTTAAAAATTGCGCAACAGGGTGGTCGATTTCTAACCACTTTTTCTTTAATCTATCTCTTACCGATTGAAAGAACAGAACAGATACAAGTGGCGTCCTTTGATAGAAGTTTCCCACCTTTCCTGCCATTCAGACAGCAATGTTTCAAATACTTCATTAAAAGGTTTGAACAGTCTAACTATTTTTTCACGATCACGCGTTTTCAAGAAATCAGGGACCATATTTTTAGATGTATAGTACATTGAAGCGCGGCGGACGACGACGCGGTCGACGTTCATAAGTCGAGTGGCAGATGACATTCCGGCAGTGGTGTTAAAGCTGTGTGCTCCTGAGTTGTGTCTTGTTCTTACGCGCTCTCTTATTCCACCGGGCAGGTACCGTCGTCGTGGAAGACTGCGAACGTGCACCCTGTGCCCAAAAAGGGTGACAGATCAGACCCATCGAATTACAGGCCTATCGCTGTTACCTCCCTTCTCTCCGAGGTAATGGAGCGCGTCATTAACAACCGGCTCCTGAAATACCTAGAAGAGCACGACTTAATCAGCGACCATCAATACGGCTTTCGCCATGGTCGCTCGACTGGTGATCTTCTAGTGCATCTTACACATCGCTGGGCTTCAGCCGTGGAGAGTCAAGGTGAGGCATTAGCTGTCAGTCTTGATATGGCGAAGGCGTTCGATCGGGTCTGGCACCGTGGTCTTCTTTCGAAGTTGCCTGCATACGGTCTACCAGAGGGTTTATGCGAATGGGTCGCTAGCTTGTTGTCGTGCAGAAGCATTAGAGCCGTTGTGGATGGCAGTTGCTCCGATAGCATGGATATTAATGCTGGCGTCCCGCAAGGCTCGGTATTGTCCCCGACGCTGTTTTTGCTGCATATCAATGATATGTTGTCCATTGACAGCATTCATTGATATGCCGACGACAGCGCCGGGGATGCTTAAGGTATTATACGGGCCGCGCTTATATTCCCCGCTCTCTGGTGCAGGAGAGCCGCGAACAGCTTGTGTCGAAGATCGAGAGCACACTGAATAGTGTGTCCGATTGGGGGCGAAAGAACCTGGTTCATTTCAATCCCACTAAGACACAAGTCTGCGCGTTCACCGCTAAGAAAACCCCTTTTGCTGTGGCTCTTCAATTCCAAAACACACCCCTTACCATCGCCAAAAACATTGGGATTCTTGGAGTTGAAATCTCCAGCGACGGCCAGTTTCGTCGTCACCTGTAGGGGAAGGTCAAGCTGGCGTCGAAGAAACTAGGTGTGCTCAACAGGGCGAAGCAGTACGTCAATCCGCGGCATAGACTTATGCTTTACAAAGCTCAAGTACGGCCGCATATGGAGTACTGTTGCCATCTATGGGCGGGAGCGCCTAGATACCAGCTTGCACCTTGTGACTCGATTCAAAGGCGCGCTGTGAGGATTGTCTACGATCCCAAACTAACAGACGGTTTAGAACCTTTAAGGGGCCAGATCGTGAAAACTGTGAAAAGAGTGTTACGATTTTTCATATTTAACCTATTTAGATATGATTGATATCAATGATAATTTGTATATATTACAATCAAAGACCAAAAATTATGGTATGATTATATTAAACTCTTAAAATCTAATAGTTGTTTTATAATAAAGGTCAACAAACGCACAAAATTGAGAAAAAATGCAAAAACATGCCTTCGTATTTTTCAGATTTAACCCAATAAATCAACACAAATTGATAAAAAGAAACACTTTTTGAACACTGAAGAAACCAATAAATATAACATATACTTTTTTTTTGTACCTTTACAAACAAAGACTTCCTCTTTTAAAGCCCTAAAATCTAGATATGTTTTACGTAAATTCTCCATAGAAAAATGTATGAAAAATGACGCACATTCCGATATTACGAATTAGTACTCAGCGTCGCCACTAATTCGCCAGTGTGTTTTTATATGTCAAGGTGACACCACGCGCGTCGGATGCTCCAGCAAAATTACGTGTTGTGAATTTGTGTTTTTTGTGAAAAACTGTAAGTATAACTAATTTACCAATATAATGAATGTATATAAATCGTAAAAAATACAAAGAATGAATTAGATACTTTGTTGAGTAGGTTATTTTATGAACCTTGTAAAATATGTATCAATTCAGGCTTGAAACATGATTTCAACATGCTATAGCCAATATCATAAACGTATCTAGTCGGTAATCGAGGGTTTTTTTCGCAGGACTGATTGAATTTGAATTTGCCAGGGAAAAGAAAGTTTAGTACGCATTATAAAAATATGAAAGCCAAAAGATCTCGGAAAAAATGTAAGTTCCTTCCTACTTATTTATTTATCTGCCTACTTTACTACGTCTTGTCCTAAATACCTACCTAGAAAAAAATTACGAGATTTCTGTGAAAGTGTCATGTAAAAATCCTAGTTTTATTTGTGTGCTTATCCTGTCTAAGTAGTAATAATAATATAATTTATTTTCATTTGAACAGGGTACATTACAAAGCTAATACAATACCTATGTCATATGATTTAGATCGCTTGATTCAGACATATACAATAGCATGTAAATATTGGTTTGTATTATAAGTAATAAAGTCAATTTCTACCTAGTATTCGTTTTCATGTTCATCATTATTGTCTAAATATCAGATTGTGGAAGTAGGTATGTTTCATAACAGAAATAGCACGGGCACGCGGCTTTGTCGACATACTTACCGCCAAAGAGACGCGACGCGCCTAGGGTCTGGTGTTGTACAAAAATTACAAAATAATTATAAAGTGGATAATAATGATGAATAATATTTCCAGTATTGAAAATAAAGAAAACCTTCAGGCCGAGACTCCAAGCAACACTGCTATGCTTAGACTACACACTATAGACGTAAGTTGTTATACGTAATTCTTGTAGACTTATTACATAAATTAACAAACTACCTTGGGGTGTAAGTGGTTCATCAAGATCTTTAAACCAAAGCCAAATTCACCTGCATGCGGTACACCCTGCTGACTGACAAACGAAGCTTTGGCGAAAAGAGAGGTAGGGAGCGTAATTGTAAGCTACCCGACTGGGGAATGTACCTCCACCTCACAGAATACCGCAGCCAAATAACGGTTTCCTTGAGGGCTGTTGTCTTCCTGCGAGTGAGTGAGGTCACCAGAAAGGAAGGAGATGCTGCGATGGCAGCGGGGGTGGCGGGGGTGGCGGCGCCCGAGCGATATTTTATGTTGCGAGCGTTAATATGGCTACGGTAACCGCTTCAGATCAGGCGGGCTGTATGCTTGTCTGCTACCCGACGTAGTATAAAAAAAAAAAAACCTAGTTAGTGATGGACGAAGACAAAATCTCAGTAGGGTGAAGTCTTCTAGTATCGGCCTCCTCCTAATATCGGCCTTTGCGAGAAAATGGAATATAGGGTAAGTGCTCCATTGAATGAACCCTTAAGTATAAGTAGCTGGCTGTAATTTTCAAAGTTTGGAATGCCCAACTTTGAAAATTACAGCCAGCTACTTATGAGATCCTAACCAAAAATTTTATTTTATTATGTTCACAATTTATTCATGATTGATACAGTATACATATTTTAGCACAAATACTGATAGTTATTGAGATAATCTGCATTTTATACAAATATGGGGTATATTTGTATAAAATGCAGGTTATCTCAATAACTATCAGCATTGAACACACAAATCACCAGAGAATGAACAAAAAAATCCAGTGAATAAACCTTTTGAAACCCATTGAATGAACTACCACTTTTATATATCAGTTCTATATATAAATTATTATGTAAGAGTTTATTTCGGGTAATTGTTATTGTAAATATATATATTTTTTTATTATATTAAATAGACGATATGATTACTATTATAATTGCGTGTTACTTGATATTTTATAACCTAAAGAGAACTATCTAACATTTTTTTTTATTCCACTAAGGTGGCAAACAAGCATACGGTCCGCCTGATGGAAAGCAGTTACCGCAGCCTATGGACGCCTGTAACACCGGAGGCATCACATGCGCGTTGCCGACCCTGTAAAAACCTCTTCAAGCCCTTTTTGAAGAACCCCATGCTGTAGTCTCCTGGGAAAACCTCAACAGGCAATTCATTCCACAGCTTGATAGTACGTGGAAGAAAACTTCTCTGGAACCGCACAGTACGTGACCATTTCGGTTCTAAAGTGTGAGGATGAATTCCCTGTCGATGGCGAGCGGTGCGACTGTAGAAGGAAGCCGTGGGCATCATGTCAAACAACTCCTCTGAACACACCCCATTGTACAAACGGTAGAACACACAAAGGGACGCAAAATCTCTTCTCAGACTTAAAGGTTCTAAACCGTCTGTCAGTTTGGGATCGTCAACAATCCTCACAGCATGCCTTTGAATCGAGTCACAGGGTGCAAGCTGGTATCTAGGCGCTCCCACCCATAGATGGCAACAGTACTCCGAATATGCGGCCGAACTTGAGCTTTGTAAAGCATAAGTCTTTGCCGCGGGTTGAAGTAATGTTTCGCCCTGTTGAGCACACCTAGTTTCTTCGATGCCAGCTTGACCTTCCCCTCCAGATGACATCGAAACTGGACGTCGCTGGAGATGTCAACTCCTAGAATACCAATACTATTGGCGATGGTGAGGGTGTGTTTTCGAAGTGTGGAGCCACAGCAAATGGGGTTTTCTTAGCGGTGAATGCGCAGACTTGTGTCTTAGAGGGGTTAAATCGCACTAAGTTCTGTCGCCCCCAGTCGGACACTCTACTTAGTGTGCTCTCAATTTGCGACACAAGTTGTTCGCGGCTCTCCTCCACCAAAGAACGAGGGATATTTGCGCGGCCCGTGTAATAAGTGTCCCCGGTGCTGTCGTCCGCATAACAATGAATGCTGTCATTATACAACATATCATTAACATGCAGCAGAAACAGCGTCGGGGACAATACAGAACCCTGCGGGACGCCAGCATTGATGTCCATGCTATCGGAGCAACTGCCATCTACAACGGCTCTAATGCTTCTGCTGGACAAGAAGCTAGCAACCCATTCGCATAGCCCCTCGGGCAGACCGTAAGGCTAAGATGCCAAATGCTTAAAACTATAAAATAAGTCAATTCCTATGAATGAACCGTGTGTTCATTGACTAGATTTTCTTCAATTTCGTGATCCAATTATCGAACACCCCTATAATTTATTTATGATAATTAAAATTTATGGAATCTGCTTTTTGTAAGATAAAACAGTTCTTTTTACATCCTACTATCAAATTTTGTTAACACTATCACACTTATAGTGTCTACAAAGTGAATATCAAAACACGAAGTCTTAGCAATGCCCTAAATTCTGCTCCATACAATCAAAAATACGACAGAATACTTTCATTTTAGGCGGTCGCGATTTTGAAACTATAGGTCACAGGCAAATACCTGTGTGTTCAGTTGACGTAATATAATGTTTCGATTGAGAAAAAATACTGGCTTGAGTAGAAAAGCTTAGATTTCTTATTATATTGAAAAATGTGTGTTTTGTTCATTCACTGGTGGGTGTTAATTCACTGGAGCACTTACCCTAACTATTAAAATAACCCTAAAATTATAATAGTTTTTATTCAAAAAGCGACTCTATATGCGAATAATCCATATTTTGGTGCGGGTGCTTCAATATTTGAACGTTCAGTTGGCAATAGAGCACGCGCCGGTACCGACTTGTGTCGTTTAGTGGCAGTGGCGAGTCAAATCCCGGTTGCGAACGCATTGAGTTAGTTAGTATTTAAATGGAATTAAACATACCTATGGTATTTTATATTGTTTTTTATTGAAGAAAAACACAGGTTTTTACATTTACTTGTCTTTTTTATAAAATAATCGCAGGGTCGAGGTTAGGGATCTTTATTTATTGATAAATCCCAATATCGGCCACCCGGCCGACATTAGGAAAATGCATGAAAACGCTAAACAACATGTTTAGCTATTTTTTATGTTAACAGGAATATTAATAAGGTTAAAAATGAAACAACAGCTTTTTTTATTAAAATTATTGTCCTGAACCGACTTTACAAACAACCAGTTTTTATTACGTTTATTTATATAAAACGTTCAAGATTTTGATCTAGTGTTATGTGTTTCAAAGATGTATTCTAAGGGAGTTCTTAGCTATGTTTGAAGAAATTTGGCCCATTCTTTTTTAATTATTTTTTATAAAAAAAAATAAAGCCATTATCTTTCTTTACAGGAACTAGTTATTGAAAACAGTCAAGAGGGAAAGGTGGATGAAGTGGAAGTTGGGCGTAGAGTAATAGATTTTTTTTTTTTTATAAAGCTCTTCAGGCCATAGGGGACCACGGTCCAATGGATTGTAAGTTAAGTTACCTCAGTATAATAGGTGAAGTAAAAGTTGGTCTGGACTCAAAACTCATCATGAAATGTAGTATGTGTAGTATGAAGTTTACTGTGTGTTTGGTTGAAAAGAAAGAAGATAGCATGGAAGTGAATCATCAAATTGTATCTGGTATCATATCATCTGGTGGGAGCTACTCTCAGTTAAAAACATTAACTGCCGCAGTAACCGTTACCAATCATGTCACCTTCATTATACAATGAAATTAATAATACGGTTTGCGATTGGTGGGAAAAGACAGCAACACATTCCATGGCAGAAGCTGTCAAGGAAGAAGCAGAGTACGCAGTCTATAGGTAGTGTTGATAAAAATGGTACACCATTAATATCTGTTGCTGTTGACGGTTGTTGGAGGAAGAGATCTTATGGTAAGAATTTTTCCGCCTTATCCGGCGCAGCTGCGATAATTGGCATTAAAACTAATAAAGTATTGTTTTTTGGAGTTAAAAATAAATACTGCGTAGTCTGTGCACGAGCCGCAAAGAACAACAGTCAGCCCCCGGAACACCATTGTTTCAAGAATTATTCAGGATCATCTACCGGGATGGAATCGACCATAATAGTTGAGGGGTTTAAACGTTCCATTGTTGATCACGGTGTAATTTATAATAAATTTGTAGCAGACGGCGATTCTAGTACTTATAAAAAAATATTAGATTCGCGTCCGTACGATAATTTAATAGTAGAGAAAATTGAATGCAAAAATCATCTTTTACGAAACTACTGCAATAGCTTGGAGAAACTGTCAAAAGACACTAAGTATCCTTGCGAATTGCGGAAATTCCTAAAAGAAAGGTATTTGCGTTTAAGAACGGGTGTAAAATGCGCGATTAAATATTGGGCGGATCAAAATCAGTCACTCGAAGAAAAAATAAAAAATCTTAGTGAAGATATCCTAAATGGTCCACAACACGTATTTGGTAATCACCAACATTGCAAGGAGTATTTCTGTAGACCTGATACTCGTCGAATAGAACCTGTTGGATTACTTCCAACAATTGTTGGATGCGGATTAATGGACGCGGTAGAAATTTTAAGTAAAAGACTGTCATATCATTCTAGAAGTTTAATTCATAATTGCACAAGTAATATAGTTGAAAGTTTTAACGGAGTAATTGCCAAATTAGTTGGGGGTAAGCGTGTAAATTATTCTTCCCGTGGTTCTTATGCGGGCCGATGCGCAGCTGCTGTTGTGTCTTTTAATACGGGATCGATTCATAGTAAAACTCATGAAGTCATATTTAAATGTAGTCCGATTCCTTTGATCGCGAAAGTGGAAAATTGTAATCGTAGAAACCGTTTAATTGCTAAACCTAAATTAAGATTGAAAAAAAGCCACAACACTGTATCGAAAAACGCTCACTATGGACCAAACTGCGAAAAACCTGATCTGAGTCCAGAATTATATGAGAAAGCCAAGCCATCTTTTTTAGCCGATTTAAAGTTGTCTTGTGCTGAAAGAGAGGAGCTTGAAAGGTCGACCCATTTGCAAAGAAGTAGTGCTGAGTGGATGAGTACAAGGAGAAAATTACTAACCTCATCATCATTCGGGGAAGTTTGTAAAAAACGAGAGAGCACAAGTTGTGCTGCTTTTGTTGGTAAAATCGTTTATGGTAGTAATATCTCCAGTTTGCTTGCTGTACGGTACGGTATCGAAAACGAAGAAACCGAAATTAGACAGTTAGAAATTCAAAAGGATATTAGTATACAAGGTTGCGGTTTGTTCGTCGACGATCAATATGAATTTCATGGTAATACACCAGATGGCATTTATGCAAACGGTTTAATTGAAATTAAGTGCCCACATTCTTTAGCTGGCATGACTCTTGATGAAGCAATGGCCAAACATACCTTTTGGGTTAAGGACAAGGCTTCCAAGGGTTATGTCATAAATAAAAATCATAACTGGTATTTCCAAATTCAGGGACATATTACTAATATACATACATACATAATAGTACATCTGGTTTGGTGCTACTGTACCTATGAAAGTTTATATTTTAGAAAAGGACGATAAATTTTGGAAGGAGAAAATGGAGATGAAATTAGTTAGGTTTTATTACGATTGCCTACTTCCAGAATTAGTTGATCCTCGGCAGTCACGAAGCATGCCCATTCGTGACGCGCCCAGTATCATAGAGGCTATGAAAGAGAGGAAAGAAAGAGCTTTACGTGTTTTGAAAGAGAAGAACGCCTAATGGTTTTGAAAGAGACTGAGGTAACTTAACTATCCAGCCGGTCGATTCACGTAAACACGCCAGTCCAAAAGTCGTTTTAATTTAGAAACTTAGAAATCGCCTTTTGGTTTTATGTTTTAAACGCACTTACTTATCTAGTCTTGGATTGTCATAAATCTTTCAATAGCTCAATTACTATACAATTCCTATACGATTTTGAAGAGTTACCTGGTGTAAAGAATCATCAAAATTGTTTAAAAAATACAGCGAATTGAGAATCTTCTTCTTTTTTTAAGTCGGTTAAAAGGGCTTAATTTGCAAAAAACGAAGTGACATTTTTAAGTCCCTACGCTACGGTTTTTATTACGTGAATCGGGCAGCTGGTACATGTTCATTCTGATAAGTTTTGCAATAGCAATTGATTTTATCATCAAATTAGCAGAAATCAAAATTTGATCAGTAATCGTTAAAATGAAAAAACATTAGAATTTTGAACTCATATTTTGTTATTGTTTACTTACTTTTAATTAGTATATTAATAATTTATAAACTTGTGTTTCATTTATTTTTGTACAACCCTAGCACGCTTTTTAGATGGCGACTCATATTTGTTATTGTTTACTTACTTTTAATTATATGAATCATTTTTATACTTTCGTATACTAGCGTAGCAAAAGTTATTAACTCAAAAGTTACAAGCAAACAAAGTTGAAAAAAAAGTTGACATGGCCGATAATTGGTGCCACCACCCTATTTGAGTTTACGCAATAGGCACATTTCCTTGCGTAGAGATATACACTAGCGAGGAAAGCTCGATGTTATTTCGACCGTACTTCCTACTGAATTTGCAATTATTTTGTTGAATGAATATTTTACGAAATAAGAATAAACTTTGGTAGGAAAATTACAAATAAATACATAGTTGGAATTTTTGGTAAGTAGAATACAAAAAGGTCAGTCCGGACCTGCTCTTGATTGTTTAATATAAATAGAAAAACATAAAAATTGTGTCTCAACTACTCTTATTAATCTAGTAATTAATATTTATTATCATTTTATAACGAAAAACTAGTCTTAGAATATTTTACACTCGTCGTTTATTTCCAATAATTCAACATTTTTGTTATGCTGTAAATATTCAACTTCAATAACAATGACATTTTTCGCAAAACATTTTGAAAATCGCGCTGTCTTTGGGTCATTCACCCGCCCCGTCGGTTGTTTCAGTAAACAGTAGCGCTGCGGTCGCTCGAAACCGATGTCGCTCCTAGACAATCTGGGCCCTTAAGTCTGAGAAGAGATTTTGCGTCCCTTTGTGTGTTCTACCGTCTGTACAATGGGGTGTGTTCAGAGGAGTTGTTTGATATGATGCCAACGGCCTCCTTCTACAGTCGCACCACTCGCCAACGACAGGGAATTCATCCTCACACATAGATGCTAAGTGGTCACGTACTGTACAGTTCCAGAGAAGTTTTCTCCCGCGTACTGTCAAGCTGTGGAATGAACTGCCTGTCGAGGTTTTCTCAGGGGACTACAGCATGGGGTTCTTCAAAAAGGGCGTGAAGAGGTTTTTACAGGGTCGGCAACGCGCGTGTGATGGCTCTGGTGTTACAGGCGTTCATAGGCTACGGTAACTGCTTTCCATCAGGCGAACCGTATGCTTGTTTACCACACTGGTGGTATAACAAAAGTCTAACTAAATAAAAATAAATCTATATATATAAAATAATAAATTCTAACTGGCCGATGTTTTAGGGATAAAACTAATAACCGCTAGATATGGTTTGTGGTCTACACTGAATTTACCACACTACATTTCGCGAAAAGTAAGTTTTAGCTGGCGATGTGGGCGGATCGCGTGTTTTGAAAATCGAACGATAAACAACAAACTACACAAATAATTGAGTATTGAGTAAAATATAAATTTTAACTTGATATCTCTACGTGTTTCTGCCAAAAATGGTCTTGATCGACGGACAGAAAACTAAGTGATCCTATAAGGGTTCCCTTTTAGAGTTCCGTAGTAAACAATGCCATGTCCGTCTGTCCGTCCATCCGCGGTTTAGCTCAGAGACTATAAGTACTAGACAGCTCAGATTTGTTATGTGTATATGTCGCAGTCGGATTGTATAATTCGCCATATTACAAAACGGCGAGCCGTTTTAAAAACCAGGGCCGTTTTGTATTACGGCGGGTCAACGATAAGCCGGATTGCAATACGGCTGAATGATAGTTTGCCGCATTGTATACAGCGCTTTGTGTTCATCAACACGGCTAGCCGTAATGTATTACAGCGGCTCGATAGCCGCCTCTTTGGCAGTTTTTAGTACCAATTTTCTACACTCGTGGCGCTACCTGCCATTACAACAACAATGGCATTGAATATAGAAATTGTGTTACAAAAAAACGTGACAAATGTGTGTGAAAATTGGACTTTTAGGACAAATTTAACGTGTAATTAAATGATTTCTATGAATCTCAATGCGTAATAGTAAACCGTGGACAAAAGAACGAGTTTGAGAGGTTATACATATTAAAACCGCTAAGGTGACTATGGAGTCTGGTGTACCGGGGAATCCTTATATACTCTCGTAGGTTAGCGAGCGGGTTAGGTTGACATAAACACAGCGCACGAGCCGAGTGAGCGAAGCGAGTCATCATTTTAATCAAAACTGTCTCCAAATATAAATCATCAGCTTAACAAACTATTAGTATCATTTAATTCGTTTGATCATCAAAATAATAGATCTGTCACCAAATAAATAGATCAGCTCCTTAATTTAATGAAAAAATGACTACGGGGGGTGAAGTCAAATTGGCGTCATATTCACTGACGAGTCTTACCAATACTTGGTCAATGTAATTAATCATGTTTTGGTTAGATTTGAGTTGATTTTTGGGTAGGTTAGGGTTTTCTTGTGCCCTCTGTCATCGGAAATAGGAGCTCCGCGAAACGTTGCTCCGTCAACCTAGATGAAGAATGATGTGGTGCCAAGTAAGCTTAATTATTAATAATGACAATAACAACATTTATTACATATAAAAACATTTATTTGGTACTAGACCCTATATCTCCATGATGTTAGGTGATTTATTGGGGAATCGATTTTATATTGTTTGGCGACAAATCTATTATTTTGCGGGCCAAACCTATTAGTTAAGAAACACAAAACTAATTAAATTTGCGATAGCTTTTCTTAAAGCATTTTTTATTTTGCAAACACTGTTTTACTTTGTTAGTGTGGTCACTCTACAATTAGAATTTACTACAATGCGGCTAAACGTGTGCGACATTTTGTAGAACGTATAGTAATGACAATCCGGCTTATCGTTGACCCGCCGTAATACAAAACGGCCTTGGTTTTTAAAACAGCTCGCCGTTTTGTAATATGGCGAATTATACAAAACGACTGCGACATATACATATTATTGTATTAATGATCAAACAGGGGAGGAGCTTTAAAGCGCAAGTTGTTAGTGTTCCCCTCCCCCTCAACCCTCTCTAAACCTTAAATGTAAATAAATTCACGGCAGTAGCATAATGAATTTAAACGGAAATCTATCACAGCTAAGTAAGTTAACAAGTAATAATCAACCAACTTAAAAATGTATCTGAAAAAGACAAAATTATGTACAAATTCTATTAATAACTAGTCAGATGGAGTTGTTAGTTGTGTAAAACGGGTAGTAAAAATAACTTTATAAACCGTATAAAATTATAGAAAAATAAAATCCTAATAACAATAATAAATCTTAAAGTAATATCAATGTTAAAGTCGGAGACTCAGTTTTGTGTTTGGTATGATGACGCCCGCATATCAAACCAAGCTATACATGTAAGGCCACAAAACACATATTTTCAGCATTACAAAATTCATGATATGACCGATGTAGACGAAATATTCTGACGGGCAACTACGGAAGCCTGACACTGCGCGTGATTTGACACGCACTTGGCCGTTATTTTTTGTTAGGTATAGAACCAAATAAAACTAAAATATCGATATTTCTTACCTTATCTGTGGGCGACATGACTAATTGGCAGAAGTACAGATATGATGCAGACTCGACATAGTTACCGCACTCGTATCGGTATTTGGCCAAACGGTACATGCTGTCAATCATCTCAATTTTAAACTGTAAAAATAAAAAATACTATTACTGGCCAAGAAACTGAATAAAACTAACTTAACTATTTAGGTCTACTACCTATGTTTCCAAAAAGCGGTTAGATGGGACAAAGGGAGATCACATATAGTGGAAACTGTTGCCAAGAAAAAACTCACTGAGTGTTTATAGAAACTACGTTAAGTGAGATTAGTGTCCGACCGAAAGAGAATTTTCAGCCGAAACCGAACTATCCTTGTTCTCAGTTTCGGCCGAAACCGAAAGTTACTTAAACTAATTTAAAATTTCTATTGTACGCTGAAATCTAGGTGTATTTTTATATATTTATTTGCATATACATACTGACAGTTAAATAAAATAAAAAGACAATCATTAAAGCATGTAACAAATACATTTTATGTCATGAATGTACATTGTGTCCCAGGATAAAATGTAAGCCTGAAAGTGGATGAAAATACATAAAAAATTATCGACAAAATTTTTTCAATTAAGTCAAAATTACTTTAAATTATGGCTATATTACCTGAGATTGTTATGACTTATAATATTTTCTTATCTTATTAACTTTCAAACAAAAAAAAAGCCTATGTTTTAACCCAAAAAATGCAGTAGCTATATCGGGCGCGACTGAGTTTCGGCCATAATTTGGCCTAATCTAAAATTTTGAAACTACATAATATTTTTTCCCTTAATAAAACATAAAATTCCTTAACATTTGGCCCCTGTGTGTGCTACATAAAAAATAACTAACTAGGTATTAGTATAGGTATACGATTCAACCTATGTAAAACAGAATTCACAAATCAACAGCCCCTATGTAAAACATCAAAGCCATTTTTACTACTACATATAGCATTTGATTGTTAGATTATGACATTATCATTTAAATACAAAACATATATTAACCATGTTACATATCTAAATAATAATAACTTAAGCACTTTGATTACATTATACACTTTTATATGTATATATGGAAGTTTTTTTAGAACTTAGAGTTTATGGTTTCTATGATTTACGTGGGGCACGTCGAAATGGGGTTATTACTTAATTAGGTTTTTTTGCTTATTACTATTACAACATTAACATAATAATAGCATACCTCAAATTCCTTATTAGTAGTCAAGTAGTTGATAAGAGTTTTAGGGTCTCTCATAGTTTCTATAGTTTTCATGACATCATCTCTCTGCATCAATCTTAGCACTGGCTCCACAGCATCTTGCAGTACTTGCAGTTGAGAGAGAACTACTCCTCTTCGGGATTTGATTTCCTATTAGAAAATTAATATTTCAGTAAAATCGCAGGTATAATCCTTGAAGATAATTTAATGACCACATATACTCATCCGTAGAACAGAGCTTGATGTGATTTTAGAACAACAATACAAATCGGACTTGATTCTACAGATGAGTCGAAAATATTGTCAACATATGGCATTTACCAAGAGCTATCATAGCCTATTTATGACACAAACAGTTTCCTATTTTGTCAACTGTCCTGTGTAAGGTGATTATGTTTAGTTACCCTATGGCACTTGTCTTACAACTATTCATCCCATAAAGGTTAAAATATGGGATTGATAGCTTGTATGAAGGTCGTCGCGAGCGACCGATAGTATTTTTTATAAGATAACATACTCTGTAATAAATTAATTTAAAAAATAGAGTTACCTCTGGTGTGTCTTCATCAGGATATAGCATTCCACGTATATCAATCACGTAGTCAATCATGTTAGTCTTGCTCAAAATTTCAAGCTTTGCTTGTAACAGCTCTGACTGATCATAAGTCTGGAACATTTGCATAGTAAAGTTTTACACGACTTATTGCCCTGCTTTCAGATATATAATAAAAACGACACATTAACTTTGATGACGAATATGAATAGGTTAGACTTACATCCTTAGCTGCCAAGAATTCTAGCAATGGAAACACTAGATGACGGTCTAAATATTGACCTATTTTAAAAGTCAAATCAAATTTGGAGTAACTCATGATTTATTTTATTTTCACAACGCACAACATACAGAAACCTAACCTCAAACAAAGCAATAAACTTGCAATCACTTCGCTTCGCAAGCGAACGAAAGAAATCGCTCGCTTCCAGTGTTGCAAAAGTGAAAATTTTTAAATCGGTAAATTTGCCTGCTAAAAATCGGGAGAAATCGGGAGATTTTTACTCGGAATAAAAGAAGAGTTAAAAGGCAGATTTATTATGATATAGTACAGTAATTAATTATATTAATGATTTTCATCTTCATACCACTTCTTAATGGCTATTTTTGTGAACATTTTTTTTTTTCATCATTAATAAAATTAAAGCAACTTTGGTTATTTTCTCCGATACATCTTTTTGTATGCAGAAGACCTGTCATAGATTCAGTGGAAAGTCTATTGTGTTGTTTGGTTTACCTACCAAACAATAATAAACTCTGTTATAAATAACAGGCATTTCGGTGCAATTTGTTAGCGTATGCTGCGGTACCTATTGAAGGGCCTTGCAAGGAAGGAAGGGGTATCTGCGGGGGGGGGGGGGGTACCCCCGTATCCTTGGTATTAACAAGTTACTATAGCGTAACAGGGAATCCCCGTGCATTGATTTAGTTTTATACCAGGTTACCTTTGGTGTTGCCCTGTATAGAATAATATTTTTAAATGCCACTTTAGTGAAAAGGTCTGAAATCGGGAGATGGGGTTACACGGGAGAGAAGAAATCAGAAATCGGGAGATAGGGTCACTAAATCGTGTTATCGGGAGAGAACAGTCGAAATCGGTAGATCTCCCGATAAATCGGGAACTTTTGCAACACTGCTCGCTTCGCTCAGTTAACTCAACCATCGACTCAATCTCCTCCTTTTTTTAAATAAATTATTAAATGACATTCCGGCTCTGGAATCAATGTTTTTTTAGAGCCGTCTTCTACAGACATTCAACATTGAAATTGAATGTCAGTGCTGTCTTCACACGATTTTTTTATGTCATTCCCGGCTTCGGGGACATGATGCCGTAAAACATCTTCAGGAATCTCCTTGTTGTTCCATTACTTGTAATAACTCAACAGTAAAACCAATAGTGCAATTTTACTGCTTTTTTGCACAACCTTTTGGAATAACTCCAATTCAAATACTTTTGTTCCCAGATTCTGTGCACACAAATGATTACTGCACCATAATACTCTAACTCTATTATTTATCATTATTCATGAAATTATGAAAATTGGTCTTTAGGCACAACCGAGCTCAACAAGTTCCAAAAAGTCTACTCTCAGTTCTTCCTAGCTATACTACCACCAGCAGATAACAAACACGTCTCATCATGCCAATTAAACTTCAAATATGATCAATTAATTCATAGCAGCATTTTACCTGAAATAACCTTACCTACTTATCCTATTTGAAGCTTAATTGTAATTTCTGTCTGGCATTTCTATGTCAATGACAGAAGGGTCGAGCAAGTGCCCATTTGCTCTCGTTAGAGGCGTAGCGTGGATTATCGGCGCCGCCTGTGGCGAAACCATAATTTGCCGCTCTTTTGACGTCATAAAAAATTAGCCGTCGCGGGCTTTGAGTATTAATCCACTGGAGATGCCAAACGCGGGCGACCCCCTCCGGCAAAGTACATTGGTCAACTGGTCATACACGTTATATAAAACTAGAGTTGAGCGCTTAAACGAAAAGCGCTTAAAAAAGTCTGCTTATCAGCGTAAGCAGATAAGCACGCTTATAAAAATAAGCCTTTTTCGTTGAAATTTTTTACAATGTTGTCTGATAATTTGACAAATTTGATATAGCGCCAGCGCCATCTATAATTGATACACATAATTACTGCCACGTCGCGTCGTGCTGTATTAGCTAGCCATACATGCAATAATAAACCTTACCGTCAACAAGTTTAGGTTTACTATCGATTAACGTTCGTTTCATTTTCGTTTAAACAAATGCGTTTCGTTGAAAAAAGCGTCAGTAATCCTCACTCAATATTGAACCTTATCCGCAGGTGCCTTAGGATTAATGTTGTTTAATTTTCTTTCACTTTTCTTTCAAAAATGATTTTCGTTTAAATAAACAACGCTTACGCTTTTTTAAGCAGTACGCTTTTTGTTGTCAACTGGTAAGCGCGCGTGTGTATGTTTGCGCTAACGCTTTTGCTGTTGTCGTCGGTCTATTAATGCGATTTTTTTTGCTTTGCTGTGTTAAGTATGTTCATGCGTAGGTATACGAAACTTTAAATACATAGAGAAAAGAAATCGGCTGCAAATAGATACTGTCTGTGATCGTTAACCATTGCATTGTCTTAAAGCTGCGACTAAATGTTTAAACGTTTTCCATAAGCGTAGACGCCTCAAGTAGCATCAACGACAAAAAAAGCGTTTAAGTAAAAAGCGCGCTTATTTAAGCGCGCTTTTGATAAAAAGTACAACGTTTAAACGTTTATTAATTTTAAGCCGTTTTTTCCAACTCTATATAAAACTACTTAAAGTCGCTTCATCGTCATTTTGCATCGTTCCGTGTCGCGTGACGTTTCTCTCGAAAAATGGTGAGTTGTGCAGTATTATCGTGCAAAAAGCGATCTGATATCTTAAATTCGCAACAAGATCGCGTTTTCTATCATAGGTAAGTATTTTTACTAACTATTAAATGTGTATTAAAGCACAATCTCCATTTAAAGTAAAAACCGTTGCGATACGTAAACGACAGAGAAATGTAAACATGAATACAGTGGTACAGGGGCGAATCGGCTTTAGGGATGTGACAAAGTCAATAAAGCGATTCAACATTTGCATGAATCATTCACTCATTCAATTACTGCAGTTCGTATAATAGTCAGTTTTTTTTATTAGATATTGAATTAAATAGTAGGTATAGATGTATGTTACATTTAAATCTTGTGGTGAATTAGAAAAATTACCTTTTTCTGGACATACGACTTAGAAATTTTGTCAGAAAATGAAAAGAATTGTTGGCTAAAAAAAAGTAGGTAAAAACAATACATTTAGCGTGGGACTATGAGTGTATACGTTATACAGATACTATTATTATTTTATAGGCTTTATTTAATATAATTGTATGTCCTTTTAGATTTCCAAAAGATCCATAAATAAAAGAAAAATGGAGAAAATTTTGTAATGACGAAAATGATTCTTGGAAACCTACACATACAAGTGTTATCTGTTCGGAGCACTTTACTCCGGAAAGCTACAAAAATGCTAATAACAGAAAGACATTGATTGAAGGTGCAATACCTTCTTTGCGACTCTGTCCTTGTTTGGTGAGTCAGTATTTCTTTGTTTTTCTTAAATCTTTGACTACTTCAATATATGTAGTAGGTATACATTTAATTTTTAAACCCGGGTATTTTTCCGATAAAATCAAATGAAGGATAAAAATTTAAATATTGTCCCATTTTTGCCCCTCAAATCCATTTCAAAACTCTGGAAACTACTCCTTTGGCGCTACGATATCGTGACAGAGTTGCCAACCATAGAACTTTTTTTCTCATACTTATGGAACCAAAAATTTCATATTTTGGCTTTCAAACCTCGTACTATTGTAAGAGGGAGTCACAATAATATAATAACAAATACGTGAATCTCCGCATAAATTTCCCTCCATTTTTAATTGGTTTTTACTTGGTGTTCTGGAACCAGTAATCGCTCAGAACATTTTTGCTCTTAGCATTCGCTATTGCGTGTTCGCTCGTTGAAGTGTTTCTATTTACGCCTGAATGCTCGTGCAGAAAAAACTTAGTCGCATTTGCACTAAGTTTTCGGCACGAGCATTCAGGCGTAAATAGAAACACCAGCGAGCGAACACGTACTTTACACACTTTACACACATAGTGCGCTTCATTGATGGTTTCAGTTGTGGTATATCTACATATAATTATGTAGGTATGTTTATATTTAAATAAAAGTATTTTGTTTGAAGAATACAAATATTTCGCATTTTGCACTCTTCATTTAATCCAACAATACAAAAGTGCACACGATACAAAATTCGTAAATAATAGTCGAACTGTATGCTGAGAAATGTGTCTCAGTTTGGGACATTTCGAACGATTAAATGAGGGATCCATGTCGAGATTTTCCCTGGAGACTACAACATTCTCATTGGCCTTTTTGATGGCATACTGTATTCTGTCAATAATCCTAGAACCTGCCTGAGTATTTTACTTTTTGTGGAAATACGTGGGTGAAGTCTACCACTTTCCACTCAGCACGGCCGGCCGGCGCGGCGGCGATCTCACCTCTCGCCTACGCATATTTTCTAATTTTCTCTAAACAACAGTTGCAATGTTTCACATCTGCCAGGGTTCCCGCGACCTTTGAGTATTAGTCCACTGGAGATGCTATAACGAAACTCTTCGAACAAATTTTTTCACCACTTTTAGCGGGGGGCGAGGTAAACACGTACAGCACACCACCAAAAGATGTAATTAACTCGCAGACACAAATTTTGCTGTTGCGATAAACGCACACTACAAAAAAAATCAACACATCAAAAATTACACGCCCACAGACAAAGTTTTCACGTAACTATGCAGCACACATACGAATAATTATAGTGATGGGGCACATCTGAAGAATGAGTCGAATCAGTTTGATGAATGAACTGTATTGTCTTATACTATTTATTATAAAATTGTAAAAGTGAAAATTCTGTACATTAAAGATATTATCCAAAAAATATGTTTGTCTGTATGTATGTGTCTTGTGTCATTAGCACTCTCGTGCAGCTAAACTGTGGTATAAACTGTCGCCCGCGGTTTTTCCAGGCTGATACAACCACTGTCTTCTATTATACAAGTACGTTGGACTACGTACGTACTTGTAGTACAGAGGTCAGTGGAAACAACCTTCAAGAAAAGAGCGTACGCCCATCTAAAAACCCAGTTGCACTTGTATCCCTGCATGCAGTTGCTTTAATAATTTCTTATCCTTTATTTGATTTTATCGGACAAAACCCTGTTTGAGAACATGAAATATTGTCAATTGACTTTTTAACAGATATCCTAATAATATTTTAAATGTGAACATCCAAAGATCCAGACTTCTTTGTTTGGATGTTTACATCTTTGGTTGTTACTCAGTCACGCAATAACGGCTAAACGGATTTAGATGAAATTTGGTATGGAGATAGTTTGAGTCCCGGGGAATAGCATGGGATACTTTTCTAACGCAGGTGAAGCCGCGGGGCGTAGCTAGTATTATATAAAGTAGATTGGTATTTGTAAGAACCTATGTATATGAAAATATATTATAATAAGTAAGGGTCATCTGTCCCCACATATAAAGTTGTTTAAACATATGAATGAGCAAAGGGAAAGCAATAAAACAAATTATTAATTTGATTAGAATGGCCACACATTTATTTAAATTAAATTCTCATGTACGCTTAAGACGGTTTTCATTAATTAGTATTTTTATTGATTTTTAAAATGAATAAGTTTGAAAAAAAAAAGTAGACCCCAAGAAATGTATTCGTCACGTATACACAAGTCCTCTATACTACAAGTACGTACGTAGTCCAACGTACTTGTATAATAGAAGACAGTGGTTGTATCAGCCTGGAAAAACCGCGGGCGACAGTTTATACCACAGTTTAGCTGCACGAGAGTGCTAATGACACAAGACACATACATACAGACAAACATATTTTTTGGATAATATCTTTAATGTACAGAATTTTCACTTTTACAATTTTATAATAAATAGTATAAGACAATACAGTTCATTCATCAAACTGATTTGACTCATTCTTCAGATGTGCCCCATCACTATAATTATTCGTATGTGTGCTGCATAGTTACGTGAAAACTTTGTCTGTGGGCGTGTAATTTTTGATGTGTTGATTTTTTTTGTAGTGTGCGTTTATCGCAACAGCAAAATTTGTGTCTGCGAGTTAATTACATCTTTTGGTGGTGTGCTGTACGTGTTTACCTCGCCCCCCGCTAAAAGTGGTGAAAAAATTTGTTCGAAGAGTTTCGTTATAGCATCTCCAGTGGACTAATACTCAAAGGTCGCGGGAACCCTGGCAGATGTGAAACATTGCAACTGTTGTTTAGAGAAAATTAGAAAATATGCGTAGGCGAGAGGTGAGATCGCCGCCGCGCCGGCCGGCCGTGCTGAGTGGAAAGTGGTAGACTTCACCCACGTATTTCCACAAAAAGTAAAATACTCAGGCAGGTTCTAGGATTATTGACAGAATACAGTATGCCATCAAAAAGGCCAATGAGAATGTTGTAGTCTCCAGGGAAAATCTCGACATGGATCCCTCATTTAATCGTTCGAAATGTCCCAAACTGAGACACATTTCTCAGCATACAGTTCGACTATTATTTACGAATTTTGTATCGTGTGCACTTTTGTATTGTTGGATTAAATGAAGAGTGCAAAATGCGAAATATTTGTATTCTTCAAACAAAATACTTTTATTTAAATATAAACATACCTACATAATTATATGTAGATATACCACAACTGAAACCATCAATGAAGCGCACTATGTGTGTAAAGTGTGTAAAGTACGTGTTCGCTCGCTGGTGTTTCTATTTACGCCTGAATGCTCGTGCAGAAAACTTAGTGCAAATGCGACTAAGTTTTTTCTGCACGAGCATTCAGGCGTAAATAGAAACACTTCAACGAGCGAACACGCAATAGCGAATGCTAAGACCAAAAATGTTCTGAGCGATTACTGGTTCCAGAACACCAAGTAAAAACCAATTAAAAATGGAGGGAAATTTATGCGGAGATTCACGTATTTGTTATTATATTAATGTGACTCCCTCTTACAATAGTACGAGGTTTGAAAGCCAAAATATGAAATTTTTGGTTCCATAAGTACGAGAAAAAAAGTTCTATGGTTGGCAACTCTGTCACGATATTGTAGCGCCAAAGGAGTAGTTTCCAGAGCAAGCAAATTATGTTTTAAAAAGTGAATTGAGTGTTTTCTGTTTCACACTGCGACGGAAAAATAATTAATTGCAACAATTTTGTAGCATTTAATCATCATCATTTTCATGATAATTCGTTTCCTAAAAAAATAGAATGATAATTCTTTTCGAATTACAGCAAAAGCGTATTCGAGAATTAATTTTTCTTAGCGGTGCGGCGCGGTAGACGAAGTTGAGTTCAAAATGGCGTCAGGCGTGCTGCGCTAGAATGCGTCACATATAAATGAAGTGCATGTGTGCTAAAATGGCTAAAAATAGAGGACTTGCATTGAGCTAGTTGTACTATATTGTTGAAAAATGTCAAACACAGTGATAACAAATTACACGGATCTCAATGGACCTTCGACGAAAGCTGATAGTTCTGTTGTTGTTATTGTAAACAAGGATGGTTCCCTATCGGTGGATCAGAATTTACTGGGAACGCTGATGGGTGAGTAGTTAGTTTCACATTAGCTATATACAACAAAACCCTTGTAGAGAGAAGTAATGCGTCCTGTTGATTTTGCACCAATGACTGGCCTGAAATATTTTATTGGGTAGGGACCTACTGCTTCTTGGATATAAAGCCCCAGCGTCCACTCATATTCAATGTTGTGTAAGAAAGAAGTTCAGATATCTATTTTAAGGAATAGTCCCCCTCAAATATAATCGGGGGAAAAGTTACAGCGTTTGTTTTCATTAAATAAAATTTTGGCGGCAAAACAGCGGTATTTGGTTAGCGTCATTACAAAAACTACTTAACAATTCAAGCTAACTTAGTAATGCGGAAATTCATTTTGATGACTTGCTTCTAGGTAGTGATGGGTCCCAAGCAGCAGGAATAAGTGTGGTACGTGTTGGCCATGAAGGCAGACCAGATGATGCCACTGATTCAGAAACTGATGATGATAAAGTACCCCATGTAACACTTTCTGTTGATAGCTACTATGATGAACCTAACAGCATCATAAAATATGGTATGTAAAACTTAGCAACTTAGATTATGAAATCAAATCATTATATGCTTTGACGTTAGTTTGTCTTTACTATTCATATAGCGCTTTGACATTGCACCATTATGCTTATACAAGTTATGTTGGTTTGTTTGTAATATCTTTATTGTACACTAAATAACAGAGACAATCAAAAAGAGTTAATATATTTTCATTGTTTAATTCAAATTTTCACAAAAACTTTGTGTTAAATAAATTTCATGCAATCAAAAATTTTAAAAAGTCGCAATTCTTCCATGTGTATTACATAGTGTGATAAATCACCTATTTTCCACTTGTCATAATTTTCTAAGGTTTTGATTTGTGTAAATTATATATATAGTTTTTTGAAATTAGCTTTCAAAATATTTTTAAATTGTTAGTAAAACAAAAAATTTCTTTTTATATTATTTAAATGCAGTTGTTTGCCATTGAAGCTATACTATATATATATACATGATCTGCCACATTTTACTAAAAATATTTTTTGTATGGTTTCAGATAGTGGAGCAGAAATGCTTCAGTCTTTAAGAATTGAGACAAGAGAAAACAGTTTACTGGGATTTCAAAACGATCATTGTTACACTTCACTCACATCACCCAGCCAAACTGCGCCCCAAAAGAATGATAATTATACAACCTATGATGAACCACAGATTGAAATCTCGCACACTCCACCTCCAAAACCTGTTCCCATCTCTAAAAAAATCACAATATTAGATCAACAGATAATTACTAAGGGTAAAAAGATTGTAGTCAATCCCACGGAGGGTGTCATTTTGAAAGGAAATGATGTTCTGAATAAACCTTTACCTCAGGTATCGAAAGTGAAGAATATAAGTGATTTAGAAAAAAGCTCTTTGAAAAAAGCGGAAGATAGTGTGGAATCATCATCAATAAGTTCCTCTGGGGATAGCATCCCTGATAGAGATTCAGATTCAGATTATAAATATACTAGAGATAGAACTGGTAACATTAAGGTTAAAAGGGGTAAGTTGAAACCCAGAATTTTAAAATCATTACATCCAATTAAAATTGCCAAGCTAGACTCAAAAGTACCAGCACGGCTTAAAGCTAATAAAAATTTGTTAAAGAAAGATCTCAAAGAAAAGGCTATAGTGAAAACTGTACCAGAGAAAAAATCAATTGATATTGATATTGAAAGTCTTATACCTACATCTGAAATATCAGTCAGTCCTGGAGTCCCTGGTGATCTCAATAAAAGTGTGTCCAAACCTACATCAAAAACTTTAAAAAAAGAGAAGAAAACACCAGCTCATGTCACTGCTTTATTGTCTGATATGACATCATTGTTCTCTACACCTGATGTAATTAGGAGAGTTTCCACTGATAATAAATGTCCAAGCAAACCGGAAAAAGAATCTTTGCCTAGTGAGAAGAAAGTAACCACAGTCACAACTCCCAAAATGATGGAAGTAAGTGATGGAAAAGTAGTTGAAAATAAAACTGTTGATAATCTTGAGAAACCGAAGGCTGCAGGACTACATAAAACTTATTTAAAGCAAAAGGATAAAATTATTAATCCTCCTGATAAAGTTACAAAGACTTATGAGCTGATACCACAGCTTGACGATGCAAGTTTAGCTCAAATACTTCAAGACTCTACAACTGTTGCAAGCAACCCTGTTAAGGTCCAGACGACTATATCTGCCAGCAATACTATGAACAGTCCTGGCCTAGCTGGGCCCCTGTCACCAACATTGGAGTTGCTTGGTGGATTGCAGCCTGAAGAAGAAGGGTTGACTGAAGATTTGCTTATGCATGTTGCACAATTAGTGGAAAGTTCAGAGAATTTACAAGAAGTTATAGATAAGCAGGTTTTAGGTAAAGTTGATAATGCACCTGCCAAAGCTACGGTTCAGTCTTCATTCCAACAGGCACCAGTTGCTCAAAATGCTGCTGGAAATGTTTATGCACAATCACCTAAGTCAGTGAAAAATGTTGTTGTACGAAAAGATCCCATTGAGATAGTACGACGGGATGGTCGCGTTATTACATTGCCGCCGATCGAAGCACCGGCGACGAGGGCTTCCAAACGCAAGAGTCAGATGGACACAGCCAGTAATGCAGATGTATTGTCAACACCAGTCCCTGTACCAGTGCAGCCTGTGTCCACAACTCCTGAACCACAATTGCAAACTATAGCAAAACACTATGTGAATAAAAAACTTGCAAACAAAAAAGAACAGTTGATACAGCCAGAAGTTGTTGATAAAATATCTGCAGAATCCCAAGAAAGCTGGAATTCGGAAGATGACCCCGACAGGTTTATATTTAATTATTATGTTATTTTGACTGATTGCAACTCTATGAACAATGGTATATGGCCAATGGCCCTTATTAACTTGTCAGTAATTGATGAACTTTTCATTATGTAATTTACTCAGCATGTATACTTTTTAGATAATTGTGCTGGTTAGTAATGTAATCGAAAAATATTACATTTTATTAAATTGTGTTAGGTATTGTTGGCCAGATGAATTATCGCAACATTACTGCAAATGCTGCAAATAGATTTTTAGAAATATTTTTTTTTTATCTATTTATCTAAACTAATAGAATATGTCAAATTCACATAAAATAATTCGCTTGAAAACACTTTGTTACTGTAAACAAACATGCTCTGTTTTAACACGCTTTTATTAGCTTCACCTGTATGTTTGCTTGTTTGTCAGTTTGTAAACAACTTCTTTGAACTTGATTTTGAGCCACTTTGAACGGTCAGATTTAATTTAGATTTTGTATATTTATCAAGAACTGACGACAATACAGTAATTTGATAAATATCACATCGAACTAAAAAGTGGAAAATAAATATTGTTAAAAAAACTAAAAAACACACTTTTAAAACATGATTGATCATTAAAGCGTGTTTTTTTTAACTATATTTACTTCAATTCATTAGTAGCTTATTTAAAAAATATATATTACTGTAAAACTATACACAATAGCTAAATAATAATAGAAACTGATAATCATTAACTTTATTTTTATTATATTATTTACCTAATGTATATAGGCAGAATAAATTATAATATGTAATTTGACTAAAAAATTGTCTAACCCCGCCGCCACACTATGCTCCTCGCGCTGCTCATCGCCTTGCTCCTCGCGCTGCCGCGATGTTTCCCTCACTGCCCACACACTGCTCTACTCGCGCAATTATTCGCGACGCTCCGCACTTGGACATTCGCCTTTGCTATACAATGGACGTTGAAGCTGCGGCAGCGTCCGCGATATGCATTTTTATTATAGCGAAACGAAGCTTTTTTTTATGGACTAACGGTCTAAAAGATGCCATCAAACATTTCTTTTTTGCTACCAGCTCTTATAGGGAAATGTTCATGACAGACATGATTTTAAAAAAATGATTTAAAAAATAGGATGCGTGTTACGCGCCCGAGCGCTCGATGCGGAATGCGTCCGAGGCGATTGTGTAGCCGCGCTCACTTGCCGGCCCTTTGACTCGCGCCCAAAAAACCGACAAAACAGGGAATGATGGGCAAGACGAAGAGCAAGACGAGCGGCATGACGAGTAACGTGGCCACACTACGTTCCTGCCTACTTCCCTCGCTACTTCCCTCGCCACTCGACGAGTGTATGGCAGGGCTATAAAATGAAAAAAATATTTTTTTTGAAGAGTATATATTTAAGATATTGCAGTAATGACTCACGTAATTCATTCTGTATACAGGTTATGGTGCATTTGTAAACAGCCACATAACAACCGTTTTATGATTTGCTGCGATGGGTGTGAGGATTGGTTCCATGGTAAATGTGTTAACATCACAAAAGTAATGGGCCAGCAGATGGAGGAGCGGGGTATAGAGTGGAGATGTCCAAACTGCATAAAGAAGGCAAAACCACAGCCTAAGACTCCAACTAGGGTGAGTGACTTTATTTATTGACAATAATTTTTAATCCTAATATATATAAAATTCTCGTGTCAGAATGTTAGTTACCATACTCCTCTGAAACGGCTTGACCGATTTTTATGAAATTTTATATACATATTCAGTAGGTCTGAGAATAGGTTGTTATCTATTTTTATAGCAAAACAATGTTTGCCGGGTCAGCTAGTTTACTATAAGCATTTTTAAGTATAAGATGATATTGGTAAACATTTTAGTCTTTGAATCTCCAAAGACTGCTTATCTAAGCAGTCAACATCAAATGTTTTGATTTATTTTTATTACCATGCTTTAATGAAAAATGTATGTAAAAAAAGAAGTGGCTCATATCCTAGGTATAAATAAAAAAACTACAATGAAAGACAATATTAAATGGCTATAATAGGCTATAGTTTTTTTGCTGTGCTTCCATTAAATAGGTAGTGTTTTTAAACGGTTTTATTTTATACCCAGAGTGTCAAATGAGTGTATGGTACATCTGATGTAAAGTGGTTACTGTAACCATAAATACAATAAAAGGAGTATTGTTTGCCGGCTAACGTAACATCTCTCTGTCTATCTGATGACCTCACTCACGCGCAGGAACACAAGTATCCCAAAGGGCATTAATATTTGACTGCTGTATTCTTTTTTTTTTTATACTACGTCGGGTGGCAGACAAGTCTAATAATTCTGTGAAATGCGATTCTTCCCTAGTCATACTTCACTTCCCCGACCTCACCTTGTTTACTTATCAGCAAGATGTGCCTGTGACTCTGAAGATATGTACACCCCAAACGATAGTTACACCACAAGCTACTTACTGTTCTCTCTATGAATTAATGTGCCAATTTACTTATGACAAATGAAACAATAATCTTGTAAACTAGATATCAGTCAGGTTCTTTACACATTACGCCGCAGCGGCAGAGTTTTTCGCTGTCGTGGATCAGCAGTATGAAGACTCAACGTCGCTGTAGCGGCGCCGTGTGTAACAGTTCGTACAAAGTCAAGGAAAACTATGGCAACGTTGCCGTGGCGGCGGTAGTTTGCCGGATAATGTGTAAACAGTGTTACAGGCTGTCAACCTAGGCAGAGTGCAGTTATCTATGTAGAATACATTATCCCATTAATTAACAAAAAGGAAAGGAAAACATAAGTCATTATTTGAGTACAGTGTTGTACTCTGTCAAATAACAGATGATAACATCGGGATAGTCATATTAGAAGCCACAAAGTCCTTAGTAATGATTATTATTATATATATACCTATCAGTGTTACATCTTGCCCTATGGCCTATATAAAATTATTTAGTCTAGCGTGTACTTTTATTAGGTAATGGTACAAAAGAAAAATGATACTGAGGAAGCACTTACGACACCTCCTTCTGTCAGTAAAGAAGCAACATCAAGAACCAGTTGTATTGTATGTAAGAAGATGGCCCGTGCTAGCAGTATTTACTGCAGTGATGCTTGCATATTGAAACATGCTCAGGATTCGTTAGGGAATCAACCTCCATCAAATAAACCTGAAAGTGAACCAGGGAAATCTCAAGACAAACAGAAATCGGAATCCAGAGTAAGTAACAGTCTGTAGACACAACTACAGAGTAAACAATAATTAATGACCTTACAAACTGCACCTTACAAAACGTTACTCACTTTAATATAGAAGATTTTCCTGTCCAAATAACAGACTATTTGCAGAGCTGGAAATTTAAATTGTTTTTAGGTTTTTTTTATATGAGAGGGGCAAACGAGCATTTGGGGCACCTGATGGAAAGCAATCACCACCGCCAATGGAGATCAGCAACATCAAGGGTTCGGTGATCCGTTGCCAGCCTATACTCCTTCCTTTCTTTCTGATGAAAGAAAGGAAGGAGATGCTGCGTTGGCAGCGGGGGTGGCGGCGCGCGAGCGATATTGATATTATGTTGCGAGCATTAATATGGCTACGGTAACCGCTTCACATCAGGCGGGCCGTATGCTTGTCTGCCAACCGGCGTAGTATAAAAAAAAAAAATGAGCTCACTGAGCAGAACAACAACCCTAAAGTGGTTTGTTATTTGGCTGCGGTATTCTGTGAAGTGGAGGTACTTCCCCAGTCGGGCAGCTTAAAAATACGCTATTCCCTACCTCTCTTTTCGCCAGAGCCTCGTTTGTCAGTTAGCAGGGTGCACCACGTGCAAGTGAGAGGTTGGCTGTTGTACAAAGATGTTGATGAACCACTTACACCCCAAGTGGGGCCAATAGGAACATTCATTTTAAACGTTTATTGTATGTAATACAAGTGTTTAAAACAATGTGCAAATTGAACCCACACCTCTGTTGGCCGTGTAACCATTTTTAGCTATTGTGTGTTAGGAATTCTCAAGAATATAACAATTGTAATAAAACATAATGCAATATGAAAATTTTATATCGAATGTACAAAGGCTTGTGCTCAGAGGAGTTGTTCCTTCTACAATCGCACTTGACTTCATTTTGTTTCCATGGCGGAAACAAAATGAAGTTACCAAATAAACATAGCATTAAGAAGATAGGTCGACTCGAATGGAGCACCTGCTTTGAATAAAAAAATTAAAGTAAAAACTCAAGATGGTACATGAACAATTTGTTTCAGTACTTCAGAGTAAATATAGGTAATAAATTGGCTGTTATTGTACAATAAGAAATATGTTGTGTATTTTTGTCAAGATTTTTCGACGAAATTTTTCTGGTTTACATTTAATTTATAAACAAATCAGTTATGCTATCAGTAGTTGTCAGGAAACATGCTCAGAAAGAGATTCGTACACTTATAAAAACAATGCAGTCAGGGTCCAGGGAGCAGTAAACAAATTGCTGCTTTATTTTCTAAAGGGTTCGCTACATGCTGCTCTTGTATGCGCGGATAAAACTGCACAATCAAGACTATAAAAACACAACACTGCACAGTAGCCACAGTGCAAACTTAACTGTGTAAACTTTTAACTCGATTTAGGTAATAGTAGTCTGTTTTGATAGCTGTGACGATGCGGCTAACATAGAAGGCATTTTTAGTAAGAGCATTATTAAACAGTTTCATCAAAAAACCTAAAAAATGCATAAAAATAAGCTCTTGCAAGAAAGATAGAAGCGCGGATTGCATGCCAACACTGTGCAGTAAAATCTTCAGAATATTAATGATTGTTCAAGCCGCGCTTTCGAGCTTGTGCGTACCACCGTTTTACCGTCCACACGCACGCTCATAGAGGTTAGACGGAGCGTGTAGCTGGACCATAAGTGTCTTAATGGTTTTATAAATTTAACAACTAACCACAACAAACTAACAAAAAACACTTCTTAACATTATATAGACATAATTTTCACATATTTTACAGGTTATTGTGTATGAACGTAAAAGTGGTAGGTTATTAGCTGGTCCAAATGCTCCTACAGCTGAGAATTTAAAAGCATGGCTACAAAAGAATCCAACGTTTGAAGTGGTGCGTCCAGGAACTTTAAGTACTATCAAACCAAACACGTCAAAGAAGAAGGCTCCAAATCCAAATGAGCCACACAAAATTCAAACAACACTTAACTTTGAAAGGATTCCCAAAAAAGTAGAGCAGTTATCATCTGGGATTCACAAAAAAGTAGAGCATGCATCACCTGGGATCCCAAGGAAAGTGGAGCAGCCACATGGGATTCAAAAAAAATCAGATATGTCATCTGCTAGGATTCATACTCCGGATAGAATACCCAAAATTCTTCCATCTACAAAAGAAGAGAAGATGCCCAAGGCCCTACAATCTCCAAAGGGTGAAATAAAAATGTTAGTTCAACCCAAAACACCAGTGACACCCAAAACACCAGTTACGCCCAAATCTCAGGCTTCACAACCCATGGACACTCCAAAGGCTAGCACATCTTTTGCTAAAACTGCAAGTGAACCAAGGAAAGTTCGTGCAAGATCTCACTCAACATATGAAAAAGTAAGGAATCACGAATTTTAGTTTCACGTTAATTCTTCTTCCATATTAAAAACTAAATTACTAATTTAAACTTGTTTACGAGTCCTAATATGATGCATAACTTGCTATAAATAGTGTTGATGATTCATCATTAACGCTGATAACATGTTATGGCTTTACGATACGACGTCAGAGAAACACGCACAGAGTACTTTAAATCGGAATTTAATCCCATTTGTCATAAATTTTATTACTTATTTAAATTCTGATCATGTAATAAATTTTTCCTATTGGGTTGCGCGTTCTTCTGAAGCGTAAACTATAGTGGAAACTTTGTTTCAAAGACAATCCTTATATAATCACCATAACCTCGGATGTGTTTACATTTTGATTAGTCACGAAGCTCGGCATATTTATGATAATTATTACGTTACAGACTCCCACAGTTTCGCCGTCAGTATCGCGCAGGAAAGACACCAGCAATAAAACTAAGATGGATTCTGTTGAACCAATCAGAGAAAATGTGAGGAAAGCGTTACAAGAGCAAATGACGATAAGAATGGCGGAACACGACGGACCTAAGTTCACGGAAGAGGAAATACAACAGTTCGCATACGACACTGAAGACGAGTTACACGAGTTGTTCAAGGATGTCGGGATGAAATACAAAGCTAAATATAGGTCATTAATGTTCAATATCAAGGATCGCAAGAATCATTCACTGTGGCAAAAAATATGCGACTGCTCTATCACACCCAAACAATTGGTTAGTCACTTATTTATACTTTGTTTGTTTTATAAAATAATTTGACTTTAATGTAATAGACAATAGCAGATTTAGATATGATGTTCTCACTTCCAGAAAAGTCTTTAATTTAAAATATTTGATATATTATAATCTACCTTAATATTATTGTTATTTATTGCAGGTACGCCTTTCACCAGAAGAGTTGGCTAGTCAAGAGTTAGCTCAATGGAGAGAAGATGAAGCAAAGCACCAATTAGAGTTAATTAAGAAATCTGAAATAGATCTTTTAGCTGCGAATAAAACTTATGTTTTGAAAACCCATAAAGGAGAAGAGGTATTTAGTTTATTAATGAGGTCATAATGTAAATAAATAACAATCACTCACACATATCATACTAGTTCCAAACTATGATGTTATCTTATACTATTATGTTTATACAATAATTGAAATTAATATACAGTACAAAGTTACTTAGTTCCTAATGTATATTCTAATTTTTTTTCCTTATTTAAGGTAATGGAAACTAAAGAGTCGGTGTCTACAGAACTGGATCCGAATGTGCCTGTTGAAGATATAGTGACAGCCCTTAATGATCAAACTGTTGGTGAAGTGCCTCCAGTTGAGAGTACCCAAGAAACGTAAGAGACAGATATCCCTACTAATATTATAAATGTGAATGTTCGTTTGTTTGTTAGCTTTCACGCGAAAACTACTCAACCGATCATCATGAAACTTTGTACACATATTCTTGGAGGTATCAGAAGTAACATAGGATACTTATTTATATTATAAAAAAAAATTATTAAATATAAATTTTAAATATTATGAATTTTAACTTGAGAAATATTTTAATATTTATGTATTTTCAATGTTGTTTTAGAAGCCCACCTAAAAAGAAGACCACTGATAAAAAACATAGCAGTAGCCGAAAAAGAGGACGGGAGAACAATGGTACCAGCCACAGTAAAAAAAAGCGGAGTAAAGACTCTAAACGGGAATCTGAAAGACGGAAATCACGTTCGTCGCGGAAAGGATCCGATAGCAAAGAATCGAAAGACAGTGACAAATCTACTCGTAAATCACGTAGAAGATCTAGTAGACGAATATCGTCCCCAAAAGAAAGTTCACACGTTGAATCCAAAGAGAAGTCAGACTCCAGCGAACGCTCTCGGCATACGTCGCGATCGAAAGAAACTTCTAAAAAGAGGTCCAAGTCTCGCGAACATTCCAGGTCTACGTCACACGGGCGAGAGCGGTCACGGTCCCGATCCCGATCCCGATCCCGATCCCCATCCCGCTCCCGCTCCCGCTCCCGGGGCCATTCACATAAGCGATCTACATCTCGGGAGAGCTCTAAACAACGCCGGAGATCTCGTTCTAAACATTCTAGTAGTACAGAGGAAAAACACAAACATCGTTCTAAGTCTCAAGAAAATGTGCCCAGCAAGAACAAAAACGAGTAAGTTATAAATAATGTAAATATAATGTGTAATAAAGTATATTTATAATCTTGTCTGCGGTTTTTGTATAAATATTTTCCCATAGTTCCACAGATTCAGACTCAATAGAAAGGCCAAAATCTGCTATGTTAAAAGAAGCGCATCCTGAGTATGATCCTCACGAGCCAATGATAACTTCTGCATTTTCCGAAGAAGACTTGAGGAAATCTAGAGAAGACGTATATGAGGATACGTACAAAAATGACGTTGACGATTATAGCAACGTGGATTATGATCCTGCTAAGTCATTTTCTATGAATACTGATGTTGTTTTAGACACGTCCAAGTCTATGAAAAGGCAGGATAGGATCTCAGGTAAACATGAAATCATTTATTGAAATGCAAAATGGTCAATCGAGATCGGTCAGCGAGGCCGATTGAAGAGTATACGGTAGCGATAAAAAAAAAAACACTGAAAATGAAAAATGACATTGAATCTACTTAAGTACCTATAATGTATTACAATATGAGTAAATGTTGCTGTCACTAAGAGTTTCAATAATATTTACTTATGCATTTTCAGAAGTTTAGTATTTCAAAGATTAGCTTCCATTTCCTAAATATCGTATTTCCTAAAATCTTCAAAATTACGTATTTTTATTTTTTGGAAGTCCCTTCGCTGACCGATCTCCATGCGCCAACGCCACCCTATTTCATTATTACATACATATAATGAGTAGAAGAAATTGCAATCTTCTCTTTTTTTCAGAAGCCGAAAGCGATCAAGAGCCCACCAGTACTGTAGATAATTCCTCTGCGATAGTCTGGAATGGCTGCATCAATATGGTAGATGTAGCTCGGTTCTATGTAGCGGCGTACGAGGTTAATATCTTATCACTGGATAATAATAATTTCTTTAATATACAATTAAATATAAAGCTTAATTTCTCGTTGCAGGTGTCTGGCAGCGGTACAGACTTGGAAGAGGATATAACCGCTGAATTGGATATAGTTGGAAGAATAAAACCAGATACTGTTTGGGATTACATTGGCAAAATGAAGAGGGCTAGCAATAAGGACATTCTCATTTTAAAATTACAAGCTGCAAACGATGAGGAGAAAATGCAGTATATCGCATTGTATAGTTACCTTAGTAGTCGCAATAGGTTGGTAAACTTAACAGGTTTTTGGATTATAAATAAAACATTTTCCTACCTAATCTTATTCTTGTCTCCCATCAATTTCCTTCCTCTCCAGAATCCTTGAATCTTTAAAAAATTTAAAAATTTGAATTTTAATATTGACTCCTGTTTATTAATACTTATTAAATTAAATATTTCACCATATTTTAGATTGGGCGTGGTAAAAGTATCCAACACAACATCGGTGAAAGATTTCTACATTGTCCCTCTGTCGGCCAACACTCCTTTGCCGCCTGTTCTGCTACCCATCGACGGGCCGGGACTGGGAGAAATAAAAACTCATCTCCTCATTGCCATTGTTATTCGCCAGAGAAAGAAGCGTCTGGCTTCCCACATTCCTAAAGATATAATTCCCGCAAAGGTCAGTTGATATAAACATTAGAAAAAAAAATGTTTATATATTTAAAATTTGATGTATGTAATAAAAATGTAAATAAATAAATCCTGTGATCTGTAATTTTAGTAACAATACAAATTTATTGAGTTTCATTTCTTTATCTACACTCGAATCTGATGTACATACCTTATTGGAAAGCAAAGCCCAAGAATAAAAAGATTCAAGTATGTAGGTATAATAATGCAAGCATATAATGTATATTATACCATACATAATACATGTATATTATGCCAGTCTGTTAATCTGTATAATTTTGCTGAAAACAACTACTAAATAAATACTACAATTTGCTGGAAAACCAAGTAGTAGGACAGCATATAGAAACAGAAATGATCAAAACTTGCAAGAGATATCAGAGCTATTCATTCACTATGTGATAGTTTGATCTAATTCTCTGGACTAGTTAACCAACTAATGCAGAGAATTAGATTTTTAATTTTGAAGATTTTTTTATCGGATAATGCAGGAACAAATTGCGAAGACCAATTTATAATATACAAAGAATAGTCTCAAATATACAAACATGACATGGTATATTCGCCGTACAGACTATTCATATAAATAAGTTCTGAATTACAATAAAAAAGCAAAACAAAAAAGGTACCTATATAATGTAGGTCTTTGAAATTTCTGTTTATCCGATCGATCAACTTTAGCGTCTCTAATTAATAAAAAGTTTATAATTAAAAGATCACAATGAATGAATTTTGTGTTGCCATAACGTTATTTATGTATCATGAGTTGTTGATTATGTTGACAATAAAAACTACCTACAAAAAGTTTCTACTTAGTATTTGATTTAGTCGCCCGTGTTATTATATTCCATATATGTTGTGCAATGCACAGGTTGCACGAGCTTCCCGCAAACGGTCGTATACGCCGCCGATGGTGGGTAAGAGCTCGTATACGCCGCCCACATCGCCGCGAAGAAAACCTTTACCCTTACCCACCTACACGTCGCCAGCTCTCTCTTCATCAGTAAAGGATAAAATTGCCGCCTCATTAGGTACGTTGGGACAACCATTACTTGGAATATTATTCTCATGAGAGTATTTACACTACGTCATAACTATTACATGGTTAACCTAATAGTACCTATTATACAATATACGAGCTCGGTGGTCGAATGGTTAGCAATGGCCACTTTGACTTCGAGGTCGCGGGATCGATTCCCGCACAAGACAAACGTTTGTGCGCATGAACATGTCTGTTTGTCTTGGTCTGAGTGTTTTCTATGTAATTAGGTATGTATTTACAAAAAAATATATATATTTAAGTACATTTATCAGTTGTCTAGTGCCCATAACACAAGCTTTGCGCTTAATTTGGGACTAGATGGCGCTGTATAAATTGTCCAGAAATATTTATTTATTTATTATGCCTATCTATAATATCATCAGCATCACCCTAAGGTTGACTGGTAGAGAATGCTTGTATACCATTAAGTCCGCTTTTGTACACTTATTTTGTGCATGAAGTTTAATTATATAAATATGCCCACAAACTTACTACACTACTCAATTTCTGTTTTTTATAGCAGCCGCAGATGACGAAGAAGCGTATAGCCCAGGGTCATCGTCGAGTAGTACCGGTAGCGCTCCAGCGCCGAGTTCTCAACAACCTCAACCTAATTCAAATAAATTGCGGAGTAAAATGGAAGAGCTAAACAGGCAGATAGAAGAACAAAAGCAGCAAATACTTAAAATGGCACAAGCTGACTCTTCAGTCGGTGAAGTAAGTGCAATTTTCTGTGCTCTAATTGTAATCAGCTGGAGCCATAGCATACATAATCCCTCCGGATCAGTAGTACCATTGATGGTACAAGTGATGAGAGAGATGAGATGAGACACTAATTTGCGATCAGTTGTACCATCATAAATATTGGTTGTATCACTAGGACCATTAATGGTACTAGTGATCAACCAATATTTACTATAATATAAACTACATATGTACTTACAACTAAATAAACGCGAAGTATAGACAAATAGTGTAGGTTTAGTTTTCGCCTGTGACTTTGTATCAGTATCCAATGGTTTTTAGTTCACCTCGTCAGGATTATTTTTATCAAATTTCAACTTTTTACGATCAATGTGTAATGTAAGTAGCTTGTGTCCGCGACTTAAATCGCGACCCTCAGCGCGTATCCCGGAAGAATTCAAAAATCCTATCTTAACTGATCGTCATAATAGATACCTGTATGCCAAAATTTCAACTCTATCTGTCCAGTAGTTTGATCAGTACTTTGATAGATCATTCAGTTTGCCTTTTATAGATACAGATTACCCTTCCGATCGGCAGAGTTACTGAATAGAATTTTGTATATTGTGTAAAGATTGTCCTCTACGGACACGATCCAGAAAAGGACCGGGTCGCCCCTGCCGGATCAAATGAGGCCCGCGAACTGGAGCGGGCGGGCCCTTATAAGGCTTAGAATATAACGGAACAAATCGATATCTGGTTTAATTTTGGAAGTAAAACATGTTAAAATAATCACCATTCTACATTTGTATGGAAGCATAACCGGCATGGACAGACATTTTGAAGTTAATAGTATGTTTTTATTTACCCTTGTTCCCTATGTCTACACGTACCCTATACCTAACTGCTAATGCGCCTCTGTGTGCCAACCTTAGGATTGCGAGTCTCGTCTAGTAAACCAACCAGACGAGAGGACCTTTACCCGCACTGCTTTAGCGCTCAGTAAACCAACCGAGCACGCAAGCCGATTGGTAGCCCTATGTCTACAGATATAAACGAATACTATTTCTAAAATTGCCTTTATTAATTTTGCAGGACGAAGCATATTCACCGTCGCGGCCAATGACGCCCCCACCAGTGGTCCCACTAGCTGACATTTCTCTGCCGTCGAACCTGCAGGAGATACTAGCTACCATCAAACAGCGTTCAGAGACTACAGGGGATGTGGACATGCGTTTACCTTTACCACCGTGAATGTAATAATAATTTTTATGATGGATGCACAAGTACATTTTTGGCAGGGAGTGATTGTGTAGATACCACCTTGAAAGCATTTTGTCTGCTGAGGTAGTCGTCTCTCTAGGAGACATAGTATACATAATATTTTTTACTTTTGTGTATTTAATGTATTTAGGCTATGATCTGTGTCAGTTTATTCAAAGAATACGAATGTTTGGTAATATGTCAACAGAGCGTCATACAAGGCATAAAATTAAATATAATAATATAAGCAAATTTACTAAATTAACGTGCAATAGATCGAGCAATATAAGTCTTTATCTAATGGTTTTATTGTAGTAAACATGAAGTGGTTTTAATTTCTATATTAATATTAGTACTTTATCATATTGTAAATAGATACCTATACACTTTAATCATTTTGAAACAGTGTACAAAAGATTAAACTATCAATTAGTAATTATTTGATTTTAGTATTACCTAAAATATTTGTCTTATGCAAAATTGAACGGAATAAATGTGTGGTGTAAGATGAAATAAAGACAAGTACTACTTATGTGTTTTATATATTATCATCATCATACAAAGATCTCCTTGTTTTGGACCTCCTGTCTTTAAATGAAGTCCTTGCTATTTTCCCGAGGTTTGAGTATTTTTTATAATTCTCAAATACTGTGTTCCTTAATAAAGGATTATTAATCCTCTTTTGCATCGCTAATATTTTGGTTTCCATTAGTTTTCGTCTCGGAATATGTCGTAGAGAAAATTCCCAATCGGAGGTCTTCTTTAAATCTAACAGTATAGGGATCATGTGGTTAATGTTTAAGTTTTTCTTAGAGCCTGGAGCCCACTCCAAATACCTGTCCAGAGGTAATTTGGCCATTCTAATTCCATCGCGCTTGGCTTTTGCCAGGGAAAATGGTTCATTATTTATCTGTAACACAAAATAACTGTTAAATATTTTGTATATTATAGCACTGAATCTATGTACCCTACTAATGTACTCAGACATACTTTATCAACCATGCATCCAATAATATAAATGGCGTCGCTGTCATAATGTGTTAATTCTTCCCGACAATGTGGCGTCAAATATACTAATTTCTCTTTTGGAAAAATATCCATGTAGCTTTCAGAATGGATATGCATAGGGAACCATGGATCGTCTAAATTTGGTATATTCTTGCGTAATTGTTTCATGAAAGCGCCTTCAAAGTTCACGTTGCACATATGTATATTGAAGGGATCTTTATCAAGTCTGTTGTCACCGAAAACGAGCGTCATTTGTTTTGCGGCGTTAACATTTTCTCTCCAGACCATGTGGTCTTCATATGAGCAGTCTACCACTAATGGTACTCCATGTGTCAATGCTTGCAAAGTCCTGTAATACAAATATATATTGCATCCATCTAAGTAACAATAGAATAAAACATCTAAATAATAATTTCTCTTACACGCTAATACTAGTAAACATAAAAAAATCTGAAAATAGATTACATGACCTATTTTAGTTATTTAGGTGTAAATAGAACCTTAGGCTCAATTTATACCGCCGGGGAATGTTTGCCTTATTTCGGCACTGCCCAGGTCTCAGATCTTGATTTTAACTAGACAAAAAATTTGTCGCCCAAAGGACAAAATTGTCGGTCCCCCGTTAAAGAGTTATAAGGTTTTTTTTTGTGGCAGTGCCTATATAAGCTTATTTCGGCACAGCCCACTCGGGATCTATTAAACTACATAACATAGCGAGGATATGATTTTCCCCAGAATTAGTCGTTAATTTGTCGAATTCAGACACCAAGTATCAGAATTAGTCGACCTCCCGTTAAAAAGTTCTAAGTATTTTTTTGTGGCAGTGCCGAAATAAGCCTTATTTCGGCACTGCCCAAAAAATCTACACCTAGCGAAAATCTGATTTCACCCAGATGTTGCCTTGAATTTGTCGAAATTTGTCGCATATAAAATACAACTGGTCGATGCGTAATTAAAAAGTTACACGCATTTTAATAATTCTCATAATAAGTATAGTCCGAGATCTTGCAGCAAAATTATATCATGCACAAAATGCAACAGTAAACGTTTTATTTCCTTCCTTTTTCAGAGTCTGGCAAAGTTTGTCAATGAATGCAAATGTTTTGTGATCTACGAATGCTTTAAGTGTTCTTTAGCACTGCATTAGTTTCTTTTTATGATAGCCATATGTGAATGGGGTGGTGTTATTCTACTCTGCCTACGTTAGGCTCTCTGACTACAACGTGAATAATTACGGCACAGCCCACTCGGGACCTATTAAACTACATAACATATTATGTAGTTTAATAGATCCCGAGTGGGCTGTGCCGAAAAAAGCTTATTTCGGCACTGCCACAAAAAAAAACCATAAAGCTCTTTAACGGGAAACCGACAATTTTTTTCTTTTTGGCGACAAATTTCGACAAATTAACGACAATTTTTTTGTCTAGTAAAAATCAAGATCTGAGACCTGGGCAGTGCCGAAATAAGGCACACCCGGGGAATGGAATGGAAGCGACAATTTCGCCTCATGACGCGAGAAGGCTCGCGAATTCGCTGGAATGCGAGCGTATTCCAATGCTGTGACCAACTCGGCCGACTCCCCGCCGTTCGCGCCACTTCCCGCGGATTTCACAGGCAGCGCCGACAGCTAGGGGAATTCTCGAGAATGCGCGAGGATTCGTCGGAAGACACGCCACTTCTTTTGGTTCGTATTTAAGTTTATATGTTATACAATTGACATAATGTTCATTATGCCATGTACAATTTCGTTGCAAAAAGTCGCTTCCATTCCATTCCGCGGCGGTGTAAATAGAGACTTATTCTGCATGGTGGTGACGCTTCTCTAGGCGAGCATCATATGCCAGCAATGCAGGTGAGGTGACTTGACTCTAAAGATGATCCACTGTACAACCCAAAAAATATTCTCCATTTGAAAAAAATATACCTAATTTAAAAGGAACATTATCCTGTATTGTTACTGATTCCGGTCGTGTGGAGCCCCCTTCTAATCCCAGAGAGTGTCATTTCTTAAAAAGGTGAACGCACACTCATCCGAGCCCCCTTCTAATCACAGAGCGTGTCATTTCTTAAAAAGGTGAACGCACACTCATCCGAACCGATAGCGCCGAACGAAACGAGTTTTAGAATTCTTTACATGAAAACTCGCACACCTATCCGTGTCGAATCGTCCGAATCTCGCATAGCGAGTTTCAGTTTCGTTCGGCTCGACAAGTGTGCGTTCACTTTAAATCTCGCACGGGGGTGGTGCGTGCGTACGTGATGTGGTGTACTGGTTTAATTAGAACAGTCTGCTATGGGCTGGGGAAGGTGTTTCATCATCATCATTTAAAAGGAACATTATTTCAAATGGAGAGATGAATAGGCTAATATGTGTACAGCTACGAGTAGTGACTAATAAATACTGTTGAAAGTCACCTATAATTATCAAAGTTGTTGATAGATGTGTCACGTATTCGTAAGAACAACGACCGATCTTGTATACCATATGTAAGATCGTCAGGGTATTCCTTTTCTACAGGAATTCTTTCTTCATATTCTTTTCTTTTTGCTTCTTTCTTGACCTGAAAGAGAAACATAACAGTAAGACCAACATATATTTGTATTAATTATATCATTGTATAATATAATCAACATACAATAGATGTGAGGATCAAGGGAGATTTTAGTAAACCCTCGACCAAGAAACTCTTTACTGCTTCCATTAGATTCTGATCACCATTTATCTTTAACCTGTTTATTGACCCCATTAAAATTCTTCAGGTTTCGTAATGCGCCTTTCCAATAATCTACTTTAGTTTCAAAAAGTCCCTCTCCGGGAATATCAAGGGATATTCTTATAAAGTCCCTTATAACGCCCCCATAATACCATATTACCCCTTTACCGAAATGTCCCCTACAAGATCCCTTTCCCGAAATATCACTTTCATACAACTAACTTGAGTTGTTCAAACCCTCCTTATCTTCAATGTTCTTCAATCTTAATGATAGTTTTTCAGGTATTATACAAAAATAAATCGCGTTGATATAGCTTTCCTTTTTTTTCTAGCGACTATACAATTTACATCACTCTGTTTGCAATCCCATTAAACTACGTCAAAAAAGCGATTAGATTATTGAGATTGCGATCCCTGTCGGCTAACAACTCGCTCGCGCGTTTAACTTTATATACCTGGTTGCCTTACTCACTCGCAGGAACATAACAATCCTCCAGGGAATAGTTATTTGGCCACGCTCTTCTGTAAGGTGAAAGTATCATTCAAGGCAAAGTCAAGAGACTGGGAAAGTGACTGACTTTCCAAGTGCTTGTCTTTAGCGGTGTTTTCATTTAGCATTCTGAACGATCATTTTTTAAATTCTACTTATATTAATGTGTTCACACATTAATACACTATTTAAAAATAGTAAATCAAGTAATGGAAAACATGTTGATTTAAAAACTTTACATCAAATACAGATTTTGATTCTGTTTTTTTTTTGTTAAAGCAAAATTCTAATTACTATAATTTTTAATTTTTATTTTTTTATACCACTAAAGTGGCAAACAAGCATACGGCCCGCCTGATGGAAAACAGTTACGTAGCCTATGAACGCCTGTAACACCAGAGGCATCACACGCGCGTTGCCGACCCTGTAAAAGCCTCTTCACACCCTTCTTGAAGAACCCCATGCCGTAGTCTCCTGAGATAACCTCGACAGGCAGTTCATTCCACAGCTTGGGTGTACGCGGGAGAAAACTTCTCTGAAACCGCACAGTACGCGACCACTTAGGATGTCTCTAATGTGTGAGGATTAATTCCCTGCCGATGGCGAGCATTGTGACTGAACTGAACACACCCCATTGTATAATCGCTTGAAAAAGATAAATTAGATAAGAGAGATTCAGAGTTCAGAATCGACTCTGAGAGTGAATACTCAAGAGCATTCATTTCATTCTCTGCTTGCTTAAGTTTTCATTTGCACCCGAACGATCGAATGCTCGTAAGTCGAAAGGCTATGATCGAAGTTATAATAAATAATAAAGTTCTAAATGAACTTCAAAATACTAAGTGAAACCTCAGCTCAGACAAATTACTAAATATATATATTTCATTAGTATTCCTCCTATGATACAATGTTTTTGTTAGATTCTACGTCATCAATGAACCCTTACTTTCACATTTTCTTTGGCCTTTTCTGTTTTCCATAAATACATTAGATATTTTGATCTCTGATTCCGACTTTCTAAACTTATTAAATGTTGCCAATGTTCTGTTCTTAAAGTAGTAGGTGCACATCGGCCATCTTGACGCATCACTTCTACTTCCAACATTAATATCCTCAATTTTTTCTCAAGTTCTGGATCAGCATTGCACAATGTATCAATAATTTCGTCTGCAACATTAGATTGGTTAATATTCTGTTAATATACATTTTATATCATAAAATAGCACTAACACTATAGATAACATACCCAATAAGCACAACAATTTATTTAATGAAACTTGCATGCATTTCCATCGGATGAAGTGCCAAAAAGAATAATGATGGGTCGTCTATTACTAGACTTGCGCAAAGCAGTTCACTGAACTGAAAAGAGAGATGCAGTTCTTTTGATGCAAATGAACTATATCACTCATCTAGTTCATTTAGTTCATTTACTTCATTTACTTCTGTAGTTCTTTTGACTCACTCGTTCAGTTTAGTTCAATTTATCTTTGATTCAATCGACTCAGTAGTTCTATTGACTGATTCCTTCTACATTTCTATTGCATCATTTTGATGTAATTGTATTTTTGTTTTAAATAAGTGTAACTAATGAAATATTTTATAAATTCCTTTATAAATATTGATTTTCCTTCAAACTTTTCACAGGCTTAGGACTGTCAAGCTTGAGTAAAAAGAAATTATTTAGTGGTTAAAATAATAATTAATATAAAAATTGAGCCTTGTACTACTACTATAGCATATTTTCGCTAACAGCTTATGGTTCTTATGTCCTTAGCCTTAGAGTTCTAATTCGGTCAGTCAACCACGCACGAAACTATCTGTCTCTTTTTATCTCGAACAATTACAGAATCTTCCGTCCTTTTCGCTCTCTATCAGCAATTTTGGCATTACAACGTATCGCTCTCATTCTAGCTCGTACGCTTTATGTATTTCCGTTCTTTTTACTCTTTGTCACTCGATTGAACTAAATGACGCAGTGAACTACATGGGACAAGAAAGAGTGAGTGACAAGAACCGGCTTGTATGGTGAACTGGTACAATCGAACTACTCACTCAGGAACTACACAAGTCTATCTATTACTGAGGTACAAAATGAAAAATGTAGGTAATTGTTTGACAAATAACATGAACATGCTTCATTCATTTAAACTAATTCTTTCATTTAAATTAAACTAAAAATTTAATTATCTTTTAGATTTACAATAATGGTTTTCTATGAAATATCATCCTATGCATGACATGAGAATAAAGTATTTTTAATTAGTCAAATATGCATTTTGAACCTCTTTAAAATAAAATTGATGTCATCTTCTGTCTACCACATACATTATTTTGTTTAGTTTTTGTACCTTATTGTGCATCTGACTCTATGTTAGATGGCCCAGAGGGGGGCAAGTTGACATGGAGAATGAGAAAAGCATGAAATGTACCTAGGTAAAGTCGAGAGCTCATGAAGCTTTTCACTTGTAGTACGAGCCTTACATCTACAGCGATTTTAATAATAACGGTACAATTTGACACATTACAACGGTACTTTGACTGTACAATAAATAAAACTTATAAATAAATAGAATCTCTAGAGGGGGCAGCTGCCCCTCCCTGCCCCCCCTTGGCAACGCCCTTGCTGGCGGTCGCTCATTGAGGAAATTTAGATGTACTTACCTGATTCATTCTTTAGCGCGGTTGCATAGTATTTTTGTTGATCTATTTTGTAGGGTTTGACCGACACAATACCACTAGTTCTTGATAATATAATATTCTTTGGTGGATATCTAATAAGATTCAAAATCAAACGCATGGACTGCATAATTTTGTACTTCTCTCAAGAATGTCTTTAAAAAAGTGATACTTAGACTTGAAAGAGATTATGCAGATTATGGAAAATGAAAAGCAGCGATTAACGTCTCTCCTTCTTTGTTATAAAATACACAGAAAATATCACAAATACCAATAGTTTTTAGAGTACCTAACTTGTGTATATAAAGAAAAACAAGACATGTCTAAATGTTATTTTTTTTAGGTTAGAGTCAGGGTTGCCAGATGCTCGCAGTCGCAGGCTGAAATAGAAAAATTTGGAATTTGAAAGAGCCCAAATGACAACCAATATTGTTTGTTCAATTTCGAGATGCACGTTCATAACTTTAATTTATGAATTTTGAAAACAGAAAAAAGAATTAACTTTACTATGCATAATCACACTTGAACTTTGGACGTCACATTTTGTTTTTTCCAAAATATAGTTTTCTAAAATCACTTCAAACTTTATGACCGAGTACCCGAAACACATAAATGCGTCCCAAGCCAAACTCTTAGCGGCCTTAGCGTTCGGGTTGCTTGTGACGCATTTATCTCTCTTGTCGTACCTCTCTATCGCTTGTTACGCACTCTTTCTGGAACGCTCGGCTCAGGCGGAACGTGACAATGAGGCATGCTTTTTCGTGCGTGCAGCTGGCGTTCATCGATTTATAAGACGTTATCAACTTATCACGTCAAAATCTGCATATGTGTGATGAATAGGTGTTTTTGTATAGAATTCCGTGCGTCCCGAATTTTCAGCTAATGAATTCTGAATTCTGGGACGATAAAGCTGCCTTAAAGACCATTGATTCTAGAGCCGTATAGACATGATGATATAAATGACACTTACTAACTTATGAAAAAAAAGCGCGGGAAACGTCGATCGAGGCGGGAGTTTCTCTTGATACAAATTTTATTAATATTTTTAACTTGTATAAAAGATCGGTTTGTAGATATAGTTCTGTATAAAATACTTTATTTTAGTTAGTTTAATGTAATTTGTGTATATTGTAGCAGTATTTGGTGAGTTTTTTATATTTTTTTATTGTATTGGCATGTAAATAGCTGAAATGAATGATCCTCCGGATAAGGAGCCCCCTCCGGGGGGCACTGACCTATCTGTTGGATACAATGTGACAATTTCTAACCAATTTTCACAACTTCCAAAGGAAAACGAATCTGGTATGGACACTGATGGGTCTATACGGAGTGATCGAAAGAGAGCACGAGTTCCACGCCCACATAAGATTTGTAAACACTGTAATAAAAAAAGGAGAAAGCATGACCCAACGCGCGAATTTAAAGATTCCGACTGTGCTTGCCACGATCATGATTACCCTAGCCTACCTTCCAATGACTCTGAATTAATTTTTAAACCACCTGCATCTCTTCAACAAGATAAACAGATAGAATTACCAAATGTACATATAAAATCAAACCATAATCTTTCAGACGTCTCACAAATTAATAATACTTTGAGCCAACAATTGATTAATACAGGTTCTAGTAATAGCACTAATACCCAACCACAAACATTCAGGCAGACTGGGAGATCTTTCTATGAACCCCATGATATAGAGCCATTTGTGGTACATGTCCAAAAAGTTCCAACAAATACTGACATCCCCTCACTGCATCCGGTACAATTTGGCCATTTTGTAAAAAAAAATAATTTCAAAAATATAGTAAATGGCAGTATGAAACGTATTGCCAGAAATAGACTGGGAATGGCATTTTCTAACTACAAGGATGCGAACGAATTTATAACTAACCCTTGCTTGATTAATAATAACTTTAAAGCATTTATTCCTACATTCAGCGTGACAAGAATGGGTCTTACACGTGGTGTCCCTTCCGAATGGACACCGGAGGAGATTATAGAAAATATTAGTGTGCCTATTGGTTGTGGGAAAATTATTAACGTGAGAAGGCTAAATTATAAAGTACGCAACAGTCAGCCACCCGAATGGAAGCCATCCCAGACAGTTGTGTTGACCTTTGATGGTCAAGTTCTACCTAAACGCATATTCCTGTGTTATAATGCCCTACCAGTTGAATTATATTCATATCCCACCATTCAATGTTACAACTGCTGCCGTTTTGGCCATACCCAAACTAAATGTAATTCTCTCCCTCGTTGTTACAAGTGTGGTCAGGGTCATGCTGGAGGTACATGTACTATTGATGAGGAATCTGTAATCTGCTGTCTATGCTCTGGATATCACCTTGCTATAAGTAAAAATTGCCCAGAATTTGAAAGGCAAACTAAAATAAAATCTTATATGGCCCAAAACTGTGTTTCCTATGCAGAAGCAAATAAAGTACTTGAACCAGTTATCAAATCATATGCTGACACTATAAGAAAAGCTTCCACTCAGTCTTATGATACTTCACTTTCACCCATACCTCCAGCTTCAGCTTTACCTCCTAGTAAACTTTCTTCACACTCTAGGTCATACAAAAAGACAGTCTTTGCTAAACCTTCTGTTCCCTCGAAAACAAATAATTATGGCTATAATAAAATTGAACACAATCGACTTCTTGCATCTTATGATGCTCCAGAGTCTGCTAATGGTGTTGTATTAAATCGCAATGCAAATAATAATGATACTATGTTCTCCATTTCAGACATTATTCAACTTTTAACAGAAATAAATTCCCTCTCTAAAAGTAGTACCGAACAACGATGCCCTCTTATCGACTCTTTGACACATTTGAAATCCGCTTATGGATCACAGCCACGACCAAATAATTCAGTGGAATTGCAGAAGCGCAATCTGCAATAAAAATGATTTATTACACCTCCATAATAAAATAAAACCTTTTGTTTCCACTCTATCCGAGACATGGCTTAAGCCGGAATCGCCGTTTAAGATTCCGGGATATGTCATTCTCCGAAATGACAGATCTGACGGCTATGGCGGTGTTGCCATAGTAATCAGAAATTCTGTTACCTATTCTTCTTTTCCTCTCCCTTCCTTTAGCAACGATATTTCTGCCATCGCTGCTATTGTAAATAATATTTGTATAGTTTCTATTTATTTTTCTCGCCCCAATGTAAATATTTTTTCTCAGCTAAACCACCTATTTTCTATTCTACCAAAGCCTTATCTAGTTTTAGGTGATTTTAATTGCCAACACCAATCTTGGGGAAGTTCTGTTTCAAATTACTATGGTGAACAGTTACTGGACATAATCGATTTTCATAATATATGTGTGTTAAACACGGGCTTACCAACTCGACATACCGGGCCGAGTGAGGGCATTAGTGCCCCTGATTTGTCTTTATGTTCGCCGGACCTGGCTTCATCTCTACATTGGCAACCCCTCACATCTTCATATGGCAGCGACCATTTTCCTCTTGTAATAACTTTTCCTTTCTGTAGGCCTGAAAAAGTCTACTACTCGCCGCGATTCAAGTATCGTTTACATAAAGTTGATTGGAGCTTGTACAGTCAAAGAGTTGAGCAGAAACTATCCACACCTCCTCAAGGAAATGATGAAACTCCTGCTGACATTTTATCTAAAGCCTTAATTGAAGCAGCAGATGAAATCTTATCTACTAAGTCAGGAAATAGGTCTCATATACCATCCCCCCCTTGGTGGGATCATGAGTGTACACTCGCAATTAGAGCAAGAAAAAATGCAGAAATAAAATACTGTAAAGAAATGACGTCTGAAAATTTTGAAATATATTTAGAGTCAGTCCGATATAGTAAAAAATTGTTCAAAAAAAAGAAATATGAAGGCTGGCAGTCTTTCTGTGCAAATATTAGTCCAAATGTCAACCCATCATTGGTCTGGCGTAACATACGAAGATTTAGATCAGTATTTATCAAGTCCTCTTCTAAACTGCCACTATCTTTGGCCAATCAATTTATGGACCGACTTGCTCCGCTTTCTGCTCCTGAACAAGAGTTTATTTTAAATTCTATTCCTCCTTTTATACATGACAACTTTTCCGAATTAAATTCTCCCTTTTCTCTGATAGAACTTAAAGGAGTCCTGAACCGTGTGAAAGACTCAACTCCCGGTGAAGATGGAATTCTCTATTCATTTATTAAGAACCTAGATGACTCCGTACTTATAATATATCTCAATATTATAAATTCCATAATGTTAACGGGAAAAATGCCACGGTTTTGGAAAACTCAGATAATTATTCCTATTCTAAAACCCAATAAAGCTCCAGACGACCCCGCCTCTTATCGTCCAATAGTACTTTCATCGGTCTTGGTAAAAGTGGCTGAACATTTAGTTAAAAACCGCCTCGAATGGTTTATAGAAAGTGGTAACATGTTAGCTGATTCACAAATAGGATTTAGAAGAAGTAAGAGCACTATGGACAGTTTAGGAATATTCACTACAGATATAAGGTTAGCCTTTTCAAATAACGAATCTGTTATGGCTGCATTCTTAGATATTTCTGCAGCTTATGATAACGTCCTTATACCTGTTTTGCGAAGCAAACTGAATAAGCTAGAAGTTCCCATAACTCTGACGAACTTCATTATAACTCTTCTTAATGAGAGGTATATTAAACTCACAATTGATGATTCTATACTATCCAGAACGGTATGGAAAGGATTGCCTCAGGGATCGGTACTTAGTCCACTACTTTATAACATCTATACTTTTGACCTTGAATTGTGCTTAAAAGGATCTGCTAATGTACTACAATATGCTGACGACCTCTTAATATATACATCTGGACCCTCGGTTGAACGAAACTGTAATTCCTTGACACACTCCCTTTCTAACCTTAAATCATGGCTAGATTGTAATGGTCTTGAATTGTCGCCATCAAAAAGCAAAGTAGTACTATTTTCCAGAATGCGTAAACCTCCTCAGTTTACTGTCAAGTTTGACAACGTTATAATTCCCTCTAGTGACTCTGTTAAGTTCTTAGGAGTGATCCTTGATTCTAAACTTACTGGATCAGCCCACTGCGAATATATAGCTTCAAGATGTGAACGCAATTTGAACATTCTTAGATGCCTTTCAGGAGTTTGGTGGGGCGCCCATCCATACTCCTTGAAGCTGCTTTACAACGCATTAATAAGAAGTGTTTTAGACTATGGAGCCCTTTTGTTAGAACCGGGAAATGTCTCTGCAATTAGGAAATTTGACAATATACAGTCTAAGGCATTGAGAATAATACTAGGCGCCATGAAGACGAGCCCTATTAACTGCATGCAAGTAGAATGCGTAGAGCCTCCATTGAATTTAAGACGGCAATATCTTTCAGACAGGTTCTTATTTCGATGTGCTGAACGATATAATCACCCACTTATTTCAAAGCTTACATCTCTTTCTAATGAAATCGTCTCCTCTAAATTTTGGAAAAATAAAAGACCTCCCTGCCTGGTAAAAAGTCTTAATAAACTTAACGCTCTACAAGCCCCAGTCCAACAATCAACTTACTACCCTTTGTTTCAGACTAGCTATGAGTCTCTTATTCTTCTTCCTGACATACACACCAATATAGATATTAGTAAATCTGATATAGACCAGAATCTCACTTTTAATTGTGTTGTTGATGGTAAATGGCCACAATGGCATCGAATATTCACAGATGCTTCAAAACTCTCTGTAGATAGCTGTGTTGGCGTTGGAGTGTTCCATCCCCAAAATAATATAGTTCAAAAAATTCGTCTCCCACCTGAATCTTCCGTGTTTACTGGAGAGTGTTTTGGTCTATTAAAAGCAGTAGAATATATTTTACTATTTAAACTTCAAAAAACTGTCATTTTCTCCGACTCAAAAAGTGCACTCCAATGTTTGGCTCGCTTTCCATTCAGCTCTCGATATACGTTTCCAGTGATCATTGAAATTAGAAAATTGCTAATGAAATGTGCATTAAATAATTATACCGTGTCATTTGCATGGGTTCCTAGTCATTGTGGTATAACTGGCAACGAGAAAGCAGATCAATTAGCCAATGAAGCGGTGGAGAGTGGGGATCTCTTCCCATATAAGAACTATGCCCATGACTTAGCAAACCTGCCTAAGAGTTACCTCATGACATCATGGAATGAACTTTGGTTAACAAATAATAGGAAAGGTAAACATTATCGTGCCATTCAATCATCTATCCCCGCCAAACCGTTATTTTCTAAATGGAGGCTTGGCAAAAAAATGACATCGATTTTAATCCGCATGCGACTGGGTCATGTTTGTACTCCGGCTCACTTATCAAAATTCAAAATTGTTGACAGCCCCGCATGTGAATGTGGTGAACCTGACGGAGATATGAACCACGTGATATTTGCCTGCTCCCTGCATGACCGTTCATGTCTCCTGGATGGTCTAATTTCACTTCGAGTTCCCTTCCCATCATCCGTTCCCTGCTTACTTTTTATGTCTGAGCCCGCCTTATACCAGATTCTATCTGAATTCATTCGTTATAATGATATTAAAATGTAAATTTTAGCTTATGTAATTGTTTTATGTATTACCAGTCTGTATTATATTTTTGTTATTATGTATAAGTATCTAAGTATTTAATTGATGACTATTAACCTGTATAATATGTAAAATTAACTGATCTTTTATCCTTTCTCCAAATTCCGTTCCTATCGTCCTTTTCAAAATTATTCCGTTTCCCCGTTTTACCTTCGACACCTGGGCCAAAAAGCACAAACCGTGCAAGGCCATAAAGATATAAAAAAAAAAAAAAACTAACTTATTATGACACCTAATAACGAAACGAGGTTTCTTTGGTTGTTATTATATTGAGGTTATATTTAATTTGCCTGGTTTTCTGTGTTATGTTGGGTTAGACCGTTGTACCTATTATTTTTACATTGAATACAATTAACACTAACAGTGGTAATTATAAAGAAAAATACGATGACGCTATCTAGTTTGGTTCGTCGTACTGTGATCAATAGTACCCTCTACTCAGCAGTTGCCTTACGGTTTGCTTCTACTCAACCAGAAAAAAGAGTATACTTTGATGTTACGGCAGATGGCGAGCCGGTGGGTCGTGTAGTTATGAAGCTTCACTCTGATGTAGTACCGAAAACAGCTGAAAATTTTAGGGCGCTATGTACCGGCGAAAAGGGGTTTGGGTATAAAGGTTCGTCCTTCCACAGAATAATTCCCAATTTCATGTGTCAAGGCGGTGACTTTACAAATCATAATGGTACCGGTGGCAAATCTATTTACGGACGTACTTTCCAAGATGAAAATTTCAAGCTCAAACACACTGGACCAGGCATTTTGTCAATGGCTAATGCGGGGCCTAATACAAATGGATCTCAATTTTTCATAACTACAACAGCGACTCCATGGTTAGATAAGAAACATGTCGTTTTTGGTGAAGTGGTTGATGGACTGGATGTTGTTCAGAAAATGGAAAGTTTGGGATCTAAAAGTGGCAAAACTTCTAAAAAAGTGGTAATTTCTGAATGTGGTGAGTTGGACTGAGTAATATTTTGTAGTTAACTATAATTCTGTTGTTTAACTATCATGTAGTAGTTGTTCACATGTAGTTATTTACAATAATGTACATTAAAATATTGTAAATATTCCTTGTGTAGTTATTTAGATCCTCAGTAAGTAACCATTAGGCTCAATTACACCACTGTGGAATGGAATGGAAGTGACTATTTGCAACAAAATTGTACATAGCTTAATGAACTTTATGTCAATTGTATAACATAGAAACTTAAATACTAGCTAAAAAAGTCTGCATATCTCCTGGGGAATCATTGCTCATTCTCAAGAATTCCACTAGCTACTGTTGCTGCTGCATGTGGAATCTACGGGGTGTGGTGCAGATGGGGAGTTGATTGGGTTCTTCACGGCAGTGGAATGCGCGAGAATATTCAAGCTTTACAACGAATTTGCGCACCTTCCCACGTCATGAGGTGAAATTATCTCTTCCATTCCATTCCATTCCAAGGCAGTATTAATTGAGCCTTCACCATGAGTATTTATTACACCACTTACTACATGGTCAATATCCACAGGAGGCAGTTTTCCAAAATGTTTTATAGCAATGAGAACACACCACCCAGTATATTGTTTTCACTATAATTATGTTGTTCAAACATGTTATGTGGGGGATTTTGTATTCCTTTTTGTATCTGTATTATAACTATATCTGTTCAGTTTTGGAGGACCTTTGGATTTGGGGGGAGCTGAATTTTTCCATTTTTGAAATATATTAGCAAGGTGCAAAAAGTAGTAAAAGAAAGCAGGGAGTGACTACACTGTTCATGGTCCTTATACATACATGTAGTTATATATAGAACTTTACATGATACACCAATTGCGTGAAGTTCACTCTTCAAGGTTTTGAAAGTGATCTTTTGTAAAAACTTTCTTTATGGTCTCTTGGCTCATAAATTGATAAACATTAGAAATTATTTTACGACTATGACTAATATATGGCTTTGTAGTTTCAATGAAGTCATAACACACAGGAATATAAATATATATATATATATATATATATATAAATATATATATATATATGTACAAATATATTTATATTCCTGTGTGTGTAATTAACATTGCAATGCAGTGTACAGAATTAGCTAGCCATGTGCACTCACGATGCTGTCTCGATGCGAACTGACACAATAAACTGGGCGCAAATTTCACAACTAATAGCATTAAGAGATGTGTGACTGGCGAGAATATGAGTGATTGGTATTGGTAGTTAGATATTAGCAGACTGATCAGGTATATCGCTGTAACTTCTAAGTTGTGTTGTACTGTACCCTTATGCCTATCATTTTAGACAACCTTATTTCTTGGATCATATAATTTTACACTTTCATTGTTGTTCTCAGGCCTTCTTGAAGATGATGTTGCAATACACAGTGTTCAGTGAATTCTTGTAATGAAGTATATAATGTGCTCTTATACTAATGTTACATTAAAAAATAAACAAACTTTAAAATAAGTATGCAATTTTTATTAATCACTAAATGCAACAAATTAGTTTAGGGAGTTGCTATCGTCAAACATCCATCTGTAGGTGACATAACAACTTATTTAATACAGCTAAGTCAGTATCAAGTCTTAAAAACTATTGTAATAAGGCATTTTTAGATAAACACTCTCTTTCATATCAAACTATTTCTCTCTTAACAAATATATGACAAATTTACATTGATGACATTTGTCTTTTTTATTTTAATCCAAGATAAATATATATTGCTTTAAAATATGTGTTCAAGGTTCTCACATTCATTATTATTAATGATTATTTAGGGCTTCTTTCACAAATTGTTGCTGTTATCACTAATAAGATTTTTGTGCCTTCAACTAAACTGAGCCCATATTGTGAAAGATGTCCATGTAATTGATTTCTTAGTCGAAATAGCAGCCCAAGAATTGACAAATTTGACAATAAATATTATTATCTACACATATTACGATAAAAGAGCAAAGAGGGCAAAAAATATAAAACTCATAATGAAGTAGAAAAAAATGTGATAAAATTTTTGTCTGTTTGAATGTACACAATCACATGCAAACAGCTGGGCCTATTTCAATATGTTTTTTTGTGAAATAGCTAATAGTTTGTTTCAATTAGCGTTTCTATTGCAATCTATTCAATAGAAGTGTGACAGCTTGAGTACTTGAACAATGGGGCCCTGACTGGTCATTCTACATTCTAACCTCAAGAACAGTCATTGGGCCATTACATTTTTTTTATGATAAAGGGACAAAATAATGAGTCTGTTTATTTGTTATACAAAATTACATGTTTACCAAATTGTTGAAATTTTGTTTGTGTGATGGCAGATAAATGTTGGGTTGTGATGTACGAGTAAGTTAAACATACAAATGCAAAAATGAGAACCATAGTTAAAATTTTAAGACAAGGTTCAGCTGGACCATTTTGTATATAGACTACATTGGGAATGTGTATATAGACGACCAAGACTTGATTCCGGCACGCCAGGGGTTCAGGTACTGTTGGAAATACAGTCTTTCTAGTAGTACATCAAGTTTATGAACAGGAGATTGATGGGAATCAATATTTAAGCAGGGTATTTAGCATACAAAAGTACAACTCCTGAAGTGTAAGTCAGTAAAAATGGGATTTTTATTTCTTATTTTTTTTGCCGAACTTAATTCAGTTTCATGAGCCAAGCTGCATTATGCGAGGATTGTAGTTATGAATCAAATGCCCTATCCCATATAGCATGGGATCTACAGGACAAAACCACCGGCGCGCAGTCTGTTTCCACTTATCAGTGCAGGATTTGTGTTGTAATTCGGATATCGCCGCTTCGTTTGACACAAATGTCGGAATCGATCAAAACTGGAGACAGTTTTTGATAATATTGAAGCTATTGTACGCAATGGGGGTTGGCTAGTTTTATTGTAATGATCTTGAGGATCTCAAGGCACTACTTAATTCTGTGTTTAAAGATGAGCGAGCATCTTTAAACACAGAATTAAGTAGTGCCAAATACGATTTTTTGTTACCTATAATGTACATAACTGTATTAAACGATCAGTCGATACGAGTTTTACTATCGATTATATCATGGCGTTACCAACTCGATATCCGATAAAATGTAAACAACATCATACAAATTAGCACGCCGATAATCGGACACGATTTTGGATCGAATGTGCACGTTTGAAAATCGTACTACAATATTTTGCAGAGCCGAAAAAAAGCATTGTCAAATGAGCGAGCGTATAACGTTTTACAGAAGCCGACACTCGATAATTAGGTATCAAGCTGAATTTTTTAAGTATAAATGTTGAGAATTTTGTTCAAAGTTGAAGATAACAAATAAATCAGACTCCAATATTGAATACAGTATACATTAAAAAATAAACAAAAAAAGTGAAAAAAAGGCAAAAATAATAACAAATAAAAATTAACAAAGGTATGTAAAAAATAAAATTTCAACTAAACATCGCTTTTGTTACACATTTCAGTCAAAAACAAGCTTACCATTTTGAGATCATAAATACAGGATAAGTTTACACACCATACAACACTGTGTTTTTGGTGGTATTGTGCTCGTGTAATCGAAAGAATGGCCATTAGTGCTAAGAAGGAATGTTAACATTAATTTACAATCGCTAATTTCTTTTAGTTCCTACAAAAAGTACTAAGCAAGGGCGCATAAATATAGGGTGCGTCTCTGACTGATATAAAACAGAATTTTATCGTGCATACTGTTGTACTACATAATGTACTACTTGGTAATTTTATAAAAATATATCTGGGGCGCCTTATGGGTGAAAACACATTTAAGCAGTGGTGCGAATCAACGGCAGCCGCCTATATGAGTTGTTTGGGAGCGCCCCCTTACCACCAACTCTTATTGCGATTCAATAACTGAATAGAATGCTTATTCATACCAATGAATAAGAGACTCTATTTAATTTAAAAGAGAGGACTGAACGTCGATTTCAACGTTGCGACGCCGCACCGCTTAAATGTGTTTTCATCCTACGCGTTTTCCTTTATAATGCGTAACGCCTGTCTTGGATCTTTATGGATGTTTGTAAACCATGAAGATTTTACATTAATAATAAATTAAGAAGCTGATACGCAAAGCGGTAAACCTTACTGAACACAAATAGGTAATTTGAAATTATGTTGCCTCCTCTCAGAATGAATTGACAAGTTGTGATATGTGTGTGATCCATTTGGATGAATTCCCAATAAGCGCCCATAAATGTGCAGCAGTTCTTAATAGGGAATTTATGGGCGCTTATTGGTCAGAGACATACGCATTAAAGGAGTAGGAGAAAGGAGAAGGATTTCCACTTGTGTGTATAAGCTTCTTGCGATAAAGTGTTTTTTTTTTACTTTATGTCACGCATGAGTAGATATGTAAACGTTTTACGTTGTTTTAAAATAATCAATACTCCATAATAGTGCAGTGTAGGTGCAATAGAAATGTAATTTTGTCATTTTTAGGTCTTTCTCACACTGGCGTTTCCAAAACGCGCACGTCGGCAACGGGTTACGTTCATTAATTTTGTACATTTTTATAGAATAAAATTAAACTATAGTATTTTTTTTAATTTTTTTTTTTAATATTGTCAGACAAATTACACAGCGCCATCTAGCCCCAAAGTAAGCGAAGCTTGTGTTATGGGTACTAGACAACTGATAAACATACGTAAATACATTTTTTTTTGTAAATACATACTTATGATACATAGAAAATACCCAGACCAAGACAAACAGACATGTTCATGCACACAAATGTTTGTCCTGTGTGGGAATCGAACCCACGAGCGTTGGTGTCGAAGCCGCGTCATTGACCGCTACGCCACCGAGCTCGTCATTTATTTTCAGACAAGAAAACTCGGTATTGTTTAAATGCGTACGCTCAGGAAATGCTAGTATGTAATCTTAGAAAGCCTTAAACATTTTTAATGTTTACCTTAAACATGGCATTTCATCACAATAAAAATTATAAGTATTACAATTATTAAAATATGCGGGAATAGAATCTGATCGATATCACAACATACGCAAGTTTTACAACAAAATCACAGGATGAAATGCACTTCTAATGAAAACATACAAATTGTTTTGTAGTTGAATAAAGCTGGGTCCGCTGCGCCGTTTTCGTCTTTGCAAACAAGATGACATTGTTTGCTAACCAACTAAGGGCGTGGGCTAACAGTTTTGTCGAGACGAATGGATGACATCCTCCGCGTTCGCCTGCGAGGAGGGGATGTGACGCATTTTGTGTTCGCGCGCACTAATGGAAGACGTCATTATCGTTCGAAGATTGGGTGTTTAAATGTGTGAAACAAAAACAATAACAATAGGAGCAGCGGACTGGCGGTTTTGCTAACATGTTAGAAAATTGGCGCTGCGGACCCGCCTTAACAGTAGAGGAGTCAATGAGTCTGTACCGTGTTTGTAAGTATGGAGATATACACTATGCTATGACTGTATAATAGCTAGGCATGCATCGTGAATTTTAATTCTCATTGCGTTACGTTTTTAGACAATATATTATTAAGTACATATTATACACAAGACCAACGAAACCATTAAACAATAATTATAAACATCTCAGTTTGTCTATACTTTTTAAAAAAGTCCACGTTACCGTTCCTATTTTTTTTTATTCCTAAAATAAGAAGCGAGTTTATTTGACGCACCGCAGTAGCAAAACTTATAGTGATGTAGCTATTCGAGTATTTTTTGTGATTTCATGCATTCGGCATGTGAATGTCATTTGCAAAAGATGCCGACGACGAATCGTCCATTGAATAAAGATTTATAAAGAAATCACCACTGGAGTCGCAAACGTTCAGTTCAACAAGCTTCAATACTACTCTAAGATATGAATTTAAATCGTAGGACGACGTAGCCGCGGCTACGCGCAGGTTTAGAACGAGTTCCATTTATTTATTTATTATATAATTTCACTAATTTATTATCTCACTCATAAGTGCGAGTTTACCGCGCGGAGTCCAATCAGATGCGCGGGTCGAGCGGCGCCGTCGCCAGCTGGTCGACGCTGCGGCCTTTGTGCATCTGCAGGCTCAGCTCGCTCGGCTCCAGCGTGATGTGGTGCGACGAGGTGCGCTTGTGCTTCGTCTCCGGCGGCTTCAGGTCCTTGGAGTTCGTGCGCCTGTGGCGCAGGACGCCGCCCTCGATGAGTCGCTTGCTCTCCTCGTCGACGCACTTGGTGAGCGGGAGCACGGTGAGGTCGAGCGACTCCATGCTCTTGAGCGCGAGGTGCTTCAGTTGGTCGAGGCTGAGGTCGCGCGAGTCGGAGCGAGAGTGCACCTTGAAGTCTCGCGAGCCGCTGCGCGAGTGCGAGCGCGAGGGCAGGTCGCGCGAGGCGGAGCGCGGGCAGGGGCGCGGCTCGTCCAGCGAGTGCTGCCTCGCGCGCGGCTCCAGCTGGATGGTCTTGGAGTCGGAGCGCAGGTGGCGCGAGGCCACGAGCACGCGCGAGTGCGGCGCGCGCGACGCCGACTCTTGCGACTGTTGCGAGTCGGTCCGCTGTAGCGACCCGCCCCCGCCCCCGCCCCCGCCGCCCCCGCAGCCCTCGCCCGGCGTCGTGGTCGCCGAGCTCGGCCCCGACACCGCGCCCGAACGGAACCCGCTCGCGTTCTCCGCTGACGGGAGCTCCTCGAATACTGGACACGAAAAGTTAACTATTATTTATATTTATATGTAAATTGATATACACCGTCCGGTCCGATAGTCCACGTAGGATCCAGCCTCGGATCATGGAAGCTGGTGTTTTGATAGACGATTTACGTTTACCTATTGCGTCTGGTTTATTGTTATTGACTGTGCGCATAGCCATTCACTTAACATCATCAAAACAAATGACTGTCCGATGCTGGACGCCGCCGATGACAAACGTATACTCAACCGCTGTATTCGGTTATCTGACAGGCCCCAATGGGATTTTTAACGGGTGATAGCATTTCATAAAGACATAATTTTGTACCAAAAGACAAAAAAAACAATAAATAGCACATATTTTCTACCTCGACAGTTTTTGATACGACGTTTTCGTACAGTGTCTAGCTAGTTATTCAATAATATTAGGAGTTAATAACCTTGAGATTCTGAAATTTCCACTTGTTGATATGCAATACGTTTCACTAGTGCTTTACAAGTTATTCATTAGTCGAATGTCTGTCAGCGGACCTATCTTAACGAGACCGTTACACCTGTGCTCGTTAGTCAGTCTGCGGCGCTGCACCAGCCACCGGTCGGTGAACTTACATTTATCTAAACTAATGATAGAGCCGGCGATGTCCTTGTGGTCGAGCGGCGGCGCGACCTCCAGGTGCCTGCGGCGCCGCACCAGCCACCAGTCCGCGAGGAATATGCCCAGCGCCACGATCTTGATGCCGCCGCACAGGCCCACGTACCTGCCACACACGATACAATGCTTATTACACCACCGTATTGAGACTGTCTAACTCTAAAGCTGGCCTTACTCAACTGGAATCCGTCACGGAATTCAGAAACTGAATTTGAATTCTGGTGTGTGAATTCGCTCTTTAGAAATGTATGGAAAGATGTGCGTTCGGAATTCAAATAGTTAAATTCTTCATAATCGTCAGTATTTCTGTAAAAATCGGAATCGGAAACATTCAAGACGGGACCTATTCCCGTCTTGAATTTTTCCGATGCCGATTTTTTTTGTTTTGTATAGAATTCCGTGCGTCCGGAATAAAGATCATTAATTCAGTTTCTGAATTCCGGGACGTATTCCGACTGTGTAAGATCAGCCTAAATATCGTAGATATCTCTGTGTAAACGAAATAGAATGCGGTATTAAGTAGGTAAACGAGACGACTCTGACACAGTGTGTAGTAAATAGGCGTACGATCTGTGTGATGGGAAGCAGTCATTGTAGCCTATGGAAGCTTGTGACACCAGAGGGATAACTCGCGTTGCCGAGCTGAAATAAGTAAGTAAATATTCCTAGACTAGTTCCAAACTAAGCAAAGCTACTAAGGCTACTAGATAACTGATAATATACTTAAATACATTTTTTTTTTAAATGCTTAAAGGTATATAATCCATAGAAAACAGCCAGACCACAGATTACATAATAGTTACTTCGTAACAGATACTTCACTCAGTAGAAAATTTCCAATACCTACTGCTATAATAGCCTACTCCGTCGCGTCAGCAACCGCTGCATGCTAAAATGTGCCTAAATGCTCAAGCGTACAGTTGTGATTGCTTCGCACCGCAATCGCAGGGCCTGAATTTGGTCCACAAACGGTCCGAAACCGCTTTGGCCGGGCGGTAGGTAACTATAGCGCGCAAGTACATGGAGTGACGGAGGCCTGCCCAGACCAAGACAAACAGTCAGAACAACAGAGAGAAATATAAGTTATCTATACCACTAAGGTGACGAAAAAAGGTAAATAGTCATACCTATATCTAAATTGTTCGATGTCGTAGAGCAAACATCGGCCGCCTTTCTCCCCGCTGCAGGACTGCTTCCAGAGCAGGCACGTGGAGTCGATCAAGTTGCCGAACACTATCGGCGCGGGAATGTAGCCGAATAGGCGAAATATCACGAACTGCATGCCCAGCGCGAACGACCGCTCTTCCTCGCTCACGGATCTGTAAACAGAGGAAACAATACATAAATATTTCGGACAAATTACACAGCGCCATCTAGTCCCAAATTAAGCACAAAGCTTGTACTATGGGTACTAGACAACTGATAAATGTGTTTAATTACATATTTTTTTGTAAATAAGTACATACTTATAATACATAGATTCGCCCGTGGATTTTGCCTGTTTTTGCAACATTTTCATTGATGCTCCGCTCCTATTAGTCTTAGTGTGATGTTATATATTAACCTTCCTGGATCTATCCAACACTAAAATAATATTTTGATTTCAACCAGGAGTTCCTTAAATAGTGCATTCACCAAACAAACAAACAAATTCTTCAGTTTTATAATGTTAGTATAGATTTATCTATTGCCGAGGTGAGCGTATTTACCTGAGCACGATCATGAGCAGCGGCATCTGCGTGACGGCGACCACGAAGGTCATGAAGAAGAGCAGCACGAGGAAGGGGAAGATGGTGGTGCAGGGCGGGTTGCAGGCGCCGGCCGTGGCCACGGGCACCACCGTCACCTCGCTGCTGCTGAAGTCGTGCGACGCGCCCGCTGTCAGCGCAGACGCCGATGCGCCGCTCACCACCACGCCCATCGGCATCTCGTGACTGTTATCGTGGACGCCTGCACAGTTCACCCACCACATTTATATTAGTGACTAGCCTGTTTCAGACTTTCCGTGGATTGTTCAATCGAAAGCTAGATGGGCATCTCGTATCACATTTTTGACATAGAACTTCTTTACGATAGCTTGACTTGAGAGTACTGGTGAATGCGTGACTAGAGCGTTACGGAAACGGTTAACGGAAGTTGAGAGGGAGATAGAAGTTAGTAGAGCTAAAGAAGTTTTAATTCAGTCGTGTGGTCTAAAGCACTTCCGCAAACTTTTTGTGTTTAAGGTACATCTAGGAAAGCGAAAATTTCGGAGGTACATCATAAATGAAAAATCTGGTGTAAGTATTTTTCTTCTGCCCGTCTATGTAACTTTATGAGATAACCTTATTTTTCCGAGGCACACCAACCAATGACCACGGCACACCAGTGTGCTGCGGCACACACTTTGCGGAACACTGGTCTAAAGCACACTCGTTTTTTTTTTCGCAAAAAGTACCATCACGCCCACGCTCATTTCTTCGTCGTGGGTCGTGGATTCAAATCCCACCTAGGCCAGGTGAATTTCCATTTTTAAATATTTTCCGCATACTTCGCTTCAAGCAATAATGACCCGTATGTCAACTGACTTAAGGTTCATAAAACTATGACATGAAAATGTTCGAGAGACATTATCGATGTCTACCGAAGGGAAGTACATACATGTACATACGAGAACATTCGGGAACCCTTGCCGGCGGATATAAATAGCGATCGCCGCGGCGCATAGGCAGTTCAGTTTGGACTTCAGAAGAGTTAACTTCGAGCGAATCTACCTGCGAGACAAGTGATAACCTATGATCTCAGCGATACTATTGGACTTCGATTTGACCTGCGATTTGGAATCTTCGTGTGGACTTCGTGTTGGAAGGCCTGCAGACCAGACCCTGCGTGAATAAATCCTTGGAAGTTGTCATTGGCGTTTTACATCCAAATCTAGAACCCTAGCTCGTAACAATAATAATCTGGCAAGTTGGCTGAAATCAACTACTCACATGCACAGTTGCTGAAGTTGGATCTTGAGGCGAATGCAGCAGCGCAGCCGGCGTGGCACGGGGAGAAGTAAGTGAGGCCGTTGTTGCCGCACACCGGCTCCATGTCCGTCTCTGTGCACAGGCAATTGAAGTTGCACGCAGCGGTCAGATTCACCTTGAACGGCTCCAGGTTGCTGCGAGAAAAAAGGAAAATAGTTACGTTTCTACACTCGTGTCTGTTTTAAGGATTTAATATCTCATATTATGTCGGTCGAGGACGTTCATTGGTAAACTTATTCTTCTTACTGTCTATATACCTACTATACATATATTCTTCTAATATATATGTATAAAATTTTCGTGTCACAATGTTAGTTACCATACTCCTCCGAAACGGCGTGACTGATTTTTATGAAATTTTATATACTTATTCAGTAGGTCTGAGAATAGGTTGTAATCTATTTTTATGGCAAAACAACTTTTGCCGGGCCAGTAGTATATAAATAAAAATGAATGTTGCTAAGCGCAAAATTCGAGAACGGCTTGATCAATTCTGCTAATTTTTGTTTTCATATTTTCGTTAAGGTGTTAAGGAAGGTTCTTATGGAGAGAAAATATTTTAAATTGCGAATAAAATAAAATACCATTTTTTACCCGTGCGAAACCGGGCCGGCAGCTAGTATACAATATATCGTATGTATACATCGGCTCCTTGAGATCTTTACCAGATCGTCTGATCATCCAGTGGGAGAGCTACATACGTCACACTTTTCAGCCCTCTTTCGCATACTTTAAATAGGTATACAGACAGCATTTTGAGTGAAACAAATTACTAGTTAATTGTATAACGATAATTTTAATTAACTACGCTCAGCTATCAGTGTTCAGTACTGTTTCCAAATGAGAGAGCTCATTAACTTCTTAAGAACTGTATCTAACAATTTAACTCATTACCTGTATATAGGCCATAAGAAAAATAAATATTACAAATGGAAAATAATAACATAAGCGGCTAAAAATTACTAAATAGGCGACTAAAATACTAGGTTAGGTTAGGTTTGGTATGTTTATATTGTCTTTAGTGGCCAGGTTAGTAGAATAGTCGCCCAGTTTTATAATTTTAGATGGCCTGTTTATAACTACCCATTACAAATTACATGGAAATGTATGGAGAAACACACTAATTTGTGCAAATTAGTGTATATAGGGTAACTGGTAATTAGTGGACGATACTTAAATACATGATTGTATCATGATACATGATATAAATAGCTTACGTAACAAAACAATTTTTTGTTATTTATACTCAGTATTTTAATTTCCTATGTAAAGTCTGAAGAATAAAAGATTATTCATTTTATAAATATTATTAGATTCCAATAGGCTTGTGAACAATGTAGACCATAAATTAAATTAAATATTCATTTATTTCAGATTTGAGTATCCATATAAAACATTATCATCATGTATAAAATTAATTATTTAACATATCAAAGTTATTTTCAAATTATTTTAAAATGAGTGTCAATTCAATAAGTAAGTACGAGTATAGTATAAGTACCCTAATTCGATCTAATTTATTTGATAGATAGCTGTACAGTGGCTTTATTTTTGTTAACACATCAGTAATGATTGACATACATTTGAATAATTTTCGAATATAGCATCTAAAAACTTGTTTATTATATTGACATAACAATGAGTAGGTTAGAAGAGTGGCTGCCTATTGAATAAAATAATTTACGTAATGGGCTATAAAGTTGGCGTGTAAGTCTGGTTCGTGTAGATATTTTTTATAAATGCGTTGTGAGTCTCAAGGGCATCGTAATATTGCTCCTGTGACAATTAATTTCACGCTTGCCGCTTTTAGTCCCGTTCACACTGGAGACACAGTAGTCTTGAGTAGTACATGTACGATGTACTAATAAGTGACGGTACTTGACACTGTACTAAAAGAAACGTTACCAAACGCGAACTCTTATTCGGACTAATCGGACTATTCGTACAGTGTACTAGGTTATCCAAGCCCGAAACACTTGTCTGTCTGTGGTCTGTCCGAGAGACAAAGAATAAAGCGTCTCGCAATGTTATCGCAAGAGTAAGCGAGATAGGAGGTAAGCGCACTGCACTGGTATAAATCGCTTTCAGCGCCGTTTCGTTTTATTCATAGAAAATCTTATACAACGCTGTATAGTGCTTGTAATTACCAAATTTACATTGATCACTTGATTATATTGTCGGCTACATTTCTGAGTACTAATAGGTACTAATAGTACTATTAAGGTGTACTAGTACATTAATCGGACTGTACTATTACAGTGCGCACCTAAGAGTGTCCGATTAAGCACAAGACTAAGACACAGCGGCGGGAATGTGTGGTCAGTAGGGATTGCAATCCGGCATCATTTTCAGTCCGGCCGGATCCGACCCGATTCCCATCGATCCGGCCGGATTGATCAAATCAGAATGATTTTCGCTTTTCAATTCAAAATGAACTGTTAGTAAGTGAATCAAGTGTCATGTACATACTTTATATAGGTAGTTTATAAAAAATATATAAAATCAATTTTATTTCTAATCTAATGGTAAGATTAGACAACGAGCAAACAATTAAAATCTAGTAGTATAGGTAACCGGTAAAATTTTAACGATGTATCGACTAACGAATAGCTCAGTCTTCCTAGATTTCACTTTCACAGATAGATCCATTATTTTAGTAAGTAACTTTGAATCTGTCTAAAGAATGGCACAATTATCACAATAATGAGTTTGTTTTATAATTACAACTCTTTAGTTTAATCAGCTTACGATAAATAATTATTTTAAGTAGAATTTTAAGTAATAATTGTCTTAATATTCATTATAGGTATATTATACGAAAATCATTTTTAATTTGAAAAAAGGATCGTAGAAAATAAATAGTGTTAATTGTGACACCACGCGCAATGCAGTTAAAGTACCTACTCATGCAGAGATCTATTATTTTGCCAAAAATTGCTAGCACCGGATCCGTAGTACGGATCCGGTATATTAGTACCGGATCCGGTAACCGTTTAATAATGCCGGATCCGCCGGATTACCGGATCCGGTTTTCCGGATTGCAATCCCTAGTGGTCAGTCTCTCCCGTGAGAAATTAAGTCATTAACTTTATACTACACAGACTCAAAAAATGCTCTCTTACTGTTGCGAAGAAGAAAATACGTCTACTTCTCCCATACAAACAAACGAGAGGAAAAGGTGTGTAAATTTTCATTATTATCTTTTGGTTTAGCGAGAGGAAAAAGTTTATGAAAATTCATTGCTAACGTCTTTTTATTTTTTCACTTTTTGACAGCATGAATTTAATTACTGGTTTTACGTCCCTGGATATGAGTCCATTAGAGTAAGATTTTTGTATTTTCTTCGTAATACTATGACGTACACTCATGTACGTCATAGTATTAGTCATAACATGTACACTCTATCATGCTTAGAGTAAAGACCTACCTCAACTGCACATGGCGCAAACTTTAGATTAGCAAACGAAGCTCTGGCAAAACAGAGGTAGGACATATCGAATCCGGCTTAAGAAGTCCCTCAGTTTTTTTGAAAAAAGCAGGCAAATGAAAATCCGTTTAAGGATTGTTGTGAGGTTGTGAATGAGGTGACAAGTCATGAGGAGATAATGCGTTAGCTGCGGGGTTGCTATAGCGGGAGCTTTACTGCTTGTATTATTATCGTGTATAGGCTATGGTCGTCACTTTATATCAGGCGCATCATGTATACAAAGTATCCATCCCACATGATATCAAAATAATCAATTCCCTAAAAATAAATGAGAATAAATATAATTATTTAAACTTATTATAACAGTAATAGTATTAATACCTGTTATTGGTGTACGGGATAGTGGTGCCAGCCATCTTGATGTTGTCGCAGCCCAGGAAGAAAAGTAAGGCGTAGCAGGACAGACAGATAGTGTTAGATATGAGCACGAACTGGACCGCGCCCTTTGGCCGCAGCTCCAGCCGCTTCAGCAAACACCCGCCCATGAATATACCGATGCATGCACCGGGTATTGCAATTGAGCCTGTTCAACAAGAAAAATATGAATTGTTATATGTTATGTATGAGAGAGACGTAGTGCAGGTGTCAAACAAACGACGGCATCAACTCAAATTTACCTACACTTACTACCTTACTTTATATATATATAAAATTGATTAGGTATTTGTAATACATATAGTATATACAGGACGGCACAGACACAAAGAAAAATCCCTATTTGATATACATACCATAATTATTATCAGTTAATGCTATACTACTTCGACAAAGTGTTATTTAAAAATATAATCGTTTCCGAGATGCGAGCAAGCAATAGTAATGACATATAATGCTATTGGCTGTTGAATAGATAATTAAAAAAATATTGACAACGATAATGAGGGTATGGTATAATCGCTTCATTGGGGCTGGCTTGAGTTACATTTATGTACCGTCGGTTCCCTAAGATAACTGACCACTTAGCCATACAATTCAGTATGGCAAGGTGGTCAGTTACATATTCATATTATATTCATATATTTTATTTGCGAACATGGGTAATGTAACAATACAGATCGAGTACAACAAATTAGTTCTACCATATTCTACCTTACGGCGTGCAAATTTATAAAATTTATATAACACAATTCACAATGTCATCAATTTAAACAGTTAATTGTCAATCAGATTAAATATTAATATCTTACCTTTGGGAATCAATTGTTTATGGCTCCTATTCTAACAGAGGGCGCTATATTTATATTTATTCTTTATTGCACATACATAAATTATACAGTACAGATAGTATACATTATATAATTAAGCAAAGTCGACCTTATCTCTTTAAGAGATGTCTTCAAGCTATATGACATTTTCAACAATTACCTAAGTAATTATTATTGTAAAGAGTACAATTGTGCTATAAAATTTTGCGGATCGTAGGTTCGTAAGCCGTGTGGTTTCTGGCAGACTAGAATAGAATTACTCCGTCTCTTCCCGTGGATGTCGTACAAGGCGACTAAGGGAAATACATTATAAACCATCGATCAGGCCTCCCCAACCCGTCTGGCCAGCGTGAGGAGTGTAGGCCAAATCCTCCTTCTGTCTAGGACGGACGAGAGAGGGTCGTGCTCCTGTAGTGGAGACTAAAATGACCTGATGATGATGAGGTTAGTAACCAGCGGTAGGTAGATAGGTAGGTAGGTAATTTAGGTGTTGTTTCTACAGAAAGTACGCTTACCAGTAAAAACACTAGCTTGACTTTTGCCGAGGCTGAACTGAGTCTCGAGGTACTTGGGCAGGAACACCACGAAGCCGGACACGATCATCAGTTCCATGCAGGCGCCGAGGCAGGTCACCACGTACACTGGGTTCTTGAGCAAACGCCACATCGACACTGGGATATCTGTAAAAACAAAATATAAATAACATATCTGCTTTATCGATTGGGGTGCTTTCGGCTAACTCGAATATCAAAAGTTTAAATACAAGTTAGATTTTCTAAATATTATAGCAATATATTATATTTAATTCCGTAATTCGATTTTTTTCTCCGTAGCCTTTACAATGGCGCTGATTGATAGATAGATCATGATGAGCTAAATGAAACTAGATAATTAGATGAAATTTGAATACTAAGTATCATCTGTTTGTAATACTATACTAATATTGATATATTAAACTACTCTGTCTTATAATTTTTTTGTGTTTTTTTTTATACTACGTTGGGTGGTAGACAAGCATACGGCCCGCCTGATGTGAAGCAGTTACCGTAGCCATATTAACGCTCTCAACATAACATATTGCTCACGCGCCGCCACCCACGCTACCACCGCAGCAACTCCTTCCTTTCTGGTGACCTCACTCACTCGCAGGAACACAACAACCCTCAAGGGAATTGTTATTTGACTGCGGTATTCTGTGAGGTGGAGGTACATATCCCAGTCGGGTAGCTTACAATTACGCTCCCTACCTCTCTTTTCGCCAGAGCTTCGTTTGTCAGTCAGCAGGGTGTACCGCGTGCAGGTGAAGTTGGCTTTAGTTCAAAGATCTGGAAGAACCACTTACACCCCAATTTTGTTTTTTTGTTTTAGACAACTTCTGCATTGTCTAATAATTATAGCAAATGCAAGTGCTGTTACATTTATTGTAAAAAAAAAGAACATGTATTATACAGCTTAAGTAATAGTGTAAACAATTGTTGGCAAGCCAATAAATAAACAAAAAAGTAACAGTAATAATTAAATTATTTTGAGATAAGAAGCTTATGGCACCGTTGAACGTGCCAGTCTTAATCGATCACGCAAGTTAAGCGATTTCGATCGTAGCCTGTCGTGTGATGAAGATAGCTTAATGCAGAATAATTCTTTTAATTTTTACGCAGTTACCTTTAATATCTTTCCCGTAGCCGGTGTCCTTGATGTCAGACTGTGGTTTAGGAGGCTTGGCTGTGCCAGACCCACTTGCAGCAGCGGCCTTTTCTACTAGTCTAATCTTCTCCTTTTCACGAACGAGGACTTTCGGAAAGGAGAAGAACGGAATAGCAACCAACATCAGCAGAAGACCACAGAGTAGAAATCCACCCCACCACATGCCCACCCATCGGTGGTCCCCAGAGTCTGAAAATATATAGAGAGATATGGTGAATAGTGAGAAGTTCGATCGTGATTTTAGCTTTAAAGTTCCTAATTTAAGAAACAACAGGGCTTCGACAACTTTAACTTATTGACTGGTGAACAATAGTTTATAGTTCATGCCGGCCTCGCTTTGTCTTTTCTTATACTATGTGTGTGTGTGTGTGCGCTGTGCTACAATACACGGATTGTATCACGGCACACACATATAAATAAAGGTTACAAAGATGCGAATTTAATATACATATATAGTAAATTCGCATCTTTTTTAGCCTTCGATTAGAAAGACGGGGTTAAAGTGTTGGTCAGTGTATCTATCTATATGTCCTCGTAGCCATAGCTACCAAACGCATGCTCCCATTTTGATTCAAGTAGTATTTTTGTTTAAATTGTAAATTAGTCAAAAGTTCTCAGATATGATTCAAGAAAATTGCACAGCGTCATCTAGTCCCAAACTAAGCAAAGCTTACTATGGATACCAGATAACTGACAAATGTACATAGGTGCTTAAATATATATTTTTTGGAAATACATAAATATAGATAGATGGTTATAGACAATGGAGAGATAGGTTATAGATACGTAATGACAATCAGGGTCTGTTGATGGAGCTAGAATATTTTCTTTCTTGGTCGAGATTAAATTTTCAATGTACAGTTGTAGGTTCTAACGAAGAACTATATAGCATATATGACAGCACAAAGCACAATAGCTCAATGTTCGTTGGTTAGTCGCCCTTATTTTTACAAGTATCTGAGTAAGTACATGGAACTGATAGACATACTCGTACATGATCAAGCGCCATAAATCGCTAAAAAACTAAAAGTTTTATAGTGCGTAATATAAAGAAACTGCTTACAGATGAAATCGTCTAGAGTCTAACCCAGCCATTCTCTAAGTGCGTTCCCCGTACCCCTGGGAATAAAAAAATCAAAACACCTCTCTCTAGTCGAACGTTTTATTGGAGGTTTCTGTCACTTCCGTCAAGTATTTCGCTTTTCAAAAGGGTTCTGTGATTTAAAAAGTTTGAGAACCGCTGGTCTAACCAATTGACAAACATCTGTATATAAACCTAACACACGAATTAGGAAATCCGTACAATTATACAGAAAACAGAAGATAGAAAGTAGATTACTTACCTAAAGGTATAATAGTGCCGGAGAATGAGTCCATGTGGAAAGACAGTAGGTAGGCACCCAGCAAGAATCCGAGGACAGGACCGAAAGCAGCCATACTATACATACAACCTGAAACAATTTTAATCTTAATATATAAAAATTTCGTGTCAAGTTGTTTGTCCACGATGGAATCCGAAACTACTGAATCGATTTAAATCAAATTTTGCACACGTGTTCAGTTTGATCCAACTTGAGATATGGGATAGTTTTTAAGTCAATTATAAAACAAAAGCACTTATAATTATTTTCAACATAAAGTTATTTTGGATGGATGTGGATCAGTAGTATCTTTAAAGCCAAAACCAACCTCACTTGCACATGCATCCCACCGGCTAGCAAAAAGTCTTTGAATGAGAAATTGGACATGTTGAGCCTATACTGGTGTAATCATAAAGATTTGATAATAATTGATCTTTCATTTGTTGGATTTGTTTCCGCCCCGAATAGCAGAATAAATATATTAAAAAATCGGAAAAAATAACGTAAAAATATTTAAAGGCGATACGAAGTTCGCCGGGCCAGCAAGTAATTATATAAAGAAACACGTTTTAGGCCGTTCGCAATGGCCAGGTACACTAGCTACGTCTAAATCCTTTCACATTTAGAAGTTAATAATTAATTTATAAATATTGTTCAATTCGATGTAACTTTTGACGTGACAAAGGAGAATTTAGCCAATGAAATTTGCCATACATATAGAATATGATCTGGAATTCTGGATTGACACAAAGAATATTCCCGGTATCCTGTTCATGTGGAGCAAAGCCGCGGGCAGCAGTTAGTTAATATATATATATATAGCACTATAAGTTCCAATTAACCGATTTCTATAAACATCTATAATAAATACTAATTACGAGTGTTTACAATACATCTATAATCTATTGTCTACCACCCGATGTATTATAAAAAATCAGTATTCAGTATCCTTATGTCAGCTCGTCCCGTACTAATATTTTTAATTACTGTAGTTAATAATTAAACATTTTATTGCCTAACTCCTAAATTCTCCATTCTTTAAAATTGATAGGTAAAACACGAGATTTTGAAACCTGTGGTAAAAAAGAAAATATAAAATGAAAATTAAGAACGAGCTAGACATTTCATTGGTAATTAAATCTATTGTTCAAATTAAATTAGTAATTACTCTGCTTTAATGGCGGCAAGCGACAGTCACGACAATTATTTCGTTGTCAATGTGACTCAACAATTTTTAATTTAATCAAATGTAATGGAAATAGTAAAATTTTAATTAAGCTGTGTTCTACATGCAGTTCCAATTTCTAGACTCCACAGTAGTCTAGAGATTGGACTGGTAGCCCCTTAGGCTGCAATTACACTGTCATAAAAATATGTCCATACATCTAGGAATTAAATATATATGACATGATAGTGTAATAATAACATATGATCATATTTAAGTCATATGTTGATATTACATGATTAAATAAATAAATATTTCTGGACAATTTACACAGCGCCATCTAGTCCCAAATTAAGCGCAAAGCTTGTGTTATGGGTACTAGGCAACTGATAAATGTATGTACTTTATACCTTTTTTTTATGTAAATACTAAGTATGTATTTACAAAAAAAAATGTATTTAAGTACATAGAAAACACCCAGACCAAGACAAACAGACATGTTCATGCACACAAATGTTTGTCTTGTGCGGGAATCGAACCCACAACCTCGGAGTCAAAGTGGCCATTGCTAACCATTCGACCACCGAGCTCGTCAAAATCGTCGTGATTGTAGATATATCATATTTATTTGATTCCTAGACCTATGTTCATATTTATGTGATAGTGTAATCGTAGCTTTAGATAGAGGTGCTACCAGTCTACAGTCTCAGTGATTCCCAAACTGTTGTTGTAGCGGAACACTAACCAATACCCTTTTATTTTATGGAACTCAACATCAAATAATTGTAGATATAAAATGTTTTAAATAAAAAAAACCGACTTTGTTTTATTTAACTCTGGTGACCATTCTGCAATCTTAAGGTTCCGCGGAACACACTATAAGAATCGCAAATTTTTAGAATCTGTTAGGCTGCGGTTTTCTGCAAGATAGACGCTACTTTACATAAGACCGCAGCCAATAACAACTCGCAACTCCTGGAGGGTTCCTGTTACGCGGAATTTCTGTGTTAACAGCTGGGACATAAGCGCGGGAGATGTAGGCGACTATATCGGTAACTGACATATCACTTCACTGCCCTGGCCCTGCTTTGCAGCTGACAGCTTATTTGGTAATATACGTAGTACAAAAAATATAAATAACATGAAATAAAATAAAAAAGCATTATAATTATCGTTGCTTTAGCTTTCCTGTATTGATAGAACATCAATTTCTAAAGAACGTTTCCAACTCAGGTTTAGTTAATCGATGTGTTTACATTAGTTTCATTTGATAAGGTGTGTTTCATTAACTAAACGCTGAACAATAAAGTTGTAATGTCATATCGATAATCGAGGTAATTATATATATCGACGATGGAAAGGAAAATGAAATGAAATTGAGATATATAAGTTCGAAAGAATTATTGACATGTAAATTTCAATTTCATTTAAAATTTCGTTGCATTTGTTTTTTGTTTCCATCGTCGATATCGTTGATTTGCTATACATATAAATTTTATATCAATTTCTAAAGTTAGTATTTTTCGTAAATTTATGTTTCTATTATGCAATCGAGTTGAAGACGAACGATTCGAGCACGATAAATTGATTTAAACCATTACATAAAATCTTTTTCAATTAGACTGAAAATTATATCTAAAGTCATTCCTATTATGTTATGAGAATGTATATTACAAGGTACATCTGTACCATTAAACAAAACTATATGTATGTTTGTGATTTTAAAATAAAAGACAAAAATGTGACATTTATTTGCTTAATCAACAAACGTCTGTTTTAAGAATTTTTCGCGGTTCATGAGAATGTTTAATTCAAATAGGCTTCGAAACGACAAAAAGGATATTAGGCTTAAAAGTAGAATTTTTATTTTCTGTATATTTCAATATTCTTGTAGGACTAAGTATTCACGTGAGCAAAGCCGCTGGCAGAAACTAGTTGGCTAATAAATTCGATTAGGCTGAAATATTGCACAAAGTTTGCCACGTGAAACCCGCACCGGTTACTAGGGGAGTAAAGGCTGCAACAGTCTCGCCTGCAGGTATTGCGGACGAAAACTAGGTCATTCTTGTTTTGTGTGGTCGCAAATGGCGTGGAATCGCGGCAAATATCACAGACGGCAATGACTTGCCAAACTGCCGTGCATGAGAGGCAGTTTCATTTGTATTATTAACCTACTAATATTGTAAGTTTCTGAGGATAAATGTATGGATGTTTCGTTAAAGTGTGGTGTAGTGTAGTGTATCTATGTAAAATGTTTGTTAGGAGTCTATTACATTATGATGTTTTCAGACAGTCTATTATGTGTCATCTCGTTAGTAAAGTGAGGTGTAAGCGAGGCGACATGATGATAGACAGTCTGAAAACATCATATATATTATGACGTTACTCTTTCACGAGTAGGGCGTTACTCTTTCTTGAGTAGACAGTTGAATGTATTCGGATGGAACTTCGCAAAAACATAGATTATGTCTTGCATTAGATTTTTTTATTCACATTGTGTGTTCAAGCAGGATGAACAGTGTATGGATGCTACAATTTCAAACGCGACAGATTGCAAAATGGATAAATGTTTGCTACTCAGACTGCATTCAACTGAGTCGATTTTATAAACGAGTTGATTTGGATATGAAAGGTAAGGTGTGGGTTTACATTACTATATATTTACTATCTATATCATTTCATTATGTTTATTAACCGATTATGGCGAAATGAAAAGGAAGGGTTATGATCTTTTCCAGTCTATCGTATGGTTTTCTCCCTAGCACTTAAACTATTTATCCAATTTCGACAAATAAGGTGTCATTTGATTCAATATTATGGCCCGTGTAACATCGACTACATTTCAACTGACCCCGCCGAAGTGATTTTTTTTCGTAGTCGGTTTACAGTTTTCTAAACTTTTTCTTGTTTATTTGGTAATATTACATAATGTAAAAATATTAAGATACAATATTATTTATGGTTCTGATGTTGTATCCGTTTTTGGAACTACTAACATTATTCTCCATTTGTTCAATCAAGAGCAATGACTTCAATAACGGTTACTGAACGTAACCAATTTAAAATGTAAATCGAAGTCTATAAATTGAATTGAGAACATTATTTAAAGTAGAATTGTCTTATTATACGTTACTTTTATGAAGAATTAAGGACAATAATAGCCTATGATAGTCTCCAGTGTTCAAGTTATTTATATATACATATATATATACATACTCTTAAATTAACAAAATCGGTTTAGAACAATTAACAAAGAAACACACTTTCGCATTTATTAGTCAAGGCACAGATTAATATGTATTATAATGACGTAATCAAGTTCAATAAAAACAATGAGTTTTTATTGAACTTGATAATAAATAATGGGAATAAAGCTTTATAAACTTACAATATCTTTCACATCTCGGGTCTCTCTTTGAGATGACAAACAGCTAAAAGGAAGCGTGATTAGAGTGGTCTTGTCAAGAGACGACACAAGAGGCTCTTCGTCGCACACCTGCTTTCTGCACAAGTACGCCCCATTAACAACCCTCAGTCAGACGATGATATAAAAACATATTATAGACTTATAACAACAACATATTATAGACTTACAAAAAGAATATGTTTTGTATAAATAAAATCGCTGGTACAATACAGACTGGTTTCGCCTTACAGTATTAACAAGATCGGCTCGTTTCCTGAACATTCGTGATCCAGAACGATACCAGAATATTTTGAGACGCGAAACCGGTCGGTAAAAATACATTTATTTGTACTGTACTTAACAATAGGTACAAGTGGTAGCTTTTGTACAAAATGTCTACAAATTTCCATCAATGTCAACAATTATCATAATCGACATGGATAAATAACAAATATGGACCAATGTACTTACTCACTATCTTGCGTTCGCGATTCGGCATATTGCAAGAGATTTTCAAAAACCTTACTTCAACTTTACACACTAAGCCTCTATCAAATTTCAAGTTTCTATGATCGGTTTAGGCTGACTATTTTTTTTTTAATATTAATAATATTATTTTGATATGAGGTACTGATTATTTTTCTTTTTATATGTAGAGATTATACACCTAATCCTCATTTAGTAGTTTATGTATTTTTGAATGAAACTATCTATTAATTGCGACTTCATCCGCGTGGTTAGGTAATAAACTTCTAATTATTCAATCGAACGAATGTTTCGCTTAAATTTTCAAGTACGATTCTTAAATGTTTCCGGGATAAAAAGTTTCCTATGCGTAACGCTATAAATCTTCCTTTACTGAAAATCTAATTAAAATCGTATTAGCCGTATATTAACCCAGGACGAATAGATCAAACTTCTCAATTTAATTTACATAATATTTGATTTATGCATAGATGTAGGGCAAGACACAAGCATAGTTTAAATAAATTATGTACGTAACAGTTCCAAAACTATGTCCAGTCCTGATACACTCAACTATGAAATTCTCTACTAAAATTGTTAATTAGTTAGTTGTTATCTTAATATATAAAAAAATTGTGTCACTTTGTTTGTCCGCGATGGAATCCTAAACTACTGAACCAATTTTAATAAAATTTTGCACAGTGTGTGCCGTTTGATCCAACTTGAGAGATAGGATAGTTTAACTTATCGAAAAAATTAACGTAAAAATATTTAAAGGCGATACGAAGTTCGCCGAGCCAGCTAGTATTAAATATACGGTACAAAAGATACGTGTACCTATTTTTGTACCGTTGTGTGTTGATGTCGTGTCGAATTTTGATTTCCGTAGCAAATAAATATAATTAATTTGCAATGGTATGCAAGGTTACAGGTACAAAGTCAATCTGCCAAACACAATCCAATCGAGGTTTCATAACGTGATTGCGAGTTGCGGCGCACCACTGCCTTTATCTGGAGAAAGTATCATACCCATTATCTTCTATTTCACAGATTTTATGACGAATTGCCTGCTTCAGTAATTACAAAGGTCTGCGCGAAGTTACAGCAATCAATAACAAAAAGAGTTAATGGATTTATCTTAACTTTATCTATTTGTCTTTTACAAGAAATGCCCTTAGAAATAACTTTCTGTGAGTTCGTCCAACGATACTTGTATATTTCTTCATCCTTTGAATCCCAATTTCGTGTAAGAAAACACATAGAAACTGGGGTCGAAAATTTCATGTATTTTACGATCAAGCTCTTTTAGGTTATAATGTACCTATGTGAAGTGATACGGAAGGAGAGTTTTAAATATATCTATGTACTATTTTTAACTAGCGACCCGCCCCGGCTTCGCACGGGTGCAATGCTGATACTAAATGTACTACACAAGGTCTTTGCGCTTTGTCCTATCCAGTCCTTCCCCAGTTATAGGCACACGCCGCCGGCTCCGCGGCCGGTACCGCCACAGCCGTTATGTCCCTGCATTTTAAATGTGTAATATCTTCTAAACTATTCATTTAAATTACATGCTGTGAAGGGCCATATTGATCTATATTAAATGCGCAATGTATTTAAGGTACTTAATTGGATAAGGATTAATTCTGTATTGCTTAAAATCGCTTCGTAAATAAGGCATTATTTCTTGTAAAAAGCAAAGGATAAGAATAACGGTTATTGTGTGTTACCACTAAGAGATAGACATATACCATCGCGAACATTTTTGTAGACCATTTTAAGGTGAACAATACTGTACTACATAATTTTGATCTATCTCGTTGGGTTCAGCCAGCGTTTGCAATGAAAGAGCAAAAAAATGTGTTTATTTACGACATCACATTAGAAACCTCTAAATTATCAGTGTTTTTCTACTATGTTATGCATATATTATACATATAAACTTTCCAGTTGAATCACTCTATCTATTAAAAAAAACCGCATCATAATCCGTTGCGTAGTTTCAAAGATTTAAGCATACAAAGGGACATAGGGACAGAGAAAGCGACTTTGTTTTATACTATGTAGTGATAAGGGAATCAATGTCATATTGCGACACATTTTGGTCAAATATATTCAACTGTGCTTTATGTGATTTGATGGGGATCCATATTTTTTTTATCACATCACATCGGGCGCCAAACACGCGTACGACCGGCCTGATGTGCGTTGTCTACAGATGTACACAGTTTCAGCGAGGCTTGCGGGTGATCTCTCTCACACAAGATTTCTCAAGGGTGTTGTTTGTTTTTTTTTTTTTGTCCAAATGGCTATTAATTATTTTTATTATTTTTTATTTAGAAACATGAGACTTTATGGACTCCTTGGACCCTACTTTTTGTCAATCATTATTGTTTTTAAAAAGAATACATTAATAGATTTAATCCAAATGGTATGTATGCATGGTGGTAGTGTGGCTTAGGCTGTAATGGAGACCCACTTATCACTAATGAGACGTACATGTAGACGAGTACAATAATGCACTACAAAGAGAATGTAGTTTGTATCCTTCCATACATATCTTTTAAAATGCGAAGACTATTTCTTTATACGTTCGTTGCTTCACAGGTATAAATTATCTAGTAAATTGGCGTTAACTGGGAACGAGGAATATTATCACAATTGAAGCGAAGCCTAGTAGTTACTGAACCATAAATATAATAATCCTTAACGGTAGACTGGAAAAGAAATTATAAAGCGAGTATTTGCCGGCGGAGAGCACCTGCTTCCTGTAGCAAGTGTCGGTAGTACCGTGGAAAATCAATATCGATGACAAATGGATATAATTAGGCGGGAGGCCAAAAGAATATTCTCGGTACTTACAGAGGCCATAAACTAAATACGGAACCATTTATTGGACGGCTATCAGTGTGAAAAACAACTCTGTAAAGAATATGAGTAATGGGATAAAGTTTGAAAGGAAACTCGCCTAGCAGTTCGGAAAGTATGTACGTGTATTACTAGATCTACTTGTACGTCAGCTGGTTGCAGATGGTATGCTGAAAATAGTTATTTTTCTGAAGCTACGAGTAACCTCCGACTGAAAAGGAGGGGTGCTATTTGTTATATCTATATATGAGGAGCTCGATGGCGTTGTTGCGCGTGTCAGTCTAATCGAACACGCAAGTTAAGCAACGTCGATCACATACTGTTTATGGATGGGTTTATTTATCATCAAGTACATATAAAAGGCGGGCCCAGTGCGAATGCCCTAATAGACACGTAAATAAATTTCACAAAGGCGTAAGTTTACCTGAATAGTACAGATAATAAACACGCTATGTTGTTATCGTAAATATATATCATATGAACTACACGGCTCGTGACGTGACTGTCTGGTTCACGTGCACTTGCATCTCGCTCCGGTGCTATAAAACAGCAGGATCCATTTAATAAATGAACGCATCAAATGGGTTGTTGAACTCAGAGTACTGACGTGTTAAGTGGCGATACTGTTTACATAATATGAATTTAAAAAAGTTTAAATTTAATATAGATCAAATAGCTCACATATGCTGATACGGTCAGGTTTTTCCACCACATGGTGAGCGTACCAAGCTACCATTCTCCCGAAGACAAAGATGAGTTAGATCCACCGTCTGCCAAGTCCATGTTGCAAAAACAAGTAAAATGATTCCTATTTAGGGCTTCCGTTGCGTGCCCTGCGTAAACGGTTAAAGCATTCTTCTTAAAAAGTTCTAATTAAGTAAAATAAGTCCGTGTGATAACATATGTGTATCTTTTAAGATTGGCACACTATAACCTTTTTAATGGAAATCCTACGCTTCACTCTCAATACACTATCTCTCTCTCACATGGAGACGAAGATGCGCTAGTTAATTTATACGATTTATAAATTTCCGACTGGATTTTATGTTAATTGATTGGTCTATGATGTTTGATTGTTAATTTGTTATCCTGTAGATTAATATATCCTGTATATTAATAATATCATGTCTACAACAGGATCATTGGTGCTAATTAATTGGTCTAATTCTTGATTGTTAATTTATTATCCTGCAGATTAGTATAATAAATAATAGTGGATTATTGTTGCTAATAAATTGGTCTAATTTTGATTGTTAACTTGTTATCCTGTAGTGTATTAATATAAAAAGTAATAACAGATTGTTGTTGCGCATTATTGTCGTGTTATCCTGCAGATTTATATAAAAATAATCGCATGTTTACAACTGAATTTTTGTTATCAATTAATTAATATATTTTTTATAGTTAACTTGTTATTATGTAGATTAATATAATAAATAATAGCATGTATACAACTGGATTTTTAAATCAAATAACTGTTGTATTATTTTACGAAAAAGGAAGGATCTTGATACGCCGAATAGAACGAAGAGGATATAAATACCGGGCAAGTACGAGCCTGACTCACACACCGAGGGTTCCGGTTTTCATTAATTCTGAAGGAAAATCATCATCATCAATCAGTAAAGTAAAACCTGTAATATTAGGAATAATACTAATCTTCGCAGTCAAAACAATGCTATAATTCATTGTTTATTTTCTGAAATCCGAAAGACGAACTATCATTTAATTGTATTGTTTTTAGTTCTTCTTCTTTTTATCTTTCTTTATTAATAGTACGCACATAGTTTAATATCCGTCAAGTGACACTTTCTCTCACTGCCTATAGGGTCGGCTGGAAGAGATCTCTTGTAGAGATAAGCTCACCTTTGTACACTTATGTTTTAACTATGTTATGCTAATTTATGTGCAATAAAGAATATAATATAAATTCACGCGAATTAATTTAATATGAATACATAGGGTATAGGCATAATGTTACATTATAGCGGTAGGTAGACAAACAAAAGACTGAAAGTCATAACACTCAGCTTTTTACGTCAAAGGTTAAACCTAAAGAGCAGTAAAGTGGCCTACACGCAGTATCGCGAGTGCATTATTACATTGGAGGCAGTACGTCCCTGGCGCTGCTAGTGTACCGGCTGTGGAGGGGTGCCCTTGACCCCCGCTGTGCCTATCCAGTGCCAACTGATCAAATATTTCTACAATAATAGTTTTTATACCGATTTGAATAAGAACGTAGAAGAACTTTATCCGCATACTGTCATCGCTGTAGTTGGTAATGTAATAAATAATGAACAAACATTCGCTACAACCATAATTTATTCCAGATTATCATGTGATTTTATGATACTTTGTGACACCAGTGTAATGACCTCTTACCACCAGGAGGGACGTATGCTTGTTTGCTACTTCTGTGGTATAAAAAACTACCAGTGTAATGACCTCTTACCTATGAGGGACATATGCTTGTTTGCTACTTCTGTGGTATAAAAAACTATCTAATACGGTGATAATTTATATTTAATTAAACAATATACTCAATGATTGAGATTTCTTCAGAGCGCCAGTTTTCAGAAACTTATTGAAGGCAGGTCATAGCATATTAATAAAAATTAATTAAGAATATCGCATACTATCTTAGGTACTGCGATATAAAATAACTTCATAAAATATACTCGTAAAGTAGAATTTTATGGTAGCCGCATACTTGGAGCCACCGAGCCGTGTGCACCTCGCAAGTAGCCGCGGTTTGCCGATCATTGATCTGGCGCCCTACCGCCATAGTATAAATAGAGAAGTAGGAGAACTCAAGCCCCGAGCGGGAGATATTAGCCTAAACACGTAGGGCTGTCGCTTAATAGTTTATTCAACCGTCAAAAATACTTAGTCAATCTCTATTATACAAAATTAAGTAAGGTACAAAATACAAAATTAAGTAGGGTAAGTGTTAGGGATCTGTAACAAAAAGCCGGCCAAGTGCGAGTCGGACTCGGTCACGAAGGGTTCCGTACCAAAAACGACACACAATCACGTTTGTTGTATGGGAGCCCCCCTTAAATATTTATTTTATTCTGTTTTTATTATTTGTTGTTATAGCGCCAACAGAAATACATCATTTGTGAAAATTTTAACTGTCTAGCTACCACGGTTCATGAGATACCTACAGCCCTTGGTGACAGAAGGACACCGGAGTCTTAGTAATAGGGTCCCGTTTTTACCCTTTGGGTGTGGAAATCTAAAAAGAATAAAAATAATTATTTTTGTACATACACCAGGAGTGACTGCAATTTTTTCATTACCTACATTTTAATGCATGCTTACTCAGTGACAAACGAGCAGACAGCCCACCTGATGGTGAGCGGTAACTGTCGCCCATAACATCCACGATTCACGCATTCAAGCTGTTGGCAACAAAAATGCAGAATCGCAGGTGCGTTGTCCTTCAAACCGGAACACAAAACACAACAATGCAAGCATTGTTGCTTGGCGGCAGAAATAGATAAGGCAGTGGTCCTCACCCAGGCGGACTCCTACCATTTGATAAAACCTATTTCATGTTATCTGTTTAGTGATTTGAAAAATTACGGTCTAAATAGGAATAGGATTAATTAAAACGTAGCTTTACTGAATCATAATATTTATTCAAATAATCTAAATTATTATGAAAATATATTTTTATTAAGTACCTATTATATATTATTTTTTACACTAAACTATTTTTAATACTTTTTAATTTACACACTTATCATGTGATTATTAGGAGTGTCGGTGGCCGAATGGTTAAGGTATCCGACAAATTGTTATTGAGACATCCATGAACACTGCAATGTTTTTTATGGCTAGTCGACTTTGTAGCCATCTTTAACGAATTTGTAGTTATATCAAACCCCGGCCACTCCATACAAAAATGGCGCTTTTGCATGTAGTAACCAAATGACGTCTGTACACGTGCCTATGTTTGAGTGACGTTCTCTAGGGCTGACATTATTCAATTATTAGTCGGACATGTAAGGGGGTGTAAGTGGTTCATGAACATCTTTGAACCAAAGTCAATCTCACCTGCACGGGGTACACCCTGCTGACTGACAGACGAGGCTCTGACGAAAAGAGAGGTAGATCACATAGCGTATTTTTTAAGCAGCCCGACTGACTTACTTACCACCTCACAGAATACCGCAGTGAAATAACAATTTCCTTGAGGGTTGTTGTGTTCCTGCGAGTGAGTGAGGTCACCAGAGAGGATGGAGTTGCTGCGTTGGCAGCGGGGATGGCAGCGCGCGAGCGATATTTAATGTTGCGAGTGTTAATATGGTTACGGTAACCGCTTCACATCAGGTGGGCGTAGTGAAGAAAAAAAAACGTGTGACACTCGGGGATTGCCGCGGTAAAGCTATTGCATAGCATTTTTTATTTTTTAACTAATGCTCTTTTGCTCGTTCATCCATCCATCCATATCCATTCATCTATCCATCCATCCATCCATCCATCCATCCATCCACCCATCCATCCATTCATCCATCCATTCATCCACCCATCCATCCATCCATCCATCCATCCATCCATCCATCCACCCATCCATCTATCCATCCACCCATCCATCCATCCATCCATCCACCCATCCACCCATCCACCCATCCATTCATCCACCCAAACCCATCCATCCATCCATCCATCCATCCACCCATCCACCCATCCATCCACCCATCCATCCATCCATCCATCCATCCATCCATCCATCCATCCATCCATCCATCCATCAATCCATCCATCCATCCATCCATCCATCCATCAATCCATCCAACCATCCATCCATCAATCCGTCCGTCCGTCCGTCCGTCCATCCATCCAAATTGTTTTTTTTTTACTTTCCATGTGTTGAGACATCCATCCTCTGCACAAATAACTCACATCTTTTACATACTCGCATATTATTTTAAACTGAATGGAGAATAAAATACAAGCGACGTCAATTCGTACGTTGTGGCATTCCTTGCGAACGGTTCCAAATCGGTTCCATAGCGGAGGTGAGGTCGACTAGTGAGAGCGGCAGAGAGTGTCCATACTGTACGTTAGTACTATTACTTATACTGTGGTTATATACGACGTAGGTAGGTACCTAAATGTTCAAATTATTAACGAACGTTAGCGCAGGCGCGAATCTTGCGCGGTTTTGCGTACGGCGCAGCTCCGACCCCGACCCCGACTGGCGTTCCATTTAACCTCCTATAAATGTTGTCAGTGTGTGCGTGCGACGGCCATACGTACGGGCGCGCTCACATACAAACCGCGCTCGGTGCGTTTGTATGAAGTTACCTTACTTCTCTATTTATACTATGCTACCGCCGAAGCTGAAGCCGATTACCATCGGACTTTTTGAACGCGAATATTGATCTTAGGTTTAAAGTAATTGACAAACGTATTTAGTTTAGTCAGTAGAGCTCTATGGTTTCTAAAAGCTAAGTTAAACACAATTACAGCCAATTTAATCAACAGTTTTATTTTCGCAATAAAAAAGTCCAAGGATCTACTGAACAGCTTTTGAAAATTCTTTTACCAATAGAAAGCTATATTTGTCATAGTCTATATATTAACCCGAAAAATGAAAAGACTTTAGCGGAAAAACGTTTACCGCCCAACGAAGTGGGTCAGCTATTACGAAATAAAATAGTAACTAGTGTATGTAATTAACTAATCATATTATGTTCTGTTGGCCAAATAAATAAATCTAAAAGCCCCTTATCCTCATGCATTAAGACCCAGATAGAGCTAATTCAACATAAAATTATTGCTAACGAAAATAAACTCGAGAGTTAATGCAGTTGATTGCTGACCTGAATCGAAACATGGATTTAAAATAAGCAATAAAAAGGTACGTCTGGTCTGATTAAGTTCATTGACTCGTGTCGCAGTGGGTGCCGGCACCCGCAGTTTTATGAAGGAGGCATCGCACGGTTACGATCGACGCACCACTCACATGACAATATAGACATGCAATATGAGTTCCATACTGTAAAGGTCGACGGAATACACGCGGCGAATATTAAGCTTATCTTGATGAAATATTATTTATTTGTACACAAGTTCGACATAGCAGATACACGGATAAATTACGAATAAATGTATAGTGTTGCTTATGATGAGCTCGATGGCGCCGTTGCGTGTGTCAGTCAAATCGATCATGCAAGTTAAGCAATGTCCACCGTAGCTTGTGTATGGATGGGTTTATTTATCTCGAGTTCCTCCGTGCTTCGGTGGGCACGTTAAGTCGTCGGTCCTATCTGCTTTATAATACAGTCGTTAAGCCAAGTTAATGGACCTTGGGCGGTTTGAAAACAATGGCCTCTGCCAACGCACAGTCACAGTCTTACAGTTGAGCAGCATGGTGGAGCCGTTGTTTGTGTACGAAAGTGTTTTCCAAAGTTTTTGTCTCGTAGACTCCTTGCATATATATTTGTTTATTTCCATAGACTAATATACGAATTTAAAATAGCTTCTGCCAGCCGCTTCGCTCTGTTTAAATACAGTACCGGGATAAAAAGTTTCTCATGTTTAACAATATTCTTTATGCAATAAAATTTAATCTAGAAGAGTAACAAACATCCTGAAAATCTTTCGCATTTGTGACATTATCTTCCGCCCGCGGTTTCGTCCCGCGTGAACAGAGTACCAGGATAAAAAGTATACGAGAGGGGCAATTCTCATATTTAAAATGTAGTCAAAATTCAGTTTCGATGCAGTCTCGATCTCACACATGTCAAATTTGGTATCCTCGAATAACAATATGAAACTTCAAAGTCAAATTTAAGTGGGATCATATCGAAATACGACTGAAAAGTAAACAAACTAAGAATGTTATTTTGCTAACGATAAGAAATGATAATAATTAAATCAAGTATATAGATTTTAGTAAATTTACAATTCAATCACGTTTCGGTCAACTTTCGTTCTGCGACCGTAAAATAATTTACGAGAATTGGCCTTCAGATCATTGTAAATTGTATCCAAATCCGTTCAAAGTGAACCCCGTGAAAGAGTCACAACCTACCATACGCCCATCCTCATTCATACACTTTGACATTTAAAGTATTTTAATAGGAGTAGTTCGCGAACTACTCGTACGTCCGAATCGACCTCAATAGAAAGCCTCTTAGGGAATCACTGTTTCACAAGTACTAGGCCGGATTCTAGCCCACGGGGCCGAAATCGAGAATGAGTGGAGCGAGTAAATTCGCTTAGTGTATGTTTTCCATTGATTTTAATGGAAAATATACCTGATGATCATTTCTCAAGGACACGATCGATCTCAATTTTTTTTTTCGACACAAACCGCTAACATGTCTAGGTCTTTAATTGTGACAAGTTTCATCAAAATCGGTTCAGTGGTTTTGGAGCCTATTCATTTCCAAGAGTGACTTTTCGGCGTTCCGCTCGGTCCACTCAATAAAAATAACATATCTCACCAATGTACATGCTGGATGACTCCGGGCGCACGTGGTCATCCACGTAGGTGGTGCCGAGGGTCAGCAGCGGGGAGCCGCCGCAACCGAGTAGTAGTTGTGCCACAATGAACACCATCACCGGCATGAATGTACTTGGAGTACTCTGTCAAATGATTATTATAATCTTTGATATTCATTTCAAATTCATAACAAACATATTTCATAAATTGGCAATCTACTACAACTAGAGATGGGCAAAATGCCGGGTATTTACGATAAATGCCCAAAAACTGCTTATAAATTCCGTATTTATGCCCAAAACTAGGCATTTATTGGGCATTTACAGGCACTTACTGGGCACTTATTGTAAATGCCTGGCATTTTGTCCATCTCTAATTACAAGTAAGAGCGACGATACATGGTGCGTTTAACGCTTATTTGGACGTAGGATGACGCAACAGAACCGTCCTGTAAACGTATGGTGTGGCCGCGTGTTTCTATGGTTGAGGTGTGGCCTCGCTCTTAGGCATTTTTTATTTATTTATTTAATCTTTATGCACATAAACGCGCATAGAACGACGAAGCGTTGGACGCCCTCCTTCTAGATGGTCCGATGACGTTAAGAAAACGGCTGGAAGGGGCTGCTGAGGAAGGCGGAGGATCGTATTTGGTGTGGCACCCCTAACCTACAGAGACTGTTTTTCAACAAGCGGACATAAAAAAAAAACTTAGTGTTATTAAAAGTACGTACTTTAATACAGTTGTCGGGTCTCAAATTGCTCGGCGGCAGACCTTGAGACAGTCGCCCCAGGCCGCTCATGTCATCCATAGCCCTTACATTCCGACACATGTTGTCTTCTGACTTGTTGTTGGCCAACGTTTCACTGTTCACTTCCGCTATGAAATGCGGAACGACAAACACTAATGAACCGATGCCCATTATTACAGCACCTAAAATATAAAACAAATTATTTATTCGCTTCAGTACCTAGATTGATTGCGTGTGGGCATTTATAGTAAGGTCACTATTTGGGAACAAAAACGAATTAAAAAAAAATGATTGTCTGTAAAGTCGATTTACGTACGATAATTTTACGTGATAACGCCATGAGAAACATAGGCCGTGCCTAAACATATCGTGCCTCTCTATCGCTTGTTCCGCGCTCTCGCTTGCATGGTCGGCACAGACGGAACGTGACAATAAGTCATGCTTTTTCGTACGTACAGGAGTTCATCGATTTATAAGAGGTTATCATGTTAACAAAATATTAGGTAAATATAATGAGCATAAAAAATTGTGCCCAACTTTAGAGCTAAAACCTACCTCGTCTGCATGCACCTAGTCAACTAGCAATCAAGGATCTGGTAAAAGAGGTAGGGCATGACGACTGGAAAAGTACCTTCTCCTCACAAAAGACAGCACCAAATAACAATATCAACCCTTGAGGATTGAAGTATCTACCACAGTATAAGTAATAGTACTACGTACAGTATGGTTACTCCCTGCCGCTCTCTCGTGTCCACCTCACCTCCCCTGAGACAAATCTGGAACGGTTAGTATGGCGCCGCACGCACACACGCTCATTCACGCTCTGCACAGACGTTTGTATGGAGTGGGCGGAGCGTGGTGGTATTACCGTTTCTTTACTCATGTGGTATTACTGCGGGCGAGTGTAGTCAACAGACGTTAGGAGATGCTGCGTAAGCAGTGGCAGAGCAAGCACAAAATTCTACTGCGGCCACCGTTATCATATTAGGCAGATCGTATGCTTATTTGGTAAAAAAATAAACGGAACTAAATATGTTTTTTACTATTAACTTTCTGTCCATACTTCCATACACTTAGGCCGAGTACTATATGTATATGAAAACTAATTGCGCGAAAGCGTGCCATTATTGCAACACGGCCTGACTGTCTAAAAAGAAGTGTAATGTTACATACATTCACCTATGTATGTAAATATGCATGTCGGTTCTTTATTTATTTATTTATTTATTTTATTTATTTTATTTATTTTTATTTGGGAGTCTAACAGCTTAATAAAAATGATAAACATAATTAAATGTGCAGCCTTATTGCTAATAATAAGACTCCACCAATGTATAAATACATATTGAGTTGAGCAGCGTCTGGGCCATTAATCAATTTAAAATAAATATTAAAAAGAAGAAATTCCACTGTTACTTCAGAATGCTCTAATAGATTATATTATTAAATTCCCAAGAGTGGGTTTGTTTAAATTTACCATCGACCCATAATTTTCGTCACTGTTGGAATACGGGTCCCTCCTCAATCGAAGGGGTTTACAGCTTACTCCATCACGCTGCTCAACATCATCATCGGGTTTGCCGGAAACCAGTTTTCAAGTCGCCCAAAGGTTACTGACATTGGTTTAACGACTGTTATCTGGTCACATCAGCCGGGACCGATAGCATAGTAAAAAGGAATCATAGTATGTAATTTTTTATTAAGACGGTCGTTTCGCGTGTTTCAGTGCCTTTTAATTACATAATTATTGTTTTCTACTTTTATGTATAACATTGTATTGCACAAAGTCAAAGGCAATAAATAAAATATAACTATTAATTTGTTTGTTACATGGTTTGTACATTTCGTAAATAGTCACACTACATTCTTTTTATCTTTATAGGAGGCGTTCGATAGCGTCATGGCGCATATTAGCCTAATCGAGTATAGAAATTAAGCAACGACAGCCATAACCTCCCTATGGATGGGTTTATTACGATTATGTTATATATTTCGAACACCTCCGTAATCCGGAGAATACGTTAAGCTGTCGGTCTCAGTTGTGGTCATTAGATGGTCTACGTCAACTAGTTAAGGGGTGTGGTGAAATTTACTCTACATCTCTTCGCTACATCTATTCCAGCAACGGACCCTATGCTAATGCATTCTGTGCACCAATTCTCCAGTTATAGCACAGGAATGCGAGTCCCTCGTCTAATAAACCAACCAGACGACTTAGGAGTCCTACTTAAGTGTGCCTAAGTAGCCTGCTTGTAGGTGAACGGGAAGTAAGACCTGCTACCAATCTGCTTGCGTGCTCAGGTGGTTTACCGAGCGCAAGAGTGGTGCGGGTAAAGGTCCTCTTGTCTGGCTGGATTATTACATTGTCCCTATCTATCCCAGCAGTGGGATGGCTATGAGTTGATCCTGAATCCTTATAGAAACAAAAGTACATACCGACTGCGATCCAAACGGGGATATGTCTTCTGCTGCCGAGATATGAGACGAATATAACGGTGATGACGTTCCCTATTTCATAGCTGCTCGCGATCAGGCCCGAAAGGCTCGATGGGATTTCAAAACGTTTTTCTATGGTTGTGATCACAGAGTTTATGTATCCGGAGCTCAACGCCTGTTGTAGCGTCACCAGAAACGATAGGAAAAATACAAATACCTGAAACAAGATCACAGAATTAATAAAAAAAAATCGGTTATCTGTAAAGTCGGTTTACTGACGATAGTTGAACGTGACAACGTCATAAGAAAATATTGATAGAATGTTTGCATTTTTCAAAAGAAAATTTTAATGGAACGCCTCAGAGCGAGGTAACGCCGCATGAGTCATGTTTTTTCGTGCGTGCAGCCGCCTCCATCGAATTATAAGACGTTGTTACGTCAAAAAAAATGAGGTGTGCCTGTGTCACGGACACGGTTGTACGTGAATACGTTGTGTGCACTAAAATTATCTCAAAATGGCAACGCTTCCCCCTCCCCCGCACGCGATGTTCCATAGTTCTTACTTAGCGTACTTAGCGTAATAAATACTTTAATCCTCCATCTATTCAGTGATGTAATTGAATTTTGGATGGAGATGATAGATATGTAGCTGCAACATCAAACTGTATCCCCCGATTTTGTTATCATTCGTATTTTTGAATTGCCTCCCTATGGAAGTAATTTTAAGGAAGTATTCACGTTAAAACTATTTCGCGATACGATCTAATGTCAATACGACATAGAAAACATTGAAATCAGTTGCGATAGCATGATTACGTATCTCATCAATCGACCAATGACTGACAATAATAATGGCTGTGGCTAGATTGAACTTTATACTTGTTATTACATATAATAATTATTATTATTCCGGGACAAATTACACACTGTCATCTAGCTCCAAACTAAGCAAAGCTTGTATTGTGTAGATAACAGTATATTATTTTTGTAAATACATACATCATAATACATAGAAAATGCCAAGATAAACAGACATGCTCATGCACCCAAATGTTTGACTTGTGCGGAGATTGAACACACAACCTCGGAATAATACCCATTGCACAGGGATTGTTATTTTAAATGACTAGTCTCCGAAATATGGGTACTTTACTATAACATGTAGGCAAAGCTATCACCTAAATAAGCTTAGTGAATTTTCCCCAATGTTAGGATATTTTATAATGTTGTCAGAATTAGTAATTAGATTAATTGTATATAATTATTATCTTTGTTTTATTTTTTATTAGTTTTTTAAGAGCGATAAGAAAAAAGCCCGGGGTGTTTACAAAGTTTAGATAAGATATGAAAAATTACAAAGTTTAGATTTAGATATGAATTTAATATGACTTATTGACTTGGTCCTTAGACACGTCTTATTTCAAATGATTTCGATCAGTTACGTAATCAGTTACACATGTTAGAAGCCTCCCCAAAATATGTCAAATAGTGTGTAAAGAACTAATGAGCCATCACGCTTTTGTAGTTCTAGCCATTGTTTGCAGAGGCTGTTAGCGGGAGACGCATGGCCCAGTTGCGTCACTTAGTCAGGAAACCAATCACGCTGTATTTCAATTTGTTTGTTTCCAGAGTGAGGAGTAATAAACTTACTTTAATACTAGAAAATCTCTGAATAAAAAGCGGCCTCCACGATAATATACCGCAGTCTCGCGTGTCATGAGGAATGTCTAAAATTTCTGGATACAATTGACGGGGTTTCTCCTTCTCCCGTTCGCGATCTCTGTGAAAGAAAAACTAATATTAATGAAATAGGTATTAAGTTAAGAATCGGGATAGTTAGACCGATGATTTGAGACAGCCGGTCGCATACAATGGAAAGTATAGAGAGAGCCTTATTAAAACAAAATAAGGTGAGTATAGTTACTCCTGTAAAATATTAACAAAAAAAAAAAATCAAAACATCGGATGCATCCTACTTTATCCATGGATATACAAAGTTCATTAGGACAAAATCTTTTTTACTAATTATTATGTGACACTTTATCTACTGACGATAAATTATCGATACTTCCAGATTATCTATCAATGGATATATCCATACGCAACGGATAAAGTAGCATCTACCGAAATCATCTCTAAAAATATATTTTTTTTATGATACTTTGTTGCAGAAAATTAAGTGAAAAATAAATCAATTTTCATTCAAAGACATTTACAATGTTTTTTATAGAACAGATTATTGCTCGTTAGTTAGTATCTAGGTACCTACTGTAGTCGCGTGGTTCACCATGTGTAGATGACGATGTGATTGAAGATAAAGGTGAGCCACTTCTACACCTACAGGTAGTGTACACATGGTGAACCACGCCAATTAGTGAACGAGGTATCTGTATCTTGTGGTACTGGTAAAAGTACCAGTAAAGAGATGTAGGGAATAGTGACGTTTCTTACGAGTATTTACAAATTATGTGAGTACCAAAAAAACTATTTCCATGTGTGTCGTTGCTAGTGTGAGAACTGCTAAGAACGTCGTTTCTATCTATGTAATTAGACTACAGTACATTAGCCAGGGCGTATGATCGTTTGCTGTAATATGAAAAAAAAAGTATTTATGTGTACCTGTCGCATATACCAGCGGACGGGTTCCGGCTGTGACATTTGCCTGCTTCTCGCGGAGGATGGGACGGGTGTGGCGGCGTGCTTGGTCCAGCCGCATCGTCCCCGGCGCCCTCCGCGCACCCAGACTCCGCGTATAGTCCAGTCATCGCGTACATTGACTCTTGCCTCCTGTCAAATATGTTTACGTAAGTCAAATATTTCTTCACAAACCACAGTCGTTTTAAGGTTTGTGCATTGCACACTTCAGGCGGACCGCACCGCAACGCAGCGCATGACTAGTAGTCCCACTAATATTAGTAAGTCTGTGGTGATGTTTGTCTTTGTGATACGATCACATGTGATTGGATGAATATGGATGAAATTTAACATACCTATAGAATTTGTCCCGGATTAATATATAGGATACTGTTTGTTTATTTCGTAGTATGTATGCGTTAGAATTTAGATAATAACATGTTTCATTGCGATGCAGTTAGCCTGTAGTGTGCGATGGTTTTATTACACATAGTATGAAAATGATTTTTTTTTGGAATGCAGTGCGTAGCGTAGGGTATTATTACACCTGCACGTTCTATATACACGATCGACGTCGCATCAGATATTGATCGATCAACGTCGAACGTGTGGGTGTAATTTAGAATGATCATAGTTCGATGCTCGATCAATGTAACTTGTAAGTATGATCAAAAGCAGATTAGTTTAACAGCACACTATGATCGACGTAGAACAGTAGACAATCAACATTGAAATGTCTTCAACAGCCAATTCGATGTATGTCGCGCAGGTGTAAACAGCCTTAGACCGTGACTAAACAACCTGTTTAGAGGTGATTCGCATAGTCATTGACATTTATCAAGTTTCGTATAATATTTATTCGAGTGTATTAATTCAAATGGTATATGTAAATATGTAGCTTACAGAACGGATATAAAGACAGTGGGATTTATTTAGCAATTCGATCGTAGTCGAGTCGTAAATGAGGGTTTCGACTACAATATTCAGATCAGCCGTCGGGGCAGACGACCCTTAAGGGGTCGATCAACGATATAGTATAATAATAAATAATGACAATGACACATCTACGTACGCATTTTAGAATAAAAACATAATAACTTTTGTTTTCCATGTATTAACAATGAAGCAGGAATAGTTTGTAATAGTGCATGCAAACGTATCTATTGGAGAAAGCGGGCAGAAAATCGTGAGAAACGACACAACTTCAACGCTTTTGTTTACAAATATTCACGTTAACGAGGTGCTATTTACAGCTACTTAAATGTATGAAAACATCGTAATAATTCTTGTATGTGATATCGTGAAAATACCTGTGTAATAGATTTTCACGTTGCTCAGCTGATTTATCCGGCATGGTCACGGTCACTTTAAAGTCGATATAAGGAAATAACGTATTAGTATTTTTAAGATGTCACAAATTTAAATAAAAAATACCGGTCTGAACTCGCACTAGTTGGATAACGTGGCACGTGCTCTAGTGCTATAATAAAACAAGCGCAGGTAGGATGAGTAACCCAAAAGCTTTTGTTTAACGAGTGATATCACAGTAACTCACGACACTACACTGTTATGGGCAGATGTCGCAAACTTGGTTATCTCTACATGTGTTATCGGATAAAAAGTAGGGCCGAGATGAAGATTGCAGCTCGTTTTATGACTCAGTCTAGAACCGAGAGGACACGGGGACGGTACGTAAACCTTTTTAACACTATCCGATATCTACGAGTATATACATAAAAATTAATCTCTATTTACTTTGGTCATCACGCGTCAACGGATAGAACAATTTCGCCAATTGTTTTTGACGTGTGTCTTATTAATAGATGAACGCCGACTACACGCACGAAAAAGCATGACTCATTGTCAGGTTTCGCTAGAGCCGAGTGTGCAAGCGAGAGCGCGGAACAAGCGATAGAGAGGCACGATCGGCCTAAGCGTTCGACTTGTGACACTGACGTTTCCTTATGACGTTATCACGTAAAATTATCGTCCGTAAATCGACTTTACAAACAACCATTTTTTTTATAATATTATTGTTAGGAGAAGGTTCTTATGAAAGAAAAAACTATGGAAGTTGCGCGGAATATTCGAAAAATTAAGAAAACTGAAACACTATATTAACTTTTATAATGTAACTTTATGGCGTTTGACAGAACTATCAGTCATTTGACAGATTGCGCGAAACAAATTCGAAATCAATGTTCATTGTTAACAAGACAGGACAACGTCTGGCGGGTCAGCTGGTCTCTATATAAAGTAAATTAACTTGTATAAAAATACAAACAAAGTCAAAAGACTTTGTTGTTTGCAATAATGGGAATGAAATTTTGTCTTATAAATACGTAATACGACTGACTGATCTATCAACGCACAGATCTCACTAGATAGATTGGGCAGAAATTTGACATATCGGTAGGTACGACGTAGGCGGCCTAAACTACTAAACATTTTCACAAAGAAATACTTTTTGATAATTCATACGAGATACGCGTGTACCAAGTTCCAGGTTGAACAAGCTAGTCTTCCTATATTTAGTTTCATTGCTCGCTTATATGTTTTAATAGCATAAAAACATCTATGCCACCGATGAAATGAAATGTTTCCGAGATGATTTCATTGTCCACAGCGTATTCAAATAAGGTCAACAAAATTGGAAATAGATTGTAAAAAAAAAGAAACTGACGTAGTAGATGAGATGATAACAAAATTGGTCAATATAACATTCTTGTAATTACACGTAGGCAATACTGACTGATTAATAAATTTAATTTTGATAGTTTAGGAATTTCCGTCAATATAATTAATCATAATTATACGAAGCGTATAGAAACATAATCTCGTATATAAAGTATTTGTGTATATAGGAAACGGATCTGATTGTGATGAAAACTCGTGATATGATATCGTTTTGCTATTCTAGTTTATACATTGGTAAAAGCCGATTATACATTGAAAGATTATATAGTGATTCATAGTTTTTGGATGTATTGATGATTTTGACAGATGATGCATGAGTAGAGTAGATAACCTGTCATAAGTATGTTTGTTCAGTATAGTTTGACATTTGACGATTAGTGGATGAGCCCGGTGGTCGAATCGCTACTTTGACTCCGAGGTCGCGGGTTCGAACCCGCACAAGACAAATATTTGTTACATGAACATGTCTGTTTGTCTTGGTCTGGGTGTTTTCTAAGTATTATATGTAGGTATTTATAAAAAAAATGTATTTAAGTATATTATCGGTTATCTAGTACCCATAGTACAAGCTTTGCTTAGTTTGAGACTAAATGGAAATATATGTAATAAGTCTAGGTTTTTTTTATACTACGTCGGGTGGCAGAAAAGCATACGGCCCGATCTGAAGCGGGTACCGTAACCGTATTAACGCTCGCAACATAATATATCACTTGCGCGCCGCCACCCCCGCTGCCAACGCAGCATATCCTTCTTTTCTGGTGACCTCACTCACTCGCAGGAACACAACAACCCTCAAGGGATTTGTTATTTGGCTGCGGTATTCTGTGAGGCGGAGGTACATTCCCCAGTCGAGTAGCTTACAATTACGCTCCCTACCTCTCTTTTCGCCAGAACTTCGTTTGTCAGTCAGCAGGGTGCACCACGTGCAGGTGAAGTTGGCTTTGGTTCAAAGATGTTGATAAACCACTTACACCCCAAAATATTTATTATACATATTTATTATTTAAACATAATTATGATAGTATGTCAAAAGAAGGTATAAAGATAAATTTATTTCATTAACAAAAATATAGGGATTGTCACTGTCTACAATCTCCGTTTTAGGCTGACATCAATGCGTGCATGAAGTAGTCCGTCACTAAAGACAATAATACTATTGTTACATTAAGATCGCATAAATTTCATGGTTTAGTATTCAGAGCGGTGTGTCGACATTCCGATATAAAATTGCCAACCGTTAAGCCATTATTGCAATCAAAATGTTACCCAAGAAACCAGATGAATGTCTCAATTTTTTGGAGATTAACTTAAAATTCAGTAATACTTTGTTCGCGATGGAAACTTCTCGAAAATTTAATAAAAATCTCGAGAATTTCCTGACACAGAGACTTTGTAATGAACGATTTGCTATTAATAGTGCTTAGTATTTAAGCAGATCTCGTACACAAATTGTGAAAACTGTCATTTTGTAATTACTTACGTAATATGTACTGAAATAGTTAATTAAACAATCAAATATATTTTTTAGGTTAGTTCAATTCTCCCAGTAGGTAGCTGACTTGTTAAAATTTAAAATAAATACATACACGATAAATAAATGACACTTATATCATATCATCATAAAAAAAACATTTCCTAATTAATTTTAAGCATTGATCAGTAATGTAAATCTTCATTACAAAACAAACTTTATGTACAATAAAGATACTACAAACAAACAAATTTGGAAATATTTAGACATTTCTAAGATTTAACTCAAACGCCTTTACGACAAAACGCTTTTACGACAATAAATATTGCATCAATTTAATCACTATCGGCAGTTTTTTTGTCGTTGATGCGTTGTAGACGAATTTATAAAGCTAATATTAGTCGAAAGTAAATGTTCTGCATTTCGCGATACACCGTCATAAATACAGAACAGTTATACAAAAATTTTCTCTGTTAGTTCAAGCAGGAAGAATTCATTAGACTGAATAGAAATTAAATATAAAGAAAATATTAGTAAAGCTAGGAGAAAATCTGAACATGAGACGATCCGATGTAAACAGTTATATTATCGAAGCCAGATGTCGATCGGCGGGACATGTCCAAACATCCTGGACGTTACGATCAAATAAAACCAAATCGTTAAATTATCTATAACAATGTGCAGGCCCACAAAATAAAATGTTAATCAAGTAATCGTACACTGACTTCACTGATTTTCGTTAACATCTGTTAGTGGTTCCCAACCTATTTTGTTCGCGGACCACTACGAGGTTTTTGTTACGTGCAGGGTCCCCAACTGTCATATAAATAAATTATTCTATAACTCAAGATTTGAGTATTTTGTATAATAGTGCCCAATGTTTTTAAATACTAGTTTGTAACACGGATCATAATTTACCTCTCACGGACCACTGGTGGTCCGCGGACCACCGGTTGGGAACCTCTGCGCTAGATAAATCGGGATAATATTAACTAATAGTGCATATCTACGAGCTTGCTATTCTGGTCGTATCAATTGATCCGATTAAGTGGGTCGTAGTCATTTCACGGATGCTGAACACGATGAACACATGCCTGAAATATATGTTTGATCCAATAGCCAATTATATATCGGAAAATTTCATGTACATACATCATAAAAACAACGATAATAGAAATCACCCACATTTATTCATATTTTTTATACCACACCCACGTTTGCAATACAAGGTGCAATGCCCGTGGTCTGGTACCTCGCTGCTAATACAGTATGTCCTCACGGCAAGTGACTTCACTCGTAAGAACACAACAATCCTCAAGGGTATAGTAATTTGGCTGTGCTCTACTGCGACGTAGAGGTACTTCCCTAGACGAGCTCGACACGCCGCACATTTTGTTAGATATAATTTTATAGCAAAAGAGTAGTGAGTTCCTATGAAAGAAAGAAAGATTGGTGCAGACTGACAGCTCAGCTATACATTGTGGGTACATGAAACTTGAATCTCGTGAAAGTTCTCTCCTATGTTCGGTACTTCGATCAATAATACTAGCATTAGTGATCAGAGGTAACCCATAAGAACGGTACAAAGGTTGAAAAATCAAGTTTGACGTGTAATTAGCTATTCATTTAGTAAATATTTCCACCAGGAGTTATGCGAACGAAAATAGATTATTTTACTCTGTTTTGACGTATGTATTTTTGGCATTGAATACAGACATTACATGAAAAAAATACGTCATGAACAGCGCTTTAAACACGACATATATCTAGATGTGATGATGCATCTCGTGTACCTAGATCGAAGCGATGTTTTTTTACACAACCTTGACTTGTTCTAGAGTAAACGTAACAGACCGGTTGAAGGTAGAGTTGACGTCGAGAGAAGTTATACAACACTAAGATTTCATAACTGGCCTACGCACGCAATCTAATAGCTATTTCTATTATTACTTGAGGCTTGCAATCTTCAAACTTCGTGTTGCTAGTCGTATAATGTACTGCAAATTAGTAGGTACATTATCTTATCATAGACAAGGATTTGGGCAACAACATATTGAAACTCTAACAGATAGTACGTACATTGTTTGAGCTCGACCTTGTTTATTGAAAATGTATTTTCTCTCATTAATATCTTGTCACAGATAAGATGTACAAGTATAATACATTATATTAAAACAACATATGTCATGGGCACACCTCGAAAACCATAGAGTATATCGATGCTCAAAACATTGAGCGGTTTGAGATAATGATCATTAATTAGTGTCATCTTTTCATCGACTGTCAATTTTATTCTTACAACGTTTGCGCATACGGGCCAATGAGTTTTTTATACATATTGTATGTTGCATCTATGTATTTACATAGAGGTATAAATAAAGCTATTCGTTGGGATTTTCTTAAAGTTTTTAGCTAGCGCATACATACGATTATATAAAAAAAACCTCAGTAATAGTTTTGCTTACAGCTAGAGTTGTATCTCGTTTATCCTGTATCTGGTGTAAGATTTAGGAACAGTCCTGTCAATTCATTCTTTTTATGTAAATATTATCATGAAATCGATTTCATTTGGAGTAAAAATGCAGATTTATTTTTGTGTTAGAGCATTTGTCAATATTTTTTTTTAATTACAGGTATAGTCAGTGAGTAATAGTGTCTATTTTATTTGAAGCAACTCTGGTGTGAGTTATACAGAATGAGGACAGTTGTTATCTCGTCAGCGGCCAAGTACACTGAACTTAGAAATAAACAATGTGGATGAGTATTTATAACATTTTCTTACATACATAACGGTGTCAGAGAGCGGTTCGCGTGATCAAATTGTAACTGCTCGCGATTTTAAAAGAAATTATGAATTGTTTTATTAAATGCTAGTGAATGACCGCGACGAACAGTTTTTAAGCAAGTTTTATTTTGAAAACGTACTGGAACATCTAGTCAAAAATTAAAATTGCTAGTACGTTTATTCTGCGCAGAACCAGATTTAAGCTCATTGACACGGGTACAGTAAAATCAGTAGGTAGCGTCACATTGACTAATGGTTTCATTGTTTATTATTTTTAGCGTGCTGGCAATGCCATCCTACTCGCGCGATTTATTCTACCCGTGTACGCCAGGCGTTGAATGCAAACTGGCTCCATGTGGAAAGTCGAATTTACGGAGGTATCTATATAGTAAGACCAAATACCATCCTCGCAATCCGAAGTAGGTTAGCTAGTTAGTACAGTCAACAAAGGAAATAGATCAGCAGTTTTGAACCTTATTTAATTATAATCAAAAGAGTTAGCACTTATTTCCTTTGCTGATATAAAATTCTATGCATATCTTGTTACCTGTGTCCTTTTCTGTGTTGCGGCGCGGCGTTGGTGCCGCCCGCGCTCTGCTGTCGCTCGCCCTCCGTCATCTTGTCGAAACGCTCCGCGTCTCACCGCACGCCCATACCACTCGCTGCCACGCTTCTCCACCTGAACAAATAATATAGGTACTTAGTTAAGAACTTAGAACTTATTATGTTTACAAGTGTAAAATGTACATCGATAATAAAATTAAACCATCTAATTTTTTTCTGTTTTTTTTTTATCGGAGAATCGCTGAATCGATTTTCATAAAATTGCCTAAAACTAGAGTTGAGTTTCTTTAGACCTGAGTAAAAAAATTGGACCAGTAGTTTCGTAGGAGAAAACGCAAAATTTTAATCGAGAGTTTTGCATACGTTGAATTAGTTACCTACTATAATTTTTTTTTTAATCACACGAATGTGTAAAATGTATAATAGAATCGAATTTAAAATTCCAAACACCAGTAGGAATATTAAATGGGTTTATGTACAACATAGTTGTGCCCGCGACTCCGTTCACGTGACTATAAATCTGACCGATATTTTATGTTTTTTTTAAATCTTCATGAAGGGACCCTAAATATTTCATGGATAAAAACTATTGTGTATGTTATAGTATAAACTCTTTGCCTTTCATTTAAAATCTCACTATGATAGGATTAGCTGTTCCGAAAACCATCCCGGACAAACAGACAGGTACCACACCCCGGCCACTCCATACAAATGTCGCGTCGTTCACTATTACACAAAAAATGGCGTATGTGCAGTGTTCCAGATTTGTCTCAGAGGGGAGGTGAAGTCGATACGAGAAAGCGGCAGGGAGTACTATTATTTATACTGTGCAGGTACTTCAATCTTTGCATTCATAATCATCACGCATTTATATGCATAGACGTAGTAAAAACTTACGTTGTAGTTTATTTATGTCTAGACACACAGTGCCTATTATATTGGGTACAATAGAGTTTCGTCAATCATTTCTTACGTAGTTAAATGATATTGTTAAGCAATGTCGTTAGAATATCTTAATAAGGCTGACATCTTTGTCAAAACAAAACCGTCACTTGTCGTTAAGTTACATGCTCGTATCGCTGAATATAATTTACATATTGTTCGATTGAGTGAAACCATGACGCACGTAGGCCAAATTATTCGAGTCCCAGGTAAAGTCGAGCAGAACAAGAGACGCGTGGGCTGTATAATTACAGCGGTAGGTATTCAAAATACTTGTGCTTTCATCTTAATGATTTTCGCACAAATATAAATCAATTTAAGTTTATTAATAGTTTAGCAGACTCTAGGTCCTATCTAAACTTTGTAGTTTAACACACCCCATACAACTGTCGCTTCGTTTACTACTACATAAACTAAGACGTCTGTGCAGGGCGTGAGTGTGTGTGCGTGCCGTGCAATAATAAATAATAAATATTCCTGTACAAATTCCTGTAAATAAAAAAAAAAAAAAACAAAAAAAAAAAAAAAATACACACGACCATCTAGTCCCAAACTAAGCAAAGCTTGTACTATGGGTACTAGATAACTGATATTATACTTAAATACATTTTTTTTTTGTAAATACATACATATAACACGTAGAAAATACCCAGACCAAGACAAACTGACATGTTCATGCATACAAATATTTGTCTTGTGCGGGGATCGAACCCGCAACCTCGGAGTCAAAGTGGCCATTGCTAACCATTCGACCACCGAGCTCGTTGTCAATACAAACTGTTCCACAGTTGTCTCAGGGAGGTCTACACGAGAAAGCGGCAGGGGCTGACCATATTGTACGTAGTACTATTATTACTTATACTGTGGTTTAAGCTTGGCAATAACTAAAGAACCGCTATACTGGTATCTCATTTTGTGGGAGTTTGTACACGTTCGCTAATAAATGTAGGGACAAAGACCACGTCAACTTTGTAATGTATATTGACGTAGGACGAACGACGCAGAAAATTGATATCACGTTCCCATCAAGCTTATTTAGATAGCTTATTTAGGATGTCGAATGAGGTCAAAGTACTTTACATAAAGTACTTTTGAGGAGAACGAGTTTATATAAAGTGTTTTTCATATATAGCAATGATAAACTTCAATTTAAACGTTTTCCGTTGATCAGTTTATGTATTAACGTAAGGCAAATTAGTATTAACGTTAGTTATATCTAGTAATGTTTAGGTCACACATACAATTACTTCAAATCCGGATTACCTGTTACATTTCATACTTCATATTCATAATAGATATAGATAATAAGGTATTAGGTAGCCAACCCGCAGTTCGTGGTGGAGTACGTTCTAAATCTCTTCGATAGAGCGGAGATCCGTATCCCGGTAGTAGGACGAATATGGGTTGGCGCCGAATAAGATATTAGTAGGTTAACAGTTGATTGACGTTGATAAAATTAAAAAGATTATTATCATACTACTATTGCATCATATATAAATGCAAAAGTTTAAAACGCCAGAACAGCTATACGGATCTAAATGAAATACAGCACATAGATAGAGCCTGGAATAGTGTAAGGGCTACTTTTTATCTCGAGAAAATTTCTTATTTCCACAGGAACAAAGTTCATCAAGCTGTCGCCCGCGCGACAGCTTGATTTCTTATTAAAACATAAATTTAATACTAATCGTCAATTCCCCACACGTCATTTTCCCATCCAAACTATCTAAGCGGAGTCACATATAAATGGTAGTTTATTAGAAATGAATAACAAAAACGTAATATTGTTCGAAGACAAATAAACTGAACCATATCGAGGTAGAAGACGGTAACTCAAGTCGACATGTCAAGGTCGTGTTGACGATAGACCCCGCACTTAACTAACGGGCGAAACTATGGGAGGCTAGGTAGGTCAACTGCGCGGTTTCATGACAATAATTTATAAAAAAATAGCAAATATTGCAAACACAATATTTTATTCGCAGGTGTGTTAAGACATTAAAATACACATTGTTTTCATTGTAATGATGTCTTAGCACACTTTGCGTCTGAATGGCGTGTAAGTGGTTCATCAACATCTTTAAACCAAAACCTCATCTGCACGTGATGCACCCTGCTAACTGACAAACTAGACTCTGGCGAAAAGAGAGGTAGGGCATAGCGTATTTTTTAGCTGCCCGACTGGGGAAGTACCTCCACCTCACAGAATACTGCAGCCAAATAACAATTCCTTTGAGGGTTGTTGTGTTCCTGCGAGTGAGTGTGGTCACCAGAAAGAGAAGGAGTATAGGCTGGCCATGGATCGGCGACCCCTTGGTGTTGCTGATCTCCATGGGCGGTGGAGATTGTTTTCCATCAGGTGACCCACATGCTCGTTTGCCCCCTTTCGTATAAAAAAAAAGATGTCTTAACACACTTTGCGTCTGAAAGATTTGTTATCGACAATAGAATTCAAATGTGAAGATCATCGTCACTAGATAGCATAGATTAGAACCGTCGCGGGGGTGAGTTTGTGTTTGTTCAGGTTAATTTCACAAACCACACGTATCGCCGATTCAGAGATGCGTTTGCGAAATCATGGGCTTTTATGTACTACGTCCCACACTTGGCCGATTAATATTAGATACGTGGTTGTATGATAATCATTTCCATGAGAATATTACAGTAATGCACGAAATATGGCTTATTTATAGAGACCGGCATCAGAAATATATAGACGGATGAGTAATGTTGAGGGCCGAAACGAAGTAGAGACGCTTTAGGATATAAGTCCGTTTATAGTAGACTTTCTGCGGAGCCAAACAGTGTTTTTCTTGATTTTTTCAAAACAAATTTCCGTGTAACATAATATTATCGACAATATCGATCACTGATTTGCGAGTTTCGTTAATTTCTGCATATGTGGTAAACATGTCACCGGTGATATCACAATCGCCACTAGATGAAATTATGTTTGCTATCCACTTTGCTTTTTGCATTTATACTTAGAACTTATTATATTTTTATATGATTTATGCATATTATATATGGTTTTCTTTCAGTCAGTGTGATTTCTCTTTTTGAGCTTCGACTACAAATAAGTTTTTGAGTTATGTATTTTATACTAACTTATAGCTATAATCAGTGCCATTGACATAAAAAAATAGTAACATAATTATTACTGTTTCGTATTATAATTAGGGATTCTAGGTGTAAAAAAATACAGATTATCTATAACGCTATATATCGATTGAGCTCGAAATCGATATATCGGTCTATTAAGTCGATATATCGATAAAGTATTAGTATCAGTATTATGTATTGGCCATTGAATTTGAAAATGACAATTTTGATAGTTCAGTATGGCAGCATTTCAGTTGATTTAAGTAACTAACAATACGCTATATAGGCGCCGATATATCGATATATATCGGTTAAACGATATATCGTTGCATCTCTAACTATAACCGGTATAAATGTACCATGTGATATTTTCTGCGTAGGGGGCTATCTGGTATCAAAAATACTTTCTAATAAATTACGAAACAAAAGGCATTACCGATTGGTCGATAACATTGTCCTAAGCCCGAGAAAGTAACACAAAACATGTAAGCGATGTATACGATAAATTTATACTATGTCGTTGGTGATGATAAACAATAAAAGCAGTTTAAGACCTTCTCGCGAAATCTTGTTGTGGACTATTTCAAGATGCCAACAATTGTATATTATGTAACCTATTTTAACAATTCATATATTCTAATATAAAGCATAAACATTATGAAAACAAGAGATATAATTCGCCAAACATGTAGATGAGGTTTTCTCACTCTAGCGAATCAATCTAAATAACTATATATAAAAGGTCGCGGGTTCGATCCCCGCACAAGACCAACATTTGAATACATGAATATGTCTGTTTGACTGGGTCTGGTTTTTTTTTTATGTATTATATATGTATATGTATCTATAATATAAAAATGAATCGCAGAATGTGTTGCTAAGCGCAAATCTCGAGAACAGCTGAACCGATTTCGCTAATTCATTTTTTAGCATATTGCTTGAAGTACGATGATGGTCCTTAAACAGAGAAAAAATTTAAAAATTGCCTGAAAATGTCTAAAATCTACACTTTTCTATACTCCCATACAAACGATTCCTAATAATATTTAAAAGTCAATTTGAACTTTGATACCATACCATAAACTTCAAGTGTTAGAGGAGAGATTCCGGGAAGGCAAAACAATTGCTAAGCGCAAAACTCGAGAACGGCCCGACCAATTCTGCTAATTTTTATTTTCATTCAACCTTCCTTAAGTTCTTATGGAGAGTAAAGATTTAAAAATTGCGAGGAAACAAAAATACCACTTTCTACCTGTGCGAAGCCGGGGCCGGCAGCTAGTTTACAAAAAAAAAATGTATTTAAGTATAATACTGATATTATACTATGTAGTACCCATATTACAAGCACTGCTTGATTTGGGACTAGATGGCCCTCTGTGTAATTTATCCAGGAATATTTATTTTTATTATTAATACTATCTACCCACCTAGTATACAACCTTTAATTTGTATAAGCCTTCTCTAATATGCAATGCAACAAAGTTTTATAAGCAAACACGCCTACTCATGTGTACGATTACGTATATGTAGGGAAATGAGGATACAAGGGAAATTTCGCGAAATTCCTTGGGATACAACGGTATATGTCGAAAGTAATTTTGTCTATTTATCTGTGCGTTTTCCCTCACTAATATAAGAAAAGACCTAAGCGATTTGAATGCAGTATTCATTGATACATTGTAGGAAGCTTCCCGTAACAAGTGTTTGTTTGTTTTCATATAAGATTACAAACAAAAACCTTAAATATATATTCGCCTTTATCGAAAATGTCCAGACACAGCTAGATAAAAATAAAAATCAATGTTTAAAATTGGTACAACAACTCTCCGGGTTCCATTGACGTATGAAAATAGAAGCGAAAATGCGGTTTATAAAAGCTTGACCCCCCAGCGATGTTCAAATAAAGCGCTGCACGTGCTGACTTTGTTGTACGGATTAAGACGTCCACTCGTAAACATCTGTAAGGACGTAAACACACGGTGCTAGTTCAGTGGAATTGCTACTTTCTTAGTGCAGTTCAAACGGATTTACTTTTATATGGCTTATGTTGTAGATACTCGTACAATGTAAAACTCTGCAGAATAAGTATAGTTTTAAAAACAGAAGTAACTATTCTATGTTTTAATTGCTATCTTTGTAATATAAAGGCAAAATTACATGGAATTTTGCATAGCTCGTGCACTATTTTAAAGAGTTTTTGTGTGTAAATTACCGTTATTGGTACAGTGGGTATACTAACTTGATCGTTATGCTAGCGTACCCAGTAAATATGGACTGTATTTATAAAACTAAAGAGGCACCAATTATGGGCATAACAATAACAAACGACCCCTTGGTGTTTCTGAATTTCATGGTAGGTAGTGATTGCTTTCAATCAGGTGACCCACATGCTCATTATTTCAGCTCACCCTCTCATATATTAAAAAAAAGTGAAATTTAAGTATGTGTAGAATCTTCTACTGTTTGCTAAATAAATATAAATAAAACTTTTCAGTAAACTGATATATGCCCATAAACTTTATAAAATATATTACATATTTAGTTCTACATCGTAATATGTCATACGCCCTGGAGCCCCGCGTTCTAAGTTCTTCAATAATCTTCTATTTTTTGTAGTCTACAAATTCTTAAATGTTCAAAAATGGAGCTATGTTATTATAATGGCCAGTCCCTAGCGCTCGACATAAACCCTTCACAGTACGTACGCTACCGTCACGGACACATCTTTCACGGATTGGGTTGAAATTTCGCATACATAGAGAAAAGCATCTGGATTGACAAATAGGATTCTTCTCATTCCGAAACACAGATTTTTAAATAGTTAGCTCTGTCCAAGCGGGGCAAAGCAACCGACAGAAACTAGTACAAATTAATACTTTTAGTTTTACTGAACAATTTCGAACTTACTGAATAAGAAATTTAGAGGGTGTAGGAATGAAAAACATCTGCACCGAACGAACTCGTAAGTGTTAACTCTAGTATCATGTCATGAAGGAACCCTTGAATAGTGTTTCGAGAGTCACTTCAAATTCTCTAGTATTGATTTTGAAGTGACTCTTCTTGAACGATAGAAAAAGTAAACAGCTGAACCGATTTACACAAAACATAGTTTTGTCATTGACTTAGACCTAGCGTATGGAATGACAAAATAATATAATGGCAAAGCAAGTGTCGTGTAATATGTAAGATCTGAATGACCGAGCAAAGAAATTTTTTTGGAGAAACGAATTTTTCCAGAAGCATATAGGTGGTATAGTGCCATCTATTGTCGAGTAGCTAACATATATAACTTTTTCTTTGTAAATCAGTATAATAAGTGGTAATCATAGTATTCTGAAATTAATTAATATGTTTGATTGTTTGTGCTATATTTATTGTACATAATGAACATAAATATGTATACCAAATATATAAACATGAATACAATAACCAAATATATATACATGAATATAGTATGTTATGCAGTTGAACTACATTATAGCTATTAAAAACGAGCTACCCCGATTTCGATCACAGTGTCCAACTATCCAGCTAACTGGCATACACATAATTACGTCCTAACGGGCAGATCAAACGGTCAACGCTTCGACTCTCTATGTTAGCAAAAACACTATTTATTGCCTGCCTATATCCGTTTTTATTTGACCGTCGCATAATGATGCAGTTTAGTGGAACATAGTGCAGTTATTATTATTTATTTCTAGTTCATATCAGAAGTAGGTAAATTATTCATACTGATTTCTAATTGCTTGCTAATGAGTGAATACCTAATCTTGTCTAAAATTACAAATGCGGCTCCCGGCTCTTTGACCTTCTTTTATGTACAACTGACTGATGTGAGTTTTTGTACAAATATATTATCATAGAATGTTTTGTACAAAGACATTAAATATGTCAAAAATGTCTTGTTTTGTATAATTTAAAATATATTAATAGTCCGTAGTCCGCAGTTTTTCATACCTATCTTGCTTTTGAGACTGCTATATCAATATGCGTACTAGAATGGTGCCCCTAAATATCGACATCTGCCGCGCGAAACAGGAAGCGTCTGGGAGTTAAGCCACCTTGAAATGTATTTCTCGTCTCCAAAAATCACCTATCCTACTTTTGAAAAATTCTTTCTTAGAAGATTCTTTCGTAGCCTCATTATTAGACTAAATTCCAGACAATTTACAGGAAGTACTTGCAGAATCAGACCATTTCATGTCCAATAAAATAGCTACTTTACATATGAAAATAAGTCCAGTAATCTATGTAAATACTCTTATGCATGATCGATTTAATTCCCGTCGTTTTTTTCATAAATATTGAAACGCTATTTTCATAAATCATGCAAATTTAAAAGTACTTCACTTTTTGACGAAACTACATTCTGCTGATGGGGCAACTCTCACACAATCAAAAAAGTCCTGTCTGTCTCAAATTTCAGTTTGAAAAATGAGACATTTTTAATGCAACTCAACCGACGCCCGTACTATTAGTGAGGCGTCGACAACAGATATCTTCCCGGAGTTAAACACATGAGGAGACATAGAGGCTACTAGTTACTAGTGCCACAGATAAGATAAACAAAAATGTAGTGGCACACCAGTAATATTTCGCAATGTCACGGAAATGAAGTCCGGAAATCAAAACATCAAGGCAGAATCAGAATGGCACGGCCGTTCAACGAAACGAGTTTTTCAATTTATCACATGATTTAAAATCGCAGAACAGGTTTATTTATTTAAAACATTCCATATTTTGTGGTTTTACATTGGAAATGAGCCTTATTTTGGACGAAATCAATTTCATGATCAATTTTGTTAAGTTTGTTGCTGTGTGGTGAGGAGCGGTATTTGTGTCAACAAAATATGTAAATATTTGGGGTGTAAGGCGTTCATCATATTTTTTTAGCCAAAGCATTGGCTTTGGCTCACCTGCATTTGGTGCACCCGGCTAACTGACGAACGAGGTTCTGGCAAGAGAGTGGGAGGGCTAACTGGAAAACTACCTACAATGATCTCAACTTCACAGAATAGCACAGCCGAACATCAATTCCCTTGAGGGTTGATCTCAACTTCACAGAATAGCACAGCCGAACATCAATTCTCTTGAGAGTTGTTGTATTTCAGCGAGTGATTGAGGTCACCAGGAAAAAAGGTGTTGCTGCGTTGGCAGCGGCGGTGGCAGTACGCGAGGTATATTTTATGTTCCTCGCTGCTAGCTTCGTACGTCCTTTCTATAGTCTCCATGACCTACGGTGCAGAGACTTGGACACTGGCCGTCGGGCTGGTCCTAAGGCTAAAGGTTGCACAGCGAGAGATGGAGAGAACCAGAACGTAGAAATTCGACAGGAAACTAAAGTTATTGGCATAGCCTTTACATCTGCCGTAGTGCCGTCTGCAGAGTGGACACCGCGCATGGAACGAAGAAGCGTTGGACGCCCCCTTTCTAGATGGCCCGAAGATAATCGGCTAAATGCGGATGGCGGAGGATTGCATTTAGTGGAAAACATTGGGGAAGGCTTATTATATCCAGCAATGAGTAGGTACAGGCTGATGATGAGGGAACCACGGTATTCTAATTAGATTAATAAAATTACTCAAAACTACGTAACGCTTGTGCTAAATCCGTGTCACGTAACTATGCGTCGGTCAAGATAAGCGTATTATGAATAAAAATTTAGTAATCTCAGTTTTAATTGTAGGTACTTTATACCATGTATAAACCATTTTAATTACAGCGGCATGATGAACTCGGCGAGAAATGGAGGTCGCTGATTACAAAAGACAATAGTCCGGTTGATGTTACAGAATACAGATACAAAATACTGGGCAAATGCGGGCTGAGTTCAAGGAAAGGGTTCCGTGTTAGCAGATAAAATAAACCTTAACAAATAGTTAACAATTGTACTTGACAACGTATTCTGTCCGATTCATTGGGACCGAGACGAAACCGCTGTAACCAAAAAAACACGCACTGAAAATGGAACTGGATACGTACAGAAAAGAGTACTTCGGGTTTGGATTAGTGGCAAGCGTGTTCAGCTCAGTTGGAAGAGTTTCGGAGACTTCAGGGTCCTTACCGGCTAAGCTAAAGGCAGGAAATAAGCTACAGTTTAAGGTAGTGTTAATTGATAAGCATTGTTTTAAACCGGAATAATGTCTTCGGAATTATTTTTTTTAACTATATTGCCTTCAACTATGTAGGCAGTTTGAATATAGAATATTAGAATAATAAATAGTATTAGTAGCATGGCCGCTAGATTAGAATATTTCGATTCTTCGCCCGTACGTTCGAAATTAACGTAATTTAAGTATCGATAGACAAGCTGCTTTGCCTCCTTTTGTTGGCTATAAAATATCTATATTTTGTAAAAAAAAATCTACCGGCTTCCTATTAGCGCTAATAGATACAAAACTGGGAATGACGGGCCGGCGACGGCGGACGGCTGGGAATAGGAGTTTACTGTTGGCGTTCTTTTGGCCACGGAACCCTAAAACTAAGTTATTCTCACGTAAAAACGGCAACGGGGGCAAACAAGTGTACACTGTATTCCATAAAAGAACGTAAAGCGTGCTCCCACGGTTAATGTGTGACGCATTCATAACTGTCCTCTCGGTAGCGTTAACCGCACAATGGGCGCACGGTTTGCCCTCACATCACAAAGTCGTGTTTTGCGCAAATTAACCATAAATTCTAAAATAATGTAATGAGAGCCGTGTTTTATCGTGTGCTCTTTATTGATGAAGCGAACTTGGCTCATTTTGTATATTTTTGAAACAATGCGATGTAGGTACATCATTACTCATCTGCTAATTTTATTCCATTCAGAACACAAATGTTGACTGAAAGAGATCGTTTATAGGAATAAGTCTGCCTTTAAACAAATTGCTTTTTCAAATATATAATTGTGTTGTTTTTATGTACAATCACGTGCAGAAGTATATATATAGCTTAAAGACTAAAATAATTTCTTTCGCAAATTGTATATGCAATTTGCACGTGACTGTATAATAAAACCATTACAAACAAACACACCTATATCGGGAAAGACAAACATTTAATGCATACGAGTGAGTATTATGTAGATGTTAATATAAAACCAATAAACTAAGCAAGACACTCTTAGAACCCGGATTTTTGAAAAGTATCTATTAAAATTATTTTTTTTCACAGCTCTCTCCGGTTACTATATGGGTACTAAATACTGACAAACATAGTACATAGTGTACCCTAGTAGCGGTTGGAGGCGGTAAGCGGAGAATCGCCTATGGTGGAAAGCATTGGGCCTATAACCAGTAGTAGATACAGGCTGATAATGATTATAATGAATTAGTCGGAGAACCAAGAAATGGAGAAACTCAGAGTTAGCAAGCTTAATGTCAGTGGGTTAGCCACATCTGCCGTGTCATACATAGTAGGTCCTAGAGACGAGGCCGCGTATGGGGAGAGGGACGTCCGCTCTCTAGATAGACCGATGACCTCAAGAAAGCGGCTGGAGCAGCTGGATGCGGAAAGCGGAGGATCGCATATGGTGGAATGGATTATCAGAAAGGACGATAGAAACAGAGTTGATCATGTACACAAAGGTTTGGTTTGTGCGGGGATCGATCAAATTGGTGTCAAAGTAGCTAATGATAGATGTTAGACCATCACACTCGTCACAATTAGTTTTTTTTTACCTTTCCTTTAAAACTGATGTTTTAATAACATCTACAAAGATAATTGAAAGGTGAAATTAGATAAGGATTTTTCATACATACTCCTCACGCGCGGATCAACGAAACAAGGCTATTTTTTATTTTATTTTCTTCAGAAAACAGACAGCATTTTATAACAAAAAAAAAATAACAATATGCACAAAAACTTGCCATTAAATGTTTCCGCATATACCTATTCTAAACAAAATCAATGTAACACAATAAAATGAAACAGAAAAGACCTTAACGCGGTCACATCACAAACATTTATCTCGATCAAGAACAAAGCCGAAATCTTTTTCGTTTCGTGCGGGCATACATTGTGGCAACTGGGTCGCGGGCATGAAGCTTGAGGTTCTTCGAGAGAAGGAAATCTCTAATGACCTTCGAATCCGACGACAATCCATACCAATGTTATAAATACGAAAGTGTCTGTCTGTCTATTTGTTACATTTTCATGACTACTTAATCGGTTTGGATGAAATTTAGCATGGACATCGATTATATCTCGAGGAAAGACATAGACTGCCTTTTGGAGCGACATAGCCGACATTCATATGGGCGGAAGCTTCTATGATAGAATTATAGTCAGTATGTTATAATGACTCGACATTATTTATCACGACACGAGATAATTTGCAAAAATTGCTGTTGCTTTTGCAAATTAGCCGTAAATGAAGACTTTAATGACTGTCATGAAAGTACTTAAACATTGTCTCTACTTTGTCATTAATGTCTTTATTACAATTTCGTACGTAATTTACTGAAACGTATGCGTGACTGCGTATTTAAAATCAGTTCAGTGTAAAAGTGAACTGTATTTTAAGGCATAGACACGGCATTGGTATACAGAATAAAGCTCTAACATTGAGAAAAGAGTATGTGACACCTGGAGGCCATTCTCGTAATTTTTCTACGAACGCAGATTGAAGGTTGACCGAATCGAGATTGAATTGTGAATTTACTAAAATTATACACTTGATTTCATTAATTAATATTATCAATTTTTGTTGTTGGCAAAGTATCATTATTAGTTTGTTTAATTTTCACTCTTAATTCGATATACCTAATCCCGCTTAAATTTAATTTTGAAGATACATATTGTGTTACGAGAATACCAAATGTGACATTTGTGAGATCGAGACTGGATCGAAACTGAATTTTGACTATATTTTAATTACGAGAATTGCCCCTCTTACTTAAGTTAGAGGATATCCCTCTAACTTAAGTAAGACTTCTCTTCTAGTCTAAGAAATATGAAGTCAATGTTTCATTTCCAATGAAGAGCGTAGAGATAGTTCGTATCATAACATACACCGCATGCATCATGCAATCAGTCTTAGAAACAGTGGAAATCGGCAAAACATCCTGTGTAGGTGGGTGCAAACCTGCATTGTTACGTAACGTCTTTGCGGAGTGGAACGGATGCCAAAATTTCACTCCCGCACAAGCAGCCGGTCGAAATAGAGAGTTGCCAGCCGGGATATGTTACACTGACGTAGTACCGCTTAGTTTGATCGGGGCCGCGGAAATTTTACTTATATCTCCAAGATTATCTAAATAATCCCCAGACATATTGTTTGACTACTCGTTTCGCCTATCTACTCGGAAGTGTATTTGTTTAAAAATGTAAGTGAGTTGTGGTTTTTATGGGGCGACATACTTAGTCGTTAAACGACAAAGCCCGTCACAATAAAGAAAAAAAAATCTCCAAGATTCAATTTTAAATTTTTATCTGTCAAAGTATAATTATTCACACATGGGAACAAAGATGTCCTCTTAGAAACAGTAATGTCGCCTCAAATGTAGCATGATTCTATTCGATTTTTTGGTTTTGAAAATCGAACTTTGTTTTCTAATAGTGGTAATCATTTTGAGCTTTGAGACAGGTCATGGCGCGGTGTAGGCGATAGGCGAGAACTTGAGATTGCCTTATTCCCACAGCGGAATCCCCAAGACAATTAGGTATATACAATGTTACACTAGATCAGTTGTTGCATTTAATGATATCTTGTAACTATGTACCAATCCGGATCGCATCGTCGGATTTCCATTCAGCCGTTAAGGGAACGCCAGCTGCCATAACGACTTTGTAAGGTGAAATCATAGCGAGTCACTTGCGTAAATTATAAAAAATGTCTCATAATTAATTAATTTTACTCGATTTAAAAAAGTCTTGAAAATGACATATAGTTGTTGAACACCGCAACATCAATATTAAAAAATACAAAATCGTGTAGTGACAAGTGGTTTTTTTGGTTGCTAACTAGACTTACATATTTGTACCTTGTCTGGGCCATTAACCTTACATTTTATTAGAAATCTCAAAATGGCGATGATGGGTCAAACAAAATCAATAAAAAAAAGTAAAAAAAAAAAAATTCTATAAATTAATACAAAAAAATGCAAAAAATAAACCAATGACATTTTTTTGTGCTTCATATGAATTATTTTATGAAAAAAAAAAATGGTAACGACTAACGTTACAGATCGACACCGGCGTCTATACGCACTCCTCCCAACTTTGGCATTTAATATTAGTAGGTTAATCGCACATGCAAGTTACCAATATGTTTCTGTTAAAATAATTACGATTTCATTTGACACTTTCCTTTTCATTCGACGATATTAAAATACAAAGCTGCGTTACGTAACAATGATAATAAATATCCGCTTCCTGCTTATCAACACAGATCTGATATACAGCGAATTAAAATGTAGTTGGCTTAGTTAAGTAGTTGAGCTCTTAAGAGTAATCGTTTATAGGAAGTGTGTTATGTAATTAAAAATGGATACATGTGAGTGTACACATTTGTAGCGAAGTTGTAAAAATATGCAGTGTCATGCATCATGCATCAGTATTCTGTGGTCATGGTGTATGGTAATTAGATCGTTATAGTAATATACTGGTAATATAGGCCGTTATATATCTGGTAGTATACTGTTATATCTATATATTAATACGTGAAGCAAAAACTTTGTAAGTACCTTTTTTTACGAAAATTGCGCAGACGGAGGAGTATGAAATTTCGCACTTACAGTTTACTAACAACTTATAGTTTATATAGAGAAGGAGTGCAGATGCTAATATTGTTTTAAAATTAATTTAAATTAATTTTTATTATTACATTACACATACTACCATGTATTTGACACACACGCGCATATATAATATACTCTTTTGTTTATTGTTAAAGTCATAATCTAAATTAATTATGGGCGAATTTCGACCATTGGGCGACCACTAGTATACTCTAAATATATAAAAAAAAATATTTAAGAGTATATTATCATTGGGCCATTGTGTGCACGTAGACACGTCTCACACATTTTTATTAATAATATTCTTGTTTTTTTGACATTTTTATTAGCATTTCAGTATAGTACTATGCACTACGTGAATTAAGATTTATTCATGTGCTACGCATATTACATTGGTATAATTGGCTGACTGTTTTAGAGCCAAAGCTAATCCTACATGCACTTAGCGTTTTCGCAAGCGCGGCTTTGACGAAAGTGCATTGAGTACAATAGAAGAAGTGTGATATTAACATTGCGAATGAAACGAAGTGCAAATGGGAGTAACTGCGAGTGGGATGCCTAGAGAATACGATAAATTCCAAACCAAGGTCGAACTGCAAATGGGCCGCAGTGCATAGAATCCGTGGTACGAAATTGTATCGTAAATTTGCGTTTGAACGACAAATCTATATAATAAAAGCAAAAAAAGGTCACTCACTGACTAAACACGAAATCTCGGAAAGTAGTTGACTTATGAAACTGAAATTTGGCAAGTAGGTACCTAGGTAATTTATAGGTGTACAGTGTAGGAGTGTTCAGATAAGAACTGATTTTGACAAGGCCGAAATTGAGAGAGTCGGAAATAAAGGCTGTCGTAAAATACGAAAGAAATAGACATATAATATGTTATTCTGTTAACAAAACATTGTAATGGACTAAACTCCAAAAAAAGAAAGAAAAGAAGGGATTGTTGCGTTGGCAGCGCAGGTGGCGATGCGCGAGCGATATTTCATCTTCAGAGCGTTAATATGGCTATGGTAACCGCTTCACATCAGGCGGGCCGTATGCTTGTCTGATATATAAAAAAAAAAACTATAACAATATTTACTAAGGAAAACCCAAGGCTTGCTTTTTATTTTCCCCCTTTTTACCGATTTGGTTATTTTACTCCCTTAATTTTAAACATGAGAAGAAAGACACCTTATATATTAGGTTGGGGAAAAAGTCTTTTCGTATTTTATATGAAAATTCAAAACATTTTTTAATAAAGTTTATTTACATTTAACTAAAGTATGTAGGTGCCATTTTGTTCGATAACTTTTTGCCATCTTGTAGGTACAGACATGATCCCGTTACTATAGAAATTTTGGGACTTCTGTTTAAAAAACCACGACAAGTGGTTTTGGCAGTCTTCTCGTGATGTTAACCTGACATTGCCTAAAGAATTCTGAAGAGACCAAAACAGGTGGAAATCAGAAGGTGCAAGGTCAGGATTATACGGCGGATGCATTAACACCTCCCAGTCAAACTCTCTTAATTTTTGCTGAGTGGCTAAAGATGTGTGGCTAAAGATGATGAAAAATCACACCCCTTCTGTTAATTAATTCCGGCCGCTTTCTCTCAACTTTTTGCTTTAATCTCATCAGTTGTTCACAGTAGAGTTCAGATCCGATAGTCCTGCCTGGCGGTAACAGCTCATAATGAATAATGCCCTTCCAATCCCACCATACACACAGCATCACCTTGTTGCGGGTTAACCCGGGTTTTGCCAGAGTCTGTGAAGCCTGACCGGCCTTTGACCACGACCTTTTTCGCACGTTCTTGTCGTACGTGATCCACTTTTCATCACCAGTTATAAGCTTCTTCAAAAACGGTTCGCTTTCATTACGTCTTAGTAAAGAATCGCAAATGAGTACACGGTTCATTAGGTTTCTTTCAGTGAGATCGTGAGGCACCCAAATATCGAGCTTTTTAGTGTACCCAGCTTTTTTCAAATGCGCCAAAACTGTTTTGTGGTCAATTCCTAATTCTTCAGCTACGTCATTACTACTGATATGCCGATCTTGCTCCATTTTTTCAAAAATGGCATCAATTTTATCCGTAACAGGGCCACCAGAGCGACGTGCATCTTTCACATCAAAATTTCCTGATTGAAAACGCTTAAACCAAATTTGTGCTACTCTCACAGACACTGCACTAGGTCCATAAACGTCACAAATTTTTTTCGCAGCTTGCGTTGAATTTTTACCTTTTTTGTAGTAAAATTTTAAAAAGTATCGAATTTCTTCATTAGATTCACTCATCTTGACAGTAAAAAAAAACAAATGAAAATCACACATTTACCTAATTTGAATTTGGAATTATCTTTATTAAAATTTAAACTTTTTAAAGATATCAAAACCTGCTAGATACAAATGGTATAACCAAAGAGATTTTATTACAAGTTCATACATACTATAATGCGAAAAGACTTTTTCCCCGACCTATTATATTAGCGGTTCACTATTTCTAGATTGTAAAGATAATTATTTTAGTCGACGGAGATATGAAATATACTAAATTGGCAAGACGGTATGCTAGGACCTGGATGCTGATGTACGGACTGATGGTAGGCTGGTATGCTGAGAGCTGGAAGTTGTTCTACAGACTTTAAAAATATATTTAGATAATATCACTTTTAGGCTGTCCGGGTGGGTTTTATATATTAATGGGGTAATAAGATTTTTCCAAAGAGGGGGATTAAGGTAAGAAAAAAATGACTGTTTCAAAATATAAGATGTTTGTTATAGTATGTTATGTTTGTTACAGAAACAAACATAATTTCTAGAGAAGTTTTCTCCCGCGTACTGTCAAGCTGTGGAATGAACTGCCTGTCGAGGTTTTCTCAGGAGACTACAGCATGGGGTTCTTCAAAAAAGAGCGCGGAAAGAATTTTATAGGGTCGGCAACGTGCGTGAGATGCCCCTGGTGATACAGGCGTTTATTGGCTACGGTAACTGCATGCCATCAGGCGGGCGGTATGCATGTTTTCCACTTTAGTGGTATAAAAAAAGGCGGAGAAACAATTAAACTGATTTGTCCAAAACTTGGAACGCATATATTCTAGATATACTGGACGTAACTCTAGGCTCCTTGTGACTACGGAAAAATATTATTTTTTCAGGAACGAAGTATACGGATACTAACGGGTGGCAATTGGAAACAGTTGGTATCATCTCCACAGAATCCCCTCAGGATGGATAATGATGCGAGTGAGTTGAGGTCACCAGAGAGAAAGAAAGGAAGGAGTATAGGCTGGCAACTGGCAACGGATCGGCGACCCATTGCTTTGCTGATCTCATAAAAAAGCAGAAATGGAAGCGGGCAGGACATATAGCAAGGATGGACTCAAATCGATGGACCTGAAGAGTCATGGAGTGACGACCGTGGGCCAATACGCGAGGTAGACGACACCCCGCAATTCGTTGGGTGGACGATATCAACAAGCACGGGAGAGGCAGAAGTGGAAAGATATGGAAGAGGCCTATGTGCTACAAAGGATAAAATAAAGGGTGCCATGGATGGATGGATGATGAAGATCAGAGTTGGTTGTCGACATACCTGCAATCTGAATAGCCTTCAAATTCATACAGCCTGTATAGTTGAATAGGCGTGTCGTTTAGTGAATGTAGGGATGTTTTATGTGAATCAGGGCGTGGGTCCAAGGTTAATGTCGTATACCTGATGGCGTGGCGGTCGATACGGCGGTTCCTCCACCAAATCGAATTCTATTTGTTGTTTTGTCCGTCCTTTACATCGTTTTAGCTAGCTTTTGTGTAGGCTATTTAATTGGATTACAGGTCACCGTTTCTGTTGAAGTAAAATAAATTGGATTTTGTTTAATGAGGTTTAGTTTTTAACCTGTATTGTGTATCCGAAATGGGTTCGATACATTTCGGCCTTCAATGTTCTTGAATGAAAGGATATTGTAAATACTGCATATTTATTTATATATTTTTAAATCACTTTATTGATCGCGAAACTGATATTGTACGAATGTTACATTGTGCTACCTAAAAAAAATATATTGTGACATTATGCGAAACTGACATTGTACGACGGATAAGATAAGGATATAATTTATCCTTATACCCGTATTATAATTTATTATTATAAACCACATTGGTGAATGACAGAATGTTTGCATTCCCTTTTAGTTAGTTAGTTGACTAGTAAACATGAACAGTCCCTATACTATACATAAATAAACACATTATTAAATTCAAACATACTTAAGTTCTTACTTTTTTACACGGCCATGTAGTCCCAAACTAAGCAAAGCTTGTAGGTACCATAACAAAAAACATATTTAAGTATTTTACATCAGTAATGATATAATACTTAAATATGTTTTTTCTTTTGTAAATACATACATATATTACATAGAAAACACCCAGTCCAAGACAAATAGACATGTTCATGCACACAAATATTTGTCTTGTGCGAAGATCGAACCCGCAACCTCGGTGTCAAAATAGCCATTGCTAACCATTCGACCACCGAGTTCGATGCTTATGTAAACACACATACATATCTATATACAGATAAACCTACATAAACATTACATATAAATTATATAAGATGCGATTCAATAGTTTATTAAATTGTTTAGAAAACTAGCTTACTTTCTTATTGGAAGTTTCTACAATTATTGTCGGTGTTATTGTCGGAAGCAGAAGTAAAACTGATTAGCGTACCTAGAGCACAGTTTATGTAATATGCCTAGAGATTAGTACCAGTATTTTTTCAAAATATGGTTGAAACATAACCGCACGTTTGAAGTATGAGAGACATGTATTACGTGAATATTTACGAATAAATAGGGCACATTTTTGATTTGTAAGGAAAAATGTCGTACATTCATTGTGTGGAGAAGAATTACAGCAATTCTCTATATTTTATAACAACACCATATTGTTTTGACTTAATCAATTTCATTACGAATAACTTTTTTTGTTTGTCGTAAATAATCGTTAAGTCTACTTACAAGAAATATTCACTAATAATGATACAAAATAATAATTGGCTTATTGCTTCTCTTATGCTTATTAATCTAGATTTTCTACCACAAAAACTGGATTACTTAACATAAGAGAAGCAATAAGCCCCTTATAATTTTCCATTATACAAACTATATCATCTCATCCAAGGAACTTCCGGATTAAGTCATTTGTAACAATGTCATTTAGCATTTTTTTTCTTTATTGTTTGTATTTTTTTGTACTAGTTTGGTTAATAAATACGTCGTCAACACTTATTCGTCCCACTGCTGGGTTACGGGTCTCCCCTCCATCGAAGGGATTAAGAGCATACTCCACCGTGATGTACAACTACAGATTGGCGGAGGCCAGTGTTTTTAAGCCGCCTATAGGCCTCAAGGGTAAAAATATTATATATGTAATTGACTTGGCTTAACGACTATTATTTAATGACAACAGCCGGAACCGGCGGTTTAACGTGCACTCCAAAGCACGGAGGAACTCGAGATAAATAAACCCATCCATGGACTGGCTACTGTCGATCATTATAAATATTTTTCATTATAAATAAGAAATCGGGCGTTGGGAGAAATAAATAAAATATAATTTGCAATGTGCACATCAAGTTCATATGATACCCCATTTGAACTAGTAGCTTCAATTTGAAATTACGACCCTATATTTTTTTAAATTTAACTACAAATTTGTATAGTTTTTGGATTTATTCTTGAATTTGTAGTCTATAACGATGTTACTTACCAAATTTCATAGTTCTAGGTCAACGGGACCCTATGAGTTTTGATTCCCTTGAGAATGTGTCGAAATGTGCGTTTTTTGCAGAATAAACGGCCGTATCTTTTTTTACGTAAACTTAGCAGTTTGATTTTTTTGCAACTTCACGGGACCGTAGACCTGAGAATACAGTTAAAATTTCAGCTTGATACCTCCACGCATTCCCGACATAGTGGGTCTTGATAGACCGACAGACAGACAGACGGACAACAAAGTGATCTTATAAGGGTGCGGTTTTTCCTTTTGAGGTACGGAAACCTAAAAAGAAATATAATCCTACTTCCAGTACCTATACATTCAAATGATATTACAACAAAAGTAGCCAGTTATGACATTTCCACATTAACATAACTATGTGTAAGTAGAACGCCATAAAAGTGCTACGACGTAAACATTTTTCAACTATAATAATTACGAAATGGCATGTATAAAGCTTACATCTGCATACATTTTTGTGAGTCGTCGCGGTAAACTATGGCAAACCATTTTAAATTAAAACTAGAATAATTTCGATATGTTTCTGATGACTTAAATCACGTTAACTAGTCTAAATACGCAATCATGTATATTTTTTTAATCAGAAAATAAGTGACTTTGGCGGTCCTGGAATCTTTATCTACAAGGCAGTCGCTAGTTTTGCCCTAGGGAGAGCAATTCGTTGTTCATTGCTGTTTTGGTGGTTGTCATTGTTGATCATGGCTATACAGGAGACACACCAATATTGATTTATTGAGATGGGTGGTAGACCTATCCCAATAAAAATGTTTACCAAACACAATTCATGAATTGGTTACAAATATTTCTCATATCAATTTAATTGTAAAACTTCAGTGGTGTAAATTTGTAATGAGCATGTTTTCGTTATCATTCACAGTTTTGTATTTACATATCTTATATAATATGCTACCATAATAAATTCAGTAACTAAATTTGGAAAAAATATACTTACTGTAAGACAGCATAATTTTTATTGACTCTACGTGCAAAATATGATTGATTTTCTTGGAATATTTGTCTGTATTTATATGCATGAGTAATAAATATTAGCTTTGCCAGTGCGTGATGCTAATGCATCATTTAATATAATGACGTGTCATCACAACACACATCGATTTGTGGGCAATATAACCTTCACTAAGTAATAAGTAGATGTATATGTCAGTGTAGCTTTGAACAGCACGTTATCCGAATATCGAGAGTCAAAATTTTACCTTTTTGACTGGCAACACAAAGACAGGCTTATCCATGCCTATTATGAATAAAATTAGGAAAAAGATGGCTTAAAAGTGTGTAAAAATATTATGTAAAAACAATTTTATACAGTTTAGTAGGTACATTGTGGTACTATTAATATCGATAGACAGGTATCTTAAGAATACTCTTGAACGAAAATTACTTAAACCACATCAGCATATCACTCCCATAAAAAGTGCACACCGTATTCACACATTTCGTGTTGTATTGTGTATTTATGTTTATGTTTCTCATGCAGTTGGAAAAAAACAGAAGCAACAAAATAAGCAGTAGGAAATAATCACCGGCAATGGTCTTAGTACAAGTTAATAGTAAAGCTAAAAATAAGCCAAGTGTTGTGGTAAAAAACATCGATTCAATTTGGAAGTGTTTCATCGCGTGAAGTGGATTTATCAAAATAATACATATAAATAGGGAAAGAGCTTGATAAGAGATCTCTCCATTAGGCTATCTATCTATTTTGGTTATAATGTCTATTTTACAAGAACTTATTTAACTTTTAGTCTAATATCGCGGACGGCGCATAATGGCCATTTATAATTTTCGCATCAATGACATGGATATCAAATGAAAGGCTTTGATGAGCGAAATATAGTATGTAAACTAGTAGTCTTTTTTGTATTAACTGCTAAGAAAAGCTAATTTTTTTTATTTGAAAATGGTTTATGTCATCTTTCAGTATTTCTCAAAATTTTTGTGATATTGAAAAACTATTGTGAATGATGATGATTGAAGTTGAGTGTAAAACATTTGCACGAAATCGGGAAATTTTCCGTTTATTTGACCGGCAGAACTGTCGGCAAAGCATCATGGCGTCATGAAAATTGTGATGGTACGATACGGACCAGTATAAGGCGTGCGTAATTCGTTGTGAAGACACGGTGCGATGCGCCACATTGATAAACATCTAGGACAGTTTTATTTTTTGCCTTTAGGACCCCCACGCGATCCACCCTGCATGTCTGACACGAATAGGATATGGGTCGTCATCCCAATTTCAGAAGTGCTGAACAAAATCATAGTTGTTATGCAAGCTGCGGTCATTCGTCACCAACTCTTAGTTGCCGGACCTAAGTCCCATTCACGTTCGCGTAACTACAATTATTATTATCATTTAATAGACGGATCTAGTATATAAGGGTCAAAATCACCAAGGTGGCAAATTCCAAATTCTGTTTTATGATGAATTTACCTAGCAGCTATTACTTTGATGATCAGTCTAAATGATCACTAAACTTACGTTTAAACAATATTTACGTTGGCAGAGCATGGAATGGATTACTACTCTTGTAATTTTATTATTAAAGAGAGCTATCGCTGAAAAAAATCATTACGGGAACGTTTTTGTGCGGCTTATATTAATATTAAAATATAACATAAGTATTTATTTTTTTCCTTGTTCAATAGTGGATATATGTTATTTATAAATAGAAACTAAAGAAATGTAATGAAATTGCCAGTAAAGACGTTAAAAAGCAAAATATAGTGCAAATGAAGCTAATATGTCAATTTTTTTTTGGCTAAATTATCTAAATATGCTATACATATTTATTATCATTATATATATTAACATGCTATAGGTAGAAGAAGTTCGCCTTATTTTAATATTACCAGGGCCTTTTTTTAAATATCTAAAATAATTATGTGTTATCTGTGAGTTTAGTGATGTTCCCGGAAATTATGAGGTGTACGCGGAATGATGCGTATGTTCCCTAAATGACGATATAGATACAATTTAGGTTTATAAAATCATAAGCAATGTTTTTGTACGTCGTACTTATTTATTTGTTTTGGCATAAGGTTCTTAATTAACAAAAACGTAGCTTAAATCACTTTACAGTCTTATAATTGCTGTACACAGCCGATTAGAAATTCTTTATAATCATATTAAACTTTTATTATGATGGTCATAATCAAACCATCTGAACATTATACTAATTATTTTGTAGTTAATATTAATATTGTTTAGTTTCTAATCATATTAATTAAACATATTAATATAATATTATATAAAAAGAAACAAACATTAGAATTTTTCATAAACGTCAATATCAGTATCAAAGTAATAATACTCTCAATCATTTTCTTTTTTCGGCAATGGCGTTGAAATAACACTTATTATTTGTTCAAATGCAGCAGATACATCACTCGGATCTAATTTAATATTTTTTGCATTATTACGCACCGAATCCAAGAATGTGACTAGGATTTCTCCATCATCTTTATCGACACCTGTCTTACAGGTGGCAACTTATCTGTAATTGACAGTTTTCTTTTGAGTAGGTATTTTCATTAAAATAAAGGTTCCAGGGGTTATGAAATTTGAGTGTAGGTTTTCCATGTCTTGATTGTAAGATGTAACAGCTTCAACAGTAATAGATTCTCTTCATCATCGGATGATGATGAGAAAATGGTGTAAATGTTCCGTTTCTTCAATTGCAGCAACTTTTGTCCCTCAAATGTATGCATAGGCTCTCTTGACTTTCTTGAAGGTATTCCCATGTTTTATAGTTCATTTCTTTCGAAGAAATCTTTTACTTTTTTTACGAACTTCCTCCTTCAAAACAACCTCACGAATTTTGGTATCAGACTTCAGAATCGATGTACCGGTTCTCCCTTTTGGCAAAAAAGTCTTATGAAGCAATTTATAATTCCGTATGATGTTACCGCTAACACATTTTTGGAAAACTTCTCTCTTTTGGGATTTTTTTCTTAAAGTACAGGCCTTTTCTTTTAGCTTTTTTTAGCAGTCAGTACATTGTTGACTAAGAGATTTTTGCGCACTTCAGGAGGCACGTCGACATTTTTAATCAATGCGTCAACTTTGCTGTTAGGAGTTGTTGGTACCTGAACTTTTTGTTGTTCTTATTTTTCTTTTTTTCTTAATCTTTTCTTTAAATTTTCATATTTACGTTTTATGTTAGCAATTGTTTTCTCTTGTTGTTTACTTCTTTCCAATTTTTTTCTCTGCTTTCGCTTTTCTTCCTCAGTCATCTCATCAATGCTTGTAACTTTCTTTTCAGCTTTTTTTTTCTGATAGTACGCTCTATCCTTAGTCCTTTTTATTTCTCTCTCTTCCTCCGTCATCTTATCTAATAATTTCCTTTTCCTGGCATTAGCTTTCTCTCGTTGTATAATAAATACTAATTAAATAATAGTATATATTAAACATTATATTAAAAAATATGTTAGCACAACATACACTTAATTAATTAACCAATAGTTATAATAACAGGGAGTGTTTATTTGTAAAAAGTCATTTCGGGAACGGCATCATCATTTCGAGAACGCTCCGTCAAGTCCGGGAACGGTCCCGAAATGACCGTTACCGAAATGACTTTTGTAACTACACGCGGCCTTTTTAGACGGCAGCCATCTTTGACATCATGTTCGGCTTTGTTATTGTAAAATATTTGATGTTACTATTTGCTATAAAACACTACGAAACTTATTTTTCAATATTCCAAGTTGAGAAACGCATTCCCGGTATGATGACGTATTGATGTACGCTCTATAAATATTGAAATGAAAGATACTTACTACTTAATTTCAATTGTTTTGGCGAAAACGAGAGACGATAACCGTTTGTTTATATCGTTCACATCACTGTACCATAGACAACTAAAGGTTGCGTTCAAAAACTGAATTTTTACTGATAATCAAAATTGCGTTCATTAAAATGACGCTTACATTGTCGGACACAATATGTTGACTTGATTTTCTTTAATTTCTTTTCTTTCTTTAGTAATAACAATAATTAATTGATATAAGATAAAATTATAGGCCTTAAGGGCTTAAAAAAACTTTACAATTTATTTTATTTTTTGAATATTTCCAAAGTTAGTTTCTGATGATTGCTACATGGGACACGTTCTCGAAATGATTTTTTGTAGTTATCTCTTCAAATAATAATAAATGCGATTTACTTTTTAAGTATAAAATATTATGTACAGGTAATATGAACAGAGTTAAGTAATATTTACTATAACGATTTGTTTAAATAAACTAAATTTAAACATTTATTTGCTGGAAATGCAAATTCTCCACCTTGGTGATTTTGACCCATAATTGTCATGGTTAGACAGTCTATGGATGTGTGTTGCCGGACCGTGCGTGCTGGCCTCCGAGTTGGGCTGTGTCACCAAGCGGCCGGGCGGCCGAGGGAAAGGCTTCGAGGCCGCAGTGTGGGCGACTCTACCACTAGCTTGGGATCGATTTGAATGTCACACACTGTTTTCATTGCGGCAAACTACTTAGCCGGATATTATGTAAGATTTTATAAATTAATTTCGTACAAATTCTTATATTATGAACGTTAACCGGAGGGATATACTCGTACATTTGGTACTAGGAGTGTGTGTGTGTGTGGATTCCACATTTGATTTCATATTAAGTATGTGTATGAAATAATAGCTGTAATGAGTTAATAGTTGATATAACTGCTCAGTTCATAATGTACCTGGATGACGAGCTTGGCTCGGTTGTTTTAGGGAGAATCGAATTTTCCCATAAATGAGACCTAGATTGATTTCTCGCCCGTCTAAATAGTTGAGGCCGTTTGGGAGATCGTCGTGCCATAAAATATATATTTATACAAGAATGGTTTAATAGTAGGTATGTATAGGATAAAAGAGTACCCAAGTACTGAGTTATACGATTTGAAATTATATGTATGTACCTCAGATCACCATTGAGTTTGCGCGACATGTTTGCAACATTTCTCATTTTGTTGGAAAATACACCGAGGGTTTTTGGTAACTGCTGCCATCTGCGGGGATTTGCCGCGTGCCTACCATATTAAAGCTTTTTATCTGCATTGACGCAGTTTCAATCAGTCTGAATAGTGAGAATTGGGTGAAGGTCGTTAGTTATTATTTTGAAATTACGTAATCAGTTCATTATCGTTACAATTAGCCAATTTGGAATTCACAAGTCCGTTCAATTCAATCTGTAGTAACAAGATCTAATAGGGTGTTGCTAATTAGATTCACATGTCGTTCTTCCGATGAATTTTTGGAATATATGGAACATTGTTTGCTATACAATTTAGCAGGATATGGCTAAATAAATAACAAGTATCTACTTGTATTGCATGATCTTATTTAATAATCACGTTTTTCAGTCAACGACTTCATTAAATACATTGTGCTATTGACGACAGATTGTGCTAAGTACACTACATACAATTTGGTGAATAACAAACACGTGTTTACACTATACATATATGTGTATGACAGTTATTTGTAAGCTTTATTTAAATAAGGAATTGTTTATGATTCAAAGAGCTGTATGCAATCATGCTTTGGTTACGTATTTATCCTTAGGTAGGGTTACCATCCGTCCGGGCTTCTCCGAAATTGTTCTAGTTTGGAGGACGTCCGGGGAGCGTCCGGGCGGGGTTTCATGCTGCGAATAACCGTCTGGTCACAGAATAAAAAAATAGTACTAGCGTTAAAAACACTGATGACATGTCTGGGTTTTAGGATTTAAAATCCGGAGTTTTCACGCTTCTTGTCCTAGTTGCTAGCATTTAGATATGGCAACCCTATCCATAGGCGGTGCAAATAGAACTAATGTGGTGTAGCAGCATGGCAGATACACACAAGGTATGTTCTTCCCGTATGTTGCCAAGACTACGTCACGAATTTTTTTGTCAAAATCTGGCATTTTATTCCGTACAAAATACAGATGATGACAAAGCAGAGTTCAAGTCACGTGACCACAGTTGTCGCTAAGGAACATACCATACATTGCAATGCAGACTGAGCTCACTGAACGGTCAGCTCTCCCGACACGTTGTAGGTCCGCAGTCATTGCCGTCAATACAATATGAGTCATGAATCGACGCGCTTAGGTCATTATGTTGTTTGCTGTTTTTTCTCTCCCCGCGGCACGTCTATCCTTCGTTCAAAACCAGTTTTTTCACCGACCCAAGTTTTGTAGCATCAGAACAATGTATCGCGAACAGGTGAATAACGGCAATGTCTGAGAATAATAACTTGAATTGACGTTTTGAAAGTATTTTGCTTTTGATCTTTCAATATAATTCGATTTGTAAAGTTCAGTATATTATGTGATAAAAAATATGTTGACGAGAAATAATTCTCTATAAGGCTTCAATTTTATGATGCTTTAGTATGAAATAATCGGTTTATATCAACATAAGAGCTTTCGGTGGGTCCATTCGAAATGTATTGGGAAAAGATTGCAATACGTTATTGCGACAGATTGCATGCCCACAGTACTCGTGCATGAGAAAAACATGTATTCATACCTGATATTTCTACATTGGTGTATAAATTTCATGCATCACATAGTATGTTTTGTGTCTCTGCCTGCGGCGCAGTAAGAGGTGAAAGACCTCCTGCCATGACGGAAATGACACGTCTCTAGCTTAATGCAACGGGCGATGATTACAAAGCAAACCCCGGGCATCGTTCCATCAACCGCCTGCAAGCGTCCCTGTTGTTTGCACATCACTTCAGACATAGGATGTGTGATCTCAAGGAAATGTCGAGATACAAAGGTAATAGGAATTCCCGCTCCTACCACTGTTGGACTATGTATTTCACTTAAATTCCGTTTCGAAAACCCTTGTATAATTTCAGTTATTTGTAGGCATACCTAATGGAAATAGAAATGTGTATTATCTAAATTCGAATTCGGCGCAGCAGCGCTTTAATATTTACCTTCACTACGACAGTTGCCTCGGGGCTCGCGTTCTTGACATTACAGAATCTGAAACAACAACATTTTGTAAAATTAATAACAAAGAATATTCTTTATTATAATTTGTATAAAATGTGTCAGTAATATTCTCTACCAAATGGAATAATTGTAATTATTTATTGACTGTGTTTTATCGCCGTGACATTTGTCTTTGGTGAGTCATAAATCGCACAATAAGTAATAAATCTAGGCACTTGCATCCGAATATGGGACACGCAATAGCAATCGATAAGTGGCCAGTCGGTCGTTCGCAAGCCGCAGTATGGTCACGTGACCAACATTGTTTTGTGTTGTACTTTGTAACGGATTCTGAGAGAACTTGTATTGCTCGCAGATTAATATCAAAACGTCTAAAATACTAGCGACTTGTCCCGAATTCATATATATAGCCTATTATGTTACTTGTTGATTATGTAGATTTCTATACATGAAAGAATTCTTAAAATTGGTTCATAACGGTAATTATCACTGAAAGTGATAACGCAATTGTCTAATCGCTGATATATCCGCCCTATAACCCTAGCCTAGTAGCCTGTAACTGCCAGTACCTGCTTTCTATCAGGCAGTCGTACGCTTGTTTGCTAACATAGTTGTATAAAGAAAAAGCCATGTCGTTCCCCACACAGTGTTATTAGAATACTACAAGTGAGCTGACTGACCTTTAAAATCTTTAGTTTAAACTAAAGTGCAGTCAGCTATTAATATTTAGTTACTCGACTTAAGAGTGTCTGCTCGCAGGCGAAAGGGGAATAAGACCTGCTACCAATTTGCTTGAGTGCCTGATTGGTACTGGGCGAGATAGCGGGGTGGGTAAAGTTCCTCTTGTTTTGTTGGTTTACTAGGCGAGAGACTCGCAATCCTGTGATATAGCCGTAAGGTTGGTACACAGGGGAAGTATTAGCTGTAGGCATAGAGTCGTTGCCCTTTAATATCTTGTTACTGACACGAACACTAGCTACCTTCGCTGTATGTACTACGCCCCAAAATTGCTGATTCTCTTGTCCCGTATAACGTCGCCATGCCATCCTTATTTTGTTACTTCGTTCAGATAACGGACCGGCGCGGCCCCGCTTCCAGAAATGTTTGGGAAAGGCCTGTATATGTTGTTTGTTACCAAAGGCTCAACGACATATTTTCTAACGTAAATAACATGACGTTACAAATGTTATAAGAGTATCATATTAACTTTTGTTCAATTATTGCGGTAACCATATGACAACTAATTATTACGCTCTATGTAGGTTGAATGAAATACATCCTGTGTGAGATAAGATAATTGAGTAGATCATATCTTATAGCAATTGTAAAAAAATACAAAGTTACAGCTTACAGGCGACGCTAATAAACCTTTATTAACTTCGCTTCTAACTGTATAATGACACTGTAAGAAATTTTAACAACTTCTGACTGTAGTAACGCTAACTTATACTTGCAAACTTATCCGATTCTAGTGACGATATACCAATACAGTAATAGGCTAACTGCTCGTGTGCTGCTAAAAATGGGAGCTGTTACAAGGACTTTGATTCACTTCACCAGTGAATTTTGGTTTGTGTATGATTTCTTAATGATCCCCTTGCTAAAAGTACAGTATAAGTAATAACAGTATGGCTACTCCCTGCCGCTCTCACCTCCCCTCTGAGACGAATCTGGAACAGTTTGTATGGCGCCGCAAGCGCACACGCTCATTAACGCTTTGCACAGGCGTCAATGTTTATGTATTATGTATAACAATAGTTACCGGCGCAACATTTGTATGGAGTGGCCGGGGTGTGCTAATAGCATGGCTTCCAAACGATAATTTATTAAAATTGATGGATTATTACAGTATTACAACAATCAATTTGACAACACCCGTAATGTGCCTGGTACAAGGACTTCTCCATCGAGTTTTGTTTTGTGTATGTTGTCTTCGGTCCCCTGGCTAACAGCGTGTTTTCTAAACGATAATACATTTAAATCAATTTTTATTATTGTGTCAACAACAATCAATCTAACAACACCCATAGTGTGCCTCAAACTTATCATAGTGTAAACAAACCAAACAGTTGAACAATAGTAAACATTCGGGTCTGACGTAACTACCGTATCGCGAGATTACTGTAGGTGGGCCGCGTTTACTCTACTGTATGTGTTTTATTACAATAACACACGTAGACTATGTGATATGACCAAAATATGGTTCGTCGAAGATATAACGTCAACCTAATACCTACTCCAAATTTAATAACATTGACCGAGGTTCTAAACAGACGTAGTTCTGTAATATCGTACTTCTGTGTTAATTTTCTTTAAATTTTGGGAAAAATAGTTTCTTTCGGACCTTAAAAGGAAAAAAGGAACTCAAAAGGAAAAATGGTCACTTCGTTGTCCGTCTGCCTGTCTAGAGTAGTCAAGAAAGACCCCTTTTCATGGCAACTCGGTGGAATATCAAGTTGAAATTAATATCAAACAAATACTCAGATCAGCAATTTCTAGCTATAAAAAAAAACAAACTCTTATGATATATATTACATGAGTTAAAGGCGACTGAGTATAATCAATGATTAGTTACTTTCTAAAGTAACATAGTGGGCTGTATTATTTTCATATAAACATACACTACAACAACAAAATACACAACAAACAAACTTATACAAACACGTCGAAATTATTACTAACAAATGAATTGGCTTCGAGCATTAATATTCTAGAATTAATGTTAAGAGCTAATTGTGGTCGAAACATTGTACAAATGGTGACAGTTACACCGCTCAGATTTGATAATATTTGTTACAGCATCCAGCGCTCGACATGACCCAACTCTGGAGCTAGACAGCGGCTTTCATATGATTAATTGGGTCGGCTATATTATATTAACCTTGTTGAGAATAAAAAAAACGGCATATAATTTTTCACGACTGTCTTAAAAAAGGAAAAGTTATATATTTTTATTTTATTTTACCAATTATTTATTGGCCGTATCTCTAAACGCACGAATCGCTAGAATAACTAACATTATAATGTTTAAAAACATATTAGTCGGTGGTTTAGGCAGTCGGGTATTTACATTTTTATAGTATTTATTGCAAATAATATGGTTACAAAAAGCAGTGTAAACAACAAGGCGAGCTTATCTCTTTAAGAGATTTCTTCCAGCCAACCTTAACAATAGTGAAGAATTATTATTTGGCAGCTAGGCGAAATATGCAAACATGCACATGTAATTAATTTATACACCAGTTGAAAGAGGTTGATTGTAAATGAAATTAAATAAATTTATTGCTAAACACACACTTACTACATTAAGAACATCACGAATAATTTTTTTTTGTTGTGGTTTATATACACAACATCATCGAAATAGTATAACCGATGATTTATAGGTGTTATGGTGTCAACATGCTAAAGTGCGTTTAGTAAACATATTTTTTTGTTAAAATGAGTTCTAGTTTCAACTTTTATTTGCGCCGTGGCTTCTTCAAAATTTGTTCTTCAAACGTTATAGTCATACTACTCACTTGTAAAAATATAACTGGTATAATATTAAACTATATAAATAATATTATCTGTTTTACTACGAGTAGGTATATCGTTATCGTTGTGTTGTGCCACATCAATACTGTTAGCTCCCTGCCCTATTATTCTTATCAAAAAGAGTAATGTTTCATGCAAACAGCTGTGTGTGTGATATCTTGCCTAACTGCCATAATGTAGTAATAAATTTAATGGAATACAATATGGCATAATTACCGCGTTAGATAAATCATACAGAATCACTATTATAAAAGATAGCAAACCTTTTATCTGAGATACTACGACGATTCATAACAATAACGATTATGATATTAATCCGATTGATATATTAAATAATTTTTGATTCAGTATTGTTTAAATGAAAATAATGATTTTAATAACGATATCGAAATATTTACCTAATGTCAGTTGCGAATATAATTTGCTAAGTTCAACTGATACTTCAATTTAAATTTTAAATAACATCTAATGCAATATAAAAAATTGCTTATTTGTTTATTTACAAAACTTTATATTGAAATCAAAAATATGTGTGTAATGTGATAGGTATGTATATATTATATACCTATACATATCGTGAGTATAGGTATAAAATATAATGTCTAAATTAATGTTTCAACTTTAAATGCATGTTTTTGCGTTTTGTTAATAAATTTTACAATAAAAAATATAATTACAATATGCATAAATACAAAATAACAAATAACACAAATAAAAAAACAAAAACATACAATAGTACAGGAGGCCGGACTTTGCCCCTATTAAGCATTTAGAGAACTCAAATGCGTGTATAGAGTAACTGAAAGGATACAGCGAAATGGCGGCTATGCCACAGATAACCTAGCAATAAAATATTATTGCTAATATTGCTATATGCGGAGACCGATTCTGTTAAAGTTTATGTGCAAAAGAATCCACGTTTGACCGACATTTGGACCGTTACTCATAATGCAAACGAAAGTTCCGGATCCACGGCTTGGGGTAATTTACTGTTTTCAATATCGGCTTTGTCCTCGTTCTGAGTGACAGTAATTTTTATGCTGCTCGTAGCCCACATACAATAATAATCCGTTTTGGGAATAACGCCGACGTGCTTTCACTATCGAGGACCGATATCGCCGATATAGAGTTCTGGTTTATTGTCAATACCGACGCATTTGGGCGGTCAAGGTTTTAAAACGATTGTTCTCTAACTATTCACTACTGCCATGCCATACTGAATCTTTGCTACAAGAACAGAACAGAAGGCCAACTCTCTTAATTATTTTACGATGGAATTGTAAAGTGACTGAAATTTATAACTTGATTTCATTAATTAGTTATAATCAATTCTTATTGTTCGCATAATAACATTCTTAGTTTGTTTAATTTTCGGTAATATTTCGTTAATAATCCCACTTAGACTTTGAAGTTTCGTATTGTGTTATACGAGAATACCAAACTTGACATTTGTCAGATTGAAACTGAATTTTGACTACATTGTAATTTCGGGAATGGCCTTCTAGGGTATTAACGAGCTACATCATTAGTCTACCTTACAATGTAGATTCTACATTGCTATTTGATTTTGACACAGAGGGTTGTTATAAGTTTAAAGTGTATTTGTTTTATCTGTGGCCTCATGTAAATCCGGATCTGATGTACTGATTTAAATTTCGTTGTATATTGAACGGTGACCAAAAGTGTTCTAAAATTTATCAAAGTGTGAGCGTGGGCGAGAAGAAATGAGTAATACAAAAAAATATCGTTTTAAATTCTTTGTCTGTCTGTCTGCATGCTAATCTCTAAAACTACTAAAAAGATTTTCTTTGTGGTTTTCACCAATAGATTATGTTCAGATAAGAGCAACATTGTTTTATTTAATTGAAATCGGATCTCTGTGAAAAATTATTCATTTAAATTCGCATAAAATTAAAATGAAAAGCGAGAATCACTAAAAAGGACGACTTTTTTTATTTCGATTCAAAAATTGACACGGACGAAGTAGCACCAGCTAGTTCAATTAGATTGGATCATCGGTTTTTTCTAGTTGGTGAAGGGATGTTGTGAGCAACTTTCACAGGTCTAATCGATTCGTTATTTTATAGTAACCTGTTACTTGACCTGATATTGTAGCATCACTTGATATTACTGGATATCCAACTCCTCAGCAACTGATAGCGGAGACATTGTGTTTGTGCTCATAGGAATGTTATTTTTTTCTCAAACTATGGTCAGGACAAAAATAGCTTACATATTGATGATCACAGATAAACATTCCGTGTTTATTTACGTGCAGGCAATGAAATGGTATCCTCATCGATATATGACTCATCAGATACAGTGTTTTCGAGAATTGAAAAGCCTTGATCATGTTTGGGTTATTTTCTTTTGGTGATGTCTACCGCTCAAAAATTACTGTAAAATTAACCCACGTAAACCATTTAAAATTTCCATAGCCCACATATTTTACATATTATACAGTATTTAAATTATTTGCATCGATATTATTACTTACTGCAACGTTTCTTGGACACGTCTTGGATTGGGATAGTTTGAGCTTGGTTTAGCTGAATCCCTCAAAAACACAAGTTTGCGTGTTTATGGCAAAAATGCCCTCATTTGCCGCAGTTCATAGATTGGAAGGTATTCCCCTTAGCCACAACATTGGTATCTTGGGTGTACATATCGAGTGCCATTCAGTTTCGCGATTACTTGGAGTGCAAGGCCAGATTGGCCTCTGGGAAGATTGGCGTCATCAGTATAGCCCAAAGGTATTTTGCAACCACAACATCGCCTTCAACTATGTAAAGCCCAGGTGAAGTCTCCATACTAGTCACATCAGTAGAGCGTAAACCACAATATCACCACTACAATATGTAAAATCCCAGGCTAAGGCTCAGTACAGGGGCGCACCGGCTCTTAGCCGGTACTTACATGCTCCATTTGACCGCATACAGCGAGGAGCAGTTTGAATCGTCGGTGACACAATGATTTCTACTCGGGTGAACTCGCTCTCTACACGCACATAATTCATATAACCGTCGCATACAACAATGAAACATATTCGTTCACTGTATGATGGATGATAGGTAATGAAAATCGATAAAAATATCGATAGTCAACCGTAATATAAAACGAAAATTATTTTCCTATGCAAAATTTTCGTAAATTCTCTATTTTTCTAGTATATCTTTTACTTCTCTCATAATTACATGCTTAGGATATACTCATACTCAGTGCAAGAAAATCTTAGCGGATTGCCAAAAATAAACATAAAGTTAGGCGGCGTTGATTTGGAACATAAATACCTGTTACATGAACGTTATATGTAACAATCATTTTTTTTCACTTCACCATGTTTTTGGAACATTACTGCACAAAATTATCCACGATTTCATCTTAGATTTCCGATTTTTCCAAATAGCCGTTTTTGCTCCTGCTGATAAATATAAACAAAATAAATAAATATTTCTGGACAATTTACACAGCGCCATCTAGTCCCAAATTAAGCGCAAAGTTTGTGTTATGGCTACTAGACAACTGATAAATGTACTTAAATACATAATTTTTTTGTAAATAATACTTATAATACATAGAAAACACCCAGACCAAGACAAACAGTCATGTTCATGCACACAAATGTTTGTCTTGTGCGTGAATCGAACCCGCGACCTCGGAGTCAAAGTGGCCTTTGCTAACTATTCGACCACCGAGCTCTTCGATAAGTGCAGACAAGCTGTCAAATCATGATTCAATAGGGTTCTACACATATTTACGTATAACGTATCTCTTTCTACCGTATAGAGACATTGCTAGTGTCATCTCACCTGCACAGCCATTTGTTCCTCTACTCCACTAGGTATATTGACTTTATGATCGCCACAAATATTTTAAATATTATATTATTTAAATTATTTGCATCAATATTACTTTAAAAAATTGTAATAAAAACTGACAGCTCGTATCGTTATTTTTAACAGTTAGTACCTAATCTGTTATGTAAATTATTACCTTTCGCCCGTATATACATATTATGCTCATAATATTCCGATATAACGTGGGAATTTATAAAATTTAATTCCTTGCCTACGTCATAAAGCGAAACTCTACAAGTCAAGAAGAATACATAAAAAATAAAGGTCGTAAGATTACTATTATTTCCTTCTTATGATTTCATATGCACAAGGACTCAGGTTTTATCGCTGCATTAGGTTTTTAGGGCTTTTATAGTAGGTACTTTACTTCTATATTGTGACTCCGGCCAGTCTAGCTCTGCTTTATTGGTTGTCACCAATAAAAAGGAGTGAGCAATCTGCGACAATAGCAGGCAGCGAACACGGCGACGAGGTGAGCGACCGCGCGCGGTCATCGCCGCGCACTCTCCTGCCACTGCACACTGATTCATCTCAAGTTGCGCAATAGTTAAACTGTCCTCCTACTTAAATTAGTTAGATCCATGGTACAATATACAAGGTATGTTCTTTACTGGCAGATGTGGTTACTTGATTTGAACTAGACTACGTCATCAACTGTATTTTGTAAGGAAAATGACAGATTTTGACAACCAAACTAGTGACGCAGTCTTGGCAGTATAGTAGTGTAGGGAAAGATAATACCATGTTGTTTTATTACCATGGTTACATAATTTTTAGTGTGATGGCATGTTTATATTTTACGTGAACAATGTTGAGCCATCACGGTTTCCGAATGTTATCACTGTTAAATAAGTTTTCGCAGGAAATGAAATGAAATTATATATTCAGACATTGGCACATTGGGCCCCTGTGGGCACTTAGACACGTCTTATACTTTTTAAAAATAATAATATTCTTATCTTTTGTCATTTTATATCATATGACATTTTATCTGAGCGGACCTGCTTTCACACATTTTCTATAACACGTCGGTAAGCATACGGCACATCTAATGTAAAGCGGTTACCATTATATTAACATACAGAGTATCGCATCACCTCTTCACGTCTGGTGACCTCATTTACTCACAGGAACACAACACTCATCAAGGGTATTGTTATTTGGCTGCGGTTTTGTGTGAGTTGGAGGCGAGTACTTCCCATTCGGGCTCGACATAGCCTACTCTTATTTCGTCCGAACCAAAACCATAATTAATATGCCAGAACCTCATTTGCTAGAGGGCAGGGTTACACCGCGTGCAGGTTTGCCTCTAAGATGGCGGTATTCAGTTATGCTCCAAAGTCCATCTACAAAATGGCAGTTATAGTTACATCTTTTGGTATATCATATCCAATTAATTTATGACAAGACTAATGGCTTTGCCTCTGAGGTCGCGGGTTTGATTCCCTGCATAAGACAAACATTTGTGTGCATGGACATGTTTATCTTGTTTCCTATATATGTAATAATAAACAAAAACATGTATTTAAGTAGGTACCTATATTTATTTATCACACAAGAGTACAATTGCGTACTTCCATTACATGGCGGTGATTCACTTGTCAAAATCCATAAATAAAACACAAACGAGGGTATTGTCCAAAACAAGAACATTTTCATCAGATCAATTTTTTCGGCTTCAGCTTATGCGGTAGGGATTCTCATCCTTTTAGGAGGGCGCTAATACTATACTAATACTGGTTGAAGTTGTTATGTTAACATTTAGAAACCCGGATTTAGCCGGCTAGCTGGACATACTAAGCCCAGATAGAAATGTGCTTAGGATTTTATACTAATAGAGTGCTTACATCAAGCGATAGGTAAAGTTACCGATCCGGCTCTCGTATGACAAAATTATGATTGGAATAAAGTACAGATTGCTTGCTTTGTATTATTAAAAAGGAGAAAAAAAAAATTGTTGGTTTAATAGTATTCGGTTAGGCAAGTATTATTCGGTATCAGTGCTAACACTCAGCGTATTTTCTCCTAAATGTATGGTATTTTGTCAAGGGATTTATTTAAGATAGGAAATAATTTACGATGTTTTTAGAGGAAAATTATTTGAGCAGATTTTGGGCATTTTTAATGACTTTTTATAAATGTTATGCATTATTTTAAGAAAACCCCACAGTAGATTCCGACTAGGTGAAGGTTTTTCAAGAGATTTAAAGATATTATTTAGTAGGTAGATTAAATTGTCTAGACTAGTCGACTCTTAATTGTATTTTTTAATTAGATGATTAGGGCGAAATGTCACAAAAAGTGACAAACTTAGAGGATTTTCATGAGGAGCCAGGGATAATTTAAATATAAGGGACGTAGGCAACACTGTCTGAACTAATACAGTCACCTTGAAACCTTATGTGACTCATCCCGTACTTTCGAATGAGTCATATAATAATATCTGGGTGATTTTACACAGTGATTTGCTCCATCAAATAATTTCACTTCAGGTACTTGCAAACAATAATACAATCAACGCAACGGCATCATTACAAATCGACCTCGCAATAACCGTGTTACTTGCTTAAATGATTGATTGGTTTTTCACGGTAAGTATGGAAGCAATATTTTTATTTTAATTTCTTATTAGCAGGATATCGTTAGTTGCTACAAGATGCTAATGCAATATCGAGCATATATATTTATAAGTGTTACATTACGTGTTATATTATAAGTGGTATTAGGCAGGTAGTACAAGTGGTAGTGATATCGCGGGCAATAATAGTAATGTAAGTAATCGATGCAGTATTTTAGTACAAATGCGAGGTGATTGTCTGTATTTCTGATCATATTTATTTTTTTATCTGAAGAGTAGGACTGCTCTCACACCTCTTTTTTGTACCACATCGGGGTGCCATACAAGAATACGAACCAGCCTGATCTAAAGCGGTCCCTGTAGCGTATACGATACGGGGCCCGCTTCAGATCTATAGACTTGGTTGGTTAAATAGCAGCAGCTGCTTAAATAGCAGCAGACGTTAAAGGCTAAAGCTGACTTCACTTACTCGCAGGAACACAATAATCTTCAAAAGGGTATTGTTATTTAGCTGCGGTCTTCTTTGAGGCAAATTCTCCAGTCGGATTCATGCATGCCTTTGTATACCATAGGTTAGGTTTAGCTCTACAGATGATAGTGAGCTACTTACACCTCAATATGTATTCTAACGTATTGGAGTGCAAGTAGGTAGCAGAAAAAAACATCGGATGCGCAGCATACGCCACCACAGCGAAATTTATTTATTTATTTTGGCCACTTTCCCGAATTGATATCGGAAAACCAAGGTCACTTTACATTACTACTTTTTGATGCTCTACACCAGTGGTTCTCAAACTTTTTTAGTGACGGAACCCTTTTGGAAAGAGAAATGACTTGACGGAACCCTACAATAAAACGTTCGACCAGAGAGAGGTGGTTTGATTTTTTTTTCTAAATTCTTGCGGAACCCCTACAGGGGTATCGCGGAACCCTAGGGTTCAACGGAACACACTTAGAGAATGGCTGCTCTACACGAATCCGAAGTCAGAATTTCGAAATTTTGAGTTTCATGGCAACGGACGGACAGACAGAACGACCGGACGATTTTATAAGCTCAATAAATTTCGCTGAATATGAAACATCAGTTTATAATCCCGTTTATCCAGTTTAAAACAGCCACACACAGCAACAGCTCGAAAACGCGTGTCCATCTATTCGCCCTGAACGGGGTTGATAATCGAAATTCACATAATATCTTACTTATTGGGGTTGATATACAGACACGTTTCTGAGTAATACATCTTAGGGTGGTTGTTTTATGGTGGACAAACGGAATTAACCGCAACATCGCCGTCGCTTCGGCGACGTATTTCGGACATTGATTGCTTACTTAATTTGAATTTTATGTGGGCGAAGTGACAGGCAGCATTTAATCGAAATAATATTTGTGTAAACTTACCTATAATAATGGGCGTGGAGCAATTAGCAATTAATATGACGAGGCCTTTCGACATAATCTAACAAATGTACCATATTTTTATTTAATGCTATTATCTACGGTTTCATTTCTACGTGAAACTCGTCCCTAAATTACGAAATAATGGCCTTACAGTCATTAATTTTGAATCCACATGAGCGGTTGGTTTATGCAACTGCAATTCATCTACTAGCGACCTCGTCACAGTTTTAAAAGCATACAGTTGGGAAGCGAAGGTACTTGCGCAGAGCAAGGGAGGGGAACCCGCGGAGAAGCGGGCGGTGCGGTCAGCGTCCCACAAACAAGCGTAGTTTGTGGGAGCCACCGTGAAAGGCAGTCACGTGCGCGTACTGAGTGTTTTAAACGTTTTTTTTAATTTACGTTCAGTGATTCCTATTTATTATGATGGTGAATACAAATTGTTCTGTATACGGTTGTAACTCGATGTCGGAACACATCAAGAATTTAAAATTTTATAGATTTCCCCGTGACGCAAGGTAAGTTTTTTCTATAATTTCGTAAAAACCTACCTACTTTGTCTTTGTTGAAATGTATGTAGCTATATTGTTGGTGAAGTGCAAGGTACTCCAACTATAAGTATACAACAAATAACCGAATTCTTGTGCTCCAATGACAGATGACTAAATAGTTAAGTACTTCGTAACTCAAACTCCAACCTAGCGGGGTTTTCAAGTGTAAATATGTAGGTATATATATTCTTTACGGCGCATGCTCTTGCCCAAAGTGTAATTATTATGTTTACACCTTCCTAATAGTTGGGAAGTCGGACACAGAAGGAGTAGGTATTTGTCTAATATCCAACTGTTATGATTTTATTTAAAACGACAGAAAAAGACAAGGTTCTATATTCACCTATATTCAAGATTTCTGGGCAAAGATATTAATTACTACGTATGGCTGTGCTATTTCTAACATAAAATTTGTCTCTGCGACTATATGCACGTGCTGTGTGTGGGACGAACCCATGTGTATGTTTATGTTACGTAAATGTACACTATAAACTTTATAAACAAATGGGACACCAATTTTTAACTTACACTCTCATATTTATTATTTTCGCTGTCGAAAAGCCAAATGACTCATCGGTTCGTGACAAATTATCTCCTTAGAATGGCCTATCCATACCTAGTAGTTAAGATCTTTGTTTCAGGGCTAGTTTCTTTTTTAAAATTTTTTTAAGCAATCACGTTTTTTGATAATTTTTATTTACTTTTTTATTTTACACATTTTAGTTATATATATACAGTAAATTTTGCTATCCAGTCATTGCATTTTGGGTATTGATATTCCTAGTTTCTATTATTAAGTATCTTGCGAAAATGAAGTGAGTAAAGTCGTAATCAAATTTAAATCGTTAATTTTATTGTTTGGTACCTACATCAACTTGGCTGGCACCAGAAATCCGCTATTTTTTTTTAAATTTTGATATACTCCGTGACACTGGCGCAATAAAGGAAATTTTTACAACTAATCAAAATTGATTCAGCCGTTTATTAGTTACGAATGAACATAGGGACTTTTGTCTTCGCCATAATAAGTTAACATACCAACACCAACCAGGTGCTGTAGGAATCAATATTTTTAGATAAATTATAGGTAGGTATTATTAAAACAAGTACAGTTTATATCACAGCCATGCTTATGTTTCCCCCATATTTTCATGATCAAATTGTTTATCCGAATGCGAATTCATTATATTGTTAAATTTTATGATAGAAAATTGAAATCTAAAAATAAACCTTCACGTAAATATTTAGCAGTGCAACATTTGTAAATATGTATATTATATTCTTGTTGATAAATGATTATAAAAATATTAAAGATTATTTGATTTCGAATTTTGTGACAACCCTTGCATATCGGAGAACGACCGCGTGGATACCTACGCGGGCGGCGGCATCGTGCCACGTCAAAGGCGATTCCCTACTGTATGAAAAATAGTAATACTGTGACCTCGTTAACTACAGCATAAGAACAGAAAAGTAAGAAAACACCTAGTAACAGCCATTTTAAACTTTACTTTTTTAATAGATAAACAACAATTGAATAATAAAAAATAAAGCGTGAAATTGATTTCGAAATCTCGGGGCTACTTCACGCCGTCTGAGGGGAAAGTAAGTTACGTAATATTTTTTTAAATGTTAAAAATTACGACAATAATTTATAGAATACTAGTAAACCGTCTCGGTTTATTTTTTTTATACCTACTACGTCGGCCCGCCTGATGTGAAGCGGTTACCGTAGCCATATTAACGCTCGCAACATAAAATATCGCTCGCGCGCCGCCACGTGTTTTTATACCCTTCATAATAATTAAGAATATAATTGTAATGAACCCGCAGTTACTAATGATAATTTTTATTGGCATAAGGTAAGATAAAACTATGCCTTATTCTATTCATAATATGAATTTCGATTAAAAGTGACAATCGGTATATTTTTTAAAGAAATTATTATAATAATATGTATTCAATAAATATAATATACTATTTTATTTTTAAAACCTATTGTCTTACATACTCATAAAAGAAAATTAAAGAGTATATTTTAGAACTTGACCAATTGCGTAGTGGACCAATTGCGAAAAGGACTAATGTGAAACGCATTAAACTCCAAAAATTGTAAAGTGGACCTCACTCAAAATAGATATGTTTTCGGCTAGTGGACCAAATGCGAACTAGACGAAATGCGATGAAACTGGAAAAATGCATTGTTTTGTGTTTTTCTTTGTTACCAACTGCAAGTATTGTGAAAGAAAAAGGTATGCATTGTATAGTTTAAAGTACATCACACTGTGTCGAACTTTGTTGAAAATATGTCACAGTTGCGACTGATTGTGGAGTGATCCTTTTGTAGAATGAGCGCAATTAGAATGCCTGCCGTGATCCGGCTCCGGCTCGCTGCTGCACTTTCTACGACGAACAATGGACACGGTGCACTTTGAAATAAGATCATTATAGTTACTCTGTAAGGCTAATACTGTACTATAGGTAACATTAGACTACTGACAGAAGGGTCACAATCACAAAAAATACTTTTGAAAGTATGGGTTTCTTTCTGTTACTTTCAATTATAGTTATAATTTACCCTATAATAACATAATGGCATGAATGAAGTACAATCAAAAAGGAGGAAATGACTACTGTTAAATATTAAGAATGAAGGTAAACAAACCAGCCAAGTGCCAGTCGGACTGGCGCACCAGGGGTTCCGACTTTGTACAGACTTGTAGATTGTATAATTGGATTGAGAGACAAACTTAACTTTGCCATTGTAAAACTGTTGTCCTTGTTATTTTGGTCCATTGACATTGGTACCAACTGTAAGTAAGTTTCAAGTCGCTTTTTTTTTAGTTTGCAATGTAAGAACAAAACGGTTTTCGCATTTTTTAACACGCTTTTATTAGGTCGTCCTGTATGTAACTAACTATGTAATGGAATCTACGGTAACTAATTTAACCATCTTCCAAGGATCGTAGCGTAATGAAAATTGGCAGCTGTATGTAGTTCTAATGACAATATAATAATATAGTACTGTCGAACTGATCTGATGATGGAGCCGGAAGATATGAACTGGAACTTCATGATGGAACATCGTATCATAGCTGTTTTTGGATTTCTTAGAAAAGTCTTGTAATGAACTTTGACCACGATTAGGTTTCAAGGTCTGATGATGAAGCCGGAAGATAGGCACTGGCATTCCATGATGGAATATCGTATTATAGTCGTGTTTGCCTTGTGAGAAAGGCCACGTAATGGACTTTGAACACGATCAGGTTTCAAGGTTGTAACAAACCTATCGGAACAATACAACCTCACCTGCACGTGGTGCACCCTACTGACTGACAAACGAGGCTCTGGAGAAAAAAGAGGTAGGGCATACCGTATTTTCTAAGGTGCTCGACTGGGAAAGTACCTCCACTTCACAGAATTCCGCACCCAAATAACAGTTCCCTTGAGGGTTGTTATGTTCCTGCGAGTGAGTGAGGTCACCAGAAAGAAAGCAAGGAAGGAGTATAGGCTGGCAATGGATCGGCGACCTCTTGGGCGCTTTCATAGCACATGAAATTAAAAAGTGAAAAATAAATATTGTTTAAAAAAACTAAAAAAACACACTTTTAAAGCTCATCAAACTAAAAATTGAAAAATAATTCTTAATACAAGCTGAAAATAATAATGAGTAAAAAATACTAGCATTATTCTGAAAAAAGTGTGGGGCGCTTTATGCCATATTTTTCGTATATCGAGCAACTTAAAATAAAAAGACTAACAAAATATTGTGATTGTATTGTAATAAAAGCGTAGATGCTTAAAAAGAAAAGTAAAATATGGCACAAAGCGCCCCATTAATTGTACTATAACATTAACAAGACTTTGGTAAATTTCATGTTTCTAGGCCATCGGGAAGTATCTTATAGACTTTGATTTACTTGTGAGTGTGTAAACATGCGGATTAAACGACCGTATCTTTTGGCTATGTTACCTTAGAAGATTCTTTTTTTCACAGTTCCAAGGGATTATAGCCCAAAATATATGATATTAACACACAAATACATCGTCGATTTAATATCGAAAAAATACTGTCAAATGAGAGTTGCATTTATGAGTTTTAGTTAAAAAGTTTAAATAAAAAAAACATTTAATTTGATTAATGAAATGAAAATACATATTTTTGCGCACAAGAAGAAAAAGGAAAACTAATAAAAACAAAATTAAAAATTTTGAAAACTGCATCAAAATCAGACTCGTGCTTTTGAAGATAAATGGCAACATTGATTACACAAACAAATGTTTACTGCAGCTCCCCCTGGTAAGTTGTCACCGTAACACCTATTTAAGAACATGCACCAATCAAACCCGAACCCATCACTGAAAACCGCATCAAAATCGGACTCGTAGTTTTGGAGATAATTGGCAACATTGATTTGCATAAACATCCTAGCACCCCAAACGCATATACCGTCCCAGTTCCGTCGCGGGTAAAAATGAGTGAACGCTCGCTGATCTCATAAATGTCAAACTTGGTATTCCCGTATCACAATAGGAAACTTCATTTTAATTTAAGTGGGATTATATAGAAATACTAGCTATCGCCCGCGGCTTCGTTCGCGTGACAAACACGTGTTTACTCATTAATTAATAGAAGTACTCGTGTAAAATTTAGGATAAAATACTCCAACTAATCTCGTTTTCCCATACAAACTTTGGACCTCCGTTTCACCCTCTTAGAGGTAAAATTTGAAAAATCTTTTTCATATAGTTCATTATTGAAAAAAGAGTTTGTATATCTATTAAATTCTTAGTTTTAATCACTGAGGTTAATCGTTAATATTTTTGAATATTTTATCCCTCCAAAAGAAGTAATTGTCTAGGTCTAATGGGCCTGTTTAGAAAATTAGGATAGTGTATACGTCATAGGTAGGTGTTTGTAACGTGATGTATGTAATAGAGGTCAATTGAGGGGCCGTTATCGGTTGCGGAGCCGACGACCTCGCCATATCGTCGCATTGCGCAGCTGTGCTTGTACCACCAAACTGGAGTACCTACTATAGCGGAAGATTGCTCTCTACTGTCTCTACTTCCAATACCAGTAGGAATTAATATTTCCTACTACTGGGACTTATACTGGAAATATTTGGTGTTGCTTACCCAATATTTACACGAGCAATGTTATGCGTCTCTCCCATACTTGTTAACTACTGTTTGCAATCACGTGCATTAGAAGGTAACTGTGATAAGCAGGAAGATTGATTATGGTACTTTAATGATTCTATTAAATAGATTATATTGAGAATGTATGGTAGGTAAGGTAAGCTCGGTGAAGTTAATTGATTTTTTTTTGCATTATATGCTTCTTGCAAATGCATGGCAACGGCATGACTATTTTCTCCAATATGTTCAAATTCTGTTCAACTAGTTGAAATTATTTATTTTCAACCGTAACACTAGTTGAACTGGTTGGAAAGAAAAGTGCCTCTATAGTTCAATTGTAATTAATATATTAAAACACTGGCCGTGTGGTTTCCGGCTGACTACAATAGAATCACTCCGTTTCTTCCTGTGGATGTCGTACTCGTACAAGCTGTGGTACAAGGCGACTAAGGGATACATTATCAAATATCGATCAGGCCTCCCCAACCCTTTTGGCCAGCAAGGGGAGTGTAGGCCAAATCCTCGTTCCGTCTAGGACGGACGAGAGAGGGTCGTGCTCCGATGGACTAAAATGGACCTGATGATGATGATGATGATATTAAAAGACAGTGAACGTGTGTGCCTCTAAAACTCAAAAATGAGTCCCGGTTAGAGATGGGCAAAATGCCGGGGATTTATATGTACCTACTGGGAAATTATCGTAAATGTTATCCCAATAGTCCCGGTACGATGGGGCCAGTTATATGTATAGAGCTGGAATATCCCAGAACATTCCTGATCATTGCAGAATATTCGAAATTACTCTCGAATGTTGTGGAATGTTCTAGAACACTAAGGATCAGTCGTAAATAATAATGTAAATATTCAAACATAACGAATTGGCTCGTATTTCGGCAAGACATCGTATTCTAATTCAAATATTTTACTACCTTTTAGTATTTTTTCTCGAACGAAGTAGTCTAGGAGCATGTTCAGCAGGGTTTGAAACTTGACATTTTCGGAATGATGCCGATAATTTCACATCATTATTGTCAGACTATCGATAGTACAAACAAATGGCAAAGTTGTTCACACGTTCATTTACACTCTATTTGCCCGTTCGTGAGTTCATGACGTGTACTCCACGATAGTTACCAACGGCGCGGCGGCGCACCGTGTCGATTATGCTATTTTGATAATGCGTCACGCACGTGTTCAAAAGTGAGCCACGATACGCGATAAGCCACAAAAAAGGAAAAACTTATTTTTTTAATTTTCACCGCTTAACAATCTATATAATATAAAAAACAAAGTCGTGTTTGTTCGAACACTTATAAATCGAGAAACGCAGGACCGATTTTCATGCTTTTTGATTTGTTGGATTTCTCTCCATCCCGAATAGCAGAATAACTATTAAAAACATTGGAAAATTGAAAGAATAAAATAAAAGAAAAAACATTCTCCCATACAAATGAAAGTGTCCGTTGAAAAAGGATTGCGATATTTATAGGTTGTCAAATATCAAAATGTCAAATCGTTTGGAGTGAAAACGCTTGGCCCATGGGGTCCGAGCGCAAGAATCAAATCAAAGTAAACATCAAAAGAAATGACAATTACAAATCACCAAAACGATAAAACCGATTTGAAAACTAAATAATAAAACAAAAGTTTTTTTTATTTTTTTGATTAAACAATAAGGAAATCTTAATTTTTATGAAATCTTTAGTTTTTATGATTACGGGTCTTCCCTCAACCGAAGGGGTTTAGACCATACTCCACCATGCTGCTCAACTGCGCGTTGGTGGAGGCGAGTGTTTTCGAATCGCCTAAAAGCCACTAACTTGGCTTGACGACTGTCATCTAATGATAACAACCGGGACCGACGGCTTAACGTGCCTTGCGAAGCACGGATGAACTCAAGATAATCTAATGATAACAAGCGGGACCGACTGCTTAACGTGTCTTTCGAAGCACGGAGGAGCTCGAGGTAATGTAAACCCTTCCGTGTACAGGCCACGGTCGACGTTGCCTAACTTGCGTGTTCAATTAGACTGACACGCGCAATGATACCATTGAGCTTCTCTATTATTTTCTATTATTCATTGTTCTAATTCCATAAAATCATAAATTTTGTTCAGCTAATATACCACGTACGAAGTTCGCCGGGACAGCTAGTTTACAATAAATTTTTGTTTCGACATAATGAACATTTAATGAAAAAATACTCTTTGATCGCATGGTCAACACGTACGACAAACACGTCAATTACTAAATATACTAATAAAATCAATTAATAAATGTTGGAAAGGTATCAATAGATAGTATCTATGATCTTACGTGGAACAAGATTGTGCCTGCGGCTTCGCACGCGCGTATTTCGTGGGTTTTCAACTACAAAATAAATAGCACAACACATGGAATTACTAGGCGCATCAAATTAGCTAAACCTGGACATAATTCTATAACTGTAATTTTCTTTGTCTATGACGTTACTTTACGTGTTAGATATAGCTAAAGTAAAAAGAATTAAACACCTTGAAGCTCCGTAACAAAATGAGGAACCTGGAAATCTAAATTTTCGACCCATTTTGAATTCAAAATTATAGCATAATAAATAATTTTGTAAAATTACCTGTGTTATTATGATATGACGCCTACATAAGTGTGCAATAAATTTTGGTTCAGTTTCCATAATTTCAGATGCAGAGGCAAATGGGGGAGGAAAGTACTATAGTGAAGGCCATGTCTGGGGCGACGAAGCGTAGGGTGCCACCTCTCTAGATGGTCCGAAGACCTCAAAAGAGTAGCTAGTAGCGATTGGATGCGGAAAGCGGAGGGATCGCATATGGTGGAAAGCATTGGGAAAGGCCCTATATCCAGCACTGGGTAGATACAGGCTGATATTGATTCCATAATTTCGATAATTTCTATCTGATGTTTATGCACGAATAAGCAGATTTCCTTACACATGAGCGTGTCGTTAATTTTGTATCACAAAATTTTTAAAACAAATCTGAGATCAAATGTGACTTCCTTATGACGTACGTATATTGATAATAAAGCCAATAGCGTATGTCTTGATAAGGCCAAGTCAACTTTTGTTTACAATATTGCAAGATATGATCCTTATTTCAGTTTTTATTGCGGAAATCGATATATTAATTACCGACCAACGAGGCCCGAGGTCGCTGTAGCCTCATTCATTTCACCGCCCGTTGTAATAAATCGATGAAAGTTTTGGAGCACGAAATAGAGGACTATAATTAACAAAAAACATATTAAGTAAGTTCAGTATAACGAATGATTGGTTTACGTAGTAGCAGATAATTTGGATAGTAAGTATATTCATTTATTTATTTAAACTTTTTATTGACCACAGTAAGACTAATGGTACAAAAGGCGGACTTAATGCTAAAAGAATTCTCTACCAATCAACCTTCGGGAAGTATACGTTGTAAATAAAAAAATTTGGTCTATATAATACCGTAAATATTGACTGAAAAATAAAAATTATATTATATTTATTTATTATGGCTCTATTTTTTTATAGATGTAACATTGAAATAATACCTACTTACACTATGTAACTACCACAATACAGACGAATCTACTGCCACCTCATATTCTGAAATTTGTCTTACGATAGACTGGACTGTAGAGAGTGCAAAAAAAATTAGGCATACATACTCGATTAACTTTACCCTCTTTCTTCGACATTCGAGTAAAAATGTGGTCTATCTATATACATCGCACTGCTGAACACAACCTTCAAGTATTTTGGTCACTTATTTCTACTAACTACTAAAAAAATGTTTTTTTGTAGTTAGTAGAAACAATTTACTTACAGATTATATTCAATATGCTACCAATTTTTTATTATTACACTAATGTCATTTTGAAAGAACTTATGTAACTCACACAGCGGAAACGAATCTATTTAGATTCAGAATGAAACCTTCATATGTTTGAATTTTGTCAAACGTGTGTCAATATTAATATTCCTGGACAAATTACACACAGCCACCTAATCTCAAACTAAGCAAAACTTGTACTATATGTACTAGATAACTAATATAATACATTGTTTTTCTAAATACATGTACATATGATACATAGAAAATATCCCGGCCAAGACAAACAGACATGTTCATGCACACAAATATTTGTCTTGTGCAGGGATCGAACCTGCGACCTCGGAATTAAAGTGGCCATTGCTTGCTGGCCATTCGGACACCGGGCTCGTCGTATCAATGAATTCGACATCATACATAATGAAAACCATTATCCTCCCTGACTCGGCAGTCGGGTAAAAATTTATACGTATCGAACACATGCGTCATTATGCGGACACGGCGGGGGTCGTGTCGTGGTGCGTAGCGCACCCCCGACGAGTAACAATAACGACCTTGCAAGGTCGTCGGTGTTGCCCGCCCACGTAAATAAAACACCATTTCGCAGCTGTTTCAAATTAATTTAACGGCGGCTTTTCGTGTTCAAAATGTTCAAATCCTATTGTAACAGGTAGATTCTAGGCTATCACAAATTCACAATAGATAGGTAGGTATACCTATTGCCTATATTTCTTGCTGGTATTTCGTTAGTCCATTTGCATTGGTTTTATCATAATGGAAAACTTAATTGACTTTATTTTAAAGATTAATTTGAATTTGTCGAACAATGTAGTGACGCACGCAATGAAGTTTAGAAGTCAATTTTTCACTTAATACTCGTAGTATGTGACCACATTATATGGTTATGTGGGCACACTATCATTTGATATAATCTAATAATGAACTAGTACTAATCAATTAGGGATTGCAATCCGGAAAAACGGATCCGGTAATCCGGCGGATCCGGCATTATTAAACGTTTCCCGGATCCGGTACTGATATACCGGATCCGGTGCTCGGATCCGGTTCGGAGATTCACCATCACTAAAGAAAGATTTGACATTACCTACAGGAAGAATTACAATTACAAATCCAGCAAGAACTCACGTGTCATCAAAATCTTTCTCATTTTTAGTATGTATACTATAATACATACTAAAAAAGAGATTGATTTTGATAAAGTACTAAAAAAGGAAATGATTGCATTTGAAAGTGATGGAGATCGAGGAGAATAATTGTCTGCTATTCACGATTATTTGCTAAATAAAGTCCACAAGTGTAGAAGCTGAAAGGGCCTTTACCTACACTACTGGATTTTAATTGTTTGCTCGTTGTCTAATCTTAACATTGGATTGGAAATAAAGTTGATTTTATATACCTACTAGCTGACTCGCGCAACTTCGTCTGCGTGTGACAGAGCGTTGAGAGTGAAGCGTAAGGCGTACCATTTGAAAGGTTATATATATAGTGAGCAAATCTTATAAGATAGACATATGCTATCACGGACTTTTTTTAACCTTTTTATGGTGAATATCGTCCTATACCGTCGTATATGATTGATGCGTAACGCACGCAACGGAAGCTCTCAAAAGGAATATTTTTTGCCCATCTTTCTTTGGTGCTCCGCTCCTATTGGTGGTAGCGTGATGTTACCTATATAGCCTTCCTCGAAAAATAATTTTTCAATTCGAGTGAGTAGTTCCTGAGATTAGCTCATTTAACCAAACAAACAAACTCTTCAGCTTTATAACATTAGTATAGATATGTTTTGTTTTTTTATTTTTAAATGACCTATATTAAGTATGTACAATGACACTTGATTAACTTACTAACAGTTCATTTTGAACCGAAAAGCGAAAATCATTCTGATTTGATCAATCCGGCCTGATCCGGCCGGATCGATGGAAATCCAGTCGGATCCGGCCGGACTGAAAATGATGCCGGATTGCAATCCCTAATCAATGGGGTAGAGTTACTGTAACATTGGATAAGTGAATAGGTAAAATAATATCCGGTACGTACGCATACATTATTTGCTTGCTGTAGAGTCACAAAAATACACAACATATAAAATAAGAAGTTTTATAACGATTAATGGAGACGCAATTTGCACGGTTGAGCGAATACATTTCTTACGAACGCTGGTATAACGATGAACGCTTTCTATAAAAAAGTAGTAATAAATAAACTATGTACAACATTTCATTCACAAACTAATAACATAAAACGAAGACGCATTTACTATACATATTTTATTAAAAATATAAAATCGGCTGTATAGGCCATCGGATATAGACATAAAAAGAGGCTAAATTCGCAAAGTGCGATGTAGTTCTGCATTTTTGGTATGTTGTAACGGTCTGTTAGGGTAGTGTGAATTCAAATTTGCAACTTCGAAAAACTTGTGGAAACTGAGAAATTCGAGAAAGTATATATTACAAAAATATATGCGACTTATGAATAAAGATTAGTTTAAGAGAGTGAAAAAAAGTTGCATTGGAGTTTTAAAAGATATTCTTATATGTAGAAAACCTAAATTGGCACAGTCGCGGTTACTGCTTGTAATTAATAACCTGAGACAAAAGGTTAGGAACGTGACGTTGAAATAAAAACTTTAGACCATATTCTTTTACAAATTAAAGTAAGGCACGGCCTTGTCAACCCCTTAGCACAGCTTAGCACGTTCCACCTTCACACACGCGTGCCGCGGTCTATCAATGAGCAAATCTGTGTCGATAAAATGGTTCTTACATTTTAATGTAACTAGGTTATTGCCGCTTGTGCCGCAGAAAAACTCGAGCCTACAATCTAAAAAATTAAGCGTTTCTCTATTTGTTATTATACATAAAAAGTTAACCTCTATAGGTACTAGAGAACCGTCAAAAAGTTGATTTAAAAAAAAAAATGAAACCGACTTTAGTTGGCGAGCGCAGCTTATTGGTGGAATACGCCGGCAGACGCAGCTGCCCGTCTTCCGGGAGAAAAGTTATCACGTGACACAAGATTTCTTAGTCGCCTCGTACGACATCCAGCGCAGAGCAATGAAGTGGCACAATTTTATTCTGCCGGCTACCATAGAGCAAGTTTAAGGGTTTCCCTCGATTTTTCTGGGATCCCATCATCAGACCCTGACTTGGTGAATATGGAAACACCTCGCAATTACCCTTTCAAATAAAAAAAATGAATTTGACCATCATCATCATCAGGTCATTTTAGTCTCCACTATAGGAGCACGACCCTCTCTCGTCCGTCTTAGACAGAAGGAGGATTTGGCCTACACTCCCCACGCTATCCAGACGGGTTGGGGAGGAGAATTTGACCATACGTGCTTATAAAATTTAAGGGTTTCCCTTGATATCCCTGGCATCCCATCATCAGATCCTGACTTGTTGGATATGGGACCACCTTGCAATCATACCCTTTCAAATAAAAAAAGAATTATGAAAATCGGTTCACAATTCGCAAAGATATCGAATAACATACATACAAAAAAAAATTCAGTCGAATTGAGAACCTCTTCCTTTTTTGAAGTCGCTTAATAAAATACAGCCTGATCATTTAGCCTGAGCTTTCCATAGGCGAAAGAATTTTTAGAGTTGGTTCAGTAGTTTAAGTTTATCCTTTACAAACGAAAATGATTCCAAACTTCTCTTAGAACAGTCATATCTCTCATGTTATTTATTTTGTACCCACAGTAAATAAATTATCCCACCAAAAACATTTTCATGTAAAAATGTTGCCAAGACGAGTCTACATAGCTTACCCTGTGAAAAAGTTATCAGATCTCGTATAAAGCCAAGCTCTAAAGACTACACGCTCTAAACCTACAAGCTCTACACTACACCTTAATCAAAATCTATGAAAAAGTGGTCAGATCTCATGTAGAGCCAAGATCTTCTTGATCTATGCGCCCTTACTTTACCAGGCCTAACTTAGCATACTCTACATTTTGGTCAAAACGTGATGCTTGACCGTTTTATTTCACATACGATGAACGAATGCCTATGAAATCTTCGTAACGGTAGCAAAACGGCCAAGCATCACGTTTTTTTAGTGAATAGCCTGATCATTTAGCCTGAGTTTTCCATAGGCGAAATAATTTTTAGAGCTGGTTCAGTAGTTTAAGTTTATCCTTTTCAAACGAAAATGATTACAAACTTCTCTTAGAACAGTCATATCTCTCATGTTATTTATTTTGTACCTACAGTAAAGAAATTATCATGTACGTCATCAGAATGTCAATGTTAAACCGAAATAATGAACACCTTAAAAATAAAGGATTGGATGAATCATTTGCATTAACAATGTGTACGTGGAACTTTCCTATCGGTTAAAATCAGAGATAAAAACGTTTTTATCGAGACTAAAGTTTAATGGAGAAAGCACAGTTGAGTTTTGGTATATAAACCACTGAAAATAAAAATTCAGGTAGCAAATGTAGAGCTTTATATTTGCCATTCGACTATCCGAGTAAAGTAACACTCGTAGGCAGTTCAAGAAATGTGATTCTCCAAATGCATCGGAGCTCCTCCTTAGGAGATATCTATATGTATGTACTGACGTTACTCGCCAATCTTGTTTGTTTCCACCACAAATTAAGGTTACGAAGGCCGACTTAATACAAATAGCATTCTTTACCAGTCACTCAAAAAGTTAAATTGTCAGCTGCGGTCTTTTCTTGTGAGGAGATACTTGCTCATTGGAATTGCTTTACCTACTCTAAATAGTGCGATAAAATATATATTGCGTGCTTTGTTACCCTGTCTACTGTTTTTAGAAAAAAAAAGTGAATGTTCTACATATTGTATGTCAAACAAACAATACCATTTAATAGCTATAAGTTCTCGTCTGTCCTTGTCCGACCTATTGTGTTTCAACTTGTGAATATGAATAGAATCTCCCGTAGTAGACTCGGACGTTACAACACTACAAAGATTATCTATATCACAAAATAAATAATGGTACAGGTATATATAATATGGTATATATAATATGTTTACTTTTATATGTAAACTAGCTGTCCCGGCGAACTTCGTACCGCCTAACAGTCAATGAATGTTGTGATGTACTTGTACATATATATATGAACAAAATTTATGATTTCTTGAAATTAATACAATGAATAATAGAAAATAATAGAGAAGCACGATGGCGTGAGGCACGTGTCAGTCTAATTGTACACGCAAGTTAAGCAACGTCAACCGTAGCCTGTTCATGGATGAGTTTATGTTATCTCGAGCTCGTCCGTGCTTCGGAAGGCACGTTAAGCCGTCGGTCCTGGTGTTTATCATTAGATGGCAGTCCTTAAGCCAAGTTAGTGGCCCAACCCGTAGTTGAGCAGCGTGTTGGAGTATGCTCTAAACATCTTCGGTTGAGGGAAGACCCGTATCCCTAATATTTGTATGGGAAAATGTTTCTTCTTTTAATATTTTAACGTAACGTGACGTTAATTCTTTCGTCAATTTTTCAATGTTTTTAATACTTTCCCGACCAAGACACGACATTATTTTATATATTACTAGCTGTCCCGGCGAACTTCGTACCGCCTAACAGTCAATGAATGTCGTGATGTACATATATATATGAACAAAATTTATGATTTCTTGAAATTAATACAATGAATAATAGAAAATAATAGAGAAGCACGATGGCGTGAGGCACGTGTCAGTCTAATTGTACACGCAAGTTAAGCAACGTCAACCGTAGCCTGTTCATGGATGAGTTTATGTTATCTCGAGCTCGTCCGTGCTTCGGAAGGCACGTTAAGCCGTCGGTCCTGGTGTTTATCATTAGATGGCAGTCCTTAAGCCAAGTTAGTGGCCCAACCCGATATCGAATAACATACATACAAAAAAAAATTCAGTCGAATTGAGAACCTCTTCCTTTTTTGAAGTCGCTTAATAAAATACAGCCTGATCATTTAGCCTGAGCTTTCCATAGGCGAAAGAATTTTTAGAGTTGGTTCAGTAGTTTAAGTTTATCCTTTACAAACGAAAATGATTCCAAACTTCTCTTAGAACAGTCATATCTCTCATGTTATTTATTTTGTACCCACAGTAAATAAATTATCCCACCAAAAACATTTTCATGTAAAAATGTTGCCAAGACGAGTCTACATAGCTTACCCTGTGAAAAAGTTATCAGATCTCGTATAAAGCCAAGCTCTAAAGACTACACGCTCTAAACCTACAAGCTCTACACTACACCTTAATCAAAATCTATGAAAAAGTGGTCAGATCTCATGTAGAGCCAAGATCTTCTTGATCTATGCGCCCTTACTTTACCAGGCCTAACTTAGCATACTCTACATTTTGGTCAAAACGTGATGCTTGACCGTTTTATTTCACATACGATGAACGAATGCCTATGAAATCTTCGTAACGGTAGCAAAACGGCCAAGCATCACGTTTTTTTAGTGAATAGCCTGATCATTTAGCCTGAGTTTTCCATAGGCGAAATAATTTTTAGAGCTGGTTCAGTAGTTTAAGTTTATCCTTTTCAAACGAAAATGATTACAAACTTCTCTTAGAACAGTCATATCTCTCATGTTATTTATTTTGTACCTACAGTAAAGAAATTATCATGTACGTCATCAGAATGTCAATGTTAAACCGAAATAATGAACACCTTAAAAATAAAGGATTGGATGAATCATTTGCATTAACAATGTGTACGTGGAACTTTCCTATCGGTTAAAATCAGAGATAAAAACGTTTTTATCGAGACTAAAGTTTAATGGAGAAAGCACAGTTGAGTTTTGGTATATAAACCACTGAAAATAAAAATTCAGGTAGCAAATGTAGAGCTTTATATTTGCCATTCGACTATCCGAGTAAAGTAACACTCGTAGGCAGTTCAAGAAATGTGATTCTCCAAATGCATCGGAGCTCCTCCTTAGGAGATATCTATATGTATGTACTGACGTTACTCGCCAATCTTGTTTGTTTCCACCACAAATTAAGGTTACGAAGGCCGACTTAATACAAATAGCATTCTTTACCAGTCACTCAAAAAGTTAAATTGTCAGCTGCGGTCTTTTCTTGTGAGGAGATACTTGCTCATTGGAATTGCTTTACCTACTCTAAATAGTGCGATAAAATATATATTGCGTGCTTTGTTACCCTGTCTACTGTTTTTAGAAAAAAAAAGTGAATGTTCTACATATTGTATGTCAAACAAACAATACCATTTAATAGCTATAAGTTCTCGTCTGTCCTTGTCCGACCTATTGTGTTTCAACTTGTGAATATGAATAGAATCTCCCGTAGTAGACTCGGACGTTACAACACTACAAAGATTATCTATATCACAAAATAAATAATGGTACAGGTATATATAATATGGTATATATAATATGTTTACTTTTATATGTAAACTAGCTGTCCCGGCGAACTTCGTACCGCCTAACAGTCAATGAATGTTGTGATGTACTTGTACATATATATATGAACAAAATTTATGATTTCTTGAAATTAATACAATGAATAATAGAAAATAATAGAGAAGCACGATGGCGTGAGGCACGTGTCAGTCTAATTGTACACGCAAGTTAAGCAACGTCAACCGTAGCCTGTTCATGGATGAGTTTATGTTATCTCGAGCTCGTCCGTGCTTCGGAAGGCACGTTAAGCCGTCGGTCCTGGTGTTTATCATTAGATGGCAGTCCTTAAGCCAAGTTAGTGGCCCAACCCGTAGTTGAGCAGCGTGTTGGAGTATGCTCTAAACATCTTCGGTTGAGGGAAGACCCGTATCCCTAATATTTGTATGGGAAAATGTTTCTTCTTTTAATATTTTAACGTAACGTGACGTTAATTCTTTCGTCAATTTTTCAATGTTTTTAATACTTTCCCGACCAAGACACGACATTATTTTATATATTACTAGCTGTCCCGGCGAACTTCGTACCGCCTAACAGTCAATGAATGTCGTGATGTACATATATATATGAACAAAATTTATGATTTCTTGAAATTAATACAATGAATAATAGAAAATAATAGAGAAGCACGATGGCGTGAGGCACGTGTCAGTCTAATTGTACACGCAAGTTAAGCAACGTCAACCGTAGCCTGTTCATGGATGAGTTTATGTTATCTCGAGCTCGTCCGTGCTTCGGAAGGCACGTTAAGCCGTCGGTCCTGGTGTTTATCATTAGATGGCAGTCCTTAAGCCAAGTTAGTGGCCCAACCCGTATATGAGCAGCGTGTTGGAGTATGCTCTAAACATCTTCGGTTGAGGGAAGACCCGTATCCCAGCAGTGGGTAAATAATAAGTTCAGTACTTTACAAAGTCACAAAAAAAGTACCAATTGACAACAATAAATATTTCAATCCACAAAACAAATCACAGACAACATTCGCGACGTAAAAGTGAGACCAATCGATTTGACATTTACACAACAATCAATAAATATTCCAATCCTTTTTAACTGGCACTATTTGTATGGGAAAACGTTTTTTCTTTTATTTAATTCTTTCGTCAATTTTTCAATGTTTTTAATACTTTCCCGACCAAGACACGACATTATTTTATATATTATATAGATTTATGGAGCTTGATTTAAATTTCTGAACGCACGCATAAATATTTTAGAACCAATAAATATTTAAATCCACAAAACTGTTTTCAAAACAAATCACAGCCAACTTTCAAGACGTAAAAATGAGACTAATAGAGTTAACATTTGTTTTTAATCTATGACATTTGTTCTATAATGAGCTTAATATACATTTCTGAACGCACGCATACATTTGGCGTACGCACCAAAGAGAATGTAACCACTACGTTTTAAGAGACGGATGTGCCATACAAATAGCGTAATTCTAATATGTATGAAATGGAAGCGAAAACAATCAGAATTTGTACCAAATTCGCTTCCGATTCATAGAGTCGTTTTTTTACCTTGAGTTGCGCCAGGCTGGTACTCACGTACGACAACGTCACATTTGACAGCTACGACAACCACGAACATTTTGTATGGGAAAATGTTTTTTCTTTTATTTTATTTTTTCGAGAATTTTCCAATGTTTTTAAGAGTTATTCTGCTATTCGGGACGGAAACAAATCCAACAAATCAAAAACCATGGCAATCGGTCCAGCCGTTCTCGAGTTATAAGTGTTGTAACAAACACGACTTTCTTTTATATATATAGATATAGATTTATGGAGCTTGATTTAAATTTCTGAACGCACGCATAAATATTTTAGAACCAATAAATCAGCTTGGCGCAACTCAAAGTAAAAAAACGACTCTATGAATCGGAAGCGAATTTGGTACAAATTCTGAATGTTTTCGCTTTCATTTCATACATATTAGAATTACGCTATTTGTATGGCACATCCGTCTCTTAAAACGTAGTGGTTACATTCTCTTTGCAATAAATATTTAAATCCACAAAACTGTTTTCAAAACAAATCACAGCCAACTTTCAAGACGTAAAAATGAGACCAATAGAGTTAACATTTGTTTTTAATCTATGACATTTGTTCTATAATGAGCTTAATATACATTTCAGAACGCACGCATACATTTGGCGTACGCACGTACGACAACGTCACATTTGACAGCTACGACAACCACGAACATTTTGTATGGGAAAATGTTTTTTCTTTTATTTTATTTTTTCGAGAATTTTCCAATGTTTTTAAGAGTTATTCTGCTATTCGGGACGGAAACAAATCCAACAAATCAAAAACCATGGCAATCGGTCCAGCCGTTCTCGAGTTATAAGTGTTGTAACAAACACGACTTTCTTTTATATATATATAGATATATAGATGACACAAAAAGTCAACTAGATGACACAAAAAATATCACCGCAATGATAATTTATTAAAAGTCATATGTAGAGTTACTTGACAATACTAACATTTTAATTTTAACATGTCTATTTCATGAAAGTTTTTATAAATAATGTTAGTGGTATTTAAATATTATTTGGATCGTATTAGAAGATATTTTACGGGATATTATATGATTTAACGCAACTAATATAAAGTGTGAATGTTTGTGAGGATGCTATGATGTGTGGATGTATGGATAGATTTGTTACTCTTTCCTGCATAAAAAGGCTGATTGGATTTTTATGGCTTTCATTAAAATCATGTAGAATATGTTCTGCATAAAGCATCCAACGTGTTATTTATATCCAGGTATTTTGTTCACGCGGTGCGAAGCTGCAGATAGATACTAATTATAAATATACGATTACGGCGAGATGTTATAATCGAAAGTGCAAGTCACACAGTGAGTTAAGCTAAATTAATTATTACCTCATAAAAATGTTTGGTAGAAACACAAACACCATCTGTTTACCTTGATAATGCCTTAGCGGCGAAACCGGTCGGTAATATTAAATATAATAACGTGGAATAGTACAAGTGCTTTATTATTACATTATAATTATTAGCTCCTGTAACCGCGGCGTTCTTTGATTGGTTCAAACGCTAAGGTCGTATTATAGTTCCTTGTTTATTTATTTAAAACCTTTATTGACTTAATTATATACGGGTATAAAAGGCGGACTTAACGCCAAAAGCTTTCTCTACCAGTCAACCTTCGGGACAAACAGAAGATCACGAATGCGGTTCTACATTCATATTTTATACTAGAGACCTAGAATTTACTCTACGGTTTTACAATATGTTCATATTCATTCATGTCATATTACTAGTTATTTACAACAACTTTTCGCAGAAATCAGTCCAGCCATTCACATTCGTTCTTTTTTCTTTCCTTTCAGTGTTCTTCACGATCATAGTGACGTGCGACATTTCTGGACGAGATGACAGAGGCTGATACAATCAAAATCAATATGCAGTGACGCTGAAAATAATGTAGAGATGCCGAGAAAGTTTCTATTGTACTACATGATATTGTTAAGTTAACGCTTATTTCCCGCCCTTCACTTTAACATTACATTCGAGCGAAAATAAACCTTATGGGGAATAATGTTAACAACGTAATCACTCGAATCTGATTTGAAATAATTGTTCTTTTGTTTCGCATCAACGCCAACAAGCTATCGGTTATTGTGAACAATTGAATAAATAAATACAATACAACTTTTTGCAAACTATTAATTTTATTATTTTGTTCAATCAATCTTGTCGTCTACAGTTACCTACTTATTGTGACATCAGCATCGTGTGCATTAGCAGCATCGGCATATAGATCTGATATACTATGAGATCAAACTGAACATGTCATTTTTTTAAACGCGTTTCATTTTCGATTAGAGAAAACTACCGTTTTTATTAATTGAACCTGGAAAACAAGATTACGTTATTAAAATGATTATTAATAAAATACAGCTAAATTGAAATTAGTGCAGACATTTTCCAGTGATCCAGCGTCAAAAGTTGTAATAAATTAATAATTTAGTATGTTTTCTTTCTGATTTAAACTGCAAATAAAGCATATTCTATGTATCAAAAGTTCAGGTAATTATAATGAAACTAATTTCTGTTTTATATGTATAATTTGCAGTTACCTTAGCGTTCTTGTCAACAAGCTATGATAACGCTATATGAATCTATGATGAAGAGAATAGAAAAGACATAGATCATTAATAAAACGCACGTGCAGATAACAACATGTTTACGTACTCTATAGCAACTTATTTTTAAAGAGAACGCGTTGTTGTTATATTTCTCAGCTAGCAAGATTCAAGTACATTGATACGGTGACGAAAGCATTGCTCCATCTATACACACAGGTATTAAATAAGGATGCAACGCTTCATAGGAGTTTAAACTAGTGCCATTGCGGTTCTTTAACAAAAGGTGTCCAATCTATTCTGATACATTTTACAATGCTATCTACACTGAGAGATCATATAGCTCACGACACAAATGGCCTTGTTATATTAACTCACAACTTTCATACGCGCGGCGATTGAGTGAACCTTGTGCAAAATGTCAGGCTCCGGGTGTAGCATTGTTATGTTCAAATTATATACGGAATGTCCGTTGCCTTTCTAATGAATGTATGATAATAAAGAGTAAATAAGTAAAAATTATACGCTGAGTGGAACAGTAGTGCCATGGCTCGTTGCTGTTGCGTAAGTAGTTTGCGTCAGTGAATGGACACGTACGCTGCCGTGTTTGAGCAAACGCTACGGGGGCAGCCGTTCTCTGTTTTAGGGTTAGCTGCACAAGGTTTCTCGAATAGTGTATGTGTAGGTAGCGATCGAGATCATTGTTGGCGCGAGATTGGCAAGATCACCTTTGGAAATAATGACTAGGCCGGATTCTAGCCCACGGGTCCGAAATTGAGGTTGAATGGAGCGAGTAGATTCGCTGAGTGTATGTTTTCCGTTGATTTCAATTGAAAATGTATTTGATGATCATTCCTCAAGGACATGATCGATCTCAATTTTTTTTCGACACAAACCTCGAGCATGTCGAGGTCTTTAATTGTGTAAATTTTAATCAAAATCGGTTCAGTGGTTTTGGAGCTTTTTCATTAACAAAAGTGACTTTTCAGCGTATATAATCGTTCCGCTCGCTCGCTCAATAATATAGATTTAAAAACAGCGCTTAATAGACATGTCTCGTGCAATACGTGTGCACATGTAGTTTTGGTAGCCAATTGAGAATTTTATGAATGTGTCATATGAATAAACAAATTATTGCTGATCAACTAAACAGTGTGAATGGCGACTTATATAAAAGTGATGATGAAAATTATTAAACTTGATTGTTTACACAAAATAACAATTTTGAGTTATATATATATATATATATATATATATATACATATACAATATCAAAATTCTGATATATATATATATATATATCAAAATTCTGAGGCCGCTATGAACTATACGACTATATAAGAAATAATATTCTATTTTTTTTTATTTCATTTGTTTGGAACAGTAGTACGATCCAGGAGCTCAAAAAAGTGAATATGCGCATTTTATGAAAATCTTTCTCTGCAATTTTGGGTTTAATTAAAAAGTTAAGCAAAATTTATAAAAAGCGAGGCCGCTATGAACTAAGCCAATAGCTATTCTGTACTATTCAATGAGTCAACATTGTTAATGTATTTTTGTTTCCGATATCAAGAACGCCAAAATTGGCCATTTTACGCAAAAATCACAGTCGATATGTAATATGGCTCTTAAAGCTTGGCATAAGTACACGGGTAGAGTAAAATCTGGTAAGTATGAAGTACATTGCGGGGCTACTAGCATGCTAAGAATAGCAACAATGAAACCAGTAGTTAATGTAACGTTACTCGACTCATGTGCCGTATCCAAGAGGCTTTCAAGATGTAATATGGTTATTACTAGATCTAACGCAAATGAGATAATGCATCTTCTTGATAACAACAAAGGTACAGTCCGGTAACGCTTCGTAGGTATTTTAAATACGTCACGCGAGCTTGGTTTATCATGTGCACCATCTTTTATAAACTGTGGAGTTTCACTGCTCAGATAACTTGACTATTGCGCAGGCTGCAACGTGATAAAATTTGCAGTGGCTACTGCAGTGCTAACCTAGGTCGCCGCCGGTTCGTTTTACAAACTTTTATAGAATTTGATTTCGTAACTTCGTTTGTTAAAGCTGCATCTAGGCGAAGGGGAAATAATATGATTTATAGTAGTCAACCCATTTTCACCCCACTGTGGGTCTCCCCTTAATCGTTCATTGATTAAGGGGAGACCCATAGTGAGATGGTGGGATAGTTCAGAGCGTATTCCAACAAGCTGCTCAACTGCGGATTGGTGGAGATCTATTTATACATTACTCGTATATATATTAATTTTATTTATACTTACTAACTATCTAGTCATGCGCCGTAAATTGAGACTACGCGATTGTTGATCTATCAATTATTATTTCGTTAAATAAAAACTAGTGGACCGTTCACAATGCTTGAACATGAACATGTAAATTGCATGTACTGCACCGAGTTCAAAATTGTATCAGCGATTATGTTCACATTTACACGAATACATATCTGAAAAAGAGAGAGAGTAGGGGCAAACTAACAAAATATCATCATCAGGTCATTTAAGTCTCTACTACAGGAGCACGACCCTCTCGTCCGTCATAGACAGAAGGATTTGGCCTACACTCCCCACGCTGGCCAGACGGGTTAAGGAGGCCTGATCGATGTTTTATAATGTATTTCCCTTAGTCACCTTGTACGACATGCACGGGAAGAGACAGAGTGATTTTATTCTAGTCTGCCGGAGACCACACGGCCAAACAAACAAAAAAAAACAAAATATAATATGTAATTAACGAAATATATATAAAAAAGTTGACCTCTTTTGTATTTACTTTAACCTTGGTCTGTGATAAGATAACCGTGCGTTACTAGTCGTTTAACAACGATAAATTAACACAGTCTCGTGACAGAATTAAAATTCGCAACTAATCACAAGGCGATTTTGGGTAGATAATCTAGTCATAACGCAGTGCTTGTTGAAGAGCTAACTTTTTAATTTAATATGTATTGTAGCCAGTTAATATGGCTACAGTAACAGCTTTATATCAGGCGGACCGTATGCTTGTCTGCCACCTGACGTATTATAAAAAAAGAACATAAATTACATGATTTCATTTACTTGATTATAGACATTGTCATAATAGTAATCTATGACCTATGTAACACCATTTTTTGTTTTTTCATATAGGTATTACTGACTGCTATGTACTGAAATGTTGCGGATCGTTGAAATAAATATTTTTCTATTCTATTTTATTCTTTCTATGATTAAAGAAATAAAAATATAATATATATTTACTTTTTGCTTTTGTTCGTCTATGGACATTGTTATGATATAAATCTATGTGACAAATATTACGTCCATTGATATAATCTATAGCAACAAACTTGAAATTAGTACGTAATCAACAAGGCACTAAATTATAATTATGATGATTACATGACCTTTAGAACCTGGATTGGGTACTACGTAGAACTGGGTTCGACGTAGGTGTGAAACGGCGAAGTAATATACGAACGTGCTTGTGGTTGTTCGCAGATGATCTTTGTTTATTATTGCACGCAACGCGCTAATCTTGACCTACATGATCACCTAATTCGTGTTAATTCAATTATTCAATTTAGCCCCTCATCACGTTGTTATTGTCAGCGATGTAGTACAAAACATGGTCGCCAATGGGCGCTGCGTCATTTAGGGTGGATCCACAGACAACCTATTCACACACCCTAAACGACGCAGTATTATGATTTGATGAATATGTCGCAACTAGTTTGCTTAATTAGCTTTTCAATTAACAACCTTAATCTTTTTACTAAACAACGTCGTTCAAACAGCAGCCGCCTGAGTGATATTTTTTCATACATTTAATCAAACAGCTAGGCAAATGATTTGTTTAACATTTAACAGCTTGTCTAACCGAGACATTTTTTTTTACAACTTTCCTATCAAGAAAATTGATCAGATGATGGTTTAAGATTGTTTTTAGGGTTCCGTACCTCAAAAGGAAAAACGGAACCCTTATAAGATCACTTTGTTGTCCGTCTGTCTGTCTGTCTGTCTGTCAAGAATTTCTACATCGAGAATGCGTGGAGGTATTAAGCTGAAATTTGAACTGTATACTCAGGTCTACGGTCCCATGAAGTAGTAAAATAATCAAACTGCTAAGTTGACGTAAAAAAAAGTTACGGCCGTTTATTCAGCAAAAAACGCATATTTCGACATTCTCAAGGGAATCAAAACCTATAGGGTACTTCCCGTTGACCTAGAACTATGAAATTTGGCAAGTAACATCGTTATAGACTACAAGTACAGGAATAAATCTCAAAACTATACATTTGTAAATAGATCTTAAAAAATAGGGTGTCTATATTTTTTATAGGGTGTCGAAATTTCAAATTGAAACTACTAGTTCAAATGGGGTATCATATGAAAGGGATTGATGTACACATTGCAAAATATATTTTATTTATTTTTTTCGACGCATTATTTCTTATTTATAATGAAAAATATCAAATTTAATATAGATACTACGTACGGAACCCTCGGTGGGCGAGTCCGACTCGCACTTGTCCGGTTTTTTTTTTAGTTAAGGTAGGTTTGCATTGCGACCTCGGACTATCCGAAAAATAACCAAGCTATAAAATATGTACTGCTACTGGTGTTAAATATAATTTTATATTTAAATATAATTTAAAACTAATAATAAGTTATATAATTCTCACTACCTATTCCTAGTAAAATCCATTCGAAATGTCTTTACTTTTTTTAAGAAACGCTTTACATTTTTTAGGATCCTCTAGTCGGTATAGGTTATCGAAGTGGAATATACTGCTGTAGTCTTCTGGGACACTGGGCTACTTAACGCTACACGTGGGAAAAATGCTAGTTTTCTTCTGCAACCAAGAGTCAGTTAGGTGTCTCGACTCTCACAGAATATAAACATAATAGACCATCCTCGTGAAACCAACGCGGGTATTACTTTCACTGCCATAGTCTTATTAAAACATCATCGGTCCAATTAGAGATCGTTGGCAAGTCACGTGATTACATGCGTTGGCAACAGCGAGGCGGAAGCGCATACTGACCCACTACGCTCCTTTGCTTCGTGGGCGATGCAAATGTCTAGAACCACTGCAGTGTATTCGCGTTTCGTTTTAAAGGGAGGCCAGCTACCAATATAATTCTGGAGTGCGAAAGCGACGCGAGCCGCCTGCAAAAATTGGAAGAAATGTCGCATATTTTTTTAATTTTAAAGAGAGGTAGGGTACAGCGTAGTTATTTGTAAGCTGCCCGACTAGTGCAGTACCTCCACCTCACAGAATACCGCAGCCAAATAACAATACCCTTGAGGGTTGATGTGGTCTTGCGAGTGAGTGAGATCACCGGGAAGGAAGAAATTGCTGCGTTAGCAGTGGGGGTGGCGGAGCGCGAGCAATATTACATGTTGCGAGCGTTAATATTGCAACGGTAACTGCTTCATATCAGGCGGGCCGTAGGCTTGTCTGTCATCCGACGTAGTATAAAAAAAATAATTTTCAAAAATCTTTAGATGGTTCCATATACGAGTATATATATACCTGTTGAATTCATCTATACCACAACATTTGGTATTCTGCGATTTGTAATTTAACATATTTTTAATACCAAATGTTGTGGATTTGGTATTAAAAATATGTTAAATTACAAATCGCAAAATACAGTCTTTGGATTTTTTTAAAGACATCTCATAAAACATTTTAGAAAATAGATTCCATCTTACAATAATTATTATAAGGCTTTCATATTAAAAACCTGTTACTCTAGATTAATATAACAAAATAAACAAAAATCAACATTAGTTTCTACAGACTGCCCTCTTAAAATTCACATACGTGAGCGTTGCAAAGCGTGTGAATTATGTGAAGGTGAATGTTGCGTAGTGGGCAATATTGGCTTCTTCAATACAATAACATAAATATAAAATTAAAAAATAAAAACCCACCCAGACAAAAATTCTTACTCCATCATCAAACTCTGTTCATTGATACCATTACAATAAACTCAAACAGAATAGAAAACTCTGTTGTAGGTTAATAAGAAGTTGGGTGTCCAGGTGATGTGCATCAAACCTCCTGTCAAGTTCATTTTTTCCAATTTCGAGGCGACCAGACTTTTGGAAGTTAGACGTTTCTTTCCATCAACCAGAAAAGGGCAGATGATATTAAACGTTCAACTTATAACGTGAATTTTTTTCGTGAAAAATAGTAGCAATGTAAAGTAAAAGACGAATATTATGCCATATATTCACATATAAAACATATCACATGTGAAGCGTGTACCGAAGTACGGATACAAAAGTACAAACGCCATAAAAATGATCACAGGGGCAATTATTGGAATTACAATGTAGTCAAAATTCAGTTTTGATCCAGTCTCGATCTCACAAATGTCAAGTTTGGTATTCTCGTATCACAATAAGAAACTTCAAAGTCTAATTTAAGTGGGATTAATAACGAAATATGACCGAGAATTAAATAAACTAAGAATGTTATTATGCCAACAATAACAATTGATATTCATTAAATAATTAAATGAAGGATATACTCGTAAGTCAATCCACAATTCAATCTCGATTCTTCTTACTTCTTTCTGAACTTTCATTCCGCGACCGTATAATAATTATGAGAATTGGCCATCTACCTCTACACTAAACTTCAAGATCCTTATTTATGATATAACAATATGGATTTGCCATTTATCCCCTACATGTGGTAATCATACCATTTAATTTTTCCATAGCTTGGGACCAGGGAAATGAAATGATATGCAATTAGATTTGTATGGCATCAAGCGTACCAAACTTACACAACGACAGGCAAGCAATAAGAGTATACTACTAATATCTTTGTGTTTTAATTGTTGTAGTGTTGTGTCATAAAAGCATAAAGCAGATTAAACCATATAAAATCAATTTACCACGATTTCGTACGTAAGCGGCTGATAGAAATCCACACATATAAATTAAGCGTTAGGACGCTTACTGTTGACATGCTCGCCATTCATACATACTATGTTTACTATATACTTGGTCTGTGCTTGGGACCCTGAAAGTTACGATCTTATGATTTAAGTCGTCAGTCAACAAACAACGAATTACCCTTCAACTCTCCAAAATTGTATGACAAAAGGTTTTAACCATTAATCAAAGAGATAACCTACTTTTTAGCTTGTATACATCCTTGATTGTAGGCAAATTGTTTATCATTGGCAATGAAAAGACGTGCACGCCACAAAGGCAGGCAGTGTGCAAACAATGCAGAAATTAAACGTGCAGAAAGTCGCAACGTAAGCGGAAGTAACATTTCCGCTAGCTTAGCTAGGTAGTTGTTATTGTTTTTTAATGGAGTTGTGTATAACAGGCATTTTAGTTGCAGGCAGATGTAAGAATCGAAAAAAAATATCTATTAATAGTAGATTGTTTAGTAAGTGAGGAAAGAACTACTTTAAATGCCAGAGCTTTTTTGAATCCAGAGCGTAGCGAGGGATTCTAAATACGTCGTTCGAGCTTTAAAATAGCATTGCTCCCGCGGTGGATACTCTACTTCTTATCATCCTCTATAAGTAAATAAACGATTATGAATATGGTAAGAACAATATTTTCATTCTCACTACTTGACACAGTTTTTTTTACAAAACGAAATATAATTAGAATTTGAGTAAACAATTATGAACGAAGGCGGAATGCATTTCGCGCGTTTTTAGGGTTCCGTATTACAAAATTATGAAAATTAAAAACGGAATTCCTATAAGATCACTTTGTTGTCCGTCTGTCTGTCAAGACCCTCTATGTCAAGATAGCGTGGAGGTATCAAGCTGAAATTTGAACTGTATACTCAGGTCCCATGAAGTTGTAAAAAAATCAAACTGCTATGTTTACGTAAAAAAAGATACGGCCGTTTATTCAGTAAAAAACGCATATTTCGACACATTCTCAAGGGAATCAAAACTCATAGGGTACTTCCCGTTGACCTAGAACTATGAAATTTGGCAAGTAACATCGTTATTGACTACAAGTACAAGAATAAATCTCAAAACTATACATTTGTATCTAATTAAATCTTAAAAAAGAAGGGGTCTATATTTTTTTATAGGTGGTCGAAATTTCAAATTTAAGCTACTAGTTCAAATGGGGTATGATATGAAAGGGCTTGTGCACAATGCAAAATATATTTTATTTATTTTTTCCGACGTTTCCGAATTTATTTTTCATTCTAAATAAGAAATAATTTCTTATTTAGAACGAAAAATCAAATTTATAATGACCCTACCTACGTACGGAACCCTCAGTGGGCGAGTCCGACTCGCACTTGTCTGGTTCTTTTTTTATTTTTTCACAATAAACTCTTTTTTTTATTTGGTAAGCGCCCGGTTAGTGTACAGGTGCACCATGTGCAGGTGAGGTTGGATTTGGCTCTAAAGATTGTGGTGAACCTCTTACACCCCATATACAGACAGTGGCTGAATGACCTTAGCGCATCTTGAATTTATTGGGTTCTGCTAACCAGTTACATCTCCATCTACAGTTGCCCCTGCATGTTATATTTATAGTTGAGTGTCTGTGTTGTCACAAGTGAGTTTAGAATTAATATGTCCTAGAATTCACTGATTCCTTCTAAGGACTGACAAAGGTTGACTGGATCAGGTCCATTGTAGAGAATATTCCACCCTTGCACACAATGCACATTACCTTAAACTATTGTGTAAATTCTAAACAAATGAATTATCATACTTTGAACTTTTAGCTCTGCGTCATCTTCCAAAAAAACATGTGTCAAATACCTGGATCAAAGCCAGGGTTTCCAACTTTTCCAGCCGCCATAATCGGACAACAAATTTAATCTGGTCATAATTGTTCAAAATCGAAAAAGAAACACGTTAAGTATGAACGAAAGAGTTTTATTAGGAAAAATGCAGATATATCAACTTAACAGATAGGTAAAAACAAGATATATAGGCGTATGAAAATTTTTTTTTCTTAAAATTGTACTTGCACTCACTTTTAATATTTTTGATTATTGAAAGTCGCCTTCAAAATTTTATCTGACCGGTCATATTGCATCCGGTCGGAAGTTAGCGACCTGACTCCAACAATTCCTTCTAAAACCCAACAGTCCGGTCGAAAACACGACAGTTGGGAACCCTGATCAAAGCTGTTGTAACCAAGTCATAGGGGGGTTTTTATTTTATAGGCTTGGCAAGCCTGAGCGATGCCTGTTTATTTTTTGAAAAGAAAAACTTTATTTAAAAAAAAAACAAATCTCCACAGATCTTAAATTTAAAACAAAATCTTGTTGTACATAAATATTACGAACCATGAACTTATGATATTAAGGTTTGTGAAGTAATAGCAAAACAAAAAGTTATTACTGATACCGGCAAATTAGATATCGACCTAAGTTGACAATGTATTTACCAGCAACCCTAAATGAAAAAATAAAATGAGATCTTGAATCGTTGCGATTTTGAAAAGTTTCAACACTTGAATATCAAAATAAAATGTGTTAACTACAGGTATATCAACGAAAATTACCAATATACTGGTAAAAGCTGTCAAAATCTGACCCCACAAAAGTTACACACAGTTAGTTTTTTGTTAGGTTTGACATGGTTTCTGGAAGGAAGCAAATTTGCAAATGACTCCTGAGATCGCCTTGTTCATACATATGGTTGAATCTATTATTATAATTCATAATGTTTGTCCGAATCAAAATAGTGATTTTTTTTTATTATTTTTGTTGTGTTTCTTATTATTCAAAGAAATCTGTGAAGTGGCCTTAAACTGGTGAAGAACAGCAATCCGGTAACACTATCCTACAGTACATCGGCCTAAGAGTTCTATTGCCATTCTCCTAAGTATCCACAATAAGTGATTAAATGTGCAAAATGCATTTCAAACAAAGAAAATATGAGTGACAGCTAAAAAACAAAGCTGGATATGTAATTATTTTTATATACAAACATTATTAATTTCAACTTGTTATCTATTGTAAAGACAGACAGTTACTGTTATTTAGACAGGTACATACCTGCAATGACTCATTTATTTTATACCGAAGGAAATAATATCTATCTAAAAAACGGCTTATAGAGTGAGTATTAAAAATAGAAACTAGGTAGGATCCAAGGATGCAATTTTTTTCATGAAAGTTTAAGTATTGGCAGCAGAACCACAATGATATTTAGGACAGATTTGATTTTCATGTAATAATGGGATAACTGTGATGATGATAACGAAATTAATTCACAACAGCTGCCCGTTTGTTGCTCTACTGGAAATTTCTAAGGACTTTTGAATGTAAATCGATATTTGACTGTTTAATTTTCATTGCGCTAATGCAGACATATACGAAAATAAAAATGAATATTAACTTACGATCAGCAGAGAATGCAAGTGGTAGGTGGTGGTAGTTACTACTACTTGCTTTCAGTGAAATACGCAGGGAAGAAAAGCAAAGACTGATTCTCCCGTTTATCCTTTGTGTTGATATATGAAAAGTCGAACGAAACACACAAGCTTCTATAACACTTTGTAGATTTCAGAATAGTTGTTGAAACACTGGTAATAAAGAGATATGCAATTAATGACTTGGTTCACTTCAGTAAAATTTGACAACAGAATAAAACTGCAATTCAAAATGAATCGACACAACACAACCCACGAAAACGAACACGAAATTCTGACTGACTGACTGGAACGTGAACTTCGCCGCTTTCTATTTGATTGAATGAAATGAATTGAATGAAGTTGTCAACGAATGAAAAGCAAAACATTTCAAAACAGCTGTTTCGGCCTTCATAGCGACATCTTTTATCTGTGTTTATAAGAAGGAATGGCTTATTTATTTATTCACGTTTGTGGGGCACAGATGGCGCTAATACTACTTATCTTTCCAACTACTTTTTACACGAAGTTGATTTGGTTCCATAAACAAATAATAGGTGTCACGTTATATTTTTTGTTAAATTAATATTAAAAAAAAGTAAATAGGTACTTGTTTTTGTATACTGTAAGCATAATAATATATTTTTTTAACTCTAATTTATAACATAAAACTTTAAGACAAAATTAGACTTTATTAGTATATCTGTTGTACACTGTTTTTATTGTAGAGGTGGGATATTTTATTACAATTTATTTATCTGTATACTGCATTTATGAAATGGTGTTTCAATGATGTTGTAATATCTCTAACTAGTGTTGAAAGTGATATGAATTTTCAGCACAATATATAAGCGGCCTCTTGGTCTAGGGGTATGATTCCTGCTTTGGGTGCAGGAGGTCCCGGGTTCAAATCCCGGAGGGGCCCTCTTTTTGTGCTTGCTATTGCGTGTTAATTTTACTTTATGTAAGAATGTTAGTGTTCTGCTGCGTTTGGCATTTGCTTATGTAGTAGTGGTTTTTTGATTTAGAACGACAGTTTAGATCTAACATTTTATAAGTTCAGACATTTGGACTTAAAATCTACGAAGATCGAATTTTTGAGCCATAGTCTCTGAAGCTCGTTCGAGAATTTCGCAATCTTCGATGACAATGATCGAAGTGCGCAACAGCACAGCTAATAGAATAATAACAGTAAGTAAACTATGCCCATGACGTTGTTATGTATGTGGCTTACCTTACTTGTTATAAATTCTCTTTGTGAACCAAAATTTTGGGCATGGTCTATTTGCAGTCCTTGTGGGATGCACGTAGCATTCGTTGGACGCAAACTGTAATAGTCTTATGTCACTTCGGCCACGCATTTTGACGTAATTAGGAATTACGTGTGCGAGCTCATCGCAACGTACACGAACGCGGTCAAGTCAGGAACTGTTACTTGAACGATACTTGATGGTACCCACTGAGCCGCAACTATTGTGTAATTATAATTGATGGTACACAATAAATAAAAGTACCTAATGTATTGACTTGACATTACATTAGTACCTGTATACCGCTATGGTCTGCAGGTTGGTAGGAAGTCTACTGAACCAGATGGTGCGGATGAACTCGTCGGGTACTGATGGTCCAGCTACAAATTGGAGATGACGAAGGAATTGAGATGATTTCCTGTCGCCTAGCTCCTCGTGCATCAGCAGCTCCTTCGGCTTTATGAACGTAAGCAGTCGTCTCAGCCTATGAATGCCCGCAATACCAGAGGCATCACTTACCCATTGCAGACCTATTGGAGAATATGGGGTTCTTTAAAACAGGCGTGAAGGAGCTTTTACACTACCTTTTTACCCTCTTTGGAAAACCTCAGCGATAACTTCATTCGTAAATTTTAGAGTTCGCAGAATTAAACCTCTCTCGAACCGCACACTATGTGACCATTTAGGTTCCTATGTGTGAGGATGAATGACCGACTTTATAAACGACCTATAGCATCATTTCAAATAACGCCTCTGAATACAACTTATGGTAATTTTTATATATGAGAGGAGGGCAAACGAGCATGTGGTTCACCCGATGGAAAGCAATCACCCCCGCCCATGGAGAATCAGCAACACCAAGAGTGACGTCACTCTCTAGTAGGAACACCATAAACCTCAAGGGAATTGTTATTTGTTTGGGTATTCTGTGAGGTAGAGGTACTTCCCCAATCGGCGGCGGCAGCGTAAAAAATATGCCCTATCTCTTTTTTCGCCAGAGCCTTCTCTTTGAATTGTTGGCAAACTCTTTTATTAGTTTAAAACTTCTTAGGCTCGGCACGTTATTCCATGTGAAAGGGAGTTCTCACTGCCATGGTTTTGATGACTATTCCTTTGATGACCTTACCTCGTCCTCGGTCCTCGATCGTAAAAAGGGTGTTAAACTGCTATTATTGAAAAATACCTTAAATCGCAGGAATGCGCTATGCTAATATATTTACAATTTCTTCCGACGCGTTGTGTGAGCTCGTATATTTATATGATGCGACGTTGCATCGTAGTTTTGTATTTTCACCCTAATTCGCAGTTTTGGGTTTGCATCTTTAAATTATCAAAGAGTAGTGTAGGAGAGAAGTCAGCCAACCAACCAACGAAGACTCGTTGGTTGGTTGGCTGACTAAATAACATAAAGTGATCGACATAAAAAAAAATACATTTGACATAATACATTAAAATAAATAAACTATTATTATTATTTGACTATCATCATCAGCCTATATCATTATCCGCTGCTGCTGTTTTTTATAATTTTATCTAATCTCATACTGAAATTTAGAGATTAAAAAACTAAACAGAATTTTAATGTCAGTCTTTTACGCACAAGATATCAAAATAAATTTAAAAAGTTGTTACAGCTCTTATATGGACTGTATCGAAAAATAACTTTTTCTCCATTTCGATACAGCTTCAGCCCTGGATACAGGTGTTTTAAACAGGTTGCAATGCAAATGCATAACAACGTTGCAAAAAATTTCTACATAATCTGTGAACGCATGCTCCATCTGCAAATGGATTTATAATTAAGAAATGAAGCTGTTAAATTAAGTTCATGGTTTTATTTAAAATATTATTATCATCTATTTCATGAGATTAGATAAAGTAGTGTATGAAACTGCACATAATTAGGTCTTAAAATACTCGTGTGGTCTATTATCACATTCACCTTCGGCTCATGTGATAAACTCACACTCGTATTTTAATAACCCTTATTATGCAACAGTTTCATAAACTACTGTTATTTTATTTTAGGAATTTTAATAATACGATTCACCATTTTGCGTATCCCCGATTTTTTTAACTACGTCGGGTGGCAGACAAACATATGGCTCGCCTGATGTGAAGCGGTTACCGTAACCATATTAACGGCCGCAACGCTCGCGCGCCGCCACCCGCACTGCCAATGTAGCATTTCCTTCCTTACTGGTGACCTCACTCACTCGCAGGAACACAACAACCCTCAAGGGAATTGTTATTTGGCTGCGGTATTCTGTGAGGTGGAGGTACATTCCCGAGCTGGCTTATTGCTACTTTAGCTTGCTGACTCTGTGACCTACCTATGTCGACAACTTCGGTTCTTAGTCGAATTTCCTCCGTTCCCATTCCGATTCTTTAGTGAAACCTTGAAAATTAATGTGCTTATTTCTATGATCTACCTGAGGGCCATCCTAACGGTCAGATCTAGACTACATTATAAATAGTTCGCGTGTAAAAGTAAAATATTTTTCTTAACTATACAGAAATATCTGCATAACCCTAGTATTACGCCAATTTCTTAGAAATATTCGTGAAAGTAGGCCTGTGTATTTGTATGGCATGTTTCAATAGTTAAGTACAGGTTATTTCTGGTTGCGTATCAACATAAGTGAATATATTAAATAGTATATTTATTGTACGTGAATAGAAATTGGAGTATAACTTTCCCCACCGCTTTTTTTGAACCGCATGTATTTTGCGATATTAAAGTGTTGAAATGTATCTCTTTATTCCTAAATTAAATATTAGTTAATTACCTAGGTGCTAATTCGGCAATATTTGTATATTTTTGTTATTTGGTTAAATTGACAAAAAAAAAAAAATTGATTGTGATAATTTTATGTTTACTTCACGTTCATAGAAGTTGTTTCACATATAAAATTTTCAGTACAATTAACGAAGTATAACTATTCCGAGAAAAATATGGTAACTCAGTTTTATTGTACTAGTATGTTAATACTCTGGTTAATTTATTATAAAACATTTAATACTGTTAAAATTCCTTAGGCATTTATTATTTGTTTATTTACTTGATTGCAAACAGTTTTACAATAAAACAGTTACAAAAGGCGAACTCAATGCAAAGTATTCTCTTCCAGTATACATTTAGAACATTTTAAAAATAATTTTATTTTAATATATTTCTTAGGAAAATTGTAGGTACGAATATATATTTATAATGTATAATATATAATGTATAATAAGTGTGGGTGTTGCACAGTGCAGTTGTGAGAAACGGCTATAGGCTGGTTTTTCAAAATCCCTCTGGAGTTTTTTTTGTTATATGAGAGGGGGACAAGCGCGCAATCACCACCGCCCATAGAAATCATTCCTTTACTCTATGGCGACACCAAGGGGTCGCCGATTCGTTGCGGATCCGTTGTGGATAACTGGGATTCGTGCGTAAGCATGAAGAAATTCATGTGAAGATGATTATTTTTGACTGGCTTTGTACGCTATCTTATGTGGATAGATTTATTTTGATTTTATCGTAGGTTTTTTATACTACAGCATTTCTTTGCCGTAGCTCCTGTGAATTATATATAACAGGTGGTATATCTCTACGACGTGGTACGGTGTTAGTCCATAATAGATTATGAACTCAACCACAGTATAAATAATAGCACCAATAGTACGGACGGTTAGCTAGAACATTGATCAAATAACGGAAGGTCACGGGTTATATCACGGGAATATTGTACTATGTAAGTATAGTATGAACACTCCCTGACCCCTGACGCTCTCTCGTGTCGACCTCACCTCCCCACTGAGACGAATCTGGAACACTTTGCATGGCGCCGCACGCACACACACAGGACGCGATATTTGTATGGAGTGGCCGGGGTGTGACTCTACCACACTGACATTGAGCATTGAAGGCTAAAGCTGGTGGCAGTCCTGCGATGATAAATACATATAAAGTTTGCGGTTAATTTGAAGCGCATATAGGTGCGTCTTCTCATTTGAATTGCGCAACTGACTACCACGCTCGGACGGTTAGCTAGAACATTGGTCAAATAACGGAAGGTCATGGGTTTCACCTATGAATATTGTATTAACTTATGTGACAAACATTTAGGTACTTGAGTCAAGTGCCCTTTGTAAATTATAACATACTCTTTTAGCTTTGTGTGAAAAAACAAGTTTTACATACATATTATGTTTTACGCATGGGCAATTATGTATTTATTTATAGAATCCAAGCGACTGGTAAGTTGGTACAAATACATGAATTAAGTATAACAATATATTTCACTAAACAATAAATACAAGGAAATAAGTATGTCTCAAGTAACAAACGGATTGACATGTTTTTTTTTGGAGATAGTTTAAGGCCTGGAGAATACATACATAGGCTACTATTTATCCCGGAAAAACATCTTATTCCCATGGGAAAATATAAAGTTTGTAATCCTCCTCCTTTCACGTCAAAAGGAACCTAAGTACGGACATGATTTTTTAAATGGGGATAGTTTACTGTTTGGAGAGTGATAAAGGCTACTTTTTATCCCGGAAAGACATCTTATTCCCACTGGATAAAATAAAGTTTATAATCATTTGTCCTTCTTTCACGACAAAAGGAACCTAAGTACGGACATGATTTTTTTAATGGGGATATTTTCCGGTTTGGAGAGTGACATAGGCTACTTTTTATCCAGGAAAAACATTTTATATCCACGTGAAAAAATGAAGTTAATAATCATTTGTCCTTCTTTCACGTCGAATAAAACCTAATTGCTAAAATGTTTTTTAGAGCCAAAGCCAGGCTCAGCGGTACGTGGTGCCCCCTGCCGTGTAGCGAAATAAGTGAAAGAGTGTTAAGGTACAGCGTATTTTTAAACTGGCCAGCTGAGAAAGTACCTCCATCTCACCGAATACAGCAGCAAGCAAGAAAAAAATATACACAAATCAATGGCAGCTCCCCTGGACCACGCGGGCGAAGCCGCGGGTAACAGCTAGTTTACTTATAAGCTTTAATTTCACAGATCAGATAATATTCTATATTTTTATTAGTCTCACCACGTTGTCTGTAACTATATCTTGCTCAAAGATCTACTTCCCAGTGTCCGATTGTGATCAAAGATTGGTTCTCGTGAAAATTCACGATTATCTAAATGCCCATCATATAATTTCCACATAAGCGCCTATGCTATGGATATTAAATTATTATAAATGACTTGATATGCGAAATACAGCAGGTAAACTTTATAATTCTTTTTTTATAAACAACTAACAATTTCAGGAAGTCAGATTTACAGGCAATTTGATCTACACTACTTTGCATGCTTCCGCCACCAATTAGTTCATGCAAACTACTGCCGGCCGGCACCCACCCACTACCGTTGGTAGTTGTATGCGACTGCCGTGGCTGCCTTAATAAGGCTTCAATTTCGGCGGTAAGGCCCCTAGAATCCATCCGTCGTCAACGACCGTCGAACGTCGACGTGGAAGACCATTCTAACAACCCGAAACATGGCTAAAATACACGCATCCGTTATAGAGTTCCTAGTGCCTGACTTATGTCTCCATCATTAGAATCAGCTTGATATTACCATATTGCCTATTGTATTGTGATCAGAACAATGTATAATTGCCAAGTTTTATGATAATACATAATTAGTTATTCAGATACACGTCGACCTTCGTAAAAGCATGTTAAAATGAACAGTATTTTTTTATACTACGTCGGGTGCCAGACAAGCATATAGCCCGCCTGATGTAAAATGATGAAATATTACTCGCGTACCGCCAACCCTGCTGCTGGCGCAGCAACTTCTTCCTTTATTTAATTAACAAATGCATGGTTACAACTGGATTTTTAGTGCCACTCTAAACCTAACTTTTAATTTTATTAGGAATTTTTTTTTTTTTTGTACCACCAGTGTGGCAAACAAGCATACGGCCCGCCTGATGGAAAGCAGTTACCGTAGCCTATGAACGCCTGTAACACCAGAGGCATCACACGCGCGTTGCCGACCCTGTAAAAACCTCTTCACGCCTTTTTTGAAGAACCCCATGCTGTAGTCCCCTGAGAAAACCTCGACAGGCAGTTCATTCCACAGCTTGACAGTACGCGGGAGAAAACTTCTCTGGAATCGCACAGTACGTGACCACTTAGGCTCCAATGTGTGAGGATGAATTCCCTGTCGATGGCGAGCGGTGCGACTGTAGAAGGAGGCCGTTGGCATCATATCAAACAACTCCTCTGAACACACCCCATTGTACAGACGGTAGAACACACAAAGGGACGCAAAATCTCTTCTCAGACTTAACGGTTCTAAACCGTCTGTTAGTTTGGGATCGTCGACAATCCTCACAGCGCGCCTTTGAATCGAGTCACAATGTGCAAGCTGGTATCTAGGCGCTCCCGCCCATAGATGGCAACAGTACTCCATATGCGGCCGTACTTGAGCTTTGTAAAGCATAAGTCTCTGCCGCGGATTGAAGTACTGCTTCGCCCTGTTGAGCACACCTAGTTTCTTCGACGCCAGCTTGACCTTCCCCTCCAGGTGACAACGAAACTGGACGTCGCTGGAGATTTCAACTCCAAGAATCCCAATGTTTTTGGCGATGGTAAGGGGTGTGTTTAGGAATTGAGGAGCCACAGCAAAAGGGGTTTTCTTAGCGGTGAACGCGCAGACTTGTGTCTTAGTGGGATTGAAATGAACCAGGTTCTTTCGCCCCCAATCGGACACACTATTCAGTGTGCTCTCGATCTTCGACACAAGCTGTTCGCGGCTCTCCTCCACCAGAGAGCGGGGAATATTAGCGCGGCCCGTATAAAAAGCATCCCCGGTGCTGTCGTCAGCATAGCAATGAATACTGTCAATGGACAACATATCATTGATATGCAGCAAAAACAGCGTCGGGGACAAAACCGAGCCTTGCGGGACGCCAGCATTAATGTCCATGCTATCGGAGCAACTGCCATCCACAACGGCTCTAATGCTTCTGCAGGACAAGAAGCTAGCGACCCATTCGCATAAACCCTCTGGTAGACCGTATGCAGGCAACTTCGAAAGAAGACCACGGTGCCAGACCCGATCGAACGCCTTCGCCATATCAAGACTGACAGCTAATGCCTCACCTTGACTCTCCACGGCTGAAGCCCAGCGATGTGTAAGATACACTAGAAGATCACCAGTCGAGCGACCATGGCGAAAGCCGTATTGATGGTCGCTGATTAAGTCGTGCTCTTCTAGGTATTTCAGGAGCCGGTTGTTAATGACGCGCTCCATTACCTTGGAGAGAAGGGAGGTAACAGCGATAGGCCTGTAATTCGATGGGTCTGATCTGTCACCCTTTTTGGGCACAGGGTGCACGTTCGCAGTCTTCCACGACGACGGTACCTGCCCGGTGGAATAAGAGAGCGCGAAAAGGCGCGTAAGAACAGGACACAACTCAGGAGCACACAGCTTTAACACCACTGCCGGAATGCCATCTGGCCCACTCGACTTATGAACGTCAAGGGATAGCAATGCCCGCCGAACATCTCGTTGAGTAAATGAGATTTCCGGCATGGAATTACCACACCGCGGGATGGAAGGCGGTGCGGCGTCCCCGTCGTTCAAAGTCGAGTTTGAGGCAAAGAGATTCCCCAATAGATCGGCTTTCTCCTTTGCACTGTGGGCCAGACTACCATCCGGTTTTCGGAGTGGTGGAAAGGACGACTGACAAAAGTTGCCCTCGGCAGCCTTAGCAAGCGACCAAAAAGCACTGCTCCCAGATGGGTGCTTAGCTAGGCGCTCACCAATCCAGCCGATGAACTCAAAGTTTGCCCTGGCAATTACTCTCTCACTGAACCTCGAGGCAGCATTGAACTCCCGTTTCAAGTCGGAAACACCAGGATCTCCAATAATACGAGCCGTGGTCCAAGCCTCATATGCAGCTTGCTTGCGAAATTTAGCTTCTTTGCAAGACCGATTAAACCACGGCCGCTTCTTAGCACCTGAAGTAGCCACCCGCCGGTTTGGAATAAATAATTCCATCCCAGCCAAAATCGTCTCCGCTACAGCAGATGCATAGGTGTCTATATTTTCCGACCCGAAACAAAGCTGCCTCCACGGGTACGATGCGTAAAATTCACGCAGTCCATCCCAGTCTGCTGACTTATAGTGCCACATACGACGCCATCCGGTATACCGGGGTGGGTCAGGGCTTGCGCATGGCATGGCATTAAATATAAAAAAAAAGCCAAGTGCGAGTCGGACTCACCCACCGAGGGTTCCGTATGTAGGATCATTATAAATTTAATATTTTTCATTATAAATAAGAAATAATGCGTCGGAAAAAATAAATAAAATATATTTTGCAATGTGCACATCAAGCCCTTTCATATGATACCCCATTTGAACTAGTAGCTTCAATTTGAAATTTCGACCTCCTATAAAATATATTGACCCCCTATTTTTTAAGATTTAATTACAAATGTATAGTTTTGAGATTTATTCTTGTTCTTGTAGTCTATAACGATGTTACTTGCCAAATTTCATAGTTCTAGGTCAACGGGAAGTACCCTATAGGTTTTGATTCCCTTGAGAATGTGTGGAAATATGCGTTTTTTGCTGAATAAAAGGCCGTAACTTTTTTTTAGGTAAACTTTGTTTGATTTTTTTACAACTTCATGGAACCGTAGACCTGAGTATACAGTTCAAATTTCAGACAGACAGACAGACAGACAGATAAGAACCTTCTCCTGATATGACATGATGATAACAAATACAATATAAAATATGTATAGCGAAATCGGACCAGCCGTTCATGCGTGATGTCTTGACCAAGGGAAATAGGGATTCATTTTTAAATATATAGATCTGTATAGATAAAGATTTATATGTTATGTTACGAAAAAAAAATGGTTACGACTAAACTCTTTAACTTTGACATTGACATCTGACGTCTATTTAACTATGCACGAAAGAAAGTCTCGTCTCTCAGACTTGGATACGATGGTTATATGCTTATTCCTCTTTAAGATTTTGTATGTGTATCTGTGTTTTTATTTTTCTTCACAGCCTATTTACGTATACGAACTTGATTCTTTGGTTGTTTTCAAGGGAGGAGCATTCGCAAGGAAGAGATCCCTCTCCAGGGATAATCCGTTTTTGTATTGCTTATCTTTTTGTGTCTGATATATTTATCTATAGGTACATATAAATAAAATTAGAGTGTCTGTTTGTAATATTAAAATAACCGCTTTTTAAAATGCTAAATGCATATGGATGTAATGTAAAATTATAAAAAAAATGTTATTTTGGTATATGACCAAAATAACATTATTTTTATAATTTTGTCTGTCTGTCTGTTTGTTCCGGCTAATGTCTGAAACGGCTGGACCTATTTTGACGGGACTTTCACTAGCAGATAGCTATAATATGATGTAATAAAGAGTAACTTCGGTTACTTTTATTTTAGATTTTTTTTTATTAATATTTATATTAGAAATAATAACTATTCCACGCGGAAGAAGACGCGGGCACAGCTAGTTTAAAATAAAATATAACAAATAGCAAAGCCTAGGCCGAGTAATTAATAGGTAGGGGAAAAAGTCTTTTCGCATTATAGTATATATGAACTTGTAATAAAATCTCTTTGGTTATACCATTTGTATCTGAAAGGTTTTGGTATCTTTAAAAAGTTTAAATTTTAAAAAAGATAATTCCAAATTCAAATTAGGTAAATGTGTGATTTTCATTTGTTTTTTTTACTGTCAAGATGAGTGAATCTAATGAAGAAATTCGATACATTTTAAAATTTTACTACAAAAAAGGTAAAAATGCAACGCAAGCTTCGAAAAAAATTGTGACGTTTATGGACCTAGTGCAGTGTCTGTGAGAGTAGCACAAATTTGGTTTAAGCGTTTTCAACCCGGAAATTTTGATGTCAAAGATGCACGTCGCTCTGGTCGCCCTGTTACGGATAAAATGGATGCCATTTTTGAAAAAGTGGAGCAAGATCGGCATATCAGTAGTTACGACGTAGCTGAAGAATTAGGAATTGACCATAAAACAGTTTTGGCGCATTTGAAAAAAGCTGGGTACACTAAAAAGCTCGATATTTGAGTGCCTCACGATCTCACTGAAAGAAACCTAATGAACCGTGTACTCATTTGCGATTCTTTACTACGACGTAATGAAAGCGAACCGTTTTTGAAGAAGCTTATAACTGGTGATGAAAAGTGGATCACGTAGGACAAGAACGTGCGAAAATGGTCGTGTTCAAAGGCCGGTCAGGCTTCACAGACTCTGGCAAAACCCGGGTTAACCCGCAACAAGGTGATGCTGTGTGTATGGTGGGATTGGAAGGGCATTATTCATTATGAGCTGTTACCGCCAGGCAGGACTATCGATTCTGAACTCTACTGTGAACAACTGATGAGATTAAAGCAAAAAGTTGAGAGAAAGCGGCCGGAATTAATTAACAGAAGGGGTGTGATTTTTCATCATGATAACGCTAGACCTCACACATCTTTAGCCACTCAGCAAAAATTAAGAGAGTTTGACTGGGAGGTGTTAATGCATCCGCCGTATAGTCCTGACCTTGCACCTTCTGATTTCTATCTGTTTCGGTCTCTTCAGAATTCTTTAGGCAATGTCAGGTTAACATCACGAGAAGACTGCCAAAACCACTTGTCCCGGTTTTTTGAACAGAAGTCCCAAAATTTCTATAGTAATGGGATCATGTCTCTACCTACAAGATGGCAAAAAGTTATCGAACAAAATGGCACCTACATACTTTAGTTAAATGTAAATAAACTTTATTAAAAAATGTTTTGAATTTTCATATAAAATACGAAAAGACTTTTTCCCCAACCTAATATATTTACAGTGGACGCTATGATAATAATGCAGTTCGCATACTGTTCCTGTAAATATCGCATCCGGTATCCGTGTCGTGCAGTAGGTTTTGAGTAATGTGCGTACAAATATACAATTAGAAAAACATACAAAATTAAGAAAAAAATGGTTTGGATTTTATAAAGACCCTCATATCTTACTTCTTATTAATATTATTATATGTGAAATTTTGTAAGAAAGTCTCGATGTATGGGTGGATTTTTGTTTATCTTTCACGGGGAAACGGCTGAAAGAATTTCGATGAAATTTAGGATACATATTCTATAATATGTCCTGGATTGACACAGGATATTTTTTATCCTGTACTGTGACTGTATCCTCGCGAGGCGAAGCTACGGGCTGAAGCTAGTAATAAATAAATATCTGGTATGACAATCATGGGTCTAAAGATGTCCCTTTAGAATGTTTTACATGCAAATTATTTCCTGAATTTATCCAGTTATCCGCATATATTTCATTATTATTAAAAAAAAAAGCATAATAGGCTATTTGACCAACGTTTTTTTCGATTTTATATGTAAAGACGTCACAATAATAATACCACACGTGAAAGAATTACTTTGATAGCACAAAAATCTATCGAGATATGTTAATTTGAAAATTACAATTTTGGACTTTCCCGAAACTACTAGTACTAGGCTACTAGTTTATGATGTCACAAGTCTGTATTTTGTATACAGCAAATCAGAAATTTGTACGACAGCTATGTTAAATATTACGTTTATGTAATTAGTATCATTATAAAAGTTATAGTATTTCTTATCGCTTTTCCAATGGTTTTTTTTTTTTTTATAATTTCATACTTTTAAAATGGACTTGCCCGCCAAACTTTAATCGACCCTAAAATAAGTCGGACGGGAGATATTATAATGAAAGTTTGCAGATCTTTATAGTTTTGTGCATTTTACGATATTGTTAAATAATTTATACGAATTTTGAACATCGTCAAATAGCCTATTGTATAGAATTCAGATTCTAAAGAAATTTCAAACACACACACACACACACACATACAGAAACACAGTATTTCCGTTAAATATAAGTAAGATAGTGTCAAAGTATATACGAATAACCGTAAATTATTTATGTAGATATTGGTTCAATTATTGATTGAAAGCCTTACATGGTCCAAGGTTACTGAGCCAGCGGACACAAAGGATGTGAACGCTGAAGGTAATGATGAATTGATACTGGTATAAATAGTTTTAACTTTTGGGAAACGACTACTGAAGGTACAGGGACAGGGTCGACTAATGGAAGTAGCTGCATAACTACATAATGTACTATAATACCTTCATATTAAATTTAAGTCCAATGTTCAGTTAAAAGAGTGTAAATTGAGTTGCAGTTTAGTTATAAGTTACAAACATTAGATTACGTTTGTGCGGCTTAAGAACACAGCATAAAGGTCAAAGTGATTAACGCTTGGTGTATTCTTGGCTATTATATTTTTGAAGCTGTCAGTGCTGCTTTAGGCTTAGTACCGATTGGAAAATTCGGTTCAATGGAAATTACTATCGAACCCTGTGAACCAAAGCCAACCAAAATCAACGAGGCTCTGGGCAAAAGAGAGCATAGCGTATATACCTCAATACCTCCACCTCACAGAATACCGCAGCCAAATAACAATTCCCTTGAGGGTTGTTGTGTTCCTGCGATTGAGTAAGGTCACCAGAAAGAAAGGAACGCTGGCAACGGATCGGCGACTCATTGATGTTGCTGATCTCCATGCTGATTGCTTTCTATCAGGTTATCCACATGCTCGTTTGCCCCCTCTCATCTCATATAAAAAAAAATTATAAGATCCTTCCGACACTCGCCAGACCAGCTATGGACTTCCAGCCGTTAGTCAAATTTGGTGAAAAAAAAGATTGATTACTGTTTATATCAGGATTGAACCCGGAGGTACTCTGCAGTACATAGTCCAAATAGGGGGCTTACATGTAGGTAATTACAATAGGCATTAAAAAAAAACTGCAGCTAAATACTGTTTGTTTACGTTGTTGTGTAAAAAAAAAACAGTATACCTACCCTCGAGGCGTGTCTCGTAGACTCTCACTAATAAACTTCAATCGAATATAATAATTCCCACTTGTCTTATTTGTAAATACGCTATCAGATGATGAGGTTGAAATTTATGGATCCCCAGAGTACATAAATAAACTCGGTTTAACGAAATGTCGTGGAAAATATTTTTTTTTTATTACGTACTTGGAACATCATTGACACGGGTATTGATGCACATGTTAACATGAATTGACTTCCCTTGAACCATGAAAGATGCGGTTCGTAATCGAAGTAGGTTCTACTAGCGTGCATTGTCGACGCGCCCTCCTCCGTGTCTTCGTGTTTGCAGTCTATAAAAGAATTCGGCTCCAGGCCATTGTGATCTGTGTCTCGGTGCCTGCAGCGTGTTGTGTTGTGTTAACGTGCAACTGACCAAGGTACTTGTTTGTATAGTACGGTGTCTAATGTGCTGCTTTTGTGCAAGTTGAGTTTTAGTGCAGGTAAAGCGCTGTAACAATTATAGTGCTAATCATTGCAGGGTTAATTTATAGGTGATGGTTATAAAGTCAAATTTAATAAAAGGCTTGCAAAGTTAGTGATATTTTACTTATTTCCAAATTAGGCGTGACAATTTTATTTGAGTACGATCATTTTGTTTGATAGTTATCATTTTATTCAAATGCCAATAAAAGTCTCCATAAATTTAGTTTGATGAAAAATAATCACCTTGAAGATAAAAAAAATAATAATGAAATCAACATTTAAATTTAAATAAGTACGTACAAATATTTACATACGTACGAGTATCTAATGTTTATTAGTGAACATGTTAAATAATATTGAATATTGCACGTGTCCATTTAATATATACAACAAACATTATACAAAGACATGCTTTATATGTAAACTGGTTTTATGATAGTTATTTTATCGGTTTGTGTTACATGGCTAGTGTAATACGGGCATTATATTTCTAGGTGTACTTTTATAGGATAGATAGGGCGAGAATGTTTTCCCGCGCCAGCCGCAACCGGATCGCCGTCGAGAAGATATCTAGGAAATGTTGAACGAAAACCAAATAGAAATGTCTCAATTTCCGTAGCAGCGCTGCCTTGAAAGTATCTTTTTCTTTTTCCGGACATTTATGTTAAAATATTTTCTTTTCACGTTTATTGCTTTTCGAACAAGCGCACGCTAGACTTCTTAGAATTTCAAGATATTATATTTAGTTCAATGTATTATGGTAGGGTTTTAGTAGCTCACCATTATGTTTAGAGCCAAAGCACTTGTATTGTTGCACTTCGCGGTTTAGCATACGAATCTCAAGAAAGATACGATACAGTGATAATGAGAAAGGAACAGATCTATTCGGAGGTACTCTCGTTACAAAGGACCTCCGCCAAATAATAATTTCGTAGAAGATTCTTGTGTTATTTATTACCAAAGAGTAAGGTCACCAGGTAGCTCCTTGAGGGGATGCTGCCTTTACAGCAGGGGTGGCACGGAAACAATACTTGTGTTAGCGTGTATGGGCTGCAGTTACTTCTGCATATCTGTCTTCACACATTCTTATATTTATTTGTAACCCTACGATGTATAAAAAATAGCCCGAAATCGGCGAAAGAGTGTCGGTAGGTAGGTGAGAGGTTCATCATTCTCACCTCACAATCTACACCCAGCAAGACATAATGAAACTTATTCGTGGTTAGTAAATCATTAACAACATGCAGTGCACGGCTTTAAAACTTCATATCTGTATCTTTATATGTGTGTTTGTCTTGGTTCGGGTGTTTTCAATGTAAGAAAAAAAAATGTATTTTAGTATATTATTAGTTATCTAGTATAGTACATAGTATATTACATAGTACAAGCTTTGCTTAATTTGAAACTAGATGCCAGTGTAATTTTAATTTTTTCCAGGAATATTTATTTATTTATCTGCGAACATTTGTAAAGATAAATTGAGCAGATATCATTGGAAAATGGAAAACTTTAAAATAATCATTTTGATAACGTGTTAGGTAACAATAAATATAATTCATTTTAATTATATCCGTTGAAGCTCACTGGCGCAGATCGAACAAATTACTACAAAATCCTGACCAATTTATAAATAGATATTAAACAATAGGTAATTTCAGTATTAATTAATTAATAGTTGTTTACCCTGGAATTAGTGGACTACCAATTGTCGTCTATACTAATATTATAAAGAGGTAAAGTTTGTGAGTTTGTTTGTGAGGTAGAAGGGATAATCTTTAGACCTGCTGAACCGATTTTGAAACTTCTTTTACCAATAGAAAACCGCGTTATTTGTGAGTGTCATAGACTATATAAAAAAAAAAAAATGTTAAAATTTCATCTTAACCGCATGTTTTATCTCTGCATCGAATGAAGAATGTTGGCAATTGCATAGTAGGTGCATTTTTTTTTGTACGAAAAACAAGATCACTCTGGAGTCCTTTTTTTTTGTTTTGGCAGTCAGTCTGCACTTTGAAGACTATTCTTCAACTTCACTTTGTCATTATTGATATTCCATGTTTTTTATTTCCTTCTATGCATTTGAGTCACAGACATATTTTGAGTCACAGACGTATAAGCAACCACAAACGACTCAAGCAGTCCGTAAAAAGCCAATAGGAGAATACGGATGCGGCTGGATGCGGGCTGCAAAGGACCGCATTTGATGGATAGCGTTGGGGAAGAACTTATCCAGCAGTGGGTGATGATGAGGATTAACCATATTGAGTTCAGAATCATAAATTATTTATTACTATTACAATTGTTGATAGTATGTACAACAAACAGCTGGAGGCCCGAGCTTCTCTCGAAATTTTTTGTGTCGTCATCTCAAGTGACACATAGAGCCCTCTTAATGTCAAGTGACATGTAGTGCCATCGATTGTCGAGTGGATAACGAAATAAAATTGTTTTTTTTTAGGAGAAAACAATTTTTTCTAGAATTGAGAGATGACTAAATCGACTTTTTATTTATTTTTTTAAATGCTTTATTCACCACAAGGTATGTGGATTTTTTTGGCACATTCTACAGCTTGAACCGCTTAACAGATATCAATATATGAGGTGTCATTAGATTCGTCTCAGCTGTGAGAGTCACATAGGTATATTAATTCAACATGATATCCGCGAAAAGAAAATGGAGGACAATAAATTAATAACGAAAAAAATATTGTTACAATTTCAGTCGGGTTTTTTGTTTCAGTTAATATTTTTTTTATCCTAAGAATCCTACTACATACTAATATATAAATATGTAAGTGTGTAAAGATGGATGTTAATTTGTCCATACACGCGTAAATACATTTTTTAATAGTACATAAATCTATATATATAAAAATCAATGCCAATTTTCGTTGTAATTTTATAACTCAAGAACGGGCTCACTTATCCAAACCAAATGTTTAGGCTTTGTTCGGACTATTTAGTAGATGGTTTATGTGAAGTTTGCACAAAATCGGTAGAGCGGTTCTTCATTTATCACATTTTTTGTTACAAATGAATTCAATAAATGGCGGATCATTTTGTTAATGGGGATTTTGCTGTCAAATTGAAACTTTTTTCAGATGGGGATTGTGCTGTCAAATTGAAACTTTTTTTAAATGTTGACAGTACAATCATGTTGTTATGTCATTCATGCGGTCATTTCATTTTGGACGTGCTTCGACTTTATGTTGCCTGTTCCAGAGTCGGTACCCCCCAGCCGTTTGTTTATTCGTGCTCAAAATTACAAAAAATATTGTTTATCCAAATGTTTTGGATTAAATTTTAAAATAGCTAGCAATTAATAAATGAATTTGATGTTCCAATAATTTTTTTGTAGTATTTCACTTTATATGTAGCGAAGCACGTTCCGGGCCGCTAGTATAATATATAACAAACACCCTGACAAAACAAACAGATATGTTCATGCACACAAATATATGTCTTATGTGGGGCTCGAGCCCGCGACCTCGGAGTCAAAGTGGCCTTTTTTATCAATACGTTTAGTATACATGTGTAAAAAGTTCTGGATTGAAACATACGTTCACGAGGGTCGAAACCGCGGGTGGATGCTAGTAAAATGTATTCGAAGGATGGCCAATTACAATTAATGGTTTGTATGAGCGTTACCAACTGACGATCGGAGACTATTGTTATAATGTTTTGCAAAATAAGACACATTGTTTTAAATAAGAACAATCACAACGTCTTCTGCAATTAGTAAATACTCATATTGTATATGAAACTTAATTATTATCTAGGTGGATAGTTAATTCGACATAATTGTTTAATCTATTTTTAAAACATTTTATATTTAATGTGATTATAGTATCCATAAAAAACCGATAAAATTTCGATACCTAGACAGTTGTTTTCACATCTCAGTCTCCATGAGAATCACATATATATATATATATATATATATATATATATATATATATATATATATATATATATATTTTCTATACCTGATCCAGTCACAATCAAATCAAATCAACTTCAGATTTAGAGTGTGTAACATACCTGTCACCAAACATAATCTGTCACCAACGGTATTAGCATGGTTTAATTTCTTACTATGTGATCGTCATCAAATAGTTGAAATTGAAGATTTCAGAGCCGATAGGAGCCAGCTCACTGCTGGCCAAAAGAGAGTACTCCTCTCGGTTTTTCACCTTTATTAACAGATATAACTGCTTCATTTTCTTTTCGTATCATCTTTGTGCGGATGATCAACAAATCTACGTGGCTGCTTCGCTCCATGACTTCGGCTGCAGTGCTATACTCTGCTGTAAACACTATCAACAGCGATTTCTCTATCCATTGTCTGGACTAATAACTTTGGCTTAAGGACTTAGTCCTTAACCCAAAGCACCCTAGCAGCAAAATAACAATCGATTATCATTTGCACTCCCTTCTATATCTATAGGTTACCGAACGTTTAGTCACAATTCTGTTTCTTTACTTAGTTCATGGTTAAATGCTTAAATGTTGTTCTTAACGGAGTTGGGTATCGTCTTTCCTATTCTTTGTCCTGTGACCCTTAACTCAGCCAAGTCAGGTGCAAATTTCATTCGGACGTCGTACACTGTATAGATACTCGTACTTTATTATTAACTTATATTTTTTGTATCACCCACGAATGTTATTCACGAAGGTAAAAAAAGTCTATGCAAACGAGTCTATGCATCATGTCTATGATCATTCTTTAAATTTAAATAAAACTTAAGAGGCTAGTGTGTTAAACCGATATAACCTTCAAAATGGATAATCCCACGAGGACAAAATCGCAGATCACAGCTAGTAAGTAATACATGTAATGAAATTAAATTATTTATTCTGCCTCTGGGCCACTGTGAGCACTTTGACACGTCTTACACATTTTTATGTTGTTATTTTTCTGTATTTTTTTATCTACTGGCATTTCGGACTGGTATATATATATATATAAATTATTATTTCTTTCGTTGTATAAAACAAAAAAACTATGAATATAAAATAGTCTACTTTGGCTTCGAGGTCGCGGGTTCGATCCCTGAATAAGATAAACATTTGTGTGCATGAACATGTCTGTTTATCTTGGTCTGAGTGTTACAAAAAAATGTATTTAAGTACCTTTGTCAGTTGTCTAGTACCTATAGTATAATTTGGGACTAGCTGGCGCTGTGTAAATAGGCTTGTATCCCATTTTTTTTTTCGATTTGTTATTTAAAGACGTCACAATAATATAACTAAAGGTGAAATAATTACTTCGATTGCATAAAAACTTCTCGAGATATGATAACTTGAAGATCACAATTTTGGACTATGCCGAAAACACTCCATACAAAAGGCCACCACGTTATGACGTCACACCGTGCTATTTTATATGCATTAAATCAGAAATTTGTACGACAGCTATGTTAAATATTGCGTTTATGTAGCCAGTGCCGTAACAAAAGTTATAGTATTTTTTATTGTATCTACAATGGTAATATTTTTTTTTAATTATTTCATACTTTTAAAATGGACTTTCCCACCAAACTTTGACCGAACTTACAGCACGTCGGACATAAGTTATTGAAATTTTAAGACCACAGATCGTTCTAGTTTTATGTATTTTACGTTACTGATAGAGAGTTTTTATAATTTTGTAACATGGGCAACAGGCCCATTGTTCATAAATATTTATATGCATTATATTTCGACACTCCCTATGAATAACCACTTAACTTGAATTACGTCGAAATGGAGTTAAGTTGATGTCCTTTCTTATCATAATTTTCTCTAAATATGTGTCTAATAAACGTATCTCTAAGTACAATAGAACCGAAGTTAGCATGAGTTCCAACAACCTATCTTGTGGTCGTCTCCCGAAAATAATTTATTTTCGCCGTATAAAACATGCTATATTGATCTACAATTTTGTCATGCAGACATAGCATTCACTTCTTAAAAAGTAAAACAACGCATATTTATTTACTTTAGTTTATCATCGTTTTTTGAGATTATTTTACATGTCAATACAGTGCAAATTACTTTATTTCATTACAATCTTGTATACTTTAATTGTATTTACTTTAATCATTATCATTATTATACCTTATATATTTTAATTTTCAACTTATATGGGGTGTGGTTTGAGCAAATATTTTTTAAAGACTACTCAGTTCAGAAATCTGTGCAACATTAAGTTTTGGAAAACAAAAATATGTCTATTGGGGATAGTTAAACCAACTTACTAGCCCAAATGTATGTTTGTTTTTCAAATCATACAAATATTGTTTAGAATTTGTGTAACTCCTTAAAGTATTTCCTTCTGTTACGGGCCACACTCAGTAAAATTATACTGAGCTGACCAAAATAATTGTTTCTCGTTCCTCAAATCGTAAGCTTACCAAATTTTCGTTTAACATTAATTGCGTTTTGTTTCTCTTAATAGAAATTAAAATAAAGTTTGATGAGAAAATCATTATAAGCTATCATTTGAAATGTCCGATGTACAAAAATATTTTCGAAACTATTAATTTAATCTCTATATTAGCAGAAATAAAATTCAATTACTTACTGTTAACAGAAACCAAATGCCACACTTTTGCTTCTAATAGTATTAAATTGTTTTTGGTAGTAAAACTCTTTTTAATTAATTCATCTCTTCCTCGTTATTAATATTAATTTTTTTCTTGTTTGTAAGAAAATGAAGATTTTTTTTGTTAAGTACTTAGCACATTCCTAGAATAGTAGCATTTTGCTTCTGTTAGTATTAAATTGTTTCTTGTCTGTAAGAAAAAAAAAACTTTTTTTTTTAAATAGTAGCACTTTGCTAAAATTTCTACAATAATGGCATTTTACTTCTTCAATGTCAAATTGTTAATCGTTTGTAAGAACAAGAAGATTTTTTTTTTGTTAAATTACTTCACAAAGTTGCTAGATTAGTAGCATTTCGTTTTTGTTAATGTTCAATTATTTTTCGTTAGTAATGCATAATTAAATTACAATGTATGATGCAGAATTTTAATGTTTTCCCTGCCTTACAGTTAAAAATATAATTACAATACCAGATGAATAATAACACTATTTTATTCCATTAGATTATTGTGAGTACATTTATACAGACTTTCCTCTTCCAATAAATCAGTCTTCTGCACATGACCAAACGATCTCAGCATCCCTTTCTAAATAATAAATCATAACATAAATTTATTTCAGAATTTCATCCATAATGTATGTTAATAAAAAAATAAAACCTTATTTTAATGATCTACTTAAAATGATGTACCTTGTATTACTTTGAGGTCAGATAACAATTACCTAAGATAACTTAACGTAACTCAGACATACAACGATGGTTCTCGTAAATTTAAATCATTTTTCAAATTTTAAGCATTACTATCTCAACTTACATTGATATTACACGTATTAAACACTCTTGCATTTCATTGTAAGTCATAAAACGCTACGATAATGAATATTTACAACAAATACACATATAAAAATATATAAAACCCACAAAAGTATAGTATATATCCAAAAATCGCTAACTTTGATGTTAAAACAAAAGCTTGAGATTTTTTTTGAACTTTAAAACGCTGTTCTGAAAAGTTGCCAAAATTGAGTTAAGTTGTTATTCATAGGGAGTGTCGATTTTATTTTAATAATTGTTACCATATTTACTTGATGGTTAGCTGGTAGGGATCTCTTATAAGGGTGAGGTTGACTGGTAGAGAATGCGTGTAGGTGTATACATTAAATTACGCCTTTGTACATCTTTTTTGTGCACAAAGATAAAATAAAGAAAAAAAATAAAATAAAGAATTAAATCCGTCTTTGTACGTACATTTTGTTTTTTATGTCTGTACAAAAAAAAAAAGATTACAACAACAACTATTTTAAATACTTAGCCCGTTCGTATAGCCTTGAACGGCATACAATCACATACTAGGTGCCGGAAATCAATATTAATGCATCTGTTTGATGTTGATCCAGTTTTTGCCCCTTATGTAGTGACCTTTAAGTTTTATGTAGAATGTTCGTAATTGCTGAAACGAGGGACATTGCTTTTCAAAAGTCAATGCTAAAAATAAACATTAAGCTTTAATCAAGGCCGTTAAGTGCATAGGTCAATAATCACACTTGGTAGATGGTTGATATGTGACAGCCAATTTGTAAAATCCGCATTGCATAAGGTTGTGTTAAAAACGGCTTTGTCTGTATTTTTTTGTAGTTTACGAAGAAGTTTACGGCCCGCCCGATTTGAAGCCATATAAACTCGTAGCATGAAAAATCGCTCACCCGCTGCTAGCCCCGCTGCCAACGCAGCAACTCTTTCCTTCCTGGTGACCTCACTTACTCGCAGGAACACAACAGCCCTTGAGGGAATTGTTATTTGGCTGCGGTATTCTGTGAGTTCTCCAGTCGGGCAGCATACAAAATACTATGTCCTCTTTTCGCCAGAGCCTTGTTTGTCAGTCAGCAGGTAAGGTGGGGTTCGGTTCCAAGATGTTTTATATATTTTGCTGATTACGTAATATGTAAATTTTAACATGAATCACTTACACCTCAAAATATTAATTTGGGGTGTAAGTGGTGAACCACTTGTACACCACAAGGTGTAGGTCTATCCGTATTCCTGATATTTTGCATTATTGCTCATCCCGCGACCGCATAATAACATTTTATTATTCTCTGACGACTGCGTTGACAAGAGACGTTCAACCTACACACAACTATCAACGACTAGTATTGCCATCCCTTTTTTTAATTTCAACAAAGCAATTAAATGATAACATGAGAATAAAAGCGATTTTTTTTTTCAGAAACTAGAAAAATGCAGTTCACGACTGTGTTAGTCCTCGCATGCCTGGTGGCGGTAGTTGCGTCTGCGCACTACGAACACTACCCAGCTGTGGACTCCATCTCAAATGATGCAGCCATACACGAGTCTCTCTACGAAAGCCCAGCACACGAGAGAACCCTCAGGACGAAAAGAAGCTTGCTACTTCTGAAAAAGAAACTGCTCCTTGGTAAGCTTCAATTTAGATTTCTGTTAGAATGGCCTGTTAGGTGGTAAAATTGAGCATAATAAAACCGAAAGTTTACAAATTGACGAACCCTGTTATCAAATGTCTACGTATTTGTCATTTAATTTATCAAGTTTGTTAGAAAGATTTCATCCTTATAATTGACCCTAACGATCGATGCAATAAAAGTACAGGGTGTAACTTTTACAGATTTTAGTCGGTTCGATTCCCGGGAATGGCAAGCGAATTTTCGAAAATCTTTGAAAGCAATTTTCTTTCTTTTCAAAAATAAAGGAATGTTTTCTTTGAGTATAATTTTCTGTCTAGAGTGACAAAATTTGACGAGCTCGGTGGTCGAATGGTTAGCAATGGCCACTTTGACTCCGAGGTCGCGGGTTCGATTCCCGCACAAGATAAACATTTGTGTGCATGAACATGTCTGTTTGTCTTGGTCCGGGTGTTTTCTATGTATTATAAGTATGTATTTACAAAAAATATATATATTTAAGAAGTACATTTATCAGTTGTCTAGCACCCATAACACAAGCTTTGCGCTTAATTTGGGACTAGATGGCGCTGTGTAAATTGTCCAGAAATATTTATTTATTTATTTATTATCTACAGTACGAGTATTTTAAGATACATGAATATTGAATTCGTATTGGTTTCGCGCACACCGGCAAATGACTGACAGTTCTGTCAAACGCCATAAAGTAAATCAGAAAAGGTCACTTTTCTTATCTTTTTTTCGCGCTTTTTCCTATTTTTTTCTTTCATAAGAACCTTCCCCTGACCATAACAAACGCAACAAAAAAGAATTAGCGAAATCGATGCAGTCGTTCACGCGTGATGCGATGGCCAAGGGAAATAGAGATTATTTTATATATATATAGATAATTAATTTGCCTCTACACGTCTGTTTGGTTAGAGATTTCTATCAATAGCAAAACGCGAAACATACTAAAGTGTTTTCGTGTTAGAGTCCATTTGTAACTGTATATAATTATATATATCAGTTGTCTAGTAACCACAGTACCAGCTTTGTTTAGTTTGAGACTACTAAATGCATTTTAGCGTAAGTTTCGAGAATGTTAAATAATTCATTTATTTTCATCATAAATAAAAACAACTATTTTTATGTCAGTTATGCAACATTTAAAAGGTCTGTAAAAATCTGTTTTTGGCCCTAATCAAAAGGCCAAAAAGACGTGTTTATGTCACTTTTATCTGAAACTTTTATACTAGATATTGCTCCGGTGAGTGAAATAAAAACACTTCTATATGATTATTTTGATAAATTTACGTACGTACGAGAAGTACAATCACAAACACACGAGATTTTTATATATGTAGATTATTTAGTAAGTATGATTTCTTTATTTGGTAGTGCAGGTTAGCATCGTTAATCCCCTACACCTGATGTTTCATCAATTAGCAAGTCTATGTTATTATTAGACAATGATCTCTCGAACAGCATAACATAATAGGATTACCATTTAGATAATCTGTTCATTGCCGATTAGCGACCACTTGTTTAGAGAGACTTGTTTACAAGTGCATATAAGTAATAATGCATACACACATGATGTCACTTTATGCAGAAACCTTTATTTGTAATTACTAGAGTGACAAAATTTCACAGGTATTCAAATTAGGCATGTTGGCATGTATACTTGCGTGATACAAGTCTATATATATAAAAATCAATGCCACTTTACGTTGTAATTATATAACTCAAGAACGGGCTCACCTATCCAAACCAAATGTTTAGGCTTTGTTCGGACTATTTAGTAGATGGTTTATGTGAAGTTTACACAAAATCGGTAGAGCGGTTCTCCATTTATCACATTTTTTGTAACAAATGAATTCAATAAATGGCGGATCATTTTGTTAATGGGGATTTTGCTGTCAAATTGAAACTTTTTTAAGATGGGGATTGTGCTCTCAAATTGAAACTTTTTTCAGATTTTTTGTTTGAATAAATGAATGATGTTCCAATTAAATTTTTTTAGTATTTCACTTTATACGTAGCGAAGCACGTACCGGGCCGCTAGTACATTATAAATATCATTGACTGTCACAATGTTATAATAAAGCACTTGTACTGTTCCACGTAATAAAATTTATTTTTACCGACCGGTTTCGCCGGTAAGGCATTATCAAGGTAAACAGATCATCCATCCAACATTATGATAATAATGTTCCACCAAGTGCCAGCTATGAACAGCAATCAACTTTATCATTGAATGGTTTCAGGCGTTAAGCGAGCCACACATACATTTTTTTTTATAACCTGTCGAGTGGCAGAAATAGCATAAGGCCCGCCTGATGTAAAGCGGATGTCATATACTCGCTCGAAACATGAAATATCGCTCGGGCGCTGCCACCCCTGCTGCCAATGCAGCAACTCCTTCCTACCTGGTGATCTCACTTACTCGCAGGAACACAACAATCCTCAAGGGAATTGTTATTTGGCTGTGGTACCCTTTGAGGTGGAGGCTCCACTCGAGAAGCTCGCAAATACTCAATGCCCTACCTCTTTTTTGCCAGCGCCTCTTTCTCTAGTCAGCAGGGTGCACCACGTGCAGGTAAGGTTGGTTTTGGTTCTAAAGGTCGAATACGATATATTTAGAGCGAGACACTGCTATATGTGAGACAAGAGAAGCTACATCATATAGCACATAGCTATGTTTTTGGCTTCAAATATGTAGTATCTGCTAGTGTGTGATGTGATTTAAAAGCACTTGACTTTTTATTGCCGTTGCTGAAATAATTGAAGTGTATGTAAAGTTAAATGTATGATGATGTATGTATATCTCAAGCGATAGTATATGATTTTATCCTACTAATGATCTCTATAGTCAGTTTGATTGGAGATTTCTATCCAATAAAACACTAAATAAAATAAATTATTTTCGTGTTAGAGTCCATTTGCAAGCTTCATTCAATATTCCAAGAAAGAACTTCGATATATTGCAAATCATATAAATGCGCAGCGCATAGCACGCGATGTAGGTACGTTTTATTTTTATAACGACGACGACGAGCTCGGTGGTCGAATGGTTAGCAATGGCCTCTTTGACTCCGAGGTTGCGGGTTCGATCCCCGCACAAGAAATATTTGTGTGCATGAACATGTCTGTTTGTCTTGGTCTGGGTATTTTCTATATGTATGTATTTACAAAAAAAAATGTATTTAAGTATAATATCAGTTATCTATTACCCATAGTACAAGCTTTGCTTAGTTTGGGACTAGATAGCCTTGTGTAGGTAATTTGTCCAGGAATATTTATATATTTATTTTATTCATTTCCAATTTACTTTAACTGTTAATATGTATTTGATAACCATACTTTTGATAAAGAACTGTATCATATTTCTGTCGTGTAGTGGAGAATGACAAAAATGTGAATAGTTTTTTTTTTTTTGCATCATCTCTCTTTGGATCTTTGTTTCTTTTTCGTAGCGCCATCTTTGTACCTGTTTCAAAAATTTGTCTTACTCTCTTTAATGAAAATTTGGATAAAGTCTATTCTATTCAGTCGTTATCGATATTTCTGAAAGACATCAATTGTTATTGAAATACTGTAATGTCTGTAATTGTTGCTCCTTTCGAACACACTGCGACACTTTCGGCCAAGTTGTCCTTCCGGTCTATGTCTTATTCATAAGTCCGCCATTATATAAAATGTTCCTGTTATATCGTATTATGGATTTGTATGCAATAAAGTTTTCCAAGCAAACAAATACTATTAAATATAATGTGTAGATATATTCAGGATAATAGTGGTTTTATTGAATCCCTAAAACCTAAATGTGGCTGGCACACTATGTAAATATCTACATATGTAGTTCCAACCCATTCCGACGCTAACTTATATCAGTGTTTAGAGATTCAGTAACTTTAAGAGAAATATCAAACTTTAACTCTGTAATTGGACTCAGTTATACAGAATAGATCCAAACGATAAACTATGCCAGATTGAGTGATATACATAGCGAGAAATTCCAAATAGAGTATTTTTTTTTATACTACGTCGGGTGGCAGACAAGCACACGGCCCGCCTGATGTGAAGCGGTTACCGTAGCCATATTAACGCTCACAATATAAAATTTCGCTCGTGCGCCGCCACCCCCGCTGCCAACGCAGCATCTCCTTCCTTTCTGGTGACCTCACTCACTCGCAGGAACACAACAACCTCAAGGTAATTGTTATTTGGCTGCGGTATTCTGTGAGATGGAGGTACATTCCCCAGTTGGGTAGCTTACAGTTACGCTCCCTACCTCTCTTTTTGCCAGAGCTTCGTTTGTCAGTCAGCAGGGTGTACCGCGTGCAGGTAAAGTTGGCTTTGGTTCAAAGATGTTAATAAACCACTTACACCCCAAATATATCTAATAAATATAGCTAGAATCTGTTGCGAATATATAATAGAGTTTTATATATTCGCAGCAGATTCTAGCAGTTGTTTGTTTAACTTTAAATAGCTTTATTATAAAAGTAACAAAATGTCGGTTGGATCTATTCTGCATAACAGTGTCCAATTATGGTATCGGATATCGGATATCTGCAAATTATCTCGTATGTCTATATTAACGTATGCGAAACAAATCCAGGGATCAGAATTGATATTATTTACTATGATTAAACCGAAGCCATTAAATAGAGGATAATAATTCATACTCCTTAAATTATTTCAAATAAAAACTTAAAATTACGCCACGTCAACCAATTTTTTAACTAGTAGTAGTATCAGTACTAATATTTTTGAAGTGAATAAAACCGGTTCCGGCCGATCCCTGAACCCATTTCCAAACTGTAATTAAAGAAACATCCTATTGGTGTGGCAGTGGATGGCAGATATGATGTTTTGTGGCAGTGGATGGCAGTTAAAATTGTTTTTTAAGTACACTTCATGGAAAAAAGTCCACTGAATACTATTTTTTCGCTCTCTTATCTGACACAATGAAAGAGCTATTATGACTCTTGAAGTTACGGACGGTCTATGAAAGAATACCTTTCATTAAAAATACATATAATTGTGATGAAAAAAATCAAACTTTATTATTATCAAATTATAGAATGGTTGATTGCTGTATAATTAAGGTATTTATAACATAAAACATGTAACAAAAATAAATAAAGCGGCAGGGAACACTAATTTAGATAAAATTACTGCGCTTAATTTTGTATTCTACTAGCTTTCGCCCGCGGCTTCGCTCGCGTGACATTCGGGGCAAACACGTGTTTACTCATTAATCAATAGAAGTACTCGTGAAAAATTTAGGATAAAATAGTCCAACTAATCTCGTTTTCCCATACAAACTTTGGACCTCCGTTTCACCCTCTTAGAGGTAAAATTTGAAAAATCTTTAAGTAATTCGTGTCCACTACGTTATATTTTCAAATCGATGCCATTGTCGTAATTAACGTCCCAGATAACCTAAGAATCAACACCCATATTGATATTATGTCATTTCAACCCCATTGCAGCCCTACAGAGTTGTCACGTCGGCTATGTTGGATTCTTAAATAGCTGTTTTTTTCGTAATCATCAACCCGATATACCATAAAAACAAAACCTAGTACGATTTTCACACTTTTTCACCACATTTCAGACATTTCAACGCCATCGCACGTCAATAGGGGATGATGGTCACGTTACAGCCGTACAATAAATAACAATAATAGGTAATTGCTGAAATAAAAACTATCATAGGTATGTCCTTTCCCAGGACTCAAGCTATCTCTCAACCAAATTTCATCTAAATCGATCCAGCGATTTAAGCGTGAAGAGTAACAGTCATTCTGTCGCATTTATAATATTAGTATGGATGGCGTTCCGAAAACCCGTAAAAACGACACATTTAATTATATATATAGACATTTCAACCTCATCGTACCTCAATAGAGGATGAGGGTCACGTTAGCCACGTTGAATTTTAAAATCGTTGTAGTTTTCGTAATCAGCGACCCGATAAACCATAAAAACAATACCCATGACGATTTTTAGACTTTTTGACCCATTTTACACTTTTCGGGGTTGATATTTTCAAATCGATGCCATTTTTGTAATTGACATCCCAGAAAACCATAAAATCAACACCCATATTGATATTATGACATTTCAACCCCACCGCACTCCCACAAGGTGATTTTATGTCATGTCAGCTATGTTAGATTATAAAATAGTTGTTGTTTTCGTAATCAGCGACCCATTAAACCATAAAAACAATACCCATCACGATTTTCAGACTTTTTCAGCCCGAGCAGAATTTTGAAAAATCCTGAAACATGTGTTTACTCATTTATTTATAGAAGTACTCGTGTACAGTTTCAGATAAAAGAGTCCAACTAAAATTGTTTCCCCATACAAACTTTGAAACCCCGTTTCACCCCCTTAGGAGATGAATTTTGAAAAGTTCTTTCTTAGTGCACCCCTAGACACCATAAGGAACCTACGTGCCAAATTTGGAATCTCTAGACCCAGCAGTTTGGGCTGTGCGTTGATATATATCAGTCAGACACTCAGATTCCTCTTTTATAAATTTCAACCCCATCGGACCCCCTTAGGGGTGATTTTATGACACGTCGGCTATGTTGGATTATAAAATAATTGTTGTTTTCGTAATCAGCGACCCGATAAACTATAAAACAATACCCATGATGATTTTCAGACTTTTTCGCCCCATTTTACCCCTTTAGGGGTTGAATTTTGAAAAATCCTGAAACACGTGTTTACTCATTTATCTATAGAAGTACTCATGTAAAGTTTTGGATAAAATAGTCCAACTAATCTTCTTTCCCCATACAAACTTTGGACCCCCGTTTCACCCCCTTAGGGGATAAATTTTGAAAAATCCTTTCTTAGTGCACCCTTAGACATCATATGGAATCTACATGTCAAATTTGGAATTTCTAGACCCAGCAGTTTGGGCTGTGCATTGATATATGTCAGTCAGACACTCAGGTTCCTCTTTTATATATTTCAATCCCATCGGACCCCCTCAGGGGTGATTTTATGACACGTCAGCTATGTTGGATTATAAAATAGTTGTTGTTTTCGTAATCAGCGAACCGAAAAACTATAAAAACCCTACCCATGTCGATTTTCAGACTTTTTCACCCCATTTTACCCCTTTAGGGGTTGAATATTGAAAAATCCTGAAACACGTATTTACTCATTTATCTACAGTAGTGCTCGTGTAAAGTTTCGGATAAAATAGTCCAACTAATCTCGTTTCCCCATACAAACTTTGGGCCCCCGTTTCACCCCCTTAGGGGATGAATTTTGAAAAATCCTTTCTTAGTGTACCCCTAGACTTCATAAAGAACCTACGTGCCAAATTTGGAATCTCTAGACCCAGCGGTTTGGGCTGTGCGTTGATATATCAGTCAGTCAGTCAGTCAGTCAGTCAGTCAGGACTTTGAATTTTATATTTATAGATAACACTAGTACCGCTCTTGAGAAAGTTGGCTCTGTGCTTACTCAAAGGATAAATATCGCAATCCATCGAGGAAATGCTGCCTACGTTTTTGGCTTCGTGCCATTTAGATTAAGTTGTTTATGTCTAGAAACTTTTACCTATTAAGTACAAAAAAATTAATAGCGAACATATTTTTTGCAGGGGCTTTGGGACTCAAGGCGGCAAAGATCGGAGCAGTTGGTGTGGGAGTTGGTGCTCTCGCACTCAAAGCTAAACCAAAGTCAGTTAAGCACGATATCCACGTTCAATACGGGTAAAGGTTATATGTACTAACAGAAAACTCATTGCTAACACTTTTATCATATTATTGTCCAATGGGCGCTATCGACAAAATGGTACATAACATTATGTAATATCATCTAATCAAGGACAGATAAACCTAATTCCTAATCATTGTTAAAGTGACCTTTTCATAAAGGTCAATAACATTTTGGGAAATGCACGACCTCATCGTGTGCCTTTTTAATAACATCATTAACACTTGGCAAATATTATCTTCTATCTCTAGAATAGAGTATTAATCGTCTGGTAAATAAACCTCATGCGCATACATACAGTATAAATAGCAAAATTACTAGCAGATTTTAAGGTTATGTAAATTTTTCCAGCCATCATGCCCCTTCGTACGTTGAAGTTCATCGGTAAGTTTAGGGTTTGTAGGTACATCTTGTGTATTTGTATGACTGTATGTAGATTCTCACATCTTGGGATAATCAAATGCAGGTTTCATTAGTTTGTTGGTTCCTTAATTATGCACACTAAGCACACAGTCTTACGTGAGTCTAAACAAAATAGCGTGTGGAATGTAACTATGTTATGTTACAATTCCAGTTCCAGTCAAACAGGACTCCATTACGTTATTTAATGCACACACTGCGCCTGTTTTTCTTGTAGCGTTTATTGCTTCAGCAAGTGAACTCTGCACGTAATGCATATGCAATTTGGCACAGTAGTGAATATAGAGTCATAATATACCTAGTAGATGGTGCTGTATTTACTATTATTATACAAACGTAGCGTAGAATCCTAAGTCTATGTGTAATACTGCCATAAGAGTTTCTACAAAAATTAGACATTATTTATTGAGGAAATTAAAACATATACGATAATATCAACTCATTTTAGCTGGTTTTTAACCTCTGGCCTTAAGCTTGAAGGTCATATTAACAAATATATATTTTATCATTGCACTGCTTACACTTGTGCTCATGTAATATATTGATTATTGTATGTAAATAACGTATTATACCTTTTTCGAGTTTTCATTTGAGTTTATCACTCCTGGAATGATTTATAACTAGACAAAATTTAAGGCTGCAAGACGGGTAGAGTATCTTCGTAAGAGATTGGCAACGTGTGAGTACCTATAGTATAGTATCTAGAGGTTACATTTGTAGTATGTACTCTATCTGAGTATTTGTAGTAGTCTCTATTGTAACTAGTTACAATCACGCTTGAAGTGTGCTGCGTTATATCTGTAATAACAACTTAGTTTGCTTTAGGCTGAGGCCCCAATAGACAAATAGTTTATGGCTGAATGTCAGTCAGTTGACTCTGAGCTGTAAATTATAAACTCAAATTCAGAGAGGTTGAATGAGCTGTAACAAAGAGCTGTGCTGACTCACATTGCGGTCCATATGTAGCAGCCAATTGGTTAAAATAGCGATTCAATTGAACGGCCACCTGTTTCATTAAACAACGCCGTGGGTGAATACCACATACCTAGTTTTATAGTTGTATAAATAAATATAAATATTCCTCGACAAATGACACACTGCCATCTAGTCCCAAACTAAGCAAAGCTTGTACTATGGGTACTAGATAACTGATATTATACTTAAATACATTTTTTTTTGTAAATACATACCTACATATAATATATGTATAATAAACACCTAGACCAAGCCAAACAGATATGTTCATGCACACAAATGTTTGTGTTGTGCGGGGATCAAACCCGCGAACTCGGAGTCAAAGTGCCAATGCTAGCCATTCGACCACCGAGCTCGTCATTAAGACATTTAAAATATTCAACACCACAGCTGACTGAAAACCCGCTATATCATAGAACTGTCTGTTTTAATTCATTAATATAGCGGGTTTTCAGTCGGCAGTGGACGCTGTGGTGTTAAAGGTTTTCAATGTCTTAATGATTCAACTATAAAACAAGATAGGTATGTGGTATTCAACTACGGCCTTGTTCAATGACACAGCTAGCTATTCAATTGAATGGCTATTTGAACCAGTTGACTGCGACATATGGACCGCAATGTTGTTGGTCAGTACAGCTCTTTGTTACAGCTGGCAGCTCATTCAACCTCTCTGAATTTCAGTTTCTAACTTGTAGCTCACGGTCAACTGACTGACATTCAGTCATATTTAAACTACATAGCGACATGTCTTTTTTACCTTTAAGGTTACTAGACTTTCGAGGTATGCATGTTAGCGCCACTATAATAAGTGAGAGGGCAAACAGTCAGTAGGGAACTATTTACCTAATGGGGTCGCAGCCTAAGTTTATTCTTGACTTTTCTCAGACTACTATTTCTGAACCTAACTTAATAATTGACTGCCTTTGGTGTTGGGCTATCAATCTTGCTTAACAATGTATTGTATTGGACGTGTAATGGTGAAAATGCTTGTTAGTTAAGTAATTTAGACATTCAGGGACGTCTGAATTTTCCTATTTTTAGTTTAAAATATCATCATTATAACAAGTACAAACATAATTTTTTTAGTTAAGCTTTTATTAGTCGTTACTAAAATATAACTAACTAGCGGCCCGCCCCGGCTTCGCACGGGTATTTAACAAAAATTTCAAAAATTCTCTCTGACTTTCAAAACGATTTTCAGTTTCTGTTTAAGATTCTCCATGACGACGTATTTTTGATGCCCTCACTTGGGAACTAGGTATTTATAGAAAGTTGAGATCTTGATCTTTTGGGCATTTTAAAATGTTAAAAAATCTAATTTTTGTTCAAATAAAAAAAAGGAATAATGGTGAAAATTATAGCAATGTTTACATAAAAACCGGACAAGTGCGAGTCGGACTCGCCCACCGAGGGTTCCGTAGGTACGTAATATCATTATTAAATTTGATATTTTTCATTATAAATAAGAAATAATGCGTCGAAAAAAAATAAATAAAATATATTTTGCAATGTGTACATCAAGCCCTTTCATATGATACCCCATTTGAACTAGTAGTTTCAATTTAAAATTTCGACACCCTATAAAAAAATAGACCCCCTATTTTTTAAAATATATTTACAAATGTATAGTTTTGAGATTTATTCCTGTACTTGTAGTCTATGACGATGTTACTTGCCAAATTTCATAGTTCTAGGTCAACGGGAAGTACCCTATAGGTTTTGATTCCCTTGAGTGTGTCGAAATATGCATTTTTTGATGAATAAACGGCCGTAACTTTTTTCTACGTAAACTTAGCAGTTTGTTTTTTTTTTTACTTCATGGGACCGTAGACCTGAGTATACAGTTCAAATTTCAGCTTGATACCTCCACGCATTCTCGATATAGAAATTCTTGACAGACAGACAGACAGACAGACGGACAACAAAGTGATCTTATAAGGGTTCCGTTTTTCCTTTTGAGGTTCGGAACCCTAAAAATTAACTGTTGTACAGGAATTACCTATATAAAATGTAATTGAAATATGTATTATAATAATTACTAAGTCACTAAGCTGTTTGTATAGATAATATAAATAATTATTATCAGGTAGTACATACCTACTTACTGAATAAAATATAAATAATTGAGTTTAGTTCTGAAAAGAACTTTTAAAATTACGTACTAAACGAATTAAAGCGAATTCAAAATATTTCCAAGCGGAAATTATTCGATTCCTCGCACGACCGCTGTATAAGGAGCCGACTGCGCGATGGGCCGCGCGGCACTTTATTTCTTAACATTGACTCCCCTTCCCGTACCCCAGTGACGCCCCTACATCGCATTTAGTTTATAGCTAACCGAGCATAAAATAAGTAACCATAATAGTGGGACATATGCCGTCGCGAGACTTTTTGTAGATAATGATGTGTTCGGCAAAGTATCGCAATAGTTTTCGCAGCGCACGCGGTGTAAGGATTTTTTTAGGTATTACTTAATAATGCAACGATCGATATATTATAATATCACATAACGTATTGGGTAATATCTTACTTTTGAAGACTCCCACCAGAAAGGCCCAGTTTGGTGTGGGAGTTTTAGTTTAAAAAAAAAAGGTTGTATTATATAGATTTTACCAAATAAAGTTTTATTATTATTCTTACCTACTTAAACTCTACGTTACACTCAAAGACAGAACAGGAACTTGCGTGAAAATAATATTGGCGTTAAGTCGTTATTTGAAATTCATGTCCACGATAAAATTAATAAAAAGATAAAATTCGTGTGGGGCAAACTTAGTGGCTAAAAACAGAAATTCGCGATTTGGTTTAGTGGCTTTTTCGGGTTTTCCACAAAGAGTTGTAATTAGCTGCTTTACAACACTTTGTGGACTATTTTCGTTCGAATGCTTTCGACTTTCGATTTTCGAGGCATGAAACTTGCATTTATTCGGCACGCACAATCTATATTTAAATATTCCCATTAATTACTCGATTTTGCGTGAGGCGAGGAGTTCCATGGCGTCGTTGCGCATGTCAGTCTAATCGATCATGCAAGTTAAGCAAGTCCACCGTAGCCTGTCTATGGATGGGTTTGTTTATCTCGAGCTCCTCAGTGCTTCGGTGGGCACGTTAAGCTGTCCGTATCGGCTATTGTCACCAGGTAACAGACGATAAGCCAAAATGGCCCTTGGGCGGCTTGAAAACACTGGCCTCCATCAACCCGCAGTTGAGCAGCGTGGTGGGTTATGCTCTAAACCCCTTCGATTGAGGGGAAACCCGTATCACAACAGTGGGATGATTATGGCATGATACCTACACGTTTATGTATATTGGTTATGGAGGACACTACGTCTCGTTAAGTCTTGTGTTTTGTAAAAATGTAAATTAAAATGTTATAGAACAACGCTGGAATTATTTTTAAATAAACATCAGATACGCTTCATAAAATATTGTATATAAAAAGATCAAGACGTATTTTTGTTGTAAGTTGGTAAAACCAAACTATATATATTGTCGTTGGGCAAATCCGCGTATAATTTAACTATAATATATTTGATGAGGTAAACATTAACTTGGAACGATATACGAGTAGATATATCAATTTATTTAAATATACAATACTGGTTTCTGTGGTAAGGTGGATTTGGGTGTTAAAACGGTGACGCCACCACATATATTTTAAAATTTAAACGTTTTTTTTGCAGGTGGTAAAAATATCCTAGATAAGAGTTTGCTGTCCTCGCGCGCTGCGTTTGGAAAAAAGCAGAAGCAATGTTGCGGCGTTCACAACATAAATTCGGATATTTTTAATATTATATTTTGAGGCTTTAACTTGCTACACTGCCGTTACTATTTTAGGTCTGAGTAATTGATTAAAATATTGCTACTCAGATACTGACTTTAAGTTTAGACAACAAACATGCAGTCATGACTATGCGCAAGTTAGTGAATGAATATTGACTTGAAGTTCGAGTTTCTTTATTTGAAGTTTCCCAAAAGAAAATTGTAAAGTTACCTATGAATTCATAGGTAACTTTAACCTTGATAAATGTACTCTCACGCATGACAAAATATTATACAGCCCGTTCGAGTTAAGATTGCGTCTGGCTTTGATGACTTTTTACCTTAGAGCAAAAATAAAAAATTAAAAGATCGCGTTCGGTTCGCGCGTTTGCTGCTGATAAGTGTCCTTTTTTATAATTTTTGACTCATGACCGTTATTTTGGACAATCTTAGCTAAAAAATCGATGTCATACGCAGACTTAACTTCGCCGGTTGGAGAGATTTAACTAAAAGTCTTGCAAAGAAAATTGGCAATACTTTATTCTGTTCGTGCCATGTCGTTAGGTATTATTTGAACGCTTGAGTAGGCTTCAATAAAGAGGAAACTCTAGCAGTATTTTCTCCATACAATCGTATTTATTTCCCTTTCTTCTCTCTGGATTTTAATGAATATACCGTTATTGTAAAAAAGGTTCAAGTCTATTCAAAGCAATACATTTAGAAATAGTGTTCGTTGTGACGTTAAAAGTTTTTTTTATCGACTTCGATTCGAATTTCACAGAGTAAAATAGGAATATGCAATCTGAATAAAATCAATTCGAGACGCAGTTGTCGCTGTTTATGATTTGAGTGTTGATAGACGGTTGTACATTATTAATATTCCTTTTTACCTAGGTGCTATGTCACTTAGATAGAGTAGCAGTTCTATCCTTTCAATGTTTTTACCCTATGATTTATAATGGAAACTGAATTTATCCTTCTAGAGTAGGTCTTATTAGAGATAGGCAAAAAGCCGCGCGTTTATGATAAATTCCCGATAATACTATAAATACCCTATTTATGCCCCAAAACTGGGCATTTATGTTTGCTTATTGGGAAAATGTTGCAAATGCCCGGCATTTAGCCCATCTCTAGGACTTATTGATCTAATTTTATATCTTCTATCAGCTAAACCCCTCACGGTATCGCTATTTTATCTCTGCAGGGATTACCCCCGTTCAGATAAAATAGCGATACCGTAAGGGGTAAACCGTGGTTCGGAACTCAGGGTATAGAGTTTCCTCTTAATACTTCTGTTTAAATAATCTACTCGAATCGTTTACTTGTTATACAAGTATGGTCTCGGGTAACATGATAACTTTAGAGTCTTCATTTATGCCAGTTGCGTGCAAATTACGTTTGTAATATCCACCATAAGATAATTTGATTAGCATACTTGTATACCTTAGAAATCTCATTTTGTATGTAATTGTACATAGAATATACAGGTAGCTTATATTTAATTGTATTGTCATAAGGTGGGATAGGTTAGTCTTTTGTAAATATTTAGGTTAAAATGCGTGGTATTAATTGACAATATACTAAGATATTTATAAGAATGGGTTTTCATAAATAAGTACCGTTAGTGTTGTTAATTAAATGGTTTAAATTGAAAGATACTGTTTTATTGTTTTCGATTAACTATTTTATTTAACTTTCATGCATAATAAAAAAATGTACACAGGCGGACTTAGTGCTATGGTATCTATACAAGGATTCTCTAACAGTCAACCTTAAGGTGATGAATATGATCACTTTGACCTTCAGCGGTTTATGTAACATATGATAAAAAAATGCGTGGTGCATGCGTAACATTATTATGATGAGACGCACATTTTTCTAGAATGTAAATATCCCCCTTCTAGATGGTCCGACAAATTAAAAAAAGCGGCTGGTACTAGTTAGACGTGAATGGCCGAGTAATTTAACACATTTGGCGGAAAGCATTGAGGGTGACCTGTATCCATCAATTTTTTTTCTTCTATTTAAGGAGCTTAGTCGCACTTGTGACTATGTCACAGTTTTAAATATGAAAAATAGTAATACTGTGACTATGTCGCTCCGTTATGCATCCTTGTTAATTACTGCCTGTATTTGAGGCCTAACCTAACCAATTTATATAGTAGCCCTGCTGACTCCGACATTGGATCAATAATAATCCATCAATAAAAACTGAAAAGCTACGCTACAATGTAAGAGATGTACCTACATTTTTTAATCATTATTTTGTTCTTGTTTTTTTGTGCCAAATATTTGATCACAATATATGAAAAATTTTCAAAGGTCATATCATCATCAGCTCATATCCTTCTCTCCTTTTCATACACAGAAACTTACACAAAATTTTGGCCACGCAAATGCCACCAACAACTGTTGTTTATATAAAAAAAAGCGCACGTAAATAAAGAAAATATTTGACACTACCAGTACTATTACTTATACTGTGCTATCAGATTACTTTAAATTTGTGTTTATTTTTTACTAACGCACACTAACACACATTAAGGGGACGACTACACCTCCACTGAATAAAACATTTATAGTCGCAGTTGATTAAAAACTAAAAAATATAGAACACTATTATTTTCACAATGTAATATTTTTACATTTGTATATTTATACGACTTTGCTTAAATTTATACCTGCGTTAAATTTTAAATGTTGAATAATATATGATGAAAAAAAAAGAAAAAAACAAATAACTATATATAATATAAGTTTTTTAAAAGCTTTTGTTATATATATCCGATGTTATATAGGTCCGATGACCTTAAGAAATAGGGATGTGTCGTCGACGGGTTTGCCGTCAACGAAACGAGACCGTTTATCCACAACGTTAAACTAGTTTAAAAAACAGTCTAATTTTCGACTGGTTTACGTCGTCGACTAGTAGTGGATGGGTCGTCGACGATTATACAGTCGACGCAACGAGACCGTTTACCGTCGACGATGAACTAGTTTAAAAATAAACAGTCTAATTTTCGACTAGTTTACGTCGTCGACTAGTGGTGGGTGGGTCGTCGACGATTTTACAGTCGACGCAACGAGACCGTTTACCGTCGACGATGAACTAGTTTAAAAAAAAAAACGTGTGGCACTCGAGGACTGCCGCGGTAAAGCTATTGCATTATTTATCAACTTAAGCAATTATAATTGTTTGTTTGTTTGTTCGTTCGTTCGTTCGTTCGTTCGTTCGTTCGTTCGTTCGTTCGTTTGTTTGTTTGTTTGCTCGTGGCCGTTTGCCCGTTTGCTCGTTTGACCGTTTGCTCATTTGGCCGTTTGAAAGTCATATTTGACATTGGTTGTCAAATCGTGTTAGGTTTTATTTTCGTTACGGAATTTCTTGATTCGGTCGCCGCGCTCAAAGCCCGCGATAAAAGCTATACAAAAGCTTAAAAAACAGTCTAATTTTCGACTAGTTTACGTCGTCGTCGTTAAGACTATTTGTTCACTTAAACGATTGGTAAACGTAAACGAACGAAAATCTCATTTGTCAAGTCACTAGATGAAACGAGACGATCGCGACGCGACGCAACGGTCTCATCAACCAGTCGAAGGATAAACTAGTTTATCTGTGAACTGTAAACTAGTTTAATCGTTCACGCACAAAAAACAGTTTAAAAAAACGGTTCGTTGATTCAACGCCCATCTCTATTAAGAAAGAGGTTGGATGCGGAAGGTGGAGAATCGTATTTGATGGAAAGCATTGGGAAAGGCTTATATCCAGCAGTGGGTAGGTACAGGCTGATGATGATGATTATATCACTGTCTTAGTGTTCTATAATTTTAGTTTTTATGATCGTTTGCGAATTATGACTTTTATTCAGTAATGGCACTAGCAAGCAAGAAAATACAAACAAGTGGGTTTATCAACGAACAAGGTTATTCACATGTAAGTGCTATAACTATGACGTTAAAAACTGAGCAATGTTAGCGCATTTGTATTTATTCTGTGAATTGATTTTAATGGCACAAAGACATTCAATGTTAAATTTCTTTGCAGTGACATGACACTGAAAGTATTTTTCTGGGACACCTTTAAGGTCTTTTACCAAATAACTTGATTGTTAGGTTTTTTATTGCCCGCCGGATGGCGAGCCGTATACTTGCCTTCCACCCCAGCACGTAGTAAAAAAATGGTTGATGAATAATTTATTATTCTGCCTTGAGAATTACCTTATACCTTCAACCGAATTTAAAAAGCCTTTTATTTTGATATTATATTTAAACTATTATTTTTAGATACTAATTAGGCAGGGTGTACGCTTGTTTGTCACCCTAGTCTTATAGAAATATAGATTTTGATGACTAATCTAACCATAGCGTATTGCTTACTCACTTACCAAATAGTGTACCAACGTCACCTTGACAGCAAAAATCAAGATGACCAAGTAACTTTGATGTCTCGGTTATAATACCTATGTCGAAATGTTAGCAGTCAATGAAGTCATGTTGGTACAAGTCAAGCATCAACCACATTCATGTCAAGTACAAGCCAATATGGAGAAGTTATAGAAACATTGACCAATCTGTATACCTCGAGTATACAATATAATGTACAGTCAAGCGTCTTTAAGTGTAGTACACCATTTTTAACCAACTCCAAAAAGGAGGAGGTTCTCAATTCGGCTGTATTTTTTTTTAATGTTTGTTACTTAATTACTCCGTGATTTATAAACCGATTTGAAAAAAACTTTTTTATTTGAAAGAGTATACTTCCAGATTGGTCCCATATTTTTTTCACCATCATCATCATCTATGTATCTACATACATAAATTAATGTAGAGTAATGTTTGGAGTCGGTTTTTTTTGTTAAAATTATGAGAATTTAAATTTTCTTAAATTTGTTTCTAGAGAATGATTTGGGCTACTCAATAAATTAAAAAAATAATAATATCGCAATATATATTTTATTTAATAAAAAGTTAAATTATATTATACTAGCTGGTCCGACAGACGTTGTCCTGTCTTCTTAATTATGAATAATTAATTCGAATAGGGTTCGCGTAATCTGTCAAATGACTGACAGTTCTGCCAAACGACATAAAGTTACACTAGAAAAGTTAATATGATCGTTCAGTTTTCTGAAATTTTCTAATTTTCCGCGCAACTTTCTTATTTTTTTCTGTTTTAAGAACATTCTTCTGACAATAACAAATACAACATAAAAAGAAATAGCGAAATCGGTCCAGCCGTTCACGCGTGAAGCTGTGACCAAGGGAAATAGGGATTCATTTATATATATATACATATATATATATATATATATATAGAAATATTATATATATATATATATATATATATAAATAGTAATATTTTATTAAATATTGAAGGTTGATTGTACATACTTCAAATTTATTATATTGTGCCAGTTTTATAAAAAGTAACAAGTATAACTATGTATATGTCACGGTCAATGTAATGAATTGGTAATTATCAATAACTACTGACCCTTGGTCAATGTAGTAAATTGCGTTTTGGTTAGATTTGAGTTGATATTCGGCTAGATTGGGGATTTCTCGTATTTTGCAGCTGGAAATTTAAAATTGCCATGTATGCCAGCGGCCGATAAATACTCCTTATTCAAGAGTCTATGTGACCATGGTAATAGCTTTACATCAGGTGGGTCATGAACTTGTTAGGCACCTGGCGTTGTATAAAAAAAATAGAAACGTCGCTAGTTGGCTCCGTCGTCCTAGTTGATCAATGATCTGATGCCAACTTAAGCTTAATCCTTTTATATATATACACTAGCTGTTACCCGCGGCTTCGCTCGCGTAGTCCAGGGAGGCTGCCATTGATTTGTGTATGTTTTCCTTTTGATGTAATTTTTTTACTTCGTGGGATAAAAAGTAGTACCAATATGTACAAATTTTAATGATGATCGGCTGCATAGCTAAGGCGTGAAGAAATAACAAACACACGAATTTACTTACTTTAATACTTATAATATTAGTCCTTATAATATAGTTTAAGAGAGGTAGGGAGCGTAATTGTAAGCTACCCGACTGGAGAATGTACCTCCACCTCACAGAATACCGCAGCCAAATAACAATTCCCTTGAGGGTTGTTGAGTTCCTGAGAGTGAGTGAGGTCACCAGAAAGGAAGGAGATGCTGCTTTGGCAGCGGGAGTGGCGGCGCGCGAACGATATTTTATGTTGCGAACGTTAATATGGCTACGGTAACCGTTTCACATCAGGCGGGCCGTATGCTTGTCTGCCACACGCCGTAGTATAAAAAAAAAATGGGTGGATCGCCCACCCACACTCAAGATAAAAAAATTGTTCACCACATAAATGTTTGCCCTGTGTGAGGATCGAATTATTCTTTCCGTGGGAATAAAATGTTTTTCCTGGTTAAAATGTAGCCTATGTCACTCTCCAGACCGGAAACTATCAACTGTTAAAAAATCACGTCTTTACTTACGTTACTGTCGACGTGATAGAAGGACAAATGATTACAAAGTTTATTTTTTCCCATGGGATTTAGATGTTTTTCCGGATTAAAGAGTAGCCTATGTCACTCTCTAGGCCTTAAACTATCCCCTTTAAAAAAACATGTCGGTTCCTTTCGACGTAAAAGAAACACATGATTACAAAGTTTATTTTTCCAAAGAAATTACGATGTTTTTGATTTTTGATTGAGATTTTTGATATCTTTCGAAATTCTATTGTAGATACGTATTGCAGTTACATTTGTACTTTTTTCGATAAATATTTCGTGTAATAAGACGATCCTTATTTCTGGAATTTCTATTAGACACATCAGATAATTGTGTAAAAAAATCCTCATATTGATTGATGAAACATACAAATCTCTAAGATGTACAGTCCAACTAAAGTCATAATTTTTTTATCCTTAAATAGTACTCTCAGCGTTTCGTCATTCCTCATACCATATATTGTTCGAATACATTTTTTCTGCAAAATTTACGTTTTATAAGCGTCAACCGAGTTTCCCCAGAATAATATACCATACCGAACCAGAGTATACATTTCCATAATATGCAGTAACAGCAACGTCAATAGAAGACACATTTACAACACAGAAAGAGCATAACAACAACTACGAAGTCTATTGTTAAGTTTAGCTATATGATCCTTCCAGTACATATGCGAATCGATATTTACGCCTAAAAATTTAGTGTTGGTGACTTCCTCTAATTCTACATTGTTAATTGTAATTTTCAAATTTGTCACAGATTGATTATATTTCCGAAATTGCATTATCTTGGTCTTGCTGATATTTATATTTAAATTCATGTCACCTAGTCTTTGCATTAAATGTTGTGTGGTATCAAATAAGTAAGACTTTTACTTTACAATGTCATCTTTGACATTAACAATCAGAACTGTGGCATCATCTGCAAACATAATACTTAAGTGACTTGTCAAGTCTGGGACTTCATTTATGTATATTAAGAATAGTAGTGGCCCCAATACGCTGCCCTGGGGAACACCTAATACAGAGATCGCTTCATCAGATTTTATTATTTCAATTGACCTATGACCTACTAGCATTATTATAACTATTTAGAACAACAGTTTGACGTCTATTTTTAAGATAAGAGGCAATTAGGGCAATTGCCTCTTATCTTAAAAAGGACACCAATGCGATCCAGCTGATTTAGTAGAATATGGTGTACCACGCAGTCAAATGCTTTGGATATGTCTAAGATGTTATTCCGGGATAAAAAGTAGCCTATGGCACTCTCCAGACCGTAAACTATCTCCATTAAAAAAATCATGTCCGTACTTAGGTTACTTTTGACGTGAAAGAAGGACATTTTATTATAAACTTTATTTTTTCCCGTGGTAATAAAATGTTTTTCCGGGATAATGAGTAGCCTATGTCACTCTCCAGGCAGTTACTTTCGACTTGAAAGAAGGACAAACAAACAAATAAATAAACAAACAAGCAAATATACTTTCACATTTATAATATTACAGTATGGATATATACTTGTACCTTAACTACTGAAGTGATTGCCGTGAAATTTTGCATACATCATATTAGAAGTCCAGAATAAATTATAGGATACCTTATATCCCGAAGATACGAGATGGTCGGTAAAACGGGCGGAAGCTAGTTATTAATAATTACTAACTTATTACATTGCCTGCGACATATACCTATTATCAAGACAATTATTATTTAATAACGAATTTCGGTCAACTTGGCGAATTTGTTTTGGTATTATAATATTTAGACATACCAAGATATCCATAATTCTAAGCCAACCGATTGATGAACGATTATTTATACTGTTATTATGGTCTTTATTGATGGGTAGCGTGGTGAGTCTTGAGTGTAGGCAACAGGTATTTTCAGTTTTTTATACTACGTCCGGTGGCAGACAAGCATACGGCCCGCCTGATGTGAAGCAGTTGTCGTAGCCATATTAACGCTCGCAACATAAAATATCGCTCACGCGCCACCACCCCCACTGCCAACGCAGCATCTTCTTCCTTTCTGGCGACCCCACGCACTCACAGGAACACAACAACCATCAAGGGAATTGTTATTTGGCTGCGGTACCTATTCTGTGAGGTGGAGGTACATTCCCCAGTCGGGTTGCTTACAATTACGCTGCCTACCTCTCTTTTCGCCAGAGCTTCGTTTGTTAGTCAGCAGGGTGTACCGCGTGCAGGTGAAGTTGGCTTTGGTTCAAACATGTTGATGATGAACTTACACCCCAAATATTCTACCTGAATATTTTAAAAATATTTTTAAAATACTGATGTGACAAGCACCTAGTGCGTCCAGCCGGCAATCAATCACCGTAGTATTCTTCTTAATGGTAATCCTACGCTTCATTCTCAAACCTCTCTCTCACACGCAGACGAAGATGTGCGGATCAACTAGTTATAAAATCGTTCGCATTGTTTGTCTTAGTGGCATAACAAAATATTAATTAATGTATTTTTTATCACAAATATCAATAAAAAATATTTATTGATATTTGTGGAAGTTATTAAAAAAAAAACCTTTTTTAGAATCTAATGCTTTATCAACGTTGTAGTGTATTAACGAACGATATGTCTGGTTTGCAAAATTTATCAAACCAAAATAGAAAGAAAAAGAATCAATGAATTAGAAGAATAACGGCTCGTTTACGGCTGAGTGAGTACAAACGCAATGTGTATACGATACAGACGAATTAAGACACCTCCTTTTTTGAAGTTGGTTAATAAAAAGGAAAAATATAAACGACGCAATATGCGCCTGTTGGGGCTTAATTGGAAATTCTGTTTCAAAACGCGGAAAGTTCCCGTGAATACTAATTTGCTTGCAGCACAGTCGTTTCCAATTTTTTTGTTTTGGTATTAAATTGGACTCATAAATATATGATGAAGTCGATATTTTTGTAAGGGTCCAATTATATATTACTTTATAAGATGAAATACAATCTCTTGCAGCCGTTTGTGGACATGTATGGTACGCTAACCTGACCGTTAGTTCACAAATTTACCGACTGAAAATCTGTATATATTGTTAAGGTTCACGCTGCGTCGACTTTGTGTTTGTTTTGGCTAAACTCAGGAACTACTTTAATACGAGTTTTCATGAGGCTTTCACCAACAGATAGGGTTATCTAGGATGGTCTTATGAAAACTTTGTGAAAATAAGCTAGTGTAATAATGCTCTTTGTGAAATATATGGGAGGCAAGTGACTCACTCTCATCTTTATCACACAAATCCAACCTCATCTGCACTTGAGGAACTATTGCATGCATACATACTCCTTGTATTGCAAACGTTTAAATGACAACGGTAACCGCTTTACATCAGGCCGTATGTTTGTTTGGCACCCGCTGTAATAAAAAAAAAAACGGGTTGCACTCCGGGAGTGCCGGCAGAAGTGAAAACTTGAACATTAACGTTGTGCATTTTTGAATATTTTGGAATGGTTAGGGAATAATTTCGCACGAATTGCTTTATTTATCAGTATAAAAGTATTATCATTTATGTATGTGTTTTAAAATACAATATTAATTTATTGCGTTATCGTACACAAAAATGACAATTTATATTACATAATAATAAATAGCAGGAGCAGGCATACATTTTCGCTGCGCGGTAGTAAGAGAGGGGGATATTACTTCCTCTCCTACGCCGCGCCGGCGGTCTACTCTCTCAGTCTTACGAATTTTCGTTCAGGTCACGTGTCCTGGCGCGAGTTTAACATTTTTTACCCATACCAAAAAGTGCACAACGCCGCTAAAGAAGTTTTCACTTTAAAAAAAACTATATAGTTTATCATTGAAGGTTGATTAATAACCTACAGACAGACAGATTGCATGAATATGAATGTCACGCATCGCTGGAAGCACTTTCTAGAGTTTATATCAATTAAAATGCCAGGAACTAGAAGTTGCTCAATATTTTTTTGACGCTTTATATATTCGTAATAATATATTTAATTACTATTATGTACAGTACAATAAAAACTTTCGACATCTTTATACTACTATGGTGACACCACAGAACACAATGTAGGTTAAATAAAAACGGTAATTTAAAAAACCCGACTGCTTTTCTGTGAAATTTGGAAATGAAAAACCCCTAAAACAAGAAAACATGTAGCAGTCGGGACCCTACATGTACTCTAAATTCACTGAGCCTCCATTTCTAGAATGGAAAATCAATATGGCGGCTGTGGGGCTCACAGCCGCCATATTGATTTTTTTTATAGTTGATGTAGCCTATGTCACTTTCACAGCAAATACGAATCTAACGACACCTCTCCAGCTAAAATCCATCCAGCCGTTCAGGCTGCAGAGCGTGCCAAACAATTATACATACATACATACATACTCTCTGTCGCAGTCGGGTAAAAAAAGGCGATCGTTGATCTCTTTTCCTATGAAATCGATATATCGATTTCTGCAGTCTACTGCCAGAACCTCGCTAGTTAGTCAGCAGGGTGCACCACGTGCAGGTGAGGTTAGTTTTAGCTCAAAGATAGTGGTGAGCTATTTATACCCCAAAAAGTATCTGTGAGTGACTCTTGTGAGACACTCTTGTGAGTGGATTTTAGCGATTCATCAGGAAGCATTTGCAACACACTACCTATATAGGCAGCCTTAGATCAAGTGTGTCGTATGTTTGTTTGCCGCCCAACCTGATATAAAAAAATAACAACATTTATAACTTTTGAAATTCTGTCCAAATATACATTTTTTTTATACTACCTCTGGTGGCAGACAAGCATACGGCCCGCCTGATGTGAAGCGGTTACCGTAGCCATAATAACGCTCGCAACATAAAATATCGCTCGCGCGCCGCAACCCTCGCTGCCAACGCAGCATCTCATTCCTTTTTCTGGTGACCTCACTCACTCGCAGGAACACAACAACTCTCAAGGGAATTGTTATTTGGCTGCGGTATTCTGTGAGGTGGAGGTACATTCCCCAGTCGGGTAGCTTACAATTACGCTCCCTACCTCTCTTTAAATTATTCATATATAAAACAAGCTGTTCATGTATATATGTTTAAAGTTTACTGTACCACAGAGTTCTCACTAATGTCTACTTCGATTAAATTTACAACATAGGGGTTTACGGAGACGAGAAATCGATCTAGCTAGGTTTCGCTTCTGGGAAAATTTGTTTTCTGCTAATAAAAGGCGAGAAAAGTTCAGCTGGTTTCGAATTTCGGTGTTTCGAGACCTACGAGTTTAATGACTGAAAATCAGCGCCGAGTCTGTTGCAGATTTCGTCGTTGTCTTTATGCTGAGTTGGGACCATTTTGCGACATTACACAGAACTTTAATACTCTTCTTTTTAATATATTATCTGTTTGTTGTCTTGTTTATACATAATGTGCTGTGTAATGACCAAATAAATGTTTTTCTTTCTTTCTTTCTTTCTTTTTATTAGTTAACAGTCAATGAAAACCCCATCTAGAGATATTCATTTAAGCACAGATGGTGTTAGCTATTTACAATATATTTTTTTATGTTACATTCGGGTTGAAAATAAACATACGGCCCGCCTGATAGGCATCTAAACGCTCGCAATATGAAATATCGCTCATGCGCTGCTACACTCGCTGTCGACGCAGCAACTTTTCCTTCCTGGCTATCTCACTCACTGGAGGTAACACAACAACCTTCAGGCAAATTGTTATTTGGCTGCGGTATTCTATGAACTGAAAGTATTTGCCTCATCGGACAGCCTCTCCAGAGGCTCGTTTGTCAGTAGCAGGGTGGACTAAGTCCTGGTGATTTTGGTTCAATAATTAAGATTTTTTTAACACTTACACCGTAAATGGTACAAGTCGCATAGTTTTACAGCTTTGTAGCTCGGTCATCCAGAAACCGTTACCAGAAATAAAAAAAAATGTGGTTGCTGAATATGGAAGAACCGGAAAATCGAAACTACAGCAGCAAAATAAGAAGTCAATAAACGTACAGTGAATATAAATAGCATGTGAATGAAGGACATAAAGAAATGAACAATTGATCGCTGTCTGTTCACGCTGGCGAGGCTTTTATATAGACTTTTATATAGAGTAACAGCACAGTATAAGTAATAGTACTACGCAGTATAAGTAATGGTAACAGTTAAGTTAGGTTTGGCCAAGACTACGTCACGACTTTGGCTGTGAAATTTCATATAAAACAGCTGATGACGTAGGCAACTTCAAATCACATCACCACATTTTTCAGTAAAGAACACAACAGGCGGCGTATCGTCTAAGCTGAAGCAGACCCCCAACGAGATTTTGCAAAATCGGACTTCTTTGTAAATTTATCATCAACATCTTCGGCTAAATCGGTAGAGCACAGGTATTGGTAGATTACTATTAGTACTAATTTAAGGCGAAAATAGTTTTTCGCAGTCAAAAAATCCGATCGTAATCGGATTCAGCTTAGGCGGTAGAGCTACTGTTTTTAATTGTCCGAAATAAAAAAGAAAGATAAAGGAGTTTATAAGGATACAGATAGGATACTTATTATCCCCGTAATGTTTAGGGTCCGTGCATTCTAAAATATAAAAAGAAAAAGATTATTAAAAATAGTGGAAGTTTGAAAACAAAGCCTCCGAAGTTACAGGAACGTAGTGTATAAAAAGAAGAAAAAAAAAATGAATTCGGTTGCGATTGGCGGCTGTCGAGAAAAAGTCTTGTTGCTATGACAGGCCATTCACCTCGCACAAGGCATGTGATAATTAAATGACTTATACACAGGCGTTCGCATAACAGTGTATCATGTAGCACGACGTGTGTGATACCTCGCACGAGTATTTCAATTACGTAGAGTATCACTAATTGGAATAATCCAACTACAAATACACAGTGTTCTGTTGTGGGTACACTGATACTTCCTTTCATGTGCATTCCTTTCATAACATTATCTTTATATTCAAATCCAAGCCAACCTCCCCGCTAAATACTCCGATTATAGAGTTCTCTAATGAAAGCTCTAAACCCGTTCGATTAGAGAATAGTACCCCAGTAGTAGGATGAATAAAGGTTGACACTGAATATAACAGTGGAGATTTATAATATTATGATGTACTAATTACTAAAAAACTACTAAAAAAAACTACCCTAAAAAGTGACAGATACACAAAAGAACAAAAAAACAAATAAAAAAAAGGAGTTGTCTACCAGTTCCCTAGATGATTCAATAGTCTTAACTCGCCAAGTTGTTTTTTTAGGGAAATGGATTATTATATCTGAAACTAGTTTATATAAGAGGTCTATCTGATTATATATTATACTACGTTAAGGTTATATGTACCGCGAAGGTTACTGTATATTAAATTGATACTTTTCGTTGACGGGGAAATGCGGACGGACGGACTTCCGGATTTTAAGCGAGCTCAATGACCGTAAGTGGATCTTGGCCTCGTAAAGAAGAAAAGAGAGTTCTACAGTCCTCCTTCCTGCGTGATTAATATGCTAAATTATGGCTTCGACCACCCATGTCTATTTTTTGTAAAGTGGTTCCTCAAAATGTTTCCTTCTTGCTTAATGGAAACCGCTGGAACGAAAGCCGCCAAACGAAAATCCGTCAACTTTGCCATAGCGGTTTGCTAGCGGTCCGCCATTGACGCTCTATATATTTTTCACCCTTCGCCTAAATGTCCTGAAGAGTGAATGAGGTATGCTGGCTGGCAGTGAATTCCACTGCATTTTTCCATAGATATTTAAGCCGTTTGTTCGTCGATCTGATGGATAGTCCTTATACTTTGGTACTTTTTGTGAAGTGGGATCACTTAACTCATGGGACAACTGGCATATTAAGCTGGTTGTTCCGCTGAGAACTTAATTGCCCGTGATTTAATAGGTTGTATTAACTACGGTAAAATGACAACTTTAAAATAAAGGCATTTTCACTTCATGCGGACATACTCTAATATTGTTATTCAGATTATGACATAAATATATATAATGATACATATGAATATATTAATTATTTTTTTTAATTCAGTCCAAACTCCATAAAGTAAACACGATGATGTTGATTTACAGAATACTAATAATAGGCTACCATTTTTCTTCTCAAGATATGTTAATTTTAAAATAACAATTTTGGACTTTGCCGAAAACACAAAGGCTACGAAATTTTGACGCCACTCGCTGGAATTGTGTAAACTGAAACAGAAATTGGTACGCTATGTTGAATATTGCGTTTGTGTGGTACCTAGTAGGTACCATTTATTTTTTATTTAGGTATTTTTTATTGTTTTTCCAAAGGCATTATTATTTTTAAATAAATTCATCTTTTTAAAGCGGAATTTTCCACCAAACTTAAATCAAGCATAAAACAAGGTGGACGTAAGGCTTTAAAATGAATTTTGCAAATCGTTCTTGTTTTATGTACTTTACCTACGATATTGTTGAATAATTTATACAAATTTTATAATATTGTCAAATGCCTATTCAATGCTGGTTCGAGGTGTTCGATCATCTAGAAGGGAAGAGGATTGAACAGAAAGAAGACCATTACGAGTGATATCTGATACCTTGGGCTAGCCCCAGCTGTATGTCCGAATAAGTGTTATTTACTTATTACAGAATAAGTATTAATTTATTTTTTTCCTAACGGCACGGGGGCCCACCACACACTGCGGCGACCACCAAAAAAGACAATGAACAGTGAAATCCATTGCAGTCCCGGGGATAAGACTACGGCTACCTTGGAACTCACAACGAATTTAATCAGAAGAAATTATTAGGAATAAGAAGCTTTTGTGAATTAGACTTCCCCTCTATTAAGTTATTATTAGATGACGATGCCAAAACATTAAATTGGTATACGGAAAAATACCAATCAGTCAAGTGTATTTCATCATAAGTTCGACTTTCAACCCAATGCCGCAGAAGACAAGACCGGTAAAAACATTATTATATAGGTATTACTCTTTATGTGCGGTTGACTGTTTACAGCTGGGTTCTTCCACTAATATTGTTTAAATATAGCCCGCCTGATAAGAAATCTTTACCGTAGCCTGCGAATACAATACAAATAATATTGCTTGCTACGCACACCCCACGTAACAATGATGATAGAACCCTATATTGTGGGGTTGTAGAATTTCGACTATCGATAATCTTTTGTATCTATAAAAGGTAACCATTACTGACTGATCTATTAACATACAGCTCAAACTACTGGATAGATCTGGTTGAAATTTGGCATACAGATAGTTATTATGACATAGGCATCCGCTAAATAAAAACAAAGGAATTTTGAAAATGCTTACGGCATACCAGGATGCACGGGTAAGATATCGCGGGCCCAAGCTATATATTAAATGGACCCTGGTATATAGAACAGATCCAACCAACAAACTATGACAAATTGACAGACATACATAGCGAGAAAGAAAAAAAAATTATATATCCGCAACAGATTCTAGCAGTTTGATGACAATTGTTTCAGAAAACTTAAACTGATATTTTTATTCCTATTAAACTTTAAATAGCTTTAACTGAAAAGTTTTAGGGTGTAAGTGGTTCATCGTCTTCATCAAGATCTTTGAACCAAAGCCAACTTCACCTGCACGTGGTGCACCCTGCTGAATGACAAACGAAGCTCTGGCGAAAAGAGAGGTAGGGAGCGTAATTGTAAGCTACCCGACTGGGGAATGTGCCTCTACCTCACAGAATACCGCAGCCTAATAACAATTCGCTTGAGGGTTGTTGTGTTCCTGCGAGTGAGTGAGGTCACCAGAAAGAAAGGAAGGAGATGCTGTGTTGGCAGCGGGGGTGGCGGCGCGTGAGGAATATTTTATGTTGTGAGCAATATTTTATATGGCTACGGTAACCGCTTCACATCAGGGCCCGCCTGATGTGAAGCATGCTTGTCTGCCACCCGACGAAGTGTAAATAAAAAAAAAAAATGTCGGTTGGATCTATTCTGCACAACAGAGTCCAATATTACAGATGAAATATATATTTTTTTGTGCTATATCATTACTTATACTGTGGCTATATTACACATTCACATTTTTTTGTACTACATAACATATTCGCTGCCATTTAACTAGACGGAACGATGCATATAACTTACGGCGCGTCCCCTTTTGGTAACATTGTGGAATTTCCCTGTCAAAGTTACAACTTCGCTAACTATGCTCATCAACAATGTCATGTTTGTAATAACGACTAATGAATATTGAACATCTGAAACTAGTCGGCCTATTATGATACGTAATAATACGCTACCATCAGGTGGGGCGCATACCTTCCTCGGGTCATATTAATAAGATAATTATATGGGTGTTTATACGTGATATATGCCAGTGTGAGTTGTCGACCTATAAAAGACACCGAAGGACCTCGCTGGTCAGTATTTTGGTGGCAGTTCCGTCGTTGTGTGTTAGGTGGTCATTAATAAAATACAGGTTTGTAAATTAAGTTTATTGTGAATATAAAACGCCGATACATTAACATAATTGTCTATAAAATATATGAAATGGACGTGTCAAATTGTGAGTTCTTGAAGACCGTTAATTACGGCAATTTTTTTATGTTGTATTTGTTATTGTCAGGAGAAGGTTCTTGTGAAAGAAAAAAATAAGAAAGTTGAGCGGAAAATTAGAAAATTTAAGAAAACTGAACGAGCATATTAACTTTTCTAATGTAACTTTATGTCGTTTGACAAAACTGTCAGTCATTTCACACTGACAGATTGCACGAAACCAATTCGAATTATATAATCATTGTTATGAAGACAGGACAACGTCTGTCGGGACTAGTTTGCAATATTTTTTGGTTTATTGCATAAGAACCGATTTTCATTTTCAAAATTAGTTGGATAGTAAAATCTAGTGTTATCTAAAAGTGAAGTCCTTATTGTTGTAGTGTATAAACAGTGTTCATGTAATATGTAATAAAATACATTCTATTTGTATATAGATGCATCATTTTGTTATATCTATATTGCATTAGATTTTACTGCCCAAACAGGTAATATCAATTTCGAAGTGTTTTTAAGATCTGAACGTAAAATAAATATGTATCCAAAATATCATAAGCTATAATTTATCAAAAACATTAATTAATGAATGAGGTGAGACGCAGACATAGTCACGCAAACCAAAACTGTTTTACTCTATATTAAAACTGGAAGTCTAATTTAAAACGTAAGGTCGTAGTACAAAAATTTTTACAAAGGAAGGGTACAGGCAAAGATCAGAGAATATCCTAATGAATGATGATTTTGAGAAAAACACAGTTAAAAGTTCAGAAGTATTACAATTTACATAGAGATCAACGTATGTAAAAACTTTTACATTGCCTTTTTGACGCCATCTGTTTACTTTTTTAAAAGTTAGTGATTGTAAAATAAGCTAACATAGATAAAGATTTGCTTCCAATAGAAATTAGAAAGAAAAAATATGACATTTCCTGTTCTTTGCTTGTAACCTTCAAATCTGTTTTCAATGTTTTTTTTATGATATTTTTTTGTAGCCTTCAAATCTGTTTTCAATGTTTTTTGTGTTATTTTTTTTATTAAGTTTAGGCCATTTATTTATAATCAATTAGGTACATTGATAATATTTTATTTCTAGACTATTTTTCAATTCGCCATAGTAACGTAACTATTTACGTAAATCAGTCAGTGGATAAATATTTACCCTGCGTATCTATTATCTATATTAATACAATTTTACATTTGTCCCTTATGTTGTAATGCTAATTTTTAATAAGAACACTCCAGTTTTTTATTTGAAAGGGCGGAAGAGGTTTTTGCAAGATCGGCAACGCGCGTGTGATGCCCCTGGTGTTATAGGCGTTCATAGGCTGCGGTAACTGCTTCCCATTAGGCGGGCCGTATGCTTGTTGGCCACTTTAGTGGTTTAAAAAAATCAAGAATACCGAATACCCACTAGTGCATGGAAGTACTTTCTTTTATGAGTGCCTATTTCTAATACTTTATTTCATTATTAACCTGCCAGGTAAATAATAAAAACGCGGTTTTAAATCAAATTGTTATAAATATGTGTTTTAAATAAATATCTTAATCATGCCAATCCTGAGAGGTCATCAAATAAGAAGTAAAAATGACTTTGGTCTCACTGACATAAATATAATACATATTACATATAGACTTTTGTAATGATTTTGTTGTGTTGTATGTTGAGTATGTTGTGTGTAATAAAAGTCACACAAGAAGAATGAATTTAATCGAAGTCGTAATTTGTAAGAATAGCGTAACATATTTTTTAAATAAGTTCTTTTTTTTTAAAGTATTTATATATAATACGTATTATATGTATATACATTTTAAATAAAATATCATTGGATATCGTCCTTCGATCACCACATGATTTGGTAGCTCAATTTTAAAGAACCTAATTTTAATCCATAATTGGATAGCAAAGTATGAAAGAAAACATTGAAAAATTTTCTGAATTTACTATTATTACATTATTACAAATTATATGTATGTATATATATACACGTGAAAATGATCTACTACTTTCCATGTATATATTTTTTGGGAAAGTTTAATTACGAAATCGACACTTATTGAAATTACATAAAAATTGTAAAAACTAAGATTCTGTCTACGAAGACTACGACCCTTTTAGTCTGTCGTGCTAAAAATTAGCTAAATGGGACACATATTATTATTCATAAGTAATCTTTGTACACTGGTAGTCCATCACAACAAAAACAAACTGTCCGTTTGCTACAACAAAAGAAAACCTAAGATACCGCAACCAACCAACTATTCATAATCCTCGGAAGGTTATTGTGTTCTTACGAGTGATGTATTTTCTATTTCATTTGCGAGATTAGATACTAAATAGTAAATTATTATACGAGTGCTAATTTGGAGCAGCGAGATCCCTATTGTCACGACTGCCACTTATTGATGACGCATTTCTTGTCTTGTAGAAATAAAAAGTCATAATCTGACAGCACTGCACTGGATGCACTGCAACAAAAAAAAAATACGGCGATAAAAATAAAATAATAAGAAAGATTACAAAGGTGGTATTCGACCTGCGGTTTCTTCCAGCCTAGCTCAGGGTAGTAGAAAAGTGCAGATACATGATGGAAAGATGAACAGAAACCATAATACTATATGTATAGTTTGAAAAATAAACAAAGGTAACGTAATTATGTACCTACGTTACCTATATAGAATAGAATAATATATTTATTTATTTGTAGGACATTAGTTTACAATAATAGGTGTTGTGGTTTATATCAAAACGGTACAAAATGTTCGCCTCTTTCTCATAGGCATGCAAATATTGGGCATTGATTTCTTTTTACCCGACTGCGACAGAAGGAGGGTTATGTTTTTCGAGATTATGTATGTATGTATGTATAATTGTTTGGCACACTCTGCAGCCTGAACGGCTGGATGGATTTTAGCTTGAGAGGTGTCGTTAGATTCGTATTTGCTGTGAGAGAGTGACACTGGGTACGTAAAAATAAAAAAAAAAACAAAATGGCGGATTTTTGGCGCCAAGTTCAAATGCAAATGCGCGCCGCAGTCTGGACGGCTCGATGGATTTTAGCTTGAGGGGTGTCATTAGATATGTATTTACTGTGAGAGTAACATTGCATAGTCAAAATAAATAAAACTAAAAAACATAAAATAATAACGGTAATTTTAAAAACTAAAAACCCGGCTGCTTTTCTGTGTTATTTGGAAATGAAAAACCCCTAAAAGAAGAAAACATGTAGCAGTCGGGACCCTACATGTGCTCTAAATTCACTAAGCCTACATTTCTAGAATGGGTCCCGACTGCTACATGTTTACTTCTTTTAGGGGTTTTTCATTTCCAAATTACACAGAAAAGCAGTCGGGTTTTTTAGTTTTTTAAATTACCGTTTTTATTAAATTAAGTCAACTAACTACCAAAGTAACAATATATTGGAGTAGTAATAATATACAGTGATTAAATACACATCATTATGGATATAATAAAATTAATAATATTCTAAAATGTCAATATTAATATATTCTAAAATGTCAAAAATACAAGGAAAATGTCAAAACCATAATTGAGAATTATTAATACAATAAAATTAGTACCTAATATTCTAAAATGTCAAGAAGAAAAGTCACTAGGAATAATGTCATAACAATAATTGACAAATATTAATTAAAATCTGTGCTTATTATACAAATAATTGCAATAAAATTATTAAATGTCATCTACGTGTATATTTCTGTCGCTCTGCTTCACTAAGGGAGTAAAAACAATTTGTAATAAGCCATTTTTTCAGCTCAATTTTGAAGCGGTTCAGTGGTAGCTCTCTAACTTGTTTAGGTATTCAATTATAAGTTTTTATTGAGCTTGGTAAACAGTTTCTTTTGTGTAGAGAGCTTCGGCATAGTGGCATTTCAAGCTTTGTCGGGTCTCTCGGGTTTATTTATTTCTCAAATCATATTGACTTAAAGCATTATCGTAAAGCATTCTGTACTAGCACAATATAAACACACAAGAGCACTCAGCGTATACTGTGATACTAGTTACTCATGACAAATAGTAAATACACGACGTGAACTCAATGACCATATTCAATTTAAATTTTCAATTCAATCAAAATTCTAAGAAAAATCAATGAGCGGATGTATACGAATGATGTTCCTAGAATTATTATTATGAATATATAATTAGTACCTACAAGAATTAACTTTTCCTTTCAGAGTATAACAATGAAAGTGTGCACAGTGATTGTTGGTGTGCTCGTGGCGTGCGCGGTGTCCCTCGCGGCTGAGCATGGTCCCCTGCTGACCGCGCTCCAGCCAGAGCCAGTCCGTGAGGTAGTGTTGTTGGAGCCTGTTGATGGAGAAATCAGAGAGAAGCGGAGTTTGTTGCTCGGTTAGTACATAGCCATTGATATAATAAGAATTGGGCATATCTCTACCATAGCGCATAGGTCTCTATTACCTCTATTCATATTTCTATGGTATATACAGCTGTTTTCCTTAATGACATATAAAAGAATGTGTTGCAGACCTTACAGACTTCTATAAGTTATGTTCGCACGGGTTAGTATCTATATTCAGCAATACTTATGCTTATGGTTTATCTGGGAGGTTTTTTTTAAGGCGTCTACGAAACTCACTTCTTTTTTATTAAAATCGATTAATGCTAGAAATTTCTTATGTTGCAAGAATCTATAGTACTTAATATTAAAAGTAAGATATAATTTTATTATTTTTTGGATCAGGACATATATATTATAATAAATTTCTTTTTGTTATGATATTAAAATTGCCTTGAAATACCACATCTCTACAAAGAGTTTAAAAAAATTTTTTTTCTTATTATTTACATAATTTTGCTAACTAATATTTACATAACTTACAGTGTTGGTTTTTCACGGTTAAGCCACTGAATCTATTTAGTTTAAATTTGGTATGGTAATTTTTTTGTGGTTATAGAAAGCTTCCCTTTAAAAAGTCCTCACAATAATCGTAAATCCATTCGAATAATACATAATCTATATATATAAAAGAAAGTCGTGTTTGTTACAACACTTATAACTCGAGAACGGCTGGACCGATTGCCATGGTTTTTGATTTGATGGATTTGTCTCCGTCCAGAATAGCAGAATAACTATTAAAAAACATTCGAAAATTTACGAAAAAAATAAAATAAAAGAAAAATCATTTTTCCATACAAAATGTTCGTGGATGTCGGACCTGTCAAACGTGACGTTAACGTGCGTACGTCAAATGTATGCGTGCGTTCAGAAATGTGGGTATAGGATAATAAGTATTAAAACATTGACAAAATTGTCGAAAAATTAAATTTGAAAACGGATTGCGATATTTATTGATTTTCAATTAAATGTCAAATCGATTGGTCTAACTTTTACGTCGCGAAAGTTGTCCGTTGTTGTTTTGAAAATTGTTTATGAATGAATGCTTGAAAATGAATATTAATTGGTTGTCAAGTGTCATGGTACTTTATTTTGTGACATAGTAAAATACTGAACTTAATATTTACCCACTGCTGGGTAATATTTACCCACTGCTGGGTAATATTAAATACGGGTCTTCCTTCAACTGAATATGTTTCGAGCATACTCCACCACGCTGCTCAACTGCGAGTTGGCGGACGCCAGTAATTTCAAGCCGCCTAAAGGCCACTTGGTTTAACGACTGCCATCTAATGATAACAACCAGGACCGACGGCTTAACGTGCCTTCCGAAGCACGGAGGAGCTCGAGATAATCTAATGATAACAACCGGGACCGACGGCTTACGTGTCTTCCGAAGCACAGAGGAGCTCGAGATAATCTAATGATAACAACCGGGACCGACGTCTTACGTGCCTTCCGAAGCACAGAGGAGCTCGAGATAATCTAATGATAACAACCGGGACCGACGTCTTACGTGCCTTCCGAAGCACGGAGGAGCTCGAGATAATCTAATGATAACAACCGGGACCGACGTCTTACGTGCCTTCCGAAGCACGGAGGAGCTCGAGATAATCTAATGATAACAACCGGGACCGACGTCTTACGTGCCTTCCGAAGCACAGAAGAGCTCGAGATAATCTAATGATAACAACCGGGACCGACGTCTTACGTGCCTTCCGAAGCACGGAGGAGCTCGAGATAATCTAATGATAACAACCGGGACCGACGTCTTACGTGCCTTCCGAAGCACGGAGGAGCTCGAGATAATCTAATGATCACAAACGGGACCGACGGATTAACGTGCCCTCCGAAGCACGGAGGACCTCGAGTTAATCTAATGATTACAACCGGGACCGACGGATTAACGTACCTTCCGAAGCACGGAGGAGCTCGAGATAATAATAACTCATCCATGGACAGGCTACGGTTGACGTTGCTTAACTTGCGTGTACAATTAGACTGACACGTGCAATGACGCCATCGTGCTTCTCTATTATTTTCTATTATTCATTATATTAATTTCAAGACATCATAAATTTTGTTCAACTAATATGTATACCACGACATTCATTGACAATTAGGCGGTACGAAGTTCGCCGGGCCAGCTAGTAATGAATAAAAACTTACTGGTCGTGTAGATACCATGACATATTTAGGGGAGAGCTAAGTTCTTCAAACCTTTTTGCCTTTAGTTAGTTGGATAAGTAGGAAGTCCATATTTTGCGCTATAAATATGCGCACGGTGCCCTGAGGTGCTAAGAAACTCAGCCGTAATATGTAATCAGTCCCTGAGGAATTCCTACCTTTTCATTCGGTGCGATTCGTGATAGATTATTTAATTATTGTTATGATATAAGCGAACTTCTTCATGCGTGGACTCGATTTCGTGCAATAATTCATACTTTGTAGAGATCGCTCCTGCTGTAAAACTAGCGTTTCAAGATTGAAAAACATTTTGTTTTGTTTCAACAACTATGAATTACTCTATCTATCTATCTATCTAATTACTATGGTTCTCCAATTCTTTTAAGATTTTATTTTATTTCATCGTCATCTTCATCGTCAGGTGATTTTAGTCTCCACTACAGGAGCACGACCCTCTCTCTTCAGTCTTCCGTCCCAGACAAAAGGAGGATTTGGCCTACACTCCCCACGCTGGCCAGACGGGTTGGTACATCAGGGAGCGCATTCAGCATTAATAAACCCGATTAATTTGTAGTGGGGTTGCATTAATAATTTAGTACTTTAATTGTATTGTTCTATACTTTGTATCGTGCTAACAAACCTATCGAACAAATACTATTAAACGAGCAATTCTATTATACGCCACGACGATCTGGCAAACAGCTCTAAGGATTTCATTTAAATTTATAATGTAGGAGTTCATGGGAGCGAATCATTGATCTATTTTCATCTTAATTCTTGCAAAATTATTATAGGGGGTTTAAAGGTCGGAAACATTGATCTATTTTCATCTTTACAATTCGGAGAATTTCATCGGTATTATTAAATACTTAGAAAATCTCCGTCGATATGTTAGCTAATTGACAATTATTGATACTGGGAAAATCCGTTTCTCCTAAAACACCGAGCTTTGTTCTGCTATCCAGGTATTCTATTATTGTAAAGCAACATAGTATATTAGAGCTATAACTATGTATCAAAGCTAGTATACTATCAAAATTCATAGTCCCAATGGTGAAAATATGTCGCAACCGTAATGGTTGCGACATATTTTCACCTCGCCATTGGGACCTCAAATTTTAGTGAATTTCAACCGTGACCTCACTCACTCGCAGGAACAAAATAACCCTCAAGAGAGTTATTATTTGGCTGCGGTATTCTGTGAGGTGGGGGTACATTCCCCAGTCGGGTCAGCTTACAATTACTCTCCCTACCTCTCTTCCCCAGAGCTTCGTTTGTCAGTCAACAGGGTACACCGCGTGCAGGTGAAGTTGGCTTTGGTTCAAAGATGTTGATGAACCACCTACACCTCACACTCTAATTCTAATTATTTTGGGGACCTAATCCACTAAACCTCAAAGCCATTGTTCTTGAAACTTTAACGTTCATACATTCATTCCGCTATAAACCCCAAAGTGCTTATTCGTCACAAAATTTAAATAAAAAAATGGGGTGTAGCTGTGTCATGGACACGGCTCTGTGTTGTACGTGAATAAGCTATATGCACTAAAATTATTTCAAATTGGCAGCGCATCCTCCTCCCCCACACGCGATTTTCTATAGTCCTTACTTAGCATAATAAGTTCTTTAATCTGTCATCTATCCAGTGGTGTGATTGAAATTTGGATGGAGATGATAGACTTGTTGCTGCAACATCAAACTGTATCCCCCGATTTTGTTATCATTCGTTTTTTTGAATTGTCTCCCTATAGTAGGTACCTATTTTAAAGACGTAGTAGACATAAATACAGTTTTGGTAGAGTCAATAGCAAAAAGAGAACACGAGAAGTTGCACGAGATGTTGGTCGTCCATCGTGGAATCATTGCATTAGGGGCGATTGCTTTGTTTTCTAGTAATTCCATTGTCGATTTCAATTTTATGCTGATACTATTTCTCATTCTTGGGGTTTAAGTGAAAAAAAATAATATGAATTATGATCCTTCCTAAAAACACATCTTGGGGTTGAAGTGGGTAACTGGAATTTCTGGGATTTAATGTAATAAGCCATTTTAGAGGCGTGAGTAGCGCGTAGTCGACCTTGTTAAAGATCTTTACAGTTTTTGAACCCCCATGCGTCTAGGGAAGATCTCGACTAGGACTTCATTCTATTGACCGACTGCTGTCGCGTCGAAGTCAACGTAAAAGGAAAGAAAGTTTGACTTATATATTTACGTTAGTAATATAAGTCAATGCCCGACAGCTAGTTAATTACATTGAATACAATTCCTACAGTGCGCATAATATTAGATCTGAAAAACGTGACGTATTTCGCCCATTTTAATCGTTCATAACGCGATCAGATAATTTCTTATTAACTCGACTTAGTGCAGAGCTTAAAGGACGACAGTTGTATTAGGGTATAGACTATAGATGTACTCTTAAGTAGCTATAGAAACTGAATTATATGAGGCAGCAGCAGCCTTTTTTTGTCACCAAAATCCGACCGATCAGACATGCATACAATTTATCAAAACACACTATATATCTAGTCGTTGACGTACATACAATACTTCATCCCTCTTATATTTATTTATTTAAACTTAAATAACCACAAAGTAAGTGTACAAAAGGTGGACCTACTGCTAAGTGCATTCTCTACCAGTCAACCTTTGGGAAATGCGGCTTACAAGTTAATACAAAAATAAAACGATATGTAGTTAGATAATTACATAAATAAAAATAAAGGAAACTAACGACGATGAAGATTACTGTCTGGACAAATTATTGAACAAATGAGCTAGAACATACTTTTTGAAAATATAAGCTATTGGACAAGAGTACATTACAAAACATACATTATAAACATTTTTGTCAATTCTAAGTTTTAACTCTACTCAACAACAACTCTAAGTTTTATAAATATCTTAATCCAAGTTAATGGTCTGACATAGCAATGTGGAATTAACAATTCGTTGTTGTTACGATTTCTTCAGGGGTTCTTAATGTAGCTGTTTGCAGTAAGTCCTGTTTTCATCACATCAGTTTTTTGTTTTTATATGGTTTAGATGGTATTGAAGGTGGAGTACACTAGCGAAGACCTGTGTCTAGCTCTGGGTATAGGATAATGGTACTCTCTTTCTGTGAGTTTGCCATGCAGTTCTTATTTTTTAACCGACTGCGACGAAGCCCATAATGAGGGTTATGTATTTAACCTGTATGTATACTCGAGTATTTGTTCTCTCGTATCCACTCAACGGCTGAATAGATTTTGATGAATGATAAAATTTGTCTTGATAGCGGGAGTGACTTCAACTTCTACACATAAAGCTTATAAAAAATGGGGCATTTTTAGTACCATAATGTGCCTCTTGAAAAGAAATTGCCCTTGCAAACTCAACCTTTTCCTTTGACTTATTTTTCCCCGCAATTTTAACAAGAATACGTAAGGGTTTGAAAAACTATATCACAATTAATACGCGAGCAAAGTCGCGTGCAAAAGTTAGTTTAAATGTGCAGCATGATTTCCATTTTTTCAGGACTAGCAGGCGCTGGGCTAGTAGGCGCTGGTGTGCTGGGCGCCGGTGCGCTAGGCGCTGGGGCGTTGGGCGCTGGTATCCTCGGCGCTAAAGCCGTTGGTGCCGGCGTCTTTGGCGGTGCTTTGGCGGCTTCAGCACTCCACGGCAGGAGTTATGGTTACGGAGGTGGATGGGGCTATGGTGGCGGATACTCTGGATACAAGTACGTATCTGTATTTGATATGTCGTTTTAAGAGATGGTGCATTAGTGCCCAAATAACCAGCTTGCAGGTGAAACAGAAGTAAGACCTGCTACCAAAGAGGTAGAGTACCTGGTTGATTTACTGGGCGAGAGACTCACAAACCCGTCGTATGACCCTTAGTTACTGTGCTAGACTTGGATATATAATTTGATATGTCCAATATTTTAGAAATAATGTATTGTAGAAATAATGTAATGTACAAGCATTTACAACTTCACTTAAATTTTGGTTGTATTTCACGCTGGGCTGCCAATCAAGCAGAAAGCGATTCGCCTAAAGTAAAAAGTTGCTTTACCCTATACACGTTCATTTGTAATCGAAAGGAGTAGGAGTGCTCACGCGCTGGCCCCCTCGCTGCTGACGCTGTGTCTCCTTACGTCTGCTATCTCTGCTGGCATCATTCACTAGGCAACTAGTCGTGTACCACGTCCAAATGAGGTTGGGGCTTTCCAAATAGTGCCGCCTGTTAGAAAATTTACACTAGCTACTCAACAATACATTTACCTATCATATCGTATTGTATCTATAAAAAAAACACAATTATTGGCTGATCTATCAACGCATAACAGAAACCACTGGACGAACTGGGTTGTTTCGGATACATGTAGTCTCATATTATTTAGGTTAGCTGATTCCTAGAAAAGATTTTTGAAAATTCCTAAGGGAGACCAGGATACACGCGTACAAAGTCGAGGGTGAATGCTAGTCGATTTATAAGAGATCAGCGCTGGCATAAAACCCTTCGAGATTATCATCTTCGAGACATAAGACCCTTCGAATGAACATGGATAGAAGTATGAGTAGAAGTAGTACAGAAGAATTATTATTATACATAATTAATTAATTAAGAATTATGTATAATAATAAATAATTATTATTAATTAAATGCTAATTATGTGTAATAATAAATTTATATGATATAAATTATTTCAATAATAATATATTATATTGCATAAATGAATCAATTACCTATCTAATTTGTTTGTCATTTTTCCAGGAGTTATGGATATGGCGGTTACCCCAGCTCTACATACTATGTAGAGTCATGGTAGAAAATATACAAGTGATATTATAATATAGGTTTGTAATTGTTTTAATAATTTATACCAAATTGTTGATGTAAAGTGATGATGTACGTACTCTACCTACCGATGTTTTGTATGTTGATGATATAAATATACGAAATAAAATAATTTTGTTTTTTTTTTTACTACTAAGGTAGGTAGCAAACAAGCATAAACTTTAGGTATAATTAGTTGTTCATTTTGATTTTTGATTCTCATTAATAATTTAACGTGCAATGCGTCAACTTTTATCAACAAGGACGCTTTAACAACCCAGGACGCCGCTGAAAAACTATCCAACTCACTCTATATCCAACACACAATATAGAAGACACTCCAAAAACCAGTACATATCCAGGGAAAACAGAACACTCGGCAACCATATTTAATCGCTTATCTATCGAAATCGTAGTAAAAAAAGAGATAAGTATATTCGTTACATAAGGGGGTATATGTATGTTAACTAAAAGGGTAAGTTATAGTTTGTTATAAAATCAAATGATCTCCATGAACAGTCACATTGCAAGGACGTGTATCCGAACTCTGCTGGCGGTGCGGCGTTTTATACGCGGCGCGACGATGCAGCGCTGGCGTCGAAACGGCATTAACGGAGATGGATGGCAGCGGACCACGCCATCGCCTCTTTAATCTCGCGTACAAAAGAGATATACGACTGTACTCGATATCCGTGATGATATCCGCGCTTCGTTATATAAAAGTGCTTCTCGTAAAAATGTCTATTGTAAGTAGCGTTGCTAGATTTATTTTAGATCAAAGCGGGATAAACTTTTGTAAGTAAAAAAAGCGTTACATGTTTGAAAAAAAAAAACGGGACTATACAAAAAATATACATATTCATTAGATTGAGTTTCTTAAAGAATTAATAAGTAAGTGTTTTTGGTGCGCATTATCAAAAAAAAAATCGGTTGTCTGTAAAGTCGGTTTACTGACGATAGTTGAACGTGACACCGTCATAAGAAATACTGATGGAATGTTTGCATTTTTCAAAAGAAAATTTTAATAGAACGCCTCAGAGCGAGGTAACGCCGCATACGTCATGTTTTTTCGTGCGTGCAGCCGGCTCCATCGAATTATAAGACGTTGTCACGTCAAAAATATTTCATTGCTATAAAATAGGTTATAACGGATAAAATATAAAACATTTAAATTTTCACGAATTCATACATTTTGGCGTCCAGTGCCAAAAGTGGGACATGTGTTGCCCCGCGCGTGACATACCCTTTAAAGCAAAAAAAAGCGGGACGTCCCGCCGAAATAGGGATAAGTCTGGCAATGCTGATTGTAAGCTAAGTTCACTTCGTTTTTATCTATGAAGACTTTGTTCGCTTCGGTTCCGAAAAGTCATTCAATTAATACAGTTGTGCGTCATCTGATTTAAATAGGTACATGCGGTTTTGTCGTGACGCAAAACCGCTTCGAATTGGACTCATCAGAAGGACATAATATTTATTAAGTACATTATTTAATATAGGTACGTATCCCTGACCATAGTAGTAAAAGTGTAAATTTGATCATTGACGAACATTTTTGACGAACACAATATTCGATATTCGTTATCGCTGCGTATATGCAAAAAAAGTCGTTGTGTATCATGAAACGCTCCAAATTTGGAGGTCGTGCGAACACGGACTTAGAATTGTCATCATCATCATCAGCCTGTATCTACCCACTGCTGGATATAAGCCTTCCCCAATACTTTCCATCAAATACGATCCATCCTCCCTCCGCCTTCCGCATTCAGTCGCTTTCTTAAGGTCAGGTAAGGTAAGGTAAGTTTAGGATTGTATTTCTCCACAATGTCCGCATTTGCGAACCTTTATGAATGAGTTCATCTACGCATATCACCAAATTCGTATGAACAATACAATTATTAGGTAATTGACGAGTATATTGATAAAGTTTTCATTTGAGTAGTAAATTTCAATCCGCATTGTTCTCAAGTTTAGTGAATGTTTTATGAAGATATTCCCGTCGGAGAACATCATAAAGCAAAGTAAGTAAGCGGGGTTCACAAAGACAGCAGTCTATATCGGCGCGGAGCAGATCTGCAAACGGAGGCAACAATGACAAAGATTAATTACTACGCAATAATGACGGGAGAATCTTATCGAAGTCTATTGATTGGCTAGATTAAGAGAGCCATTTTCGTCTGAACGCACTGTCATCAATGTACGTATCCGAAGAGAATTTAATAACCCTGTACAGCTCACAATATATTACCTTCATTGTTTTTGTTTGGCATGTATTTGTGTGATTTGTAAAGGCTATTTAGGTATAAGTTTGCTAGTTTCTATCGGCGCGTTTAGTAAGTACTATTGTAAGGTGACACATGCCTACTACAGTACTAACCGCTTTTAAGTAAAAGTTTTGTAGCCGCTGCTACAAACTGCTCTCTTTACACATGCTCATCATCTGTCTCTGCTCATATCATCTTAGCACATGGTAATAGGATGCATAGAATATATATATATATATCTTATATAAATCAGCATATCAACTCAATTCAAATGTGCGAAACCGGTACACACAAATATACACACACCACTTCTAAACTTGAGATTTTTTTTATATAATTTATATTTCTAAGCGCCACTAATATTATAGAATTATATATAGATATAAACTTGCCAAAAAAAAGAAACTATGGTTCGGTCAATCGAATAAACAAAACGCAAAGCGTCATCTGTCATAAGAAAAAAACAATGAAATACAATTTAAATTATTAATAATAATACAAAAGTTACCTTATCATGTTTTTAATAAAATGGTATTTTGTACACAGGTCTTATTTTTTGTACATATTCTATGATACCGAAGACGAATCTGTGTGTGTGTGTGAGTCTCGACCTATAGATCGAGAAACGATGCTCTAGCTAGAATATAGATTATATTGTATAAAGCTTTAAATGTTATGTATAACTTGCCTTGCTCGTATAGTAATTAATAATTTGAAACAAATATTAGTTTTCCTTTTATTGTGATATTAAAGTTGTTAATTGGATAAAATTTCGTGAACAAATTAACAAACAAGTTTGTGCATCGAAGCGGAAAGCATGTGCGAACACGGCTACTCTTAAAAACACTGGTTAAACCCAATGAAGACTTGTTCCCAGAAGTAGGTAGTAAACCGCGATCATCCAAACTTTTCAAATAAAACCAATGAGCCCCCTTGTTTACGTACTTTGTTGCCCATCCGCCCTTTTCTTAGTTCAAACCAACTTTGTACTGTTCTTATAGTAATTTGTGATCATTTGTTCCAACTATTTTCTTTATTGGCTTTCGGAAACTGCTCTTAAGTCTGTAATTTGAACATTATTTTTCACAATAAAACTTCTTTTGGAGAAAAGAAACGCGAAGAACATTCCTTTTGTAAATAAATATTCTTTTAATATAAAAACCTATTCAAAACGAGAAAAGAAATTACTTTGAAGTATCGTAGACGAGAGAATTAGAACTCGATTTTAACAGTTTTTTAACTTTGTGATAATAAATACGCAGCCGTAACTTTTCAATTTACCTTTCTTTTTGCGTTATGATTTTTAAATCTAAATTCTCAGCTACTGTTCCTTCGAAATAATTTAAAAGCTATATCTGTTTCTCTTGTTTGTGAATTCTATTTAAAATCAACCTTTCAAAATATGAATATTTTTTATACCAACTTGGGTGCCAAACAATCATACCGCCCGTCTGATGTAAAGCGGTTACTGTAGCCTATCTTTATCTACCTTGCTCGCGTACTAGAATCTTTGCTGCCACACAACACTTAACTCTCACTCACTCACTCAATATCCACAATTAATAAGGGTATTTGTTATTCGGCTGCAACCTCCAGGAAGGAGGTATTTCCCTAATCGATCGCAACATGCCTTACCACTCTTTTCGCCAGAGCCTCTATTGTATATTAAGCAGGATGCATCACGTGCAGGTGAAATTGACTTTGGCCCTAAGGTCAGTGCAGTGCAGTATGCGCTTTAAACCGCACGCGCCCCACTAGCCTGCACAGTAACGAAATATAATTAATTCGCGACTCGCGCGGCATTGCCGTCACGCGTTAAAAAAAATGGCTATGAGTTCCGAAAAACTCATAGCTAACGAGTTATTGGCGTACATCCAATATGCCATCGACACATTCGATGAGGTTAGCATTATGCAGATCTGCAAGTCGAACTTCAGCGAAGAGGACAGAGTAGTGGCAAGAAGTTGCTATTTGAAGAGCTCGGTAAGATCGCGTAGATGCCGTCTCGAAGGAGAGATGGAACCGAGAGGAGTGTCCAAGACATCATCACTCTTCTCAAGGAGATAGATCCGGACGACGTGCCCACCTTCGTGGCGAAGCAGCTGAATAAACTTCCAGCTGTGGACTTCGAACACGTAGACGTCACTAGGTTGCTGAAGGACATTAGGACCCTGAAGATGAGCCTGGAAGAAGTGAAAGGTAGATTAGAGGCCTCCGAATCTACTATTAGCCAGCTACGTACCGAATTATTTTCGTTGCGCGGCGCTGGCTTGGAAAGTAGGTCACACGAGGTCTCTGATGTGGATGCACGACACGAGGCGCAACCTGCGGCCGTCAGCAGTTTTGCGTCGGCCGTCACTTCGCCGGTGACACCGCGTCCCGCACCCCGCACTTCGGCCCCGCCGTCTCAAACGTCACCAAACGGCACGATTACTCCCGATCGTGCTTACGCCGCCGCCGCCGCTAAGCCACTTAAGCGGCTTACAACACAAAGGGAGAAACGAAGTCCTCACAAGCCCTGTATAAATGCGCTCCAGGGCTCACAAAAGGACCATTGCGACCCCAAGGGCTTCATCAAAATGGAGAGAAGGAAGAAGCCCACCAGCCGCAACAAGTGCGGCACCGCATCGACAGGACCCAAACACCTGCTGCGTCCGGCCGTGCCGACGACGTTGCTGTATGTGTCCCGCCTGCATTACTCTACAAAGGACGAGGAGATTGTAGAGTACATCCGAGTGAAGACCAACTTCAATTTGAGAGTCGAAAGGTTGGAATCACGCCACCGAGTGAACTTCAATTCCTTCGTGGTGAGGGTTCCAACAGAACATCTGTCGACCTTCACAAAGGAGGAGTTCTGGCCGAAAGGTGTTTTGTTCCGACGCTTTCGTGGTCGGTTACAGAACACCGTACGGAGTAACGCTGACAGTGCCGACTATGCGCGTTTAATTATAGATTTATATAAATATATATTTTAGTTTAAGGTATTTGTTATATGGACTTGTTGTGTTTACACTGCAAAATTGTCTGAAATAAATCACGGGTCAAGCCCGGTCATTTGATAGGCGTGCGCGGGGATATGGATCCAACGCGTAGAGGCCCCTTTGAGAACCGCTCCAGGATATGTCAATGGAACGACATACCCATGAGCAGGCCTCGGTAGGCGTTGAGACTATTGCGAAGTGTGATGGAAAATAAATTGGCTATGGAGATGAGATCTGTGTGAACTTATTAACGGGCTATTACAGAAGAGGGACGGACGCCTGCCATAACTGCTTTTATTGCTAGTTATTTGCGGCAGGCGGTGGCTTGCCACTCACTAGATGGGCCCCCGAAATGCCAGGAAAACGGCCGTGGGCAACACCGGTGTGAGTGACTCAGGGTTGTCGAGAGGTGTGCTGCGCTTTCTCCGAAGTTACTCGCGGCGTGATGCCCTTTAACACTTCCACCCCTCGAGTATATAGCTCTAGCGGCTCCTCTCTGGATGGCCAATGAAGGCAAGCCAGAGCTGAGAGTCCTGCGGGCCTTCTTGTGTTTACACTCCGACCGATGAAGACACGTCGGAGACGAAGGCCCTGACCGACTCTCTGGAGACTCGGGTCCGTGGTGTCGCTACTCAAACAACAGCTCGCCACAGGCTGCCCTGCGGACTTATTATTATTAAGGATAGTGATGAGCGACTTACTCCCCAAAAATACAGTAATACTCATATATATGTATATACATACATATGTACATGTGTATACATAAATGTATATGAGTGTAGTACAGATGGTATGCGGTATAGTAGTTATCCAATTAGTAGAGATATACCTATATATCTAGGTGTGTCAATAGTGCGAACCCAAATAGTTATTCATAGCCGAAATTTATTAATAACTGTGTGCTTCTGGGATTAAAGCATTTATCGCTCAGACAAACCCTTTGAAGCTTCATCTAGCACTGTTAAGCCTTGCTGAATATTCATGCCATATGGCAGAGTCATTAAGGTACTCCTGGTATATTAATGTAGCAAATTCGCAACACAGAGTATTATAATTTGTAGAACAGCCATGCTCTTGTTTAGTTACGAGTTAGTTACTAATTTAACTTCGATACTTGGATTGTGACTTAGTGAATAATAATGACAAACAAGTTTTAATTGCTTCGTTATTGCCTTGTGACTTATAAATTGTGAGAAATAAGTTTATTATTACAGGTTTTTTTTCATAGAATAAAATAATCTATACGCTGTAGAAGTAGGAGCGAGAGGTATACCAGCAAAATCTCTCTATAACCTGCTGAAAGACCTTGGCTTGTCCAGAAGTGCAGTAAGTTCTATACTAGAACGAGTATCTAAAGCTGCATTAGCAGGTTCATACCAGATTTGGCAGGGCAGGGAGAGAAACACAAGTAGTGAAGGTGAGTGTTGATGTACGTCGGAAAGGGGCCCCTTAAACCTACACCCGTGTCACAAGTCCCGGGATCTGCTTGGGTTTCTCTCTCTGCCACACGATGGACCCGGCACCCGCACGGTGAATCCATGGAAGCTAAGAAGTTCGTCTCTAAATATCTAAAGGGGAACCCTTCGTGAGCGAGTCCGAATCGCACTTGGCCGGTTTTTTTTATTAACAAGTAGCTGACCCGCGCAACTTCGTCTGCGTGTGAGAGAGTGAAGGATAAAATTATCATTAAAAAGGTATAGTGAGCCAACCCTAAAAGATAGACATATGCTATCACAAACTTGTTTTAGAAAATTTTAAGAGGAACAATTCCGCCATACATGATTGTTGCATAACTTTAACCGTTTACGCAGCGCACGCAACGGAAGTTCTCAAAAAAAAAGTTCATCCGTTTTTGCAACATTCGTTGGTGCTCCTCTCCTAATTTTATATAGCCTATAGTCTTCCTCGGTAAATGGGCTATCTAACACTAAAATATTTTTTCATTTCGAACTAGTATATCCTTAGATTAGCGCGTTCAACCAACCGAAAAACTCTTCAGCTTTATAATATTAGTGTAGATGTTACCGGAAAGGTATGTAATCCGTTATTGTATACAATTCCTAGGAAATGTATGTAATTCCTAAAATTGCTCGGAAATGTGTGAAATAAATTATATTATACACATTTCCTAGGAAATCTATACATTTCCTAAATAGCAGTCGGAAATGTAAAACATGATCGTAAATGTAAAATTTGATCATCAAAATAATATCTAGATCTGTCACCTAATAATTTAATGAAAAAATGGCTAACAGGGGCGTAGTAAAATTGGCGTCATATTCACTGACGAGTCTTACCAATACTTGGTTAATGTAATAAATCATGTTTTGGTTAGATTTTAATTGATTTTTGGTTAGGTTAGGGTTTTCTTGTGTCCTGTCATCGGAAATAGGAGCTCCGCCAACCTAGACCATGAATGATGTGGTGCCAAGTACATTTCCTAATATGATGTAGAGATGGGCGTTGAATCAACGAACCGTTTTTTTAAACTGTTTTTTGTGCGTGAACGATTAAACTAGTTTACAGTTCACAGATAAACTCCAGTTTATCCTTCGACTGGTTGATGAGACCGTTGCGTCGCGTCGCGATCGTGTCGTTTCGTCTAGTGACTTGACAAATGAGATTTTCGTTCGTTTACGTTTACCAATCGTTTAAGTGAACAAATAGTCTTATCGACGACGACGTAAACTAGTCGAAAAATAGACTGCTTTTTAAGCTTTTGCATAGCTTTTATCGCGGGCTTTGAGCGCGGCGACCGAATCAAGAAATTCCGTAACGAAAATTAAACCTAACACGATTTGACAACCAATGTCAAATATGACTTTCAAACGGCCAAACGGGCAATCGGCCAAACGGGCAAACGGCCAAACGGCCAAACGGGCAAACGGCCAATCGGCCAAACGGCCAAACGGGCAAACGGCCAATCGGCCAAACGGCCAAACGGCCAAACAAACAAACAAACGTTTTTTTTAAAAAACTAGTCATCGTCGATCGTCACCGTGAGACCGTTTACCGTCGACATCGTCGACGGTAAACGGTCTCGTTGCGTCGACTGTAAAATCGTCGACGACCCACCCACCACTAGTCGACGACGTAAACTAGTCAAAAATTAGACTGTTTTTTTTTAAACTATGTAGTTCATCGTCGACGGTAAACGGTCTCGTTGCGTCGACTGTATAATCGTCGACGACCCACCCACTACTAGTCGACGACGTAAACCAGTCGAAAATTAGACTGTTTTTTAAACTAGTTTAACGTTGTGGATAAACGGTCTCGTTTCGTTGACGGCAAACGCGTCGACGACACATCCCTAATATGATGTAGGAATTATATACAATTTCTAGGAAATGTATACATTTCCTAGGATATGTAGGTATTAATAATTTTTTACAACAATATTTTATACATTTCCTAAATAGCTTCAGAATTGTATACATTTCCTAGGAGTTGTATAAAATTTCTAGATTTCATACATTTCCGGTAACATAGATATAAAACATCATTATCTGTGGCTCTGTTATATTTCCATTCCCATCTCATTTCAGTGGAGTTCCCATACTAACTTTGTCCTGACTATTTCAGCATAATTTTTTTTCGTTAATTTTTCTGATATATGAATAGATAATCTGCTGTTTGGGATGGAGACAAATCCAAGAAATTAAAGATTATAAAAATCAGTCCAGCCGTTCTTGAGTTATAAATGGTATAACTAGCCCGATTATATATATATATATATATATAATCGGGTCGGCCGTGTGGTTTCCGGCAGACTAGAATAGAATCACTCCGTTTCTTCCCGTGGAGACTAAAATGGACCTGATGATGATTATATACTAATAAAATTTGTTTCAAAAAAGATGTTTTTTTCTGAGTATTCTTGTATTCGTTCTTATTAGACTCTATAGATCTATCTAACGGCTTGTGACGCATCTATCTCTCTTCCACTCCATCGGCCAATGCGTCCTAGTAGAACAGACGTTATTATGTAAAATTATCGTGCGTAAAACGATTTTACAGCCATCAATTTTTTTTAACATGCTCTTGGCCGGTTTTTTACCCGTCTGATGAAGGGAACGTTATGTTTTTCGAGTGTATGTATGTATATTTCCGTAGAAGTACTACAGCCTAAACTGCTCGTCATTTCAATGAGGTGTCATTCGGTTCGCGAGAGTGACATAAGATATAATATTATCACAGTATATGATATTATTTCAATTCGTTTTCAATACGTCTGCAAAAAAAAAAAAACATTTCTGTTAATAATTTCTTGTTTATGTAATGTAACTTATATCTGTTCGAGAGTTATAAATTCGTGTTCTGTAAACAAACAAAAACAAAACAAACAAACAAATTGTCTTTATTGTGAACAACAGGTTTTACAGTTGTTACAAGTTTATATCGATCCATTCTGTGTTCCACCACTTAGGCATACAATAATTATTAACTTTAACCAAACACAAATCATGCACTATACAGAGTTGTGTCATTCTGATAATCACTAACGCTATAGTAGCATTTATCAACTAACAGAGCATGGAATTTCTTTTTAAAATCAGTAATTTCCTTAATGCCACGTATTTCTTCTGGTATCTTGTTGTAAATACGAGGTATATCAGAAAAGACGCTCTTACTTAATAAAGCCGTTCTCGCAGGCTTGGAAAATATTTTATTTTTGTGTCTGTCACGTGACTTAAAATTAAATAGCTCCATGTTAGTTTTAACGAATAAGGCACATTCAAAAATATATAAACAGGGCAGAGTTAAAGTAAGTAATATTGTTACCAATATACGGTTTAGATTTAACCTTTACGTGTTCGATAGATTGATTTTACTTATAAACGAGGAGGTGCCATAACATATTTCGTATTCATGGTGTACTACAACTGTAACCAGTAATAGAAAGAAATGAAACTAGCTTTCCTTTTATACTTGTTTATGTATTTCTTCCTTACAAAACTCTTACTCATACATCCAAAATCAAAAATGTGTTTAAAGAATGAATAATATGAGCATAAACTAATTATTTCTTCTTTACTTTTTATTTTGATAAATCGTTATTGCAAGTAATTCATAATAATTCATTCAGCGAAGAAAAACTAAGAAAATAGTGAATTTGTAAGATTTGATAAATTTTCTAATTAATCTATTTTATTAGGTAAAACTTAGCGCCTTGCAAAATTGTAAGAGCAATAACTTCTTCTTCACAGTTGAATAAGTTCGATGATATAAGGTTGTTTATAACGTTTTTATAGGTACCTTATTACCAATTATTTATAAAATTTAGATAAACACATTGGGAAAAATATTAGGTTGGGGAAAAAGTCTTTTCGTATTTTATATGAAAATTCAAAACATTTTTTAATAAAGTTTATTTACATTTAACTAAAGTATGTAGGTGCCATTTTGTTCGATAACTTTTTGCCATCTTGTAGGTACAGACATGATCCCATTACTATAGAAATTTTGGGACTTCTGTTTAAAAAACCACGACAAGTGGTTTTGACAGTCTTCTCGTGATGTTAACCTGACATTGCCTAAAGAATTCTGAAGAGACCAAAACAGGTGGAAATCAGAAGGTGCAAGGTCAGGACTATACGGCGGATGCATTAACACCTCCCAGTCAAACTCTCTTAATTTTTGCTGAGTGGCTAAAGATGTGTGAGGTCTAGCGTTATCATGATGAAAAATCACACCCCTTCTGTTAATTAATTCCGGCCGCTTTCTCTCAACTTTTTGCTTTAATCTCATCAGTTGTTCACAGTAGAGTTCAGAATCGATAGTCCTGCCTGGCGGTAACAGCTCATAATGAATAATGCCCTTCCAATCCCACCATACACACAGCATCACCTTGTTGCGGGTTAACCCGGGTTTTGCCAGAGTCTGTGAAGCCTGACCGGCCTTTGACCACGACCTTTTTCGCACGTTCTTGTCGTACGTGATCCACTTTTCATCACCAGTTATAAGCTTCTTCAAAAACGGTTCGCTTTCATTACGTCTTAGTAAAGAATCGCAAATGAGTACACGGTTCATTAGGTTTCTTTCAGTGAGATCGTGAGGCACCCAAATATCGAGCTTTTTAGTGTACCCAGCTTTTTTCAAATGCGCCAAAACTGTTTTGTGGTCAATTCCTAATTCTTCAGCTACGTCATAACTACTGATATGCCGATCTTGCTCCATTTTTTCAAAAATGGCATCAATTTTATCCGTAACAGGGCGACCAGAGCGACGTGCATCTTTCACATCAAAATTTCCTGATTGAAAACGCTTAAACCAAATTTGTGCTACTCTCACAGACACTGCACTAGGTCCATAAACGTCACAAATTTTTTTCGCAGCTTGCGTTGAATTTTTACCTTTTTTGTAGTAAAATTTTAAAAAGTATCGAATTTCTTCATTAGATTCACTCATCTTGACAGTAAAAAAAACAAATGAAAATCACACATTTACCTAATTTGAATTGGGAATTATCTTTATTAAAATTTAAACTTTTTAAAGATATCAAAACCTGCTAGATACAAATGGTATAACCAAAGAGATTTTATTACAAGTTCATACATACTATAATGCGAAAAGACTTTTTCCCCGACCTATTATGTCAAAAATTCAAGAAAATGTAGAGAACAGTACTAAAATACAACTATTCAGCGTAAACACAGAAAAAAAAATTGTCATGAATACCAATACCATAGCAATAAGGTTACACTTCAAACTATATACTCGACTACACGGACGATTTGCGTACTTGAAGTTACACGTTGTATATATCAACGTGTAACTTCAAGTACGCAAAACCTAAAAATAGTTTGTTCAGAATCATGAGTAGAATCAATTTCACAATTTTCATCCATTTTTGCTCGACAATCAAGCGAGAAAATGTGAAGTATTCTGTGGCTTGGAGGTGCTTCCCCAGTCGGGCAGCTTACAAATACCCTGTACCCTACCTCTCTTTTACCAGAGCCTATTTCGCTAATCGGCATGTGCAGATGAGGTTGGCTTTGGCTCTAAAGATCGTTGTGAGCTACATTCACTCCAAAAAATTTTTTTAAGACAAACTTTTTTTTTATACTACGTCGGGTGGCAGACAAGCATACCGCCCGCCTGATGTGAAGCGGTTACCGTAGCCATATTAACACTCGCCACATAAAATATCGCTCGCGCTGCCACCCCCGCTGCCAACGCAAGATCGCCTTCCTTTCTGGTGACCTCACCACTCGCAGGAACACAACAACCCTCAAAGGAATTATTATTTGGCTGCGGTATTCTGTGAGGTATATTCCCCAGTCGGGTAGCTTACAATTACGGTCCCGACCTCTCTTTTCGCCAGAGCTTCATTTGTCAATCAGCAGCGGTACCCCGTGCAGGTGAAGTTGGTTTAGGTTCAAAGATGTTGATGAACCATTTATACCCTTAAATACATAAACTCATCCATATTTTTGGACATGGCCGTGTGGATGTGAATCACTCCGTCTCTTCTCGTGGATGTCGTATAAGGAGACTAAGGGAAATACATTATAAAACATCGATCAGGCCTCCCCAACCCGTCTGGCCAGAGTGGGGAGTGTAGACCAAATCCTCCTGTCTGTGACGGACGAGAGAGGGCCTTGCTCCTGTAGTGGAGACTAAAATGACCTGATGATGATGATGATGATCCATATTTTTTACAAATAAATTTACAGTGGTGAGCAACTGGGGATGCGTCAATATTTATGACCTGTCTATAACAGTTGTTGTACCGGACCCTCGCTTGTTGTTGGCGACGAAAATGTGAATTTTATTCAGCAGTCACTATATAATTGGATGACATGAAGTGCTAAATTTTATATCACAAACCCCGAGGGGTTTCACTTGAGGATAATATGAAGCTTTAACTGTGAATGTTGAAGGTTTACTTTCGAAGAACAAATGCGGTCTACGAAAACTCCATCTCACAGAATACCGCAACCAAATAACAAACTTGAGGGTTCTTGTGTTCCTGCGAGTGAATGAGGTCATCAAAAAGGAAGGAGTTACTGCGTTGGAAGCAGCACGCGAGCAATAATATTTGTTGTGAGCGTTAATATGGCTACGGTAATCGCTTCATATCATGCTTGTCTGTTATTCGACGTAGTATAAAAAAACATTGGGTTTCATAGCTAAAAATATAATATATATATCTACGATCAATATGTAAAAATATCGACCACATCCGGGTGTAAGTAGCTCACGAACATCTTTGGCGCCGAAGTAAATATCACTTGAACGCTGCCGTCTCGCGAACAAAATCCTAGCGAAAGAGAGGTAGAGCATGTAAAGCCTCGTTGGGGAAAAGTCTCCTTATGGGATTGTTGTGTTCCTGCGAGATAAGATCAACTAAAAGGTAAGGTAGGAATATCAGTACATGGCGGTGCCAGCGCGGCATCCAATGATGTAGGTCTGAGGCCGATCGCGACACACCTGGAATCCGACCCGGAATTCAGAAACAGAATTTAAGGATTTGTGTTTCGGACGCACGGAATTCCATACAAAACACCAAACACCGCATACATGCGGATTTTTACAGATTCCGAGTTTTTCACATTGATTTCACAAAAAAATATACTGACGAGCATGAAGAATTTCAGAATATGAATTCTGAACGCTCATCTTTCATACATCTTTTCATACATTTCTAAGGAGAAAACTCACACACAATGGATCCAGATTCTTAAATTACGGGACGGATTCCGGCTGTGTAAGGCCGGCCTAATATATATAGTAACCGCTTCATGTCAAGCGGACTGTATTTTATTTCTTTATTTACTTATTATTGACGAGCTCAGTGGCGTAGCGGTCAATGACGTGGCTTCGACACCAACGCTCGTGGGTTCGATTCACACAGGACAAACATTTGTGTGCATGAACATGTCTGTTTGTCTTGGTCTGGCTGTTTTCTATGTATCATAAGTAAAGTATGTATTTACAAAAAAAAATGTATTTACGTATGTTTATCAGTTGTCTAGTACCCATAACACAAGCTTTGCTTACTTTGGGGCTAGATGGCGCTGTGTAATTTGTCTGACAATATTTATTTATTTATTTGGCACCCGAAATATATATATTCGGTCAAGTCTAATAAGAACTTAGTTATAATGTTTCCAATAGGCCATTATGGTAAAGCAATCAATCATTCAGTCCCATGCATCAGTAAGAAGATATTTTATCCCATAACAATAGATCAACACTATCCAGACAAAAGAACGTCACTCATTGACGGGATAGAAGATCTGAATGAACGATCTCAGCGTTGAATATCTTATACCTATTATTACATGAGCGTATAGGTTCTATACAATATAAGGTCACTTTACATCAAGCTTAAATGTATTAATAACAACTGTTGGAAAATACTAGACATATTTTAAAAGAGAAATTTAATAGCGTATTTTTTAAGTTGCCTGACAGGGGAAGTACCTCCACCGCACAGAATATCGCAGCTAAATAACAATCCCCTTGAGGGTTGTTGTGTTCCTGTGTCAGTGAGTGAAGTCACCAGAAAGAAAGGAAGGCGTATAGGCTGGCAACGGATCGGCGACGCCTTGGTGTTGATGTCCCCGTGGGCGGTGGTGGTTTTTTTCCACCAGCTTTTTATGCTCGCTTGCTCCCCCTCTCATATATATAAAAAAAAATACTGGCTGGTATTGATACTGGCCGTAAGCTACGAGTATGTAATAGTCTTACCCCGCCTTTACACTTCATAGTTTTATTCACGTAAGTAACTTACCTAATTAACTTACGATAAATTTGCATGTCACTTATCTTTGTAAACAGCTTATTGTCATTTCTTACTACTTGCATAAGTTGGAAAATTGCAAGTCTAAATGTGTTCGAGTCTACTTACGTAATCGTCTCAGAATTTATCGAGCCAAATTGATAACTTTCAACAAATTAATTTGTTAGAACATTGACAAAAACTGGTCACCTTCATTTGAATTCTAATTGCGAATTAAAACCTAAAACTAAAAATCGAAGAGTAACTATTTTTTATATACTACTTCGGGTGGCCGACAAACATACGCCCCACCTGATGTGAAGCGGTTATCATAGTCAAATAAGCGGTATTGATTGAGGAACACATTATTAATTGGTTATCCTGCCCTATTAATATGGATATTATTTAACGTAACATCAAATAAATACATTGCAAACCTAACCTAACCTTTAATGCACATCAAAAAATACTTATTGCACATCACACACACATACTTAATGCAGGATTTGCGATCAGATTAATTTGATGTATTCAATTTAATATTTTCCTATTAATAGTTACACAAAATGGCCTTAAATAAATCGCCAAAGTATATAGTCCACAAAATAGTTTCATCATAAAGAATTTATACGAAAAAGCCAAAAGTTAGTATTCGCTTAGATGCCTATAGGAAAAGGGGTAGGCCTCTAGGGCGTGATATCGCGCGCCCCGCAAACGAGTTGAGCACACGAAAGTTGCCACTTTTCGCTCTTCGGTAACGAGAAATATAACAAACTTTGAGGAGCGGACCGGTGAACCGTAGGTAATTTCTGAGGAAATTCTTGTTAGCGAAAGGCAATATCTAACCGCAAAGAATAATTGTTATGATTTAATATTAATATTCGGTAGTAAAAATTAATTAACAGCGTTCCCTTTGTGTTTACAATTCTGAATAAAACGAAAGTTACTGCAGTAAGGGAGTGAACAATTAAGCAACATAAACTCCAAATTTGAGTATCTTTGCGACTTTCACTGCTTTGAACTTCGCTCGGATAATTCTTATTTTCTCTCAATACCACCTTTCCGTTCGGGCTTTATGTCTAATTCTTTTGCTCTTCAAGATGCACGACACTAGAATACTGTACTTGAATCTGTTCGACAGCGCAATCGTGACGTTCTGCAATCTTAATGGTTAACTAGTAGAGAATAAATTTAGCACTAATATGTTTATGATGTTTCTTTTGTTCACTTTTTTTTGTTGTGCTTGTATGTCCGTAATGTTGCAATTGGTCCTAACTGAAAATCAGTGCCGAGTCTGTTGCTGATTTCGGTCTTTATGCTGACATTGCATAGTACTTTAATATTCTTCTGTTATGTATATTATCTGTGTTTGTTGACTTGTTTATACATACTGTGCTGTGTAATGAGCAAATAAATGATTTTCCTTTTCTTCTTCTTCTTCTAATAAAAAAAATTCTGACATTATGTTATTAAATTAAAACATATGACATGTAATAAATCATATTTGCATGCTGTTATGTTATGTATAATAACAATACAGCAAAACATGTAGACCATTTATGTAAATGAACTCCACCAGACATACACACTTGCAATTTATGTAAGTACGTGTACAAAGTATAACAATACAATGTTCTTAGCAAATAAATGTATTTATTATCTTTATTAAGTCCACCTATTATGCCGAGATTTTGTGGTCATTAATAAACACTTACATCTTTATAGATAATATAATTAAATACTACATCCTCGAAATAATAATAGAAGTAAAATCTACATCCTGTAATTTTTATTTTTACTGTCTACTTCTTTATTGTAATTGAATCCATTTTTATTAATGCTCTGTTGAAACGTATGTCCGACGTGTAGCCACAATACACCATTCTCCCTAAATAAATAAACGCGGTCACGCATACATATTTTATTTATTTTCGTGTTATTTTTGTAGCATCTAATAAAGTAGACGGCATTTTGCAAGGAAATTGACAGTGAATATGGTTTCACAATTTACGAGTAAATATGCTTTTTTCTTGTATTTTCGCAGTTTGTATTTCACTTGTATGTACATCAAAAGCATACAAATAAAAAAAATAGTGGATCCCAATATATGTGTTGAACTGTTTTTTGCTTCTAACCATTGAAGGTGTATAAGACCATTATGTTTTTTTTTTAATACTACTAAAGTGACACACAAGAATACGCCCGCCTGATGAAAAGCAGTTACCGTAGCTTATGAACGCCTGCAACACCAGGTGCATCACACGCGTGTTGCCGATGTATAACATAAAAAAGAAGATTTTAAGAGCCGATATCAATATAACGTGTAATTTCATACAATTTATATGCACAGTTTATATGTTTAAAAGTATTTTGGAGTAATTGATAATAATTCTCAAAATGTCTAGTAGGCCAAAACTGACAATAATAATATTGTTTCATGTAGGTACTGCAGTAAGGCTTTCAGTTTATTTTTTATACTTTAGCTTGCTGTGGCTTCATATCCGACATAGGCCTTGACATTGCGTTTCTTATTGAAACGTTGAATTTTATTGTACCTACTGAAAAAAAAAAAACAGAAAAATAATAATAAGGCAAGAGTGGTATTTTAAGTCTTTTGATATTATAATTGCTGGCAGGCGTCAGCGAGGCTTTTAAAAAGTTGAAACGTTTCTTTGTTCATGGCTGGATTTTCATCTTCGCGATGAAGTTGAAAGGAAGAGCGATTTCATTCATCGTTTATTTATATAAAGTATGTAAATTAACTTTTCTGTGAACGTTTCTTTATCAACCCGAGGAATCAAATTATGCCAGGGATAAGAAATTTGATTGTTGAAATGTTGTAAAATGTTGACGTAGACGTAATTTTGTTATGTTGTTATTTTGTTTGTCAGGTGTTGTTATAAACTCGACATTTTTAGGGTTCCGTACCCAAAGGGTAAAACGGTCCCTATTACACATGGACATGGTGCATTCTACGGCATAATAGGTACATAATTATAATATTAAAGAATGTTATCAATTTCTTTTGTTACAATTTCATTCGTTTTTCCCATTTAGATAATTTCAGTTTTGTTGTCTCAAATTACTTTTAATGGTATAAGTTACAGAATAAACCAAGACAAACAGACATGTTCATGCACACAAATGTTTATCTTGTGCGGGAATCGAACCCGCGACCTCGGAGTCAAAGTGGCCATTGCTAACCATTCGACCACCGAGCTCGCCCAGGTCGTCGTCTGCGTGTCGGAGTAGTATTAACAATGTAAATATATAACTGTTTAAGAACTGTAAGCAATATTTAGTAATACATTAGGTATTGTTACTAATACCTAATGTAATCTAATACGAGAGTAGATAATATTTTGTAATAAATGCTCTTCTTGTAAGAGACATGCTCTAAAAAAATCGAACACGAAATATCCACACAAAATTCTGTCAACATACCCATACGGCTCGGAGCGCGCCGCAAATATTATATATACTTATTACATACATTTACCCAATGTTTTTGCGAGCAAAATTACCTTTGTTTGTACTATTTTAATTGTGTACATACATTGGGACTCAATATACATAAGTAAATAAACACAACAAGTATTTTTTTTAGTTCTTTTAGTCACTTAATGTGCCATTGTTTTATTTTGACACCTGGTGTCCTACTGCCGAAGTTGAAGCCGATTACCATCAGATTTTTTGATTGCTGAAACCAAACTTAGGACTTCTTCAACTGGAAATCACACGTACAGAAGCTTAGAACCAAATTGAGTGGCTTTGTATAAACCTTAACTTGTCGGAGTGCATAAGCACTGCGACAAGTTAAGGTGACTAAGTCCATTGAAACGGCGACATACTATGCACACGCTTACGCCTGACTGACCTATGGCCATGGCATTATAATGTGGGGTAATAGCATGGCTGCTTATTATCTTCAGTCTTCAAAAAAGGCTTCTAGGCCCCTGCGCATACTTGTGAACATCCAACAGACAGATAACTGTAAACCCTACTTTCAAAAACACCACATACTTCCTTGAGTTGTGTAAATTCGTGCGGAAGTATCCACACTTCTATGTAGAACGTGATGATGTACCATTAATAATATATCACCTAAGATTCAGAAATAAGTGAAGACATCCTTCCTCTCGACTGGCAATTCACTCATCAAGCCCGTTTATTAGGTCAATTTATGTCTGCAGTGATACGGGTCTCTTCTCAATCGATGGGTTTTAGAGCGTACTCCTTTACGCTACTCAACTGCGGATTGGCGTGGACCAGTATTATCAAGCAGCTCAAACGTCACAAAACTTGACTTAACGTCTGTTAAGCCAAGTTTTGTGATTATTTATTGACAACAGCTCTTCGAAGGACAGAGGAGCTCGGGATAAATAAACATATCCATAGACAGACTACGGTCGTCGTTACTTAACTTGCGTGATGTAAAAGCCACGCGCAACGAAATTATGTAATTCAAAAGGAGGAGTTCAATGGTTGATTGGTTCAAAAACTTAATAGAAGTTAAGCTAAATTTTGTGGCGTTTGAGCGGCTCAATAACACTGGTCCACGCCAATCCGCAGTTGAGTAGCTTATAGGACACCTAAAAGCTATTTTAGCGTGAGTTATTGCATGTCAAATCACTTGGTTTTGACGCGTTACTAACAAGACATACAAAATTTCAGTTACAATAGTTATGTAGGTATGATATTGATTAAACTCGCGTGACAGATATTGGCGAGGGTATTATTATTGTGATACCGGTTTGACATTATTATTTCTCCAAGTTTACTCGGTCCTTTGTGTATGTCTAAGTTTGTGAGCGAACACTGCTCCGGTCCCATCCATCAAATCAAGTTGATCTTTGTTCGATTTATGAAAGCGGATAGTTTACTTTATATGGCGCCATAAAAATATTTGACATACTGAAATATGTATATGAAGAACTAGCTTCCGCCTGCGGCTTTGCCCCCTTGAATTCATCTTTATCTACGAGTTCAGTATTATACAACAAAAAATATCTTTTTGAAATAATTTTTAATAGTTAAATAACAGCGCCTGGCTTAGTGTTAAGATTCGGTAGTTGCCCGTTAAAATATTTCGTCTACATCGGTCGTATTGTGAATTTAAAAAAATATTTATGTATAATATCAGTTATCTACCCATAGTACAAGCTTTGCTTAGTTTGGGACTAGATGGCAGTGTGTAACTTGTTCATGAATATTTATTATTGTCCAGGAATATTTAGGAATCTCTGGTGTGACAATTTTTTTCTTAAATTATATACTTAATATAATAATAAGCAGTAAGTACTTTGTAATGACCCATAGCCTAATGGCTATGGGTCATTACAAAGTTCTTGCCGGTTTGTGTCATCAGCTCTTGGACTATTATTATCCTTTTAATTTTGTTTGGCAAATGAAACGCAAAAAAAAAAAGAAATTAATATGATAGTAAGAAACCAAACCAATAAAAATTACAAAACTGGGCGACTATTATACTAATTTTGCGACTAAATTGATTAAATCATACCAAACCTAACCTAACCTAGTATTCCAGTCGCTCAGTTAGTAGGTAATTTTTAGTTTTATATTATTAATTTCCATTATATAATAACTAAGTAAGATTTGTCACATTGTCAAATGATTTAGGCTGTAGAGCATGAAAAAGAATACAAGTGTACATTAAAAAATGGTTAAACTTTTGACTAAGAAAAATAATCCTTTTCCTGTCCCATAGAGCAGGAGCTCCATCATCAGACTCTGATCACCATTCATCTGTAACCTGTTGAATGAAATAAGTTCAAATATGATAATTCTGCTATACATCGACGAAGAGTTGGGTGTCTTGCAGATTCCTGGTAATATTGCACAATAAGATCCAGATTACCATGTTCATACCAATTTCCAAACGATCAGACCCGTGGAAGTTGTTAATATGGCTTTATAATATAGAAAAGAGATCTACGAACTGCTGGACGGATTTTCTTGTACATCTAAAGCGCAATCTCGATCACGTAACATTCCAAAAAAATCTAAATCGATTCATCCATTTGGCAGCTACAATGCCATAGGCAGATACACATCAGTGATACACCGCGACGAAATATATTAATCATTAACACCCCTACCTTTTGGTACGGGATTAAAATCATACATACGTTCGAAAAACACTACCCTTCTTTTCACAGTTGGTTAAAATTTGTTATGATATTTAGCTCTAATTTTGTATACGACTGAGCATCGCATCTCATGGCACATTAGGCATTTGTTCATTTTAAGACACCTCATTAAACTCATACGATCAGCGCTGGTACAGTTTGGCAGGTCGGTCGTTCAAGTTTGCCTCGATGAGCTGCGTCGGCGGGAAAAGTTGGCACATCAATATGCAGGGGCGGCTGGCTCGCGGCCAACCCTAGGATACGCCAATTGAATATTTTGCCCGTTCCCAGGTCCCGCTACACATCCGTGATACAAAAGTTATGACAAGTTTAATGGAGTGCTCATAATAACGTGTCCACTCACCATCATTTCTCATTTTCTCGCTAAAGGGGCTGTCAGACAGTGAATAGACATTTTATAAATAAATACCTGCACGAATGAGCGTTGTTCGCTATATTTTGTTTAATTCTTGCCCTGAAATGACAAACTGTACTTACGACATTATAAAACAATCTTTTTATTTTTAAAATTGCAAACAAAGATAAAATTTTCTGAATTGTCATTTTCTTTCCAGTTAAGAATAACTTTTATTTACAAAGTGCTAATTAATAATAACAAACCAGTTTATACGCTTAGTTCTCTTAATTTTATTTCATGTCTACAAAGTCATCATGCTTATCGTATTTTCATTTCGTCCCATAGATAATAAAGTCCCATCTGTATTATTATCATATGTTTTCATGGGGAGCTATTGTTAGATTAAACGTTATTTCATTCTAAATATAGGACGATATATGAGATAAGAAAATTCTAAAAACGTACGCCTATAGAATTCATATTCCTTATTTAGTCTAGCTAGCTTAACTTGGTTTTGTTCCATGATCACATCGGACTTTGTTCTACAGATGAGTCGATATTTCTGCTCATTGAAAATGTTGATGTCTGGACTGAAATGACGACTTTCTCAATAAGATTTATATAATAAGGTTTATCTACAATGATATCCGTTTCAGGTTTTGCTTTCGCAAATTTGATCTTGTGTTCTGCACAAAATACGTAACCACATAAAAAATTCTACCTGATTATTTACTTTCTTTTTGTTTACTTTCTATGGTAATAATAATAATCTATTTGAACGGTAACAGTCGGCTTATCTACAAAGATAACCGTTTCATGTGTTGTTTTCGCATATTTGATGTAGTTTTCTGCACTCTATATTCTTTTTGATTCTCTTTCTCCGGAATACTTACCTACAATAAATTTCCATATCTCTATGCCCCCCATGATTGTGACCTTTGATTGTAATACAACAAAGATGGATTTGCCACAGACTTGGAATTATTATGTATGACCGTTAGAACTATATGTGTCAAAAGCCGCGGTCAGGAGGTAGTATTATATTATGATGCAAAAATTTGCCCAACGAACCAGTAAAGAAAACATTTACATCTAAAATGAAGCTAAAGTGAGACATCCAACAAACTTTTGCACTACCCTGCAACACGATTTTAACGTTCCGTGACGGAAATGCTGAAGCAAAGTAGCCATTCCGTCCTAGCCATTCGATCATCGAGCTCGTTAATGTAGTTACTTTTTGTCTCAATCCATATTCATCCCACCGCTGGGATATGGGATTCCGATCGATTTCTGACCGAATCGATGGTGTTTAGAGTATACTTTATCAACACGCTTAACTGTGGGTTGGTGGAGACCGGTGTTGGACCGCCTGAAGGCGACTATAATTTAACGACAAAAGCCCGGACCGATGGCTGACGTGCCCTCCGAAGCACGGAGGAGCACTAGTTTAATAAACCCAATCATTACAGGCTACGGTCGACCCTACACACCCTGTTCCAAATGACACGGCGGAAAAAAATACCAACTTTATATGCGTTTAAAAAATGACAAAATCTAGACGTTGCAAATGCAACGTAACAGCAAAAAGTGCTTGGTAATACAAATAATATTTTTGCTACTGTGCCACGTCCAAAGTATACAGAATTTGTAGTTTTAACAACGCAAATAAAGTTGAAAAATTTTTCTGTTTCTATTTAGAACAGGTTATGGTATTTAAATTTTTTTTAAATGGAAAAATTCACCTTCTCCCCTAGGTGGGATTTGAACCAATGACCTCTCGATGATGATGATGATGAGGGTATTGTATCTGCAGAAACAATATCCAGTAACCCTACACCCTGTTTACATGTAAACAAATTTTACCAAACTCTGAATTTAGTCAATTAATGTCGATTCCGCCGGTGTGTACCTAAGCGACGTCGTTGACAATATGTGATGTGCTGGGCACGCTCTGGCTGGTTATATTATTAATATTCATGAAAAGCCTGCGCATAAATTTGATTGCTTCTTGGTTCTCGAGCGGCGCATATGTATATGCACGTGTCTTCCGCAGTATACTGGGTTCTAAACTAGATTCTCTTATACATAATATTCAATGGAGGATTAAACATACAAGATTGCCAGTAACATGAACATACTATGCCAGTAATAACACAAAATACAGATTTTGTGTAGTAGGTTTTGTTATTGTTGTTAGCTATATACTTTGAAATTCGTATTTTTAAATTGGTTTTGATCAAAAATGTCTGATACAAATTACGTTTGCTCGCGGAGTGATTTTTAGTCTCAATAATAGTAATTACTTATACTGTGGTAATAGGGTACCGTTGGAAGCCTTTGGGTACGGAACCCTAAAAAGTAGCATTCTAAGTAAAATCTGTATTTACCCTAATTTATATGATTAACTAGAAGTAATTCGCGACTCGGCTCGCTTTATTATTTTTTTTTTAGCGTCAAACCCTAATTATTTTTCTAAAATAAAAGTAGTCTTATTTATTTTACATAACATCAGCTACTTACCAGAGAGAGTTTGTTCAAAATCGGCGCAGCCGTTTCGGATATTGGGACGGAACGAAGAGACAGATAGATCGACAGATACTTTTTTGTTCTAAGTATACAGCATACCTATATTTTCATATGCATTTAGTAAAATTTATTATTTTGACATACAAAAACGCTTCGATTTTATTTATATACATTATAGGCGATTGTTTGGAAGTTTATTATAACCTATACTACTTATTCCTTGAGGAGCTCGATGGCGTCATAGCGCGTATCAGTCTAATCGAACACGCAAGTAAAGTAACGTCGACCGTTGCCTGTCCATGGATGGGTTTATATTATTTCGAGCTCATCCGTGCTTCGGAGAGCACGTTAAGCCGTCGGTCCCGCCTGTTGCTATTCGATGACAGTCGTTAAGCCAAGTCAGTGACATTTCGTCGGATTGAAAATACTGGCCTCCGCCAACCCGCAGTTGTGCAGCGTGGTGGAGTATGCTCTAGGTCCTTTCAATTGAGGGGAGACCCGTATCCCAGCAGTAGGATATGTAAAGGTTGACAACGACGACTTATTCCTTATTCAGTGGTGTTTTATTAGTGCATTTACATTTTTATATACCACTTGCTAATAATTAAAACATACAATTAAAATAAACTCTAAATATGGCTATATATACAAACTAAAAACAAAAACTAATTAAAATTAATTAAATATAATAATCTAAATAGCGTCATAAAATTCTTCCGCATCGCCGTCAAAGGGTAACGTGGCCAGAAGGCTAGCAGCATTGCCACGCTGGATGGCAATGCTTATTCGCTGAGCGAGAAATAGGCCAGCCCTCTGGTCGCGGGAAGAGTCGACTAAACGTTTGGAGATATCTCTAAATAAACTTCTTGCATTACTCATTATTCAGCGGTTATATTCCAAATAATTAATATACCCACTTATTTGCATAATACGCAATTAAATTTAAATACGATGCGCTTGTCTCCCACTGTGTCTACATTGAGAGGCTGAAAGATTTACGATCTCGAAATACGAGAAATGAGCCTTCTCATCACCGCAAAAAATACCGCTGGCACGATATTAGACTGGGAGGTCGAGATACCGACGGATTATTTCACCCCTGTCTAAATCTCTCGCACATTTTATAAAACTTTAGAGTTACGTTCTTGTTTACAGCGATGTAGCTGCTATAATACTATTTTTGTAAAAGTTATCTGAGAAATTATGCTATAATACTATTTTTGTAAAAGTTATCTGAGAAATTATGCTGCAGATAGAAAATCACTGGGTATAAAGGACATGCCGTCATGTCCTGCAAACTGAAAATTAATTTCGACATCTCAAAAACTACTAAATCGATTAGGTACAAATTTGATACATGAATTGAATGTAGGTAATTTTGAATAATATCTGATAGCGCAATATGTTACAAATCTTTTTTGTGATGTTATAACTTTAATCATTAAAGTTATATATCACATATATTATTTAAAAATTACTAGCCTTTAAACACTGAAAAAATACAAGTCGTTTTGCTGCGAAACACATTGTCAGTAAGTATAAAGACGTGTCAATATAGATAAAAATATAAATTTAGAAATAAAAATGCAAAACATACAAACATAGTTATTGATATTTTAATAGCAGTTCCGATTAGACTGAAATGGGGAATGCGGAACCTGGATGTACTCAATAAAACTAAGTACCTAATTAATAAGTAGTAAGAAAATAAAGTATTGTTTTTTTATACCACTAGGGTGGCAAACGAGCCGCCTGATGGTAAGCAGCCATCCCAGCCTAAGGACGCTCGCGACACCAGAGGTATCAGTCACGTATTGCCAACCCTGTAAAAACCTGTTTACGTCTTTCATGAAGAACCCCATACTGCAATCTTCTGGGAAAACCTTGGCGGGGAGTTCATTCCACAACTTGATAGTTCGACGTAGAAAATTACTCTGGAACTGCACACTACGTGACCACTTCGGCTCCAATGTGTGAGGATGAATTACCCGCCTATGGCGAGCGGTGCGACTATAGAATATATAATTATAATAATATAAAATAGTTTTTCCTAAAAACCATCAAGCTTTGATCGTATATACGTATTAATTAATTTAATACCACAATATAGTAATAATGCCAACGCTGTACCTATATGAAGAAAACCACATTGCTTTCGCCTCGTTTGATCTTTGCGCTCGGTTCGTGTGCTATATTACTTATGAGCCTAGTCTAACTAAAGTATTGCCTTTCATCAGCTATAATTGAAATAGTTACGGTTTCACGAAATTCAATATGGAGCGGCAATGTCAGGGGGCGCCGTACCTTGTCCGATTTGATATTGCACGATTTGCGGTCAATAAATTAAAAGGTGTCACGAACTAAATTATAGCTTCAGTGTTGATACAGACCATATAACCATTTTTTTTATTTTTACAAAAATGTAGGCAATAGAGTGTAGTGGCTCTATTATATTGGAAATTAACATGACGTAGATAAACTAAAATTCAATATTTGGAAATCTATATATAGTAGGTATATATACGTGCAATTATAAGCGCAATTATACGAGAAACACCACCATAAAGAGTGAAATACTAATTTTAATTGTAGGTACGTGTTGCAGCAATATAAAAAGGTGCCGTAGCTCAGTGGGGACTACTTATTTTATGTTAGATTAGTCCACAGATAAGTGGACATTATCGATTATGTGGTATGAAAATCCCTGGTTAAAATAAACTAAAATAAATAAATATTTTTAGACAATTAACACAGCGCCTTCTAGTCCCAAATTAAGCGCAAAGCTTGTACTATAATAATAATAAATATTGTCAGACAAATTACACAGCGCCAGCTAGCCCCAAAGTAAGCGAAGCTTGTGTTATGGGTACTAGACAACTGATAAACATACGTAAATACATTTTTTTTGTAAATACATACATATGATACATAGAAAACACCCAGACCAAGACAAACAGACATGTTCATGCACACAAATGTTTGTCCTGTGTGGGAATCGAACCCACGAGCGTTGGTGTCGAAGCCGCGTCATTGTCCGCTACGCCACCGAGCTCGTCAACTATGGATACTAGACAAGTGATAAATATACTTAAATTACATTTGTTTTTGTAAATACATACATATAATAGACAACACACATGTCATGCACACAAATGTTTGTCATGTGCGGGATAGAACCCGTGGCCTCGGAGTCAAAGTGGCCATTCCTAACCATTTGACCACCGAGCTCGTCACGCGTTTAATAATGAATCTATGTCGGAAAATATAATGGAATCGATCGTTGTTCGATTCAGCGATTCGGTAAAGATGGTATTCTCACCAGCAAAGCCATCGTATCCTCGAAAACGAGTGTGGCTCATCGTTAAATCAAATTGCGATCGCGAACTGATCGACGCACGCGAGCGACGGGCTCACATAATCACGGCATCGCCTACAACTCGATCGACGCCTTACTCGTATAATTTGCGATTGTGAAGCTTCCCGACGGAACCCCAAATCACTTTGTCTAATAATACAATTTTCTCTTTTGTTACAAGAAACAAGGTACTAAATAACTCTAACAAGGGGAAACTACTCGTATGGAATAACGTTACCCACGACACTTCTTACCCCAAACTTTTTCGATTTAACCCAAAAAGAAAATTTATTTAAAATAATTGCAATATATTTTCTTTGTTCTCTGTGCTTTAAATTCTAATTTAAATGATACCCTCCATTTTAGGTGAGCTCCAATTATAGCCAATCTATAATATTCTACCAGAAACCATTGGACATAATTCAAATAAGGAAAGAAAGGGAAAACGATTGTAATTTCGAATTGAGAACTTTGTGGATATTTCATTTTATGAGACTGCAATTTCCTTTTTGTTTTCAACAACAATACAGAAATTGTCCATATTTTTTTGTTGGAGTTACGATCATTGGTGTCGTGGGAAATCACTATTTTTCATGACGTAACCTTTGTGATGTCTTTAGTGATCGAAGTGTCTTTTGTACTTTTATGTCATCATCGTCATGTAACTTCTTAAATATTCATCAAACTTATAAATAATACTACCTTCCGGCCGCGGCTTCGTTCACCTAAATGTCCTGTCAAACTTTTTCTTCATCGCTCGGGAACTGCCTGTCGAATTTTTCTCAGAAGACATGGGGTTCTTCAAAAAGGGCGTGAACAGGTTTTTAAAGGGTCGGCAACGCACGTGTGATGCCTCTGGCGTTACAGGCGTTCATAGGCTACGGTAACTGCTTTCCATCAGACGGGCCGTATGCTTGTCAAACGTCAATTTTTTTCGGGATAAAATCCTATTAGGTACCTATTTATTTTGAACGGTTCATTAGGTAAGGTGTGAAACAAAAACCTTACTTTCCCATTTATAATATTAGTAAAGATTACACAAATATCAAAATTTTAATGATAACAGGTTTGTGATATAAACATACGACTGTGTGTCAACCCAAGTTCGCATAGTACTTTTATAATGTCCTTCGGCGGATATCATGGGCAGTATGTTATTAAAAAACTTACAATATAAGTACTCGGACGGCTTCGCTAAGAAACGAAATGAAATCTAACTGGCTGGATATCAAGTTCTTTTTGAAAATATTGAAAAAGTTCCACCAAGTGTCAACAATCACCATTATCAACATTAAGTTCTTTTGAATTTGATTAAATTATACAGCTATCGATTAGCATAAGGTTTTTTAATTTAATAAAAAAAAATAGATGTTGTTTTTGTAACACGTGGATAATGTGGTGGACGTTACAATAATTTAAGACACTATTGTAATTAGTGCTGACTATCTCAGTGACACCGCTGAGACAGTCAGTCTGTGACCACGGCAGGTGCAACCTGGCGCCCTACCGCCGAAGCTGAAGCCGATTACCAGCGGTATTTTTGATTCCAAAAATCGCGTTCAGCTATTGGCAAACATCTTCAGCTTAGTGGGTAGAGCTCTAGTGTTGCTACCAGCTGAGCTAAACATAAATTACCAACAATCTAAGCAGTACTTTCATTTTCACATTTAAAAAATCCGATGGTAATCGGCTTCAGCTTCGGCGGTAGGGCCCCTGGTCGAAAAGTCAGGCAATAATAAAGGTATAGGTAAAAATACCTTACATGCATGATCGCGGTAATTCCCGTGCTTATTATAATTTTAATCACAATTACAACTGTTTCTTTTTTGTTCAACATTTTAACCTATCGTTGTTTTTTATCCCACATAAATAAAAATAAAAACACGAACTTCCATGCGGGAACACAGAGAAATGGAAAGATATGTTCTTTCCTTGCGGTCAGTTAGGTCTGATTCAATGTTATTATACAGTGTTCCTATTGAACTACTTTCAAAAACACATTTTTCTAAAATGACTGATTTTTAAAATAGCTTTATATGGGAAAATCTGGTAACCATAATATTTAACGTAAGTAGTAGCATAGAGATAGGCAGAAAGGTAGAAGGCAGAGAGGATGGCAGATGACGACGTTGCGAGCAGCAGCTAGGAATAAGATATTGTCGTCTGATGTATGTAACCTGCTACATCACTTTAAGTGAATGAACAGTTGTAACTAGAATGTATGCAGATAAAGCGTCCTCACTAATGTCACGAACCTTTTTCACGTTGTTTTACCTCTGCTCAACGGTCAACGGTTGTGGTTTGAAGACCAATCCTCATAACTATTTTACGACCACAGAAGTATTCCGAATCTAGATTGAATTATAAATTGACAAAAATGTTTACTTGATTTAAAAAAATATTTTTTATAGATTCGTTCATTACAAACATACAAAAATTAAATTAATAAATAACAAGGATAAAACTTATGCAATATAAAACAGAACGTAGATTAAAAGATGCATGTGTGTGCTGTAGCAAGCAAATGGTCATAACTCAGTGTGACTATTTTACACATTGTGCAAAAAATACACATTTTGAGCTGTCGCCTGAATTTTCTGCTATCAGTTCTTATTGCTATCAGAATACCATTATTAGTTTGTTTCATTTTCGGTCATAATTCGATACTTTAATTAAACTTTGAAATTTAACGTGAATACCAAATGTGATATTTGTGAGATCGAGACAGTATTGAAACTAGATTCTATTTTAATTACAAGAATTGCCCCTCTGCTCAACTTATTCAATTTAAATAATAAATTTAAAAAATAATAAACGAAATGTAAGCAAAAATAAATAACGCATTTCTGGATTCCGCGCCAATGGGCCCGCAACTTGTAAAAATAAATTGCGGGTCTGAACAAAATTATTATGTAACAAATTGCTGCAAGCGTTCTATTTCGCCCTCCCTTTTGCACCTCGCATTGTTTTAATTTAACTATAGAAGGGCTTAAGTGTTACAAATACTTTTCATCGGACACGGGCCTCCACACATGGGCTCATAGTTAGTAATTGTTATTAAGATTACAATGTCCACCTCGCATTATGTGGGTCTGCACGAGGTTGAAACTACAAGTCACCGGGGATTTGTGGCTCAAGTGTAGTTATGGGATTTACATAGAAGCATGTTGAACAATGTTTTATTGCTACGTTGTATTAGACTTTGTATTTCCCTGAGGCTTTTCGAAATGTATTCCATGTTATTATAGTTCTCCGAAATCTGCTCTACCCTTTATCTACTCGTAGTTATGGAAAATTGAATGCGAGATGTTAAAAACACATGAAACGTCAAAGCCATAACGTATATTTATATATTTTTGTGGTACGATAACGTTTTTATTTCATTAATGTATAATTTCGTTAACATGTGAAGAATACTGAGAAAGTAAAAAGTATTTTACATTTGTTTACATTATTATGTACACTTTGGGGTGCAACAGGCTCACTACGATCTTTAGAGCCAAAGCCAATCACACCTGCACCTAATGCACCCTGCCGACTAGCGAAAGAGGCTCTGGGAAGACAGGTCGGGTCCAGCGTATTTGTAGGCTGCCCGACTGACCAATCGAGCCTCCACCTCAAAAAATACCGCAGCCAAATAATAATTCCTTTGAGAGTTATTGTGTTCCTGCGAGTGAGTGAGAGCACTAGAAAGGAAGGAGTTCCGATATTTCATGTTGCGAGCGTTTGTAAGGCTTCAACAACCGCTTCACACCAACCTGCAACCCGAAGTGTAAAAAAATACTTTTTATTTGAAACCAGGAGTCCTATTCCGAAGTTAAAATCCGAAGTTTTAGCCGAAAGTTCGGAATTTATCATATGCTAATGCCATTAAAATTGTACGATGAATGCGGAATTTATAATCTGTTCCGCCTAAATTACCGTCTAAATAATACAATAACAATTAATATCGACATTTATTTTGACGTAGAGCCAATAAAGTAGAAACAATACATTCATATTATTGGAATCGATGTGTTAGGTAACAATTCAATGTTTTAGATCCCCGATGGTGTCAGATACTTAAAATCTGTGGTGCACGACAGTTGAGCTTCACTTGACTAGCCATCTCTTTAGGCTTTCAATGCATTATTTGCCATATTATTATCTCTCACATTGCTAAGAGGGGAAGTCAAATTCTCGCCTGATGGAAAGCTACTGTAGCCTATGAACGCCTCCAACACCAGAGGCATCTCACGGGCGTTGCCGACCCTGCAAAAACCTCTCCACGCCCTTTTTGAAAAACCCCATGCTCTTCTCCCATCTCCCATATCTCCTGAGAAAACCTCGATAGAGCGTTGATTCCACAGCATTTTATGATGACTGATGATGTTATTAATTATATTCAATTATTTTTAAAACTATTTAATAATTACTAGTTGACCCGACAGACGTTGCCCTGTCTTCCTAACTATGAATATTGAATTCGAACTTGTTTAGTACACTATGGGTCGGTTCACACAAACCGGCTCGGAGAGGAGAGCAGATTTTGGATGCGTTTAAAATAGAGTTTTATGTCATTGTCATAAGGTTTACTTTAAAAATCCACATCGGCTCTCGAGCATTCTCATATAACAAAAGAAGTGAATTTAAAGAATAAACCTTATATCAATGAACCAAAACTCAATTTTAAACGTCACCAAAATCTGCTCTCCTCTTCGAGCCGGTCTGTGCGAACGGACCCTATGTCAAATGACTGACAGTTCTGAAAACGACATAAAGTTACATTAGAAAAGTTAATATGGTCGTTCAGTTTTACTAAATTTTCTAATATTCCGCACAACTTCTCTAATTTCTTCGTTCTTAAGAACCTTCTCCTGACAATAATAAACACAACAAAAAAAGAATTAGCGAAATTGTTCGCACGTGATTTTTTTATATTTTTTATACTACGTCGGGTGGCAGACAAGCATACGGCCCGCCTGATGTGAAGCGGTTACCGTAGCCATATTAACGCTCGCAACATAAAATATCGCTCGCGCGCCGCCACCCCCGCTGCCATCGCAGCATCTCCTTCCCTTCTGGTGACCTCACTCACTCGCAGGAACACAACAGCCCTCAAGGAAACCGTTATTTGGCTGCGGCACTCTGTGAGGCGGAGGCACATTCCCCAGTCGGGTAGCTTACAATTACGCTCCCTACCTCACTTTTCGCCAGAGCTTCGTTTGTCAGTCAGCAGGGTGCACCGCGTGCAGGTGAAGTTGGCTTTGGTTCAAAGATGTTGATGGACCACTTACACCCCAAAGATGATGCAATGACCATGGGATATAGAGATTCATTTATATATATATATATATATATATATGTAAATGAATCTCTATATCCCTATATATATATAAATATATATAGATAAATATTCAAGATGCGAAACCACCGACATAGAATTTTGCTAACTAGAACTCTTTGGTTGGAACTAAGTTTTCGTTTATGAGAACAAAAGATGTATTTACTTGGCAATGCAATCTTCAATTAATTATGTCTTTTGCATTGATCCTTTACGAGTATATTACATCTAATCAGTAAATTTAATTAAACGTAGTCTGGTTAGTATAATTGATTTTGAAATCCAATTATTATCTATTCATCGACTAGGTTTTTCGCTGTAAATAGTTGATATTACTAACTTTGACATTTCTTTGAAATGAAATGAGTAGTGAACTATTGTAGTAAATGATGTAGAAGTTAGGACGGACAAAATACCGGGCATCTACGATGAATTCCCGGTAGGTATACATATATCTACCGGGTATAGGTATATGTTATATAATTACCTTATTTATAAAAAAAATCTGGGTATTAACTGAGCATTTATATGTACTTGTTAGGAATTGTTATCGTAAATGCTCATCTCCATATAGAAGTAATAAACAAGAAATTATGACAGGAAACAAAAACCCAACTGCATGCAAATCCTAATACTTTTCACCTCCCCCTATGGGATTCGAACCCACGACCTCACGATTACCGGTCTAGTGCTCTTTCCAACTGAGCAGTTTATGATGTTGGCGAACTTTTGCATTTTTTAATTACTGCTGTGAAGTCGCAGTGTGGTGACTAAACTCCGACCGGCTGGTAATCGGGAGGTCGTGGGTTCGAATCCCACCTAGACAAGGAGATTTATTCCCTTTTTTAAAATATTTATAACAGAATATTATAAATATTTTAAAAAAGGCAAGTTGGCCGAAATAATAGTTGAGTATTTAAATAATAATAAAAAAATATATACAGAACACATTTTCTCGTTGTGCGACAAGAGAGGCTATATTGCTATCTCTTATAGCAGTATTTCGCATATAGCAGTGTTTCGCTCTAAATATATCACATCTGCTTAGCGTGTATCTTAACGGGGATGCAGAGCAAGTCAAATAATCAGACGTAGGTATATACACTCGAGAAACATTACCCTTAGTTCGTCGGCAGTCGGACAAAATCACTACAGCAATTTCTACAGTACATAGCTCCTTAAATATTTATCAGTACGGTATATTTCAGTTCGAATGGTATCGCAATCTCGTGCGGATAAATATATTCAATAATAGCGCAAAACAAATAAGTAACCGGGTCATGCATTAGAAATCAAATTTTCTTAAAATTGCATAAAAAGAATAATCGTCAACATTATCAGCACATTATAACTTAATAGTACTACGTACAGTATGGTCACTCCCTGCCGCTTATCGCTCTCACCTTCCCTCTGAGATAAATCTGGAACTGTTTGTATGGCGCCGCACGCACACACGATCATTCACGCTCTGCACATATGGCATTGTTTATGTAGTACTTCACGACACGACATTTGTATGGAGGTGCCGGGGTGTTATCAGCCTTATTATTAACTGGATAGCAACACAAACCTTCCTGGTAGCTCAGTTGGAAGAGCACTCGACCGGACATCGAGAGGTCGTGGGTTCAAATCCCACCTAGGGGGGGGCAGGTGAATTTTTCCATTTTTCAAAAAATATTTATCTGGCAAGTTGGCCAAGACAACTATTTAAATAATAATAATTTAATTAGTTTGGTGTTATCAAAAAATAGCTGAATTTCATCTGCAACGATGGACTGTTATGCCTAGTTTAGTAGTGTAATTACTTAATAGGTTGATGACGTCACACTGTGACTCACACAGTATAGAAATATAAGATGCAAAAATTCGTCAGCAACACAAACCTTCCTGGTAGCTCAGTTGGAAGAGCACTCCACCGGACATCGAGAGGTCGTGGGTTCAAATCCCCCCTGGGGGGGGCAGGTGAATTTTTCCATTTTTCAAAAAATATTTATCTGGCAAGTTGGCCAAGACAACTATTTAAATAATAATAATTTAATTAGTTTGGTGTTATCAAAAAATAGCTGAATTTCATCTGCAACGATGGACTGCTATGCCTAGTTTAGTAGTGTAATTACTTAATAGGTTGATGACGTCACACTGTGACTCACACAGTATAGAAATATAAGATGCAAAAATTCGTCAGCGACACAAAACTTCCTGGTAGCTCAGTTGGAAGAGCACTCGACCGGACATCGAGAGGTCGTGGGTTCAAATCCCACCTAGGGGGGGCAGGTGAATTTTTCCATTTTTCAAAAAATATTTATCTGGCAAGTTGGCCAAGACAACTATTTAAATAATAATAAGTTTTAGTCCTTTGTCTGTCATGTGTAGTATTTTGTATGAATTATTGGGAGATAAATTGCATTTCCTATGTTGCGTTTTTGGCAGCAGGGGTGGCGTCCCGCGAGCGTTATTTCATGTTAATATGGTTAATATAGAGAAACTGTTACGGAATTCAGAATCATAATTAAGAGCCCCAATTCCGAATACACGGAATTCCATAAAAGCATCTATTGACCACATACATGCTGACTTTTTCACATTCTGGTGTTTTTAGATGGATCTGTCATAAAATAGTGACGACTATAAAGAATTTAAGAAATGAGGGTTTTGGATTTTTTTTCTAGGCGTAGGCATCGGGTCCAGATTGTGAAATTGTACTGAATTTTTTGACAGTTAAACTTCAAGACGACAAGACAACACAAGACGTCAACAAGACATTTGACAAGATTGGACCCTACGCTACAGTGCTGCCAAAAGACCCTCATTGAATGTCTTTCCATACATTTCTACCGAGCGAACTCACACACATGGGCATTCAGATTTTTAAATACATTTTCTGAATTGTGTGACGGATACCGGCTGTGTAAAGTCGGCCGTAGACCGACCGTATTATTCGTCCCTAGAGATGGGCAAAATGCCGGGTATTTATGATAAATGCCCAAAAAGTACTTATAAATTCCCCATTTATGCCCAAAACTAGGCATTTACAAGTAATTACTGGGCACTTATTGTAAATGCCTGGTTATTAAAATAAAATTAAACGCAGGCGTAGCCACGGATGGAAGCTAGTATGTTAAAATTTCCATGAACATCTTTAGCGTATACATATATAAATAAATAAATATACCTGGACAAATTACACACGGCCATCTAGTCCCAAATAAGCAAAGCTTGTACTATGAGTACTAGATAGCTGATATTATACATAAAAACATTTTTTTATCTAATCTCATATTGAAATTTACACATTAAAAAACTAAACACAGTATCTTAATGACAGCCTTTACGCACAAGCTATCAAAATAAATTTAAAAAGTTATTTTTCGATACAGCTCTTATATGGACAACTGTATCGTAAAATAACTTTTTTACCATTTCGATACAGCTTCAGCCCTGGATACAGGTATTTTAAACAGGTTGCAATGCAAATACATTGCAACTTTGCAAAATTTTTCTACATAATCTGTGAACGCGGCGCCGCGCGGCGCGTCGTGCATGCGACTACGCATGCTCGAACTGCAAATGGATTTATAAGTAAGAATTATAGCTGTTAAATTAACTTCATGGTTGTATTTAAAATATTATTATCATACTAGCTGATGCCCGCGACTTCGTTCGCGTGGACTTTATGATTCCGGCGTATTATTACAAATACGAACTAATGTAGATACATAAGAAAATATTTGTTATACGTTAAAAGTCAATATTTTTTTTTGTTTAACATTGTAACCATAGTTTAAAAAAAATTAAGGAAGTCTTTCCTTCGGGAGCTAATATGAACAGACCTGAAGCGTCACTAACTTTCGAGCAAGCCACGTAAAGTTGGCCATGCGAAAAACTACCAGTCCTAAGCTTGTCACCAGCGAATTTAGTCATTTTTTTATTGTTATAGCAAAGCAAGTGGTCACAGACAACTGCGTACGTTTAAAATTAAAATGGATTTTTTTTGGAAGAGTGATATACGCGGAATAAATACAGTTTCACCGGCACCACTCCCAGTGAGAATCTCAGCTTCAATTATATTGCGCTGCCATTGACTTTACTTCAGAAAGGAGATCTTCCCCAAATTTTAGCAATATTCTTGAAAACTCTTGGGCATGTAAAGTTCTATCTACAGCTTCTACTGCCTTACTGTTAGCCATTTCGCATTCATCTCAAACGATTAGACAGCAATCCTGAAACACCTTCGCTTTGACACAGTTTCGTGTCACAGAGCATGTCGGTGTTTCAATTCTGTTTAAATCGAGTAGGATATTGGACATTGTATTTGCGTCCTTCCGCCTAGTAGTAATGTGACTGCAATACCTGGCGATGCTGCTGCGAGATCTTATTTTGGCGCCTGATTTCAGCGTGGATTGCTCTCGTCAGGCATGTTTTTCAAGTCCCTCCTGGAGCAATTAAGAAAAACAGTTTCCCCTCGTTGCTTAAAACACTTTCCACCACCAAATCAAATAAACTCTGATCTTGCTACATAGCGTCCCGCAATTGCACGTATTCTTCTGGTTTGTGCGAATATATACCAATCGTTCCATTTCAATTTTAGCGTACACGTCTATAATAAACTAACTAAATAGACCACGTTACCTATGTAAATAAATAAAACGATTGCGTCTAACTTGTAGCAGGTAAGAATAAAAGTAGCACCCCGCGGTTTTTTTTTTTTACAATACATTCAATATTTTGTTAATCTATTCATTGTAATCTATGTATTGTGATAAATAGATTTAAAAAAGTAAAAAAAACACGCTAGAATAGCAAATAGAACTAAAAAAGTTACTTAAAAACTTTTTTAGTTCTATTGGCTAATATAGCGTGTTTTTTTACTTTTTTTAAAAAACTATAATTTATTGTAAACACGTGTTGTTTATGCAAATAAATTTAACTTTGTTCTGCATCAGGTGTTCCAAATCTTGGATTTTTATACCTCAACAAAAAATGCTGATCAGGCTGAACAACTTTTGCTAAGGAGTCATTTTTAAATTTCTTATAGTTTACCTGAACCATTATGGTTCTGCATCAGGTGTTCCAAATCTTGGATTTTTATACCTCAATAAAAAAGGGTCATCAGATTGAACAACTTTTGCTAAGGCGTCATTTTTATATTTCTTATAGTTTACCTGAACTATTATGGTTCTGCATCAGGTGTTCCAAATCTTGGATTTTCCAAATCTCAACAAAAAATACTCATCAGGTTGAACAATTTTTGCTAAGTTTACCTGAACCATTATTGTTCTGCATCAGATGTTCCAAATCTTGGATTTTTATACCTCAACAGAAAATGCTCATCAAGCTGAACAACTTTTGTTAAGGCGTCATTTTTAAATTTCTTATAGTTTACCTGAACCATTAAGGTTCTGCATCAGGTGTTCCAAATCTTGGATTTTTATACCTCAACAGAAAATGCTCATCAGGCTGAACAACTTTTGCTACGGCATCATTTTTTTATTTCTTATAGTTTACCTGAACCATTATTGTTCTGCATCAGGTGTTCCAAATCTTGGATTTTTATACCTCAACAGAAAATGCTCATCAGGCTGAACAACTTTTGCTAAGGCGTCATTTTTATATTTCTTATAGTTTACCTGAACCATTATGGTGCTGCATCAGGTGTTCCACTTTCCAAAATCAATTATACCCTATATTTTGCCCAGGCTTAACAGCTATATAACAAAAAAAGTTTCATTCGAATCCGTCCAGTACTTCCAGAGATTAGCGTGTACAAACAGACATACAGACATACAGACAAACAGACAAACAGACAGACATTTTTTTTAAATTCTTACTCTATTACTATATCTCCATAGCCTCCAATTGTTTTTTTGTAAATATATTCAATGTACAGACACATTATTTTTACTGTTTTATTAAATGTATAGATATTTCATGAGATTAGATAAAGTAGTGTATGAAACTGCACATAATTAGGTATTAAAATACTCGTGTGGTCTATTATAACATTCGCCTTCGGCTCATGTTATAAACTCACACTCGTATTTTAATAACCCTTATTATGCAACAGTTTCATAAACTACTATTTGTAAATACATACATATAATACATAGAAATACCCATATCACACACCGCCTTCTAGTCTCAAACTAAGCAAAACTTATTCTATGGCTACTATATAACTAATGCTATACTTAAATACATTTTTTTTTAAATACATACATAGAAATCACCCAGACCAAGACAAACATACATGTTCATGCGCACAAATATTTGTCTTGTGCGGGGATCGAAGTCAAAATGACCATTGCTAGCCATTCGACCACCTATACTAGTCTAGTCTATGAACAAAAGTCCTTCGTTTACCTCACAGAAATAAACTTTTTTATTTCTGTGGTTTACCTTACAGGGTACAAATAAATCGATTAATACACACCCACGAGAAACGACAAAATCTAATAATATCGGCAATAGTAACATGATAATTTGATCAGGGTATATAGTGAGCCACCTGGGAGGCTAACCTCGCGCCGGTGGAGTATCGATCCACTTTATTTGTGGACTGCAGCACACGGCTGGACCGACTACAGTCTCCTCGCAGAGAATAACATTAGCTCTATATTGTGCTAGACGTGTCTGGCAGTAGATGATTTAACATTGTTAGACGGTGCGGTTATTCTCTTAAATAAACGTGTGCTGTCTATTTTTTTAAATCTATGCGTTATTTATGTTATCTGTACTAATATTATACATAAATAAAATATAAATAAATATTATTGGACGAATTACACACTGCCATCTAGTCCCAAACTAAGCAAATAATAATAATAATAATAAACATTTATTTCGGTATGGAACCATAGTTTGTTAGTAATACAAATATACTTATAGCTATGTTAGTAAAAAATATTTATATTATTGACATTTCCATTTTATTATACATAAGTTTTGTCGGCATAACACCGGCACCGCTTTCATTCGCGGTCCCTATATCCTACCTCCTAAAGAGATTCCAACACAGTGTCTGATTATAGGGCAATCAAAACGAGACGCAATCATTTCCAGAATGCCATTCGCGCTGCCTCGCACGCGTTGCAATAGGGAGGCTACCTTTTTTCTAATAATGGCATGAAAGCCGTCGGTGTGAGCCTCGACGAACATACCTGAAGCGCTGCAGTCCCGAGGCAGCCCCAATACCATCCTGAAGATGTTATTATATTGTACACGTATTTGATCGATAGCCCGGCGCGTATATTTCACCCATAGGCTGCTCGCGTAGAAGCTTTGGCAGTATGCTTTAAATAAAGCTATTTTAACAGATTTTGTACAGCGAGCAAACCTACGGGCTACCATATTACCCCGGACTGCCAAAGCTCTACGTTCCCTCTCTATGTCGGCATCATCGTTTAGATTCTCGTTTACAATATGGCAAAGCTTGTACACAATGTTGTATACTTGTATAGGTGCTAGATAACTGCTTATTATACTTTTACATTTTTTGTTGTAAATACTTACATAATACGTAAAAAATTTACATAGAAAAATTAGAAAGCTGAAGAGTTTGTTTGAACGCACTATTTTCAGGATCTACTCGTTCGAATAGCAAAAATTTTTTTTTTTATAATACGTCCGGTGGAAAACAAGCATACGGGCCTCCTGATGTGACGCGGTTACCGTAGCCATAATAACGCTCGCAACATGAAATATCCGCCACCCCCGCCACCCCCGCTACTAACGCAGCAACTCTCTCCGTTCTGGTGACCTTACTCCCACAACGAAACATTATTTGGCTGCGGTATTCTTTGAGGTGGACGTACTTTTCCCTGTCGGGCAGCTTACAAATACGCTGAACCCTACCTCTCTTTCGCCAGAGCCTCTTACGCTAGTTGGCAGGGTGCACCACGTGCAGGCGAGGTAGGGTTTGGTTCTAAAGATCGTGGTTAGCCACTTACACCCTATTTAGTGTTGTATAGCCTATTTATCGAGAAAGGCTATATGCTATATGACATCACGTTACGACCAGAGCGGAGTATCAATGAACAATGTTGCTAAAATGGGGAAATTCTCACACGGGCGAAGCGGTCGTTAATATATAAAATGCGGGATTATAATTTTCTGATGTGTAGCCCTTACATTCTTTTATCTTCCAGTGAAAACCTTGTAGCCGAAGAGAAGCCCTTTGTTATTTATCGACTGGAGTCTCTCTCTATACGCAAAGATGTTGCATCTCTTTGCAACATCTCTGCGTCTATATAAATTATACCATGGGGAGTGCTCCGATGAGCTATTTGATAAGATATCTGCCGCTGAGTTCCACTATCGTACAACTAACTATAAATTAAAATTCCATCCACTTCATCTTGATATTTGGCGATCTACTACAGTATGCTTTTTAAGACATTTTCTGTCCACGAACTGTGAACTTGTGAACTTCCCTCAGCAGTATTTAAAGTCCCAAATAAATACGACATGGGGGCCTTCAAGAATAGAGTCAATATTTCCCTTAAAAAACTGGCAACGGATCGGCGACGCCTTGGTGTTGCTGATCTCCATGGGCGATGGTGATTGCTTTCCATCAGGTGACCCACATGCTCGTTTACCCTCCCCCCATTAGCAAATTTGGGTATAGCATTTAATAACTGCCTTCTATAATATTGTGTAGTTAATTCGTATTGATCCCATTATCTATATTTGTACTAGCTGTCCCGGCGAACTTCGTACCGCCTAACAATCAATGAATGTCGTGGTACATATTAGCTGAACTAAATTTATGATTTTACGGAATTAAAACAATGAATAGTAGAAAATAATAGAGAAGCTCGATGGCGTCATTGCGCGTGTCAGTCTAATTGAACACGCAAGTTAAGCAACGTCGACCGTAGCCTGTACACGGATGGGTTTATATTACCTCGAGCTCCTCCGTGATGCGAAAGACACGTTAAGCCGTCGGTCCCGGTTGTTATCATTAGCTCATCTTGAGCTCCTCCGTGCTTCGGAAGGCACGTTAAGCCGTCGGTCCCGGTTGTTATCATTAGCTCATCTTGAGCTCCTCCGTGCTTCGGAAGGCACGTTAAGCCATCGGTCCCGGTTGTTATCATTAGCTCATCTTGAGCTCCTCCGTGCTTCGGAAGGCACGTTAAGCCGTCGGTCCCGGTTGTTATCATTAGCTCATCTTGAGCTCCTCCGTGCTTCGGAAGGCACGTTAAGCCGTCGGTCCCGGTTGTTATCATTAGCTCATCTTGAGGTCCTCCGTGCTTCGGACGGCACGTTAAGCCGTCGGTCCCGGTTGTTATCATTAGCTCATCTTGAGCTCCTCCGTGCTTCGGAAGGCACGTTAAGCTGTCGGTCCCGGTTGTTATCATTTAATGACAGTCGTTAAGTCAGTGGCCTTTAGGCGGTTCGAAAACACTGGCCTCCGCCAACCCGCAGTTGAGCAGCGTGTTGGAGTACGCTCTAAACCCCTTCGGTTGAGGGAAGACCCGTATCCATAAAACTGAAGATTTCATAAAAATAAAGATTTCCTTATTGTTAATTTAAAAAAAAAAACGTTTTGTTTTATTTTTTTTAGTTTTGAAATAGGTTTTATCATTTTGGTGATTTGTAATTGTCATTTCTTTTGATGTTTACTCTGATTTGATTCTTGCGCTCGAACCCCATGGGAAAAGCGTTTTCACCCCTATCGATTTGACATTTTTAAATTTTCATAACAAATCACAGACAACTTTCGCGACATAAAAGTGACACCAATCGATTTGACGTTTTGATATTTGACAACCAATAAATATCGTAATCCCTTTTTCAACTGACACTTTCATTTGTATGGGAAAATGTTTTTTCTTTTATTTTATTTTTTCGAGAATTTTCCAATGTTTTTAAGAGTTATTCTGCTATTCAGGACGGAAACAAAGTCAACATATCAAAAACCATGGCAATCGGTCCAGCCGTTCTCGAGTTATAAGTGTTGTAACAAACACGACTTTCTTTTATATATATAGATTAGAAGGAATTTAAATTTACAAGCAAGAGACATGAAAATAACAAATAAATCAAATAGAACTAGAATAGTAAATGCTTTTAGAATATATACATTTCGATAAATGTATATATTCTAAAAGCATTTAGTATTCTAGTTCTATCAGTTACTGTTGTGGTAATGTACAGAGAGTACAATGAGCTTGAGAGATATTGTTTGTATAAAGTAATACAGCATTCCCATTAGTGATTATTGAGACAGCGCTTTTACATCTGGGGATGATCTTTGCATTCAAGGAAGAATAATCGCGAATCATTCCTCGTAATAACACCTTTGCTTGGTTGGTGTTAAGATTTACGATTTTATTCAATCCAGCGTCCCGGTAAATTACGGGGAGCCGAGATCCATTAAGTGCTTAAGTGCCTCCCGAGCATGAAATTGGGGATGATAATGGAAATGGGTTCCTTACTATGTTAATACTGAACTTTACGCTCGGCGGACAATTCGCGCGTTGTTTCAAGCAATATGCAAGGGTCAAGTTTTGGGGCGGCTAAACCTATGTATAGCTTGAAAAGGGCCCGTGTAATTATGGCCACATTATTTAAATACGGCTAAAGTAATTCATGCATCATTAGGGATCTACGAATGATTGAAATTAAAGCAGTGTTTACGGTTGCTAGCGTTATATTTTACGGGACGGTTCCCACTATGCACACCATCACTAGAGAGAGCGAACCAGGATTAATAGTATCGACTACGAAAATGCAACTAATATCGAAATCGTTGCAGAACTTTCAACCAGTATAGTCAAACGAAGAATTTTTGGAAATTTTTCTATTTTTTTTTATGTATCATTAATTATTACAATTTGGATAACATTACAGGTGAACAAAAATAAATTCAGAACGCTAAATAATATATGCAAATTATGAAATACAAAATAAAAAATGTTTTGTAGAAACACAAATACCATCTGTTTACCTTGATAATGCCTTAGCGGCGAAACCGGTTCGTAAAATTTAATATAATTGCGTGGAACAGTACAAGTGCTTTATTATAACATTATGATAATAATCCAAGTGCTAACAATCAACAGTATCAACTTCCTAATATATTTTTTAATTATTTCTGCTTCATAAATTTATTTGAGTGATTGATTGATTGGGATGAGAAATTACATAATCGATGAACGGTTGATACAGCTAAAAAGAGCTTCTAGGCCGATATATCGATATCGAGCCCAATTTATATATATATCGTTATCGATACATCTATACTTTATTTACATCTTGCATCCCTAGTCATATTAATTTATTGTAAACAATATTTTCTGTCACCTAAGTTTAGATGTGTCACTAATCTGCAGTACCCTAATAATAATATCTATCTCCAATAAATATATTAGTCATCATTTTAATCAAAACTGTCTCTAAATATAAATCATCGGCTTAATGTAAATATGTATCTTAAACTATAGTTTGATCACTTTTTTCTATAGCCTGAATATAAGATCTGTCACGAGCAAGTCACGAGCAGCAATAATACATTTGTACCTAAAAATAGCAAATCTTTCACCTTATAAATGTAATCAACAAATTATTAGTATCATTTAATTCGTTTGATCATCAAAATAATAGATGTGTCACCTAATAAATAGTTCAGCTCCTTAATTTAATGAAAAAATGGCTAATAGGGGCGGAGTCAAATTGGCGTCATATTCACTGTCGAGTCTTACCAATACTTAGTCAATGTAATAAATCATGTTTTGGTTAGATTTGAGTTGATTTTTGGTTAGGTTAGCGTGTTCTTGTGTCCTGCGGAGCTCCTTCAACCTAGATCATGAATGGTGTGGTGCCAAGTAAGCTTAATTATTAATAATTGAATTACTTTTAAGGTAAACATTTTCATATATATCACCAAACAAGGTGATTCTGTTTTAGTGACAATTTCATTATTTTGAAATCCAATATAATAATTTGATGATTGATATTATTTCCAAGTAATTATTAATTGATATTTAGGTAAGCGTTTTTCTATTATTTGGTGATTGAATTTAATAAGTGATTCAATTTATTAGGTCACTGAAAATGCATTAATTAGGTGTAATTGATAAAATCATACCCTTAATTTATTGCTTAAAGATGGTGGCTCTTAAAACTTTAGATTAACAGCAGTAACACAAGCCCTATAATAGCATCAACAATTTTATTACCGTAATTATCAAATAAAAATTAAAAAAATAGCTTGCAAATTACAAAATATATTTTTTAATAAAAATATGTTTCAATACATTTTGTCACAGATTACTTAATAGCTACTATCATGTTTTTAACAATTTGATATTTTTTACACACTTTAATTGACATAATTTAGTGAGTAATTGTAATACAGAATAAGTAATACGCCTAACGTACTTGTAGGAACTATATTTAATTTAAGAATGTCGGGACAAGTCTGTTCCTATGGGGTCGCATATAACGCGAATAGTTAGTATGCATGTACGAATACTGATGTTTTATTATTATTATTTAAATAGTTGTCTTGGCCAACTAGCCAGATAAATATTTTTTGAAAAATGGAAAAATTCACCTACCTCCCTAGGTGGGATTTGAACCCACGACCTCTGGATGACCGGTCGAGTGCTCTTCCTGGTTTGTGATGGAATATTTATCTGGTAAGTTGGCCAAGACAACTATTTAAATGATAATAATTTAATTAGTTTGGTGTTATCAAAAAATAGCTGAATTTCATCTGCAACGATGGACTGCTATGCCTACTTTAGTAGTGTAATTACTTAATAGGTTGATGATGCCACACTGTGACTCACACAGTAGAAATATACGATGCAAAAATTCGTCAGCAACACAACAACTACCTTCCTGGTAGCTCAGTTGGAAGAGCACTCGACCGGTCATCGAGAGGTCGTGGGTTCAAATCCCACCTAGGGGGGGCAGGTGAATTTTTCCATTTTTCAAAAAATACTGATGTTTTATTACAAATTTATTTATTCTGAACTATACATATATTATTTATAAAATATATATTTAAATATATTATTAAAATGCATATATTGATGTCAGAGTTAACGGTTCTCCTTCTCAGTGATGCAACATATGTCCAACTAGGTTTTTGTTTACGACGCCCCCGGAGTACCAGAAAGTAACGGTCCCATTTATCACTAGAAAGTTTCATAACGATTTGTCTATAGCTCTGTAGCAGGATTATAGCATCACCACAATAATTTATAGGTTTTGGCTTACTAACCCGATAGAAATGGAAATAGCCGTTCTCATTCGCAAGTTTGGCACAATAAAGAAGTTCCAATTCCTCCACGCTGAGGGTACAAATGGGATAAGTTTAAGAAAGCAATCGGCCTTATATGGTCGTTATGGACCACTATATAGTAGCGGGCGTGAAAACCATTCGAAACTTTCCTTTATTGCTTCATTTGATATAATTCTCATACAATTGTTGGCAGTTTTGATAGAAATTTTCTTGAAAATTAAAATACGTATTGAAGGTTGGCACGACGATGATGGCAATAACCGTGTAAAGTCAAGCCGCGGTAAGTAGGGATCGGGGTCGTCGGAAACAAAATTAATTACGAAATAGTCGAGGAAACTTTTGGGTTGGCGTCGTGTCCTCGTTGGAATAATTGGTGCTAATTGAGTTCCATCCACCTGGCTTAGATGGGGATGGATTACGTTTATGTACATCGCTGTATACCTGAACGGTGTAACGAGTCCGATTTTATGATATGATACTCTCGAACCAAATTAATTTATTATTTCAAAATTTTAAAAAGAAATAATACTTGCAATTTAAAAATATTTGTCACAGTGTACCACATTATCCCCTCGCGTGCCACGGTGCCTTGGTGGGTACAACGTTAGTATAGCGCTTGGTGCATGCGAAATATGACAAGAACTGATAAAGTGACGTTCTTATCACGTTTCGCAAAGAAATGTCAAAGTGTCAAGCATGGTACAACACAATACAATACTATTCTTTATTGCACCAAAAACAGTCAGGTTTTAACAATAATCACTTAAAATATAAAGTACGAAAGGAGGTCGTATCTCTTAGCGATCTCTTTCAGACATTTGGGTAGAGGAGACCTGAAATAAAGGTAGATGGCGCAGCATAAGTTTATACTGCGCCATCTACTTTTACTTCAGCCCCCTTACCACCAAATCTTATTGCGATTCAATAACTGAATAGAATGCTTATTTATACCAATGAATAAGCGACTCTATCCAATTTGAAATAGAGTTGCTTATTCATTGGTATGAATAAGCAATCTATTCAGTTATAGAATCGCAATAGAAGTTGGTGGTAAGGGGGCAGGTCTTCAGTTTGTTTCCGCGTTTTTTTTCTGTTGTGTGCGTTGTTTTATAGTATTTACTATGGCACTCATAACGAAGCTCGATGGCGTCGTTGCGCGCGTCAGTCTGGTTAGATTGACGCGCGAATACGCAAGTTAAGTGACGTTGACAGTAGCCTGTCCATGGATGGGTTTATATATCTCTAGCTCCTCCGTGCTTGACTACTACTACTATGACTACAGCCGTGCCCCACGTTAAGTCGTTGGTCCCGGCTGTAGTCATTCCATGACGGTCGTTAAGCCAAGTCAGTGGGCTTTAACAAACATTGGCCTCCGCCAACCCGCAGTTGAGCAGCGTCGTGGAATACGCTCTAAACCCCTGAATGAGGGGAGACCCATAATGGTAGCAGTAGGATGAATGATGGTATGTTGAAGGTGATCCACAACGAACTGTTCCTGGGAAAGACTGAAATATGTTTTTTTTTTGTATTAAGCCCTTGTTATTTATTTTACAAATGAAACTCCCGAACGATACTCCTGTAAAATACAATTATAAAATTTGGTAGTTGAATACATCATTATGTACCGTATTCGAACTTTCCGAAATTAATATAACTCCCAGTGTATATTATGCATTAGGGCACCGTTTGGAGAGGGCGGCGAGGGCAGGGTATCTAATTAACATCGAGGTAATGAATATGTAATACATTCTCTCTAATTGAATTACCTGCCTTGAAAGTAATAATTGAATGCAGCTTCATGATGGCAGTGTCATGGGGTGGACGAAACCTCCGGGTTAATATCATTAGTGTAATAGAAGGTGCCCGTTCTTGTCTTTTGATAGTATCTATTCAAAACAGCTGTCTATTATTATTATTTCAGCCAAAGGATGGTCACTGCTGAACATGGGGCCTTAAACCTTCAAAATTAACGGTTTTGTGCCGTTTGCGATCGTCGTTGGTAGTACGTTTAGTACTATTTTTCAGTATTTTGATATAAGTAACTCAATTGTGTGGGGGTGTAAGTGGATGAAATTATTTTAATAAAGTATTACCGTCGAAAAATATATAAAAATACTATAACTTTTGTTAGGACAATAGCCATATAAACGCAATATTCAACATAACTGTCGTACAAATTTATAATTTAATGCATACAAAATGGAAAGGACACATTTTGTATAGCCTTTTGTATGGAGCCTTTGCGGGATAGTCCAAAATTGTGATCTCGGGAGCTATCAAAGTAATTCTTTCACCTACATAAGAAATCAACAAAAAGAATGTCAACTAGCCTGCCGTAGCAGAAATAGACTAACGAATGAGTATATTCAGGCGAACCACGGGCAAAAATTAAATAAGCATTTTATTCCTTGCAAAATTTCTGTTCTTACAATTTTTACCACTATATGGAAGAAATCACCATAGATCTCAAAGCACCACTCCTTTTGTGCTTTTAAATATAATTTGTTAAAGTTGTTTGTTTGTCAGTTGATTTGCATTGGATGAAACCTCAATGGACAGGTGAAACTGGGGCGACCGCGGCGACACCAGACTGAGTGCATTTCGACGTTAAGCGCCTCTAACATGATGCAGATATTTTAGTATTTTAGTCCATGTGTATTTTTCATCCTGTCCACGCTGATCATTATAGCTTAGATGAATATTTGAAAGATTTAAATGTTTAAACGAGGCGTCAGTGTCATACAGTGCTTCTTAAACTTATAGCTGCTAAACGCAAAACTGAATGGATTTTTATGAAATTTGGCGTACATATAGAAAGGAGGGCCCACGCAGAATCTCCATCCTTGTGACTTCACTTACTCAAGGGAATTAATCGTCATTTGGTGGCGGTATTCTGTAAGTCGGAGGTATTTCGCAGTCCAGCAGCTTATAGATACGCTGTGCCGAAATCCGAAAAAAGGAAATTAATTAATGAAATGATGTTTCATTTGACCTGTTGGTCACTTACGTATATTTGTATGTGGTGCACCCTTCTGCCCAAGTAACGAGGCTCTGGCAAAAGACTACAACACAAAATTCTTCAGTGTTACTCGTTACAAAAATTCGTTAGTGAATTTAATTAATTAATTTCCTATTTGATATCAATATAGAAATAATACGTTGATTGCGAAAGTTTTTGTACTTCTTTCATTTCAGTATAAGGAGGAAAGTTATTCCGTGTTCAAGTAATCAAAAGTAAAAATAAAGTATACAACCAACTTGCGTTGCCGACAAAGTAACGTATAGTTCATTGCCGACAAATTAATTAGTGTAACTTTCAGAAACTTTACGGACAAGCCGAAATGGATATGGAGTACGCTTAGATCTTGATTTATCACATTCTATTTTATATACTTTTTTATCGGTATGGGGGCCCACCACGCATTCTCACCACTGTGTCTCCTTTGTAGCCAGAATTAACAGCGGCTACCACCAAAAAAAATGGGTTGTCTGTAAAGTCGGTTTACTGACGATAGTTGAACGTGACAACGTCATAAGAAAATACTGATGGAATGTTTGCATTTTTCAAAAGAAAATTTTAATGGAACACCTCAGAGCGAGGTAACGCCGCATGAGTCATGTTTTTTCGTGCGTGCAGCCGGCTCCATCGAATTATAAGACGTTGTCACGTCAAAAAAATCATATTTATATATCTACTAACGGCCGCCCGCGACTTCGTCATCTATTGACTAAGATTGTCGCGCGTATCCCTTCGCGTGCGTCTTAAACATTGATCTGCACTGGTCTTTGGGGCGTGAGTCTTAAGAGCCAAAACCAATCTCTGAAAGAAACAGGCTCTGGCAAAAGAGAGTTGGGGTCCGTTCAAACAAACCGGCTCGGAGAGGAGAGCAGATTTTGGATGCGTTTAAAATAGAGTCTTGTGTCATTGGCATAAGGTTTATTTTAAAAATCCACATCGGCTCTCGACCTTTGTGATATAACAAAAGAAGTGAATTTGAAAAATAAACCTTATACTAATGTTCTAAAACTATGTTTTAAACGCCACCAAAATCTGGTCTCTTTTCCGAGCCGGTCTGTGAGAACGGACCCTTAGGCGCGTACCGCGTATACGTAGAGGTACAGCGTATCTGTAAGCTGCCCGGGCGACTGGGGAAGTAAATACCTCCACAGAATACCTCGACAAATAATAATTCCCTTGAAGGTTGTGTTCCTGCGAGTGATTAATGTCATAAGAAAGGAAGGAGTTGGTACGTTGGCAACGGGGGTGGTGGCGTGCGAGCGATATTTCATGTTGCGCGCGTTAATAGGCGGGTCGTATGCTTGTCTTGCCATCCCACGTAGTATAAAAAAATGTCAATGTTATGATAACGTACGTATCTAATAATGATGATGCATATGAGCTTCGATCTTTACATATGAGTGAATATTGTTCGACAATATGAAAAAGTATTGAAATAATAATTGGTACGAGTATAACTTTCATGAAAAATGATACTTGAAATTCATGCCAATTAGGAGCTTTCAAGATATTTAAAAACAGCGATGTATTTCTCTTTGCAATTGAAAATTTATGAAATTGCTGAAAAAAACACTCTATTATAGGTTATTATATTTCATAACATGCAATATATACGAGTATATAACTAAAATAACAACAAAAGACAATGTTTTTAAAATTGTTATTTTCATAAATCATGCAAAGCGAAAGTTTAAAACTATTTAAAAGTTATTAATGTTTTTAAATTTTATATATTTTCATAATCTAACTTTTACAGAAAATATATTTTATACTAATATTATAAATCTGAGGATTTTTTTTGTCTGTTTGGTTGAACACATCTCAGGAACTACTGGTTCAAACTGAAAAAATATTTTAGTATCGTATAACGCATTTATTGAGGAATGGTTATATAATATCACACGATGACCAAGTTGAGCGGAACGAAAAAGATAGAAAAACGAGGAAAATTCCACACAGACGAAGCCGGGGCTGGTAGCTAGTTTACTACATAGAAGCCAGCAAAAAAAAAAAAACCGGACAAGTGCGAGTCGGACTCGCCCACCGAGGGTTCCGTACGTAGTATCAATATTAAATTTGATATTTTTCATTATAAATAAGGAATAATGCGTCGAAAAAAATAAATAAAATATATTTTGCAATGTGTACATCGATCCCTTTCATATGATACCCCATTTGAACTAGTAGTTTCAATTTGAAATTTCGGCACCCTATAAAAAATATAGACCCCCTATTTTTTAAGATCTATTTACAAATGTATAGTTTTGAGATTTATTCCTGTACTTGTAGTCTATAACGATGTTACTTGCCAAATTTCATAGTTCTAGGTCAACGGGAAGTACCCTATAGGTTTTGATTCCCTTGAGAATGTCGAAATATGCGTTTTTTGCTGAATAAACGGCCGTAACTTTTTTTTCGTAAACTTAGCAGTTTGATTATTTTACTACTTCATGGGACCGTAGACCTGAGTATACAGTTCAAATTTCAGCTTGATACCTCCACGCATTCTCGATGTAGAAATTCTTGACAGACAGACAGACAGACGGACAACAAAGTGATCTTATAAGGGTTCCGTTTTTCCTTTTGAGGTACGGAACCCTAAAAAAAACACGAGTCAGCGGTCTTTATATTTATTTAAAGAGATAGTTAAACGCACAAGACAACAATACAACTTAAGTTGCTTTTAGTACACAACTTCATTCTAAGCCGTCTCTTGAACGATGCAACATAGTAACTGTCGCTGTGGTAGTAGGGGACTCCCCAAATGAAGAATTCTACATAGTAAGTGTATTTTGATGCAGACACATAAAGTTTGGAGTGGCAGCTGCGAGGGAGGTAATGGTCCTGAAATAATTTTTACGCTGAATAGGTGGATGCGATCGAAGTTAAAGCGGCTTTAAATGTTGCGTAAAGAAAAACATGAATAGTTTTCCCACGTTCTGAGTACTTAGTGTAAGTTTTTTGGTCACATTCGAACGTGTTAATGTTTACAAGTCGACCAAATTGAGAAAAAGTTTTATATTGATAATTTACCGGACGCGTGTTACATATCCAAATTAGCCGGGTTGCTCACTTCAAAATTTGAGCAAGAATTATACTATAACTTTTTTTTTATACTACGTCGGGTGGGAGACGGAGAGCGTATGGCCTGCCAGATGTAAAATGGTTACCGTAACCATATTAACGCTTGCAAATCGCAACATGAAAAATTGTAAACATCACTCGCGCGCCGCCACCTCGCTACCAATGTAGCAACTCCTTCTTTTCTGGTGACCTCACTCTCTCGCAGGAACACAACAATCCTTAAGGGAATTGTTATTTGGCTGCGACATTCTGTGAGGTGGAGGTACTTCCCCAGTAGGGCAGCTTACAAATACGATATACCCGACCTCTCTTACTAAACATATAGCGACGAGCTCGGTGGCGTAGCGGTCAATGACGCGGCTTCGACACCAACGCTCGTGGGTTCGATTCCCACATAGGACAAACATTTGTGTGCATGAACATGTCTGTTTGTCTTACTCTGGGTATTTTCTATGTATCATAAGTATGTATTTACAAAAAAAATATGTATTTACGTATGTTTATCAGTTGTCTAGTACCCATAACACAAGCTTCGCTTACTTTGGGGCTAGATGGCGCTGTGTAATTTGTCTGATAATATTTATTTATTATTTATTTATTATTATTATTATATACTATATTTTAACTATAGGCGTACGTGTAGATCCTATATCTATACATATATATGTAAAATGAATATCGGTTTATTTCCCTATGTCATCGCATCACGCGTGAACGGCTAGATCGATTTCGCTAATTCTCTTTTTGTCGTATTTGTTATTGTTAGGAGAAGGTTCTAATGAAAGAAAAAAAATAAGAAAATTGTGTGGGAAAAATTAGAAAATGTAAGAAAACTGAACCACTATACTTACTTTTCTAATGTCACTTTGTGGCGTTTGACAGAACTGTCAATCATTTGACAGCGTGCGCGATAGGAAGACAGGACAACGTCTGTCGGGCCAGCTAGTATATCATAAATTCAAGCATATATAATTTCTACCATTTCTACCATAGGCGGCATATGTTTGGTTTTCTTTATCAATATGCATTTTGAGACATATTTATACAATCGTAAATAATATTTGAATTTGTCGTATTTAATTTGGTTGTAAAAGAAAATTGCTAATTTATTTTATTTTAGTTAGAAAGTTGTTAATCAATTTGTCTGTATGTCTATTTGATCCGGTGATACTCCGAAAAGCCGGACCAATTTCGAAAGAACTATAGCTGTTATAATCCTCATTTACATAAAAATATTGTCGCTTAGAACAGCTAGGCCAATAGATATCTTTCAGCCAACTCAGACCCGTTAATAGATAATAAAGATTGTTTTTTACATTGTAAAATTCATTCCTAAAAGTTTGATGAAAATGAGTAATCTTTAGTAATAAGCTTGGCGCAAGTTATTTCCATGAATAATGAAATGCCTTATTTAAGCGAAAGCCATTTCAAATAAATACTGGTGCGTACAAATAAAAAAAACAGGAAAAAAGAAACTTTTTAACGTTATGGCATTTTGTTTTAACAAGCGCGTTTTGCCGCTGCGGCGCCGGCAGAGCAATTAAAGATTATAACCTCGTATTTGCATAATATTGGGGTGTGTAATAGAAATTTGTACGAAAAGGCAAAATATGAAATGAGTGCGGCTAAACATTTCGTTGGCTATTTAGCCAGATTGTTACGGTTTCAACTGAGACCCACATTTTTGCCTGCAGTTTTGGAGAAACATCATAATGTGAGCTCTGTCAACATCTAAATCAACATATAAATATTATCTATGTATGTTTATGAGTTTATGTATCTATGTAAGTATATGTGTGTACATATATTAAATTTTAAAATTATGCATAAAAATACATTAAATCAATAAAAAACCATTACGCACACTACAATATATTCGATATACACACGCATATTATATACACTTCGGTCGAATTTCGAAAAGTTGGCTACCACTAGTAATTATTATGCTGCATAGGTTTAGTAAGTTTCCTGAGAATATTATGATATTAACGGTAGATATGTATTGTAATGTTGTAATAAATTGAAATGAAGGAGATGCTGCGTTGGCAGCGGGAGTGGCGGCTCGCGAGCGATATTTCATGTTGCGAGCGTTAATATGGCTACGGTAGCCGCTTCACATCAGGCCGGCCGTATGCTTGTCTGCCACCCGACGTAGTATAAAAAAAAAAGTAAGATAATTGACTACTCTTAAATAATATTCTGCACGTAATTTATAAATAACGACACGATAACAGTCAATGCCTATTTAACTCCAATGAAAATACGGTTTCCTATTCAGAAAAACCATTTCACCAAACGAGTTAGTGTCGCGGCCACTCGCTTAATTTACCGGGGCTCTGAAAAAGGACTAATACTTACCCATAATTTGGCAAAAATCCTTAAGAGTGCTTGAAAATGTGAGACGGCTGTCTCGAGCACACGTACTAAAAGTTTGTAAGAGCGGCGTCCCGAGGAGAAATCTCCTCGGAAGTCGAAGATTTATGGGGGTAGTTACCGTGACGCAGGTATTTTCGCTCCCTCCGTGAAGGAGGGACTGACCAATGCCTCGGCGCATTTTTCTACCATGTTTTTTTCCTTAGAGACGTTCTTAATCACAAGGACGTGCTAAATAAACGTTGGAAAAAATGTGTTTTTCTCCAGCTACTGAAATAGTTGAAATAAATTGTCACAGATCAGTAGGATATACAGTCGTAGTGAGCTTATGAGTATATTACAATAGTTGAAACAACAATTGTGAATCCATTTAAAAAAAAACTATTATAACCATTTTATAATCTACTGACTTCTGTTAGCAAACCATTGCATGCGTGTAAGACTTACAGGGATTGAACCCGCGACCCTCAGTGTTAGCCTTTCGACCACTCGATCATGCCCGGAAAAGCATTTCATATGTTTTTATGTGCCAAAATTCATACAAATTCAGTCAGGATTAAGTCATAAAGTGCACACGTGCAAAGCCAGGGTGACCCGCCCCGGCTTTGCACGCGTGCACTGTATATATTTTTGTACTTATAATATGCACGTATTATATAAATTTTCTTTTTGTATCGCTATGTCTAGTGATGAAAACCGTATTAAAATCCGTTGCGTAAGAGATTGACGGCGGGAAACGACTTTGTTTTATACTACGAGTATATAGAGATTTATTAGCGGAATAAATTTGTGATGTTTGCAGAGAATTACTAATAAAATAACAAGTCAAATTAAATTTTTCAAAGCGCGAGTTGTTATAAACATCAGTGAAAAATAGATAACTGAGGTTTATAAGACCAGTTTATTTGGCGGTTGGGCCCCCACGGGGCCCAACCGCCAAAGCTAAAGTAGATTACCATCAGTTTTCTTTATTTAAAAAAATTGTCTTAGGTTAATAAAGTTATTGACAAACATCTTCAGCTTAGTCGGTATAGCTCAGGTTTCTACCAACTGAGCTAAACATAATTAGCAACAACCTATGGAGTAGTTTGTTTTTCGCATTCAAAAATTCCGATGATAATCGACTTCAGCTTCGTTAGGGCCCCAGATGTAATTAAGAGTTCTCACATGTTGATTTCATTTTCCTTATTGATTGAGAGAAAGCAATCAATTTTGGTGGCAGGTTAGCAGTTGATTCGCGGGCTTAGAGTATCAACAATATGTGTGGAAAGTTCGATGCGGCCGGCACCGCGGCGGCGCAGCGGGCGGCGACGGTGGGGCTTACCGGTCTAGATAAACTTAAATGAAGTAAACATTGCTACTTATTTACAGTTATGTTTAGACGTTATGAGGTTTCTATAAGGCGATCATCCGGCTTTAATATCCTCTTCACCTAACAAAATATGTGGATCTTTTATTTATGTAGTTGTTATTTTCTTTCTTAATGTCATCAGTATAGTTTTGCAACGTTGGTAATTTCAAAAGTCTTATAAAATATTAACTTTCGCCTGCAACTTCATTCGCGCATATCTAGGTGAGACTTTTCAAATATAGTTTTGTATATATGCACTCCTACACGGTTGGCATTGATGGCTATTGTTTTAATTATTCTTAATACATATGTATGCTGTATCGCTGTATGTTCTCATACGTTGTATATTTGTGTGCAAATTATGTTAAATGTACACTACAAAACAACAAGAGTTTTTTTGTAGTGTGGTCTATAATAAATGTTCTATCTATTTATCCATTTCACACATTTAAACTGACAGAAATATTCTTACTAAATTACACAATTGTAGTCTGTCAAAAAGTGGAATTGTGCTTCTTATATTCTACTAATATTGTAAATGTGAAATTTTGTGAGGATGTATAGAAGTATAAATGAATCTTTATTTCTTTTTCACAGTTAAACTGATCGGATTTGGATGAAATTTGCCATGCATATAGAATATGTTCTGGATTGATACGTATTGTGTTCATGCGGGACAAAACCTAAGGTAAAAGTAGTAAGTTTATAGATAATGTCTATCGATATGAATCATCAATGCACCATCAAAGCAAAACAACATGCGAATTTGCCGAAATTCTGTTAAATATCCATTACAAAATAGTAGATGGAATATTTAACGCAAATTCGCATGTTGTTTTGCTCCTAAGCAAGTTACAAGCTCAAATTGAAAATTTAATTACTCAAACATTAGATTACTATGCGGATGAATTTTTAGGAAAATAAAGATTCAAAAGTGCGGAACGTACAGTACTCGTTTGTGAACTGGTTTATTAAATTTTAACTCGGATAATAAGGTTACCCTCGGTTGAAGGAGCACGGAATCAGACTGGCTGCAGGCCAGCGCTCCGCAGCCAGGATTTAGATGTCTACGGCTGCTCGTACTCGTACATGCGATATCGGATCTCGGTTTCCGTTCCATATATCTGAACAATACGATCTGTTAAAATGAAACAACAATGGAACATTTGTTTCATTATTTGATTCTAGTGTACAAGTTTTATTGATGCGTTTAACGGTGCATCCGCATTTTTATGTCTTAGTAAATAAGGATGTGAAACGGAATTTGGCGGGAATAGCATACGGGATATTTGGGATAAATCGTTTTACTGATACTTTTTTCTATTACTGAGTAATCCATAGTTTGATTCATAGTAGGTTTGTATGTACGGGTGATGTGTATACAGCTGAAGATAAAATTCAGCATATGTTAAAAATATTCTGGTTAAGCATGTATACCGGACCATGTACCATATTACCGCAGCAACTAATCACGTGTGTAGTTGTTAAATAGGATAAGTTACGACGACATTAACAATAATTAATATGTCGTTTTGAGTCAAGAGAGATAGAAAGAAATCTCGGCTAATCGGCTAATTAGGTTCTAAGGAAAGTCTAGTCAATCACCGCTATTATCATTATCAGCCTGTATCTACGCACTGCTGGATATGGCCTATATCCAATTCCTTCCCCAATGCTTTCTACCAAATACTTATCTCATCTAGCCACCACATCCGATGATCAATTCTCGTAATTATTTTACGATCGCAGAACAAAAGTTGACCGAATCGAGATTGAATTGTGAATTGACTGAAAATTATATACCGACTTGACTTCAATCATTAATTATTGTCAATTCTAATTGTTAGCAAAATAACATTCTTAGTTTCTGTAATTTTTGAATATATTTCGATATGATCCCACTGACATTAGAATTTTATGTTTCATATTGTGATACAAGAATACCCAATTTGACATTTGTGAGATCGTGACTGGACCCACAGTATAAGTAATTGTACTAACGTACTGGATCGGAACTGAATTTTGACTATATTTTAATTACGAGAATTGCCCCTCTGGTTTAACAAGGAAAACATATTATCTTGATTCATTAATTAGCTACTTAAGTACGCATACGTTGACTAGTATTTAAAATTACCCTATGTCATTGTTAATATGCGTAAAAGAAGGTCAACGGGAAGGTGAATTTAAGTAAATCTTCTTTTTGAAATTAATTACTCTTTAATGTTAGTTTCATAACTTCAAATTCAATGGAAAGTCATATTGCAGCTTATACTGTCTGCCACAGTGCTCTACCATGCATGCTCACTGTGTAATTAAATTGTTTTACGATATTGAATAAAGGAGAATAAATGATAGGTTATCGGAATAATGGCAAGCAGGCTGGACTGGTGCCAGAACTACACAATACATGGCCGGCTGCCTGCAAGAATTGCGCATTTTGTCTTCATTATGACTACCACTTTTCGGGCTATCATACTCTACTAGACGAGTCTCGTATTCGTGGAAGTGATATCGTACATGCGGTGGCCAAAAAGGGCCATAGATCGAACCCATCATTTCTTATTTATGTGATAACTAGCTGACCCGGCGAACTTCGTACTAACATATTTTTAAGTTAATTTTTCCGATAAGTTATAAAACTATCCTATCTCTCAAGTTAGATCAAACTGCACACACTGTACAAAATTTTATTAAAATCGGTTCAGTAGTTTAGGATTCCATCGCAGACAAACAACGTGACCCGAAATTGTTACATATTAATATTATATTATTATCTACTATGCCACTTCTGGGATCTGCAAGAAGTTGGAAACATTGGCCTCCGTCAACCCGCAGTTGAGCAGCTGCAGCGTGGTGGAGTATGATCTAAACCCCTTCGATTGAGGGGAGGCCCGTATCCCTACAGTGGGATGAATATGGGCAGATGGCGATGCCGATGCCGATGCATCATTAGAGCGGTTAAAGCAAACCAAGCCGACCCACAGCCGGTTGACTTCGTAGTTAAGTATAACCAGCGTTGCTCGATGTCCCACATTTGGCGGGACAACCGCTTTTTTAGCTTAAATTATAATGTCCGGCGCGGGACACTATTATGTCCCGCTTTTAGCGGTGGACGCAGAAATGATGATTTAGTTAATTTTTTTTAAATCCTATTTTATACTAGCATTGAAATTGATTTTGATCTTTTTATTGTAGACGCTCGTGTCATATGCATATGCACATATCCATACATTGTATTAAAAAAAGGATATGATAATGTACCTCTATTTTATGTCCCGCTTTTTTCAAACGAATGCCACTTTTTTTACTTTGAAATGTTTCAAATCCCCCTTTGATCAAAAATATATCTGGCAATGCCGAGTATAAAACACACGCGGGGATATTTTTTTACATTTAAAAGAAATGTTCACAAATAACAATAATTTCGATTCTGTTTGCCAGAAACAATTCGGTAATAAATAGATTTTGGTAACCGTCATTACATTCGATCAATAAAATAACCAATTCATAATGGCCGGCATATCACTGCCTGTAAGCAAGTAATCGATCTTTGTATGTAAGTATTCGTACTGTATATGTATGCATATACGCGGCTTCGCCCGCGTAGTCCAGGGGATCTGCCATTAATTTGTGCATATTTTTTTTGTGTTGTAATTTTTTTACTTCGTGGGATAAAAAGTAGTACCAATATGTACAAATTTTAATGATGATCTCGGATAAACTATATAAAAAAAAACATGTTAATCCGATTGTTACTTTCGACGTGAAAGAAGGACAAACAATTAGACTTTCACATTTATAATAATATTAGTATGTATAATTCGCCTTAATCCAACAAACAATGTATAAATTATATTTATGAGTGCATAAAATTACAGGTTCACCTTTAACGCACATCAAGCCGTATAAACGCGCAAAATCTGCCGGCTGACTCGACCCACTCATTACATATTCCGTTTCGGCGAGCGAATATTTCGACAACAAACATTATGGTAATTTGGCCTCATAACGATCCATTTTACACCTGTTTACGGAACGAGCTGCCTAAGCTCAGGAGACGGTTTTCATCGGTGACGAAAATAGACTATGTAGGTATGTTACAATTTAATCGTTTCTAATTGCATGTATTCTATTTAGTTGTACCTGCTGATCCCTTGAGGTAGAGATTCGTCTGTAGTTCCAAAATTGGTAGTATTATATAAATACGTACTTAACATTTAGTAAGGTGCCTTAATTTTATATCCGATAAGTACATACGTATAATTATACCGCTTATTTTGAATGTCGAATGTCTGCCATTGGTGTTGAAAATTTATAATGGGTAAGTAATAAACCGAGCATTTAAAATTATAAAAATTGAAGATGATATAAACATACAAAACCTAATCTAATCTAGTATTCGTGTCGCCAATGATATTATAAATACTATTGATATGCCCCAAGCATCAAAAACATCAAAAACGTACACTCGAAAGTGAGGTAATTGTCTTACCTCGCAATTAGTTCCCAAAAGCAAGTCGACGAAACTGACGTTTATGACAGTTGATTAAAATAGGGTAAAGGTGTCGTTTAGTGTAATTACAAGAATGCACGATTTATAAATTTATAATATTAAAGTAAATAAAGCCCAAGGGATCACTGTCACACAATAATATTTCATGTTAACGCGTATTTTAGGTTAATGTCATATTTTTGCAGGAAAAAAAGACCCCTTGCGCCGTGTACGTACTCAGCTAGGGGAAGAGAAAGCAAAAAATATTGGAATTGGTCAATAAGGTTGTCTTCCTTGGTATAACATTAGACTCAATGGGGCCCACATATAGAAACGTTATCAGGTAGACTCAGCTCAGCAGCTTACGCCGTAATGAAAATACGTCAACTGACTGATGTTGACACTGCGCGTTTAGTTTCTTTTAGCTATTTTCACAGCATTATGTCATATGGTTTATTGCTTTGGAGTAGTGCTGCGGATGTAGACTCAATTTTTGTGCTCCAGAAGCGAGCTATCCGTGCTATTTATATGATGAGTCCCAGGGAGACACTGAGAAATAAATTTAAAGAGATAAATATTATGACATTACATTCTCAATATATTTATTAAAATCTTATTTACGTTCATAAAAATCAAACTAAATCAAAAAGGAAAAACAGTGATCTCCATCAATAAAATTTATGAAATAAAAACAAACTCGCTGTGCATATTACTAGGCTCCATAAAATCTCTAACTCGTTCCCAGGTCAATGTATACGCTTCTACAATAAATGATAGTGAGTATTGTACACCTAATTTTGGAGTTTAGGCAGAATGTTAGATTGTTTAAAATAAGGTATTTTAATATTGTTCACAATTCCAAAATTCAAATCTTAGTTGTGTGAACGAAATTGCTTTCGATCAAATCAATCAATTTCGATTCAAACAATTAAGATTTGAATTTAGGAATTGTCAAATACATCAAAGCACTGAATCATTATCGCGTGTTTGTTTCTTGTACGTTACTACGCTAGATTTTGTCTATGTAAAGATTATTGTATATTTTTCTTTTATATTGTGAACCGCAGTCAACTTTTGAAACGTAGACATTTGAATTTTTCAAAGGATGACGGGTACCTAGAGAATCGTTTTTGCACTATTCCGCGCTTTTTAAAAAAAATAAAGAATAAAAATTAAATAAACCAATTTAAATACATGGGAGTTGGTAGTTGGTAGTGTTTTGACAGTTTTCTCTATAATAGGTAAGCTACAACTTTTTAACTAAAACGTTTTCGGCACGTTTTCTTTACTTTTTTCCAATAATCTATATCATATCTATATCATATCTTTTTGTCTGCCCATATGTATACGAAGAAATAATAATAATTATCTCCAAGTTGCGACACTAGACCTGTAGATATTAACCCCGTAAAGTAAATAAAAGAGTAACATGTTTTATTTAGGTTAAATTTAGTCAACTGCGAGTACTTGGTCAAAATTTTGAATTAACATAATTGTGTTCTATTCGGAAAGTCACAGCAAATTTATGTATTTATGCAAGCAACACAGAAATAACTTGAAACTGTTTGAAACCACGGTAGTTGCCGAGAAGGCAGGTAAGAAGTCGGTTTGAATAGAAACCATATCATCTTGGATATAAAGTCTATTATAACCTCGATCAAAATCAAGTTAGTGCTCATGAATACATCAAAGGCAATTCAGGTGACACGGAAAGCGCATCGTCGTGTGCCGGACGATCAGTGGCCATACCTAATACTAACTAGGAAATATTGATAGGCATGACTTTGGAGTGTAGTTATTCTCTATTATTGAACAAGATTTATAGGTATTCAGTATGCGAGATGTATTATATAAAGAGTTTATTAGCTATAATATTTTATATATAGACGGCCCATAGACGATCATCATGATGGTAAAAATTGGCCACGAAGCGAGAAGCGAAATGAAGAAAGAAAAAGAACGTGAACGCACAGGAAGGCATTTTATCTGCAACTTTTTGATTAGCGCTAATTTTGACACGACGATAAGTGGTGCGAGACCACAGATAACATAATACTTGTAGGATTGAGCGAATGTAGGGCAATTACCTTACTTTCTTCTCGCCCCAATGGAGACAGGTAGTACAACGCATCTATTGGTTAAAATGTCTTAGTTTAAATAAGTGTTCACAGTGGCAAATAAAGAATTTTCATCTCATTTCACTGCGTTGCCTCACAGTTTCATATCCATCATCTTTGGTTCCAAAGATAACCTTGCCTTTTGTACATCTCGCTAATTATCAAACTAGGTACAGCAATATATAGCTGTGGTTTCCGGCAGACTAGAATAGAATCACTCCGTCTCTTCCCGTGGTTGTCGTACATGGCGACTAAGGGAAATACATTACCAAACATAGATCAGGCCTCCCCAACCCGTTTGGCCAGCGTGGGGAGTGTAGGCCAGATCCTCCTTCCGTCTAGGACGGACGAGAGAGGGTCGTGCTCCTGTAGTGGAGACTAAAATGGACCTGATGATGATGATATTATTAATTACAATTTTCGGAAACATGACTGTTATGGACATAGTTGGTAGTACTACTTATTAATACAATTACTTACCTCTGACTTACTACTTACTACTATACTAATACTACTACTATACTAGCTTACCCTCTGAGTGCTTACCAAATTTTCATTAATAATGAGTCGCTCATTGTAGCTTATATAATTAATATGCTGTACTAAAAAAATTACAGCCGTCCAAAATGATAAAGTGGCTGATTGATTTAATAATGTTTGCTAGCCATGATTTGCTGATCAATTATCTATTTCTGCTGATAGATTATATTTGTCTGCTCACAAAAATATGAATACTATGCTAACCCTTTAAATAACACCCATATTTATTTAGGGGTTGCCCAACTGGAGAAGTATCTCCATCTTACAGGCGACCGACCGCATTTACGAGTAGGTATAATGATTTTGTAGCGAGATGCCTACTATCGGCCTTGGTTGACTGTTTCACGTTTTCATACAATTAGTAGCATAACGACTGCTTCAGTAAACCTCCAAACACGTAGTCGCACTATGCCTACTTTTTCGTTTGGGATGGCGGCGGTCGATGCATATCACTTTATGTATTAGTGGCGGTATTTTTAAGTTTCGAGAACCTTCGATGGTGGTTTGGAGTGGGGATTCGTGGAGACAACAAAACCGGTCCGCCAAGAGAATCGACCTTTTTTCCTGGTCGAAGCGTCTCTCCAACCAAAAGCACCCAATTCGTACGTCGCGCATTTGCGGTTCCACGCCTAAGCTGGAGATTCCCCATCGCATTGGTAAGCGAATTCCTGAAGCGGTTCGTTCGTCGTCATCTTGTAATCGTCTTACTGAAGACCTGCGTTCGTTTCACTTCGTCACCTCTACGAAGGCTTTGGGAGTCCGGGAAGCCCCCGGCGCGTGCGACTACGTGTTTGGAAGTTTTCTGAAGCAGTCGTTATGCTACTAATTGTATGAAAACGTAAAACAGTCAACCAAGGCCGATAGTAGGCATGTCGCTACTTTCGTATAATGTCACAGCACGAAGTAAATATTAAGTAATCTGGGCCGTAGCGAAATAAGTATATAGAATTCATTTTTTTTTTAATTAAACTGATTTAATCAGATTAGTTTTCTTTTTTATAATTATTAATTCATGATAATTTCTTAACTGTTTATTTAATAACGAGAATCTAATGTTAACAAAGTACAAAAAGTTTTTTATATTAGTTTTTTTTTATATTAGAGGAATAGTTATTCCTCACTGCGCTTCCTCGCTGAATCGCAGTGCTGACTTTTTGAGCAAAAATTTCTTAATTTATGATATTACATAATGTATGTACCAACCGACGTAAACCGTAAACGGTTTATCCGCGGTTAACTCTACTTAACTGTAACGAACAACTCAGCAAAGAGTTGTTCGTTACAGTTAAGTAGAGTTCCTTTAATATTAATTTAACAAGTTTTTGACTTTGAACACCTTGAAGTGCAGTCAGCTTTGATATCAAGGTGTTAGGATATTAATTTAAATTAGATGGGAGAACATACTGCCACGTCCTTTTCCCGTGTACATTATTGTACGACGGTTCTTAACTATGTTAAGAAAAAATCGAATACAAAAATAAACGCAATAACGTTTTTACAATTTTTTATTCGCAGCTGCAATAAATTTCATTTTTTTTTATACTACGTCGGGTGGAAGACAAGCATACGGCCCGCCTGATGTAAAGCGGTTACCGTAGCCATATTAACGCTCGCAACATAAAATATCGCTCGCGCGCCGCCACCCCTACTGCCAACGCAGCATCTCCTTCCTTTCTGGTGTGAGGTCACCTCACGCGCAGGAACACAACAATTCTCAAGGGAATTGTTATTTGGCTGCGGTATTCTGTGAGGTGGAGGTACATTCCCCAGACGGGTAGCTTACAATTATGCTCCCTACCTCTCTTTTCGCCAGAGCTTCGTTTGTCAGTGAGCAGGGTGTACCGCGTGCATGTGAAGTTGGCTTTGGTTCAAAGATGTTGATGAGCCACTTACACCCTAAAGCTTTGCATAACGCCATTGTTTATTCTCAGTCTAATTATTTATTGAACTTTGATGGTATACCAACAAAATTCTGAAGAAAAATTAATTTAAAGTATCAATAATATATTGACGAGGCACTAGCGAGGGCGCCCTTTGTGCGGGCACGACTATACTCGTATTATGACCACTTGTCAGTCTGAGCTTTAACTGCAGCTTTTAACCAAGTCAGTTTAACCGTTAAATTGTTGCTGACGTTTAGAAAAACGACACACATTTTTACGACTAGAAAAAATCGCTTTGAAATTTTATACAGGTCCAGTAAAAGGGCTTTAGTATGTAACACACGTCAAATGATGTTCCGTGAGCGATTTTATGTTATGTCACACCCGGCCACTCCACACAAATGTCGTGTCGTTTACTACTATATATAAACAATGGCGTTATGCAGAGCGTGAATGAGCGTGTATGCGTGCGGCGGCGCTATAGAAACTGTTCCAGATTCGTCCCAGAGGGGAGGTAAGGTCGACACGAGAGAGCGGCACAGATTGGCCATGCTGAACATTGTACTATTATTTATACCGTAGTTATGGTTATAACAGATGTGTACATAGGAAATATATTTTTTAATTTGGATGTTATTTTTTACTCCTAATATGTAGTTATGGGGAAATGTATTTTTACTCGTTTAAGAAAAAGTTTTTAGAAATTCTACCACAGACGTAGCTGTTATTATTAGGCAGCCGGGAATGATAACTTAACGTGCCCTCCGAAGCATCGAGAAGCTGAAAATAAATAAACCTATGCATAGATAGTCTATATGTACCTATACTTATGCTCTAAATTGCGATTAAAATGGCTTTTCTACAGCACTACGTTTTAAAATTTCTTAATAATATTATTGTTATACAGATATCTGTAATACATGGGTCAACGATCATTTGATAGGCGTGCGCGATGATATGAGTCCAACACGTGGAGGCCCTTTAGAGAAGTTTAATGTCATGTTTAACGTTAATATTATTGTCATTATAATAAATGTTAGCCACTAAAAGTACATAAGTAGAAGTGACCATAACTATAAATTAAATTACACAAGAAATAAAACACAACAGTATAGCAATTTCACTAATCGTCGTAGTTTGTACACGTCATGTAGATGCGTGTACTTTTTAATTCGTGCCGGCAACTCGAGACACAGATGGATATCTAGATAGCTAGAAGCTAGAGACACTGCACACACTCTTCTGATTTGAGGAAGAGTGACAAGCACTCATTGCGGCGCCCTGCGGCGCCCGACGCCACTCCACCGCGCCCTATTGTTGACTTTACATCTTAGCTACAACAATGTGTACAGTCATGTTGCAGTCACTGAGATGTATGGATAAATGTGAAATATCCAGAATGTTTTTTTTATACTACGTCGGGTGGCACACAAGCACACGGCCCCTCTTATGGGAAGCGGGTACCGTAGCCATATTAACGATTGCAACAAGCAAAATCGCTTGTGCGTAGGCGACGCACAAGCGATTTTGCTTGTTGCAATCGTAATAGGCAAGCGGAGGCGCACAACGACCCTCAAGGGAATTGTTATTTGGCTGCGGTATTCTGTGAGGTGGAGGTACTTCTCCAGTCGAGTAGGGTGCACCACGTGCAGGTGAAGTTTGCTTTGGCTCTATAGATCGTGGTAAGCTTCTTACACCCGAAATATTTTTATAAATTGAAAATTTCTTTAGGCCTGTTGAAAACTTTAATTTATGGCTAGTAAATAAAACTGAGCCGTCACGCTCGGTAACGGCTCTGTAACGCGTCACGGTTCACATGTTCTTCTTGTTCTTAGTAGTATACTCTTGACTGTGCTTGACAGAGAGATCATGATAATGGATCGTTCTTCTCGCCTATGGCTGCTGCTTTGGATGGCAGTGGAGGTGGCGGCGAGCGGTGAGCGAGCGACAACATTACAAGTGTCTATACACTACTGTGCTTATGCTTGTCTGTCACCCGTTGGAGTATTAAAAAAAAAAGTGCCAGCCGTTTATGTCAATGACGAATTTTTTAATGTGACTGCGGTATTTGTGTATCTCTGTATTCTCAAGTATCTAGTAGCAGTAGTAGCACTTCGCTATATACTTTCTTTAACCGATTTTGTTCTTCGAGTGTTCTCCTCGAGTTACAGTGTTGTTGTTCGAGTGTGATTAAGTATATATCTTTTGTATGCCAAACAGCCGAGGAACTCGATGGCTTCGTCGTCGCGTCTAATCGAACACGGAAGTTAAGTTACGTTCTTGTTATTACCCTATCCATGGACTTAGTTATCTTTAGCTCCAGTGTGTTTCCGAGGGCACGAAAGCCCTCGGTCCCGACTGTCGTCATTAGATGAAAGTCGTTAAGCCAAGTCAGTATGCCAAATTCCGCCAACCCGCAATTTGGCACCGTAGTGGAGTATTTTCTAAACCTTTTCGATTGGGGGGAAATCGTAGTGGGAATAAATAAGTACAAGCATACGGCCTCTCGTGTATAAAGCTTATATTATAGACGCTTGCAGTACAAGGAGTATTGCTTGATGTCCTCACAGTGCTAACATAGCATTTCCTCACGAATGACTGATGACCTCCCCCTTCCTAAGAACACTTTTGGTATTTTTATTTGAGTGTGGACTGCTATGTAGTGGAGGCACTTCCCCAGCTCTGCTGTTTTTTCGCCTGAGCCTTATTCACTAGTGTGTAGCGTGTACCCCGTGCAAGTTAGGTCGGTTTTTGCTTTATAGATGACATGAGTAATTTACACCCCAGAGCAAAATTTGCAAGTACTTAAATAAAAAAATAAAAACACAAAATACGGAGTGTAAACATTTGAATCCGAGGTCGCCAGTGCGATCCCCGCACATGACAAACATTTGTGTGCAGGAACATATGTGTTTTTGTCTTGATCTGGGTGTTATCTATGTTTTGTTTTTTTTTGATACTTTTTTTTGTAAATATATATGTATTTACAAAAAAAAAGTATCTAAATATAGTATCAGTTATCTAGTAGCCAAAGTACAAATTTTATTTAGTTTGGGACTAGATGGTAGTGTGTAATTTGTCCAGGTATATTTTATTTATTTTAATGAAGCCATAAACAAATATTATGATATAATATACGGTAGGTCAAAAGAATAATTACTCCGACGATGGTAAGGATAATAGTGGTTTACTCGTCAAGTTCCGGATTCAATTTCCGGCGCAGAGAACTATGTTAGCTTTCAGTACTTTAAGCTTTATGAGAATGTTATCGCTGTAATAAACTGTCAGATACCATACCACTGTGTTTAGTGGTTCTATAATTGCGATGTTTGTAATACCACGATGGGAATTACAATTAGTATACAATATATTGAAATAAAGGAAGGTAAATTAATGAGAATAAAATACAGTGTACCTACTGTAGAAGGTAAAACCAAGAATATGGAAACAAAAAAGAAATGGTTTTTCGACATCTAGAAAACCATCCGTTACCTCGAAAGTATGAATAAATAAGTATTTGTACTCCTACAAAATTATTCAGATTTTTTCGAATCCTTAAATTCTAAGAGAAATTTAAATGTTGTTTGTGGATAGGTAAGCTGTAAGGTAATCTGAAAATGTGCCGTTCTGTCTGAGGAATAGTCTGGGCAATGCAGGGTATTGCAAATAGTAGCTATAGTGATTTATTTTGTAACTTATTTTGACTTATTTTGTAGGTACTTGTTTATTGTATAACAAACAAGTGACATGTTTAATTATTGAAAGTTCTAGATTATAAGCTAAAATTCAAATACAATTGTAATATTGTCCTGTGAACAAATAAATGAAATGAAGCAAATTAGTCAGCGTATAAATAAAAAGAAAAAAATAACAACAATATAGTCTAAAATTCGAATGGTATATAAATTATTCAAAATCCCAGTGTGCCGAATTTTAAATTTGTACGTGAATCGCATTAATCCACATTAATTGCTTTCTGTGCAGTGACAGGCAGACGGATAACGGATGACTAACAGACGAAAAACTAAAACCTGTAAAGGATCGCTCACATGCCTGTGAAGTGAGCAGTCCTTTGTTTGGTTGGTTTTTTTCTCTATAGGGATAGCTAAAGCGTAGCTATCCCTAAAAAGAAAAAAGCCGAAAGAGAATTAAAATTCGAAATTCCAGCTTTGAAACAAATTTATACCGAGTTGTACAGTTCGCTGTAAATTGACAATAAACTAACATGCAATGTATGGGAAATATCAATTTATACAAGTATAAATGAGTAAAATATTTGAATGGCATAACATTCTGGTAAAACTAGAAATATATGTTACTGAAAAGGGTTGCAGTAAATGCTAAGATTTTCTAGTCATCATCATCATCATTTTCAGCCTGTATCTACCCACTGCTGTATCAACCGTTACCAGCTACTTTTTTGAGGTCGTCAGTCCATTTAGAGAGGGGGCGCCCTACGCTCCGTGGCCTCCGCTCTAGGACTTTCCTCGCCCATCTGCCATCGCTGACTCGGCAGATGTGGCCAGCCCACTCCCACTGGCAGATTTTCTAGTAAGATCTAGAATTTACCGAGACTTAATGATAAAAGCCTGAAGTGTTTTGTGATTTAGATGATTAATTTCGAAATTTTACTAATATTCACTCAATGTTAAATATGTCGACATATACAACAAATGTTAAATATCTCGGTAAGCTCTTGTTCGTTACTAGCAATGAGAAAACGTTACCTTATCGAAAAGTAACGCAAACCTCGATATTATATTTTACGTAATACCTGAGATAAAACCTAAAATATACTGAATGAGTAAGTACTAGTAAAGTGCGAAATTATCGATAACCACAGAACAGTTCGGACAAGTGCGACGAGCACCAATGCAAGCGGCCAATGTAGACGAGTGTTAGTAGAGGTGCCCACACGTTGGCCACTGTCAGTGTTAATTGTGCACTGAAACACTATGGACGTCGACATTGAAGTTACTGCAGCTTCGGTTATTTACTTAATCAGCATATATAACTATTATTATTTACCATTAGACTGGATAAATGTTAGGTTTAACAGGAAAACTATTAGGATTTACTGCAGTCCGGTCTTTTACAGTAACATAATATAGATATAGGTACATAATCATTATTATAAATATAACATTATTGCACAGAAATACTTTATTACCACAATACAAATCAAGTAATATATTACACAACGTATATAATGTTACTTCATAATATAAATAAGGACTATGTTAAAATATGATGTTCCCATATATTACATATATCTGTCAGTGTCCTTCGATAGCGTCGTTGCGCGCATGACTGTCTTATCGGACATGCAAGTTAAGCGACGTCGACCGTAGTCTGTCCATGGAGGGGTTTATTTATTTCGAGTTCTTCCATGCTTCATAGGCACGTTAAGCCGTCGGTCCCAGCTCTTGTCGTTATAGATGACAGTCGTTAAGCCAAGTCAGTGGCTTTTTGAAAACACTAGACCCCGCCAACTCGCAGTTGAGCAGCCTGGTGGAGTATAATCTCCACCACAAACCCTTTTGATTGAGGGCAAAACCGCATCCCAGCAGTGGGGTGAATAAGGGTTGACGGAAACGACGACGATATCTGTGTGTACAATATATCATAGAGATGTTACTTTTATTGTGCTTTCAGACTAGCGTTTTTTCTGCGCGTTTACATTTGTTTCGCGCTACAAAAAACCGAACCCACGCCGTATTCGCTAACGAACATATAAGAGCATCATCACGTTCTTACAAACGGGAATCTCGAGAAACGGTACCGGCGTATACGCCGAAATAAGCCCGTGTGCGTAACTTAGCTACCAATTCATTAGTCTAATTAGCGTTAGTTAGTAAGAGCTGCATGAGTGGCAAAAGCTTCGAAAAAACGAGCATATATATACGCTCGTATAGAACGTCACTCTGAAAGTTATTCAGTTTTGGCCAAAACATTTTACAGTAATTATCTTTAATACATCCCAAAACAATCCTTAACACATCCCGAAACAATCCTTAACATACATATAAACTAATATCTCTGGTTACAAAAATGAAACGGATTTGATCTACGAAAGTGGAAAAATAATTCTTCTCTGACAACTAGTTATCAAACAGCGAAAAATAATTCTTCTCTTGTAACTGGTTATGAAAGTTAAAGTAAGTAACCTAAGTGGAAGAAGGGTAATAAACTAAATTAAACGACCCATAATCACAATAAAACCAATTTACAACACAAACAAAACGGGTTACTTCCTTTGCCTTCAGAGAACAACAGATGGCGTTGATATCGATTGTTGGAACTGAAGCTCGGATTTGCATAACACGGGCCGGATCATCGGCTGTGATTGTTTCGATGCCAGTTACAGCCCCATGTAATTTGTAGGGATTCCGATGAATAAATGGTTTAGATTTATAAAACGTTTTCGTGAATTTTACATTTAGCTCCTTTATATTATAACTAACGTTGTGGTAGTCTGGGGCCCTACCGCAGAAGTTGAACCCTATTACCATCGGAATTTTTGTTCCAAAAATTGGTCTTAAGTTTAATTAATTGACAAACTTCTCCAGCTTAGACGGTAGAGCTCTAGGGTTTTTTCCAGCTGAGCTAAACATCATCATCATCAGGTAATTTTAGTCTCCACTATAGGAGCACGACCCTCTCTCGTCCGTCCCAGATAGAAGGAGGATTTGGCCTACACTCCCCACGCTGGCCAGACGGGTTGGGGAGGAGGGGGGAGCTAAACATAATTACCAACAATCTAAGCTGTAATGTCATTTTCGCATTAAAAAAAATCCGATGGTAATCGGCTTCAGTTTCGGCGGTAGGAGCCCTTTTCAAAAGACTTATATGAAGTAAGTTTTACCAGGACTCTTCAATTTACTAGAACTAGAAAAACCGGCCTGGCTTATCTCATTTTTTTTTAGGATTTTCCAATACTGTTACATATATTTATAAGCCATGACACAGATTACAAAAAGAAAAGAAAAAAAAAAAAACAAATGAGTACCTATTTTCAAGCGATGGTCCATCACCTATTTGGCAATTGATTTTTATAATTATACATTGTTTTATTTATAATAAAACTAGCGACCCGCCCCGGCTTCGCACGGGTGCAATGCTGATACTAAATGTACTACAGAAGGTCTTTGCGCTTTGTCCTATCCAGTCCTTCCCCAGTTATAGGCACACGCCGCCGGCTCCGCGGCCGGTACCGCCACAGCCGTTATGTCCCTGCATTTTAAATGTGTAATATCTTCTAAACTATTCATTTAAATTACATGCTGTAAAAGGGCCATATTGATCTATATTAAATGCGCAATGTATTTAAGGTACTTAATTGGATAAGGATTAATTCTGTATTGCTTAAAATCGCTTCGTAAATAAGGCATTATTTCTTGTAAAAAGCAAAGGATAAAATAACGGTTATTGTTTGTTACCACTAAGAGATAGACATATACCATCGCGAACTTTTTTGTAGACCATTTTAAGGTGAACAATACTGTACTACATTATTTTGATCTATCTCGTTGGGTTCAGCCAGCGTTTGCAATGAAAGAGCAAAAAAATGTGTTTATTTACGACATCACATTAGAAACCTCTAAATTATCAGTGTTTTTCTACTATGTTATGCATATATTATACATATAAACTTTCCAGTTGAATCACTCTATCTATTAAAAAAAACCGCATCATAATCCGTTGCGTAGTTTCAAAGATTTAAGCATACAAAGGGACATAGGGACAGAGAAAGCGACTTTGTTTTATACTATGTAGTGATTATGGAAAAACATATAATATAGTTTCCTTCCGCGGTTTGGTCATGAATACATACCATATTTTCATCATTATAAAAAGTATGTGGTCATTAGTTATGAAGAAATTAATAATTTAGAGTAGAGAGTGTTTACTAAGGAAGCTATAGAGTATTATTGTAAACGCGATAACGTTTTTTTGAATCCAGAGCGAAGCGAAGAATCTTAGAGTAGAACCCCGAGCGCAACTCGAGGGATTCAAAGTACGTCGCTCCAAGCTTTAAAATAGTGTTGCTCCCGAAGTGGACACTATACTTTTTATCACTCTCTATGAGAAAATAAATGCAACTATGAATATGTAAGAATAATACTTTCATTATCACCACTTGAGGAAGACTCACTCATTTTTAAAAAAAAACTAAATAAAATCCGAGTTTGAATATGTAATTTCGCGCGCTTTTTATTTTTTCACACTTTTTTTATTTGGCAAGCGCGCGGTTAAAATATTATAGAGCCTGTGACTTGTACTTACACATATAATGTTCGTGATTGATCTCTTTGATAATTGAAACTTTTACTAACTATATCCACATTCTTAATTCAAATCACTTTTAGTCTCTATGTATTATAACGCGTTTTAGACCATGTTAACGTAGATCAAATTAGCTCTTTACGAATAGAAAGAAAGGTATAGAAAATTTTGCTATAAATTATTTTAAAAGAACAATCACATTTAATATTGAGCCAGTCTTGCATGACATTTATTATAAAAAGTTCATATTATTTTCATCCACGTTCAGGGATTATTCACGAGCCCGCGCTGCGACCCCAGATGTCGACCAAACAAATAAAGGTTCCATTTGAAATGATCTCGTATGGTACAAAAGATCGCTTCATAACGGCGTCCCATCTATAAAGTAAAAAATGTAGCGATACTACAAAGTGGCCGCGTAAGCTTCATTCTGATAATACATCACCTCTTTGTTGGAAAAAATGCGTTAATATTTCGCGAGGAATTTCATTACTGCGAGCCTTGTTGGCTTTCAAATAAATAGGCATTTTATTGCTTTTCTTCTCTCTCGTTGTTCGATATTGTAGGGTTGAGATTAAACAATGCGTAAACAAAATATTTTGTTATTTAAGTAAATAGCCTCGAGTAGCGCGCGGAGCGAACGTTTCGCGTGAAAATTCGATGAAGTTACAAATTGAATGGGATGGTACAGACAGACGCCCACGACCTTAGTTCAGTTCGCCGTAGATATAACTTTGTGATACTAATAATAGCCACTGATAGATAATACATTCTTTTATATGAGGGGGGCAAGCGAGCACGGTATGGGGTCATTTTGCATTAACGATCCCAATATTCCTATCATGCTGAGATACGGGTCTTCCTCAACGGATAGAGTTTAGAGCGCAGTCCAACACGATACGAAGCCAGTATTTTGTGGACTTGGGGTAACGACTGTCTTCTAATAACAGCTGTGTCTTCCGAAGCACAGAAGAGCTTGAGATGAATAAACCCATACATGGACAGGCTACGGCCGACGTTGTTTTACTTGTCTGATCGATTAAACTGACACACACAGTGCCATAGAGCCATCGAGATTTTTAATGTATGTTCTTTGTTATTTTTATTTACAGTTATCAATTGTGGACCAAATACAACAACATTTTTTTTTAGAACAGGCTATATTCATCAAGTCAGAATCTAAGTAATAAAGAAATGGCAATCAAGGCAAATCAAGTAAAATCCTATACAGGAACGGATAGTGTGTATGGTAGCTTTTCAAAACTACCATAGCTATTCAAGCGTTTGCGTTTGGGAATTATTTATCGAATGCTGCTAAGCTGGAGATGAACTAACGCCTATCTTCAAATCGTTAAAGTACTGTAACGATTTGAAGATAGGCGAAAATACTATATTTTATCCATAGAAATCACTCGTATCGTAGTGTCTGGGACAGACGTGGGGTAAACCCTACGTTGTAGACTATCAGTACCAGATAGTAAACTAGCAGGGCCGTTCTTTGATTTACCTGCATACACGAAATATCGTGTAAGTATGTGCTATCGACCGTTGAAGAGTACCTCTGTCTGAACCTAATCGTGGATGTCGATTCAGGAGCCCTGGGGCTGAAGCCGATTCACATCGGATTATTTTAATGCAAATATCAAACTTCAACTTACGTTTATGGTACCTGTGTTAAGCTTAGCTGGTATATACCCTAGTAATCTATCGATTGAGCTGAAGATGTTTGTCAATAAGTTAAACGTAAGACCTATTCTCTTTGAATCAAAATATTCGATAGTAATCGGCTTCACGGCCCCTGGTAATGCTTGACAAAAAATGCTTTGTCATCAGTAGGATAGGAGGTAGTGGTTCTAATTTAGCTTGCAAGATTTATCATTAATTTAAAAAAAATATTAAAACATGTAATAAGTGATACCAACATACAATAAAAATAGTGAATCTTTAAATAATAAAAAAAAAACTGACTGCAATAGAGACGACGTGTCGTATCGTTATTTATACCTAAAAGCGTCCACTGCAATGAAAACTGTTCTGCGTGATGCGGAAAAGGTTTTGAATCACTACATAGTATAAAACAAAGTCGCTTTCTCTGTCCCTATGTCCCTATGTATGCTTAAATCTTTGAAACTACGCAACGGATTATGATGCGGTTTTTTTTAATAGATAGAGTGATTCAACTGGAAAGTTTATATGAATAATATATGCATAACATAGTAGAAAAACACTGATAATTTACAGGTTTCTAATGTGATGTCGTAAATAAACACATTTTTTTGCTCTTTCATTGCAAACGCTGGCTGAACCCAACGAGATAGATCAAAATAATGTAGTACAGTATTGTTCACCTTAAAATGGTCTACAAAAAAGTTCGCGATGGTATATGTCTATCTCTTAGTGGTAACACACAATAACCGTTATTTTATCCTTTGCTTTTTACAAGAAATAATGCCTTATTTACGAAGCGATTTTAAGCAATACAGAATTAATCCTTATCCAATTAAGTACCTTAAATACATTGCGCATTTAATATAGATCAATATGGCCCTTCACAGCATGTAATTTAACTGAATAGTTTAGAAGATATTACACATTTAAAATGCAGGGACATAACGGATGTGGCGGTACCGGCCGCGGAGCCGACGGCGTGTGCCTATAACTGGGGAAGGACTGGATAGGACAAAGCCCAAAGACCTTCTGTAGTACATTTAGTATCAGCATTGCACCCGTGCGAAGCCGGGGCGGGTCGCTAGTAATAAATAAATAAATATACTTGGATGAATTACACACGCCATGTAGTCCCAAACTAAGCTAAGTTTTATGGGTACTAACTGATATTATACTTAAATACCTACATTTTTTTTTGTAAATACATAGAAAACACCCAGACCTAGACTAACAGACATGATCATGCACAGAAATATTTGTTTTGTGCGGGGATCGAACCCACGACACGGGAGTCAAACAAAGTAGACATGATTAGCCATGCGACCACCCGGGTCGTCAAATTATTGCACTTTTAAAAAATAAATTTTATAAGTATTGTAGACTTAAATGTATAAAAATCATTTACAATGCAGAATTTCTTGTTTAGTTTCGGAAAATCCTATCTAACAATGAATGCCTCTGCAATTTAAGTGTAAAAAAGCTCTCGTGTGGTATATGTGAAAATTGTACCCGAGGGAGTGTAAGAAGAGGGGTGAAAATGAGAAATGCAAATAGGTTGTTGAGCTCTCCCCGTTCAGAATAAGCCTATGAACGCTTGACAAATAGTATTATGCCACGATTGTGCCGTCGCGTCGCTAGGGAAATAAAATAACTGGAATTATTAACCGACGATTAAATTATGTCATATCCGCCGCCGTCAATATGTCTATTTAAAATCTTTAAAGGTAGAGAGTTTATTTAAACGTCATTTATCGAGATTTGTGCACGTTGGGTGCTGTATTTCGTGAACATTTAATTTCCTGTCTTATGAATAGGTTGAGTACACTGCGTTACGAAAACGCCAGAAGAGCGGAAATCGAAGCGCGCGACTGAATAGCTCAATAGTACGCGAAAAACTAGTTAAATACGCGCACATAGGTAAACTTAATATTGAATAAGGATGCTAAACGGATGCAATAATTTGCGAGAGAGGATGGGCCCAATGAACCAATATGTAAACCGGGTCGACGCGATATCGGCGTAGATTTATGGCATTTCGTCGATGGGTGGTGCACGATATATAGAGGGTCGGGTACTGTACTTCCTCTGCAATCCATTTTACTTCATACTTCTTTCAACGGAGAAATTCAGAGAGGAAATATTCCTTTGATGTGTAAATATTTCAAAAATAAAGTAAACTACCTAATTTGAAATATTTTATGATAAATTTTAAAGTCAAGTAAAAGATATAGATTATTTTCCAGAATTAAAAATTTATTCGATAGGTACAAGTATTTTCAAGATAAAAAAAACGGCCAAGTGCGAGTTGGACTCGCGCACGAAGGGTTCCGTACCATTATCTATAAAAACAGAAAAAAAAAATAGGTTTGTTGTATGGGAGCCCCCCCTTAAATATTTGTTTTATTTCTATTTAATAATTTATGTTTAAAGTGAATATATAACTTAATATTATGTAAGTATTTCAAGCGTCTACCTATTGCCATTATCAATTGCGAGCAAAAACGAGCAAATAAATCACGTTTGTTGTATGGGGGCTCCCATACAACAAACGTGATTTATTTTATTCTGTGTTTTAGTATTTGTTGTTATAGCGGCAACAGAAATACATGATCTGTGAAAATTTCAACTGTCTAACTATCACGGTTCATGAGATACAGCCTGGTGACAGACGGACGGACGGACAGCGGAGCCTTAGTAATAGGGTTCCTTTTTACCCTTTGGGTACGGAACCCTAAAAAAGGAATGTAATAGAGATGGAGCAGGTAGATAGGTAGGTAGGGTGATCTCGTTAGGTTGATAAGCATTTCAGTGTGTAATAGGCTCACCAGCTTCTTTAGAGCCTGATCCAACCTCATCTGCACGTGTTACACCTTTTTGAGGAACTAACGAGGCTCTGGCGCAAAGAGAGATACGACAGCGTAACTATAAGCTGCCCTACTGGGGAAGTACCTAAACCTCACAGAATAGCGCAGCCAAATGACGATTCTCTTCAGCATCGTTGTGCTCCTGTGAGTGAGTGAGGTCAGCAGGAAGGAAGGAGCTGCGTTGGCAGCGGGGGTGGCAACGATATTTTATTAATATGGATATGGTAACCGCTTAACATCAGTTCCGTACGCTTGTTTGCTACCCCACGTAGTATAAAATAAAGGCATCCGACGTGGTAAGTAAAATAGTGTTTATATTATAAAAATCGATAGAATTATCAATCAATCAAAAGATTCAATATTTTATCTTTAGAAACCTCGTAACCTCATTGTCGCGGAAGAAGTGGACACTACTACTACTAGAGTAGGAGAGATGAAAAGAAAAAAATATATATTCCTGGACAAATTACACACTGCCATCTAGAAATAAACTAAGTAAAGTTTGTACTATGGGTACTAATATTTTTTTTTTGTAGATCCATACATAGGTATATTACAAGGATATATTTTCACTTAAGTGATATAGGTACAATCGCATCCACCTTATCTTTAATATTCAATAAAATATGTGTTTAATACGATATTAACATTTTAAAGAATTCATATTGTAACCCTAATCATTTTCTAGAAGTTAAATCAAGAAAATTTTACTTGAAAATGATCGCTGGTCGGTTTGACTGTCCCATCCAGGCGCACTGGGTAGCAGTCGTCACTGGCAAGAGTCAAGTGAATTACAGTGCAAACATATTTTGCATTGTAATTCACTTGTACGTTGCCTAATAAAATGTCTCAACTCACTACACATTGTTACTAACCTAGTTATAAGATTTTCGATGTTGCTAACCCCTCTATGATGTCTTACGTCCGAAATAAATGGTTATTTATTTATTTTTATTTATTTAATATAAATATCTTGTTGAATTGACGAGCTCGGTATCGAATGGTTAGCAATGGCCACTTTGACTCCGAGGTTGCGGGTTCGATCCCCGCACAAGACAAATATTTGTGTGTATGAACAATGAACATGTATGTTTTTCTTGGTCTGGGTGTTTTCTATGTATGTATTTAAAAATATGTATGTATTTAAAAAATGTAATATGTATGTATTTAAAAAAAATGTATTTAAGTATAGTATTAGTTATCTAGTAGCCATAGAATAAGTTTTGCTTAGTTTGGGACTAGAAGGCGGTGTGTAATGGGTGGGTATTACCCTTGTGTATATTAACATCAGAGTATTGCGTCATTTCAAGTAATTCAATCAATTGTTTCAAACGGGTGACATAATGGACCATTAAATTTTATCTAACAAAAAAAACATGAGCTGAGGAGAAAATAAATGCGTCTGAAATGTACTCACTGAAACTCCATTAAATTGATTGCACCAAGATAGTAGCCATTAAAGCCGTTAATTTCACTTCTATAGCGAGAATGAAATTGACTTTCAGTGCAATCAATACATTTTTCGAATAGTTTCTGAAGAGTCCTGAGGGAAAACTGGCGTAGCCTAGGAGTACGTAGAGGAGAGGAGCACGGTTGATATCCTTAAGTAAAATTTTCAGATTCACCCAATATCTACTTCCAAATAAATAATATTTAAATGTCTGTTTGTAATGTCTAAATAGCAGCTTTTTACTAGATACCTTATGAATGCGTTATATACGGTACTTACAAAAAACATTTTTTTATTGTTTGTCTTTCTGTTTGTTTGTTCCAGCTTATCTCCGAAACTATATCCGATATTGATGAGATTGTCATTGGCATATAGCTGATATTATAAAGAGTTACTTAAGTTAGGTCATAGGAATAGGTATACTAAGGTACCATCACACCGATCGATTGATCGTAGATCGATGTCATCAATCGAATAGTGTCGTGGCTTTAGCTTACCCTGGGGTCACCGGTCAATAAGACATCGGTCAATCCATGGTTGATTGACCATCGGTCGATAGTATGCCACAGCCACTGACTTGGCTTTTAACGACTGCCATCTAACGACAACAGCCGGGAGTCGGGACCGATGGCTTAACTGGATGAATCATTGTACTTTCGGCCAATGGCGTTGATCAACAATCGACTATTTAGTGTATTTCATTTGAAAAAAGTTTAACGCAAATTAAAAATTAGAAATATTTTTTCATATTTTTAAATTGCATTTTTTTTTTAATGTATAACAATTAATTCAAAGATAATTAGTTCTCAATTTACCGTTGATTTTACCATTGAGATATAAGTACTACGTAGTACTTATATCTCTCGAATCTCGATTTTACCGGTTTTATCTCTTCGAAGATTGGAATGCAGGAGTTTTAAGATTTACTTTCTTTGGCTGTTCCTCGCCATAATTTTAAATTATAGGTCGCTCTGGCGTAATTTGGATTTATTCCCGATAGCTATAAATAATGTTCCACTGTGGTTCGCGTTTTCACTTCAGCTGTAAACCAGAGTATAAGATGAATTTTTAAAGAGTTCAACCGTCCTCAACGGCTCGAGAATTTAGAATTGAATATTCGGATTTATCACGTAATCCTTCTGTAGTTCTGGAATTTGGGTATCACGGGAAATGTAGGGTTATATTAGTACACACAGATTGGGTTGCATGAATAACTCACACCATAGAACATTATACTTAATCAGTTTTAAATAGGATATGCTTTATTGTTACGTCAGAAACTATAGAAGATTTCTAAATTTCTGCGGTCTCACAGATATATGTATTGCTGAATACAATCACTAAGATAACAAATTTGACTTTAGAGTGGACTGAATTCGAAAGATAAGTCTTAAAGTAGTTGGCAGTGGTATATTTACATATCAGTAACAGCTACAAAATCGCCTCGATCAATTTGACCAGTCTTTAAAATTACACCCTGTTGTCGTGTATTGTATAGCTACCTTATCTTGTCTATGCATATTAAAGTTATGGTCTTGATACTGGTCACACTGATATTATCTTTGATATGTCTTTGGTTGATTCCTTCTTTGTTTAGTGTACATGTAACTCAGTACTGACACTATTAACTTTTTTTTAAAAGAAAAATGTCAGTCTGTGAGTACAAAATGAACTACTTAATTAACAGCTAGTGTATTATGTATATAATAATTATCCTGATACATACTATGGGCGACGAGGATGGGATTAATTAATAATGAAAAAACGGTGCACGTTGGTTGCCAAAATCAGAAAATATTATTGATATGGTCGGATATGACGTGCAATTTAAATTACTTGCTAATAAGATTCACCTTTAAGTTACTTCGATGCTCACCTCGACTAATATACCGTTTACATTCTATGGAGTTAACTTAATTACACCCGTAGCGGTTTTATATTCACTTTGGGCATACATACGACCTGGAGTCCTATTCCGGAATGAAAACCCGAAGTTTCCTCTGAAAGTTTAAATTTTTCGAATACGAATTTTATTCTATTCTGTCGGTCTCTATGGACTTTTAATTTGTCACAGTATTGTTTAGATGGCACAATAACTACCAATTAAACTTATATTTGGTTGTAGATTTAACAAAACTTATTAGAAAAATTCGGAGTAGGCGCTCAGCCCCCTTACCACCATCTCTTATAGCAATTCAATAATTAAATATATTGCTTATTCATACCAATGAATGAGCGACTATATTCCATTTGAAATAGAGTCGCTTATTCATTGGTATGAATAACCATTCTATTCAGTTATTGAATCGCAATAAGAGATGGTGGTAAGGGGGCTGATTACAATAGCCCCAATGCTTGTGCGTGCAAATGAAGGTAAGCTCGGTTCGAAAGAGGAACAGGGATTCTCCTGTATGAAAGTACTATTAATTATACGTAAGTATATGGCCTAAATGCGAACTATTGTATTAGAAATAACCCGCCTGCGGAAACATCACAAGTTATTTGACACGCATCATTTATGTATGAAAATATCTACAAAGGCTGATAACGCTTTGAGAATCTAAGCTCGGAATAAGATTTTTTTGCAAGGCGGGATGACCTCGTTAGTACTAAGGGTGATATTTCAAAACTAAACAAAGAGATCAAACCCTTCGGGTTGCCGGCTAACAAAGCTCAAATGACCCTTTACCGTCGGCCACTCCTTTGTGATCAAAGCCCCTGTCGCTAAATGTCGAAGAAGATTAATTACCATACAAATGAAGACAATGACGTTTGAGAATAAAAAAGGGTGACATCGGAGGACACCCGGCAGAAGCTTCTACGTAACTAGGTGCGTAATGACAGGGTGCGTCTATATTTCGCTTAAATACAGCTCATTCCGATCCTGGCAAGCGTGCTGCTAGCAAGCAGCTCACGCGTATAGCGTATGTACAGTGCACGAGCGCAGCTTGCGAATCTTTCGTCTTTAAGGTGCGGCGCGGCGGGCGCACAGATTTGGTTGCATCCTTAGGGTTCGGTGTCATGATTTTTATAAACAATCTGCAGGCACGGAAAACGAAGTACATATATAAGCTTGACTATAGCAATACCTATCTCTTTTGTGGTGTAGGTGTGTGCTTGAAATCACAGAACACTTGAGTTAAAATTTCATAGATAATGATTTCAAAGGTAATGTCGTTTCCTCATCATGCCAATAAAGTTAAGATAGTCCTGTTGAATGTACAATCGTAGATTTTTTTGTAATAATTCAAAGGATCGGGAAAGCGGTATTTCTTATTATCAATAAAATAGTAGATTGACCCATCATCACGCCGTACTACCATTTTTCCTCCTAATATTTCGTCACTAACAAAATTTTTAAATGTCCTAATGTTATTGTAATATTATTGACCCAAAACTTAGTTCTGGCGGACCTAGAGTCTGTAAATTTGTAAACACAGTCCTAGCCTGTGAATAATAATGTTTAACATACTCGTACATTAAGATATCCCCAACTTGCGAGTAAATGGGAGCTTGTGTTGTCTGGGTATCGCATATTGTACGTATCGTGGAGTTTAAAGCAAATATTGTGAGAATCTTGGAACATCGGAAGCTTATGTTCGTGTATCCATTATTTTCAGCATGTTGATTCAATCTCTTTATGCATGAATATGTTTTATGGGTGATTTCTATGTATTATAAGTATGTATTTACAAAAATAAAAAAAATGTATTTTAAGTACATTATCAGTTGTCTACCACCCATAGTACAACCTTTATGCTTAATTTGGGACTATATGGCGCTATGTAAATTGTTCAGAAATATTTATTATTATTATATAGATGAGAGACGATTCTGGTGGTTAAATAGCTGGTGTGGGTTACTTTGGCATGGCACGGATTCGATACCCGATAAGACAAATATTAATTTAAGTAAGTAAGTAACATAAAATTTGCCTTGTTCGGAGTATTCTATGTAATAGTAGATGAAGGTCAGCAAAAACATGTGTCAATTTTTAATAACTTGTAACATACGCGTATGGAACTTAGTTTAGATTACTAATATCATCAAATATCAAGTTTATTAGGTTATTAATATCATCAATAATCAAATAAGTAGTATTCGAAAATAATAGTAATAAAATGGTGGCTGCAAAAAGGAATAGTGAAAGAAAATAGGTTAGGGTAAATACTACGTATGACGGCATTTACTTGAATATAAAATTAGCATCCATTTGCGAATTTAAATTATATGCGAGCAATGTTCAATGATATGCGTCCTATAAGGCTGCCTTAATAAGCTTCAGCATATCTACGCTGCAAAGATACCCCAATGCTTGAAGACTAAAAGTCTTTCAGTGCGTCCTCCCTGCAATGACCTATGGTGCAGAGACTTTGACACTGACCATCGGACTGGCTAAAAGTCGCGCAGCGAGCGATGGAAAGGGCTATGCTCGGAGTTTTTTTGAGGGATCGAATCCGGAACCAAGAAATTTTACGGAGATAGCCATGAGAGTTTGCAAGTTGAAGTGATAATGGGCCTGCCACATCTGCCGCGTAAGTAATCGCAGAGGGGGGGGGGGGGGGAGTATTAGAGTGGAACCGCGCGTAGGACGACGAAGCCTGGGACGCCCTGCTTCTGAATGGTCCGATGATCGAAAGATGGATGATGGCTGGATTTTGAGTTAACCTAGTTTTATCAAGTCGCTTAAGGACTACTATGGTTATCGACTGTCATCTTATTCCAACGTCCGCCCAGAAAAGCGGAGGATTTAACTAAACCCATCCACGGAAAGGCTTCGGCATGAGACTTCTCTCATCTCGAAGGCGGAGAAACGTATTTGGTGGAAATTATTGCGGAAGGCTTATATCCAGCAGTGAACACACACCACCGGTAAACGACATGTGTATGACGTTTGTCTATGTTAACAATAGTTACAATGAAAATTCCATTTTTCACTACAGTTTAGGCCAAAGTACTTATAGCGCCGCCGAGCCGGCGTCTATTTGGTTAAATATTTTTCTTTTTATACTACATTGGGTGGCAGACAAGTATACGACGCGCCTGATGTGAAGTCATTATCGTAGCCATATTAACGTTTGCAACATGAAACATAACTAGCGCGCTGCCACCTACGCTGTCAACGCAGCCACTTCTTCCTTTCTGGTGACCTCAGTCACTTGCAGGAACTTATTTGTTTGCGGTATTGTATGAGGTGAAGTTACTTCCCCAGTCGAGCAGCTTACAAATACGCTGCACTCAACTCCTCTTTTGCCAAAGTCTTCCACGTGCAGATCAGGTTGGCTTAGGCTCTAAAGATCGTGGGGAGTCCCTTACACCCCATTATATAAGTTATAGCATTTACGAAGACGTAAGGATAATTCATAATCACCATTTGCTTCGAAGTCGGTTAAATATTCAGAAGTTGCAATGGAATAACATACGTTCACCCTGAATGCAAACTTCTACTTTTTGGCACTAGTGCAAGTATGAAAAACAATTTAAAAACTGCCTACTTGCATAACTAAAACGTAATTTTCCACATTTCTCATGCTAGCCTTTATAATAATGATATGGTTATAAAATGGAGTTGCTAGTATAATTGCAGCAGTTCAGTATTTAATATCCTCGGCTAGGATGGGAGTTTCGCGGTGGAGGTGATTAAGGCGATTACACACTCCACAGGCGCCGGCGCTGGTTTAATTTACCGCCATTACGCTATTTGCGCGCCCACGTCCCGTTTAGTTTAACAACCGATTAATGATAGATAGTTTACTTTGCGTCGATATATCCCTATATTCAATTATGTCACATAATGTCTAACTTAATCTAGGAACATCTGTCGTCTTATTACGGAGCTTCGTTTAAAGATATGCGTATCTCGAGTTTAAAGAGCTTATCGAAAAATAAACGAATGACTAAAATAGTATATGCAAAATAAATATTCCTGGACAAATTACACACTGACGTCTAGTCCCAAACTAAGCAAAGCTTGTACTATGGGTACTAAATAACTGATGAATATGACTTAAATACTTTTTTTTTGTAAATACATACACATAATGCACAGAAAACACCCAGACCATGGTCATGAACACAAATGCTTATCTTGTGCGAGACCGAACGCGGGACCTCGGAGTCAAAGTGACCATTCTTAGCCATTCGACCACTGAGCTGGTCAAATAATAACAACAAAACCTTCCATGCAGTAGCCTTTGGGCCACTTGAAAACACTGCCCCCTTACCACCATCTCTTATTGCGATTCAATAACTGCATAGAATGCTTATTCATACCAATGAATAAGCGACTCTATTTGAAATGGAATAAAGTCACTTATTCATAGGTATGAATAAGCAATCTATTCAGATATTGAATCGCAATAAGAGATGGTGGTAAGGGGGCTGGTCTCCGCCAACCCGTAGTTTAAGCAGCGCGCTGGAGTATGCCCTAAAATGTTAAATTGAGAGCAGACACGTATGGAGCAGTGGGATGAATGCGCGTTGATGCCGAAATAGGTATCAGATAATTTACAATTTATATGTATAATATAATTTCCTATCATTTATTACGTCAATAAGTAGAGAAGTTTGCAATAATGTAAAATATTGAATCAGCAAACAAATGTGAGTGAATCTCACTGTTTGACTTCTCTCGTTAAATAAGGAACGAGTGAGGCGATCACTGGACTAGTGCAAACCTAATCATAGAAAATCAACAGTGGTCGCAGTCGGCAGCTATCGGCTGCACCACCATAATATAATTTAACAGTACCCATACTCTAGCGAAATGGCTGATTATCTGAATATTCCTTTTTCTCCACTAATCTACTGGGAGCGCTCAACTATTGTTATATAAGCAGTGGAGGGATGTCCCCACTGCTCAATTGGGTTGTGGGTGGTGGCGGTGGTGCGTAAGGCACAGGGCCGCCACGGTGGTCGCCTACGGAGCTCGGAGCAGCCTTCAGGGCGGCCGGTTTTTCCCAAGGTTAGATGCGCAGCATGAGGAGCCGGTTACCCTAACGTAGCCGAGAGGAGGCATTCTCCGGTCGTCGGGAAGTGAGCGTGCCTTACAGCTCCAGTTCCTGTCATGGAATTCAGGTAGCCAACTATCTGGCGTCCAAATGTGGGTACAATATAGTAGGTGTACAGAGTGTCTCGGGAAGTGAGTAAGCGATCCTCTTTAGGAGAGTGCGTCTTACAGCCCCGGTCCATCATGGAGATTGGGGAGCGGTGGTAGGGCCCCGATGTTTGGAAAATCGAAAGTCGGTCGCCACGAGTTACTCGACTTAAAAGTGCCTAATTAGTCTGCTTGCAGGCGAAAGGGGAGTAACACCTGCTACTAATCCGCTTGAGTGGCTGCTTGGTTTTCTGAACGCGATAGCGGGGCGTGTAAAGGTACTCTTGCGGTTGGTTTACTGGGCGTGAGACTCGCAATCCTGTGATATAACCGTGAGGTTGGTACACAGGGGAGCATTAGTTGTAGGCATAGGATCGTTGTTGGAAGCATTATCAGTATCATCCAGATCAGTTGTTCTTCTGGGATTCACATATATCGTGGACTGTCCTTTGTGAAGAATCACGATTAAGTTAAATAAATTATCCTCGTGCCAAAATAGTTACTCATTCATTCGAATACAAAATTAATCTAAATTTAATTACGTGGCATAGTACAAATGCATTTATTACTAACAGAAAATGAATCTAAGTTTGGATTTGTAGTGGGAAAATTGAAAACCCTACCGTAAAGCTCAATATTTACCGTAAATCTACCATATAATAATTTACCGTAAATCTTACCAGCGAAATGCCGGCCTTGCTGATTGGGTTCTCAATTTCTCATACTGCATAGCATGTTTGAAAATCCCATATTTTTCTCAAATGATCACAACCGCCGTTCAGTAACACGAAAGAGTCACTAATTTATTGCCATAACGTTGGTATTATTTTGTATAATTAGTAAAATTTGATTTTTTGTCAAGGCCCCCGTATGTGTTTGAGAACCCGACACGGCGTTTTGCGTAGGTTATCTTGACGCGATTGCGAAGTGACGCGGAGATAACAGACAGGCGACGCCTATTGAAGTGTTGTACGTGCGTGATCATGCGAGGTACGCTGCGTTTATTTATATCATGTTATCATATTGAATTCTAAGGATGATTGAAATGCAATTGAAATGATATGTCACCGCATCGGATCCCTTCGCATTCGCGATCGCTTTGATTCGCCAACGCAGTATGTAGCTATGGTAGTAGATCACTAATCATTAAGGTTGCAAGGACTTAGTAACCGGTAAGTTACATGTTAAGTTAAGAGGACTTTAGACTATACCCTTTGACTTTTGTATCGTTTTATGTTTCTAGCACTGACCTAATGCGTGCCTCACGTGCAAAAGCGGCGCCGCATTCGAATAAACCCTGTTACGGGTCTTTCCGGCGCCAGAGGCCCTACCGCCGAAGCTGAAGCCGATTCCCATCAGATTTTTATATTGCATAAATCTAACTGCCACTTAGATTGAATATTTTTAACATTGAAAATGTTTTTTCGTTCGCTCCAGTAGGCCCCCATTTTCGCTGAAAGTGCGATTCGCTCGTGATACCCTGAGATTTAGGGCCACGAGGACGTATGAGGAATCAAAAGACGCGGAATTTGAAGGGCTTTAAGAAGTTGTAAAAATTATTTTGAAAAAGTCAAAAACTTTTTTGGAAATCGAGAAAAACAACGACTTTTTTCGACCGAAAAATCGTGTTTTCACAGAAAATTTCCCGGGGCCGAATTTCAAAAATATGAAAAAAAGCACCACGGTATTGAACCAAGGAACATTTTAGCTCATTACACTTTTTTCGATATTGGTGACGCTTGAGGCTGTAGAGGTGCCCTGAGCCGCGAGTTTTGCTCGGCGCGAGGTGAGATATCACGCGGCAGGCGGCTCGCGTGCAGCCACGAGGACGTATGAGAGCTCAAAAGACGCGGAATTCGAAGAGCTTTAAGATGATGTAAAAATATTTTGTAAAAGTTGGTTTTAAAAAAAAAAATTGGTAGATTCATTTTCAATGCCCTTTCAAGTCGTGTAGAGCACGAGATCTGTGAATTTTATTGATGATACTTGTGTTTCGCTTAGCTGGTAGAAACCCTGGAGCTCTACCGACGAGTTGAAGATCATCAATAACGTAAGACCTATTTTCAAACCAAAATATTCGATGGTAATCAGCTTCAGCTTCGGCGGTAGGACCCCACGCCGCAGAATAAGTAATAGTACTTAACCTGACACCTGGATGCACCTACTCACCTGCTAATTGCACCCGCTAGGTTCAAACGCGCTATCTTATATAGCATGTGAATATACCATTTATACTCCTCTCGCCAGCTTTCACCTCTATATACAGCAGTCTAGGTTATATCACTAGCGCAATCAAATAAAAAAATTACGTAAGTATATTTATTATTGTAAATGTACTTACGTATATTTTATACATACGATACAATACCAAGGTTGTCTGGAAGAAAATACTGCTGTGTAAGGTGGCTTTTTTTGTACTTATAAGTTTCTATTTCTATTGTAATGTTTTACTGTTTGATTTGGAAAAATAAAGAGTATTACGAATATATTGTACAATTGGGATTATATCATAAACAATATGGATCGGTGACCCCTTGGTGTTCCTGATCTCCATGTGCGGTGGTGACTGCTTTCCATCAGGTGACCCACATGCTCGATTTCTATATATATTATAAGAAGGGGACATCTTCTTATAATATATATAGAAAGAAAGAAGAAAGAAAGAAAAAAACATTTATTTGCACATTACACATATATTAAAATAATTATAATGAATCCTACAAGGATTTCATGCGTATTATTATTCCGACGTTTTATCAAACCCTAAAAACTGAGATTTCTATGAATAAATCGAACTTTAATTTCTAAATCAGTTTCTCGACAATTCAGAAATCAAAACAGCGAGAAAGCAAGGCTTTTAAAAAACTTGTGCATTTCATTCGGAACGGACCGAGTCCACAACAATATGAAATGCATAGGAAAAAAGAGAATAGGAAAACTTTAAAGTGGTTTCACAGTAGCTGGGGTATTTACGTCAGTGTTGCCAGTAAAACCCTGCATACAAATCAGTGAAACTAGCCGAGTTTGGATAAAACTTTGGAAAATTAACTTTGATCGTATTTTAATATGGCGTCCGGGTGGCCAAAACATCAAATTGCAGTTTGTAACTGCACCGTCTTACGTCAGTAGTGTTTGAACGAGTTCAGTTGAAGTTTAACTCATTTAGACAAGAAACTAGGATCAAATTCAATTCGGCTAGTTAACACCTTTCTTAGGATTTAGTTGAGTTAGTAATCCTGAGTTCAGAACTTTAAAGCATTCGCTTTATACAACTTTTAAATGCGGTCAAGTTTTGGATGGAGCACTAAGATTTTTGAAGGTTAATACTCATTTAGAGGGAATGAAACTCTTGATTAGATTGTTTCATTGCTCTTACTTGGTACAACACCCCGGTCACTCCATGCACATGTCGCGTAGGTAACTACTACATAAACAAAAATGTCTGTGCAGAGCGTGAATAAGCGTGTGTGCATGCGGCGCTATACAAACTGTTCCAGATCAGTCTCTGAGGGGAGATGTGCTCCCCTCAGAGACGGGGGACACTCTCTACCGCTCGACACGAGAGAGCGGTAGAGAGTGGCCATACTGTATGTAGTACTATTACCTATACTGTGTTGGTACTTTAATGTTTTCTGCATGTAAATAATAACAAATAGAGTAATTATGTAGAGGCTTACAAGTACGAAAAATGGGTCAACCTAGCTACTCGTAGGTCTACATTCTATCAAAATTAGTTTTCTCGGAAAAACGGTGCAAAAAGCTCGGTTGATATTTCTTAGCAAATGTCACCTACTCGATTACGATACAGATTACAGGCACTACGTGTTACTTTAATTGCATGATACTGAGATAATAACTTTCTTTTAAAAACAAAAAGTTAATACCTTGTCAATATGGATATATTTTATATAAGAACAAAATATGGACATTAAGTTTATTTAGGAAATTTTATTTTATTAGTGTCATGTAAGTAGGTACATAACGAGTTTATAAAATTAATAATAATACAAAATAAGTTAGTATATATTATTACTTATTATCGGCCCGCCCACGTTTCACTGTGGCTCAATATTTCCGTTCCCATACAAACCTTTCCCAGACAATTTCATCATAAGTATTTTATTTTTATTTTTGTGATGTATGAATTCTGCTTTTCATGATGAAGACAAATCCGACAAATCAAAGATCATAAAAAACGATCCAGCTGTTCTTGACTTTTAAATTATATTACAAAATAAGAAATACACTACAAAATAAAAATTCACCGTATCGTTGTTTATGAGATAAGGTCTAGTTGCGAAGATATTATAGGTACTTCATGTTGACCTAAGTATGGCGTGTGTCGGATACCAAACGTTGGAGCTGGGATTGTTCTTTTCGAGACCATAAACTGCAAAAAAAAAAAATCAATTATTAGAAAAAAGTCCATACTAATTGAATCCTAGCAAAGAGTATTGTTTTTTTCTCCTGTCACTTATCTTGCTTCTAATTTGTTGAAGAAATTCCACTGCAATTTTGTAAATAAATAAATTGACCAGAAATAATTAATACCAAGGCAAGTAAAACTGCAAACTCTCTCTGAATATAACTGACAAACTTTGGACATTTCGAGGCGACTGCTTATTATCAGGCGAAGTGAACAGCCCCATTGTCTTTTAATATTTTCGGCGAAAGTACTATTATTGCTGTGGTTTAGACACAAATTTGTTTGTACTAAATTTGTAAAATAGAAATACTCTTTTCTACGTAATATAACGTTTTTGTGACTACGCTAGCTAAACAGTTATGTCACTTTCATGAAATGTTTCGTTGGCTACTGCTTTGTTTGTTATGAACCGTTCATTAACCCCCGACCGAATCTGTATGCCTGTCCTTGTCATTTTGCCAAAAGGATGAACCGATTTTGATTGACTTTTTTGTTTGAAAGATAATTTGATCTAGCTAGGATTCAAGAAAATCTGTTCCTTGTTTAGTAGTGTAATATATAATAGGTAGATGATAATAAGTAGATGGTGCCACATTGCGACTTCACAGCAGTAAAATGTAAAATGTAAAACTTCGCCCCCATCACAAACCTTCCTGGTAGCTCAGTTGGAAGAGCACACGACCGGTCATCGGGAAGTCAAATCTCAACTAGGGAATTTTTCCATTTTTTTAATATTTATAAAATCTGTTCAACCCTTAGATGAACATGAGCTCTCTTGAAATGAAGGGATACACGCAACTTCTTCATGAAAGTTCAATGATTCAGAAATGGAGAATAGAACATGGTATCACTGATGTCCCGCTTTTGGCATTGTGGCGCGGTTGTCTACAAAGTTAGGATCAACCCAGGACAACCCCTTTTTGAGCAGACGTCATGATAGGAGAAATCTTGACGTTTTTTATTAACCTAACAGATAAGGTTTCTTTTTTATTTACATAATAGCATTAAGGAAATAAGGAAGAAGAAATAGGATGCCTATATAGGACAGCCTGTAACGACGGCTTAAAGTGCCCTCCGAATCACGAAAGAGCTCGAGATAAATAAACCCATCCAAGGACAGGCTACGATCGTCGTTGCCTAACTTGCGTGTTCGATTAGACTGACATGCGCAACAACGCCATCGAGCTCCTTGAGTTGATTATGTCGGCAATAAGACATAATCATCCCACTGGTGGGATTCTGCTTATATTCTCAATCGAACGGGTTTTAGAACATACTCTACCACGCTGCTCAACTGAGGGTTGGCAGAGGTCAGTGTTTTCAAGCCGAGTAAAGGCGACTGATCTGGCTTAACAACTGTCATCTAATGATAACAACCAGGCCCGACAGCTTAACGTGCCTTCCGAAGCGCGAGTTAACTATGAATTATATATAATAATATTTTATTGGCTATTTGTGTATATAGTTTTTGCAACATTTTTCATTGGAGCTCCGCTGCTATTAGTCGTAGCGTGGTATTATATAGCCTTCTTCGATAAATGGGTTATATAGCAGAAAATATTTTTTCAATTCCAATCAGTAGTTCCTGAGATTAGATTAGAGCTTGTTTGTTTGCTTGATCGCCCAAGCAAATATATCTTTATAATATTTGTATAGATTTCCAATAACTATTACCTTATTTGAATTATTTTCACAAAACGGTATAACGCAGGGTCTATTTATTCATCCTAATGATCAATTTATGAAGAATCAAATCAGTCGTAACAGTATTACGAAGTCAACATTTTTGAATCAAATATTTGGCAATTCAAAAAGATGGCTTTGATTAAGTTGTAGGCAAATATTATCCATTTAAGAAAATTGCGTACCTTTTTTTCACAGTACGTATTCGGGGGAGGGCTGCGCGGTGGCCTAATAGGTTGAAACGGGAGCCCGAACGAGTACGCAGGTTTATTTCTTTTGACGTAGTTGAAATTGGGATCGTGTTCCCATGGAGCTGGGAACTCTTGGTTTTTCACGCTTCTTGCGATGTTACCGAGAGTGTATGCTGGTGGTGTCCTGTGAGGTAAATATTTTTAGATCATTTATAGTACGGACAATAGGTTGTTGTGTATTGGAAGCGTTACAGTCAATTACCACTCAAAGAGCAGCGGCTAGCAGTGATCGGAAGAGCAAGTGACTTTCTTCGGAGCTAGCAGATGCGCGCGCCGTGCTGCCTCTTCTTTTTCTTTAAATGACTATGATTTTTTTACTCACATAGGTCGAAGGAGCTTGATGGCATCGTTGCGCGTGGCATTCTAATCAATCACGCAAGTCAAGCAACATTGGCCGTAGCCTGTCTATGGATGGGTTTGTTAATCTCGAGCTCCTCCGTATTTCGGACGGCAGATTAAGTCGTCGGTCCAGGTGTTGTCGTTAAATGACAGTCGTTAAGCCAAGTCAGTGGACTTTAGGCGGCTTAAAACACTGACCTCCACCAACATGCAGTAGAGCAGCGTGGTGGAGTATGCTCTAAAACCCCTTCGAATGACGGGAGACCCGTATCCCAGCAATGGGATGAATAGGGGTGGATGACGATAGCTTACTAGCTGTCGTTTATTTCACGTGAACCCAGTGCAGGTGCTGCAGGTGAGATTGGTTTCGGCTTTAGAGATGATAATTGATGACAATAACACAACAATAACAACAACATAACAATTTTATCAGTTCATACAAGCATATTATTCTGTTAAGTATTGCTTGTATGAACTGATAAAATTTAACTTACTTCCATGGTATATACGGGCAGTACATATTTGGTGGTGGAGTCCACTGATCCCATGGTTCATAAGGCGGTCGCGCTGCTGGTCGCATGGTATACGCAGGCGGTCGTTTGTAGCGGATCTCCGTTCGTGGCGCGTATGCACCCGGACCTGGTAGTTTCAGCTTATCCTCGGGTGGTTCGATTTGTGGTGATATCATGCTGTGGGTTATTCTAAACTGACCTGTGAAACGATCAGATTACCAATGAACATCAAGGAATAGGTGATGACGCGGCGCTCGTTTCGTAATTAAAACAGGGGTGAGTTACTACTTACTATCTTTAAAGGCCAAATCATACTTACCTGCACTTGGTGCACTGCGCCTATCAGTGAACGAAGCGTTCATGTACCAGGTAACAATAATAGCACAGTATAAGTAATAGTATTACGTATAGTATTGCCATTCCCTGCCGCTCTTTCGTATCGACCTCACCTTCCTCTGAGACAAATCTGGAACAGTTTGTATGGCGCCGCACGCACACGCGCTCATTCACTCTCAGCACAGACGTCATTGTCTATGTAGTAGCAAACAACTCGACATTTGTATAGAGTGGGTGGGGTATGATAATAGTTGCCTGACTTGGGAACTACTTTCATCACGTAGAACAGCGCAACATAATGACAACTTCCAAAAGGAAGTTTGTGACTCTTGCGCAAAGGGATCCCTTTCTTTGTTACTATATTTAGGACCTAAATTTTAAGTAAATAAACAGTCGTGTCTCTTAGGAGCTCTATCCTATGTAACAGTTTATTCACGCGTAATAAAAAAAGTGACTTACTAACTAATTATAAACTATTTCATTACTATTTGGCAAAAATTGTTACAAAAACAACATTTGACTGATACATTTTAATGTTATTTGGATAATAAATATTCCTGGACAAATTACACACGGGCATCTAGTCCCAATCTAAGCAAAGCTTGTACTATGGTTAGTAGATAACTGATATAATACTTAAATACATTTTTTTTTTTATAAATACACACTTATAATACATAGAAAACACCCAGATCAAGACAAACAGAATGTTCATGCACACAAATATTTGTCTTGTGCGGGGATCGAACCCGCGACTTCGGAGTCAAAGTGGCTATTGCTAACCATTCGACCACCAAGCTCGTTTATCGTTCGGACATAAACAAATTTTTGCCCGTGTCAAAATCCGGATTTTGAGCTTAGCGTGCAATATTTTGAGTGCTTTAAAATTTTTCATATTATTTTGTTACTAAAAGCCTAACATAATGACACAAAAAGAACATGTTATTGTATTAACAATTCAGTAGAAAATAATGCATTGAACGGATTACAATTTACTAGCATTTCGTTTACAAAGAAAATGTTACATCTATTTATTGTATATTTTTTTTCTTTCATCTATATCTATTATATATATAAATGAATCCCTATTTCCCTTGGTCACGGCATCACGTGTGAACGGCTGGACCGATTTCGATATTTCTCTAAAGATAAATGTTGCATTTGTTTTATAAACGACATAAAGTTACATTTGAAAAAGTAATATGGTCATTCAGTTTTCTTAAATTTTCTAATTTTCCATGCAACTTGCTAACTTTTTTTTAAGGCTCTAATGAAAGAAGAAAGTTAGAAAGTTGCGCGGAAAATTAGAAAATTTAAGAAAACTGAATGACCATATTACTTTTTCAAATGTAACTTTATGTCCTTAGAATATCAATTGGTCTCCGCTCCGCTTCTATGTTTATGTCGTTTAACAAATTGCTTCTATGTTTATGTCGAAACCGAATTCAATATTCATTGTTAAAAAGACAGGACAACGTCTGTGTATATTATATTTTTCTCGCATATTATTCTTTTCACACGCAACGACTTCATCGAGCTTCTCAGGTAATATTACCCACCAGTTTAATATTTTGTGCAAATACATATAACAATTTCATCTAACACAAAGAGAAAAATTCTCTTTACTGCGAAAGAAATGAACCTACATAATTTCCATAATTACATTAGAATTATTAAAATTACCTTTTCTTCCCATTCCTTGTGTATTGAAGGTCCGGGCGTACGGCGTTGTGACAGGCTTACCAAAGTTCATGGGAGTTCGGTGGCCGAAGGTGTATGCTGGCGCACGTTTGATCTTCGAAAACCCTTTGCCACCTGAGAACCCCGTACATAGGTTAACATAGATACTCTAGGCTCAATTTACAACGCCGCGGAATAGAATGGAAGCGACTTTTTACATGGAAATTACAATTTCCATATGTACACATAGCATAATGAACTTTATGTCAATTGTATAACATATAAACTTAAATGCAATCCGTAACTAGGGGAATTCTCAAGAATGCGCGAGGATTGCCATAAAGACGCGCGACCTTTTTTGGCTCGTATTTAAATTTAAATGTTATATAATTGACATAAAGTTCATTATGTTATGAACAATTTGCAAATAGTCACTTCTATGCATTCCGCGGCGGGGTAAATTGACCCTAATGGTTAACCTCACTAGGGCTAGTAGGCCAACGCCTTTGTTTGATGTTTCGCGTTATGCTGCTTTCGTCGACATAAGACATAAACACGTATTAAAACATACAAAAACGCATTTAAAAAAATATTACATTGAAATAAAAATAAATGCAATACTCGAAAAAGTAAAGGCTTTTCCAAGGTGCAGACTGTATGGCTATTCAGTACGCGCCTGCCCCTCCCTCACCGTGCATATTCCGCACCTTTGCTCTTTCAAGGCGACTCCGTTGGACGACTGGAAAAGACCGCCGAACGTACCCTAGGATATTATATACTTGACGGCGGTCACCAGTAATGTGGAGTCCAAATCCGACTACTATTATTTCTCATTTTGTCCGACTGTTTTCGTAAATGTCTCTTCCTTCAAGGAAGACTTTATTTCATACAGGTTCACAATGATGATTGCAGAGCAGTATAGCTTCATTAATGGTGATTCATCATAATGAAAATTATACAGAAAGGCTAGATTTGTACCAAAAAATGGCAGCCGACCGCAGCTTTTACCACGCCACGGAAAGGTTGGGATAATCGCTGTTGTGTGATAAACACAGTCAAAATAGATAACTAATAATAACCAATAATAATCCCACTTCTGTAATAGCCCGGTATTAAGTTCACTCAGATCTCATCTTCATAGCCCATTTATTTTCCATCACACTTCGCAATAGTCTCAACGCCTACCGAGACCTGCTTATGGGTATATCGTTCCATTGACCTAACCTGGAGCGGGTCACGGCGGGCGTACAACATTACATCAAACTTCTCAAAGGGGCCTCTACGCGTTGGATCTATATCCCCGCGCACGCCTATCAAATGACCGGGCTTGACCCGTGATTAAAAAGAGACCAATAATAATAGATAATTCGGTACACCTCAAGTTAGACCCAAAGCCAACCTCACCTGAACGTGGTGCACCATGTCGACTAGCAAATTAGGCTTTGGCGAAAGTGAAGTTCGGTACGGCGTATTTGTAAGCTGTCTGACTGGGGAAGCAGCTCCACCTCATAGAATACTGCAGCAACCAAATGACAACTCCCTTGAGGGTTGTTGTGTAGTGTTAGTGAGTAAGGTCACCAGAAAGGAAGGAGTTGCTGCGTTGGCAGCGGGGATGGCGGTGCGCGAGCTATATTTCATGTCGCGAGAGTTAATATAGCTATGGTAACTAACGTAAGTAAATAGGTACAAATAAATTACCTACATCATAGGAATAGTAGTTCAGAAAATTCGACATCGTGTACGGAAGCTTGGTTTGAACGAAATATTTTGAGTAATATTTATTATTTTCATTGACAGTGTTTTATTGACGCTATCTGAACAGAATAAGCGGATAAATTTTAGAAGCGATAGTACATTTTCAATGACAAATTGGTTTAATATTGTTTTGTGTAAATATTACGAATTTTAGTATTGAGGGAGGTTGATGAAGGCGGTATAAGATAACTTAATATTTACAAAAAGTAAAAAAATGTTGTTCACAATTTTGTTACATTTTGACATTTATTTTTATACTACGATGGGTGGCAGATAGCATACGGCCCGCCTGGTGTGAAGTGGTAATAGTAGCGATATTAACGCTCGCAACATGAAATATCGCTAGCGCCGCCACCCCCGTCACCCGCGCTGCCATCGCAGCAACTATTTCCTTCCTGATAACCTCTCTCACCAGCTGGAACACAACTTTTACGAATTGCTATTTGGCTGCGGTCCTCTGTGATGTGGACGTACTTCCTCACGCCACTTATAATTACGTTTCCCTTCCTTTCTTTTTGACAGAACCTCGCTAGTGAATCAACAGGGTGCACCACGTACAGTGGAGGTTGGCTTAGGCTCTAAAGATACTGGTGAGCCACTTACACTTTTGCGTTTATATGTATTTAACACTAATGGCACAGTATAAGTAATAGTAATATATAGGTAGTATAAGTAAAAGTAATAGTAATTTTGGGGTGTAAGAGGTTTATCAACATCTTTGAACCAAAGCAACTTCACCTGCAAGCGGTGCACCCTGCTGACTGACAAACGAAGCTCTGACGGAAAGAGAGGTAGGGAGCGTAATTGTAAGCTACCCGACTGCGGGATATACCTCCAACTCACAGAATACCGCAGCCAAATAACAATTCCCTTGAGCGTTGTTGTGTTCCTGCGAGTGAGTGAGGTCACCAGAAGGGAAGGAGATGCTGCGATAGTAGCGGGGGTGGCAGCGCGCGAGCGATATTTTATATTGCGAGCGTTATATGGCTACGGTAACCGTTTCACATCAGGCGGGCCGTATACGTGTCTGCCACCCGACGTAGTATAAAAAAAAATAGTACTACGTACATTAAGGCCACTCCCTGCCGCTCTCTCGTGTCGATCTCACTTCCCCTCTGAGACGGATTTGGAACAGTTTGTATCGTGTCGCACGCAGACACGTTCATTCACGCTCTACACAAACGTTATTGTTTATGTAATAGTGCACGAAACTACATTTATATTGGAGTGACCGGGGTGTGCTAATGAAGGTCAGGTAAGTCCTGCTGCACTTATGTATGACCATCGGTTGTACAAAGGTTGCACGAAACGTGGGTGAAATGTAAACAAAGCTTATTTGCAAACTGAATTGATGTGCAGATTGTGTACTATCCAGCTTCCGACTACACGTCCGTCGTATCGAACAGTTCGTCTGATGTATACGTTTCGTGTTAGATAAAGTACCCAACTTATCAGTGTTAGGGTTTATGTATGCATGCTGTGCTCGGCAAATACGGAGTTCAGTCAAATTTGCAGGATTGTTGACCCCACAGAATATACAATGTTATTATTTTTAGGTTTTGCGTAACTTCAAGTACGCAAAACCTAAAAATAAGTTGTTCAGAATCATGAGTAGAATCAATTCCATAATTTTCATCCATTTTTAAAGTAACTGGTTTTAAAAATAATAATTATTATTTTTAATTGCCGTGTCTATTATTAAATTGCGCTCGACAATCAAGCGAGAAAAAATGTGAAGTAGGTAAACAAACGTAATACCGCCACGTCCAAAAAGTCTTAAGCGCCGTGCTGAGAGCTCTTTAATATTAATATTTGCCTATCGTAGCCATTGGCGCGTCTTTTTGATAACAATGCGCCACAGAGCTCATAAACTTTTAGAATTATTAGGAAAACAAAAAAGTGTTCACATCTCCGAGAAATTTTTTTTTCGAAATTATTACTTATATAATTATATCAATTTATAATAATAAAACTCAGTTGGGGTGCTTGAGGTTTTGCGTACTTGGAGTTACACGTTGTATAACAGAAATTCCTATTTCTCTGGTTGACTCCGTGTTAATCACCACAAGTAGATATCTTCTACGGTTTCGGCATAATACACATGTATGTATGTATGTATGAGGTGTATGTTGGTTGGACGATACCTTGACGATTTCGAAGGCAGGGATTTTTACAGCAAATAAAACATACGAATGCAATTTTTGAGTACCTGATACTTCTTGTAATTAGATTCATTTTGTCAGGTGCCGTTACACGAATTGTAAATTTTTATTACAGATAAATAATCGCAAAGTAACGCCTTTTTAAAACTGAGTATTGCATTTTATGGGTATACGGGGCAGATGATTTCCTCAAAACGTTGTATAGATTAACGGGACGGGGGCCCACAACATTCCCACCACTGTGTCTCCCGTGTAGCCAGGATTAACAGCAGCGACCACCAAAAAAGTAATGAACAATGAAATCCACTGCAGTCCCGGGGGTAAAACTACGGCTGCCTTACAACTCACAACGAATTTAATCAGAAGAATTTTTTGTTTCTAAATTAATTAGTAGGAGTAGGGAGCTTTTGGAATTTGACTTCCCCTCTTGGCAATGTGAGTGACAGCTATATGGCAAATAAGGCATTAAAAGCCTAAAGAGATTTTAAATATCTAACACTATTGGGACCTAAACATTGAGTTGTTACCTAACATATCGTTTCCAATAATATGAATTGCAAAATGCTTTAGAGGTTAGCTAACCACGATGCTCAATTGCGGGTTGGCGTGGAAGAAGAATGTTTGTGTGGTTTACATATTAATTTAAACCAAAGTTTAAAGTATTTATAAGGAAGTTGTAACTAGTCAAAGATATTCAGTTAGCCTAATATGTAAAATGTCTAATAACTTACAAAATATTTCCGGTATTTCATAACGAGTCGGCCCTGGACTCTTCGCTTCGCCAGTTACAGACCTCCGACGCTCAGTAGGTTTTGCAGGCAGTTGCTTGACGAGTTTCGCTCTGCATTCCCAACCCCACGGCATATTAGATTTTCTTATTTATATGAAACGATACAAAATGCCAACAAAATCACAACCTAAAAGCGTTTGTCAATGACATGTGTCATAGTTGGCAACGTAGACAGAGAAAACTAAACTATAGACATTCATACTTCCGTTATAGTATAGTTTCCGTCATATTATATATAAAAATAATATGTTGGGTGGTAGACAAGCATACGGCCCGCCTAATGTAAAGCGTTTGCCACAGCCATTTTTACTCCCTTAACATGAACGGAGCAACTCCTGCCTTACTGGGGGTCTCACTCACCCGCAGGAACCCAACAACCCATATTGCAATTATTATTTGGCTGCGGTATTCTGTGAGGTGGACGTACATTCCCCAGTCGGGTAGCTTACAATTACGCTCCCTACCTCTCTTTTTGCCAGAGCTTCGTTTGTCAGTCAGCAGGGTGCACCGCATGCGGATGAAGTTGGCTTTGTGTCAAAGATATTGATGAACCCCTTACACCCCGAAATGATACTAATAATATACGAAACAGTTTATATGACACATGTAAAATCTCTCGACATTCTCTCTCTCTCGACATCTCATGTTTGCCACGCGAAACAGGCGTCTATAAATGTTGTGTATTTATAAGTCTATGGCTGGCAACAAAGAAGACCGATATATCTTTTGACCACACAGTCTGACCCAGAGTCATGCGGTCGAACCGTTCACGATCACATTTCCAGATAAAAGTGTCAAGAGGGAAAATGGTACGAGCAAACAAAAACTGTGCGCGAATTTCCACGATCCAGGAAATTGAGCTGCACAGGATATCGTCGCACCGGAACGACGTGCGACGGAGGAATGGCTTCCGGCCGAGGTGGGCCGTCTTCATTATTCCTCCATTCTTTCACATTTCAATTCTTCGGAATCACAGCCGCTGTTTTATAAAAATATGGCTCTTCGGGATGCTTTATTACGGATGTATACATAAATGTTATCTCAATTATTTTTTGCTAACATCTTATTAGTGTTAATAAATATTAAATTCGTTTCTTTACTATAGGCGGCGAATTTTAATTACCCTTCTAACAACTTACTCAGTCACATCCCGGCAACTTCATACAAATTTTGCGTCAAAAACTACTACATGAACAATAACGTCTGTACAGAACGGAAAGGGGCGTGTGTGCGTGCGGCGCCATTCAAACAGTTTCAGATTCGTCTCAGAGGGGAGGTGAGGTAGATACAAGAGAGAGGCAGGGAGAGGCCATACTGTGCGTAGTACATATTACTTACACAGTACTACAGAACTGCAGTAGCTAGAAATAAAAAAAATGAGCGACAGTTTAATTAATGCAAATGAATTTGAGTTCATTACAAATGACTAATAATAAGGTAAATTTTGTTTTACTGGTGACAAGACCCCGTTTCGCTGTGTCTTTTTTTTTAATATCTAGAAATCTATTTTTCTAGAAACCTTCTCCTCACAATTACGAAAGCAACAACAACGAAAAAAAAACCGTCAGACAAATAAACCCGTTCGTTCGTCATATACTTCAGTATTAATTTATATAATTAATTATATTTTAAGTTAAATATAGATTAAGCTTAAGTAAAGATATATTTTATTACATTTTGTTATTATATTTCCATAAAACTCTGAGGACTAATGAAGAATATTGTTTTTATTAATGCCATACATACAGTACCCGTCGGGATTATTATTTATTCGTGTAAGCGATGGAAAATTAAAAACGCAGCAATATGGCGGGTCGCGCGGCATCCATTATTCAAGCGATATAGCGGGACGCGAGAATCGCGAGATTTTAATAGATCCACTTAGGGCTGCTATCCGTCAATTTTAATTATATTTTGCTGATTTATTACAATATTGGAATTGTAAATTTATTGTCACTAACAATTTTTTTAAATGATTCGGAACATTTTGGAAAATTGATGTATATCTTTGAAACATCATCATTTTAATTATTGTTAATTGTCTCTTTATTTAATATTTTTGATGGATGATGTTGCCTTCATTAGCTTTTATTCTCTACAATTGTATATTTAACAATTAAGGCACACCTAAAAAAACCGCAGCAAATTAACAACAGCTTTGAGGATTGTTGTGTTCCTGTGAGTGAGTGAGAGCACAAGACGTAAGATGTCGCAGCACACTAGCAATAGTACTTGTATGTCGGCGTCTATATGTTACGGTAACCGCTATGCGTAAGACGGGCATACGCTTGTATGGCACGCGGCGTATTGTAAAACAAAAACAACATTAAATACTCCCCTTTCTTCCAAAATTTATCTACTTTCCGTGTTCATATCCATTCCATTTTGGAACTTCAAGTTCCCAAACACTTTGGCCACTGATATTGCCTCAAAATTCTCTAAAATAAAACCTAAACCTTTCAACTCAGTGATTATTTCCTGATATGAATCTCTGATATGAATGTATCAGATGTATGTATGTAGTTTTGGGGCCTACTCTGAAATGAATGTTCGGATTTTTTAAAATATTTTTTGTAGTATTTTCGAGAAAACAAATGTTGGTGTTTTATGTTTAGGCACAACTGGATAAAAAGGCCACATTCTACGGCCCAATCGAAGGAAATTCAGCGGTGTAAACAAGATGGCCGTCAAAACGCAAATAAGTGCGTTTCGTTTCACGCACATTTTTATTGACTTATATAAAAAAATATATCAATCCCGGGATTCATTAAATTTAATTCCGAAAACTTCGGGATTATAATATAACCGGGATCCCGGAACCCGGACATCGAATCCTCTACCTGTAACGGTGACTTTTGGTACGAAGACAAGAGAGACTTGACAAACTCTCTGCCAAGCCAATCTTTGGAATACTCCGTTGGTGCAGACAGTGCAGTTGGTGTACAACTTTTGCCATAAAATTTTAGTTGTTCTCAAAACAAAGCTTGGTCCCAAGCTGTTTCTGAAAAAGAATCAGGCCACTGGCTTAATGTCCGTCGACCCTCGACACACTGCTTTTGTTAGTTTTCTATTTTTTATAATATAATCATATTTTAGTTCTTACAGTTTCGTAGGATATTTGGTATTATATTTAGTTTATAGGTGTTTATTTATTATACCAACATGTAATAAAATAAATATTCCTGCACAATTTACACAACGCCATCTAGACCCGAACTAAGCAAAGCTATGGTTACTAGATAACTGATATAATATACTTAAATACATTTTGTTTGTAAATACATACATAGACCACGACAAATAAATACCTATGTTTATTCACGCAAATGTTTGTCTTGGGTGGGGATAGAACCCGCGACCTCGGTGTCATAGTGCTCATTATTAGTCATTCTATCACCGAGCTTGTCAATTAAGTATGGCAATTAAAATCTCTTTGAAGAAAAATAAAATAAAAACAACGAAGTTAATTAAAGGTCATTTTTACATTGTTTGGACACAATTTTATTTCAAAATCTTCAATAACATAATAGCAAAAATGGATGTACTGGGCCAATTAATACTTTAAAAAGTTTTCCATTAAATTTCTTTGAGTGTTTTACTTGTCCTATTCTGATAGTTCAGCTTATATGCTTCATGCATTTTGTAAAGGACGTTATAAGTACAAAATAAATGTTCTAAGTAACACAACAGTATGTTTTTATTGCCGGTCTAAAGATTTTTTCACTGAATATTAGGGTCGCAATTGTGCACATTCATAATTATGTACATGTAAGTAAATTTTTATATTATCCTGATATAAGAACGATATCAGAAATTAAAATGTTACGTGTAAGAAAGCTTTTTGTTAAATAAGTAAACGTTCAACCCTAATTTCCCCATGAGCGTATGATGCGGATGATACTTCATATATTATCATATTAAGGGGTTTCATTTCGTCGAGTCTCTAATATTGTGGTATGGAAACGAAAACGCAACGATAATAGAGGCGGGTTATTATGAAAAATCGGCCAAGTGCGAGCCGGAGTTAGCAGCAAGTACCGACGTCATAATTATAATTACTTTTGTTTTATACGACGAATAATTCAATAAAATCACTTCACAGTAAGATAAACTCTCAGCCAATATAAATCCGGAGTCTATAAGTTGTTGTTCAATGACTGTCAACACGTTTCCATTGGTCAAACTGAACGATCAGCTTATAGTAACAATCGCCCAGAAAAGTCACACTTCGCCGAGTATCTTATAGACGAAGGACACAATTTATAAGAAAAAAATAGTTCAAAATTTTGCTACTTCACAGACAAGTTGGTACTGTATCTGTATGTACTCAATGTCATCTCCGTGTTTTCGTAATTTAGTATCATCAACATCTTATAAATTCTAATCTTTAGTAGTCGACAAAGCTATAGATCTATTAATAAAAATAACGTTTTGTTCCGAAGTATAATTCAATAAGTTCTTATTGGATATATAAAGCGGTGCACCAGCAGGGTTCCCTAATAAAAGTCTATGCACGTAATTAATTACATAGTAGAAAGATCCTTGGTTAATATCTTGAATCTCTGCTCTTACGTCGCTGTCGATATAGTTATTAACAATGAAGTTATGGCTAAGGGGAAACTTTTTGTTAATATTTTCGATTTATCCTCGAAGACTTCGTAAATTCCTGAGACAGTGGAAAGGAAACAATGCTAAACCGCTTTGGTACTTAAAAAAAATTGGTTGTCTCTAAAGTCGGTTTACGAACGATAACTAATACGAGATAACGTCATAAGAAAACATCGACCGATGGAGTGGAAGATAGATGCGTCACAAGCCAAACGCATCGTGCCTCTCTATCGCTTGTTCCGCGCTCTCGCTTGCACGCTCGGCACAGGCGGAACGTGACAATGAGTCATGATTTTTCGTGCGTGCAGCCGGCGTTCATCGATTTATAAATATATTCTGCAATATTATCACAACTTATATTTATGTCGTGGTTGCACTTAGATTACTTTTATGATTGTCCAACCAAATAACATTCATTAATTGCAACGAAAATAATAAAAAAATAATAGGTACTTCTAAATTGTTATGTGCCTGTTAAGAAGACTTAGAAAATAGAACTATATTAATATAAATATCAAAATGACGTTAGGCAAATTCATGTTGACTTTAATTATGCCATTATTGCATCAAATGAGCGATTTATAGCTTTTATTTAATAATTCTTATATAAATAAGTTCTAATTTCTAAGTCAATGTAGTGAAAAGATACGGCTGACTATGCGATAGATTTGATTCTCGCAACGGAAACACAATCTATACAGGTTGTTTATTGTTGGCCAGTTAACAACAACAATGACCAACAAGAACAACCACAAGAAAAGGTTCGAAATTTACAATCTATATAAATAATATATATAACAAGTCGGGGTAGGTCCATCATTTATAACTCAAGAATAGGTGGACCGATTTTTGTGATGTTTGATTTTTCGGATTTGTCTCCATACCGAACAGTCAAAAAAATTTACCAAAAAAATATGTTGAAATTGTCAGGACCAGGGTATGTAATAATTAGAGACTGCATTTTTTTGCGGTTTGTATAAAATGCCACAGACAAAGTAATCTTATGAGGATTTCAAAACCGGAACCCTAAAAACCAGTTGTACCATTGACTAGTAAAAATGACACAACTTTTTATCATTAGTACCACGTACTAGCTATACTAATTTAGGATCAGTATCATCATCATAAATATTGATTGCAAAGTATCCTACGATTGTAAGATAGAATATTTTTTAAAATCCTAATACTTAAACGAAAACTATCCTGGCAAATAAGAACATCTTGTTTCTCCGGTATATTTGAACAAGTTAATGTGCAGTGTAATGGCAATGTAACATAGTTAGATTAAATTCTGAGTATGACAACCATTAGAGGGATGTTACAAATGCCATAAGTGGCGATGCTCAGCAGAATTTCACCGCATCGTTACGCAACGCCCCACTAAACATTATTACATCTTTGTTTCTGTTTCTGTTCATAGGTACAACTTCTGTACAAATAAATAGAATTAAACGTCTGTTTGCAATGATAAAATTACAGGTAAATGAATAAGCAAGATAGATAGGTAGAATATGCTTTATTTGCATAAACCAAATTTAAAGAACCGTGACTTGTACGTACTTGTATATATATGTAACAAAGCGGTCTTATTGCTGAGAACAATCTTTTCAAGGCAACCTTACGGTTATGAATTTGTAAAATAATTTATTAAAGCATGTATGACTATTTTTTTTTTGTTCATATGTCTGTTTACGAGTATACTAACTATACTCTTTTTTCCCTAGGTAGGTAGGTCAATAGTTCTGGATACGGAGGATAGCTGATGTGATGCCATAAGGTAAAAGTAACTTCGGCTTCTTTTATTTTAGAAAATGAAGTCACGGATAACAGTAAAATGTTCTGTGTTTTGAGTGTACAATTAAATTCTGAACTGAGCATAGTAGATGTCGGTTTTATTTAAATAGTTAAATACAAATCATGATGAACTCGTTACCACGCTAGCAGTTGAAGGATTGAATAAAATTCGAAATGGATCAGGGTCGTATAAGCTTTTTAAAAGTTCCCACGTTGAATTGACTTTCCCTGTTCGGTTGGAAGTTTCAGTACGGCTCAGTTGGTCGGCTCACTGTTGACCCATTTCAGTCATTGTTTCGAAGTCAATGTTGCTTGAAGATAGTTATTACCAGTAGATGGCGCTACATGATTATTGCACAGTAAGTTACGGTACCTTAAAATCGGACATTCTCTTTTATTTGATGAGCTCGTTGGTCGAATGGTTAGCATTGGCCACTTTGACTCCGAGGTTCAATTCCCGCACAAGACAAATATTTCTGTGCATGAATTGTTGAACCTTAACTGGTAACTAACTGAGGATGCCTTATGAGAACTTTTGAATGATGACCACGACGCTGAAGCTTTGATGATCCAGTTAGAATTGGATTTTATGACGATGAAGTTATTAGTGACGTTCAATGGTCATTTGGCTTGTCTAATATTTTATCCAATACTCGGGGCCACGCTTCTCTGTGGCTCAATCTTCCCGTTCCCAATTCATTGCAGCCTTGTCCTTGTCCTTGTCCTGACAATTACATCATTAAATTATTATTATGTATATAGTTGTCTTGGCCAACTTGCCAGAATATTATAAATATTTTTGAAAAATGGAAAAAAAATGTTGTGTAATTACTTAATAGGTTGATGACGCCACACTGTGACTCAAGCAGTTGAATATAAGATGCAAAAATTCGTCAGCAATAAAAACCTTCCTGGTAGCTCAGTTGGAAGTGCACTTTACCGGTCATCGAGAGGTCGTGGGTTCAAATCCCACTTACGTGGTGGGGGCAGGTGAATTTTTCCATTTTCCAAAAATATTTATAATATTCTGGCAATTTGGCCAAGACAACTATTTAAATAATAATAATTTAATTACTTTGGTGTTATCAAAAAATAGTCGAATTTAATCTGCAGGTGAATTTTCCATTTTTCAAAAATATTTTACATCATTATTATTTTTTTCGTAAATTTTTCTGATACATTAATTTGTTCTGCTGTTCGGGATGGAAACGAAATCCACGGTCCAGCTGTTTTAGAGTTATAAATGGTTAATAACTAACCCGACGTTGTTATATACTGCTGATCACATCATGACGTGCTTGACGATTTCATGAAATGATTTTACTTTATGTATTTAATCATTTAGTCAAAGTTTAAACGTCAAATGTTTCATGATATATCAATCAATCCACGTTGAGCCATATCATTAATGTAGGGTTGCCACGATATCAAACGTTAAATAAAAATCCAAATAAAGAAGGAATTTATGTATTTTTTTCTGTGTGAATATAACAACTGCTTATTTCAGTTTAAACAGTCGGCTAAAAACTTAATAAAAGATCAGCTGCCCGATCTGTTCCATTTCATGAAATAAAATCATTTCATGAAATGATCAAATATACTTATATACATATAGAATTCCTTCGACAGGTTATTAGATACTTCTGGGAGTATGTATTCCCACTTTATCATATGCATTAGTATAATGTTGTAACTTACACCCTTCATTAGGTATATACTAAATAAAAATGCATAGAGGTTCGTAACTTTTGAAGTATCAGCTGAGTTGTCGGTCGTTAACAGCTTGGGAATCTTGGTCCTTGTCGACTGATGCCCGGACGCCCTGCGCTCAACAGTCAACTTTCGTGAATAATTAAACATCTTAGGAGTACTTTCGCTTTTCGTAATGTATTTCCAAAAGGGTTTTTCAATATTACATTATTATAACTTTTAAATTATTAATGAATTCTATGTTAACTTAATATACAAGTTAATAAGTAAAAAGTTTCAAATATATAAGAAAGTTACACATTAACAATAAAATAAACCGGTTCTGTAGCCGATGGTCTTTTGTTAATAAACCTCCTTTCTGAATTTAACATATACACACACTTTTTGAAATATTTTTGGTAAGGTCAACCTGGGCAATTACGTCTATTAGAGCGGGCGCTGTATGGAGTTGAGTGTGCAAAATATGAGGACCGCATTCTATAAACAGTTTTGAATTCAGAAAAGCTTGTAGAATATGATTCTGAATGTTGCCAGGAAGTTTCTTGGTCCAATTTTTTTTTATACCCCATTCCCTTGGATATCGAGTAAATGGACTGAACAAATGCTTTACAACAATTTTAATCATTGTTTTATTGAAAATTTTCAATTGTTTCTTATGATTAAAGATACTTATAGCTACTAAGTAAAAATAAAATAACAAAAAAAAAATTGTTGAAAAAAAAATATATTACATAAAAGGATATTTTACGTAATATTTTTTTTATAAAAAGAAATGATTACATAAAATGATTACGAAAATCTTATCGATCGACCTATACGATCCTCTTTTGAAAAAAAAAAAAGAATACTGCTCTGCCGTGTTTCTGGACATACAAACAGCCTTTGATAAGGTGTGGCACAAAGGCCTCCTGTGCAAGACAAGGACATCTCTACCCCATAGCTATTATCTACTTGTAGAGTCCTGTCTCGCAAATCGAATATTTCAGGTGAGAGTGGAAGGAGAACTGACTGAACGGACTTCCATAATATAATAGTAGGAGTTCCACATGGATCAGTGCCGACTTCCCAGAAACACTGATGTAGAAAATAAATCAAAGATCAAATGTAAATGCCAATCACTTTTATAATAAGGAAAACAAAGGAGTAATTTATAAAATGCACTTGAATGTATAATAACGCATAAGCAAAAGGAAGTTGAGTATGCAAAATGTGAGGACCGGCAATACACTTTCCATTTTTAGGAGAATGTGTATCTACATTTTGCATAATATTTGGATTTGCATGTTTTGTTAGAATTATTATTATTATTTCTTTTTAATGCTTTTTTATTTTTACCCGCGGCGGAACGGAGACGGTACATGCGTTTGGGGTGCTAAGGATGTTTGTGCAATCAATGTTGCCATTTATCTCCAAAACTACGAGTCCGATTTAGATGCGGTTTTCAGTGATGGGTTCGGGTTTGATTGGTACATGTTCTTAGATAGGTGTTACGGTGACAACTCACCAGGGGGCGCTGCAGTAAGTATTTGTTTGTAAAACCAATGTTGCCATTTATCTCCAAAACTACGAGTCCGATTTAGATGCGGTTTTCAGTGACGGGTTTGGTTTTGAATGGTGCATGTTCTTAGATAGGTATTACAGTAACAACTCACCGGAGGGCGCTGCAGTAAACATTTGTTTGTGAAACCAATGTTGCCAAATGCCATTAAATATCTCCAAAACTACGAGTCCGATTTAGATGCGGTTTTCAGTGATGGGTTCAAGTTTGATTGGTGCATGTTCTTAAATAGGTATTACGGTGACAACTCACCAGAGGGCGCTGCAGTAATCATTTGTTTGTGCAACCAATGTTGCCATTTATCTCCAAAACTACGAGTCCGATTTAGATGCGGTTTTCAGTGATGGGTCCGAGTTTGATTGGTGCATATTCTTAGATAGGTGTTACAGTGACAACTCACCAGAGGGCGCTGCAGTAAACATTTGTTTGTGCAAAACCAAAACTACTAGTTTGATTCTGATGCGGTTTTCAATTGTAATACCTACGCTTGCTCTCTAAAAAGTTTGAAATAAAAACAAAATTATTTTTTAAAAAAAACACACGACGGTTAAAACGTAGTTCAAAAGGATAACATAATTTTGAAACCCCCAACTTAAAGAATTTTTGCTATGAACTTAATAAAAAATCCAAGAAAATCCGTCGGGGGCTGCCATCTCTATTTTAAATTTCAACATAAATATAAATAAGTATACAAGTTACTATAAAACTGCCAAATAACGCATATACCTACCATCTGCGTTCCGTCGAGGGTAAAAAAACAAACTGTACAAATATAAATGAAACTTTTTGATTACTTATGTAAAAATTTTTTTTTATGTTTTTTTTTTCAGCAATATTTGTTTAATTTTTTTTTTGTTTTTTTTTATTTCCACTTAGTAGCTATAAGTATCTTTAATCATAAGAAACAATTGGATATTTTCAATAAAACAATGATTAAAATTGTTGTAAAGCATTTGTTCAGTCCATTTACTCGATATCCAAGGGAATGGGGTATAAAAAAAAATTGGACCAAGAAATTTCCTGGCAACATTCAGAATCATATTCTACAAGCTTTTCTGAATTCAAAACTGTTTATAGAATGCGGTCCTCATATTTTGCACACTCAACTACCTGTGGCGCCTGCACTATATGGGGTAACAGTGTTTATCAAAAAATATACAAATGTCATTAGAAATAAAACAATTACTGCCATCTAGTTTTATTTGTTTTGACTAAATCCATCATATGTAGTGAGTCTAAAGAGCGTTATACGTCTTAGGTTCGAAATTCTGCCCATTTTAAAAATAACAAGTCTTCTATCAAGTACTGCTGTGCGAGGCGAGTGTTATAAATCCTTAAAAATCTATATTTCTTTGATTTTGTTTATCTTTTACACTGTATTCAAGCATTATTTACTAGCTTAATGTTTAAATTTATTGTCATTTGGCTACGAATTTCTGTTATGTGGAGATACAGTCATTTGCCATCATAAATATAGCTTAAAGACTATAATCGCGTGCTTGCAATTGTAAACTATCAATAGTATTATAAACCTTAAGGCAACATCGTAAGGTTAAAACAATTTTCATTACTGCTTGACAGGTGCAAGCGATTTTGGTCACAAACTTTGAGAAGGTTCTTTGCCGAATCCTGATTTGGACCCTAGGACGATATAATTTTATTATTAATGTGCACATTGTTTATTGCATTCTCCTATAATATTGTATTATCTATTATATGTATATTTATAATTAACATAGTAGTATATATCCCACAAATGTTTGGTACATACTCTACTTGCCTATTCATGAAATCCTCTCAGATACTTTAAGGATACAGATACTGGAAGAGATCCCTGTGAGGGATAAGTCCGCCTTCGTACTTTTCCTTTAAATTACTGGGTTGTAAATTTATTTTATGTACTTATATATTACAAACAAATAAACTAACTTTTGCAACTGACTTTACTTCCCCAGTCAGGCTCGACATGTTTTTCTATCTTTCGCGAGAGTCTCGTTTGGTATGGTGCACTTTGTGCAGGTGAGGTGACTTTGGCTGTAAGGAAGGTGGCGAGACACTCCATACACCTTAAGTTAGTATAAGGTACAGAGTAATCAAGACTATCCACGGAAATACGATTCCTGATAGTCACTGCACAGCTTTGAATATTCAACAGACCAATTATGGTTAAGGGGATGAATACCGGCATCTGCGCAATTTGTTATCTCTGGTTATTTATTATCTTTGTTCTAATTAATGACTCATTGGGGAAGGCTATACTAATTTTAAAAGAACTTTTATCCAGACATTTATCGAGTTTGGAAACAAAAAGTTATTATCAATGTTTTAGGTACATATTTTTATATTTCGCTGTTTTTTTACTTTATTATTGTAATGTTAGGAACAAAAAATAAATTGTGGTAATTGTGGTTTGGAGGTGTAATACGCAGTATCCAATTTTTATATTTTTTCATCATCATGAAACTGGAAGTTTTTTTTTATACTACATGGGGAGGAAAACATACATACGACGCAGTTGATGTAAAGCGGTTACCGTAGCCATATAAATGCTTGCAACATGAAATATCGTTCGCACGCCGCCACCCCCGCTGCAAACGAAACATCTCCTTCCTTCCTGGTAACCTCCCTCCCTCGCAGGAACACAACAACGCTCAAGGGAATTGTTATTTGGCTTCGGTATTCTGTGAGGTAGAGATACCCCAGTCGGGCAGCTTAAAAAAATACGCTATGCCCTACCTCTCTTTTCGCCAGAGCCTCGTTTGTTAGTCAGCAAGGTGCACCACGTGTAGGTGAGGTTGGCTTTGGTTCAAAGATTTTGTTCTGTACTAAATAAATGTTTTTTTATCATTTCTTTGGGTAGTTAATTGATTCAGGTGTTATTTTGCGGAAGTCAAATTTACAGGCAACAAATGACCAGCCCCCTTACCACCATCTCTAATTGCGATTCAATAATTGAGTAGATTACTTATTCATACCAATGAATAAGCGACTCTATTCCATTTGAAATAGAGTCGCTTATTCATTGGTGGCATGAATAAGCAATCTATTCAGTTATTGAATCGCAATAAGAGATGGTGGTAAGGGGGCTGGTCATTATTGTAATAAATTTGTAATAAATGTAGGTTGTTGTTCTAACGATCAACATCTACAGATCGCCTGAGGATGCCTCGCGCAGAGGCGAAACACGTGTCAGATACGACCACGGCATTCGGGGCGGTGGTGGTCGCATGATTCTTCTGTTTCGGATGTTGGAGATTCGCCGAGACGACCAAAGCAGCCACGGCAGTCGCATGCAACTACTAACGGTAGTGGATATGCGCCGGCCGGCAGTAGTTTGCATGAAGTAATTGGTGGCGGAATCACGGAAAGTAGTGAGCGTAAGTGTAGTAAGTGGCAATTTGATCTAAATTGCCATTTCTTTGGGCACTTTTTTCACATGCAGTGAAGCTGTCGGCACAAGGTTAGTACAATATATATTTTTATCATCACATACTCGTAAATCCCGTGCCGTGTTGTACGTGCCGCCAATCGACTCGGCTGTAGCTTGTCGGCTCGGTTTGATCGTAATTTAATGAGCGAAAGGGAGCGTGATTTCAGTCAGCTTCTTAAATATCTGATGTCTTATTGAATTTATTTCGAAATCGAGCTCGAATTCAATTTCTTCAACTTACGTTACTTATCAGAAATATATATTACATCGAAAATAGTTATAATATATTTTTAATCAATGCTCGAGAAAGGTAGTTGTAATCGTCGACAACCCATTCATCCAACTGCTGGGATACGGGTCTCCCCTCAATTGAAAGGGGTTAGGGTATACTCCACCACGCTGCCAGTGTTTTCAAGCCGCCAAAAGGCCACTCACTTGACTTAACGACTGTCATCTACTGACAACAGCTGGAATCGAAGGCTTAACATGCCCTCTGAAGCACGGAGGAACTGGCGATAAATAAACCCATCCATGGACAGGCTGCGGTCGACGTAGCTTAACTTGCGTGTTCGATTAGACTGACACGCGTAACGCCGCCATCAAGCTCCTCATTAAAGTAAAAAATAAATAAAGAAAAGAATGTTAGTTATCTCCAAAATGCTACCCAAACCAAAAGGACAACAAGAAGTACATTATAAACGACGTAGAGTTCATCGACTGTGAAATAATTCACACGGGGTCCAATGAGACAGGTGCCCTTCGTATTTGTCACAAAAGAGGCGCGTTTCATCGGTCCTCTATCAATATTTAATGCACGTACTGACTCGAGCAAAGTTCCGCTTCATCAATTTGAGGCCAAAACCGTACGTCAGATCCTCGGATATTTATTTATTTCTCACTTTTATCAGATGTGATTGCGGTGTCGTTGAATATATATTTGTTTGTTTGTATTATCTTTATTGTACATAACGAACATAAAATACCTGCCAACCTTTGAGTGCTGGATACAAACTGTGAGTGGCGAGGGCCCTCAAATATAAAGTATAGAACACCAAAAATGATAAGGAAAGATGTAGCAATAAATACAGCAAGTAAATATAGATAAAGCAAACAACAATTATAATATAAATAAGTATCGTATCTAAAAATACCTTTAAATATAGTAATATCAAAATTTATATAAGAAAAGAAAAAAATACAGAAAAACAGACACCTATTATAGACATATATATATATTTATACGGACATCACTACGTTATACATAAACAAATACATATTATACTATAAGTTCAACGTCCCACGTTCAAGAACTTGTCAATACGTTCTTTAAAGGAGTCCACAGAAGTTCCCATTCTCTATTTCATATTATGTTACAAAAAATTGTTATTTGACTTGAGAGCTGTATTTAGTTTACTTTGTAGAATTTTCGGAATATTCTCATAGCGCAAACTTTAAAAACCAAAGTCTTCAACCAGTGCATCCTCCCCACCATGACCTACGTTGCAGAAACTTGGACTCTGAGCGTTAGGCTGGTCCATAAATTGAAAGTTGCGCAGCGACCAATGAAGAGAGCTATGCTCAGTATATCTCTATGTGACCGAATCCAGAACGAAGAAATTCGACGGAGAACTAAAGTTGTCGACATAGCTCTCAGAGTCAGCAGGCTGACGTGGCAGTGGTACAGCCACCACACAGCCGAGTCAGTGATGGAAGATGGGGAAGAAAAGTCCTCCCCCCCCTCCCTCTAGATGGACCGAAGACCTGAAGAGAACGGCCGGAAGCGGCTGGATGTGGGGTGCGGAAAGCAGAAAATTGCACATGGTGGAAGACGTTAGGGAAAGCCTATGTCCAGCAGTGGATAGATACAGACTGATGATGATGGTCGTCATCATCATTTTGTTAAATAGTTACTTTAAACAAACACTATTACGACGAAGGCTTACTTTTATTACAAATTGAAATAAAAATCGGACAGTGGATTGTTCTGCCTTAGCTCTAAAAGTAACAAATGCATTTAAAAATGTCAGTCGAAATGGACGCAACGAGCTTTGCACAGCTCTCAGTAACCAAACGGAGATAATCCTTGATAAACTGGAACTACCTACATTCTTCTTTTGTGATAACGCCATGCGCTACAAAGTCCATTTTAATTAATTAAAGTCAAATAAGAATCTATGGCCATTGTAAAGTAAAACAATTAATTATATTAAGTGTTGTCTAGTTCATGACAGTGACTTCCAAACTTTGCTCAAAGTTATCTCCGTAAAACTTTCCCATCTATAAAATGAATGATTTCTTTCATGGTTACGGCGCGTTCATACATACATTTGTTAAATTCCAAAAAGAAGATTAGATGTTCATATTATTATTGTTATGAAATAATTATTAATGCATTGCTATCAAAAAGAGTAGATAAGGGATCAAATTTATTAGTAGTAGCAACATTGATCTTTTTCATACAAAAGTGCTCACGGGTTACGAAAATTGTTTTTCCTTGGTTGATACTTTTGGACCTGGCACTTGGTGAAACATCAATAACATTCTGTTATTAATAAAGCACTTGCTAATATTATACTATATTAGTAATTAATTATGTGGAACAGTACAAGTACTTTAACAATAATAGAATGTTTTTCGGTTTTAAAATAAGTTTATATTAATATTTTTTTAAAGTCGGTTAATTAAAAAAGAAAAGAGAAGCAAACTGTACTAAAGCTCACGCTTTTAAATAATCAAATTTATTAAAATAAACATAGTTTATAATAAACATACCGTCGAATGTTGAACCTCCACGCTCGACTATATGTATGTATCTATGTTTATCGATATCTCCGCCAATTGTTAACCGATTATCGAAATTATATTTGTGCTACAAAGAGGACAGTGCAGCGGTGGTCCCATAAAAAAATAATTAGAATCTAAGTCCATAATCTGGAGATAGTTATATTAGAAACTATATTAGTTTACATTTTCAGGTATTTTACTCGTAAGTGACAGTGACAGTGTTTTTGAACTATTTTTCAAAATTCTATTTATGTTCGAATGAGGATGTTTCCGTAGTAGTTTTATGTCAATTTCATCATTCATATCGATTAAAATTTAAAATATATGTGTTGTTATGTTACCAGCAAGTAGTAATAATGGGTAGAAGGAGGGGAGGGGCGATTCGTGCAGGAAGGTTACCGCGATGGAGGAAATTGCTAAACTCCTGTAAACTCGATCAGGTTAGGGTTATTGAGTTTTAACATGCGAAACAACTTCATATTATTAATCATCATCATTGTCATTTGCATCAACCTATATACATACCAGTGCTGGAATACAGGTGACATCTCAAACGAAGGCGTGGAGTATACTCCACCATGCTGCTCAACTGCGGGTAAGCGGAGGCCTGTGTTTTCAAGCTACCTAAAGGCGCCTGACTTGGCTTAACAACTGTCACCTAATTACAACAGCTGGGACCGACACCTTAACGCGCCCTCCGAAACATGTTGTCGTCATCAATTTTTATTTATTTTGCAATAGTCAGGTATAACGCTATTATGTAAACAGTGACCATATATTTTAGGTTATGTATTAATGATATTGATTAGGAAGAAACAAAAAGTTATTTAATGAAATGATAAATATGACCGACTTCAAACAAGGCAACCAATGTGCATGCACTGAAAATCATAAAAGAATAATAATCTACTAATATTTTATTGTTATAAATAATGTCATAAATACGAAATTATTGTAATAATATTAGTTTTAAAGTACAAGCAAAAGTAAACTATTGAAAGTCGATGCCAAGTTGATCAAGAAACTATATCTATATAAATACATATATTGGCGACGTCTATAAATAGTTTAATTTTGCGCGTAAAATAAAACTAATATTATATAAAACTATAATAATTAATAATAAAACTAAATTTCGCATTTATGACAATGTTTATAATAAGAAAACATTACGCCGTTCTAGATTTTATTTTACGACTTTCAGTGTATGCATATCGGCTGCCTTGCCTTTTGAAGACGTTCATATTCTTTTTTTTTTCATAAAATAAAAACGAATCGCGGTAAATTACGAAAGGAAAAATAAAAATCCTTATTATCGTAGTGTGAATGAGCCCTTTTGTGATTGCCGTAAATGAAGTGGATGGATATCAAAACTTTCGTACGTATACGCGACGTATTGTGTATATGTATGTAGTTGTTTTTGTTTGACATTGAATAGATGTGGATTAATCTCACAACCGATTGTAAGACTGACAGACAGACTGGTACATTATATCGAATGTGAGGCTGGACGCGGAAAACTTTTCCTGATATCAGGTATATATTTTTTTTTTGATAACGGATAACTAGGCCGGATTCTAGCCCACGGAGCCGAAATCGAGGTTGAGTGGAGCGAGTCGCTGAGTGATGTTTTCCATTGATTTCAATGGAAAATGTATTTGATGGCCATTACTCAAGAATAATTATGATCGTTCTCAATTTTTTTTCGACACAAATCTTAAGCATGTCGAGGTCTTTAATTGTGACAAGATTCATCAAAATTGGTTCAGTGGTTTTGGAGCCTATTCATTTCCAAAAGTGACTTTTCGGCGTATATCAGCTTTCCGCCCGCTCCGCTCGCTCGTGTCTAAACACATTACACCGAAGATACGCGACCGAAGTTCGGCGTCATTACGCCTGCAATACTTTTTCAATGACTATCGACACATTTGACCAAAATTACGTTACGTTTTTTACATATCAATTTCGGCTTAGTGTGGTTTGACACCTCCACTCAAAAAAAATAGGAATAAGTTGAAGCATAGATAACCAGTTTAAAATATTAGCATTAACCAAATCATGTTCACCAAATAATTTTTACAAGTAGGTATCTTTGGCACTAACTAACTAAGTTTTGTATATATACAGAAGCCGTAGTGTGCTACAACTATTGTATGCTCGCTTTCCTTATTCCTATTTCCTCCCTACACGTTTCTCCCGCAGTAAATCATCCCTGTAAGTGGTTAATCAACTCCTGTTGCTGATTGATTTATAAACCGACTTACCGTCTGTGTAGGCTACAACTTAGTTTATATACACATGGGTATTAGGTACACCACAAGCAAGTTTGATCAGTGTTGCAATGACTTAATACAAACTATTTGGTATTGGCAATTAGCGAACATATCATTTCGATATATCGTCTGCAGGGTTGCCATGTTTAAAATAAATTATTTTAAAACACATATTTAAAACAGTTCCAATTAAAACCGTGTTTTTATTACATGCCTGCTAGGTTATTAATGCCATGAAATATTAGAAAAAAGGCAATCGTAAAAGAAAGTACTTCAATGAACTAATAGGGATTCGGTATTGTCGTTATTTAAATAAAAAATAAATATTGGGGGTTTCTTATTAAAAATGGGCATTAGAACATACAGGAAAGCGTTCAGTACAGATACGCAACGTAAAATGTTTATCCATTGATTTTTGTAAATATTTACTGAGGCAAATTGAAAAATAGTCTAGAAATGAAATATTTAATTAATTTGAAATAAATGGCCTAAACTAAACAGAAAAAAAAACACTTCTTTAAAACAATTGCATTAACCAACGGCCGCCTTGCTACACGACCGCCTTGTACTGTTGTGTGGACTCACAAGACATATTTTATTAGTGAATATTTTCCGTATACTGACTAAATTGTCTCTGTAGGTTGTATAATGCAAATAAAGCATATTCTATCTACGTATCTAAATGAACGATGTATTATTTCAGAACTTTCATCCTTTAGAAGAGCAATTTTAAAGGTTCTACAAATATTATTTCAGCCATTATTGTTATTAACAATTGCTATTGCATGTGCGGTCGGTCGGTCGAAAAAGTGGTCTTTCAGTTATGATAAAACTTCCAATAAAATAAATGTCTTCTATTATTTATGACATAAAAATAATTTGCCTTTTTAATTTGAAACATCCTAACCAATGGTAATTTAAAGATGGTAGACGAATTATTTGGACCACTGCACATACGTTTGTGTTTGTATGGTAGAGTCAGAGGAGGTATAGAATAAAGTTGATACGGTAGTTAAAATACCATGGTGAAAGAGATGGATTAATACACTATTGAAAATTGTGACAGAGCTCGAGAATATTTTTTGTCCATATCAGAGTATATTTATAGAATGTGTGTGCATGTGACTCCACACTATAGAGATATAGACATCAAACAAACGGTTATAGATTCAGAGGAAGAGAGGTCGGTTCGATTGAGCGGCCGAGAGTGCCCATTATTGTCCGTAACACTATTTGCTTATGCTGTGGTTTAGCATGAATAAACATTAAACGAAGGCAAAGCTTCTAAGTAGTTCAGTGTTTTATATTCGCGATCGACTGAAAATTGTTTGCATTTCGTGATATAAGTGGTCATAACTTGTTTTTATGATTGAACGGTTCAGAATGCATGCCAATTTCTCTTTAATAAACACATCATTATTTAGGTTTAGCATTACTATTCAGCGAGGTAATGCTGCCAGCATTCTTGGTACGTTACCGACGGGCAACGATTTGGAGGATTTTTTTTACTTATAATTTTTGTTTTATTTCTTTTCTTCCTTTTTTTGTACCTCTTTGTAAATATTTTATTTTATTAATTAATTATTATCAATCCATTATAAATTATTGACTAAATAAAATTCTCTATTTCTCTTTTATTTATCTTTAAATGATATAACATTGACGTGATATATATAGCAAATAAAGTTCAATTCATTCATTGTTTCATGAGTGTGGCGATAAGAACTGATTTTCCAGCATGTCTAGGTCCCTTTATTCAGGCCACTGCTGGGATACGGCCTTCCCCTCAATCGAAGGGGTTTAGTGCTTAACTCAACTGCGGGTTGGCGGAAGTTAGCGTTTTTAAGCCATTTAAATACCACTGATTTGGCTTAACGACATCTAATGACGAAACCAACGGCTTTAATGTACCTTCCGAAGCACGTAGTCACACATTGTCGTCATCATTTTCCTTTTTTCTTACAAATGCCGTGTCACGACGTTTTTCTACGATAAATTCCGAAACTACTCACCCGATCTTAATGAACTTTTGCACATTGTATGTAATTAAGTCCAACTTTAGATATAAGTTTTTACTTATTGCATCACTTGCGAGAGGGATTAAAGTATAAAATGAAAGTATGTGTGCAAGACCAACCGGATGAAGTCGTCGTTATCTGCCAGTAATTGTATATTCAGTACATTAAGACAAGTAGGTTTAAAAGTTATTGTACCCGAAAGACAAAAATAAAGCGTGCCCCGAAACCAGAGCGGCCATAAAAGGGACACCTAGCGATAAGCTCGAGGAGATTACCGTGCATTATTCCCCAAAGGTCGTAATAAGTGTTTACCAATGTATGTAAGCTGGATGAGCATTTCTTGCCGCTCGTAAATCCTTTCGGCGTTGGTTTATTTGATTAGGCGGAGGGCCGCGGCGCCGGCCGAGTTATAACCCGGTTTATCACTGCCTTGAATAACTACTGCGGACTGAGGGCTACGATCAACGCTCGCGATTATTATTTATTGTTCCTCGTTATTCTTTCAAAGGAAATTGATTTTCACGTAGTCTTACCTTCTTAAGGTGACGCAGGCTCGTTTGTAGATTTAGTTTGATTGATTCTTTATAGTTCCTTTATTGATGAGCTAATTAATTATTTACATCGGTACTGAGATAAGCCCAGTGAGGTTTGTAAGGTGCGTTTTTAATAACTGTGTATACATTGTGAAATGTTAAATAAATAAAATTAATAAATATATACTATATAATAGCAACTAGTCACGGATTCGCCCGAGTATATAAAATATGTATTATACACGTGTACCTTCTGGAAGACATTTTCTGAACGATACGTCTGCCCTCAACTTGCCGTGCCATAATGCTCATGATGCATTTATTTTTTTTTTATTTTTTTTATACTACGTCGGGTGGCAGACAAGCGTACGGCCCGCCTGATGTGAAGCGGTTACCGTAGCCATATGAACGCTCGCAACATAAAGTATCGCTCGCGCGCCGCCACCCCCGCTGCCAACGCAGCATCTCCTTCCTTTCTGGTGACCTCACTCACTCGCAGGAACACAACAATCCTCAAGGGAATTGTTATTTGGCTGCGGTATTCTGTGAGGTGGAGGTAAATTCCCCAGTCGGGTAGCTTACAATTACGCTCCCTACCTCTCTTTTCGCCAGAGCTTCGTTTGTCAGTCAGCAGGGTGCACCGCGTGCAGGTGAAGTTGGTTTTGGTTTGAAAGAATTTATGAAAAAAGCTTTTTAATTTGCAAAAAAAAAGCGCCATTACAATAGCAAATTTTTATTTTATTTTTATTTATTCTTATTTCATTTTACTGAAGATATTTTAGGAGCCATAATAAAGAATTAGTAGATCACGACTTCTTTATATTAAGACTACTATTTATTTACTGGTATTCCGCGGGAATGTACAAAAATAACATTTATTTTTTTCTTTACAAGCACAAATTCTATAAATTTCCGGATTTCCATGATCTATTCGTCATAAAAATTAGGAAATTCTATCAGGTGGGCGTTGATGAAAATTATATGTATAGTTGAAAAGGATAAAAATAATAGAAGACAGGTTATAATACATATAATAACTAGAAAGTTAATTATCGCTTTAGTTATGTTATATACCTAGGTGTTTCTTACAAACATCACGAGTCAAGAAAAAAACCTAGTAAAATAGAACGAGAAATGAAACCGTCGGAGGCGGAAGACGTCTTTAAAATAGAAAAAGCACTAATGAGAGGCTTTTAATTGCAAGACTGAAACTATAACACTTAAGCTTTTTTCAGTTAATTGAAATCGATAGGGATTAGGTTTATGTAAACTATGGTCTCATAAGCCCTGGTACGTTACTCGTAATGAATACAGCGGGCCAAATAAATGGTCCACTATCTTTCTTCAGCAATCGCGGAAAAAAAAGAAATAGAGGGTTAGGAAAAGAGGAGTATCAAAAGAAATGCATTTTTAGGTAGTCACAAAAGTACGAACTTAACATATATGAGGTGTCATTAGATTCGGCTGTGGCAGTAACATAAGGTATGCTATTTAAATATGGCGTCAGAGAAAAAAAAACATATAGGGATAGTTATTATAAAAAGTTCTTCCGTTTAACACAGTCGGATTTTTTGTTTCATTTAATATTTAAGATTTAAGATTTTAAGAAAATATGAAATATCTAATTCGATTTAATTTTAACATACGTAATAACAATGGTGATGGACATTATAATTTCTAATTGTAACGATAACAGCAAAGCCATTAGCCACTCCCTGCTGCTCTCTCGTGTCGACCTCACCTCCCCTCTCAGACGAATCTGGAACAGTTTGTCTGGCGCCGGATGCACACACGCTCATTAACGCTATGCACAGACGCCATTGTTTATGTAGTAGTAATCGACGCGACATTTGTATGAAGTGGCCGGGGTGTTCTCTACGTGAGATTGATTGTACATATAAATTCCGCAATATCCAATTCCAACATAGGGGTGGGTTAACACAACCAAAAATATAATATGTGACGAAACTGCGTGTTCGTGAAACAAGAGTTTTATTTATAAACACGAATATTTTATGCCTCGTCATTGTTTACAGCAATTTAGTCAGAGTTTTGCAAACAATGGTGATTAATCATCTCAAATATTTATATTGTAATTTTGAGTATGACAAATGTTACCTATAGCACAGCCTATAGTGTCACTACAGCCCCCTTACCACCATCTCATATTGCGACTCAATAATTGAATAGATTGCTTATTCATAGCAATGAATAAGCGACTCTATTGCATTTGAAATAGAGTTGCTTATTCATTGGTATAAATAAGGAATCTATTCAGTTATTGAGTCGCAATAAGAGATGGTGGTAAGGGGGCTGGTAATAGACGCAAAATAAATATTGGATATTGTGGCACAGTTTTTGAAGTACATTTATTGTTAATTATATATCAATTTAGACTGTACATACCATTGACATTAGAGATTGCGGCAGTGCCAGTGGAGCTCTACCGCGGAAGCCGAAGCCGATTTGGTAATCGGCTTCGGCTTCGGCTTCGGCGGTAGGGCCCATGATGAATTGATCGCGAATGTAACACTTATTTAAGGGTACTATATAAACAGACTTCTTTTTAATAGCATTAATCGCCTCTAAACTGAATCGCCTCTGACAAATGTAATTGTTGATCTTTACTTGATGTTCGTTCCATAATTATATCTATGATCTTAAAGTTTGTATTCGACCCCGTAGTGATACTTTCTCCCATGGAACACAAAATAGAGATAAAAAGAATTGTACGTTGTTTTAGAGACAATAGGCTTGTTGCCCATGTCACAAAATTATAAAAACTCTCTATCGGTAACGTAAAATACATAAAACTAGAACGATCTGCGATCTTAAAATTTTAATAACTTATGTACGACGTGTTTTATGTTCGGTCAAAGTTTGGTGGGAAAGTCCATTTTAAAGGTATGAAATTATAAAAAATAAATATTACCATTGTAGAAACAATAAAAAATACTATAACTTTTGTTACGGCACTGGCTACATAAACGCAATATTTAACATAGCTGTCGTACAAATTTCTGATTTAATGCATATAAAATAGTACGGTGTGACGTCATAACGTGGTGGCCTTTTGTATGGGGCGTTTTCGGGATAGTCCAAAATTGTGATATTCAAGTTATCATATCTCGAGAAGTTTTTATGCAATCGAAGTAATTATTTCACCTATATTTATATTATTGTGACGTCTTTAAATAACAAATCGAAAAAAAAAATGGGATACAAGCCTATTGTTTTATAGAAATTCGTTTCACATAAAACGTTTCTCATATTTTCCATTTGTTAGAATAATAAGTACACATTATACTCATTCCAGTCATTTCCAATTTTAACTCATAGATTTTTGTTACAAATAAAATATTACGAAATAAGAAAATATACCTACCTAATGCTAGTAAATATTTTTTTCTACAAAAATAAGAATATGTGTAAGACGTGTCAAAGTGCCCACAAGGACTCAATGGCTGAATAAATAATTTCATTTCGTCCCATTCCAGCCGTCTCGTCTCGTCCCGTCCCATCCAGTCCCGTTCCGTCCCGTCCCATCCCATTACATCCCATTCTGTTTAAGTGCAATTAAGTGTTAAAAAATATCGACGCAAGAAAACGTATTTGCTGTAAGTAACCAAAATCCAACTTTTCAGGAGAGCTAAAAAACTTTTTTTTAATTCGAAAAAAATTCATAACATCTTTAGTATCAGTGGCAGAAATATAATTTTTTGGACATAGTATTGTTAAAATAATATTTACTAATAGCAATTAAAACATTTTTCCTAAAGTTATGAGAAGTAGGGTTTTCACTACTTACAGCAATTGACTTTTTATTTAAAGACCTGAAAAACGTCGTAAGTAATTTATTGGTTTCTATGACGGTAGCTCAGTTTCATATATTTCCAGATAAATAAAATGCTGTAATTGGAATATTTAATCGATTATGTAATATTAAAGAGATGTAAGGCTAACTAATAAATTTCTGATACTAAAGAAATTGTTTTAAATTAAGAAAAGGTTGAATATATAACACAAATAATATGCTGTAAGTTAATATAATTCTTTATTGTTATTACTTTAAAATTGCGGCTTGCGCTCTAGGAACATTCAATTAATACTAATTCTAGGATGAACATTGAACATTAGTAAGTATTATGGGTTTTTACCTAATAAAACAAAATGAAATAGGCTACAAGGTGTTAGGAAAACGATGCAAAAAACCATTTAAATGTCTTTGTCCATAAAATTTTAAAACTTTTTTTTAATACTATGATTTACACGTGTTTTACTATCAATGAGGGTCTGTGCTTTCCTTAATACCTTGTATAATAATTTAGGAGATATCACATAACTTCACATAATCTCTACTCTTTTTTTCAGGTTTTTTTAACAGTTATTTGTGCAATCCAGTCTTTGCGTCGTTGCTGGTTTTGAAGATTCCAAAAATATTGGAATAAAGCCTGTCGACGTTCTTCAGGAATCTCACCACAGCCATTCCTTCCTTTTTCTCCAATACAAGGGTTAGGTTTCATTTGTTTTGATGCAATAAGGTTTCCTTTTCCGTTAAAATAGCTTTTTCCTTTTTGTCTATTAATATAGTTTTCTTTTTTAATATGGGATTTTGTTTTGCTTTTTTTCAATATTTATGCTGCTTATTTCAACCTGTCCAGTATTTTTTATTTTCTTTCCCTTCTTAGGCTTCTTCTTAACAACTTTCTGTTGGCTATTGTCTTCGTCTAACTCACTTAATGTGTCCTGTTCACTCCAACTTCCTGACTCATCTGATGGAAATGCTTCATTTAATAGTTTTTCATTATCCGATTCATTACCAAGAAAATAAAAAAAAGCTTTATTAAAATCTAGCTGTATTTTGCCTTGTCTCGGGAACTTATTCCTTTTCTGTTTTTTAGTGGTTTTACTTAAACTAGGAGAAGATTGTGTGAAAAACTTGTGTCACTCACAGCTTGCCATCCGCAGAGACAGGTGCTTGTTCCTGGAACAGGAGACATGATTCGGGAGACACATGCGGCGCGATCTTCGCGGAGACCGGTAATTTTTCCTGGCACAGGAGGCGTGGTTTGTTCGACATATACAGCTCGTTCTTCGCCGAGACCGGTATTATTCCCTGGAACAGATGACGTGCATAGTGGGACGCTTGCAGCTCGACCTTTGCGGAGAATGTTGCTTGTTCCTGAAACGAATAATGTGCTTCATAGGACGCTTGCAGCATGACATTAGCGGACAACGGTGGTTGTTGCTAGAACAGCAGTTGTATTTCGTGGGACGCTTGAAGCTCGACTCCCACGAAGAACAGTGCTAGCTTCAAGAACAGATGGCGGGCTTTGCGAGACGCTTGCAGCACAATCTTCGCGAAGACCGATGCTTGTACCTGGAACAACAGACGTGTTTCAGGAGATGCTTGAAGCTTGGCCCTCACAAAGACTGGTGCTTGATTCAAGAACACGTGGGACGCTCGCAGCGCGATCTTCGCGAAGACCAGTGCTTATTCCTGGAACAGGCGACATGTTTCGAGGGACGCTTGAAATTCGGCCCTCACGAAGACCGGTGCTTGCTTCAAGAACAGATGGCGGGCTTTGCGAGACTCTTGTAGCACAATCTTTGCGAAAACCGGTGCTTGTTCCTGGAACAGGCGACATGTTTCGTGGGACGCTTGAAGTTCGGCCCTGACGAAGACCGGTGCTTGCTTCAAGAACAGGTGACCTGTTTCATGCCACGCTTGCAGCGGGATCTGTGTGCAGACGGTTGCTTATTTCTGGAACAGGTGACGTATACTCAACTTGATCCTTGCAGAAAATGGTGTTTGTTTCAGGAACAAGGGATGGGCTTTGTGGATCTTTCGTAAACAAAAGAACGCTGTAAGTAATATTATCGCCATATTTTCATTCTACGAGAATGCTGTAAGTAATGTCAAGTGCATAAATACAAACTGTACTTTTAATGTAAGTAGAAAAGTATCAAAAACACCCTTTTTTAGGAGACTAACAGCAATTTGAACTAGTAAATTTTTCAAAATTGTTACGGCGTAAGTAGATTTTTTTTCATCGTAGCGGCATGAGACTTAGACCATTAGACGCAGAAAAAAAATCTGATTCTAACTGTGTTTTCAGTCTACTTACGCCATTTTAGCTACTTACAGCAAATACGTTTTCTAGCGTCGATATACACAAAAAGAATCATACTTGTGCCGAAGTAATACAAAATGGCTAAAGCTCAGCTACACGTATGGTTCTAAAGAGCAAAATGCTGATAATTTTGCTACAGTCAGTGCTTAGCCGCAACACTATTACATATTACGAGCGCGAAACTATTACATATTATTAGCTAAACGTGAAGAAGCATCTTGTAGGCCAGCATGCCAGCGTCAACTGACAGGACATCAAAAAATAAAAAGAATAAAACTGGTGAAGAGAGTACACGAGACTCGACTCATTCTTGATCTATTTCTCAAATTGAAGGTATCGGCTTTCTTAATGCAAAGCAAACCACGTATTTGATTCGAGATCAAGCCAAGCAAGATAAAGGGTAGGTGTCAGTTTACATCAAAGCCGTCGGCCGGGATGATGTTCGGCCATCGAACCGGAAAATAGCCTGTTCGCAGTGTTACTATCTACACTGCACCCCTTGGCTACGGCAAAGATAAAGGTCTTTGGGTGAACTCATGCCTTTTGTTCTTAGTTATCGCAACAGAACATGTAACGTAATATATTTTTTGAAATAGAGTCGCTTATTCATTGTTATGAATAAGCATTCTATTCAGTTATTGAATCGCAATAAGAGATAGTGGTAAGGGGGCTGGTCAGAGAACTGGACTGTAACGAATTGGTCTATATCGTCTTACCTTAATAATTACAAAACTATAAGACATAGAATCACATGGATGTCGTACAAGGCGACTAAGGAACATACATTATAAAACATCGATCAAGCCTCCCCAACCCGTCTGGCCAACGTGGGGAGTGGAGGCCAAATCCTCCTTCTGTCTGGGACGGAAGAGAGAGGGTCGTGCTCCTGTAGTGGAGACTAAAATGACCTGATGATGAATGACGATGATGAAATCATAGAAACATGCATTACATGTCATTATTTAGCGTATATAGTCAGCTCGCTTCTAAGACCTTAAGTTTGCATCGGGACCGGGCGGGGCGGCGGGGGAGGGGCATTACGTATAATAACGGAAACCGGCACTCTCGCTTGTTTTGTATTCAGTATAACTCACGACTCACACATGATAGGGCGGTGATCGCTGATATAGACGTTTCACGTTAACCAGCGGCCAGCGGCCTTGTGCACCGACACAGCCCCGCTCGATTTTTATCCTACGTCGGACAAGCATATTGACCGGCTGATGTGAAGCGGTTACCGTAGCCATATTAACGTTCGCAGCATGAAATATCGCTCGCGAGCAGTTCAAGCACTCGCCTTCGGCTTGTTGCCCAAATTCATACTCGTCATGAAATAATCTGTGCCCTACTCCACTTGTTGAATGAACTACCCTTACACCAAGTCACACTATATAGGAAGTAATAATACTACGTACAGTGTGACCACTCCTTGCGGCTCATTCGTATCGACCTCACCTTTCTGTGACTAATCTGGAATAGTTGTATGGCGTCGCACGCACACACACTCAATCACGCTCTGCACAGACGCTATGGTTTATGTATTAGTAAACGACGCGACATTTGTATGAAGTGACCAGGGTGTGACCAAGTTTTTCAGCCTTTCAGTCAGCTTACGAAATACATAACATATTTTTCATAATTTTACTGTAACTAAGATATTACTTTTACTGTTTATCAGTTTAGTCATGACTCGTATCTTTGTATTTTTGATGTATATGGTTTAAGTCTTTATACACATAAAATATGAAGTTTCAATTTAAAAGTGAACGTAGCATCGCACCGTCGTTGCTCACAAGTATAAGGTACAAAGTAAATATAAAATTCTAATTGTCCGTCCGCGGTGGTAGAGGATCCAATTTCAATTAAGTTGAACGCTTCGACGTGGGAGTACGGAGGAAGGGAAATACATTATCTGCCGACAAAAGCATAACGAACAATCCTAAGTAAGTCTATGTGCCAACCGCACTGAAGTCAACGTAAATTATAGTCCTCATCATCATTATCAACCTGTATGTACCCACTGCTGTCCCCAATGCTTTCCACCATAAGCGACCTTCCGCATCCTCTCACCTCGGCATTGAAGATTTTTTTTTATACAACGTCGGGTGGCAGATAAGCATACAGCCCACCTGATGTGAAGCGGTTACCGTAGCTATACTAATGCTCGCAACATAAAATATCGCTGCTGCCAACGCAGCATCTTCTTCCTTTCTGGTGACCCCACTGACTCGCGGAACACAACTACCCTCAAGGGAATTGTTATTTGGCTGCGGTATTCTGTGTGAGGTGGAGGTACATTCCCCAGCTTACAATTACGCTCCCTACCTGTCAGTCCCCCTGTCAGTCAGCAGAGTGCACCGCGTGCAGGTGAAGTTGGCTTTGATTGAAAGATGTTGATGAACCACTTACACACCAAACGAAAGTCCCCGACGACAACCGTGAAGTGGGTCCTGGTCGTATTACGTATGGCCTTTGTAGTATCCACGTAACTTGACCACGACCTCTTCATCCGGGTGTGTCGTTGCTGTAGCATGTATCACTTCGAGAGAATGTCTTTCCGTCAGTTTTAGTACAAGATATGCTACCCTCGACGATGCACTGGAGACCTCGACTAAATTGTTGACAAGGGCTTTATGGACAAGGAACCCAACACCACCGTGAGAGAGCTGGTTTCAAATCGAAGGTAAGGTGTTGCCAGATTCGAGGATCACGATGTCCTCACCCAATTCCAGAATCTGGCATTTAATGGACCTCAACTTTACTTCCCGTTTCCCCGCATCCTCATAGCACCTCAAATTCCAGGTATTAAGAGTGCCTGAAGTCAGTTCCTTGTGGTGGCCTATAGACCGGGGATTTTTCGCACTCCCTGCCCTGCCGTAACCGAGACTGCCACCTTGGCCCGGAACAGCAGGGCTGCCGGGTACTGTGGGCCACACATTGTGAATAGTATACATTTGGGAGTAAGTCGCCACGCTAGGTAGGCGGGTTGGCGATTGTCGCCAGAGCCTCGTCACCACGTGCAGGAGAGATTTGCTTTGGGTGCATAGTTATTTATTCACATGTTGTCCAGTGGTTAACAGAAGAGAATCATAACCACTACTCTACACTGAGGATGCATTTCCACTCAAGCGGAAGTTTGCGGAGATGAGCTGTGTTTAAATACATTTCTTACCGTAAGCGGAGTATAACGAGTTGTGAAATGTATGAAAACACAGCTCATCTCCATCTCGCTCCGCTACAGTGGAAACGAATCATTTGGTTGCCTATAGGACTCAATTACATAGTTTATTCATATGTAATTAATTACAATATTAATTTAATGTTTCAAATTAACAAATTGGGTCTTAGTTTCTTTGATCATCATCATCATTTTCAGTCTGTAACTTCCCACTGATGGATACAAGTCTTCCCAAATGCTTTACACCATATGCCATCATCCGGTTTCCGCATCCAACCGTCCATCCTACAAGCCATTTTTTTTAGGTCATGATAGACTGGCGCGTCCAACGCTTCCTCACCCCATAAGCGGCCTCCACTCTAAGATTTTACTTCCCCATCTGCTATCGCTAACTTCGCAGATGTGGCCAGTCCGCTTAATTTTAATATTTTTTTCTAAATAGTAATAGCGCAGTAGAGTCTTCGAAAAAAGTTGCCAAACCAACTTTATATTACGAGTATTTCTGTCCAGTCGCCCATAATAAATATTATGCACACGTTTTTGACAGACTACAAAGCGCTTAAAGGTGAGTTCTTTACAAAATAGCGCTCCTATATACACGCTGCCGAGTCGTTCAACTTAATTGAAATTGGATCTCACACCGGAGACTATTTCAATTTATATTTACTTTGTGCTTCGTTCGTGAATGCAATGCATGTAGACCCGATGTAGGAGAACAGAAAATTGTAATTAAACGATTTGCTATAAGAAACGTTTTTTCTTTGGAGCTTTTTTTATAATCGGCATAATGGCTCGACTTCGCCTGATGTTAAGCGAGAAGAGGAGCACAAATGGCATTGGCAACGAACGAGGTTCACCCTTGTTTGGTATAACAACGTTTAGTAGAAAATCGCTCAGTCTAGTTTTAGTTACAATAAAGTCTCACTTAATTATTCATTAGACCGAATATTTAATTGCTAAATTAAATATTTATTTAATTTTATTTAGTATATTTATTTCTTTAAAATAATGTCATTTCAACGAATTTTCAAATGCACTAATTTTATTTAAACTAATGTTTCACTATTTAATTTTAGTCCAAAGATCGTATCGATTGGTATAGCAAGCAGCGGACGATCGGTAGAAATGAACAAAAACAGTATACATCATTTATCTCTGTCTCTGTCTCTCTCTTGCCGCGGAGACCGACCGTTTAATGCAAGAGACCTTAGTGTCAGTTGACACCACATGGTTGACACTAAAGGTCTCTGGTTCGTTGCCGATGCTACGCACATAAGGGTTATAGGTACCTTATTGTCATGAAAATCAAGTAATTTGATGATTTTACTTGATACAAAAAATAATTCGCTTTTTGATGGTTGCGTTACAAGTACCGTCGCGCGTCGGTGCCGTTGCGGTTACTTACTTTTATTTTAAGATACTAATTTCTACACGTGGCTTCGCTCTGTGTGAACATAGATACCGGGATACGCGCGAACCAAGCCGCGGTCGTAAGCTAGTAGTACTCAATAAATTTGGATTTGTCGTACATTCAATTCAATAAATATATTTCCTTGCCAAACGAAACACACGATGTCAAGGAAGTTGTACGACAAAATAAAATCGTTGCGTCGAATATCAAGTAATATAACTATATAAAGTCCTCGATGTTAACATAACAGCCATCGAAAAATATATTTACGTAACCCCTATACGACATTGTCACAGTTCCATTTTCCTCACAAAATTGTACCACGGTTGCGTGGTGCGAATTTATCGTTGAGAAAAATGTGACGCCCGTAACGAGCGCCGTCGCTTCAACACGTCCTCGACAATAATTCATATAAGCGCCTCTCAACTATTCACATTTATTTGAACTTTTTTTATAATAAAAATAAAATAAAAAAAGGAAAAAAATATTTTTCATCCCTCCATCTCGGAAAGAGTATTTTTGTTCTTTGATATCTGAGTGCAAAAGTCGTTTTTATCCGCTAGAGCAGGGCTGTCCAAACCATATACAATACCGTGCCTTTACAAATTACTAAATAGATAAGCGGGCCGCAGAAACAAATACCTACTTGACATTTTTATTACCAAAAAAAAAAAAGAAAAGTTTTAGCTAGTTAACATAGTTATAACCAATTAGATATAAAACTTTATCTTTTCTAGAAATATATAATTTTCAGTCAATCTGGCGGTAAAAAACTGTATAAAAACCGGTAAATGAAAAACATGTCACGGGCCGCACAAACATAAGCCAAGGGCCGCATGCGGCCCGCGGGCCGTGCCTTGGGCAGCCCTGCGCTAGAGGATAAAGTAAATTTGAATGTAGAAAATCGTGTGCACTAAGTTTGTGAATTTAAAACATCATTAAACCTATTTACTTCTACCTCCATGGTGCCGAATTTATCATACAATTTTTTTACATTTATTAAAAACTCAGACTCGGAACCTCCTTAGTGTACTTTTTTTATTAATTTGCTTTGCGCGAGCAATTTTCTTTTCACATTATATTGTTAAAACATACCTAAACTGAAATAAAAGTATCTTGTGATTGTAAATTATTTTTTTGCATTTAGTAATTTCCTCGCTGAGGTGGGATGAAAAGTTACGTGTTGCAGTTGAGTGCAAAGATTTTTCACCTCGTTCTCGTTCGATTCCCTCGCTAACGCTCAGTATTCTAATTTTTGAATCACTCGCTGCGCTCGTGATTCAATTGTAGAATCCTCCGCTTGCTCGGTCATCAAAATTGAGCATGCGGTTAATAAGTAACTTTGCACTCTTGTATAACAAATAACTATTGTTATTCAGTTTTTAATTTTTCACAACTTAGCTTGCAAGTACTCGTAATTGTTGGTTTTAAAAATGACGTAGACTTTTGTATTTTTTGAGGGGGCAAACGATCATGTGGGTCACATGGAGATTAGCAACAGTAAGGGGTCGCCGATCCGTTGCCAGCCTTTTAATGGAAATAAGGACTCTGTTCTTGAAGGCTGCCATGTCATAGTTGTTCGGAAATACCGCTGAGGGAAGTTGATTCCACAGTTTCACCGTTCGTGGTAACGTAGATCGCCAATGATCAAGTCAAAGTCAAAGTCAAAATATCTTTATTCCTTGGGCTTTATAAAGCACTTAGAAACATCATACAAATTAAATATAAGACATGTATCTAAATCATTACTATCTACTTAAATCCGCAGAGCTTAGATGCACTTTCATCACACTATCTGTGAAAGTGAATTTAAGTGCCAGTTCCGGCGACGGGGCTTCTTGAGAAGAACTGGCAAGAAACTCAAGGCCGACTCTTTTAATTGCCAATATCGTTACATTAAACACAAATACAATCATTAACATAACAAGAGCAATTCATTTCCAAATACTTTTATCATTTATGTAATCTGAGATACAATAGTAAGCCTTTTGACATAGTCTAGTTTTGATAAATCTTTTAAATTTACCCATGGATAATTTAAACGCGTCATTTGGAAGTTTATTGTAGAAGCGTATACATTGACCTGGGAACGAGTTAGAGATTTTATGGAGCCTAGTAATATGCACAGCTAGTTTGTTTTTATTTCTTAAATTTAATTGATGGAGATCACTGTTTTTCCTAAATTTAGTTTGATTTTTATGAACGTAAATAAGATTTTCATAAATATATTGAGAATGTAATGTCATAATATTTATCTCTTTAAATTTATTTCTCAGTGTCTCCCTGGGACTCATCATATAAATAGCACGGATAGCTCGCTTCTGGAGCACAAAAATTGAGTCTACATCCGCAGCACTACCCCAAAGCAATAAACCATATGACATAATGCTGTGAAAATAGCTAAAATAAACTAAACGCGCAGTGTCAACATCAGTCAGTTGACGTATTTTCCCTACGGCGTAAGCTGCTGAGCTCAGCTCAGCAGCTTACGCCGTAAGGAAAATACGTTATCAGGTAGACTCAGCTCAGTGAGCTGAGTCTACCTGATAACGTGTCTATATGTGGGCCCCATTGTAATTTAGAGTCTAATGTTATCCCAAGGAAGACAACCTTATTGACCAATTCCAATCTCTCATTGTCCATCACCACACTGGTTTTTACTTGTTTCACATTTTTTGTAAAAAATCTAACATATTTGGTTTTACTACCATTTAAAAGTAGGTTATTAGCACTAAACCAGTTTACTATTTTTGAAAGAGCATTATTTACATCGTCAATTTCTGATTGTTGTCTATTTACCTTAAACATTAAAGAAGTGTCGTCTGCAAACAATACTATTTCGTGATTATTCTTTACAAGATGAGGTAGATCATTAATGTACACGAGAAACAGGAAAGGGCCCAAAATAGAGCCTTGTGGCACCCCCATCGCTACAGTTGATCCATGTGATCGCTTTCCATTAACATCTACTTTCTGAACCCTATCACTCAGATAAGAAGTAAGAAGATCAAGAGCGATGCCTCTTATACCATAGTGGTGTAGTTTTCTGACTAGAGTTTCATGCTGCACACAATCAAAAGCCTTAGATAAGTCACAAAACACCCCATAGGCGTCTCGTGACTCCTCCCAAGCCTCATATATACATTCTAGTAATTTTACCCCAGCATCACATGTTGACCGTCCATGAGTGAAACCGAATTGTTTAGTGTGCAGCAGATTATTTTCATTAAAGTAATTAAGTAACTGAGCGAGAATTAGTTTTTCAAAAATCTTACTAAATGTAAGTAGTATTGATATTGGTCTGAAGTTTGTGGGGTCTAATGTACTACCTGATTTAAACAAAGGAATAATTTTGCTTAATTTCATCAAGTCAGGAAACACACCACAATCAATACATCTATTAAATATCACAATTAAGGCGGGAGCAACAATGTCAAATAAAGATTTTATAATATGTACGGAAATGCCCCATAGATCAGCCGTTTTCTTAATATTAAGTGATTTAAATGCAACTTTTAAATCAGACCCATTAACATGACGGAAATGAAAATCGTTATAAAATTCAGGCACATTATCTTTAATTAATGACTCTGCAACGGAGGTGGAAGAGCCCAAGGCACTAGTTAAAGTGACAGGGAAAGCAGAAAAAAATCTTTCAAAAGCATTGGCAACTTCTAAATCTGACTTGGTAACAAGACCATCAATACTTAATTTAAACTCTGAATCTTTTGTCCTACCCTTCCCAGTCTCTTCATTGATAACCGTCCAAGTGGCTTTAATTTTATTACTACTATGTCTAATTTTTGATTTAATAAATATAGATTTTGCTACTTGACAAACGCGTTTGAAAATTTTCGAATATGATTTTACATGTTCTTTAAATTCTTCACTATTATTGAATTGTCTTTCATAGTATAACATGTACAAAGTTTGCCTACTCTTATAAATACCTACGGTTGCCCAGTCACCAAAGACAAGGCTATTGGTAAAAGTAATTTCCTTGGAAGTAAATATTGATTTAAATTCGTGAAGAAATGCATTTAAAAATGAATTATACATCAAGTTAGGTTCCAAGTCATTATCTAAAAACGGTAAGTTACTAGTTAGGTTTACTCTCATACGTTCTAAGCGACTCACTGTTACTGGCACAAAAGTAATTTTTGTCTTGACAACATTTGTTTTAATACTTATCATTTGCCCAGAATGATCCGAATCCAATTTGTTAATAATACTTTTTTGGGTTGGACTAATATCTGTATATATAATAGGTAGGGGAAAAAGTCTTTTCGCATTTTAGTATGTATGAACTTGTAATAAAATCTCTTTGGTTATACCATTTGTATCTGGCAGGTTTTGATATCTTTAAAAAGTTTAAATTTTAAAAAAGATAATTCCAAATTCAAATTAGGTAAATGTGTGATTTTCATCTGTTTTTTTTACTGTCAGGATGAGTGAATCTAATGAAGAAATTCGATTCATTTTAAAATTTTACTACAAAAAAAGTAAAAATGCAACGCAAGCTGCGAAAAAAATTTGTGACGTTTATGGATCTAGTGCAGTGTCTGTGAGAGTAGCACAAATTTGGTTTAAGCGTTTTCAATCAGGAAATTTTGATGTGAAAGATGCACGTCGCTCTGGTCGCCCTGTTACGGATAAAATGGATGCCATTTTTGAAAAAGTGGAGCAAGATCAGCATATCAGTAGTTACGACGTAGCTGAAGAATTAGGAATTGACCACAAAACAGTTTTGGCGCATAAAAAGGTCGTGGTCAAAGGCCGGCCAGGCTTCACAGACTCTGGCGAAACCCGGGTTAACCCGCAACAAGGTGATGCTGTGTGTATGGTGGGATTGGAAGGGAAGATATTCATTATGAGCTGTTACCGCCAGGCAGGACTATCGATTCTGAACTCTACTGTGAACAACTGATGAGATTAAAGCAAAAAGTTGAGAGAAAGCGGCCGGAATTAATTAATAGAAGGGGTGTGATTTTTCATCATGATAACGCTAGACCTCACACATCTTCAGCCACTCAGCAAAAATTAAGAGAGTTTGACTGGGAGGTGTTAATGCATCCGCCGTATAGTCCTGACCTTGCACCTTCTGATTTCCACCTGTTTCGGTCTCTTAAGAATTCTTTAGGCAATGTCAGGTTAACATCACGAGTAGACTGCCAAAACCACTTGTCGCGGTTTTTTGAACAGAAGTCCCAAAAATTCTATAGTAATGGGATCATGTCTCTACCTACAAGATGGCAAAAAGTTATCGAACAAAATGGCACCTACATACTTTAGTTAAATGTAAATAAACTTTATTAAAAAATGTTTTGAATTTTCATATAAAATACGAAAAGACTTTTTCCCCAACCTAATATTATCTAAGCAGGTAGCCGTGGTGGCACTTATTCTAGTAGGCTCCATAAATAAGTTAACTAAATTATGGGATTTAAAAAGACTTAAAATTTTACTTGATGCAGTTGTATTAGTAAGTATATTAATATTAAAATCTCCACAGACCAAAATAGTTTTACCTGAGTTACTAACAAGATATGGATGGAATTTTAATTTATTGAAGTACTATAGGGAGTTTGAGGTATAATGCTTTTGAATGACGAGTCCACAGAAACAATGAAAAGGAAACATCAACGGAAAGATGTAGCGTTGGTGTTACGGATTTCTATGGGCGATGCACCAAGCGACCCACATGCTCTAAAATAAAAAAAAACGGGTTGCTCTCCGGGAGTCCCGGCTAAAGTGAAAACTTGAACATTAACGTTGTGCATTTTTGAATATGTTGAATGGTTAGGGAATAATTTCGAACGAATTTCTTTATTTATCAGTATAAAAGTATTTTTATACTGATAAATAAATTATATTATATTCATTTATTGCGCTATCGTACACAAACATGACAATTTATATTACATTAAAAATAAACAGCAGGAGCAGGCATACATTTTCACCGCGCGGTAGAAAGAGAGGGGGATATTACTTCCTCTTCTACGCCGCGTCGGTCCGCGCCGCTCCGTTTTACGAATTTCACACAGGCTACGTGTCCTGACGCGAGTTTTACATTTGTTACCCAGCCCAAAAAGTGCACAACGCCTCTAAAGAAGTTTTTACTTCAAAAATGATGAAATATTTATTTTTATACGACATCGAAAAACCTTTTGATTGGCAACTTTTGTAGGTACTTCATGTGTTTTTGCCATTGATAAACAAAAGTATACGGTAAGTGTAGAGTTTACACGGTAAATAAAATCTGAACAAAGCCCTGGAAGCCGTAGCAGCATTTTATTCAGGCGTGTGCCAATCGCGGCCAGCTAAATATATTGGGCTGGAGTATTGATCCGAGCTATTTGTAGTTGCACCAGACTGCTACTAGTTTCAACTTTTAATAATTGATTGGAATGGTTTAATATATATGACCAGCTTGCGGCGGAAAATTTCATAAGCGCGTATCCCAGTATCCTGTAGGAATTTTCGAAAATCCAAATTTCAAACCACCTAGACATTTGAGCTACGCGTTGATATATCAGTCAGCGACGGACGAACCCTGTGGTAGAATGGCCACCTTGACTCCGAGGTCGCGGGTATGATTCCTGACCATGACAAATATTTGTGAGTATGAACATGTTTGTTTATCTTGGTCTGTATTTTTTCTATGTATTTATTTACAAAAAAAAAAGTGTTTATGTACATATATCAGTTTTTTAGTACCCAGAGTACAAGCTTTGCTTAGTTTAGGACTAGATGGCGCTGTTTAATATGTCAAGGAATATAAATTTATTTATTATGGTAACGGTTGCCTTTTATAGATACAGACAGGTTATAAGTAACATTACTAATAGGTATATACAACACATTTACAAAGTACTACTCCATTTTTACACCGATAGATAGAAAATAATAATATAGTTGTAGATATCTTCACAATAGCATTAAAAAGGATATTCACATGTTAGTACTCCCGCTGCTAACCCAGCATATCCTCACTATCTAGTGTCACAGTCAGACAACAATTCTCAATTTTGCGGTACTTCCCCAGTTCGGTCAATTTCGAGCCGAATAATCCTGATGAATTTAGTTATATTGGCTCTGACAATTATGGTGAGCCTTACATTCCTATCAAATTTTTATTGGCTATCAAATTTATAATTGCTTTATTTTTTTCATATATGGCGACGCTAGATAGTGAAATTACACTTTCCAGTTCCAATTTTAAAAACCTCGTCAAAAGTCATTATGTACTAGTAACATTAGTAATTCACATATGTGTTAGTTCCTGTTTCCTCTACTGTTAGAATGAAATGTGTGCATATATATTTACATAAGGCCGCCTATTGTACTTTAATATGCTACTATCCTTTGTAATATTTATATTGTTGGAGCAATAAAACGTATTGTACTGTATTCCAGGCATGGTACTAAAATAAACAGCTCCTTTGAAACTTAGGAATATCATCCGTGGTATAGTTGTATAGCACTCAAAGAGAGGCAACGTCTTCGTGTAGACGGTGAGTTCAGCCGATCGGAAATCACTGGATCACCAACTATTCGGATCGCTCTGTGCTGTATTCGATCAAATGGAGCGAGCAAATACTAGGGCGCGGCAGCTCGGAAATGTGAAGAGAATTCCATGTGAGTCTGGCCGGAACAGAGGACCTAAGTTGAAGTTGATTCTCATTGAATAATTTTAAGGAAAAATATATCTTAGATTATTGGTAATATACCACCTGGTGGTGGTATATTGATGATAGGCCATTTGACCATTTTTTTTACGGTTTGTTGAATAAAGATCACAATAATATAACTATAGGTGACAGAATTACTTGGATATCTTAAAAACGTCTCGAGATATGATAACTTGAACTCTGCATTTTTGGAATTTCCCGAAGACGCTCCGTACAAAAGTCTAGTTATGTATGACGTCACCCGCGAGCGAGTGAGAATTTTGCATGAATTAAATGAGAAATTTGTACTACAGCTATGTTAAATATTGTGTTTATGTGCTAGTGACGTATCAAAGATTTTAGTATTTTCTATTGTTGGTGGTAAAATAGTAATATTTTTTGAAAATAATTTAACAATAAAACGCGCGCGCTACTGAGCACCTGGTGCAAAATCGGCCCCGCGTGCTTTAATATTGAAGATTTTAACGTAACCTTGCGACGAATATTTATTTGATTTGAAATTTGACGAACTGAAAAATCGGACTTTTGTGAAACCTCTTTAAATTTGTGAATAACTTCTTCAGTTAATAGGTAGATCGCCTCCGTCCCTACCGGTTAAGATTATTACTATTAGCACTAATTTACGGATTAAATAGAATTTCGCAATAAAAAAAGCCGATCGTAATCGGCTTCTGCTAGGCGGTTGAACCCCAAGTCTAATCGTACTACTACAGGCAATGACAATTATTTTGATATCTTTTTCAATTAATTAAACACAGTTCAACACAGCAGGAAAATATTTTTTTTATACTTACATTGGGTGGCAGACAAGCATTCGGTCCTCCTGACGTGAAACGGCTACCATAGCCTTTAACGGTCTGAAGATGAAATGTCGCTCGCATACCGCCACCCCCGCTTCCAACGCAGCAACTCCTTACATCCTGGTGACCTCACTCATTCACAGGAACGCAACAACCTTCAAGGGAATTGTTATTTGGCTGCTGTATTCTGTGAGATGGAGGCACTTCCCCAGTCGGGCAGCTTAAAATTACGCTGAACCCTACCTCTTTTCGTACCACGTGCAGGTGAGGTTGGTGTTGGCTCAAAGATGGTGGTGAGGCTCTGACACCCCAAAATAGTTTTAAATTCGACGTATGTTCGCGATTGTTTTCAATGTTATCGAATAAACCTGGTTCAAAATCCGAAATTACTAACTTACGTCGCCTTAACCTATGACCCGTCTATATATCAAATGTCACAGAATACCACTCGATATGTCACCACCCAGAAATAGTTATGTAGGTGTAGTCCTGAGGGGGTTTTCCTTACATTACGTTGCCAATTTGTCATTTTGAAATAAAACCTTTTGTTTACCATATTAACTATGATTTCTAGAAATACAAGCAACTACCTCTGAGGAGCTCGATGGAGTCGTTGCGCGTGTCAGTCAAATCGAACACGCAAGTTAAGCAACGTCGACCGCAGTCTGTTTATGGATGGGTTTATTTATGTCGAGCTTCTCCGTGCTTCGGAGGGCACGTTAAGCCGTCGGCTGTCATTAGATGACAGTCGTTAAGCCAAGTTAGTGGCCTCAGGGCGGCTTGTAAACACTGATCTCCGCCAACCCGCAGTTGAGCAGCGTGGTGGAGTAGGTATGCTAAATCCCTTCGATTGAGGGGAGACCCGTATCCCAACAGTAGGGTGATTACGGGTTGATAACGAAAGCAACCTACTCCGGTTTCGCACAGGTACAATTGAAGCGTTCATTAACATTTAATACTCGCTGATCATGGAGCTTTCTATAGGCGAAATTTTTTAAAAATCCTCTATTTAGTTTTTGAGTTCATTCATTACAATCAAAATACAAATCGTCTCTTAATAATGTAAGTGTAGATGTTGATATAAACGACAAAATTAAAAAAACTTTAATGATAATTTTTATTTATGAAAATACATGTCTAGTACATACCTTTCTAGTGTTTATTTATTTATTTTAGATCTTATGCTACATCACTACGTATGTATGTATATATTACCTAAATGTCAATTAATACAGTCGGCTCTCTTAACTGAACACTTTAACATACAGTTCAGTTCACACTTAACTGCGTGGCAAAGTGGTCGGGGATCAATGTTAGGGAACCGACCGTACTTATATTGATAGGAAAAGAAACGTCTTTATACGATATCACAAGAAACAACAAAATTATTGATATATTCTGTATGTAAAATGGTTTTATCACCTAGTAGTTCTTCGTAGTAAAGTGTAGCCTCAACAATAGTTTTCAGTCGGAACTATGGAGTTCAACCAGCAAAAAGTGCTATCCGAATGGTTCATCATGAATCTGACAAGCAATTTTAAAACCTTATGCTATAAGAATAAGAAATCACCACAAATTTCCAACCCTGGCGAAACCATCCAGACAACACCCGATGGTAGAGCCCCTGGTCCAACCAAATAAAAACTTACAGCCAATAGCCAGATAACGGCTTCGTGGTGTATTGGCGGACGAGAAAAATAAGTTACATTAAAAATAAATTAGTTAATTAACCATCAACATCTACAGATGCCTCGCATAGAGGCGAAACACGGGACGCAGAGATGACCATGGCAGTCGGGGCGGCAGCATTCGCACGTTTCTTATGTTTCAGATGTTGCAGCAGAGACGACCAAAGCAGCCAAGGCAGTCGCATGCATCTACTAACGGTAGTGGGTGGGTGCTGGTCGGCAGTAGTTTGCATGAACTATTTGGTAGTGGAAGTGGAAGTAGTGCAGATCAAATTGCCTGTAAAAATAAATTATCAGAATATTAACAGATAATAATTTGTAAAGGTCCATATCGACGATGCATCCAAATGGAGGTCCACAGGAAGACGACCTATTTTTAGCACACATAACGATTAAAGAAAGAGTAGATATAACTTTAAAAATAACCTAATAATGTGATACGATATACCTACCTCACAAACCTATGTTAAAGTAACCTTACGGAATTACTTCATGTTAAGAATCAGCCGGGAGAGAGCTTGGACTGTAACACAGGTTTTTAAACCTAGCTCAGACTTCAGATTCTCACAAGGTGTTACCAGTGCAATGCCTGTAATGTACCTACTGCTCAATGTACAAACTTCGTGACAAGTAAATAAAGTTATTGTTATTATTATCCATCGCATGAGCCGCGGCGCAATTTTAAATTGCAAGTATTAATTTAAACAATGATGATTCGTTTCGGGTAAAACAATGGACATATTATTTGTTTTGTGTTTTATTGTAAACTGTGTTTGTTTTTATGTACAGAATGCAATCCGACAAAGGTCTCGAGGTCGCAGAATCATATATTCGAGCGTATGCCAATCGTGCCGAGCTAAATATATTAGGACGGCTAGCGGCGGGGTATGCTATTGATCCAAGCTATTCGTGTCTGCAGTAGACGAACGACCCCACTTGTGAAACTTTATTACAGTAAAATAATATATTTTTTGTCACATCTATTCGAAAAGCATCAGCCGGGAGAGAGCCTGGAGATCTGTAACACAGGTTAAAAACCTAGCTCGGACTCCAGACTCTCACAAGGTGTTACCAGTGCAATGCCTGTAATGTACCTACTGCTCAAGGTACAAACTTTGTGAGAAGTAAATAAAGTTATTATTATTATCCATCGCATGAGCCGCGGCGCAATTTTAAATTGCGAGTATTAATGACGATTCGTTTCGGGTGGACAATGGACATATTATTTGTTTTGTATTTTATTGTATACTGTGTTTGTTTTTATGTACAGAATGCAATCCGACAAAGGTTTCGAGGTCGCAGAATCATATATTCGAGCGTATGCCAATCGTGCCGAACTAAATATATTAGGCCGGCAAGCGGCGGGGTATGCTATTGATCCAAGCTATTCGTGTCTGCAGTAGACGAACAACCCCGCTTGTGAAGCTTATTAGAGTAAAATAATATATTTTTTATCACATCTATTCGAAAAGGGCGAGATTGTTGTGCTTAAAAGGGACTAAAATAGTGTTTTAATCCCTAGGGACTAAAAGTGATTTAAATAGACATGTGACCAATGTTCTAAAATTATAAAAACTCTCTATCAGTAGCTTACAATTACGCTCCCTACCTCTCTTTTCGTCAGAGCTTCGTTTGTCAGTCTGCAGGGTGCACCGCGTGCAGGTGAAGTTGGTTTTGGTTCAAAGATGTTGATGAACCTCTTACACCTCAACTAAGGAAAGGTAATGTAACTTAGTCTAGAACATTTTTAAGAGACTTATTTAACACTGACTTGAAAGATTCAAGAGAGGGAGACATCTTAACATACAGAGGTAGAATGTTTCAGAGTTTAACAACATACACTGAAAATGTTTAAGCAGAGGCATCATTTGCTTGTTGTGCTCATTTTGCATTTTTAACCGACTCCAAAAAAGAAGGAGGTTCTCAATTCGGCTGTATTTTTATTTAATGTTTGTTACTTAATTACTCCGTGAATTATAAACCGATTTGAAAAAAAACTTTCTTTATTTGACGAGCTCGGTGGCGTAGCGGGCATTGACGCGGCTTTGATACCAACGCTCGTGGGTTCGATTCCCACACAGGACAAACATTTGTGTGCATGAACATGTCTGTTTGTCTTGGTCTGGGTGTTTTCTATGTATCATAAGTATGTATTTACAAAAAAAAAATGTATTTACGTATGTTTATCAGTTATCTAGTACCCATAACACAAGCTTCGCTTACTTTGGGGCTAGATGGCGCTGTGTAATTTGTCTGACAATATTTATTTATTTATTAGTATACTTCCAGATTGGTCCCATATTTTTCTCATCATCATCATCAGCCTGTATCTACATACATAAATGTAGAGTAATGATTGGAGTCGGTTTTTTTTTATGTTAAAATTATGAGTTTTGCTCATTCTGCGTTTTGTTCAATTTGCGATTTGTACATTTTGAGTCTGGTGCTCATTTTGCGTTTTGTACATTATGCTTCGAAGGGAATTATTGTAGGATGATATATCCAATAGAAGTTAAGTTTAATTGCTTATTTTACTTATATTTCCTGCGACTCATTTCATACATTAGCACCTTGCCTTTAATTGGTTCTATTAATAGCACTGATTATTAATTGGTTCTGTGACTATGCAATTACCCTGTTTACTAAACAGTACTGTTTACTAATCCGGGGCTCTACTACCATCGAATATTTTGATTCGAAAAATAGGTCTTACGTTTTAGTTATTGCGAAACATTGCTTGATTGGTAGAGCTCCAGAGTATCTACCATCAAATTTAAACATAAATACCATACATCTAAGGTGAAGTTTGATTTTCGCAATGAAAATATCCAATGGGAATCGGCGTCAGCTTAGGCGGTAGGCCCCAGGACTGTTTACTAAACAGGGCTCTACCGCTGAATCTGAAGCCGATTACCGTCGGATCTTTTGATCGCGAAAATAGATAGGTTAAAGTTACCTAATGACACACATCTACAGCTTAGTCGGTTGAGCTCTATGGTTTCTACTAGCTAAGCCAAAACAATCACCGCCAATCTAAGCTAAAGTTTGATTTTCGCATTCAAAAAATACGATGATAATCGGATTTGGAGTGTAAGTGGTTCATCAACATCTTTGAACCAAAGCCAACTTCACCTGCACGCGGTGCACACTGCTGACTGACAAACGAAGCTCTGGCGAAAAGAGAGGTAGGGAGCGTAATTGTAAGCTACCCGACTGGGGAATGTACCTCCACCTCACAGAATACCGCAGCCAAATGACAATTCCCTTGAGGGTTGTTGTGTTCCTGCGAGTGAGTGAGGTCTCCAGAAAGGAATGAAGGAGATGCTGCGTTAGCAGCGGGGGTGGCGGCGCGCGAGCGATATTTCATGTTGCGAGCGTTAATATGGCTACGGTAATCGCTTCACATCAGATGGGCCGTATGCTTCTCTGCCGCCCGACGTAGTATAAAAACAAAAAATTAAGCTTCGGCGGTATGGTCCCTGGGCTGGACTAAAAATATACGTTTGTATATTGAAAGTAGATAATAATAAAGCGGATTGCAGTGGCGGAGCGGAATGGCGGAATCCAATAAATTTCAGGCTAATATCGAGAGTACTGGCGCCAGGTGACAATTCCACACAGCCCACACAAAGCTAGCCACATCTTCGTTGGAATAGGCATTGTGATCCGCCCACTAGTTTTAATTAGTTTGAGACCTGCAGTATCATGCAATTGCTGATGTGGTTTTGCTTAGTGTGATTTGTTAAGTGGTTTTTAATCATGTCACTTTTAAAATTATATGGAAAATGTGCACAAAGTTGAAGGTAATCATATTTTACTAATGTTACAAAGTTTGTGAGGGTGGTTGTATCTAATGCATGTTTTTAGATATAGTATATGATCTTGATTAAAACATAACATACTTTTTATCCCTGTACCTACTGTGTTTACGTGGTCCAAAAGCAAATAACTTTACTGCGGTCTCCATACAATAGTTGCTGCCGAAAGAGCGGGTAGTAGTCGGATCGCTCCTTGTGCTGGGGGCAAAAAAGTAAGATATCGTGGTTAATAAAAAATAAAGAAAGGCTTTAGCTAGTTAGCTTAGTCCACCATGCTGCAGCTCAACTTCGGGTTGGTGAAGACCAGTGTTTTCTAACCGCTCAAACTCCACTGACTCGGCTTAACGACTTTCATCAACTGACAATAGCTGGGATTGCAGATTACGTGCTCTCAGATGCTCGGAATCTATATACTAACAATATCTAAGAACTCGCAATAAATATACTCATCTACACATACACATATACCCACACACTCACACTCTTTCTCTCTCTCTCTCTCTCTCACACACACACACACAGAGAGAGAGAGAGAGTTACAAACGCGTCAAAATAGAGAAACACGTTTTATAAAGCTGCTCAAAAAACAACTATATCGCATTAATCAGCCCCAAATACATCATATTACTATTTATTTCCACAAGAGCTGCTTCACTCAAATTAGTTCAGAATGCGGAGTTTTAGGGCTCGGTTCATAGTCAATTGGGTGCCCACGTCCGACTCATTAGCGCCAAATACAATAAACAAAGAAACTCCCAACCTTGTAATAGTCAATTTATTTCGCCATTACATGATTTTCAGTCCATTCGTGTAACAATTTATGAAGCCATAATGACCGTTCCGCAGCCGAACGGATATTAAATGTGTTCAATCAATTTTCAGATTATTCTTTCATAATATAAATTGGGTGCGTTATTTTGCTTATCGCGTTGCTATAAGTGTTTGATGTTGTTTAATTGACCGGATTTTACGAGTAATTGGCAAGTACGGGATTTGCTTTTTGTAATACAAGAAGGTAATTGTTATTCTGTCTGTACGGACGATCGTCTGTTTAATTAATTGCTTGTTGTGATGTAGAGTGAACAAATTATTCCGTAAATTTTATTGTTAAACAGCGAATGGGAATTTCGCGTGGTGTTTTTTAGGGTTCCGTACCTCAAAAGGAAAAAACGGAACCCTTATAAGATCACTTTGTTGTCCGTCTGTCTGTCTGTCTGTCTGTCTGTCTGTCTGTCTGTCTGTCTGTCAAGAATTTCTATGTCGAGAATGCGTGGAGGTATCAAGCTGAAATTTGAACTGTATACTCAGGTCTACGGTCCCATGAAGTTGTAAAATAATCAAACTGCTAAGTTTACGTAGAAAAAAGTTACGGCCGTTTATTCAGCAAAAATCGCATATTTCGACACACTCAAGGGAATCAAAACCTATAGGGTACTTCCCGTTGACCTAGAACTATGAAATTTGGCAAGTAACATCGTTATAGACTACAAGTACAGGAATAAATCTCAAAACTATACATTTGTAAATAGATCTTAAAAAATAGGGGGTCTATATTTTTTATAGGGTGTCGAAATTTCAAATTGAAACTACTAGTTCAAATCATATGAAAGGGCTTGATGTACACATTGCAAAATATATTTTGTTTATTTTTTTCGACGCATTATTTCTTATTTATAATGAAAAATATCAAATTTAATAATGATACTACGTACCTACGGAACCCTCGGTGGGCGAGTCCGATTCGCACTTGTCCGGTTTTTTTATTATTTACTCGTTTCCGCCTCGAGTGTCGTTCGTGTAGACACATTACACTGGCCACTCCACGCAAATGTTTGCCATGAATTACTATATAATAATGCCGTCTGTGCAGGGCGTGAATGAGCGTGTGTGCATCAGGCCCCATACAAACTGTTTTAGAATTTTCTCAGACGGTAGGTAAGGTCGATTCGAGAGAGCGGCATAAATTTTCTACCACGAAAGATGAAATTGTGTATTCAGCGTCAATCATCGGTGTATTCAAATAAATATGCCGCGGGTGACTTGAACAGAGTTTACAATTTGCTTGGAAATGCACGCCTGCTGGACCGGCGACCCCTTTGTGTTGGTGATTTCTATGGGTAGTAGTGATTACTTTTCATTAGGTGACCCACATGCTGGTGTGTCCCCTTCTTATATGTATAAAGAAATACCGGAATAATCTAGACAAATTTCAGTTAAATCCGTTTTTGTGTAATGGATTACAAATATGTAAGCATACATACTTTCACGTAGGAGGTAGGTGTATACGAACAATATGGTATTAGTCGAGTAGGTAGTATACGACCCATTTATGCTCGTTTGTTATCTTACTGCTCGGACTGCTTTTACAACCTAACAGTAGCCTGTAACTCTTACTTAAAAGGACTAATGAGACTCCTACACAACATAATTATAATGTTTTCCTGCTATAAGGAATGATATTCACTTGAATCTCATACCTTATTCTTATAAACTCAAAACTCAAACATTTTATGCAGAGGCTTTCTGATATAAATATTAAAAATTTTCATAGTGTTGAAACAAAAAGATTTAACATAACAGTATATACACATATTATTAACAAAAAATAATTTATTATTGAATGCCTTTGTGCTTAGTATATTTATACATACAATATGCAGCTAGTAAATGACAATAAATAAAATCACTTCGAGTGTGTTTTGGCTGGATTATTTTAATCCATGTGTTCTTTCTTTTCGGTTATACATACTCGTATATACACGACAAACTGACAAAGTACAGAGAGCGTAGGTATCAAACTAAAAAAAAATTGATTCAAAAAAGTTTATAATACAAACAGTGTTGCCTCTTTTGTGACTACGAGAACATAAAATAATTGCAATATACTGTACAGTACAAAAACGGAAGACGACGACAAATTCACAACAAATCTGAATACAGAAATTTCCGCTGGTTTGCTATTTACAAGCAACTAAGCAACTTCGTTCACAATAGAGATTTATTCGCGTCGTCAAAAAGGGCATCTTCAAGGGATCTCGGTATTCAGAAAAAGGGAGAAACTCTAATTTCGCTGAGCACAATTACTCAACTTTTCGCTCTGGTTTAATTATGAAAAATTTAGCCGAGCGTAGTCTGCGAGAATTAATGCATTCGCCAAGAACCCAGGTGACACAACGGTACCAGCTTAATGATTCAACTTGTTACATTATTATGCTCAATTGAGTATACTGCATATCCCATATTTATAAATTTACATGCTTTATTGCACAGAGCAAATTAAAAGGTTTCACATATTTTATAAAAGTAATTCACAAAGGCGGGTTTATCTTTAAAAGAGATATCTTCCGGCCAACATTTATCTGCAGTTTACTTTGTGCGAGGAAATTAAAATAAAATAATTTTTTTGGTGTATTTTTCAATATCAATAACGTATAAAACATAATGTATTTATATACTTCAACATTGAATGTTATATAAAATGGACCGCACATATTGCTTGCCAAATTACTTAATATTACTTGTACATTTTTGATGGCATTAAATTTTTTAATTGTTCTTCTTTCTTTCTGTATGAGCAGTCTGTATCTATCCATTGCTGAATAGAAACCTTCCCTACCTTCTAATAATGTTGAACGCTGTATCTCAGATATGTCGACGTCTTTAGTTCTTCGACGAATTTCCTTGTTTCGGATCTCTAATTATAAATTTGACGAGTTCTGTAGTCTAATGGCTTGCAGTGGCCACTTTGTCTTCGAGGTCGCGGGTTCGATCCCGCACATGAAAAACATTTGTGTGCATGAACATATATATATATGTGTTTGTCTTGGTCGTTTTCTATGTAATATATGTATGTATTTATAAAATGTATTTAAATATAGTAACGTTATCTAGTTCCTCTAGTACAAGCTTTGGTCAGTTTAGGAATAGATCGTGTTGCCAACGACGTCGAGTGAAGTGGCGCGTCTTTGCTCGACATGTTTGGCAACATCGCTCGACATGTTTGGCAACATCGCTCAACATGTTTGGCAACATCGCTAGACCCGACGTGAATATCGTCGCTACGAAGATAAGTGGCGCGATGTCGCCAGATATGTCAGGCGAAGTTTCGCTAAGTCGCACGAATTCGCCTGACATCGCTATGGACATAGAAAGCGCAATGTCACCAGTTATGTGAAGCTAAATCGCCCGGCTTCGCTTGGCATGTCGTCGGCACATGTCGTGGAACGTTTGTCCCCTAGTGTATCCCTCCCTCACTTAACATACCTTTATGATACTTTCTATCCCTATATTATGTTCACACAGGAAAGCTGGGTTGAAGTTAGTAAACTATAATTCGCTCACACAACAACAACAACAACAACAAGGTGCAACAACGACACAATAAAAGTCGCCATGCATTTTTCGAACGTCTATTTGGTATTCATTTTGATATGCTAATTATACTTTCTAATTCTTCTTAACTTAGAAATATTATTTTAGAAGACCTAATTATTTTTTATTTTATTTTGTTGTAATTAATTTTAAATGTTATTTGGTTGGACCATCATAAAAGTGATTTACGTGCAACAACGACATAAATGTACGTTGTGACCTTATTGCAGTCAATGAGCGACATGAGAGCGACAATTATCAAGTTATTAACAAATGTGCCTAGTCCTGTTATTGTTCAGATAATATTATCCCACTTGCCCGCTAGGCACTTGTTTATGTCTCTCAGAAGTTAGAATTTATACTAAGACTATAACTTCTAAAGCCTGGAAGACCCATAAGTAACATATTGAACGAAGTTCGAAATCGAAGTACTCAGCTTGCGGTTAGTTCTCATATAGAACGGTCAAGTAAAATTGCAAGGTGGAAATAATAATTTTATAAATTCGCCTTTAGTAGAAGCACCTTCGCAATATTCTCAAGGTAACGCCTGAAACTCTGTCTGATTTGAATTTAAAATACTTTCCGGGAACAATGGGATGCCCATCGTTCTCCCTCGGCGTCGCTGTATTAGCGTCTATCCATCATCGGGCTATCAAGTCGTAGCCTGTGCTGTGGTTCAATATTCTGTGCAAACAGCAGAGATAAAAAATATTCACAGATGAACATAATATTACGGTTAATGTATTCATTACTTTATTAAGCATCTGTGTGGTTGTTTATTTTGCATTCATACTGATATTATAAACGCGTAAGTGTGTTTCTCCGTCTTTCTATCTCTCTGATTGTTACTTTTCACGACTAAAGTCAATTTAGTTCAGTCATGAACCGATTTGAGTGAAATTTGGTACATACATAGATTATATCCCGAGGAACGACATATGTAGGCTACTTATTAGCGGGATTTAACTGATATTCACTTGATCGAAGCCGCGGGCATAGCTTGTTCTATCTATATGATTTAAATGTAAATATTAGATATGTGAATACATTTTTTTAACAACCCAATTATAATCCTGTAGATATAAGTGAGAATTTCCATAAATATACATATATACTTATCACTGACTCAAAACATCAGAATAAGTTATCGATTCCATCGCAAATGTTAGAATTAAATACAAAAATTCTTTGCAAAATTTTTGTTTAATTAAGAAATTTTTGATAACATTTTTCTCCGGTTTTGTTAAAAGAGATAAGATTATAAGTCATAAAGCATAATACGGATTTTAATAGCCCGATACTGGGTGGATAATCCTTCATAAATCTCACGAAGCAAGGGTTGCCGAGGAAAACTACCTTCGCATTAATATTTTTATCTATGGCTTCAGCTTTTCGCCGGGGAAATAATTTCTCCATAACTTCCTGACGACGAGCCATAGCAATTTTATTATTTTTTAAAAGCAGCTCCTTACGGTTCTTGCCGTTAACCTACGATGGATATGTTTATGAGCACTTAAATTTAAAAGTCTCTGCTATTTTTAAAAGTATTTCTGAAGTTTTCATTTCTCCGTCGCTTATGTAGTTTCTTTTTATTATCGTTTTATAACTGGTACAACGAAATAATGTTATTGGAGTTGAGTTACTTTTTTTTTCCTATGCATATGAGGAAAGCATAGTTTTGAGATTTATTCTTGTACTTGTTGTAGTCCATAACTATGTTATTTGCCAAATTTCATAGTTCTAGGTCAACGGGAAGTACCCTATGAGTTTTGATTCCCTTGAGAATGTGTCAGAATATGCGTTTTTTGCTAAATAAACGGCCGTATCTTTTTTTACTTAAAGTTAGCAATTTATAGCAGCAATAGCAGGCCTATCGCTGTTACGTACCTTACCTCCCTACCTCCCTTCTCTCCAAGGTAATGGAGCGCGTCATTAACATCCGGCTCCTGAAATACCTAGAAGAGCACGATTTAATCAGCGACCATGAATACGGCTTCCATCATGGTCGCTCGACTGGTGATCTTCTAGTGTATCTTACACATCGCTAGGCTTCAGCCGTGGAGAGTCAAGGTGAGGCATTGGCTGTCAGTCTGGATATGGCGAAGGCGTTCGATCGGGTCTGGCACCGTAGTCTTCTTTCGAAGTTGCCTGCATACGGTCTACCAGAGGGTTTATGCGAATGGGTCGCTAGCTTCTTGTCCAGCAGAAGCATTAGAGCCGTTGTTGATGGCAGTTGCTCCGATAGCATGGACATTAATGCTGGCGTCCCGCAAGGCTCTGTATTGTCCCCGACGCTGTTTTTGCTGCATATCAATGATATGTTATCTATTGACAGCATTCATTGCTATGCGGATGACAGCACCGGGGACACATTTTATACGGGCCGCGCTAATATTCCCCGCTCTCTGGTGGAGGAGAGCCGCGAACGACTTGTGTCGGAAATCGAGAGCACACTAAGTAAAGTGTCCGATTGGGGGCAACAGAACTTAGTGCGATTCAACCCCTCTAAGACACAAGTCTGCGCGTTCACCGCTAAGAAACCCCCTTTTGCTGTGGCTCCTCACTTCCAGAATACACCCCTTACTGTCGCCAAAAGTATTGGGATTCTAGGAGTTGAAATCTCCAGCGACGTCCAGTTTCGTTGTCACCTGGAGGGGAAGGTCAAGCTGGCGTCGAAGAAACTAGGTGTGCTCAACAGGGCCAAGCAGTACTTCCATCCGCGGCAAAGGCTTCTGCTCTACAAAGCTCAAGTACGGCCGCATATGGAGTACTGTTGCCATCTGTGGGCGGGAGCGCCTAGATACCAACTTGCACCTTGTGACTCGATTCAGAGGCGTGCTGTGAGGATTGTTGACGATCCCAAACTGACAGATGGTTTGGAACCTTTAAGTCAGAGGAGGGATTTTACGTCCCTTTGTGTGTTCTACCGTTTGTACAATGGGGTGTGTTCAGAGGAGTTGTTTGACATGATGCGCACGGCCTCCTTTTACAGTCGCACCGCTCGCCATCGACAGGGAATTCATCCTCACACATTGGAGCCTAAGTGGTCGCGTACCGTGCGGTTCCAGAGAAGTTTTCTCCCGCGTACGGTTAAGCTGTGGAATGAACTGCCTGTCGAGGTTTTCTCAGGAGACTACAGCATGGGGTTCTTCAAAAAGGGCGTGAAGAGGTTTTTACAGGGTCGGCAACGCGCGTGTGATGCCCCTGGTGTTACAGGCGTTCATAGGCTACGGTAACTGCTTTCCATCAGGCGGGCCGTATGCTTGTTTGCCACCTTAGTGGTATACAAAAAAAAAAGATTTTTTTACAACTTCATGGGACCGTAGACTATATTATACTGAGTATACAGTTAAAATTTCAGCTTTATACCTCTACACATTCTCGACGACATGGTCTTGACAGACAGATTGACAGACAGACAGACAGACAGACAGACAGACAGACAGACAGACGGACAACAATGTGATAAGGGTTCCGTTTTTTCATTTGAGGTACGGAACCCTAAAAAAGAGCTAATAAGTTTACTGTGGTTCATCATACAGTCCTCTAATTTGATACACATATATAGTAGAAATTATAAATCATCATTTTGAGGCGGCCACCATATTGAAGATTACAAATGGCCGCATTTAGGTTATCGTATATTGTCACGTTTCCAACCAAAAAGGTGCCAAATATCATGTTAATCGGACACTGGGAAGTGGGTCAAATTTCAATTACGAGGATTGGACATTCTACATAATATAATATTCTAATTCCTAATTTAGGATTATCTGTAAACAAAACCATGCTGAACCTGAAGCTGATTTACAAGTCAAACTTGCGGTATTGGCCATTAAACATCACCAATTTCACGTCAATTAGCGACGATGAGGCCACAAAATCATTATGCTAATACACAGGCAATTGCTTCCTCGTTGTCTGCACGTTGTAATTAAAGCTCATCAGGCAGTCGTGTCGCGTACCGTCTTCTCCTGTATATTGGTGCACAGACTATTTTAGACTTCCTTTGTTATCTTTGTGACCTTCAAGAGGTGTTATTTTACCTGTCTCGACGCTTCAGAAACTAATGTTCAACATTTAATAACAACGTTTCGGGCAAGTTGATGCTATTGTTAGGGTTCGTTAGTGTTAGTATCATTTTCTAATGTTTAATTTAAATTATTTGCACTGGCAACTCATTCTTTTAAGTTTTTGACTGCACATATTTATGATTGGCTAACCAATCACAGGCTAGCATTCAGTCATTTGTGATTGGTAAACAACCAATCATAGTACTTGATTTTTACCGCGAAAATCAGATCGAGACTTGGAGCGAAAGTGGCCTGTTGGACAATTTAGACATTATTTTTCGACTGTTGGACTTGAAGGTTGTTAGCAGAAAATAGAAGTGATACATCATTCTTCAGTCTTTTCTTTACATCTAATACTAGTCTGCATCTAAAGCATAGTAATGATATTACATGGAAGATAGAAGGAGGTCTTATACTTTCCCAAAGCAATGTTAGAGATCAATATATCTATACAACGTGTAACTCCAAGTAGGTACGCAAAACCTCCAACACCTAACTAAGTTTTATTATTATAAATTGATATAGGTATCTAAGTAATAATTTCGAAAAACAAAAAAATTCTCGGAGATATGAACACTTTTTTGTTTTCCTAATAATTCTACATTGTATAGTATGGCGATGACCTGTTTATTACATGCAATAAGATGAATATATTTTATTTAGTTTCACCGCAGAGTGAAAAGTTGAAATGTTGCTTTTCAGTATTCGATTTAGTTGAAATTTGGCACACTCGTTAAGGTTCTCTTGAATTTGCGTGATTACCTAAATGTCACTTTTTTATTTGTTATGGCGGCTGCCACTAAATGACCATTTATAATTTCCACTAACCCCTGTAACATGAATATCAAATGCTTGAAAGTGAAACACTTGTATGTAATTTTTTTAGTTCTTTATTCCTGTTTCTCGGTGGATTTTCAGATTTTTTCGTGTAACTTATCCCTAACATTGAATAAAATATGTATTTATTACAATATTAAAAATGTATTAAATTTATTATGTATGCCTATAGTCGAAATAATTTTCAAGGAATTAATTTAAGAAAATTTCGATATTATATTAAATACCTACGTATTTTATTCAAAAAATAAGGTAAAGTGGGTTTTGAATAAAGATAGATAATCTTTTATTCCCAAGAATATGGTGAGTATACCAGATATTTCGTTCTGTTGTGCATGCATATTCTGCCTTTATTGGCATAGGAATATTTACAATAGTATTAAAATGTTTGTTACATACATTTATAGACTATTACATACATAATTACATATGGTACATAATGCGTGTTTTAATTATATGTAAAAGTTTGTTCTCAAAATTACCAGTTAATAAAGGTAATTTGAGAACAAACTTTTACATATAATTAAAACACACATTATGTACCGCACTACTGACACCATCGTACAACTCGCCATAAATTAAAATTGCATCCATATCATCTTGATAATTGGCGATCTACTACAGCATGTTTCCTAAGACATTATATGCCACGAACGGTGAAATTGTGGAATCAACTTCCATCAGCGGTATTTCCGAACAATTACGACATGGGAACCTTAAAGAACAGTCTTTATTTCCCTTAAAAGGCTGGCGACCTCTTGGTGCTACTAGTCTAAACGGGCGGTGATGATTGCTTTCCACTAGGTTAACCACATGCTCGTTTGCCCCCCTTTCATATAAAAAACAAACCTTTTTGATGTATTGTTTTTCATACAAAGTTCTGAGAACAACCTCCCCCCTCCCCCCTGTCCCAAAACCTGTCATTTTCTAGAATACCTATGGCAACTACTTACCAAAAGATGTATATGAATCTCCCTGATTACGGTATGGTGCCACAGATTTATGACTATTACGCATCGTCTTTATGTATATTGGCTCTTACCTATATTCGATAATAGCGGCACTGTGTTGGCGTAACTATCACTATAAATTGTGCAACTAGCGATGCCGGAGTTTTTCCTTTCAAGTCTTTAGAAAGCACTCCTGGGACCGGTAGTGGCGAAGATTTCTTGCGAGAATTAAGCGGTGTAGCTCAGCGCCTGGGAATTTGCCTCCCCGTGTGCTAATGCTAATGTAGAGAGCGTGAGCTCGATAGTTAACTGGCTCGTGTGTTCATGTATTTGTAATTTATGTGTGTTGTAGCAAGGAAACTCGTATCCACATACGAGTACGTTGTTGTTCAAATATGCTGTGATACCTTGCAATCAGGATGATAATTTATATAGTGCAGTTTACTCATTCCATATTACGGTTAATGAAAACGAAGGTACATTAATTTATATAGTTCTCTACTACACGACTTTTTAGAGACAGGCTCATCATATATTTCCACCACTGTGACTACTGTGAAGCCAGGATTAACATGCGAATACCAAAAAGGCAATGAACATTGAAGTACACTGCAGTTCCGAAGGTAAAGCTATGGCTGCCTTGGAACTCACAACAATTCGATATTTAGAGCTAAAGCCAAGGTCACATGCACTTGGTGCACCCTGCCGACTAGCTAAAGAGACTCTGGCAAAAGAGGGGTAGGATGCAGCGTATTGGTAAGCTGCCCGACTGGGGAAGTACCTCCACTTAGTTTTCTTCCTACGAGTGAGTGAGGTAACTAGAAAAGAAGGAGTTGCTGAGTTAGCAGCTATGATGGCGGCGCGCGAGCGATATTTCATGTTACGAGTGTTAATGTGGCTACGGTAACCGCTTTACATCTATTTATGCTTGTTTGCCACCCGACGTAGCATAATAAAAAAAGAAAAAATAACATAATTAGTAGGAGTGGGAAAGTACCTACTTAGCGTCTGCGAACTATTATATCGATTTGAGTCGTCATGCCCACCATTTAGTCCATTTTATACAGTTTATGCCCAATTTATTGGCCGCACGTTAGGTATGTGGTGGTGACAAAAGAATCATAGAACTTTTTAAGATTACATTTCCTACTAGTTTTACCCTTGGCTACACTCCGCATGAATACAGTACCTGTTGTATGAATAAAAAGACTTATGAACGTATTAATCTCGTTTTATTAAAAGCTTAGACTTAGTACAGAGAAAGCGCGCCATCAAGTGACATGACATGACATTAGATGACATATCGCCGCGTTCCTACACAGCACAAGTGTAATTCGTAGCATATCGAACGTTAGATAAATCACGTGACATTTGTCAAAATCGAACATTTTAGTATGAGAATTGAAAAATGTCACGTGATCTATCTAACGGTCGTTACGCTACGAATTACGCTTGGCTAGGGGGGCAGATTACTTAACATACCAAATCCACAGATACAACAGTACCTGCGTAAAAATTTTGTATGTTCATTCCAGATATAATTTATATGTATGGTAAAATTCATCAAATACCATTCAATCGTTTACCTACCCGTGAAAGAGTTACAAACAGCCATACATCCGGATACACACACATTTATAATATTAGTCTGATAGGATCTTGACTTTTTGGATCAGATAAATGTGAATGTTTATGAGGATATACTCGTACATATCAAGAAATTAAACTCTTTAATTATCCTATATATGTTACAAAATCAAATGTACATACATGTGGACTAACTTTTCTGTTGAAATAATGCTAAAGAAATATAATGTACCCACCATACCTGCAAGAAATAAAGATCATATTATTATTATATCGTCATACACATTCACGATATGTATACATACACCTCCCCAACCCGTCTGGCCAGCGTGGGGAGTGTAGGCCAAATCCTCCTGTCTGTGACGAACGAGAGAGGGGTGTGCTCCTGTAGTGGAGACTAAAATGACCTGATGATGATGATGATACATATGTATATCCTCATAAACATTCACATATTTATAACATTAGTAGGATGAGATCTTAACTTTCCTATGATCTTGACTTTTTGGATCAGACAAATGTGAATATTTATAAGGATATGTGAATACCTCATAAACATTCACATTTACAATGTTAGTAGGATGAGATCTTAACTTTTTGTACGATGCGGTAGCCTCTCAGAAGGGACGATTTTTTGCGATTTAATTCACAAATACTGGCAGGTTATTTTCGCAAAATACAATGAGGTCAGTGTTTTCAGGCCGCCCAAGGGCCACTGACTTGGCTTAACGACTGTCATACTAATAACAACAGTCGGGACCGGCGGCTTAACGTGGGCACGTTCCAAAGTACGGAGGAGCTCGAGATAAATAAATAGACAGTCGACCTCGGTGGTCGAATGGTTAGCAATGGCCACTTGGACTCCGAGGTCGCGGGTTCGATCCCCGCACAAGACAAACAATTGTCTCGGCATTTTCTATGTATTATATGTATGTAAAAAAAATGTATCTAAGTATTATATATCAGATATCTAGTATCCATAGTAGAAGCTTTGCTTAGTTTGGGACAAGATGGCCGTGTGTAATTTGTCCAGGAATATTAATTAATTTTAATTGACATGCGCAACTACGCCATGGTGCTCCTCATCACCTAAGAAGTATGAAAAGACAATGACATATCAAACAACTTGGTTATATCTGATTTCTGTATCCGATTTGACGAGCCCGGTGGTGGTGGCGCTATTTTGACTCCGAGGTCGTGGCTTCAATTCCCGCACAAGACAAATATTTGTGTGCATGAACATGTCTGTTTGTCTTAGTTTGGGTGTTTTCAGTGTATATATTTACAAAAAAAATAGTACCCATAGTACAAGCATTGCTTAGTTTGGGACTAGATGGCGCTGTGTAACTTGCGCAACGACGCCATCGAACTCCTCCATGTATCTAACTAGAAATGATGATAAATTACTAAAACTTGTATTGTTTGCTCAATGAAATAAATAAATTGATTGTCTGTTAACAAACGACGTTGTCAAGATTAACTACAACGTAATGTTGAGAAGATTGGTTTTCCGAAAGGATTTGTTGTTATGTTTTTGTCGTTTTGTAACTTATTTTAGTTCTATCTGTCGGTTGTTTCTGTTCAAACAGAAGTATTTTTTTTAAATTATTATACCGTCTATATTATTTATACCTATAATCTATGTAAATAAAAAAATATGTTGCTAAGCGCAATACTCGAGAACTGGTCGACCCATTCTGCTAATTTTTGTTTTAATATTTTCATTAAGGTCTAAGGATTAGAAGGTTCTTATGGAGAGAAAAGACGTAAAAATTGCGAGGAAAATAAAAAACCACTGTCGTAACTTTTGCCTCCATTGTCGTAACTAGAAAGCAAGATAATTGCCCCCGCATTCACTCAGTCCTGCATTACTTATCGTTACGGCAAAACATCAAATCAAAAATTGTCATTGAAATGTTGTAGATTAAATGTCTTCCGGTATGGTCACGTTCTTTTCCTTTCTTTGCGTACTACATGTGTTCAAGCGTAGGTATTTAGTAAGTGCTTTGTAATCAATTTTTATTGAGGTGAAGACACCTGGACATATTACACAGAGCTATCTAGTCCCAAACTAAGCAAAACTATCCTCCTATGGTCGTATTGGGAACTAGATAAATGATATATGTACTTATATACTTCTTTTTTTAGAAATACATACATATAATACATATAAAACACCCAGATCGACACAAACAGACATGTTTATGCACATAAATGTTTGTCTTGTGCGGTAATCGAACCCGCGACCTCGGATTGCTAACCATTCGATCACCGAGTTCGTCAAAGCAGTCATTCATACCAATGCGTCTCCTGTGTAGCCAGGCTTAACAGTGGCGACCACCAGAAAAGGCAATGAACAGTGAAATCCATTGCAGTCCTGGGGGCAAGACTATGGTTGCCTTGGAACTCACAACGAATTTAATCAGAAGAAATTAGTAATACTATGAAGCTTCTGGAATTTCACTTAACTACTAGCAGTGTGAGAGACAGCAATTTGGCAAATAAGGTATTAAAAGCCTAAAGAGATGGCCAGATGTAGATTACACTTACATAGACTTTCGAGTTAGAATAGCTAAAACTCTTGTTAGTTACAGGATTTTCTAAACACAAATATAGATAAAACTAAATCTTTGACCGCGGCTGCCTCGATTTCGTGCCTCGACAATCGTATCCAACTTCGTCGTCTCGTTCCAGCTTCACTAACAGGATTTGCAGCGACATGGTCTCTATGATAATTACTAACTCAATTTAGTCTATCTGATGTCCCATTTATTTGCCGCATAGAGAATACGTGTAATTAAATATTCGTGGCAGTACTTAGGATTGCACACTGTATGTGCATTGCAGCTCTAGATATATCCTTCGATAATAGTATTAGTTCATTAATACTGAGCTTAGTTTAGTTTATTTACTCTGTGAAATTAGTATAAATAAATAAATATTTCTGCACAATTTACACAGCGCCATCTAGTCCCAAATTAAGCGCAAAGCTTGTTATGGGTAATAAACAACTGATAAATGTACTTAAATACATTTTTTTTGTAAATGCATACATGACATGTTCAAGCACACAAATGTTTGTCTTGTGCGGGAATCGAATCCGCGACCTCGGCGTCAAAGTGGCTATTGCTAACCATTCGACCACCGAGCTCGTCTAGTTGGTTAGCTAGTATGGAGATAGTTGTGTCGTACATTAGAAATGAGAACTTGAAAAAATATTTCTTTCTTCAAGTAAGTAATTATTCAAGTTTTTCTTGGCTAAATAGAAAAAAGAGAGCGATTTCTTTCGCCGTTCCATATAAATAAATAAATATTGTTAGACAGATTACACAGCGCCATCTAGCCCCAAAGTAAGCGAAGCTTGTGTTATGGGTACTAGACAACTGATAAACATACGTAAATACATTTTTTTTTTTTTGTAAATACATACTTATGATACATAGAAAACACCCAGACTAAGGCAAACAGACATGTTCATGCACACAAATGTTTGTCCTATGTGGGAATCGAACCCACGAGCGTTGGTGTCGAAGCCGCGACATTGACCGCTACGCCACCGAGCTCGTCGATTCTATTTGCCACTTATGTACAATCATTTGCAAAAGTCCATGTAAAGACTATAATCGCGTGCTGGAAATTATAATATTACCTAATATATAATGCAACATTGTAAGGTTTAAAGCAATTTGCATTACTACTTGACATGTGGATACGATTTCTTTCGCAAATTCTATTTTTTACAAACTTTTACAAACGACTGTACTTAGTTATCCTTTTAGGTTTTTTTTTTACGTATGATACTATGTAGGGTGACAGACAAGCATACGACCTGATTTGAAGCGGTGACCGTAGCCTATACATGTTTCCAACATAAAATACCGAACGCGCGCCGGCATACCCGCTTCAAACTAAGCAACTCCTTTCTTTCTGATGACCTCACTCACACACAGGAACACATCCCTCTAGGCCTTTAGGAATTGTTATTTGGCAGGGGTATCCTGTGAGGTATTTTAAAACATCGATCAGGCCTCCCCGACCCGTCTGGCCAGCGTGGGGAGTGTAGGCCAAATCCTCCTTCTGTTTGGGACGGACGAGAGAGGGTCGTGCTCCTGTAGTGGAGACTAAAATGACCTGACGATGATGATGATGATCCTGTTAGGTGGAGGTACTTCGTCATTCTCTAAGTCTCGTTTGTCATTCAACAGGATGCACCACGAGAAGGTGAAGTAGGTTTTACTTAATATGGCAAATGGTAGGTAACGGTAAATTGGGGTGCGCCAAAGTTCACTTACATTATCATCTCCAATAATTGTAACTCCGAAAATGTTTTTCATTACATTTTTCATCCTAACAATCACAATTCCTAACTATTCCTAAAATCACAATTCCTGATATGTCATAATGTCAGTAGCAATAATCATCTATTACATAGTACAAACATTAATTTTTACAAAATAAAACCGTCGGTTTTGTTTTGTATACATACTATAGTATATATAATATATAACGTAGTAATGTTTATTACTACATTTATGTATGTAGATACAGGTCGATGATGATGATGAAAACAATATTGGGCCAATCTAGAAGTATATTCTGTCAAATAAAAAAAGTTTATTATTTGAAAGAAATTATAGATCACGGAGTAATTAAGTAACAAACATTAAAAAAAAAAATACAGTCGAATTGAGAATCTCCTCCCTTTTTGGAGTCGGTTAAAAATAAAATAATGCGAATCTTTCTTTTTTTATAATACTAGTGTAGACTAACGACCCGTCCCAGCTTCGCACGTTTATGATTTCATCGTTTTTGCGACATTTTTCGTTGATGATCCACTCCTGTTTTTTGTGTCATAATGTTAATTGCAGCCTTTCTCGATAACAGTGATTTTTTTTCAATTCAGCTTTATAACATTAAAGCGATTTCCTACACAGTCCCATATTTGCCAATTAACTACTCTGTTTGCATTTCAAAATAGACAATGTAAGTAAATTTGCAAACTCCGTGGTTGTTTGCCGAGCTGTGCATTTGATCTGCAGCACTGTGTCACTCTGAAGGATATTGTCTCAAGACAACGAGTTTCATAATGAGACGGGGCCGGGTGAATTGCTAGCTCAGCTCGCTCCGTTTTCTGGCTCGAGGGAAATTAAAACAGTTTATTTAGAAGCGTGTCTTGACACATATCAAGTGTCGGATAAAATAAAGACACAGAGACGGTCTAATTACAGAAAATATAAGAAAGAATCGACTGAGATCACGGACGGTCGAGTTCTTTCTAAATACTACGTTATATTCAAACAAAAGAGAGGTTATTCCAATCGTACAGAATACCTAAGCTAAATAATAATGAGCATTGTTGTGTTCCTGTGAGTGTCTGTCACCAAACGATATACATAAATAGTCGTTACACTGTCATTTATTTTTGTGTTTTTTTTTATTATAAAATATTGCTCTAGACAGCAAAAAAATGCGAGAATTTGGCTGTGTTAACAATTTTTTTCGAAACGAATAAAAATTACTAGTTTATTCACTTAAAGAAATCTATGGTGTTTAATTTATAATATGGTGTATTCATAAAATGTTAATATTTACGAAATTTTATTTGTGATTCGTGCGTTTTGCCGTACAGCCTCCATGCAACGCAAGGCAGGGTGATTTATGTGACTGGTGTTCTATGCATCCATTGACTACTATCTGCTTGCCATCAGGCGGGCAGAATGCTTGTATACGATATGTGAAGTTATAAGGAAAAAAACGATGACAAATTATCAGAGTGGAGGTTAGGTCGACTTGAGAAAGCACTTAACTAGCAGACGGCAGAGAGTGACCATATGTTCACAAATACTATAAGTAATGTATGAATATGTATGTATGCTTGGAGTGTATATCGTGTTATATAACATAATTGATAATTTCAGGCACATAGCTATTTCTAACCGCTACTTAACATACTGTCCCACTGCTGAAGGTTGGCTCGAAGAGATCTCTATTAGAGATAAGCTCGCCTTTGCCAATCACTTACGTAAACTCTTGTAACCTTATTTTGTAATGTGCAATAAAGAATAACATAATAAGTTACAACATTATCTGTCGGTCCGTGTAAAGTTATATACTAAAAAATGAGCTAGTACTAATTCCACACAATCGAACTCACGAGCAGCAAAAAAGGTTTGCAAATAAAAGACAAAACAAGGCGATGTTTTCAACGCTCCCACAACATCCATCATGGCGGTTACGCGGCAAATCGCTGACAATATCGATTACTGTGAGGAAAAATAATATTTATGGGACTTGCCAGTCAACTTTTTACATTATTCCCTTGTTTGTTTCACTTTTTCAAGTTGCAAAAAAGAAACACATTTTCGCCTCGTAAATGCTTAAGAAAAAGTTACAGGACAGCCATCAATATAACAATGGACCTTTTTGTCTCGGCTGACGTCTAATAAATAGTACGCACCGGCGGACTTCGCTCTTTGAACTTTTGTTTCACGATAATTTTTACACACTGTTTTATAAAATGTTAACGTTTATTTTACACTACGTCGTCGGGTGGTAGACAAGCATACGTCTCACCTGACGTGTAGCGGGTACCGCAGCCATGAAATATTGCTCGCTACTTCCACTACCTACGCAGCAAATTCTTTTTCTGGTGATCTTACTCAGTTGCAGGAACACAACAACCCTCAAGGGAATTGTTATTAAACTGCAGTAATTTTGTAAGACATTTTTCCAGTTGGGGAACTTACAAATGCTTTGTGTCCTACCTCTCTTTTGCCAAAGCCTCGTTAGTTAAGCAGTAGGGTGCACCACGTGCAGGCGAGGTTGGCTTTAGCTCACAGATGATGTAAGTCGCCTCCCAAATATTTTGTATATGTTATACTTCTACGTATGCTTTCATTCAATTAGGTCATATACGATGCCTTAAAGAATGCTAATAACATACGGTCAATCACGAGTAGCGACGACATATGCGGAATCCTCTTACAAGATTGATTGAAGATTGATTGATTGGGGTGTAAGTAGTTCATCAACATCTTTGAACCTAAGACAACTTCATCTGCACGCGGTACACCCTGCTGACTGACAAACGAAGCTCTGTCAAATAGAGAGGTAGGCAGCGTAATTGTAAGCTACCCGACTGGGGAATGTATCTCCACTTCACAGAATACTGCAGCCAAATAATAATTCCCTTGAGGGTTGTTGTTTTCCTGCCAGTGAGTGAGGTCACCAGAAAGGAAGGAGTTGCTGCGTTGACAGCTGGTATGGCGGCACATAAGCGATATTTTATGTTGCGAGCGTTAATATGGCTACGGTAACCGCTTTACATCAGGCGGGCCGTATGCTTGTCTGCCACCCGACGTAGTATAATAATAAAAAAAAAGAATTTACCTGTAGTGACTGCTCGTATCAGTGATCGAGAAGTGACTAATTGTTTGTTTGTTACCTTATTGTACATGAAATATAGAATAACAAATAAAATACAAGATAAAGTACAGAGAGTCCAGCTGCAAAATAAAGCAATTAAAATAACATCGGACGCGCAGCATGCGTCACGACGGAAAACCAAGGTCACTTTACATTACTACTTTTTGATGCTCTACACGAATCCGAAGTCAGAATTTCGAAATTTTGAGTTTCATGGCAACGGACGGACAGACAGAACGACATTTTTCGGAAAACCAAGGTCACTTTACATAAAGCAATAAAAAAAAACATCGGACGCGCAGCATGCGCCACGACGGAAAACCAAGGTCACTTTACATTACTACTTTTTGATGCTCTACACGAATCCGAAATCAGAATTTCGAAATTTTGAGTTTCATGGCAACGGACAGACAGAACGACCGGACGATTTCATAAGCTCAATGAATTTCGCTGAAATTATTGTATAAACATTTGATTGTAGACTGTAATACTTCCAATAGAAGATGGCCCTGCGTAGCTACGAGATGTACGTAGTAAACGTAGCTCTGCGGTACCTTCGTTTTACTTTCCTCATTGAGTCTTGTTTAAATGGTCTACATTATAATAACGGAAATAAAATGAAAAGAACAAAAAAAATATTGCCAAACACACACCTGATACAACAATAATAAAGAACATCACTTATTTCATTAGATGTAGAGAAGTATGTGTAGCAAAAAGGCATTGACTCAGCTGTATGTTGACCAGTGTCCAACAGGCTGCCGACACTAACCAGCGCTGGTTTTCAGTCAGCCTTAAACAAATAAAGTAGACCATATTGCGGGTTTACATAAGCAATAATATTATGTTTTATGCTAAGACTCAAGTCTAATTCCGCTGACATCTCAATATCTTATTAAATCTGTGGCGACACTAAGTACGACGAGCTCGGTGGTTTAATGGTTAGCAATGGCCACTTTGACTCCGAGTTCGCGGGTTCGATCCCCGCACAAGTCCAACATTAGTGTGCATGAACATGTCTGTTTGTCTTGTTCTGGGTGTTTTCTATGTATTATAATGTGTTTACAAAAAAAAAGTATTTAAGTACATTTATCAGTTGTCTGGTACCCATAACACAAGCTTTGCGCTTAATTTGGGACTAGATGGCGCTGTGTAAATTGTCCAGAAATATTTAATTATTTATTTAAATACGGGTCAGCTAGTATAACGAACTATAAGAACACACGTATATTACATACAGAGATATTATTGGTTGGGTTCCAACAATGGGTTGTGTTCGGAAGAGTTGTTGGATATGATGCCTACAGCCTCCGTCTACAGTCGCACTTCTCGCCGTCGGCAGGAAATTAATTGTTATACTAACTATGCGGTTCCAGAGAGGATTTCTTCTACGGACTCTCAGGTTGTGCAATGAATGACCTGCCGAGGTTTCCCCAAGAGACTACAGCATGGGATTCTTCAAGAAAGGCGTGAAGGGCTTTTTACAAGGCCGACAACGTGTGAGTGATATTTCTGATATAGCGAGCGACCATAGGCTGCGATGATCGCCGACCATCGACCATCCGGTGGGTCATATGCTTGTTTGCCACATTAGTCGTTAAAAAAATCGTGATCGGTCTACTTTTTGAAACGGTCTACATTCCCAATCGGTCTACTTTTTAACCGACGAAAAAACGGAGGAGGTTCTCAATACGTCGCGTATATATTTTTTTTATGTATGATCGCGCAGTACTTTTTATAGAGTAGTCCGAATTTGATAATTTTGGTTGTCCCCCAAAGTTGGTCCCATATAAATTTGGAAAAAGAAATTTCAACCCAGGGTAGGAAAACAGAGGATGATTGATTGTTCACCCACTGATTGTGATGTATGACCTGGCATAACTTTTCACAGAGTAGTCCGATTTTGATAATTCTTTTTTTATTGGAAAGTATATACCTCGAAATTGGTCCCATATAAATTAGGAAAAAAAATTCAACCCTAAGGGTAGGAAAACAGGGGATGATTTATTGTTCATTCACAAATTTTAATGCTGAGTTGTGTATTACATTTTTTTTTGTAATATACAGCTCCGCATTAAAATCAGCAAAAAAATCAAAACCTCACGAAGAATGAGCTTCAGACCAGCTATTTTAAACGTAATCAAAAATTAAGCAGTTGTAATAAGTACATTAAACCCACAAAAAATATAAAATAAAATAAAAATAAACAATCAATCAAGAACAAAGATCACTAAATTACCTGAAATTTAAAGAAATAACCAAATCAAATTAACAATGCAACTTGAAATCTCCATCGATAAACAATAATATTCAAAAAAGGCACCGTCTCATAATGACTTAGGTATACTTAAATAAGTTTAAGAACTTAGTTATTAAGGTCAATAAAATCAATGTTTATTATTTTTTGCTTTTCATTTTTTTCGGCGGTTTAATTTTTTTGTTAAAACGTTTTTATTAAAATGGTCTACATTCCCGATCAGTCTACTTTTTCAAATGGTCTCCATTCCCGATCGGTCTATTTTTTCAATCGGTCTACTTTTTTAAACGGTCCACATTCCCGTTAGGTCTACATATCTAATATACATAATATAACCAAGTTCTTAAGCTCCTATCTAATATAATGAGAAATAACAATAAATAAATTAATCATTAAACTGTTTAATACGTTGGAATCTAATCGGTTTCCAATTTTACGCCTGAGTGCTAATTCTAAATGCACGCAGCTGTAAAATTACTACTAAGCATCTCGTTCGTCTCGGGTGATATTACACATTTTCAATAACGGTACTGCAGACCTCTTCAGTAGGCGTCGCGCCGTACCTTAGCTCCAATATTGCATTTTATTAATTCACCAATGAAGCAATGACCCGCCCCGTAGCGCTACCACCCGCGGTTTATTATATTTTTGTATCACATAGTATAAGATCTACCCGTAGGCCGATACCTTTGATGTTTCACGTCATTATCTTTGACTAATCCGTTGGTTGAATGACTAGCAATGGCATTTTGACTCCGAGGTCGCGGGTTCAATCCCCGCACAAGACAAATATTTGTGTGCGCTGTGTGTTAAATGTATTAAAGTATAATATCACTTATCTAGTACCCATAGGACTAGCTTTGCTTACTTTCGGAAAATTGTGTAATTTGGGCTGGAATATTTATTTATTTATTAAATGGTCACTAAAACGTATTAAAACGACATGAAATATTTAAAAATTGAAACAAAATTACATATATGAAACAGTAAAATGTGTCATCTTTTGACGGCGTATACCACTTTATACACGCCGTTAAAAGATGACACGTTAGGATACAGTGGATTGCATAGCTAGCCGGTACGCGCCTACCCCTTCCTCATCTTTTTTTATACTACATCGGGTGACAAACAAGCAGAGGCCTCACTTGTTGTGAAGCGATTACCTTAGCCATACAAACGCCCGCAACATTTCTATTTCACTTTTCTGTGAGGTGTAGGTGCTTCCTTAGTCGGTAAGCTTATAATTACGCTGTGCCAGGAACTTATCAGTCAATCAGCAGGGTGCACCACGTGCAGGTGAAGCTGTTTTTGTCTCAGAGATAGTGGAAAGAACACCATATAACCATTGCGCACGCCCTGCTGTGTCTACAAGTGTTGGACGACTGGTAGGAAAGGAGCGTCGAGCGTTCGGTAGGCTCACTTGGCTGTGGTAATACTTTGACCCCGTTCTACTGAGGTAAGTACATGAATAATCTGTGCTATTATTATTAATAATAATAAATAATAAATATTGTCAGACAAATTACACAGCGCCGTCTAGCCCAAAGTAAGCGAAGCTTGTGTTATGGGTACTAGACAACTGATAAACATACGTAAATACATTTTTTTTTGTAAATACATACTTATTATACATAGAAAACACCCAGACCAAGACAAACAGACATGTTCATGCACACAAATGTTTGTCCTGTGTGGGAATCGAACCCACGAGCGTTGGTGTCGAAGCCGCGTCATTGACCGCTACGCCACCGAGCTCGTCGATATTGCTGATTAAATATCCACAACCTGCAATGTCCATGTTGTCCACGTAATTCGACGGTCAAAATGACACATAGTTAATATTTGAGGGAACGTATTACTGCAAAATGTATCATGTTTTTATTAATTAAATAAACGTGTGGTATATTTTTTAATGACCGAGCGAACGATTTGGGGTGTAAGTGGTTCATAAACATCTTTGAACCAAAGCCAACTTCACCTGCACACGGTGCACCCTGCTGACTGACAAACGAAGCTCTGGCGAAAAGAGAGGTAGGGAGCGTAATTGTAAGCTACCCGACTGGGGAATGTACCTCCACCTCACAGAATACCGCAACCAAATAACGGTTCCCTTGAGGGCTGTTGTGTTCCTGCGAGTGAGTGAGGTCACCAGAAAGGAAGGAGATGCTGCGATGGCTGCGGGGGTGGCGGCGCGCGAGCGATATTTTATGTTGCGAGCGTTAATATGGCTACGGTAACCGCTTCACATCAGGCAGGCCGTATGCTTGTCTGCCACCCGACGTAGTATAAAAAAAATTTAAAAAAACATAAATGTATTTTGGGGCGTATTTGGCTCACCATTATCTTTGTGTCAAAGCCTATTTCACCTACAAGAAGCTTTCTAGTGAGGTCACCAGGAAGGAAGAAGTTGCTCCTTCTGGCTTGGGGTTGGCAGCGCGCGAGCAATATTTTATATTGCAAGCTATCGGCTACGGTCACCATTTCATATCTAGTAGGCCATATGTGATATAACCTACTAAAAAAAATGTTTGCGTCGCCATTCTCCAATTTATATGAAATTCAGTGGAGACATAGGTCATAAATAGGTTAAAACTTGTGTTTCTTTATTATTATCTATTGCTCAGCGAGCAATGAAAGAATGATGCTTTGAGATATTTGCCTTAACGTAAATAAATATTGGTTTACTCCCAAACGGCTGATCCGATTTTGATGAAACTTGATAAATAAGTAGGTAATAAATTTTACATTTATTTACATATAAGACTATGTAAATAAATGTACATTTATTTACATAGTTATAGAACATGAATTACAAAAATACAACATTTGGATATTTTGGTGACAGGATGTTAGAGAGCAGAGAAAGAGATGATCGTAGCGAGATATTTAAAAAAGGTACGAAATTAAAAATAGAATTTGAAATTTTTATATAAAGCAAACAATAGAAAAAATAGAAGCAAAAAAATAAGAAGTTCAAACAAATGACGTGATGATATTGGAGAAAAAGAGAGTAATCAAGAGGAGATAAGCAAAAAAGCAAAGCACCAATCATTGGGGAAGTCTCAGACGAATCTTTAGCAGAGGCTGTTCTTTAACCAAATACTTGAGACTTTACTGGCGTGGCCAACTTTAACTGATTCAGTGATTGGTATTACCAATAAATACTGCATAATATTGATTGTTAAATTGAAATTTTCTTGCTTTTCAAGCAGTTTTATTTTTCAAGTTAGTACTCGTATATACGTAGGTAAGTAGCGTTCTCAGACAAGTAAATGATATAGTCGTCTAAAGATAACAGAGACAAAAGCTAGTCGAAGAACAGATTTTATGGTAATAGTTCCATAACAGGGCCACGTAAACACCTTAGCGTAGCGAAAAGCACTAGATCTATGATGCTTGCTCACGACATTAAAACACTTTTGGAATTTTATTTTCCTTATTGTTTGTGTCATCGTGTACTTTATTAATTTATAAACACTCCTAATGTTCACTCTCTAGGAAAATTAACAATTATTCAAATGGTTTCGAGCCACTAATTACGTTATTTACAACGAAATTGGATTCGTCGTTTCCCAGACACAATCAATAAAATATCTTGTGTAAAATAAAGCCCTTCTAAATCGACTCCAATGTTTGAGTATCCGATTTAGACTGCGAATTATAGGTAACATTGATTCAATTATTACGAGCCATTTTAATAGAAAAAGCTGATATCTGGGCCAATTTGCGGTGACGTTGAGCGATTTAGTGAGACCGGAGTGATTAATATGAACCTCATTGCACGGTCTACGAAAAACAATGCGTGGCCCAGCCCCTCGATAAGAGCTCATTTGCCCCATTAACGGCCAATATTTTTTCCTTCACACATTTTACTGGCACTTGTTAATGTAAGCATAAAGTTATTGTTGTTGACGTAAGTCGTTAATGTTAAGCGAGCTTAGTGCTTAATAAAAGTTAAATAAACTTCTATAGAAATATTTAGAAGGTTGTAAAGTTTTTGAGATTGGTTATTAAACTTTTGAAACTTCACACTCTTTCACTTATATTTGGGCTATTATTTATTTTGGAACTTTGATATCAAGCATATGACACGTGCCAGCTATGCTAGACTCTAGGTATCTTGTTACATCAAAAGTATTTTACTATCCTCTCACCACTGCTTCTCAGCAATTAAGACCCCTGGTGATCGCCTCACATGTCAAACATAGGGTTGTTAATTGTTTGCGGTATTATGTAATTTGTATGTACCTACTCCCCAGAGTGGCTCAGCGGAATTGGTCCGAATTCTAGCGAGGATTTCCGTTATGCTCAGTCTGCTAATTTCATGCAACTGATTTTTACTGCTTTTTTCGCATATGTTCGTCTTAGATTGTTACGCTATATAGCAGTGTCTTAAACGTAATTATTATCGATAAATGGATTTGCGCAAATTTGGTATCAGTAGAAAGTGTGCTTGTTATTTCAGGTTATAACCTGTTTTTGCGCCTAAATTCCTCAAGATAATATATATATATATATATATATATTAAAATCTTTCTATCCGTTATCTTTCAAAATGCCCCACAGGACAGGTTGGCTGGAAGAAATCTCTTAGAGAGATACGCTCGCCTTTGCAAAACTACAAACTGTTGCATTTGTATTAGTTTTAATTTTTATATTGTGTTTGTTTCTAACAGTTAAACTTGTTATGTATTTTATTTATGTGCAATAAAGAATATATAATAATATATAGAGATCTGCTGGGTTAACCACATGTCGTGTGAGGTGTGACGAAGAACCACATGTCGTGTGAAGGATATATATCACCAGACACACTTTAGTTTTTATTAGTACCTATAGATTACAAAGTAAGAACGATAAGCTTTTACTAATGAATAGCATCGGGTTTATTAGATTAATTTTAAAGAATACTCTGGTCTGGTCCCACGCTAATAACGCTATTCAAGAAGGTGATTAAAACTTCTAGAACACTTTAGAACTCAATATAACTACTTAAACTTTTAAATGAATGAACCTAAAATTAACGTAGAACTCTGCTAATTAATTTTTGTGATCGATTTTCGTCTATAGAAATAGCAATCAGCACCTAAAACATTTCCAATGCATGATAGTAATGTAACTGGCAGCCTGGCAGCGAATTTATAACCTTTACAGGGGATTATTGATAACATTTCAGTTTATGCCGTAATTCCCATCTGAGCGTAAGCCATTCCTCTCGCATTGATTTTACAAACATGATGATTTTACATGTATTTGCAGAATATCCTAACTGCCTATGATTTAATATTACATATATCTATATAATATGAAATATATAGCATTATAGGTATATAATATTAAATCATAGGCATGATAAATAAATAAATAAATATTCCTGGACAAATTACAAACGGGCATTTAGTAACTTAGCAAAGCTTGTACTATGGTTACTAACTGATGTTAGATATACTTAAATTTTTGTAAATACTTAACTAATGATACATAGAAAACACTCAGACCAAGACAAACAGACATGTTAATGCACACAAATATTTGTCTTGTGCGGGGATCGAACCCACAACCTCGGAGTCAAAGTGGCCATTGCTAACCATTCGACCACCGAGTTAATAATATTAAAACTATTTAGTGATTTACGCATTACTATACCCACTAGCTAACTAGTAGGTGGAGGGATGATGCACCGAATCGAATATCATAATGGTGGTAAGTACGAGGATATCCGATGGTGCGTAACTGTATACTGATTTATGTTGTTATTGTTGCATTATTGGTGGTTTTTCTTCCGACTACAGACTAGACAACAGTATTCAGTCAGCTGACATTGACATGCCCGCCCGCGAGGTGCTTCTTCACGCTTCGTTTGAAGGATCCCATATTGTAGGAGGGAGGAGATACATGTGCCGGCAAGTCGTTCCACTTATTAATGGTGCTACAGGGGTAAGTAGTTGGGGAACTTTTTAGTACGCGAAGAGATGTTCTCAACAGTGCAATAATGACATCGCAACCCCGCTTGCGTGATTCTATGATTGAAGGAGGTAACGGTAGGATCATTAAAAATAGTTCTTCAGAACACCCAACATGGTAGATGGCATTTATGTATAACATAGAATATTTATTAGCTTCGTGCACGGCAAGCTGTCAATTGCCTAGACAATCAATGAAAGTTTTATGAATATCGATCGCGTAGTTTGACTCCAAATCCGTTGACCCATATACGAGTAAGGGCCAAAGCAGACATAATACTTCCAGCACCGGTGCTTAGAGTTTGTATGATTGCATAGATGCTACGTCGCACTCTAGCGACTTGCTGCGTTCGGTCGTAGTTGCGGAAACGTGACTTTTAACGACTGCATGGATACTGCATTGCGGTTTGCCGACTTGTTCTACGACTGGCGTTGGATTTGAACGAAGTACTCTGGCATTCGGTCGCTGCAACGATTGTCCACAACTGCAACCGGTATTCAAAGGTGAGAAGCGTGTAACATTCAGTTACTGAATTGGGTGCCGTGATCTACAAATAGCATGTCTGCTAAGGCCTTAGGTAAGTGTGTGCTTAATTAGAAATGTTATTCTTCATTAAACTATTGATTTAGAGATTAGTACAGTCAGCGAAATAGATAGATCGGTTAACCTCCAGGTTATCCGCGGTCGGCCGCGGATTAGATATAAATAAAATTTTCTCAAAACTGATCTATTCTACTTATTATTTTTTTTTTGGGAGAGGCTAAGCTCTAAATCTCAACTGCACTCGCCCGTAAAGCAAACGAGGCTCTGGCGAAAAAGAGGCAGAAGCATGCCGAATATGACTGGGAAAGTTTGTTCACCTCATAGAACATCGCCGCCAAATACCTAACTAAGTCCTTACAGATTGTTGTGGGTCTGTGAGTAACTGAGATCACCAGACGTGAGGTGAGTGATTTTATATCAGTTCACAGTTTCGGCCTACAGCCAAAGACATTCATTATGTATATTCGGGGCAGAAATTTGTTGGAATAGGTAATTTCAGTAATTTCGAAAGGCATGTTAAACCGTTGGTCTCGGTTGTTGTCATTAGAGGACAGTCGTTAAGCCAAGTCTGTGGTTTTTGGGCGGTTTGAAACCACTAACATTCGCCAACCCGCAATTAAGCAGTGTACTGAACTACGCTCTACTAGGCCTATTTCATTTCGCACTGTAGGTGTGAAAAGACGCGGTTTCCGGTCAACCGGGCAAAGCTGACTGTTGTCCCTCGCTCACACGCTCAGCGTAAAAGAGAGAAGTTTGTGTCGTTCGTTTGAATAAGATGAATTTCATCTAAAAGTAACAAATAACTTTAAATGTTGAAATAACTAAAATTTACTATACTAAATTGTAATTATAAACCTGTCTATTTTTTAGGGTTCCGTACCCAAAGGGTAAAACGGACTCTATTACTGAGACTCCGCTATCCGTCCGTCCGTCTGTCACCAGGCTGTATCTCATGAATCGTGATAGTTAGACAGTTGATATTTTCACAGATGATAGCTGTGGCCGCTATAAAACTTGATCTTTTTGCCGTTTTTATACTTGGTCGGTTTTTTTTAATCTATTTGTTATATGTCTTAAAATAGTTATGTATTAAATCGCACAGTACAATTAAGTTATTTTGATAATCCTACGTAAAAGTTGTTTTGTAACAAACTTGTGTTTGTTCATGTGAGATATCATCTAACAAAAAATAATACTTCTAAGGCAGCCGCAATTTTACCCCTGGGACAGTAATGGACTTCATTGTTCATTGCCTTTTTGGTGGTTGCTGCTGTTAATCCTGGATACACAGAAGAAGAAAAAAATAAACATTTATTGCAACATTTCACAACACTATTACATAAATTACAAGTTAGCTGTATAAGTAAGACAGAAAGCTGAAACGAACAGTGCTGCATGATGTCACAAATTGGACTCAACTCAGCATTATGCTATGGTGTGACAGTCAGACACCAACGCTGATTTTCGGCTGGGACCAGATTGTGACACCACGGACGGACAAACAGATGCAATACAAGTATTTTTAACACAGGAGACACAACGGTGGGAGTGTGTGGTGGGCCTACCCCCCAGCAGCATGAATGTATAAATATGGGTTGAGGCTGAACAACAGATTATTAACAGTTACTTCGTAAGCTGAACAGTCTAGGAACTGGTAGAAGACTCCGGTCTTCAACCAGTGGGTCCTCCCTGCAATGACCTATGGTGCAGAGATTTGGACACTGACTATCGGACTGGCCTACAGGCTAAAGATCTCGCAGTGAACGATGGAGAGGGCTATGCTCGGGGTTTCTCTGAGGGATCCAATCCAGAACACAAGAAATTCGACGGAGAACTAAAGTTGTCGACGTACCTTCAGAGTTTGCAAGCTGAAGTGGCAATGAGCGGGTCACATCTAACGAGTAAGTGATGGCAGATGGGGGACGAAGGTATTAGAGTGGAGGCCGCGCGTAGGACGACGAAGCTTTGGACGCCCTCCTTCTAGATGGTCCGATGACCTTAAGAAAGCGGCTGGAAGCGGTTGGATGCGGATAGCGGAGGATCGTATTTGGTGGAAAGCATTGGGGAAGGCTTATGTCCAGCAGTGGGTAGATACAGGCTGATGATGATGAAGCTGAACAGTGATTTTCTATCAGTGTAGCTTACAATTTCGAGCCACAGTTGATTAAGTGGGTAGGTCAAATAAGAGCGATGAAAGCGGGAATCAGCGATAGCCCTCCAACGTCCTCTGGGCGACATTTTTCACTCCCTTTAAATTACCGGGGTAAGTTCATCTTGAATAATTTATGAAGCGAACTCACATAGGGGTGTAAGTGGTTTATCAACATCTTTGAACCAAAGCCAACTTCACCTGCACGCGGTGCACCCTGCTGACTGACAAACGAAGCTCTGGCGAAAAGAGAGGTAGGGAGCGTAATTGTAAGCTACCCGACTGGGGAATGTACCTCCACCTCACAGAATACCGCAGCCAAATAACAATTCCCTTGAGGATTGTTGTGTTCCTGCGAGTGAGTGAGGTCACCAGAAAGGAAGGAGATGCTGCGTTGGCAGCGGGGGTGGTGGCGCGCGAGCGAAACTTTATGTTGCGAGCGTTCATATGGCTACGGTAACCGCTTCACATCAGGCGGGCCGTACGCTTGTCTGCCACCCGACGTAGTATAAAAAAAAAAAAAAAAAAAAACATAAACTTGAGGTCGATAATTTTGAGTCTCTTATACATTACGCAACGAAATGATGTTTATTTACTGAAGTCATTAAACAGGTCGATCCAATTTCCGGAATGTTTAACTCGAGGCTTAACGACATGACTTAATACTTTAGCTTATTTGAATTTGTATAATGCTGATTCAATGATGCTTGTTAACTTGAGCTCTCAAGGCTTAACTTTAGCTGGTGAAAATCATTATGTACGTAATTGTCATTAACTGACTTTTAACACATATTATTTTGGATTATTAGTGAATCGCCTTGAGTTAAGATAAAATAAAACTATTGTATCAAATTCAAATATCTTTATATTTGTCAATTATATATTTTACCAGCTGACCCGGCAAACATTGTTTTGCTATATAAATTTAGGGGTTGATGGTTGAAGAGTGAAAATTTAGGGTTGTATGTATTTTTAATGCCACATTATTAAAAAAAAATGTTGTAATATAACTTCTTATTTCTTATATAAACCTTGTATCTTCAGATATTAATTTCCTTTTCTCTACTAGTTATTATGTTTTTGCTCTGTAAGTTTTTTTGAAAGTCGAGCAAACATTCCATGCATTAAAGAAATATAAACTACGATAGATTCATCTTTTCCTTGAGTTCTGTTTCTAATAGTGTTTAATAATTTAAAATCATAGTCGAATTCGCCAAAATCACGAATTAAAAGAGAAGATATTTCATCCCAGTTAAGATTATTATTTCTCGATTTTTGGAATCTAAACCAATGCAATGCGTTATCAGTAAAAATTTCAAAAGCCTGTTGTATCAATTGTTCCTTTTTGATATTACGAGAAATTCTAAATTCTTCTATTTTTTGGAGAAATGATCTAGGGCAACTTTTCCCGTTAAAAGCAAATTTTTTAATTTCTAACATATTTCTATCGGATTGAATAACATAATTACTAGTTTGAGGTTGTTCTGAATTAGTATTTTTTTCTAAATTAGATGAAGGAATCTCCTGTTCTGAGCAGGATTGATAGACTTCAGATTGATCTATAAAAGACTCCATACGATGTTCTAAATTTGAAAATTTTTTTTTAATTTCTGTTAAATTATCTTTAAGTTCCGGAGCTAAGTCAATATCAATTCGTTTTATTCTATAGAAGAGGTGGTTAAGAAAGGTTATAACTTTTTTTAAGTAAGTATGGTTTCCTGATTCAATTTGTGCGACTTTAACTTCAAGATATTTAATTGTATTTAAAATTTGAGTTAAGTCGTCTTGGACTTCAAAAGGAGATTCAGAGATATTTTGTGGAGGAGAATAGATTTTTGAGAGTTGTTTTTTTAGTTTTAAAACGGAATCAGAAGGTTCTTCTAACCGAATTTGAATTTCATACTGAAGTTCAGCTTTATTCAATAATTCGTAAGAAATAGGTCTAGCCATAATTAGTTTTAATTTAAAATTAGATTAACCGACTTTGAAGTTAATACTAGTTTTTTTTTTTTTTTTACCGACTACCTAACCGACTTTGAAGTTAATATTAGATTATTTTTTTTTTAATTACTACCTAGTTTTTGGTCAAAAGGAAACAGAAAAGAAAAAAATTACAAACGCGTGAAACCCGACAAGCAAACTTGGTTTACTAAAAGTGTCCCCCTAACTATAGGTGTATGTAGGCTAAAGGTCCTGAGTCCACCCGTCCAGACTAGTCGAGTAGAATACTCTGCTGGTTAGGAAGCGCACAGGATTGAGTATTAAGATTGCACAGTATATTCTACTGTAACAATCAGAATGACCTGTCCAAGACTTATACTGGTTGGACGCTTGGCGCAGGTTTGAGTAAGTGTTGTACCCCCCACCCAACGAGTGTGTAAATAACTACTGTAAAGTATACCTAATCGAAGAAAAAGTTAAGAGGCTGAAAAAAATAAGATATATATAGATTAGATAGTTAAGGTATGAGATGAGAAATGAAGTGAACCCTAAATTGGAGTGATAGAGACTAAAGGTAGGGTCAGGGTCAGAAAACTATTGGGCACCAAACTATAACGTTACAAGGAAACGTCAATTAAAAATTAATACATTTATTTTTGAAGGTAAAAATTAAAACTACTACGTGCTCTGGTCGGGTTTATGTCAAACCCGGCCCTACCAGTCCAGTCCAGCTGGGCTGGCTACCCGCTGGAACACTAACAGGACCTAACTATCAACTTGTGTTTGGACCACTTCTGGCGCTGCTCCTCGAAGCTTTGAACTTTACCCGATTAGTGAAAACGACTGACGACTGCAACGGACTGAACTTTCATATTATTATTTTTTTTATTTGATGTTTTTTTTAATTTTTACCTTCAAAAATAATAATGTAATATAACTTCTTATTTCTTATATAAACCTTGTATCTTCAGATATTAATTTCCTTTTCTCTACTAGTTATTATGTTTTTGCTGTTTATTCCTGTAAAAAAGTGTTTAATTACCTAATTGCATAAAAATGTATAGATTTCCTCTACGCATCTCTCAACATAAAATTGTGATTCTTACCGTAGCAATTTATATACTATTATTTCTAATTGATAATTTATAATTTCTTTTATCATTTTCACTCGCTAAACCTTCCAAATTTCTTTATTTATTGATAAAATTTAATATTTTCAACTTTTGGTTATGTTGACAGATGACAATTTACGTTTTGTTTATTTTTACTTTTTAACTACCAAAACCATAGATTTGTTCAAAATATCACTGTGATCTATGGATTTTCGTCCTTAAAATACTAGCAACTGAAAAATAAACTGTAATAATTTAATTCAAAATTTAAATATTTTAGATTGAAGAACAGAACACACGACCCGGCTATATAACCCGGATCACCCTTATAGATGCATTCAGTCAAGAAACAGTCGTCAAGAAGCCACAGTCACTCTAAGCCTCTCTAGGGGTGGCACCCCAACCTACCTGGTGGAGAGCTCTGTCCGAGGGGTCATCTATACCCCGAAGACCCCTGATCTAACTCTTCACTCTTCACTCATCATATCATTTTATCTCCATTGGGGTCAACTACTACGTGCTCTGGTCGGGTTTATGTCAAACCCGGCCCTACCAGTCCAGTCCAGCTGGGCTGGCTACCCGCTGGAACACTAACAGGACCTAACTATCAACTTGTGTTTGGACCACTTCTGGCGCTGCTCCTCGAAGCTTTGAACTTTACCCGATTAGTGAAAACGACTGACGACTGCAACGGACTGAACTTTCATATTATTATTTTTTTTATTTGATGTTTTTTTTAATTTTTACCTTCAAAAATAAATGTATTAATTTTTAATTGACGTTTCCTTGTAACGTTATAATGTTCAAAAAATAAAATAAAAATGTTAGGGGTGGACAATCCTTATCACTTAGGGGTATAAATAGATAGTATCTGATTCTCAGACCTACTGAATATGTATACAAAATTTCATAAAAATCGGTCAAGCCATTTCGGAGGAGTATGGTAACTAACATTGTGACACGAGAATTTTATATATATTACATAGATAGATTTATACTACTACATACTAATGTTTGATGTAATGTTTAATACACTTAAAATGTAAAGCATCGCTAGCGCACCGCCACTCCCATTGCCATTGCAGCAATTCCTTACTCACTGGTAATAAATCACGAATAAATAAAATAACCCAAGAATTAATCAACCATATACGCAGTATGGCTATCAACATTACAGTATATGCTAAAAATTACAGATACTACAAAAACTAAACTAATTTTGATGTTTTAAGGTATAGTTATATAAATATATATATACATTGCATAAGCATTATATATATAAACACAATGGACACAATTTTGTACACAAAAGGCGAACTTAATGCATAAGCATTAAGTTCGCCTTTTGTGTACAAAATTGTGTGGGCAATAAAGTATAAATAAATGAATTCTATCATTTTCATAATAAGTACTAGATAGAACCAAGTGGCTATTATGTTATTGAAATGCAATATTGTGAGGAGAGACGCAGTGTGAATATCGAACTGGACTTTAGACACAATGGCTTTCTGGGCCTTGCGCCAAATATCTCTCTGTTATCGCAACGCTAATAGAATAAATACGGATGGCAAATTTATGGCATGCATGCCAAATATTCGAATGCCTATATGAGAGTGAGAGAGAGAGAGTGGGTTCAGAGTTAAGATTACCATTAATAAGGTTTGTATGTTAGTTTGTTCGTAGTATCTTTATTGTACATAAATAATATATTTATATAAAATATTAATTAAAAAAATATTTTTAAAAACAAGCTTTTATTCAATGCTCTAAAACGAAGAAAATAAATTTTGAATGCAATCAATCCCACCATTTTATTAAATTATAAAATTTATATTGATATAAATAAAAGCTTGTAGCGAGATTTCAAACAACATCGACAAGCTTGCGACAAGCTTTTATTTATATCAATATAAATTTTATAATTTAATAAAATGGTGGGATTGATTGCATTCAAAATTTATTTTCTTCGTTTTAGAGCATTGAATAAAAGCTTGTTATTAAAAATATTTTTTTAATTAATATTTTTTTTTTTAATTTTTAGTTTCGTCTTAATTTCTGCATTTCTAATATTGCATCATTGTTACACAGTATTGTACCAATTAGTTTTGTACTGTCCAGTTCTTCAATTAAAAGCCCGGATAGAAGGGCAAGGCCTTCATTACAACAGGGTGCGCCCTGGTTCCCTGAGGTGGTACGTTTGCGAGAATATATTATTTGACACACTATTGCCATCTTCCGATACTATCTTGAGACCCTGGCTGTCATGTAGCACAAGAGTGCTGGTCAAGACTATTTAAACGAGTCCAAACTCGACGGTTTTATCTTGTTTAGTTTAGGAGCTCCTATGGCCACCTTCCGACACCATCTTGAGACCCTGGCTGTCATGTAGCACAAGAGTGCTTGTCAAGACTATTCAATCGAGTCCAAACTCGACGGTTTTATCTTGTTTAGTTTAGGAGTTCCTATGGCCACCTTCCGACTCCATCATGAGACCCTGGCTGTCATGTAGTATAAGAGTGCTTGTCAAGACTATTCAAACGAGTCCAAACTCGACGGTTTTATCTTGTTTAGTTTAGGAGTTCCTATGGCCACCTTCCGACTCCATCATGAGACCAGCTTCAAGGTACCATATTATTGCATTGTCACCGAAGTTACGTAAGTAAACCAAATTTCAACCTAATCTGACGACAGGAAGAGGTTCTAATTTAACTCGCAAGATTTGCCCCATACTAACACACAGGGCAAGTAGAATAAAAGCTTTTAAAAACTATCAGAATTTAAAGAATATGTACAAAGGCGGGCTAATTTCTATAAGACATTTCTACCAGTCAAGTCAAGGTTATAGATCCAATCGCCAATCTATATAAACAATAGACATATGCTATTGCGGATTTTTTTTTAACTTTTTAAGAGGAACAATACTGTCATACATGATAGTTACAGTGACTGTAAATGGTTAACGTTCACGCAACGCACGCAACGGAAGCTGGCAAAAGGAATAAATTTTCCACGTTTTTGCAACATTTTTTATTAATGCTCCGCTCCTATTGGTCGTAGCATGATGTCATATAACTAATAGTGTTTCTTGTTAAATTGAAGAATAAAACTTTTGCGTTGCAAGATTTATGAAATATAAGAACGGGAATTAACGCGATCATGCATAAGGGTATTTAGATACGTTTATGCATCGGCCGTGGTCACAGGCTGACTGGTCCACCTGGTCAACCTGGTCGAAACGTCTGGCAATAATAAAGGTAATAATATTCTTAATAATTCATAAATCATGCAACGCAAAAGTTTTATTAAAAGATTTTTTTAATTCCAACCGGTTGATCCTGAGATTTGCGCGTACAACCAAAAAATAAACATTTTTACAATCCAAATTCGAAGAAGTTCCCCATTGGAACTTCATAACCGATTTAACTCGCTAGAAACTACTGCGAACATGGACGAGACAGCAGACCAAATAACGGAGGTAATACACGAAGTCGGCATAATACACTTTGGACGGCAGCATAAAGTTAAAGAAGCTAAGCTCTCAAGCGAGACTCTAGCTCTTATGAAGAGGCGACGAGAAGTGACAGGATCTGCAAGAGCTTCGACAGAGTATGCTGCTTCGAACAAGCAGATTAGAAAGCCAATACGACGGGTCTATCGGACCTTCAATACCAATTGCATTGAAAACACAACTCAATTTTATTCGGGAACAATATTTTCTGTCACTTAAGTTTAGATGTGTCACCAATCCGCAGTACCCTAATAATAATATCTATCCCCAAGAAATATATTACTAATCATATTAATAAAAACTGTCTCTAAATATAAATCATCAGCTTAACAAACTATGTAATCATTTAATTCGTTTGATCATCAAAATAATAGATCTGTCATCAAATAAATAGATCAGCTCCTTAATTTAATGAAAAAATGGCTAATAGAGGCAAAGTCAAATTGGCGTCATATTCTCACAGTCTTACCAATACTTGGTCAATGTAATAAATAATGTTTTGGTTAGATTTGAGTTGATTTTTGGTTAGGTTAGGGTTTTCTTGTGTCCTGTCATCGGAAATAGGAGCGAAGAGAGCTTCGTCAACCTAGATGATGAATGATGTGGTGCCAAGTAAGCTTAATTATTAAAAATTGACAATATAATACACACAAAAACATTTATTTGGTACTGAGACCCATTATCTCCATGATTTTAGTTGATTTATTGTGGAATCGATTTTGTATTGTTTGGTGACTACATTTTGGTGACAAATCTATTATTTTGCCGACAAACCCTATTAGCATACTATTAGTTAAGAAACACAAAACTAATTAAATTGGCGATAGCTTAAATGATACCCATTTTATTCTATGGCGTCGTTGCCCGTACCAGTCATTTACGGGTACTAGACAACTGATAAATGTACTTAAATACATTTTTTTTTTGTAAATACATACTTATAATACATAGAAAACACCCAGTCCAAGACAAATAGACATGTTCATGCCCACAAATGTTTTTCTTATGCGGGAATCGAACCGACCTCGGAGTCAAAGTGGCCATTGCTAACCAATCGACCACCGAGCTCGTCGTCGTTTAGATGGCTTGGAAATACTAGCCTCGGTCAGGCATCAGCAGCGTGGTGGAGTATGCTCTAAACCCGTTCGATTGAGGGGAGACCCATAGCCCACCAGTGAGATGAATAAGGGTTGACGACAATAACGATGTATTATATATAGTTGTTGAGTACAATCCAGACACCTACGTTAACAATTCCCAATACGTACTGTTATTGCTGGCGGTGTTATGTTTATTGGTTAAAAAAAAAATTGCAGTGTTTACCATAATTCTGTGCAAAAGCTGTATTAATTAATGCCACTACTGGTCGACATCGTTCAGTACGCATTGTGGTTCTTTTGTTTATTCGCCTCCTAAATGAACTAGGAACGGGAGTTTGTTTAGTAGTTATAAACAGCCATATTTGTACGCCAATAAAATCGCATTGAAAATATTTATGAGCGAACAACGTCAATGTATTCGAATTATTTGCTCGCGACGTACATTTTGGGTTCGTTATAAATAAGAAATGGTGGAATGATAGATAAAGAAGTGTACCATTGGGAATTATTTTGATAAGAATTTATGCTTACTGAGAATTATTTTGTTAATAATTTATGCTTACTTGGTATATTTTAGATCTATATTCAAATACTTTGTGTATATAGATTCACATATATATGTGAAATATTTTTGTATCATTAAATAGTACCTAATCTAAGCTCGGAAACGTTTAATGTAATTTCTTGTATTTCGTAAATCTGTAGAAACAGATTTACCAAATACCAGAAATTAAAAATATACAAAAACATACATATATTTTATCATTATAGTTAAATTTTAGGTATATTTTTGTATGTACAATCAATCATTAATCATACATTATAAGAGTGAAGTATGTTTATTTATACATAATATTTTAGTGGTGGTGGGTGGTGCAGTGAAAATAGAACAATCCTTTGTTCTATTTTCACTGCACCTGTTCAAATATATATATATATTGTCCTCTTCTACCTCAAGGTTGTCTGGAAGAGATTAGATTAAAGCGATAAGACCGCCTAATGTATTGTCATTTTTTTTTGTTTCTATAATTTATTTGGTGCAATAAAAAGTTATTGTCTAAATAATAAATCATTTATTTTCATTAGAAATATACATATAACAACTAAACTACTTATAGTAAATAAAAATAATCTAATCTTAAAACTACTTAAAAATAAAACTAATAAAAAGAAAAACAAAATACTATTGACTTGTATAGTAAATTCGTTCAAAAGATACAAAATTAGGCGATAATTTTTCTAAACATGTTTTGGAACTAAAGTAGGTGACCTTTTGGGGTGAATGATCTTGGGAGGATTACCTTGTAAAACTTCTACAAATGTAAGTAAATATTACGACTTTATTTCTCTAAAACACCACAAGAAAACCTGTTGTAATACTAGTGCCTACAACAAAGCGCTAAGTCTTATTGATATCACTAAAATGATTAAGTGCCTGTCGGTCTAACTATTGTAAAAATAAAATTTCATTATACACCCATATCACAATACAATTTCAAATTCTTGTACATCTCTTTGTTTATTTATCTAGTGCACCTACTTCCTCTAGATCTCTAATAAGACCGGTTGGAAGCGGCTTGCATCCAGCGCGATCCTACGGTCTTAATGAGGTCGTCTGTCCACCTTGTGGGTGGACGTCCTACGCTGCGCTTGCCGGTACGTGGTCTCCACTCGAGAACCTTTCGACCCCATCGGTCATCCGTCCTCCGTGCTATGTGCCCTGCCCACTGCCACTTCAACTTGCTAATCCGCTGGGCTATGTCGGTAACCTTGGTTCTTCTACGGATCTCCTCATTTCTGATTCGATCTCGCAGAGAGAGTCCGAGCATAGCCCTCTCCATAGCTCGTTGGGCTACTTTGAGCTTGTTCATAAGGCCCATAGTGAGGGACCACGTTTCAGTGCCGTAAGTCATCACTGGTAACACACACTGGTCGAAGACTTTCGACTTGAGGCACTGCGGTATGTCGGACGAGAAGACATCACGCAATTTTCCGAACGCTGCCCAGCCGAGTTGGATTCGGCGACTGACCTCTTTCTTGAAGTTGGACCTACCTAACTGGACTACTTGTCCTAGGTAGACGTACGAGTCAACAACTTCAAGAACCGAGCTCTCAACAGATATTGGAGTGGGTACAACATGGGCATTACACATTACCTTCGTCTTGTCCATGTTCATTTTAAGACCCACTTGTTGAGAAACTCGATTGAGGCCATCGAGCATCGTGCTGAGATCTTCCATTGAATTTGCCATGACTACGATATCGTCGGCAAACCGAAGGTGAGTGATGTATTCGCCGTTCACATTGATGCCGAATCCTTTCCATTCCAGGAGCTTGAAGGCGTTCTCCAAATTGGCCGTTAACAGTTTCGGAGATATCACGTCTCCCTGTCTTACGCCTCTTTTCAAAGGGATCGCCTTTGAACTCTGTTCCTGTACTCGGACCGACATAGTGGCGTTATTATACAAACACTTCAACACTTCGATGTACCGATAGTCGATACGGCATCGCTGGAGAGACTCAAGCACAGCCCATATCTCGACCGAATCAAAGGCTTTCTCATAGTCCACAAACGCTAAGCAAAGTGGCAAGTTATACTCTTCGGTCTTCTGTATAAGCTGCCGCAGCGTGTGGATGTGGTCTATGGTACTGAAGCCTCTTCGGAAACCGGCTTGTTCGGAAGGCTGGAAGTCATCAAGCCTGCGCTCGAGACGGTTCGTAATGACCCTTGAAAACAGCTTATAAACATGGCTCAGAAGCGAGATGGGTCTATAGTTCTTCAATAAGGTATTGTCGCCTTTTTTAAAGAACAGCACCACCACGCCTCTGTTCCATGCTTCAGGCGTTATGCCCTCGAGGACGACGGTGTTAAAGAGCTTTTGAAGGACTTTTAGTACCGGTGTTCCACCCGCTTTCAGAAGCTCTGTCGTGATTCCGTCATCACCCGGCGCCCTGTTGTTTTTAAGCTGATTCAGGGCCATTCTAATCTCGTACAGGCTGATGTCCGGGATATCCTCGGTGAAGTGTCGGGTCAGCTTGGCTCTTGGGTCTTTGGCCGCGCTGTTAGCAGGCTTGGCAACGGAAGCGTATAACTGTCCATAGAACCTTTCGATCTCCTCCAATACCTCGGCCTTGGTCGACGCTATACTGCCATCTTCTCTCTTCAGCTTGGTCAATTGGCTTTGCCCTATAGACAGATTCCTTGCAAACACTTTGGAGCCTTTGTTCCGCTCTATCGTCTCTTTAATATATTTCCTATTAAAGAGACGTATATCGTGCCGCAAGGATTTCGAGATCTGTCTATTGAGCCGCCTGTATGACTGCGCGTCATAGGAAGACTGCAGTCTCAGCGAGCGTCGTTCAGCCATGAGGTTTAGAGTGTGATCGGAAAGTTTCTGAGGTCTATTTGAACGGCGGGGTCTAAAGAACTTAGAACCTACCGTTTGAACAGTTTCTACGAGCCTGTTGTTAATCTCGTCCACTGATGCTAAGTTCTCCAGGCAATCAAAGCGATTAGAGAGTTCGAGCTGAAAGTTCTCGGGGTTTTGGATATCGACACGAGTAGGTCGGAGCGTGGACTTCACCAAGCGGGACCTTTCGAGTTTAACGTTAATATTCAATGTGCCTCTTACCATCCTGTGATCGCTACCGGTTTTCACCCTGTGGATCACGGAGACATCATTGAATATTCGTTTCTCGCTGGTCATGATGAAATCGATCTCATTTCTCGTGGAACCATCGGGACTTATCCAGGTCCATTTCCTGTGAGGCGGCTTCTGGAAGAAAGAGTTCATCATGAAGAGTCTCTCCTTCTCCAGAAAGTCGGCCAGCCTCTGTCCCCTAGGGTTCCGTTGTCCATATCCAAATTGCCCCACTCTCAACTCATCATCGCTTTTCTTGCCCAACTTAGCGTTGAAGTCCCCCATAACAACGGTGAAGTGGGTCTTGGTCGTATGTATGGCTCGACTTACGTCCTCATACATAGACTCCACTTCATCATCTGGGCGTGACGAGGTCGGTGCGTATACCTGAATGACCTTCATCGAATATCTCTCAGATATTCTGAGTATTAGGTATATAACCCTGCTCGACACGCTTTCGATGGTAATGACGTTGTTAATAAGGGCCTTGTGGACGAGAAATCCGACACCACCTTGGGACTGTTGGTCACCTTCCCGGTAGAAGAGGAGATTGCCGGATTGTAGGGTTATCGTGTCCTCTCCCTCTTTACGGACTTCGGACAACCCCACAATATCCCATCGCATCCATCTCAACTCTTCCTCCAGCTCAACAATCTTCTCGTCAGTCCTCATCGTGCGTACGTTGTGTGTTACCAGGGCCAGTCGTCTGTTGGGGTGGTAGCCGGGTCTCTGCCGGGGATTCTTAGCACCCCCTGCTCCGTCGTTTCCCTGGCCGCTACCGGAGCCAGGACTAGCGGAGCTGCCGGGGACTGGGGGCCTGGTCCTATTTAGAGTTTTCATTAGGGGGGATTTGCCCATAATCGCCACGCTGGGCAGGCGTGGTGGCGATCGCAGAAACGTAGCTTCGCGACAGGGATGCTGCTGCCCATCCCTGCCCTGTGCCATTTGAGCTATGTTTGTTTTGGATGGTTATACCGCCATCAGTCGGTTCCGTTGTTCCTCAGTCGGTTCCTACGACACCTGGTACTAGAGGGAGGTACTATTCTACTCTGCCGGTACCCCACGGCAAACGGTTGAGTTTATTAGGTACATAGGAACTAGCTAAGTCAGCAGCCTTCGGCGATTTGAACACGCTGAACTTTTTTAATATTATGCCGGCTATTTTGAAGTTTTTTCTTAATGGATCGATCGCTTTCTAAATTGATATCTGAGCGTCGTCCGCGTAGTCAGGCATGGTCCTGTTATTGGAACTAAAAATGGCCCATATCCTCGTATTAAACATTTTTGTTACTAAAACTAAACTGGTCACTGATATCTGAATGTCCGCGTAGTCCAGGAACATGTCCCCTTAACAGAATTTGAAAAATGGTCACCATTTCGAACGTGGCGTTACCAGACAGATCGCTTTTAAAATTAAAGTGTCAGTAGGTCACCGTCATCATTAATCTAAAGCCAACTGCAGCTGCACGTGGTGCAGCCTGCTATTCGACTAACGAGGTTATGGCAAAAGAGATGCAGAAGAGCATTACAATTGGAAAATATATATTGTATTACATTGTAGGTAATTTGAGCTGAATTAACTAAAGTTTATTTTGCTCTACAAAGTAGAATCACGTTAAAAACTTGATCTGTCCGTTTACTTATGTGAAATCCGATATAAATTGGAGTGAAACGGAGAGCTAGTGGAGATGTTAGTTATGTCACAGTATAAGTAATAGTACGTTATGTAATGATAAGAAAGCAGATGGTGAACGAATATATGTATTTAGGTGGAAAATATTACACAAGAGGTCCGCACAAAATTCAAGAGTAAACAAATTTTGGTTTCTATGGAAATTAATAGCTAATCAAAAAAATGCTAAATTCAAAATATATTTAAAAAAATATAAAAGAGGTCGCAACACGGAGGTCATTGATTTTCTGGCTATTGAAAACTAATTACATAATTCGCGATCGACTCGCCCGGCATTCGCTTCGCTAGTATGAAACACGCCAGCACAAAGCAGCACTCGAGTAAGTCGAAGAACTTGGTAAACTCTTTGCGAACATTTCACCACATGTATTGAAACTCCAAACAGCGGAAGTAGGTGATGTCAACAATCACTAAGTCGGTGTTACAAGGCGGGGCGCACAACAGGCCGCCGCTGCACCGCTCACCGACTGCAAATTGAATTTCTAAGTTATTCGCCAACTTGTGAAGGCACGAATGAAGTGAGCTCGTGCCGAGTTGTTGTTTCTCCCGACTTGGGATTCGATGATTGGGCGAGAGTAGACTGACTTCGGTCTGCGAAACTTCGCCTGCGACACGTAAGTGATTACGTGTTCGACAACTTGACGAGATGCCCTTGAAAGATAACTCTTTCATTTTCTAAACAGATTGAACCGATTCCCTGCAATCGAGAGTTGAATGCGAATAAGGCGATTGGATTCTATACGTACGTGACCTTAATTTGTATATAACATTTTAGGGTGTAAGTGGTTCATCAACATCTACCTAAGCCAACTTCACCTGGACGCGGTATACCCTGCTGACTGACAAATGAAGCTCTGGCGAAAAGAGAGATAGGGAGCGTAATTGTAAGGTAGCCTAATAACAATTCCCTTGAGGGTTCCTGCGAGTGAGTGAGATCACCAGAAAGGACGAAGATGCTGCGTTGGCAGCGGGGGTACCGGCGCGAGTGCGATATTTTATGTTGCGAGCGTTAATATGGGTACGGTAACCGCTTCACATCACGCGTGCCGTATGCTTGTCTGCCACCCGACGTAGTATAAAAAAAAAAACGATTTTGCTTTAGTAAACGTTGTATACTGCATTAAAATTATAAAGTTTTAATTAGTTTTTTTTTCACTGTTTCGAGAGGGTGCTCCCGTGTTCCGAACGAACTCGCGTGTATTCTATGCATTAACACGCCCTCACACCGCGTTACTCGACGATAATAATTGCTATTATTAACTCGACCAAACACACGTGAATAGAAGCTCTATGCTTACATATTTAAGTGCATTTTTGTTAGATATTGCAGAGAAACACTTTTTGCTAGTTATTCCAGGTTGTGCTCATGAAACCTCTATTACACACTGCTTCCTTGCTCTTTAAATATTTTATTACTTTATTTTAAAATGGATGAGGTCTCAGGAATATTTAGAATGCTTTAAGAATATTATAAAAATAAATAATTATTTCAATACAATTCTCTATAATACACCAACTAAATATTACCAAGGACAGATTTGCATAATAAAGCCACGTGCGGTCACGTGGTAACGGTCACGGTCACGTGGCCTTTACGACGACGACGACGACGGGTTTTAGAGTATACTACGCCAAGTTCTCCGCGGGTAAAGGTCCTCTTGCCTGGTTGATTTACTGGGCGGGAGACTCTCAATCCTGTGATATAACCGGAAGGTAGATGCACATGGAAGGTCCTTTTTTTCTCTGCGGTTTGGCGGTGGCCAGTCTTTTCAAGCCGTACAATAACCATTCAAAACTGGCCTTCAGACGTCAATGTCGAAATGAAGGGCATTACATTAACACTATGAAATTGGCCGTGTGGTTTCCGGCAGACTAGAATAGAATCACTCCGTTTCTTCCCGTGGATGTCGTACAAGGCGACTAAGGGAAATAAATACATTATCAAATATCGATCAGGCCTCCCCAACCCGTCTGGCCAGCGTGGGGAGTGTAGGCCAAATCCTCATTCCGTCTAGGATGGACGAGAGAGGGTCGTGCTCCTGTAGTGGAGACTAAAATGAACCTGATGATGATGATGATTCTGTGAGGTGAAGGTACTTCCCCAATCGGGTAGCTTACAAATACGCTGTAGCTTCTTTCACTAGTCGGCAGGTGGTCAGTGTCTGATGCACTTTACATTTCCGTAAAAGATATCGCGTAGCAACATGCTATGTAGCTACAAAATAACGTAGCGCTACGCTTCTATACTAAATGGAATGCTCAGAGGGACAATTCTCTTAATTAATTACCCGACTACGGCGAAGCAAAAAGGAGGGTTATGATTTTGACCTGTATGTATGTATGTATGTATGTATGTGGCTATCGATGTTCATCTGTTCCCACATAACTTCTAAACTAGTTATCAAAATTAGACAAATGAGATGTCGTTGGAAGCCTCTTGATCGTCCGCTGGTTATAGGCTACATGACGTTACGTTAAAATTGCTACAGCGCCCTCTAGGGGACATAAAGTAAAGAAGTAAAAAAGTTTTTTTTCTTGACGGTGTCGTGTGGGGTATCAAATGAAAGAGCTTTGTTAGCACATTTCAAATATATAAATATTATTAGCTGTTGCTCACAGGTTTGCTTGCAATCACTTGATAATTGCAAGAATTTATAAAATCAGGCATCAAATGTGGCCCTTAGCAGACTCAGATCCATAGATGGACTGTTCATTTGTTCACTGGAACCTATTAAATTACTAAAAAATCCTCATGACCTACGATCATTTGAGGAATTGAAAAGATTCAGAAATCGTTGATCGATTTCTTAAGCCTAAATGACGTGGAAGTTTTACTACCTACTTGAATACAATATGAAATAATAAAACCTTAACTGCTATATGAGTCTGTTCTGCATAATAATTATATCTAACACGAATTCACATAACTCCAAAATAAGTTAAATAAAAATAAAGTTTAAAAAACTAAAACCCGACTACTAAAAACACGCTCTAAAAAGTACGAAACAAGAAAATAGTCTCCGCTGAAATTATTATGTACATACTATAACACAATTACCGACTTTTAAATAAACAACTTACTTACACGTAGTATATTTTAACGTAGTTTTTTTATACATCATACTGATAGAGAAATGTTTAAAGGATAGCCGTGGTCGTATGCCACTTTGATTTAATTTCATTAATATAATGAATCTGTTTTGCTACAGTAGGTGGCATACGACCACGACTATCCTTTAAACATATCTCTATCAGTATAATGTATAAAAAAAATTCGTTAAAATATACTACGTGTAAGTAAGTTGTTTATTTAAAAGTCGGTAATTGTGTTATAGTATGTACGAGTACATAATAATTTCAGCGGAGACTATTTTCTTGTTTCGTACTTTTTAGAGCGTGTTTTCAGTAGTCGGGTTTTAGTTTTTTAAACTTTATTTTTATTTAGTCTCGATCTCACAAATGTCACATTTGGTATTCTCGTAACGCGATAGGGTCCGTCCATTAATCACGTGAGGTTTTTTTTGCAATTTTAACACCCCCCCTCCCCCTTGGTGATACTTGGTGAGGTTTTGGACTACCCCCCCTCCCCCCCCCCCCCCTAAAATCACGTGTATTTTTTGTAGCTACAAAGAATCTTAAAACTAAAGGATTTTTGTTATATCACTAAGGTGACAAACAAGCATACGGTCCGCCTGATGGAAAGCTGTTACTGTACCCTATGGACGCCTATTTTTTTTTATTTTTTATTTTTTTTATATGAGAGGGGGGCAAGCGAGCATGTGGGTCACCTGATGGAAAGCAATCACCACCGCCCATAGAAATCAGCAACACCAAAGGGTCACCGATCCGTTGCCAGCCTTTTAAGGGAAATATTGACTCTGTTCTTGAAGGCCCCCATGTCGTATTTATTTGGGAATGCCGCTGGAAGAAGTTGATTCCACAATTTCACAGTTCGTGGTAGAAAATGTCTCAAAAAGCGTACTGTAGTAGATCGCCAAATATCGAGATGATGAGGATGGAATTTTAATTTATGGCGAGTTGTACGATAGTGGAACTCAGCGGCAGGTATCAAATCAAATAGCTCATCCGAGCACTCCCCGTTATATAATTTATATAGAACGCAAAGAGATGCAACATCTCTGCGTGTAGAGAGACTCCAGCCGATCAGAAATCATTGGGTCACCGACGATTCGAACAGCTCTTCGTTGTATGCGGTCAAATGGAGCAAGTAAGTACTGGGGCGCACCAGCCCAGAGATGTGAACAGTATTCCATATGAGGCCTAACTTGGGCTTTATACAGTTGAAGGCGAGTTGGTGTGGTGTAAAATACCGTCTGGCTTTACAGATGATGCCAATTTTCCTAGAGGCCAATTTGGCCTTGCACTCCAAGTGACCACGGAACTGAACATCGCTCGATATGTCAACACCCAAGATACCAATGCTGGAGCTAATAATAAGGGGAGTACCTTCCAATCTGGGAGATACAACAAAAGGGGACTTTTTTGCGGTAAACGCACAAACTTGTGTCTTTGAGGGATTCAGTTGGACTAAGTTCAGTCTACACCAATCAGAGACGTGTCCAAGAGACGTCTCCATCTCAGACACAAGTTTTATTCGGTACTCATCGACGCTATCCCGAGAAACATTGCATAGACCACTGTATCTTGCGTCCAAGGTACTGTCATCTGCATAGCAATGGATGCCGCATACATGCAGCAAGTCATTGATATGCAGAAGAAACTATGTGGGGGACAATACGCAGCCTTGTGGCACACCAGCGTTCAGGGGTAATGGATCGGAACGTGCACCGTCAATCACAACTTTAATGATCCGCCCAGTAAGAAAGCTGGCAATCCATGTGCAGAGTCTCTCAGGTAACCCAAAAGAAGGAAGCTTGGATAGTAGTGCCTTATGCCACACCCAATCAAAGGCTTTTGCGATATCCAGACTAGCAGCCAAAGCCTCGCCCTTGCTTTCCACTGTCTCCGCCCAACGGTGAGTCAAATATACCAGAAGATCACCAGCCGAACGACCTTGACGAAAGCCATATTGGCGATCATTAATCAGCTGGTGATCCTCTAAGTATGCCATCAACTGTTGGTTGATGATATTTTCCATTATTTTGGAAAACAAGGATGTTATAGCAATGGGCCTGTAGTTGGACGGATCTGAGCAAACACCTTTTTTAGGGATCGGGTGAACCAAAGCCTCCTTCCACGAGCTGGGGACCACGCCAAGCGAGTACGAGTACCGAAATAGGCGGATTAGAATTGGGGCTAACTCCGCGGCACACATTTTCAAAACAACGGATGGAATGCCATCCGGCCCACTCGACTTATGGATGTCCAGGGAGAAAAGCGCTCTACGCACGGCTCTTTGCCTGAACTTAACTTCTGGCATAGAGCTCTCACACCGAGGGATGGTAGGTGGTGTGGCTCCCCGATCATCCAGAGTCGAGTTAGATGCAAAAAGAAACCCTAGAAGATCGGCTTTTTCCTTTGCAGTATGGGCCAGCGAGTCATCCATCCGCTGCAATGGTGGAAACGACGACTGACAAAAGTTACCTTGAACGGCTTTGGCGAGCGACCAGAACGCACGAGACCCAGAGGGCAAACGCACTAGTCTCTCGCCAATTTCGCTAATAAATCTGGACTTTGCCTTCGCGATACAACCCTTCAACGATCTGGAATCAGAGTTGTATTTTTTTTTAAGTACGCCGGTATTTGGATCTCCAGTTGCCCGAGCATTGGACCAGGCACGGTAGGAATCTTGCTTCTGACGCGACGCGGCTCTGCAAGACCCACCGTACCATGGTCGAGATTTGCCGCCAATGGGCACCGCAGAATTGGGAATAAATAGTTCCATACCCTGCAGAACCACATCAGCGACAGCATTTGCACAGACACTGGGATCATCCAGCGAGAAGCAAACTGGTCCCCAAGGATAGGAAGCTAGGAAGTCACGCAGCCCATCCCAATCTGCTGACCTAAAATGCCACACACGACGGATACCTGCTGTACGCGGTCGCTTTTGGTGTATGAGTGGCACCACACATCTTATCAGGCAATGATCTGAGGAACCAAGAGGGGCGCCAACAGACACGCGATAGTCATCCGGGTGGGAGGTCAGCAGAAGATCCAAAAGGGATGGCACATGGTTCTCCACATCCGGTACCCTTGTAGGTGAAGAGACCAGCTGCGTTAGACCATATGCCATGGCAAAGTCATGAAAAGATCTTCCAGCATGGTCAGTAGAGCGTGACCCAAGCCATTCGACGTGGTGGGCATTGAAATCACCCATAACCACAATCTCGGCAGAAGGCATTTGCTGGAGTAGGCTGTCAGTCGTCGTTTGGATGTGCTCAATAAGGCGCTCCGTTTCGGCGTTACCGCTGTGGGACCTGTAGAGGCACGCGTAGATACGAATATGGTCGTCAAAATCTGCGCGCAGCCACATAATTGACAGGCCCCTCTCTTCAAGACTGCCAAGACGTCGACAACAGATATCCTCCCTAACGTACGCGCACACACCGGCTCGTGGCACAAAATTGTGTTCCAGTATGTACCCTGGGTAGCGCAGATACGAGATGTCGGATGGTGGGGATATCTGTGTCTCAGTCAAAAAGAGCAAGGCTGGCTTAGCCGTCTCAAGGTGCTGGTGGACGGCATTCAGGTTGGAGTGAAGCCCCCTTATGTTACACAGCTCGATATGGAGCTCAGGGGAACATGCTGTCCTCTTCTTACACTTGCTCCTGGCAGAGATACAGAGCGGCATAGTGCCCGTCCCAGAATACGTCGGGCGGCCTGAGTAGTGAGAGTGGGACTCAGGGAGGGATTCTCCTTCACCAACGGTGACGGTACCCTCCTGGGGTATTCTTCTTCCTAATGCCACTGCCATATCCAGAGTCGAGGTTTTTGGTTTGGGCTCCGGGTCTCAACACTCACCGCACGAAACGCAATAGCAAGCTACTACTTCACGCCGGTTTTCTGTGAGAGAGTGGTACTGCCCCGGACGAGCCGGCCCAATTACGAGCTGCAGTCACTCAATCTCCATAACTTGACCGCGACCATGTCATGGACACTAAATGACTCCAGCTTAGCTCTACCCCTTTAGAAAAAAATATGCCTATACCACCAGAAACATCACTTGCGCGTTGCCGACCCTACACGTATGAGCGTAAAAATGTTTTCACGTCCTCCTTTTGAAGAACCCCACGTTGACGTTGTAGTCTCCTGAGAAAACTTCCACAGGCAGTTCATACCACAGCTTGATAGTACGGAACTTCTCTGGAACCGCACAGTACGTGACCTCTTCGGTTCTAATATATGAGGATGAATTCCCTGTCGATGGCGAGCGGTGCAACAGTAGGAGGAGGCCGTGGGTATTATGTCAAATGTGGTGACCCCTTATCGTTGCATAAAAGTTCTGCCCCCTTACCACCAACTCTTATTGCGATTTAATAACTGACTAGAATGCTTATTCATACCAATGAATAAACGACTCATTTCAAATTGAATAGTCGCTTATTCAATGGTATGAATAAGCATTCTATTCAGTTATTGAATCGCAATAAGAGTTGGTGGTAAGGGGCCTGTTCGCGCAAGCATGAACATGGCAGACGCGCTACAGAATCGTGGCAGCTCCATCAATACTCTGACACCATTATTATACTGTATGCGCAGTAGTGATGTAACGAATGTCAATTTCTAGACATTCGCGAATGCGAATGCGAATATCTGCCGTCGATATTCGCGAATGCGAAACGAATATTGACTTTTGTATTTGGCGCCATTGGTCTTTGGCTTTATTTTGGCAGCCTAGTTGGCGCGCGAGTTACACGCACACATTTGTAATTATTTGCATCTACTTCAGAGCATTGTCGAGCCGATCCGAAGAAGGCCGATTGCTGTTTGATTTACGAGTGATGTTTATTGTTTATTAAACAAAAAATCCTAACAGAAGATAAGGTTTTAAAATAAATATATAAGAAGTTGATACTTATTTCTCTATTTAATTTACCTTTTTGTAATTGAAAATCTTAATTATTTTTAGGACGTTCATATTCGCAAAACATTCGCATAAAATTGCGAATGCGAATGCGAATGTCGAGAAATATGCGAATATTCGCGAATGCGAATGCGAATACGAATATTCGTTACATCACTAAATGCGCAGGGAGTTGTAGGCCGTCATCGTCTTCAACACGCCGCTTTTCGGTTTAGAAATCGCGCGTTTGACAAAAAAATAAATACACGTGATATTTTACTACACCCCCCCTCCCCCCTTGTGATATTTCGTGATTTTTACCGAACCCCTCCCCCCCCTTTTGAACCTCACGTGATTAATGGACGGCCCCATATGGAATTTCAAAGTTTAATTTAAAGTTTGATTATATCAACCAAAAAGTAAACAAACTAAGAATTCTTTTAGCAATGAAATCAAATATATCATTTTTGTGAATTCATAATTCAATCTCGTTTCGGTCAACTTTCATTCCGTGATCGTAAAATAATTACGAGAATCGCCCTTCTGAGTGCGGTTGGCTGTTATCAAACCATCTCTTTCTGCTCCAGCTTATCGCAGGCCCTCGTTTACAAGTTTACACAAATGTTCTATCGACAATGGCTGCCTCATGCGTCAACTTATGAACGAGTACCATTATGGCGCCAATGAGGACTGGTTGATCTGGAATGTCACAGAGTTGTATAGTGGATAATTGAGGGGGAGAAACATAGTTAAATATTTAATTAATATTTTACTATCGCTATGGATTGTGACCTGCATTTAATCGTACCTAGGTATATAATATAAGACACAGGCGCTTTCCAAATGTGTATAACTGTTTATTCCATAACTTCTAAATCACGCAACTGATATTGTTTCGTTTTCCACTGTAAGTTTGGTATTTTTTATAGAAGGTATTTGCTAAATATTTTGTAACCAAAGATTGCACCCCTGATAATAAAGGACGTGTCGCTATTTGATAATAAAGAAAACTGAGAACCGGCTATGAAGTGAAAATCCAAAGCTTTTTCTTATTTTTAATTATACAACTAAGGTGAAAATAAGCATACGACCTGCCTGATTGTAACCAGTCATCGTAGTCTATGCCGCATGTCTCGCAACGTATTATTAACACGTTGTCGACCTTGTTAAATGCCTTCACACCTTTCTTGATCGACCCCATAGCGTAAACTCTTGGAAAAACCTCGGGCGAAAATTAATTTTTCAGATACGAATTTCATTCGATTAGGTAGTTCCATGCAGACAGCAAGGTCTAATTTATTGTCTAAAGAAGACAATAAATACGAAATATTGATATGTAATTTCTCAAGGACACTACAAAATTTAAAAAAAAAATCCAATCATCGAATTTTTATTTTCTTGTAGGCACCCTGTAATATAAAATAGATTACCTACTATATTACAAAGGAAATCTCCCTGGCAGACTCATCCTAACTGGCAAGTATTATTTGCCTTAACAACCTAATAAAAAGTATCTTAAAAAGGATTTTTCTAAAAAATAAAAGAAAAGGATATGTTATTTATCATACTAATATTACCATAAGAAAGTCACCTCATTCATCACTATCTTGACTCCCTTTCACCGAGGTTACGGTCTCGAGCGTAAGGGTGTAAAGGAGGCCCTCTACCGAGATTATCTGTGTATAATTTGTTAACAAAAGCCAGTGAGTTTTTTTTTAATTTATCGCCTTCCGCAGCAACGAAATTGTTCTTTTGTCGGTGCTATGATAAATATGAGCTTCAAATTCAACTCTTTTGATACTAAAATGAGATGATAATGTAATATTTATACATTGTGGTTTTATAGGATCTATTGTTCAGCTGTTCTTAGTTCAAAGAATGACTAGCGAAAATGTTTGTTTTTTTTTGAGATTATTATGTGGAAAGAGAAGTTTGAGAAATGGTGATTTCTCCAAATGAGGATTCTCAAAAGGATTGCCTGACGGAGGCCAGTGTTTTTAAGCCCATCATGATTATTTACTTAATATACTCATAGTTTAGTAATTGTTATCAAATGGTAATAGCTCTCCCAAGTTCGAGATAAATGAACCCATTTGTAGACACGCTATGGATAATTTTGATTAACATCCATGAACGATTAATTTAATATAGACGAGCGATCTATCGGCGCCATCTAGCTTTCTTAGTATTGATAAGTAATTTAATCTGCCTGCTAATGAAATAATGACTACGCAGTTCTCAGTTGCGTGGATGGAGTTATTTAATCAAAACTTATTAAACCTTGGAAGGGACGGTCGGACAGTCGGTGGTTAAAGTCAATGGTCTGTGGATGGTTTAATTACTTCATCAGCGAAATATGGTTTAATGCCGTGTTCTGAGTGAGGACAGTGATATGACGGCGCATCGAGCAGCTAGCGACTACGCACGAAACTGCCAAGGAACAGAACCATGTATGCGCTCGTTAGCACTCTTGTTTTGTGATAGTGTAATTGATCCGTGCGTTGTGAACTCCATATAAGCAGTGTTTAAGGCCTCAATTACATTATCATTATATTTATTATTTAAATATGTTTTATATGAGTCAAATTCTATTATCATAGTTAAATGATGCTGTTCTTCATTTTTTCTGCTTATTTTTATGATCCATCTATGATCATATCATATATGTTATACTTAGTCAAAATTGATAACATAACAGCCGTGTTTACCGTTGAGTGTAATAACACTTTAAAGGAACATAACAGTTCACAGTAATAAGATAATTATTATTCGAATAAAAATGCTTTACATAAAAAGCGCCAGCGTAACGGGCCAGTGAACCGATCCATTGCGTCAAAATTTCAGAAAAATATGATGACCCCTTTCCTCGCGCCCCGCATTACTTGGATTTGGGTGGGAAATTTGATTTAGATGTAAACGAATTCATGGCCCCACCCTGTATTTTGTAAATGAGATAAGTCAAAAGAGACGAGGCATACGTGTAGTGTATAATTCGCAGACACGCATAAATCGGGAGAGAGTTCTAACGTAGGTAGTCAGAGCGGGCCACTGTGACAGCACAATGTTCGTTATCTTAATTGCCTGGCGAGATACGATCGGTCTCGGATTTATCTGCGGCGCTGGCGGAATACCGCGGCACATTTTAGCGGCCAGCGGTAAAAAGTTTAATGATAGTGCCTCGCGCTATCTGCACCGATTGCTCTTTTTTCTTTAAGACACTGTTGCGTCTACTTTTAAAGTCTGCGAAGTTTACCGTTTTAACACCTAGCTACGTTAATAACAGGAATTTATCTAAATATTTTTATAATAGTATTGGCCTAAGATTATTGCAATAACATACAATATTTGCAGAGTTATGGAGCATGCTCTAAACCCCTACTATTGAAAAGAGATCCGTATTGATCCGAGTCTCAGCAGAGGGTTGAATTTGTGTTGACAGAGAATAAGACAATATATGTTAAGAATAGGTGATATAGGTTACACATGTAAGTAATGGAATGGACAAAGAATGATTACATTAAGTGAGTAAAAGCAAAATTGTCGTTTTGCCATACGTATAAAACTAAAATAAATACACCCAGCTAGTAAATAAACAAACTAAACATTCGTTAACCGTTGCGGGTCGAGGTAAACGAGACCTTGCAAACAGATTCAGACTACGAACCAGCAAATTCAGTAATAAAGATAAATCTATCTACGTAAGAAGGTTCTAGGTACACCCCAATATCGTCCCCAATAGGTAAATAAATATGTATGGCTAAATCTGATTTACATTATCTCACTAAAGCGGTAAATATATTAATGTTAGACCTTGGAAAATAATCTAGGGACATATTTCTCTACCGAATATTACGAATAATTTATTAGGAGCTGTTTTTGTAAGTAAGTAATAGAAACATATACTCGTGTTGACATGTGTATAACACTAGTATATGTTTCTATTAGTTTACAACTACCTATTTTACTAACAGCTTTCGATAATTCTCGTGTTGCCTAATATCGCTCATTTTTTCAGTTGCCTTTTGTATTTGGTAAAGACCGTAAGCACGCCATCCAGTTATAAATATACACAGTTGCTACTCTTTCAATTTGTTACTTCATCTTCACATTCCTTACAGCTTGGCCGGGGTAATTTCAACAAAGAGATAGATAGACGCATTCGTTTGGGCTGGGCAGCTTTTGGTAAGCTTCGGCACATCTTCACCGCACAGATACCCCAATGCTTGAAGACTAAAGTCTTAAACCAGTGCGTCCTCCCGTCAATGACCTATGATGCAGAGACCTTTTAAACTGACCATCGGACTGGTCCACAGGCTAAAGGTCGCGCAGCGAGCGATGGAGAGGGCTACGCTCGGGGTTTCTCTGAAGGATCGAATCCGGAACGAAGAAATTCGACGGAGAATCAAAGTTGTCCACATAGCCTTCAGAGTTTCCAAGCTGAAGTGGCAATGGGCGGGTCACATCGGCAGATGGGGGAGGAAGGTATTAGAGTAGGATGCCCTTCTTCTAGATGGTCTGGTGACCATAAGAAAGCAGCCGTAAGCGACTGGATGCGGAAGGCGGAGGATCGTATTGGGTGGAAAGCCAATGCTTTTTTGCAAGGGCAGGCCTATAAATTATATTCAGCAGTAGGTAGATACAGGCTGATGATGATGATTTCATCTTCCAAGTCGCATAATCTTGACAGAGTGGTCATGGTAATGAGCGGGTCTTGGCGAATGATGGTTTTGGAAAGCATCTCCATTTTGTTCTTTTGGAGGCATATGGATTAAGTAAAAGATTTAGTTAGGTCTGCCTATCTAGAGCGACCACGGATAACTTGCGTGATAGATTAAAACAACACGGGCAATGACGTCATCGAGCTCTTCCAAAAAATAGAAAATTGTGTCATCAGTATTTTATTTGACAGATCATCATGTGATAACATTGTAACATCGTCAATTCTTCTGTGTTACGTGTCCATGCGGTAATTCCGTGGTCACATACAAAGTCCGATTTACAAGTTGTTTTATAGCCGTTTTACACTTTATCGAATATATTAAAGGGTTGAGTGCAAATAGTCGTTAGCTCGCAGTTGGCACGAGCAATGCGGGCTCAGTTAATTTCAGGGGTGGTCGTGCTGACGGTGGTGAACATGTCATGTTAATGGTGCGCTTAAAATATCGCGCATTTCATTTTATGGACTTCCAATTTATTTACGCGGAAGGTATAATGGATGCACTCTCGCCTGTTTTTTGTTGGATTTTAGTCGCCTAGCCGCATTTAATTGGTATTCGGTTTTAGCCCATTTGGAATTAATTTCGATTTATTTGAAAATTTTGTTAGTTTTTGTACTATTTTCTTTATGTCATAATTTATTTGAATTTGGCGATGGTTATTTTTTATATATACTTTTTATTTTCTCACTAAAGTGGCAAGCACACCTACCTGATGGTAAACAGTCATCGTAGCTTATAGACGCTTGCAGCAAAGGTGTCACTGGTTGCCTGTCCTGTAAACACCTCTTCACGTATTTCTTGAAGCTGTAGTTTGGAAATACTCTCTTTTGCCAAAACCTCGTTTGAGTTAGCAGTGTGCACCACGTGTAGGTGAGTGGTTTTGGCTCAAAGATGGTAATGAAGCACTTATACTCAAAAACGAATGCCCCAATATCTTGGTATGTAACCTGTGAAAAATGTTTACATTAGTAAACTAGCAATTTTCGAAATCGAATCAGCGGTTCAAGAATAAAATCAATATCTATGTACGCGTTTACTTCAATTTCTCTAAAACTGCCGAACCGCTTCCGTTGACTAAAGCTGCCTACATTCAACCGGAACGCTACCCGTCAGAATCTGATTGTTCTGAAAAATTCAAAGTCTAAAAAAACGTGTGTGGGGAACAGTTAATCTGTATGCAATTCCGTTAGTTCTGGAAATATTGCAAATCCACAATTCGCGGATGAAATCCGACTATTTGACACTGGCCACGTTCAATTGCAATTAACATTGGGGCAGGCTTGAATGTTTATAACTCTCTATAAAATAATTTCATACATAACAGGGTACTTATATTAATATTATAATTAGGTTAATAGGTAATACCCTGTTTCGGTGTTCACATCTGCCAAGCGTCCCGTGATGGCTCATTTTTTTTACTCAAGTTAAGATACTAGAAAGCATAAATGATAACTTTAAAAAAAATACTTTCATTAGGGTGTGGTACAGAGTGACTATTGCAAATCGGTTAGGTTAGGTTAGGTGATATTGGGAAGTAAATAAAAGTGTACATATCTGTTTGTCTTGGTCTGGGTATTTTCTATGTATAATAAGTATGTATTTACAAAAAAAAAAAATTAAGAACAGTTATTAGTTGTCTAGTACCCATAGTACAAGCTTTGCGAATTTGGGACTAGATGGCGCTGTATAAATTGTCCAGAAATATTTATTTATTTATTTAATAATATTTTGTGCAATAATAGCTAAAATTTATGTTTATCTTTAAAGCATGTCGTTTCTACCCGGTAACTTGAGGAAAATTTTACATATTTTCCTTCACGTACCGTTCGGGTAGCCAGATTTTTAGTACTGACTACATAATGCTATAAGGTTTATAAGTATCTCTGATGGGTTGATGATTGTCGGACAAGGTGATTTATTGCTGATGGCACTTCACACTTATTTTTTTAATTGCTTCAAGTACCTACATGACTATCACCCATAAACATATCCCGGTAAATATGTCATTAAAAATCTGTTAGGCATAGAACTGCTCATACTTAATCTACAATAGCATGTATTAAGATTTTGTCTACAGAATCGGATTTTTAATATAGTCAGCTGCTGATGTGCAGTCAAAACGCCTATTTTTTGGAAAATGAAATAGATGGCGCAAACTATCCGGAGCTAAAATTGAGTACGCGTTCATCCGTTAACTGATCTCCGAGGTTCTCCATGGTCTAAAGAGGAAGGACTCGCATCACAAGAAATAGCGTTCAAGAAGTTATTTTCAGATTCGAATTCTTAATTTGAAGACACAAGTAATGTTATGTAGATAGTAGCCTTACATAACGCTAGTAGGCTCACCACCAATTTGACGGTGATCTTCCAGGTCTAAACATCAACACCGATAATTACTGAAGGTGTCTGAAGGTATTTCTTTACAGAACAATGCATTTTCAATGTCTCGATCCGATAATTCTTTTTTCGCCCTAAAATTTGCCCAAAAACCGAACCATAAAATGCACAGCTAAAGAACGGTAGTTATCACTGCTAACAAAAAGGATAAGAAGTTTTTAGAAAATAAAATAGAAAAAAAGTATAATGATTTTACAATTATTATGAAATATTCCATAGAATAAACATACTGTAATACTTAATATAATTTGCGCTTATTGAAAATGAGCCAAAATTACATTATCTGATTTCTTCCAAAAAGGTTTGAATTGAATTTTAAAACCTTTATTACTCGTGGCCTCCGTAGCTTCTGGCAAAAAAAATGATATTAATATACACCCCAATTGTCTTCGTACGAAACATATTCATTACATAACGAAAAAAGGAACTGTGACAATGTGAAATAATGTGAATAGGTGGTTAACTGAAATACCACCATTGTAACTTTTTCTTATTATTGTACTTATTATGTTTTGCATCCTATAATTATATAATATGCATGTATTGTTTATATGTTATATGTGTATGTAGGTATGTTTATATAGTTTATGCATCTCCTACTTGTTTTCTATCATTCTCGTTTCCTCTACCATAAGGTTGTCTGGAAGAGATCGCTTAACGATAAGACCGCCTTTTGTACTTTTATGTATACCTTTGTAAAATCTTTTATTTGGTGCAATGTAAACTCAGAAATAACTAAAATTTCAGTGAATGCTTTAAAACTGAATTCATTTATATTACGCTTTGCGGTAAGTGGATGTAATGGTTATGAATAAAAATTTATAGGCATGAAAATGGCCTTCTATTCTGTTGAGCTCCATCTCAATTAAAATGCTATTATCTGTTCGGATGGTGGCGCCATGTGCCGGGAACTGCGGCTATAAGTATCATGAACAGCGAGATGTCAGTCTGTTCTAATGTACTTTGACCAGCAATTTATTTAATTAATATTTAAATAGTTGTTTTATTAGTTAATTTGCCATAGTATTACAAATATAAAAAAAAAAAATGGAAAAATTCATCTCCCCACCCACGTAGGCTGGAGAGGTGGAGGTTAAATAACAATTATTAATTAAGCTTGGTGTTATCAAAAAATAGCCCATTTTCATCTGCAACGATGGCCTGCTATGCCTTGTTTAGTAGTGTGTGTAGATGGCGCCACACTGAGACTTTACAGCAGTATAATAGAAAATAAAAAACATTCAACACAATCACAAACCTCCCTGGTAGGTCAGTTGGAAGAGCACTCGACGGGTAATCGAGAGGTCGTGGATCCCAGGAACTTATTTGTTTGCAAATTATCTAACACTCTTTAACGGAGTTTTATTGTGTAATGGTTTGTTTTTTGAAGTGAAAACTTCTTTAGCGGCGTTGTGCACTTTTTGGGATGGGTAAAAAATGTTAAACTCGCGTCAGGATAAGTGACCTGATCGAAAATTCGTAAGACGGAGGGAGAGTAGACCGCCGGCGAAGCGTTATGCGAAACGAAATGCACTAACGTTAATGTTAAAGTTTTCACTTCTGCCGGCACTCCCAGAGTGCAACCCGTTTTTTTTTAATGAAAACATTGCTGTGATATAGGTTATTATAAAATTTGATTGAAATGAACAAAATGTTTTTATGTACTTCTCTAGAGGTTTTCCATTACTCCTCTTTTATGAACACTTATATATTACGAAGAATTTATTGCCAAATTCTTCATAATAGAACCCCTGAGAAACCGAGAAACCTGGTTTCGTAGATGTTGTTACAATGGAAGTCAGATGAGTGTTTTTTTGAAATTTTGAAATATGCATACTATTCAAATCTAAATTTTATTTTATTCTCTTTTTATCTGTTAGCATTTTGGAAATTTGGTGTGGTATTATCGTTAACTATTATGCGACAATTAATTACTAAGTAAATACTTTACCTTGTGGCCTTAATTTTCGCATATTTTTAGCCCTGTATCTATATATTTCATCATCTTTTTCAGTCTGTATCTACCCACTGCTGGATATAGCTCTGAACCCTATGCATTCCACCAAGTATGTTCCTTCGCTTTTCATATCCAGCCGCTTCTTAATCCCTTCCTACCTTCTTATAAACTCTGTGTATCCATGACGCATGAAACACTATTTTGGCAAGCATTTTTCTTAATAATAAATTAACAATATTTAATATTTAAGTTAATGCTTTTATAGTTAACTCAATCAGGACAGCCCAGCAGGCAAAACTTTCAAATTACTAGACCGTGCGGTTTTAGCTTTGCGTTGATACGTCAGTATAAACAGGAGTCTGCCAGTTCTTCTCCAGGGAGTTCTCTTCTTCATTTTACTTCGCTCCCAGTGTAAATTTTGCAAGAAATTACTCTACTGTACAGTACTTTCTCAGTTGAATCGAAAAAAAAAAACCTAGCAATAACCAAACACAAGTCCATTTTGGGATTTTTTAATATACTAACTTTACAATTAGTGTTATATTAACTCTGTTTCATTATATTTATGAAGAAAAAAGAACTAAGAGGCTTTATTAGATTGTATAACTCACGTCTTGTGCGTAGGTGGCGCTGGTGTCACAGCATGAGATCTCATTAATAACATTTTATGGTGTATAAATAAATACAACCACGGGCAACAATGATACCCTTTGTCGGTATCCGGTCGTATATGCCATGCACAAACAATTATTATGAAAAAAGTATAACGGAAAGAAAGGAAAGAGTTACTGCGTTGGCAGCGGGGGTGACGGCGCTTGAGCGATATTGTATGTTTATATGGCTACAGGAACCGCTTCACATCAGGTGGGCCGTAATATAAAAAAAAAAGACAAAATAATATATTTTGAGACAAATTTTAATTTTTTAATAAAATAAATAAATAATGTCTACTTATTGTGCTCGTCAAGCCCTTTCGGTTTGATGAGCGAAACCCAGTACTCACACTAATAATATCATTTAATTTAGATACCGAAGTCATAGGTAAAATCACATTATAAATCGCTGTCTTTTAGATTTATTATATACACTTAAAGCTTTTTGTGGGCGAGAATTGGTTAAAAAACACTCGTATTTTTTTTAAATATTAACTTGTTATTTTACTTATAAAATCATAAAGTTGTTTCGCGTGTTTACACCTCATAACTCGATTAAACTAGTTGGTATTAAATGCAAGTTTTATTATCAGTTAGGTGGTGTCGCAATGAATAATAAGCCGTTCTAAGTCAGCCCAAGTTTTATTGGCATGCGCCCCACTAATGTACATAGTGTTGGGTAGATTAAACAAGTGCCGCGGCGTCATCTACTCTATAAAATATAGGCCTTACCGCGCGCCGTGTGCTTTGTATAAAAATAATCTAGAGTTTTGGAGTGTGAAAGTTTTAGGTTGTCTTTGAGGAGAAATCAATGCATATTCATGCCAATGCTGGTTTACTGGTCTCTTCTCAATCGAAGGGCATTTAGATCATATTCTATTATCTTTTATTATCATACATACAGCTCGAGATAAATAAACCCATCCATAGATAGGCTACGGTTGACGTTGCTTAACTTGCGTCTTTGATAGTCTGATCAGCCCCCTTACCACCATCTCTTATTGCGATTCAATAACTGAATAGAATGCTTATTCATACCAATGAATGAGCGACTCTATTTCAAATGGAATAGAGTGGCTTATTCATTGGTATGAATAAGCAATCTATTCAATTATTGAATCGCAATAAGAGATAGTGGTAAGGGGCAGGGGTCTACGGCCGAAGTTGAAGCAGCTTGCCATCGATTTTTTTTATTGCGAAAATCAAACATTAGCTTAACTTGGCGGTAATTGTGATTAGCTTAGCTGGCAGAAACCATTGAACTCTACCGACTAAGCTTAATATGTTTGTCATTAACTTAAATCTAAGATCAATTTATGCGATCAAAAGATCCGATGGTAATAGGCCTCAGCTTCGGCGGTAGGGCCCCAGCGCAACGATAAACAATCCAGCTCCTTGGACCACATTCAATCAAATCAATCAATCAAAGCGGACCTTGTTGTGTCCGTATTTAGATAGACCTTCTCCCATTCCCTCCAATGCTGGCGGTATTGTGTCTTCCTCATCCACTCTTGTCCTGCATGTTGCCGGACCACATTTAAAAATAATAATTACCTATTCGCATTTAAAAGTCTAACTCTCCAAATTCTCTCTCTCTCTTTTAACAATAATAAATCATAAAATATGTATATGGCAACTCATGCTATTACCACCTATTACGTGACATTCCGTATCAGCTTTTCTTTTTCCAAGTGAAAAAAATATAGCTAATGGGGAAATGAAAAGAGATTAACATTGCGTGTAATATTAGTAAATAAGGAGGGCTTTCAACTTCAGAATTGAAGTTACAAATGAAGGAGTTTTTGTTAACCTGTCGCGGCGAGACTTATAGAAACAAATTACAATAATGTAACAGGGGTCGCTTGTCGACATGCGACAGTGTAATTAATGCCTTCTGGGGCTCTATCACAAGACACATTTAGAGCGGTATACCAACTTTATACAAACGAGTTAGTCTAGGAATGTCGCTTAAGCGACCGTATCTGACCTTGCGCCGATTTTGTAAAAAAATTACTCAACTTTTCCAATTCTTTTTCCAGAAAGTATACACACTATTCTGTATTTGAGTATAAATTATGAAAGACCATTCCAATTTGGACGACAAAAACTAATTATATTGTTTATTTGATACATTAATTTTGATAAATCTACCTCGGTTTGACAACAGATTTTTCAATTTGAAATACTTAGAAAAAAATTATAAACAGTAATAAAAAGCCTTTAAAGTATTAAATCTATAATAATAAAAGGCTTTGTCCTCACTGACTGACTGACTGACTGACTGACTGACTGACTGACTGACTCACTAATCAACGCACAGCCCAAACCGCTGGGTCTAGAGATTCCAAATTTGGCAAGTAGGTTCCTTATGACGTCTAGGGGTGCACTAAGAAAGGATTTTTCAAAATTCATCCCCTAAGGGGGTGAAACGGGGGTCCAAAGTTTGTATGGGGAAACAAGATTAGTTGGACTATTTTATCCGAAACTTTACAAGAGTACTTCTATAGATAAATGAGTAAACACGTGTTTCAGGATTTTTCAAAATTCAACCCCTAAAGGGGTAAAATGGAGTAAAAAAAGTCTGAAAATCGTCATGGGTATTGTTTTTATGGTTTATCGGGTCGCTGATTACGAAAACAACAACTATTTTATAATCCAACATAGCCGACGTGACATAAAATCCCCCCCCCCCCCCTCATCATCATCATCCCCCTATGGTGTATGGGGTGCGATGGGGATGAAATGTCATAATATCAATATGGGTGTTGATTCTATGGTTTTCTGGGACGTCAATTACGAAAATCGCATCGATTTGAAAATATAACATAGTGGACACGAAATAACTTAATGATTTTTCTATTTTTTCTCCTAAAAGGGTGAAACGGAGGTCCAAAGTTTGTGTAGGGAAACGAGATTAGTTTGACTATAGATAAATGAGTGAACACGTGTTTCAGGATTTTTCGAAATTCAACCCAAAAAAAAGGAGTAAAATGTGGTCAAAAAGTCTAAAATCATAAAGGATATTATTGTTTTTATATTTTATCGGGTCGCTGATTACGAAAACAACAACGATTTTAAAATTCAACGTGGCTAACGTGATCATCATCATGTAATTTTTTTAAACTTTGATTTAACCTTTTTAAGCTGATGGAATGAGACTTGTGTGTTGACTGAAGTGTTATCCTAATAGGTTTTTAAATTTGTATTTGGCGTCAATCAGTGCTTATACGATCGCGGGTGGCCGGCGCGGCGAGGACGGGACGGGTGTAGTAGTAGTTATCTGGAAAGTTCTTTCATCCGTATTTAGTACAATTATATTTGCTACATGAGGGTGGTTGCGTTGCGTGTTAGACTTGACTTGGATAATCTAAAAAGCGTGAACTTCACGCGAGCGAAGCCGCAGGCAAAAGCTAGATAGTAAAAGGCTTTGTCCTCACTGACTTGACTGACTGACTCACTAATCAACGCACAGTCCAGACTCCTGAAGCTAGAAACCTGAAACTTTGGATATGTGTTCCTTATACAATGTAAGCGCGCATTAAGACGGGATTTTCCGAAATTTCACTCCTAAGAGGTTAAAATAGGGGGTTGAAAAAAAACCCTCTTGGAAACAGATTCACCTACGATTTTGAGACTTGGTGGAATAGTTGTTTATAAAAAAAGGGGATGTTTATGGGTAATAATTAACTTTTGACCAGCGCCCAGCCAAGAAATGTCAAAAAATGTTATATTTATATTTGAATTAACTTATCACTAGATGGCGCTATACCTAGCATTTGTACAGCGCGCTATGGTTTCGTTATTAAGGAAAGGGTATATACGAGAGATTATTTCAAAGCATGGGGTTATCCATGACGGTTTATCGCTCACCTCATTCCAGTAGTTACCCCCGGAGGTAATCCATCGCGCGCGTAGGGCTTAAAAGATACTGCGTCCTTCAAATGAAGCTACATCTGGTGTCGAAAACTAATTGAAAAACCTATTCTAAGGACCTACTTATTATAAGAATTTCGGTATTTTTCAAACAATGAAGTCAAGATTCACTAAATTTATATTTGTGGAAGGTGTGATGATGCCCCATACCATTATAGCTTTGGAAGGTGATGGAGCTGGCCTGTTCCTCTCCATCCCTACCACTTGCATGGAACGGAGGTGTATCATCAGGAGGTTCGTGCCACCATTGTTCATATAGGTGTTTCGCTATGACCATTAACAAAGCTCAGGGGCAGTCTCTAAAGGTCGCTGGGGTTGACTTGAGACAGGACTGCTTCTCTCATGATCAGTTGTATGTAGTTTGCTCAGGAGTAAGTTCTCCTGGAAGCATTGCAATTTTGGCTCCTGGTGCGAATGCCAAAAATATTGTTTACCGGGACGTCTTAACCTAAATGGTGTATGTTTGTGATAATGGTCAATACGAAACAAAAATAGATGCAAATCAGGAGTGTTCCCGTAGCGAAGCACGGGTACTTTGCTAGTAAACAATATAATTAGTTTCTTTCTTCCGAATTATAGAAAACTAGCTGTTAACCGCGGCTTCGCCCGCGTAGTCCAGGGGTGCAGGATTATCCGCTGGGTCAGTCTAAAGAATGTCTGAAAATTTTGTTGAAATCGGTCCAGCCGTTTCGGAGTCTATACGGAAAATACATGCATTCTCTTTTATAGGTAATATAGAACACATAGTGCAGTATAGAAATATACTATAGTATCTATAATTTCTAGAATGCAAAAGAAAAAAAATGATCCTTTTTTTCCCCGCACAAGATAAATATTTGTGTGCATGAACACGTTTGTTTGTCTTGGTCTGGGTGTTTTCTATGAATTACAGGTATGTATTTAAAAAAAAATATTTAAGTATAATATCATTTATCTAGTACCCATAGTACAAGCTTTGCTTAGTTTGGGACTAGGTGGCCGTCTGTATTTGTTCAGGAATTTATTTATTTCGTTTCTTTTTCACTAAAAATGTTGAAGATGTCAGTACCTTTTTTGATAATATATATTTTATTCTCAGAATGTGTGGCGTCAGAAATCTAAAGAGAAAAAAGAAAAATAAAAAAAATTATTTAATTTAGGTAAGATTAACTGCAATCATAGCTTTTTGCAATGCTGGCCGGTTAACGACTTAGTGTACAAACATCCGAAATCGTAGCCGATTTCAGACATTTGAGTTGAGGTACTGTCCTTTTTGTTTACTGTGATGCTACGAAAGTTGTTTCCATGGTACAGACAATTAAAAGCGTACTAACTGACATCTATATACAAATAAAGTTGCTAAAGTTAGGGGTCGAAGTTTTACGTACTTTGCTAAAGTAGACATGATGAAAAGCGTCCGGGGAAATGTACTGAAGTGGACTCGGCAAAAATTTGAGAACAGGAAAATCTATTTCAATTTTCTTATTAAAATTGTACTTGGCAAGTGTTTAATAATAATCGCATTTTATTTTATTTACCTTTGCATCGTTATTGTTATGCCATACGTAATAAGAGCTACAATTGCATTGAGACTGTCAAATCTGATCATAGCTGTACTACTTTATTATAGAGCAAGCAAAGTCGCTATTTAATCGAGTGTCGTTCTGAGGATAATCTTTTGGTATTCGGCTCTCACTTATCTCGTGTACTTGTGGTACTATGAAATTATTTATTTTTTATTCAAATTTTTATCTGCTGGGTCAATGTTTAGTTGGGCTCAGCGATTATTATAATATTTTTTATTCGTTTCCACTTTATTTACTTTTACTTATCCAAAATACATGTCTAGAAGGCTCATCGATCTTGATAATTTCTGCATCCGCAACGCAACTTAGCTATACACTTTTAATTAAATAGTTTTCCTGGGCTTATTGTAATTTGCAAGAATTAAAACTATTTTATGGGAGCATAGTAATATATTTTCTTAAAGTCCCGCATTCTTATGATTGCAAATTATACTTTTAAGAGGTACATTTTAAAATTATAATGGTAAATTTTAAGATGTATCTCTTTTGTACCCAAGTTAGCGGTTATGGGATGGCTGATGATAGATGGATGGTGAAAATACAGTATCCGCCAACACGTTGTCAACCACAATGGTGGAAGCTCTCCAAACCCATTCATTTAAAGGGAGATCCGTATCCCAGAAGTAGGAAGTATTAACAAGGTAAATAATACTTCATGGAAATATCCGTGTCTGAAATTCAAAAACATTGAAAGTTTCCCAACTGTAAATCCTGGACTTACCTAGTCAAATCGATTACGTACAAAAAAACATATTTTGTGGATATAGTTAAGCATAGAGTTTGTTGAGATATCATTGTTCATTAAAAAAAAAAAAACAATCATGACGTCGAATCAGTTGGCCACTACTTAATTTCACAGACAACAAGACAAAACAAGACACTTTAATGTACTTTGGTAAAATACTTATATCGTTCAATGAACAATGGGCCTTACATACCACAGTAAGTAATACGAGTGTATAACTATTGTAATTTTGGGCAAGTATTTCATAAATAGGCTTTCGTATCTAAATTAAAATATCGCAGAAAGGTATATACTTACATTTAATTTTATGGGTGGTAATGAACTATTTTTATAACTCTGACTCACGCATAAAGAAATTGGGACGTAAAGAAGTGATTATTTTACTTTGTGATTTAAAGTGTTATGAGTTAAATGTTTAGTTTTTATTCTCGACTTCTGAAAACGTCACACTACGTAAATAAAGATGTTGGATGATTTACTATACTAAATAAACAAACAAATAATGAAAATAGTTATTTCTGGATAAATTACACAGCGCCATCTAATCCCAAACTAAGTAAAGCTTGTTCTAAGAATACTAGACAACTGATAAATGTATTTAAATATTTTCTTTGTAAATACATGCATATTATACATAGAACACACAGAGAGTAAGACAACCGCGGATGATTATATCCATGCGCACAAATGTTTGTCTCGTGCGGAGATCGAACCCGCAACTTCGGAGTCAAAGTAGTTAAAGTGGTGATGTGGCTAGCACAAGACCACCGGCCTCGTCAAGCTTCACAAACGCAATACCCATCTTAAATTTAACATTGAATGAAATATGTATTTATTACGATATAAAAAAAATATTTATTTTGTAGCCCTAATCATTACTTAGAAATTAATTTAAGAAACTTTATTATCATGATAAATATGTTTTATTAGCAATTAAAGGTAAGATGGACCCTTGATCGTACATATCTAAACTACGATAAATATATGATATAATCATTTGATAGCACCTATATTTCGAATGATGGTTTTTTGTAATACTTTGGGTAGAAAACTAGCATACGGCCCGCCTGATATGAAAGGGTTACCGTACCTTTTAGAAGCTAGCAACACAAAGTATTGCTAGCGCGCCCCAACTCCGCTCCATTGCAGCAACTTCTTCATTCTTGGTAACCTCACTCACTTGCACAAGAGTACCGAAAGCTCGTAATTATTTTATATCGCAGAATGAAAGTTGACCGAATCGAGATTGAATTATGCATTGACTGAAAATTGGTATTCTTGGTTTCATTAGTATTATTATCAATTCTTGTTTCAAGTAGGATAACGTTATTAGTTTGTTCAGCTTCTGGTCACATTTCGATAATTATACTAGAGTTCAATTTAGACGCTTCTTAAGGTATCACGAGATTACCAAATCAATTGTAAGGAACTAGTTTTACCGGCGACGAGAATATGATTAACTATCGCAGCTGCTTACTAGTTCGTCCTTTTTTTGTTTGAGAGGTGGGGAAGGGGGAAGGGAAAACGAGCATGTGGATCACCTGATGGATAGCAATCACCAGCGCCCCTGTAGATCAGCAGCACCAAGGGGTTGCCGATCCGTTGCCAGCTTATACTCCTTCCTTTTTTTCTTTCGTATATAGTTGGTAGCTCTACTCATTTCTCGTTCATCGTCGACAGTGAGACAAGTGTTTTTAACCGACTTCAAAAAAGGAATCTCAATTCGACTGATATATTTTTAGGATGTATGTTATATTTGCGAATTGTGAACCGATTTTCATATTTTTTTATTTGAAGGGGTAAGATTGCAAGATGGTCCCATATTCATCAAGTCAGGATCCGATGATGGGATGCCAGGGAAATCAAGCATGTATATGCTTATAAAATTTTCCCTTGATTGAAAAAAATTAATTTGACCATACGGTCAAATTATTATTTTTTATTTGAAAGGGTAATTGCGAGGTCGTTCCATATTCACCAAGTCAGGGTCTGATGATGGGATCCCAGAAAAATCGAGAAAAATCCTTAAATTTGCCCTATGGTAGCCGGCAGAATAAAATTGTGCCTCTCCATTGCTCTGCGCTGGATGTCGTACAAGGCGATTAAGGAATCTTGTGTCACGCGATATTTTTTTTCCCGGAAGACGGGCAGCAGCGTCAGCCGGGGTATTCCACCAATAAGCTGCGCTCGCCAACTGAAGTCGGTTTCAATTTTTTTTAAAATCAACTTTATTTAATGTTCAACTGTATGATAATTATATTTTACAGATCCATCACTCTGGATAGCAATTTATCCAATTTCAAGGCACTTTTATATCGACGAAAAATATTATTCACGATAGCAAAACAATAAAACGCCATTATGTATTCTGACTGCATCACAATGAAAGTCACTCACAAAAATGTATTGGCATAAGTTTATTCTTTATTGCCACTTACAAGTAATTGACAGATTGCTTGGCACTTACTAGTGATCGACTTTTTATCTTTTTTGTGCCATTTTTTCTAGTACAATGTTTCATAAATAAAATATGGCCAAATACTAAATTTAATGTCTGTGATACTAACTGCGTATTGTCTATGCAAATGTAGGTTTCTCCTATTTTTGTCTGGTTTAAGGCACCGTGCTCTTTTCTAGAACCTTGCTTTTTATATTTTAATAAAAAAACAACGTTCTAGAAAATAGGCAGATGAAATTCGAATTTTTAAATAAAAATAAAATATATTTTCAGTTCTACTCTTCTGTTGTATCAAATTGTATGTCTACATATTTTGATGTACTTTTGTACAATATATTGTTTGGTTGAATTATGATGCGAATTTTAATAAAATTTTGTCGTTTTTGCAAAATTTGTAAAGTATTTGTCAATGCATATTTTTTCTAGTATTAAGGAATTTGAATAATAATTTACCTCAGTGAACGAATTACTTATAAAAGGAAGAAATTACCTACAATTCAGAGGAATTTATTATTTTTTGCATTAATTCGTAAAGCTAGTAGTTTATTTAGAACTGTAAAGTAAAAATACAATTAGTCATTGGATTGTAGTGACTTTTTTTAGTTGTCGATATTTCATATAATGTGTCCATTCTTAACATGCTATTCTTTTCATATATCTACATATCCTTCAAATTAATAAATAAATATTCCATGACAAATTACACACTGCCATCTAGTCCCAAACTAAGCAAAGCTGTGAGTGTTGGATAACTGATATTATATTTTAATACATTTTTTGTAAATACATACATAAAAACATATAAAAAAACCCAGACATGTTCATACGCACAAGTAGTTGTCTTCTGTGGGGATCGAACCGATTTTGGAATCAATGTAGCCATTGCTAGCCATTCCACCACCGAGTTCGACGAAGTAGTATTTACCCGACTGCGACAGAAGGAGGGTATTGTTTTTCGAGAGTATGTATGTATGTATGTGTAATTGTTTGGCACGCTCTGCAGCCTGAACGGATGGATGGATTTTTGCTTGAGAGGTGTAGTTGGATTCGTATTTGCTGTGAGAGTGACATAGGCTACATCAAATATAAAAAAAATCAATATGGCGGCTGTGAGCCGCAAAATTGTCGTTGCAGTAATTTTTTTTTCTTCTAAATACATCGATATGGGTATCAAAATAAAGGTCTCGATGACCTGATTTCAAATATATATTTGATAATTATATTAATTTTTGCCTGCAGCTTTGCTTGTATGGAATTATATTATAGTTACGCGTGATTAATAAATCTATTGTAGGTGCAGTCGGGTTTTTGATTTTTTTAATTAACTTATAACTTGTTTTATATATTTTCTTCATTAGCTTAAAAACTATTGTCTAAACCCGACTAAGACTGAAGCTGAAAACACTGCTACACACGTTCTAGTGAAGTGCAATGGTGTGACATGAAGTATCTCTTAGTAGGGAGTACACCTTATAAATCACGCAGAGGTCCCTCTCAAAAATAAACATTTTTTTTTTATATGAGAGGGTAGCAAACGAGCATGTGGGTCACCTGATGGAAAGCAATCACCACCGCCCATGGAGATCAGCAACACCAAGGGGTCGCCGATCCAGCCTATTCTCCTTCCTTTCTTTGTTTCTGGTAACCTCACTCACTCGCAGGAACACAGCAACCCTCAAGGGAATTGTTATTTGGCTGCGGTACTCTATGAGGTGGAGGTACCTCCACGTCACAGAATACTACAGCCAAATAACAATTCCTTTGAGGGTTGTTGTGTTCCTGCGAGTGAGTGAGGTCACCAGAAAAGAAGGAGATGCTGCGTTGGCAGCGGGGATGGCGGCGCGCAAGTGATATATTATGTTGCGAGCGTTAATACGGTTACGGTAACCGCTTCACATCAGGCGGGCTGTATGCTTGTCTGCCACTTGACGTAGTATAAATAATAATAATAATAATAAAAATCATATAACTACTAAAGCAGAGACGATGTTATTATATTTGGATCGAGATACTCGAGAAAAATTGACTATCTCGATGGTTGAATGGTCACTTTGACTTCAAGTTCGCGGGTTCTATCCCTGCACTCGTATCTTCATCAATTAATAAACAGTAATTTTAGGAAGTTGTCGTTTTAAGAAGTTGTCGTTGTTAGCCTGAGGGCCCGCACATAACAAATTTTAATATTTGTGTGCATGAACATGCCAGTTTGTCTTGGTCTCGGTGTTTTCTATGTATTATTGTATGTAATTACATTAAAAAATGTATAAATTTAAGTATTAATTTTTAAGATAATTTTGTTACTAACATTTTATGGACGAGAATGTCTGAGAATAAATGATTATTATTATTATATCACAGTAACGTAGTACCCATAGTACAAGTTTTGCTTAGATTGGGACTGTGTAATTGGCAGTGTGTAATTTGTCCAGGAATATATCTTATATCTATATATATAAAAGAAAGTCGTGTTTGTTACAACACTTATAACTCGAGAACGGCTGTACCGATTGCCATGGTTTTTGATTTGTTGGATTTGTTTCCGTCCCGAATAGCAGAATAACTCTTAAAAACATTGGAAAATTCTCGAAAAAATAAAATAAAAGAAAAAACATTTTCCCATACAAAATGTTCGTGGTTGTCGTAGCTGTCAAATGTGACGTTGTCGTACGTGCGTACGCCAAATGTATGCGTGCGTTCAGAAATGTATATTAAGCTCATTATAGAACAAATGTCATAGATTAAAAACAAATGTTAACTCTATTGGTCTCATTTTTACGTCTTGAAAGTTGGCTGTGATTTGTTTTGAAAACAGTTTTGTGGATTTAAATATTTATTGCAAAGAGAATGTAACCACTACGTTTTAAGAGACGGATGTGCCATACAAATAGCCTAATTCTAATATGTATGAAATGGAAGCGAAAACAATCAGAATTTGTACCAAATTCGCTTCCGATTCATAGAGTCGTTTTTTTACTTTGAGTTGCGCCAGGCTGATTTATTGGTTCTAAAATATTTATGCGTGCGTTCAGAAATTTAAATCAAGCTCCATAAATCTATATAATATATAAAACAATGTCGTGTCTTGGTCGGGAAAGTATTAAAAACATTGAAAAATTGACGAAAGAATTAAATAAAATAAAAAAGACGTGTGGCACTCGGGGACTGCCGCGGTAAAGCTATTGCATAGCATTTTGTATCAACTTATGCAATTATAATTTTATTTATTTATTATATTCATGCAGTATTGCTTTTTCTTTGATATTAATTCAAGTTACACTTTTTGAGCGTGGTGACCGATAAGAAAACAAATTTTTCTATTATTAAATAAATAAAACGAGTTTCGTAGAGTCGTACAATACGTCTAATCGCACGCACACAACGCCGTGTCGAAGACTGCCGAACTGAAACGACGTTAGACGATGCACGGCCTTCAAGCCACACCTCCTTGCCCGTCGGAGTGGGGAGCGTGAGGTTTTTTCGTTACGGAATTTCTGGATTCGGTCCCCGCGCTCAAGGCCCGCGATAGAAGCTATGCAATAGCTTAAAAAGATTCGTTTTAAAGGTAATGATATGGCCTATGAACTAATACAAACATTTAAAGCAAAAGTTTAACTAAAAAGCAAAAAATAAATTGAAGTATTAAAAATTTTCCATAAAATTATCTAAATTTACCAGTTTTCAACAAAGTTTAAGGTATAGTTTTTACAAAAACTAACCCTATTAATGTATTTGCTTTTTGTATTCTGAGAATACATTTTGAGATTATCTACAAAACGGTATCAAAATTACTGCTATGGATGTCATACTTTAAGAGTTGTTGTTGTTTGAACAGGACCCTTGCGCGAGCGGTTAATGGTTATTTTGTAGATAAATAAATAAATTGATGTAATGAGCAGGATAGATAGACTTTCTATCCCACTCATTCACCTAACAACAATAGCAAACCTGTCCAATTATTTGATGCCACTGGCCACTAGATGGCACTAGTGGTATTTCTACATCGCGCTATGGTTGTGTGTATAGGATTAGTTAAACCTTAAGGGTAATTTATCGTCACTCGATACGAGATGGCGTTAGTGGCAAAATTGTAACTCGTTATAAAGATTTTCTTTGTTACTCATATACCTGTTGTACGGATTTTTTTTGTTAGTAGTGGTATTGAGAAAAACCCACAGTTGTAAACCTACATGTGCAATTAAATATCGATATCGATGCCTTACGGCCGAAAAGGTATAAGCGGCATATTTCAAACTTTACAGGAGAGTGATTTAAAGTTAAAATTTTATGAAAACACACCTCCTTGCCCGTCGGAGTGTGGAGCGTGAGGTTTTTTCGTTACGGAATTTCTAGATTCGGTCCCCGCGCTCAAGGCCCGCGATAGAAGCTATGCAATAGCTTAAAAACGTTTTCCCATACAAATAGTGCCAGTTAAAAAGGATTGGAATATTTATTTATTGTAATGTAAATGTCAAATCGATTGGTCTCGCTTTTACGTCGCGAATGTTGTCTGTGATTTGTTTTGTGGATTGAAATATTTATTGTTGTCAATTGGTACTTTTTTTGTGACTTTGTAAAGTACTGAACTTATTATTTACCCACTGCTGGGATACGGGTCTTCCCTCAACCGAAGATGTTTAGAGCATACTCCAACACGCTGCTCAACTACGGGTTGGGCCACTAACTTGGCTTAAGGACTGCCATCTAATGATAAACACCAGGACCGACGGCTTAACGTGCCTTCCGAAGCACGGACGAGCTCGAGATAACATATAAACTCATCCATGAACAGGCTACGGTTGACGTTGCTTAACTTGCGTGTACAATTAGACTGACACGTGCCTCACGCCATCGTGCTTCTCTATTATTTTCTATTATTCATTGTATTAATTTCAAGAAATCATAAATTTTGTTCATATATATATGTACATCACGACATTCATTGACTGTTAGGCGGTACGAAGTTCGCCGGGACAGCTAGTATATATTAAAAAAACAGCTATATATGCGTGTAAGAGACGGTGATATAGCCTTTCTTGTTACACCTATAGCAATGTCTCGCTCTAAATATGTCGTATCTGCTTAGTGTGTGACTAGCGTAACAGTTCTCTCTCATTAATAGATTTTAATGACACAGATAAGTACCAAACTTTATCAGAATTATTTTATCGCTTCATATAATGGGCTCGGAATGGGGATGCATAGTTTACCTGGTTTAAATACCGACACCCGATAATGGGGAAAAACTTTCTAGGAAATTTAAATATTCATAACTTTTTACTGTGAGTCTGTAGTTAGGTTAACTGCGTCCATTACTGCGATGCCTCGCGTGCTCCCTAAATAAGTTCATAGAAGTTGGTAGTCAATTTTATGCGCTAACATGTTCACGCGAATAACTGGGGTAGTTCTATGATCTACTTGAATTAATTCGTTAACGACAAAATAATGCTTGTGAAAGATAATTATTCATTTTTGAAGTGACAACTTTAGGCGCGCATTATTTTTAGGGTATTGAATGAGACCATCACGCTCGAATAAGTAACGCATCACGCTCGGCTCTGTAACGTTCATTCGAGTAACATCGGCAGGGAGAGAGCTAGACGGAGCGAGAGTTAAAGTTTTCACTTCTGTCGAGTTGTCAAGAACACACCATTTTACTTCGATTGATAATTAAGGCGTATTTTATAAAATAACTATTTATTTATTTTATTTGAAATAGCTACGACATTTACTACTACGGCAAAACATAATTTTCGCCAAACTAAACATGATATAAAATTCCAAATACAAGACCACAAAGTAGGTTACCTCGTAAGTAAAGCCTTTTATAGTCAGATGGCGACACTTCAAATATAGGCCGATTCACGAATTTTGAATTCAGCTTCAAATGTGCGGAACATTTGGCTACATTGTTAGAATTTATCGGCAAAGTCGAGGGAGATTCTCTTGAAGATACTTACGAACTGATTTTGTGTGACTACTCTAACTCACCGCATTACAATTTCAATGGAAATTCCACGTTATTTGTTATGGAAAGGCAGACTTACAGCGGTCTCTACAAGAATTTATAAAATAAAATACAGAGACTCAAATGAATGCAGAGAGAAGCCGTAACTTGCCGCGTACTGAGCTCTGCCGTAGTTCAAGATAGTCGTCGCGCGCTGTCAGGGTATTTTCACTAAAATATTTCAGTGTACTTTTAACTGTACACTGAATAAGAAGCTAACTCCACCAGTAGCATGGAAATGTCTAAATGTTAGTACAGTAAATAATCATGTTATTACATATGAATTCTTTTTGAACAAATAGAAAATAATAGTTTCTAATATTAACTTAAACATAAAAAGTTCTGTATTTCCCGGCAAAGATGTAATAACTTGTTTAAATTACTTTGATAACATGCGCAAATTTGAAAAAAAAAAATCGTGTTCTCTTTTCCAGTGATTAATTTATATATTTAAAACGATGTAGGTGGTCGTATAAAATATAAAATTGGAGAGTATTTTACATGCACTTGTACAAAATCTTACAAACTACCGGGATGCAAGCGCTTTATACCAGGGTCAGTTTGCTTGTTTGTCTTCTTACATAAAAAAAAACCTTTTATTAATTGATAAAAAAGAACTAAAAAGTTTACTTCAATTACTCCACACATTTAGCTTTTTCTCATTTGATACCCACCTTATCTGCGTTAATGTTAAAATTATATATCTATATTTTGTGGCAAAACTGCCACAAAATATAGATATATAATTCGCGACACAAAAACTTGTGTCGCGAAAACCAAACGAGTGTGCCAAATTTCATCTCAATAGGATACTGGGGATGGGCTACATTTAACTTGCAAAATTTGATTGCAGACACTGCGGCCAAACTAAGTAAAAGCTTGTAAAAGAAGGTTATGTGATGCGCATCTTAATGTTATGAAAGATAATAAAGAACTCAGTGCGGCCGCTAAATCTACTTTTGTTCAGTAGTATATTAGTTTAAAACATGCTATATTTTAGTATTTATATTTTATTTGTGTACTGACCTATCTTTTAATACGCGCAGGTAGCCAGGCTTAACGTTTAATTCTGCTGAAATGGGGTTTTAACATTAACAACGAGCGTAAAATTTTTACGGAGATGCTGGTACCATGCTGGCTTTCATAACTTATGTGACATATAAAATAATGGACTGGCCGTTATTAATTAATAAAATATGAATATTTTGGTTTGAAGATTTTTTTTTTTACGATTATACTACATTATCATATACTAGAATAATGGAGCCACTATTGCATAAATTAATGATAATCGCGGTGATGTAGTTAAATGGCTGGCAATAGCAACTTTAACACTTAAGCCTGGCCACAGTATAAGTAATAGTACTAACGTAGCCTGGCGTGCACGGGTAGTTTAGTACCGGGCGACTGGTGGCAAGGAAGAGCTACCAGCATGCTAACAGTAGTAATAGTAACGCCATGTAGGACGTTGATTCAACAATAATTGTCCTGATAGTCGTGTCGGTAAACGGTCTCACAGCGAAAAGTCTCGATTCACACCTTAGGAGACTTTCGTTAGGCTACTGGGTCAAGGGCCGGATACAGAAGGTGGCAATTTTGGGGACTGCACGTATTGTGCGGAGGTTCTTCAGTCTGTCGCCCTGACCACCGGCGCCGCTGGTATATGTCCCGCGCCGGCGGTAACTCTTTTTATAGTAATTTGTATTTATAATGTTATGTTTTTATATTTATATTGTAAATACAAATTTTTGTAAAAAAGAAAAGTAAATAAATAATTGGAGTAATAATAAAACCTAAAGCATAAAGTCTTTGGTACACGGGTAGGGTAATATCGATTGAGTAGTTCGATAAGTTACATTGTAGTATTCTTAGCATTGAGTATTGATTTCATTGTTATTATTCGTATCGTGCTGGTAGCTTCAAAATATACTCCTACTCGTCCGATTTTACTCTACCCATGTACGACAGGCTTCATTGTAACGCTGCTCTACCGGTTTTACTCCACCCGTGTCCAAGAGGCATATAGGTAGCGAGTTATATACAAACTACATCAAAATAAAACATATTTCTGGACAATTTACACAGCGCCATCTAGTCACAAATTAAGCACAAAGTTTGTGTTATGGGTACTAGACAGCTGGTAAATATACTTGTAGTACGTATGTACATAGAAAACATGTATATTTGTATATATTTAATAGTGATATATTCATATGTAAGTTTATTTTATTCGAATGAGTAATATCGTTTATTCTTTTTTGTTTTCCTTTCTCTTAGTTGAATAGTCATTACATATATCTATTTTCTAGACACTGTTCTATTTTTTTTTATCTGCTTTAGAACCGCATTCGTGTATTTTTGCTATTCCCAAAGGTTGACTGGTAAAGAATGCTTTTAGCGTTAAGTCCGCCTTTTGTACCCTTATGTAATTTTGTGGTCAATAAAGTTTAAATAAATAAAACAAAACCAGACCAAGACAAACAGGCATGTTCATGCACACAAATATTTGTCATGTGCGAGGATCGACCCGCGACCTCGGTGTCAAAGTAGTCGACCACCGGGCTCCTCATAGGACAATCAACTTATGTATCTGATTGCAACAGATTGTGGTAAAGTTATATTAATAAGCTCAGCATTGTTAGAGTAAATTCTATTTCAGTTGGTATATTTAAATGTGTCTACAACAACCCATATGCATCTTCCTGCTGGCATAATGGTCTGTCTTCAATGACAGGGGTTTTGACCCGAGGTGTAACCCCTAAAGCGAAGGTTAGAAAGGAACACATAGGAGGAAAATTTGAAGTAGCAAATATAACTGACAAGCTTAGAGAAAATCGCCTTTGGTAAGGGTGTCATGGAGACGTAACGAGGAGCATATGACAAGGACCGCTGCTGAAATTGAATAATCCAAAAGGACGCCCAGCTGGAAAATCAACCATAAAGACGTAGAGACGATGGGTTTAACAAGAAATAACTAATTTTGTTTTCCGATACAAAATGTTCTTATCTGTATTAGATTTGTGTAGGTTCACCGGGTCATGTAGTTTAAAATAATTACAATTAAGTAAGAATGGACGAGCTTGATGGCGCGACTGCGTGATGTCAGTCTAATCGACCACGCACGTTAAGTAACGTCGTCCGAAGCCTGTTTATGGATAGATTTATTCATCTCGAGCTTCTCCGTGTTTAGGAGGGCAGGTTAAGCCGTTGGCCCTGGTTGTTGTCGTAAAATGAGAGTCGTCAAATTTTAGGCGGCTTGAAAACCCTGGCCTCCACCAACGTACAGTTGAGCAGCGTGGTGAAGTATGCTCTAAACCCGCTTTGATTGAAGAGAGACCCGAATCCCAACCGTGGGATGATTATGAGTTAATGCCAAATGTAACGAATTGTAGGTACCTAACTCGGACATTCCTACCCTATCAAATGCACTATAAAATGCATAGTACACAACGTACCTAAAAGTATATTATTATTTTCTACCAAGTATCTGATACTAAAAGTACGTATATTTATGTATATCTACCAACCTTATGGCATGCAAATAACGGGTTCAGTAATCCGCAAAACAGCCTTATCAGTAAAGCACATGGACACTTTCGGGCGTGCGTCTCTACCATAGGAACGGCTTATTTTAGCCACGGAAGAGACACGCTCCTATTTAGTCTGTTTACAGAGACTATCCACTATTTTTGAGGTCATTATTTCTCATACAGTAATACACTTCTCTATCCAAATGTAATAAATAAACGTGCAAGTGCGTCTGTCTTTCTGTTTATTTGTTACATTTTAACAATTAAACTGCTGAACTGATATAATAAAATTTGCCATTCCCGAGAAAAGACGTAACAACCTTTACGGTTACACGATGATTTCGTATCGCTTGGACTTTCTCTCTACACGTAGAGACCTATCCTCTCTTTTACAAATATCACTGGGAGTGCTCGGATGAGCTGTTTGATTTGATATCAGTCGCTGAGTTCCACTATCGTACAACTCGCCATAAATTAAAATTCCATCCACATGACCTTGGTAATTGGCGATCTACCACAGTAAAACGAGCCTATGACATTTTATACCACCAACGGTGGAACTGTGGAATCAACTTCCCTCAGCGGTATTTCGCCAATTACGTCATCGGAGCCTTCAAGAACAGAGTCTCTATTTCCGTTAGTGTTGCTGATTTGTATGGGGGGGGGGGGGGGGGTTGATTGATTACTTTTCATCAGTTGACCCATCTTTGCCCCTCTCACATATGTATAAAAAAGGTGGGCCGCATACTTGTTACGCACCCGGCGCTATAAAAAAAAAAACATTATCAAACTTAGCTTTAAGTTGTGTTTGGTTCAGTCGATAGCTACTCGTAAATGTCATTAGCGGTTAAGTTGAAACTAATGACCATTAACTTTCGATTTTCGGGATTTTTAAATCAGGAGAGGTTACCGAGTAAGGTGATTCTGTTTCAGATTGGATTTTTGATTCCCAAAATCTAGGTATTTAAGATTAGATTCTAAGGTTCCTAGCGACTCTGTTTAAGGCCTTCATCATCATCAGGTCATTTTAGTCTCCACTGCAAGAGCACGACCCTCTCTCGACTGTCCCAGACAGAAGGAGGATTTGGCCTACACTCCCCACGCTGGCCAAACGGGTTGGGGAGGCCTGATCGTTGTTTGATAATGTATTTCCCTTAGTCGCCTTAGTTTAAGTTTTAGGCCTTAATTGCTGCAAAACAAGCGCCACCCGAGTCGAAAATTTATTATTCGCTAAATACACAACGAATCATAAAATGTAACACAATTGTTCATTAACCCGCATATTTTTTAATAATCAAGAACGTTAAACGTTCATAAGATTGATAAACTCTGTAGATCGGTAGCTGACGAGATCATATAATTGTCAAAGTCGTGCGAATTACCTGATGAACATAGTGAGGGAAGCTTTTTTGGCAGACAAGCATACGGCCTGCTGCTGAGCGGCTACCGTAGCGCCAGAATAAGTAATAATAATGTATCGCATGTAGACGTTCTCAACACAAAATATCGATCACGCGTCGCCACGCTCGCTGCCAACCAAGCAACTTCTTTCTACCGAGTGACCTTACACACTCGCGAGAACATAATAACTAGGGGTAATGGTTTCAGATAGTGTATGTATGTTAAATCTTTGGTACCAAAAGTGCTACCTAAATGCTCGGTGAACGAAATTATATCCAGGGAGTAACAAGGTCGTAGCAACTGTATTATACATTGCTGGTGATGATGCTGCTCGGTGTAAACTGAACAATTCCGTTAATAACATAATGGTATCTGATTTTTCATGATGTCGTCGTCGTCAACCTTTATTGGTCCCACTGTTGGGCTACGGATGTCCTTTCAATCGAAGGGGCTTAAGAGCAAACTTCACAATGCTGCTCAACTGCGGGTTGGCGGAGGCCAGTAGTTTCAAGCCACCTATAAGTCACTGACTTGGCGTAAGGACTGCCATTTAATGAAAACTGCCGGGACCGTCGCGTCGGCTTACCGTGCCCTCCGAAGCACGGAAAAGCTAGAGATAAATAAACCCATCTATGGATAGGCTCAGATCGACGTTGCTTAACATGCGTGTTCGATTAAACTGACACGCACAATGACACCATCGACCTCCTCGTCGCCATTGGGCATTCAAAACTTTTGTCTTAAATTCAAAGCACAAACGTTTAATATTTCTGCTGAGTTCCCTTTACTGCATTATTTACTATACTATATATAGAAAGACTGGCCTCTGTCAAGGACAGATGAGAGATTACGCAGAGTAATCTGTCCCCAGTGGGTCGCTGTCATTAATTAACTCGCTCTCTGGCAGCATCCGTGGTTTTTGTGGACGCAATCGACATATTATATTTTTAACTGACTCGGAAAAGGAAGAGGTTCTCTTAATTAGCCTACATAATATTACTTCGATAATATTACATATATAAAAAGTCCCGGTGTTTGTTGTGGTCGTACTACAGCGAAATAGGTTGACCCATGTATATTTGGTACGTATGAGAATAGGTCGTAAGGTATATTTCACACCGCTAAGTTGCTATCTAGAAAAAAAAAAATATTTCTAGATAGCGGTGTGCAACGTTGTTATAGTACAACAACGCTTTCCGGGTCAAATAGTACTTAAAGAAAATATAAACGATAAGCATGTAGCCTTTTTTATCGACTTAAAAAAAGGAGGAGGTTCCCAATTTGACTGTACTTTTTTTTACGTTCGTTACCTTATAACTTTTTTCTAGGCGAACCGGTTTTGATTCTTTTTGTAGTATGCTCTTCAACTTCAAAAGCAAAATGTGATTGATGGCAGAGCATTGCCGGTCTGTGTCAGTATACAATACACCACCCGGCATGGTATAAAAATGGTAAGAAAAATGTAGATAATGAACTAACTTCGAGGGAAAGTGGCGGGTAAGTAAGAAATGAGGAAAAAAACGAATAGGACAATAGAGAATCGAAAGATTGGAAAGCGAATTCTTTTTGAATTTAATAAAGAAGTTCAAGAAGTAGGTAGGCTAAGTGTTATTACAGACAGGTTGTTTACAAATAAGCTAACAGGTTGTTTACAAAAAAGCCTACCTAGATATTGTTTGATTTTATTATTTTTTCAAAAAGTGCATTTAACCCATTCATTGCCGGCTTACGTATTAAGCACTTTACCTTCATGCTGCTACACACTATATATCATAGACGCCCATCGGTGTCTAGGTTTTGTATACAATATAAATACAAAACCTAGACACCGATGGGGTGGTTCGGCCTTTGATTAATGATTTTTGGGACGCCAATAGGCGGCCTCGACACTGTATGCGTTAAGTGCTTTTATAAAAATAAACCAATACACGATGCCCAAACAGTTCTCTCATATTATCTACGCCAAAAAATCTATTGACAAAATAATCCTATTTCCTAAAGCACATCTGTTGTTCTTTTTGTTGCTCAGAAATGGACCGAGAATATTCATCGGCTGAATCTCTCAATCGCGATTATTAAAATGTATTCATGTAAGAAAAAGTTATTGTTATGGGGCGCAGAGTGGTACTGAATAATGCGCGATATTTCCCTTATTGATTGAAGCTATTTTCAGCATCACTTGTGTTGCCGCCCGCCGCCGCCGCCGCCGACCTATTTGTTTCATTTGTGCTTGGAGAACTTAGCGAATCTGTGATGCTTACTTGATTAAAAGATTTTAACCAAAGTTAATTACAGACAACTCAAACAAAGTGTGATTAGATCTTCAAATAGGTAAAATTATGATTTAAGTTTGTTAATTGTTCAAATGAACTTTGTATTTGAAATCAGTTTTTTTTTAGTAAACGGCGGTTTTGATTTTAATATATTAATTTTATACTATTTTCTGATGATCTCTGTGAATGACCATTAGTATACCCAGGATACCGTTCCCCGACGTTTCGCCCAACTTGAGCGCCGCGACCAAGTACATAGATAAAACGTAAAAACAAAAAAAAATCTACCTTCCCACTTTATGTTATCATCTAATGCCATAATATATGTAAAAATAAAAGGGTGTTTCATACACAGTTCTTATTTTTTGTACACATTGCAACCGCCTATAATTCAGAAGACGTCGCGCCTTAGGCTCGCAAATCCAGGTTGAGAAACTATGTATGACTTAGACGAAAAATTTAAAGGCCATGGTTTGCTTAAAACTTTTTTTTTATTTAATACGTCGGGTGGTAGATAAGTATACGGCCCGCCTGATGTAAAACGATTACCGTAGCCATATTAACGAATTAATTAGCTGTGGTATTCTGTAAGGTGGAGGTGCCTTCGCAGTCGGGCAGCTTACAAATACGCTGTACCCTACCTCTCTTATGCCAGAGCCTCTTTCGCTTCTCGGCAGGGTGCACTACGTGCAGGCGAGGTTGGCTTTGGCTCTAAAGATTTGATGAGCCATTACACACCAAAAACGAAAGGAAACCTGCAAATAACCGCCGTAGACTGAGTCGACGAATTTTAAGATAAGAAATATTTTATGTACATAAACCTGACAATACACACGCGTATTCAAAAAACTATACTTGTGTCGCGATACTGCGCAACAAAAACCCAAGGGTAGTTATAAACAACTAAAAGATATGTGGGTTGGCTGTTTACATGGACATTTAGCGCGCTCGTGACATCATTCCCGTGCAAAAACGGGACAGTTGGCATCCACTTAATTCCAATCACGTTTGGACCGCACACAACGACACTGTAAACCAACTGTAAACACATATGTAACCGTCAAACTACCTTTGGCAATATGCTCTAAAGAGACGCTTCCTGACTATGTCATTTTATATCAAATGCAAATAGTAATAGGGTAGGATGAAGAATAAGAATACGAATTATGTCAGGAAATGGTCGAATGGTTAGCAATAGCTACTTTGACTACGATTCGCTTCCCGCATAAGATAAATATTTGTGTTCATGAACATGTCTGTTTGTCTTCGACTGGGTGTTTTCTATGTATTATACGTATGTATTTACAAAAAAAAAACAAACTGCACTCCGGCAGAAGTGAAAACTTGTACATTAACGTGCATTTTTGAGGTGTAAGTGGTTCATCAACATCTTTCAACCAAAGCCAACTTAACCTGCATGCGGTGCACCCTGCTGACTGACAAACGAAGCTCTGGCGAAAAGAGAGGTAGGGAGCGTAATTTTAAGCTACCCGACTGGGGAATGTACCTCCACCACACAGAATACCGCAGCCAAATAACGGTTCCCTTGAGGGCTGTTGTGTTCCTGCGAGTGAGTGAGGTCACCAGAAATGAAGTAGATGCTGCGATGGCAGCGGGGGTGGCGGCGCGTGAGCGATATTTTATGTTGCGAGCGTTAATATGGCTACGGAAACCGCTTCACATCAGGCGGGCCGTATGCTTGTCTGCTACCCGACGTAGTATAAAAAAAAAAAAAAAAAATAAATAAAAAAAATTGGAATGGTTAAAGGTTAATTTCGCACGAATTGATTTATTTATCAGTATAAAAGTACTATCATTTATGTAGTAAAATACAATTTTCATTTATTGCGCTATCGTACACAAACATGACAATTTATATTACATTAAAAATAAACAGCAGGAGCAGGCGTTCGCGATAGAAAGAGACGGGGATATTACTTCCTCTCCTACGCCGTGCCGGCGGTCTATTGTCCCTCCGTCTTACGAATTTTCGATCAGGTCACGTGTCCTGACGCAAATTTAACATTTTTTACCCATCCCAAAAAGTGCACAACGCCCCTAAAGAAGATTTCACTTAAAAAAAAAGTATAATATCAGTTACCTAGTACCCATAGCAAAATCTATTATTACATTATTAAGAAAAAACCGGCCAAGTGCGAGTCGGACTCGCCCACCGTGGGTTCCGTACGTAGGGTCATTATAAACTTGATTTTTTTCATTATAAATAAGAAATAATATGTCGGAAAAAATAAATAAAATATATTTTGCAATGTGCACATCGAGCCCTTTCATATGATACCCCATTTGAACTAGTAGCTTCGATTTGAAATTTCGACCTCCTATAAAAAAATATAGACCCCTATTTTTTAAGATTTAATTACAAATGTATAGTTTTGAGCTTTATTCCTGTACTTGTTTGTAGTCTATAACGATGTTACTTGCCAAATTTCATAGTTCTAGGTCAACGGGAAGTACCCTTTAGGTTTTGATTCCCTTGACAATGTGTCAAAATCTGCGTTTTTTGCTGAATAAACTGCTACTTTTTTTTACGTAATCTTAGCAGTTTGATTTTTTTACGACTTCATGGGACCGTAGACCTGAGTATACAGTTCAAATTTCAGCTTGATACGTCCACGCATTCTCGAGATAAAGGGTCTCGACAGACAGACAGACAGACAGACAGACGGACAACAAAGTGATCTTATAAGGGTTCCGTTTTTCCTTTTGAGGTACGGAACCCTAAAAATAAAACTAACATGCTGTATATGAACATTATGGAACTAAATGTCAAACTGAGTAGGAAAAGGTCAAAATAATACTATCAATGAACCCGTCATTTTACACGTATAGCATGTTCATAAAATCTATTACTTTTAAGAGCCCTATTACATTTGCACGCTGACGAGCTCTCGCGCAGTACTAAACCCGCGAAGGTCGCCGGTGCATCGTTTTTTGTAGTAATTTTGAAGTTATATTTATCGTTTTTATTGAAATAAGATAATAAATTCATGCTACAAAGTTTATTCATCATAAAGTAACAATTATTCTCGTATAAATTTTGCTCAATAATATTATCGTTTATTCGAGAAATTAACAGTTTACTTAAAGCTATTTTCGAAGTTTTTTTGGTTAAAACAATGTTTTTTTTTCTATATTAAATCAATGATATTTCAAAATTCAGAGGCCGCTATGTACTATACGACTATATAACAAATAACAGTCTATTTTTTTTATTTCATTTGTTTGGAACAGTAGTACAATCCAGGAGCTCAAAATAGTGAATGCGCGCATTTTATGAAAATCTTTCTCTGCAATTTTGGGTTTATTTAAAAAGTTAAGCAAAATTCACAAAAAGCGAGGCCGCTACGTACTATGCCAATAGCTATTCTGTATTATTCAATAAGTCAACATTGTTAATGTATTTTTGTTTCCGAGATCAAGAACACCGAATTTGGCCAATTTACGCAAAAATCACAGTCAAAATGTAATATAGCTCTTAACAGAAAGTTATCTAGCGTGTCTTTTTTTTTTTACTTCTAAATGCTTAAATCGTATTTTAGTTTCCTTAGTTAATTGAATTCGTCTTCTTCTTCTTCGTCAACCCTTATTCATCCCACTGGCGGGATACGGGTCTCCCCTCAATCGAAGAGGTTTAAAGCATACTCCACTCAACTGCGGGTTGGCGGTTGCCAGTGTTTTCAAACCGTCTAAAGGCACCTGACTTGACTTAACGACTGTCATCTAATGACAAAATCCGGGCCGACGGCTTAACGTGCCCTTCGAAGCACGGAGGAGCTCTAGATAAATAAACCTATTCATATCCATCGTCCATCGACGCTATCGAGCTCCTCTTTTCGGCTCGCCCTTGAATAATTTGCGCTTGGTGTATAATATTTAAGAGTTCCCTTGACGACGAATTTTAAGGGTATCCGCTCTTCGATTCACTATACATTACTCAAAATATAGACAATGTATATCACACACGTGTCTATATTTACTTTTTTGTTTTCATTAATAAATATATATGCTTATAATCAAAGATATGTTAACTTCTTACATTAAATAAATAATAGAGAACATATCTTTGCTTAATGTTGATGAGCGATTGGTGAGAGATGTTAGTTAGAGTTAGAATTTTAAGAAAACATCATCATCATCAGGTCATTTTAGTCTCCACTACAGGAGTACGACCCTCTCTCGTCCGTCCCAGACAGGAGGATTTGGCCTACACTCCCCAAGCTGGCCAGACGGGTTGGGGAGGCCTGATCGATGTTTTATAATGTATTTCCCTTAGTCGCCTTGTACGACATCCACGGGAAGAGACGGAGTGATTCTATTTTAGTCTGCCGGAAACCACACGGCCAGAAGAAAACATACCTAGTCTTATTTGTAGTGTAGTTGTAGAATTCTGCCTAGAATAAAAATGTGCTATTTTCAATCCTGAGTAGGAACGTGCTTTGACACAATGTGTATATCTACATAGACTGATAAAGAATTATTCCAAACAGTTTATAGTTCCCAAAGGAATCTTCCCGATATCTATATACAATTTTCTATTTCTACGACACTACATAAACAATAACGTTTGTGCTGTGTCTGTGCGAATGAGCGTGTGTGCGTGCGGCGCCATACAAACTGTTCCAGATTTGTCAAAGAGGAGAGGTGAGGTCGACACGAGAGAGCGGCACTCCCTGCCGATTTCCATACTGTACGTTGTACCTATTACTTATACTGTGGGGTGTAAGTGGTTCATCAAGATCTTTGAACCAAAGCCAACTTCACCTGCACGCGGTGCACCGTGCTAACTGACAAACGAAGCTCTGGCGAAAAGAGAGGTAGGGAGCGTAATTGTAAGCTACCCGACTGGGGAACGTACCTCCACCTCACAGAATACCGCAGCCAAATAACGGTTCCCTTGAGGGCTGTTGTGTTCCTGCGAGTGAGTGAGGTCACCAGAAAGGAAGGAGATGCTGCGATGGCAGCGGGGGTGGCGGCGCGCGAGCGATATTTTATGTTGCGAGCGTTAATATGGCTACGGTAACCGCTTCAGATCAGGCGGGCCGTATGCTTGTCTGCTAACCGACGTAGTATAAAAAAAAAAAAAAAAACTGATTTCTACATACAAAGTTTTCCCGACAAAATTAAATAGTCTTAAAAAAGTAATACAACAGAATAAGTAAGAACATGTTCGAAGTGATGCGACTTTAGTATACTTTACACTCTCTCTGTCGACTGTAAATCGCATGTAAATAGCTGAATAAACTTTCATGGGTGTCACCCACGGTTAGCATTTAACTACTAAACTGAAGTACCGACCTCCCTAAAAATACGATAAGGAAGCTATCAACCACTTGGTTATCGGTCCGGCAAACATAGGACCAACCGTTCATGAATAGTTAAAACGTGTGCTACTTAAGGCTCGTGTACATATACCATTAAAAAGGTTATGTAAATTAACGAACTTTCTAAAGGAATAATCAATTTTGTTCTATATTCAATATTTTGGGTTTTAAGAGTGCATACAAAGAAATTTTAAATGTGAGCTTCTTAGGGTACGTATATATATATGTACCATTAACCAAGGTTATACATATAACTAAACTAACTTTTTGTTTATATTACGTTGGGTGGCAGACAAGCATACGACCCGCCTGATGTGAAACGATCACCATATAAACGCCCGCAACATGAAATATCGATCACGCATAGCCACCCCTACTGCCTACGCAGCAGCTCCTTCCTTCCTAGTGATCTCACTCAACTCGCAGAAACAACAACTCTCAAGGGAATTGTTATTTGGCTGTGGTATTCTGTGAAGTGAAGATACACGCCCAATGGGGCAGCTTACACAACGCAATGACCCACCTCTTTTCGCCAAAGCCTCGTTTGTAGTCAGCAGGATGTACCACGTGCAGGTGAGGTTGGCTTTGGTTCAAAGATGTTGATGAAACACTATTTTTACTTCATTACTTTACTTATAAGATATATAATTTATTTTCTTTCTATATCCAAAACGTTGTGTATTAAGAGTGAGTGTAAGAGATTTAACAATAATATGTGATATCTTTAAGTGTTACTGATATTTATAGAAAAATCTGTTTATAAGTTTGGGTGTGTTTGTATAGGCTAGGTTTTACTGTGATAGAGGCATGCGCGGTGTGTAGCGATACGCAGGGTAGGCACAGTGGCGACCGGAGTCGCGCGTAGCTCGGCCGCGAGCGCCCAGCCGCCCGCCCAATCGCGCGGATTTCTACGTACGTCCCTACTTACGTAAGTCGTTGAAAAAAACAGCAAAAATAAACAATAACACAACATTGGACTACATAAAAAAGAGTGATTATATTAATTGTATACTAATATTAATTTGAAAATAAAAAAAGTAAATAAGACCAAGTGAGCAATCATAAGTGGGTGAACACATGACCGTGTTTGTATGACATTTTCGTACTGACTGGACATTTTACTAAAGCGCGTGTGAAGGTAAGTAATTTTCCTTATATTCAAAAATCGAAGGAAAATTTATGGTAAAGCAAGGAAAAAGCGTAAACAATTCCTTTGATATTCTATTACACATAATATATTCAAATTCGATATTGATAGAACGATGGGGGAAATACAGTAACTGGCTATTATTTTTCGAAGATAGGGAATACTGAATTGAAAAATGTCTTATGTGAGCCTCTTGCGTATGTATATGATTAAAATAATCTGAGCATTGTATTTAATTTGATAGTGATGACGAGCTCGGTGGTCGGATGGTTAGCAATGGCCACTTTGACTCCGAGGTCGCGGGTTCGATTCCCGCACAAGACAAACATTTGTGTGCATGAACATGTCTGTTTGTCTTGGTCTGGGTGTCTTCTATGTATTATAAGTATATATTTAAAAAAAATGTATTTAAGTAGGTACATTTATCGGTTGTCTACTACCTATAACACAAGCTTTGCGCTTAATTCGGGACTAGATGGCACTGTGTAAATTGTCCAGAAATATTTATTTATTTATTTACTTAGTGACACAAGTAAAAAGACTTTTTTGAAGAATTAAGTAAGCATACGAATATATTCTTTATCTACATTTATTAGCACTAGTTCGTTGATTTTGCATATACTCGTATATGTGTTTAGTCATTATTATATATTCTTATATATTTTTCCATCAGTATTATTCCATCAGTATCAGTAGTATTACCTTAAAATCGACTCATTTGGAGATTAGCCACTATCAAATTAAAGCAACGATATTTGAATTTCAACACACTTCAAAGGCGACGTAAATCTTTGACGTTAGGTATGTATGAGAAGGACTTCTTAGCTTCCATGGAATCACCGTGCGGGTGTCGGGTCCATCGTGTGGCAGAGAGAGAAATCCCAAGCAGATCCCGAGACTTGTGACACGAGTGTAGGTTTAAGGAGCCCCTTTCCGACGTACATCAACACTCACCTTCACTACTTGTGTTTCTCTCCCTGCCCAGCCAAATTTGGTATGAACCTGCTAATGCAGCTTTAGATACTCGTTTTAGTATAGAACTTACTGCACTTCTGGACAAGCCAAGGTCTTTCAGCAGGTTATAGAGAAACCCTCAATTTATAACGTAATTATTACATTATTTAAACCTAATTATCGACAAGCGTATTTATAAATATAATCTGCTTGTATGTAATACGTATCTGCTTACATTATTCGTATAAGAATGTATAACGAATGGAAAATTATAAATTTCTATTTATAATTTTACATTCTTGTAAGTATTTATTTTAGTACGTCGGTTGGCAGATAAGCATACGGCCCGCCTGATGTGAAGTGGTTATCGTAGCCATATAAACGCTCGCAACATGAAGTATCCCTCGCGCGCTGGCAGCCCTGCTGCCAACGCAGCACCATCGTCCTTTTAGGTTACCTCACTTACACAACAACTCTCAAAGGTTTTGTTCCTTTGCTGCGGTTTAGTCGGTCAACTGAAAAATAGTCTGTACCGTACTTCTCTTTTGCCAAAGCCTTTTTCGTAATGTAATATTTGAATTCGAGTTAGTTATTAAAGCCACTTAGTTAATTATGAAATCTTTATGTTAATATCAAGAGTTTTACTCATCTTTTTTATACTACGCCCGATGTCAAACAAGCGAAGGTCTGCCTGATATAAAACGGTTACTGCAGTCATAGTCATATACATAGTCAGTGTCACGAACTGGTCCCAGCTGAAAATCAGCGCTGGGGTCTGATATAGTCAGACAACGGCATAATGCTGAGCTGGGTCCAATTTGTGGCATAATGCAGCACTGTTTTTTGTTCCCTGTTCTCTTATATAAACAGCTTGTAATTAATGTAATAGTGTTGTTTTATGTTACAATAAATGTTTCTTCTTCTTCTTTCTTCTTCATAATGTACTGCTCGCGCGCTATCCAACACAATATCTCCTCACGTCTGGTAACCTCACTCACTCGCAGACAACAACAATCTTCAAGGATTATTTGGCTGCGGTAAGCTGAAAGTACTTCCAGTCGAGCACGATATGCCCTACCTCTATTTCTTCAGAGCCTAATTCGCTCTACGGCTTGGTTCATCAAGTGCATGTGAGGTTGGTTTTGTCTCTAAATGGTGTCAAAATCAAGTGCATGTGATGGTGGTGTGTTGCTCACATCCCAAAATCATCAAATCTATATATAAATGATGAGAATTGGTCCTACGATTTAATGTGACTGTTTTCCGACAGTTTATTGCAAATCCACGTACACGGGAAGATCGTCTCCTCAAAATTACATTTTATCATTTCTCACAATTTGATTTGAATTTTAGCTTCAAAGAAATGAATTGTCTTTTATAACTATCTATAGTATAAAACAAAGTCGCTGTCTGCCTGCCTGTTTTTTCGTTAACCCAATCAGGCGACGGATTTGAATATAGTCATCATCGGCCAGTTTTTTTTGCATGCAAGGTCTGTATAATATAATGTAATTAACCTTTTTTTTATGTAGAAATAATCAGTCTTTGTAACTGAGTCCTAAATCAGGTCGCTAGTTATGTTTAATCTTATAACATGGTACCTATCGATAAATTATCATTAACTGTATCTAATACAGGTAGGAACACTTTCTATTAGAAAGCAAAAATATTGCCTTTTATGTATTGTTTCCCCGCAGGTATTCCATATTTTATGACCATATTAATCTTCACTGGATTTCCACAAATATCTTAAAAGCCAAATTAACAAAATCGTTTCAACTTCATCCACAACTCAATTTGCCATTATAATAAAGCAAACCTAACAAACGGCAAGTCATATTTTACATATAATTATATACATAGATTATACTAATGGAAAGTCACATCTATTTGTTCGTATAAAAATATTTTTCTCTCCCCTTTGCCATCTCTAGTTTTACCACAACTGTGTAGGTTTACCCTTGGGATTGCGACGAACTTCATTGTTACTTGCTGATCATACAGGTGAGCCATCGGTATGAAAGTAGGTATGGTGGATCCATAGATGTGCTATAGTAAAGATTGGCAATCAACAGAACAAAATGAAACCACAAATGAAACGCACTAGTTTGTGTACATGTGAGCACATGCTTATTTTTAGATGAAAGTGTAGGAAAATTTATACAAAAATTCACGTATTTGCTAAGTATTATTGTGTTGTGCCTTTGTATAATTACTTATATTAATTGAACGCGGTAATTTTCGCATCTATTTATAAAACTAAAATGTATACCTTTCTACATTTTTTTGTAATAAATAACATATAAATAGACATGACACATAAATCATCATGATAAATAAATGATATGATAAATTCGTTTTGTTTAAACATAAATTTGCACTAAAATTTCGTGTTAAAGGTCACAAATAATTTAAAAATAAGCGGGAGCCTATATATTGACAAAGGCCGTGGTTCTTTAGGTTCTTATGACGGAAAAATATTTTATTCTTTATCTCGCTCTAACATACGCGTATATTCTTTCTTTCTCTTTTACATAGCCAGTCAGCCCTGGTATAAAACATTTTAACCAAAACATTGAGGAATGCTTAGGAAAAAAAAATATGTTCGGAAAAATTTAATACATATCATCATCGGGTCATCTTTAGTCTCCACCACAGGAGCAGGACCCTCTCTCATCCGTCCCAAAAAGAAGGAGGATTTGGCCTACACTCCCCACGCTGGCCAGACGGGTTGGGGAGGCCTGATCGATGTCTGGTAATGTATTTCCCTTAGTCGCCTTGTACGACATCCACGGGAAGAGACGGAGTGATTCTATTCTAGTCTGCCGGAAACCACACGGCAAATACATATAATGCTATAATAATATTGTTTGTTTGTCTATAATAATATGAACAACTGTATTGTATACTTATACAAGAGATATATGCTTTGAAAAGGCGGGATTATTCCGTTGAGAAATCCAGAACAATCTTTTGCGGCCAACCATTGCCTCAAAGTTTCTGAATGCAATAATGAAAGGGGCTGAAGCGATAAGAATAGAGAAAGAAACAAAATTAATATAACAAAACTTTCGATTATCTATGGAATGAACTGATAAATTAAATAAATACATGATTGTTAAAATAGAGATTAATACACGTAAAATATATGAATAAATAATGAATAGTACATGAAAATGTATTTATAAAATATATGACTAATCAATGTAATAGTAAAAATTATAATTTTCTTTTCTATAAACTTATAAACAAACTTAACAGCCTCAAGACCTTCGTATTTCAACCCTGTTTCAAATTCTATTTTAGCTAATGTATTCAAACTACCTGTCCGTCGAATTTCAGCTTCATAGAATAAGTTTTCGAGATTTTGTGTGAGTGAGTGTTTCTAATAGATCATTTTTAATTGATAACTCAGTTAAATTTAGGAGCGCTGAAAAGTTTGTTCAGTTGCGTTTTAAGTGTGGTTATACTCCACAAACGAAATGATTCTATGAACTTTCGGATTCCTCAAGAGATCAGAAAGTTCGTAGATGAATTTCGTACTATAGAAGCCCGCAGCTCATACAAACAGTATAAGACTGCCAGAAGGCGTTTGTAAAGAGAGCTGGAAGCTTCAAGAGTTTATTTAACTGGTATTATTTTCTGTATAATATTCTCAATTAAACCCGAAAGAGGAAAATTGAAATGAAAAGAAAACAAAAAATGATTTTTTTATTCTGCCATCAAGCCCTTGTGAACACTTAACCCATCGAATGTATCTAAATTATATTCTTACTTAGGGTTCCGTACCCAAAGGGTAAAAAGGAACCTTATTACTAAGGCTCCGCTGTCCGTCCGTCCGTCTGTCACCAGGCTGTATCTCATGAAACGTGATAACTAGACAGTTGAAAGTTTCACAGATGATGTATTTCTGTTGCCGCTATAACAACAAATACTAAAAAACAAAATAAAATAAATATTTAAGGGGGCTCCCATACAACAAACGTGATTTTTTTTGCTCGTTTTTGCTCATTGATAACGGCAATTGGTAGACATTTGAAATATTCACATAATTATATTTAGTTATATATTCACTTTAAAAATAAATCCTCCTCCATGTTTCGTTATCCTCAGATTTGAGGGTCGTGACCTCCACCAGGAAGCACCTTTTCTCTGATGATATTGCGCCATTTATGTCGATCTCCGGCAGTCTTTAAAGCATCGTGGATCATCAGAATTTCCGCCGATATTTGATCTGCTCCCGGAGCTTAGCGGTCCCTAAGGGAATCTATTGCAGCAATGATTTCCGACTTAAGTATCGACGGCTCGGGAACAAAGTTACTCTCCATGGTCTCAGATACAGTGGCACCAGAGTTAGCGTAAAGCTGCTCACAATATTCACGCCATCTTTTCACAATATCTTGGAGGTCATGAATTGCTTGTCCATTTCGATCTTCAATTACCCATGATTTTGGTGTAAACTTCTTGGATAGTAGTCGTACACGTACGTCGTTAAATAGATCAGCAGTTTGAAATTTCCTTTTTTAGGTATTCCCATTGTGCGTTTGGATCCAGATCTTCGCGTGAGTATGAGGGCATTTCGCAGAGTTTCCTATCAAGTAGCTCTCGAAAAGTCGCCAATTCGTTGTGTTCTAAGTTCTTAGGTTTCATTGTGTTTCTCCGAAAGGGCGCTCTTAACCTTAGTGCAAAATTTGCAATTAGAAGGCTATGGTCTGATCCACATTCAGCGCCTGGAAAGGCTTTGACATTCGTGACCGACGTTCTCCATCGAGTATTAATGATCACGTAATCAATTTGATTCCTATGCCTATCGCCGGGGGACCTCCACGTGTATAGTCGCCTAGGGTGGTGTTGAAAGCAGGTGTTAAGAATGGTTAGCTTTCTGCCTATGCAAAACTCAATTAATCGGGAACCTCGGTCGTTTCTGGCTCCAAGCCCGTGCTTACCAACAACCTCCCTGATGTGATCATCTGCTAAGGATTCACCCACTTTTGCGTTCCAATCACCAAGGATCATGGTGATTTCACGGCCGGGTATTTTATCAAGAACGGCTTCGAGGTCCTCGTAAAAGTTGCCAATTGTCTCCTCATTTGCTTGTGTAGTTGGAGCATATAACTGTATGATGTTCAAGATGCATGGTTTGGTGTTCAACCTTATCGTGATGATCCTATCTGATGCTGGATTATACCCCAGTACGAATTTATTCAGAGCATGGGGTACACTTATACCAACACCATGGTGGCTTGAGTTTTCCGCACCCGAGAAGTACATTGTGTTACCTAACGCAGTCTTGAAATGTCCATTACCCCGCATGTGTGTCCCCCGCAAATGTTAAATCAAACGGTAAAAATAAATAATTAAATAAAAATAAAACAAATGTTTAAGGGGGGCTCCCATACAACAAACGTGATTTTTTGCCGTTTTTTATAGATAATGGTACGGAACCCTTCGTGCGCGAGTCCAACTCACACTTGGCCGGTTTTTTTAATCTACTGCCTTATCAGAATTGAACAGTGGCAAATCAGAAATGCTTGAACGAAACTTGCCAAATACTTTTTTAAATGATCAGATACAAAAATTACAATATAATATTTGTATTTTCAATGTAAGTTATTATAAAAAATAAATCCCCAGATTGGTAATAGTCTAAGATACCTACGCTTTTAAACAAATTGCAGATTAATTTGTCAGTTATTTACGAAAATAAATAAATAAAATAAATATTTCTGGACAATTTACGAGGGGAGGTCAATAAGTTCGCGGAATGAGAGAGAAGGAGGTTGAAATTAAACACCAAATTATTTTTCCTTTTCAATATATTCTCCTTTAACCCTAATACATTTTTCGGATCTCTCAAATAGCTTGTTTATACCATCGAAAAAAAATGATTTGTCTTTGGTGTCAAAATAGGCCGAAATTGCCGACTTGACTTCATCATCGTCGTCAAATTTCTTTCCACGCAGCTCTTTCTTCATTTTTGGAAATAAATAATAGTCACTGGGGGCCAAGTCTGGACTGTATGGTGGGTGGTTTAATTGTTCAAAGCCGCATCGGTGAATGGCAGCCGTCGCAACATGGCACGTGTGGACGGGTGCATTGTCGTGCAAAAGGAGCACACCTTTTGACAGTTTTCCTCTTCTTTTTTTCTTAATGGCTTCTTTCAATCTTTCCAGTAAAGAAGCGTAGTACTGTCCCGTTATAGTCGCACCACGTTCTTTATAATCGATCAGTAAAATACCTTCTGTATCCCAAAAGATAGTCGCCATGATCTTTCCGGCCGATTGTGACACTTTGAACTTCTTTGGAGGAGGTGTGCCTTTTTTATGCCACTGCATCGACTCTTGCTTCGACTCAGGTTCATAGTGGTGAACCCAGGTTTCATCTCCAGTAACAATCCGGGCCATAACTTCTTCCTTTCTCTCTCCACAGAGCTCCAGAAACTGGTGAGAGCACTCGACACGCTCGCGTTTTTGAAGTGGCGTGAGCATTCTCGGAACCCATCTTGCACTGACTTTAGTCATCCCAAGATGATGATGTAGGATATTTAAAATACTTGATTCGGATACTCCAACCATTGCTGCAAGTTGCTTCTTCTTCAGTCGGGCATCTTCCAATACAAGTTTTTCTACTTTTTCGACGATTTCCGGTGTGGTGGCCTCAATTGGCCGTCCGGAGCGGGGGTCGTCTTCAATGGACTCCCTTCCTTGTTTGAAAAGACCATGCCACTTGTAAACCATGGTTTTACCAGGGGCAGAGTCCGCGTAAACCGCTAACAGCTCTTGAAAAATCGTCTGAGCGGATTTTCCTTGCTTGGTAAGAAACTTAATAACGGCACGGTGTTCAATTTTCTCCATACTGGCTGACTTCTTCCCGATTTAGTTGTTTGCAGGTCGATAACTCAAAAGTTAATGACACGATTAGGTTCAAACTTGGTATATATACTCTTAATGAGGTGCTTAACTAGTGCCTACCTGGACGGGTAAATTTATCCCCATCAACCCCTCCATTCCGCGAACTTATTGGCCTCCCCTCGTACATAGCGCCATCTAATCCCAAATTAAGCGCAAATCTTGTGTTATGGGTACTAGACAACTGATAAATGTACTTAAATACATTTTTTTTTGTAAATACATACTTAGAATACATAGAAAACACCCAGGCCAAGACAAACAGACATGTTCATGCACACAAATGTTTGTCTTGGGCGGGAATCGAACCCGCGGGTTCGATTCCCGGACAAGACACCTCGGAGTCAAAGTGGCCATTGCTAATCATTCGATCACCGAGCTCGTCATAAAATAGACCTTCAGACATCGAAAATTCAGGAAGCGTGCCGAGAAACACTTAACTTTACCCTGAACAGCCGAATGCGGCTGGATGTGGAAAGCCGCGGGGTTTACATAATAGTGAAAAGCTTTGATGATGATACCGCTAATAATGTCCCATCATTTATAATGCATTATTCAGTTACAGGGTGTTAAATCAAACAGTAATTAATTGACATTGCACAGAAATTCTGATTACATGATCAGCCCGATGTTAATTATCTTTAATGAATATTGTTCGCAATTGTACTCGTAGTAGTATATATGAAAGATCGATAAAGGAGCTAGATGGCGTCGTTGCGCTTGTCAATCTAATCAATCACACAAATTAAGCAACATCGACCGTAGGCTACCTAAGGAGGAGTTATGGTTACAAGCACACTCGCGCAAGCTTCCTGCGCCACACTAAAATATACTATGTGTTAAGTATTATGTTCTAATTTATTTTAAACGCAAACGTCGTTCTCTAACGAAGTGACACTACGTATTTCATCATTCTTAATAGAATTCTTATCGTCTTTTCTTAAAGTTGAATTTTGTAGTCTCGCAGCTTTATCTTACTATTTTAAAAATGTCAAAACTATTTCGATTCAAACCAATCTCAATCGTATAGTCTTTGTATAAAGTTTAATTTTGGAGTTTCGCAGCTTTATCTTGCAGTCAGGACACGTGACCCTGACGCGAGTTTAACATTTTTTACCCATCCCAAAAAAGTGCACAGCGTCGCTAAAGAAGTTTTCACTTCAAAAAAAAAACGACGTTCACATTTCGTGAATTTTTTTTATTACCCCCATGTAAGTAGTTTTACGAATTGTTTTTTGGATGAAATAATGATGATGAGTTTTTAAATATTTTTTTATGGATAAGTTTGTTAGATGGAAAGAAAAAACCGGACAAGTGCGAGTCGGACTCGCCCACCTAGGGTTACGTAGGTACGTAGTATCACTATTAAATTTGATATTTTTAATTATAAATAAGAAATAATGCGTCGAAAAAAATAAATAAAATATATTTTGCAATGTGTACATCAAGCACTTTCATATGATACCCCATTTGAACTAGTAGTTTCAATTTGAAATTTCGACACCCTATAAAAAATATAGACGGGGGTCTATTTTTTAAGATCTATTTACAAATGTATAGTTTTGAGATTTATTCCTATACTTGTAGTCTATAACGATGTTACTTGCCAAATTTCATAGTTCTAGGTCAACGGGAAGTACCCTATAGGTTTTGATTCCCTTGAGTGTGTCGAAATTTGCGTTTTTTGCTGAATAAACGGCCGTAACTTTTTTTTACGTAAACTTAGCAGTTTGATTATTTTACTACTTCATGGGACCGTAGACCTGAGTATACAGTTCAAATTTCAGCTTGATACCTCCACGCATTCTCGACATAGAAATTCTTGACAGACAGACAGACAGACAGACAGACAGACGGACAACAAAGTGATCTTATAAGGGTTCCGTTTTTCCTTTTGAGGTACGGAACCCTAAAAAAGGAGTGGTTACAACAGCAGCGGAGATGGCGCGCGAGCGAAACTATTTATAATATTGGAACTTTGCAAACGTCTATAGACTACGGTCACTGCTTTACATCAGGCGGGCCGTGTACTTGTCTGCGTTTAGATTCAACATAGTATAAGAAAAGAAAAGCTAAGTATTACCGAGTAATGAAATGGACATATCAGCTCAAGAATGCGGCAACTCAATATTGTAGTGTGCGTAAAACAATGTGCAGAGATGCTAGTGTGAGTGAAAAATTGTATTGCAACTGATGTGCAGAGATGCTAGTGTGCGTGAAGAATTGTATCGCAACAGGCTCGGGTACGCCGAGTTCGGCGTAGTATTTGTTGCCGCATTTTACATGTGCGCCGCGGCATCCAGTCGAAGCGGAGCGGAGACCAATTGATAATCTAAGAAATTGATGTTAAATAATATAAACTTATGTAAATTTTTGCACACCTGCATGCAGGATGAATACAGCCATACACGTAAGACAATGTATATTTTGACAACTGGACAATACTATGTGACTATGTAGGTATTCTCTTCTTCTTGCAAATAAATGATTTGATTGATTGACTGATGTAGGTAAGTAAGATAGATAAAACCAGGGATCGAAAAGGTTTGTAAAATACCGGTAAAGAACCGGTACTTAGGGGTTCTGATACCAGAACCCGAACCGGAACCGAAACCTAAATGTAGAACCTGGACCGAAACCTTTATTTTACAGGTTCCTCTTTAAATCCTGTCCGAACTTGAATTAAACATAGATCACGTACACGCGGCGCGTTACGCCGTCACGACGTAATCATTTTGGCACATTGCCGACCACACACGCGTTGCGTCAACATTTTTTAATTAAAATATTTAATAAATATTTTTCTTTTTATTAAATATTTTAATTAAAAAAAATGCCGTACCTATTCAATTCAGGTAGGTATAGTAATTAGTTACAAATTATAGTTATAAACTTTACAACTACTCGACTCATGAGTGTGAATGAATGAATAATGATGTGAAAGAGTGTAGGTTAGAGAAAAACATCGCTGGCGCGGCCACACCCGCTACCATCGCATCATCTCCTTCCTTTCTGGTTACCTCACTCACTCGCAGGAAAATAACAACCCTCAGGGGAATTGTTATTTGGCTGCGGTATTCTGTGAGGTGGAGGTATATTCGACGAGTTCGGTGGTCGAATGGTTAGCAATGGCCACTTTGACTCTGAGGTCGCGGGTTCGATTCCCGCACAAGACAAACATTTGTGTGCATGAACATGTCTGTTTGTCTTGGTCTGGGTGTTTTCCATGTATTGTAAGTATGTATTCAAGTACATTTTCAGTTGTCTAGTACATAAGCTTTGCGCTTAATTTGGGACTAGATGGCGCTGTGTAAATTGTCCAGATATATATATTTATTTATTCCTCAGTCGGGTAGCTCTGATCCCTGATTCGATCCCTGATCGAAGGCTAACTGTCAGCTGTAAGAACGAAGAAATATGCCAGACACGGTCGAACGTATCCCTCCTTCTTAAGGAACCTTTAATTCGGTACCGGTATATTAGAACCTTTATTCAGAACCGGTGGAACCGGAACCCAACCGGAACCGAAACCGGAACCGTACCGAAAAGAAGAACCTTTTTACAAACCGATATGAGGAACCGGAACCCAAATTTGTACCGGTTTTCAATCCCTGGATAAAACTGAACACTCCTACTACTCCGATTACTTTGCACAGTAAACACGTGAACTGTGAACATATCCACTAAATAACATCGAAATCTGATTAGTGCTTTGCGAGTAAGGAGGTAATACCGAGCGAAATATTTATTTTCACAAAAACCAAACATAAAGATTGAGAAAATAGTCTCTATCTAATATATATGTCTCTATCTCTGTCAAACATACAAAAATATGTTTATTTTATGCTCCACGTAAATGTTTATAGGATACCTCACTCACAAATTAAATTTCTCTCTGATGAATGAACGCAACGCAACGCGCTCGTCGGTATTTTGACGGTCCTAGCGCGTCGTGCGAATCTAGGACATCAAGAGTGAAGTACATGCATGAGGTTTACTTCTGTCGTCGTCGTCAACTCTTATTCATCCTACTGCTGGGAGTCCACAGTGTTTTAAGCCACCCATGGACCACTGCCTGGGCTTAACGACATCGCGTCATTAAATAACAACATCTGGGACCGACGGCTTAATGTGCCCTCCGGAGCTCGATATAAATAAACCCATGCATGATCATGCTATGCTCGACATTGCTTAACTTGCGTGTTCGATGGCGCAACAACGCCATCGAGCTCTTCTGTCCTTCTGTACTCTCTGTATTTTGTGACGCTGGCCTCCGTCAATCCGCATTTGTGCAGTGGGGTGGATGGTGTATGCTTCCCTTTCTACCCCTGCCCTTACATTGCACAGATTACATATATATATTTTTTTTATACCACCAGTGTGGCAAACAAGCATACGGCCCGCCTGATGGAAAGCAGTTACCGTAGCCTATGAACGCCTGTAACACCAGAGGCATCACACGCGCGTTGCCGACCCTGTAAAATATATAATAGTTACTACGTAACCCTTAGCTGCCATACACTTCGATTGAGCAGTGGGACAATATACAATCTATTGAGCCCTGTATTTGCTACAGATCTGATTGGTCATATATCACCTGCAAACAAAAAAAGCACGTACCCCAATGAAATTACAATTCGCTTTTAGGTAAAATGAGAAAATAATTTGATATCTAAGTCTAAAACAATGGTAATAACAATAAAATATTCGCTTCACATTTCACTTGTAATTCTTGTACTCATACCACATACGAACATAAAGGGAGTGAGGCGGGCGTGTTAGCTAAACCACGCACTTAAATTACTCCTTTGAATAGAGAAGTCTTTTAACAATGTGGAATGTGTACATTAATGTCTAACTATATATGTTATCAAAGGTAATGTATGTAAGGCGATGATAAACTTGAATTACATACAGGCGACAGGAATGTCAGATAACTCTTGGTAAATGTAATTTGTTAGTACACTAGATGTGCCCGCGACTTCTTACATACGGGTCCCGGTCGTCAACCCTTATTCATCCTTTTACTGGGATACGGGACCCTCGGTCGAAGGACTTTATAGCATAATTCATCATGGTGCTCAACTGTTGAAACGAACAGATTGGCGGAGGCCAGTGTTTTCAAGTCGCCATAATGTCAATGACTTGGCTTAACGACTGTTATTTAATGACAACAGCCGGAACCGACGGCTCGACGTGCCCTCCGAAGCACGGAGGAGCTCGAGATAAATAAACCCAACCATGGACAGGCTACGGTCGACATTACTTAAATTGCGTGTTCGATTAGAATTATAGTAACATATGCTGATTATGTCATATGAATAGACAATGGTAAATACCAAAAATACAGCTCCCCCTCCTCCTTTCCCCCTCCCGGCCGTCCGGCTTTTAGGGGTAAAATGTTGGCAAAATTAAGCACCCTGACAGGATTTTGTGCTTCTGAACCTGGCAACCCTACCCGCATAGTACAACTCGCTCTAGCATCAAAACTGCTTATTGGATTCGATGATTCTTCTATTTTATACATGTCCGAAAAACACCAGATACTCGTATGTTCTTTACTGATAAATGTGTTTACGTGAATTGAACTTGTTTACGTCACCAACTGTATTTTGAATGGATTTCGACAGCCAACCTTGTGACGTAGTCTTACCAATATTTTATCTGATGTTTTTCCACTATATTTCCATAAACCTTATTGCAAAACATCGATTACACAAAAACAAAAAACGGTAATTTCTTCTACCCATCTCAACTTTTTATCCCAAATCACAGTTTTGTTTTAACAAGAATTTCCCATGCCGAAAATTCAAGTTTAGCTTGTAATATTTCCCTATTTGTGTGCGCTGAAAACTACAAAGTCTTCGACCACTGTATTCTGCCAGTTAAATGGCCTACGGAACAGTAACAGAGACTTTGACGACGAAATTCGAAAGCCGACGTGTCTCACAAAGGACAATGGGAATAGTAATGTTTGGAATAACATTGTACAATCGGATTAACATCGCACATATTTGCCAGAGAACCAAGGTATAGTGGTTGGGGACGTAACATAGGTATATTAATTAAGGTGCTAGTTACAGACATATAAGCATTTGGGTGCTAGGGTACTCCATCTTTATGTGGGTGTACACTTGTACTACTTTAAGATGTAGTACACTATCACCGTTATCTAATACTCGTATAGGTATCGTAGATCGTAAATAGAATTATGTTTTTATTTTTTGCTCCGCAGCTTATCCATATTCGTAAAATTGAAAGATTACTCAATCACTCATTGATTAAACACGAAATTTCGTAAACTACTTGACCTGTGAAGCTGAAATTTGCCAGGTAGGTAGTATAAACTATTTGCTTCAGCCGATCAGACGTACGCTAAGAACAGATTTTTAGATATGGCCTAATTAAAAACTTTTAAGGCTGTCGCAAGTTCTGTGTCCTACGTTTGTGCAACTAGAAACATATACTTAGAAGATTAAAATTGTAAAATAAATAAATGCTGTAATAAGATTTTCTCATATCTATCTTCTATATATATAAAATTCAAAGTCCTGACTGACTGACTGACTGATATATCAACGCACAGCCCAAACGGCTGGGTCTAGAGAATCCAAATTTGGCACGTAGGTTCCTTATGACGTCTAGGGGTACACTAAGAAAGGATTTTTCAAAATTCATCCCCTAAGGGGGTAAAACGGGGGTCCAAAGTTTGTATGGGGAAACGAGATTAGTTGGACTATTTTATCCGAAACTTTACACGAGTACTTCTATAGATAAATGAGTCAACACGTGTTTCAGGATTTTTCAATATTCAACCCCTAAAGGGTTGAAATGGGATGAAAAAGTCTGAAAATCGTCATGGGTATTGTTTTGATAGTTTATCAGGTCACTGATTACGAAATCAACAACGATTTTAAAATTCAACGTGGCTAACGTGACCATCATCACCTATTGGGGGGCGATGGGGTTGAAATGTCTAAAATGCTGTGAAAAAGTCTGAAAATCGTCATGGGTATTTTTTTCATAGTTTATCGGGTCGCTGATTACGAAAACAACAACTATTTTGTAATCCAACATAGCCGACGTGACATAAAATCACCCCTGTGGGGGTGCGATGGGGTTGAAATGTCATAATATCAATATGAGTGTTGATTCAATGGTTTTCTGGAACGTCAATTACGAAAATGGCATCGATTTGAAAATATTACATAGTGAACATGAAATTACTTAAAAGGATTTTTCAAATTTTACCCCTAAGAAGGTGAAATGGAGGTCCAAAATTGTATGGGGAAACGAGATTAGTTGGACTCTTTTATCCTAAACTTTACACGAGTACTTCTATAGATAAATCAGTAAACACGTGTTTGCCCCGAATTTCATGCGAGCGAAGCCGCGGGCGAAAGCTAGTAGGTACATATGATATTAACAAAATTTGAAAAACTTTAAAATCTAAATTATACAATCCATATAAATGTCAATACATATACACTCGATCTGTCTTTAAAAATCTTATGAACGCTCAAATCTCTCTATTGTCTTAACAACAACATTTAAGTGTGACTTCTTAGTAGTCGTAAAAATATTTTACTGCACCATTCCATCTTTCATCGGCGACAAACAAGTTGAACATGTCATTCAACTTGTTTCTTAGTTTTCAAGACAAGCCCAAGGGCTTGTTTATAACTGTCCAAACTGTCTGTCGCTGGCTAGGCTGATAAATTCTATGTCTGTTCCGTAGACCAAGAAAACTATAGACTAACGAATAGTTTCCATCGCATTCACACAAGAAATAGAGTAACTTACGCCATCATCATGTAAGAAAATGAGACGATTTTTGTTTGTTTAAATGTGGTGGCACTTTCAAAGGAAAGCACAATAATGTGATAAACAGTTATATGACAGCGCTATATAAAATCTTGACATTCTCTATCTTATGGTTGCTAAGCTATCAAACAATGTAAAATAAAATGTAGTGTATTATATGTACGTCTATGGTCTGCCCACCAAGCTCACTAATCACCTGGCGGTGCTACTTTAGGTACACGGTGCGTAAGATAATACAGTAATACCCCGGACTTACGCGATAGGTGGGACCAAGGGATATCCGCGTAAGTCGAATTCGCGTAAGTCGGGGTTCAAACTTGCATATAAATACATATAAAGTTTGTGTAATCGGGACGTCCAAAGAAAACAATAATTTAGAAGAAACATGTTTAGATAATTAAAACAATTTGATGAGATGATTTTTTTATTTCTCGTTTTTTCTTCTTCTTGGACGTCATCAGCATTTTTCTCTAAATTTAATTGTTTGGCAATATTGATAACTTCTTCTATTATTATACCATCGATTTGTTCAGAATCTGAGGCTGATTCAACCCTCAGTTTCTGTCGTGAAAAAAATGGACACAGCTTTTTCCAGACGCCATTCAAAGCTTTTGTGAAATATTATTCCAAGATTGTCCAATAATTCTTACAGCATCTAAGACATTGGATTGCTTCCAAAAGTCTTTGACAGAAAGCTCGCTATTTTGTCTCATAGCTTCATTAACATGTGCAAATGATCGCCTTGAGTAGTAAGCTATAAATGTTTTGACTCCCTGGTCCATTGGTTGAAGCAAGCTGGATGCGCGCGAAAATCAAAGAAAAACCGCGTATCTCCGAATTCGCGTAAAACGGGGTAGCGTAAGTCGGGGTATTACTGTATTAATAATAGATAATATAATTTCATTAGGCATAACGTTCATTTGCTACAATTTGATATTCATAGTAGGTTAGGTTTAATATTTTTTAGTCCATTGCAAGTCAACAATGTAAACATGCAATTTGAAATTGAATACTATAACATATGTTATCATAGAAAGTATTACACACCATTACTTTACAGAGCCAATTAAATGAGTTTTGAAAATAAAATTAAGTATGATATAACATTCGATACTTTTAATCCATGTAATTGCTTCATTTTGCAATTTAGGATACATTCTTCTTCAAATTCTTTATTTTAGATGTCGTGACGGTTTTGGGAAATTTATTTATACACAACGTTTTCAAATTTAGGCATAGTTTTAAATTTAATATATACATGAATTAACTTAATTAATGTATAATCCGACAATATGTCGTTTATACCTGTACCCCAATTTAATAAACTTATGTATAATTAATTAAAAAGTTATAATTAAAAAGTTTCGAATTGGTCAAAATTTTTCTTTAATCTCTTATGTTAGAGTTGTTGCTCTTATGTTGAGATAAAAATATTCATTCGTTTTATGACGTGAAATATTTATTTATTTTATTTATATATTTAAATTTCATGCATACATAGGCGGGTTTAATTCTATACAAGCACTCTCTACCCGTGACCCTTAGGGCGATGCAGAGCAGGCACTTGGCAGGTGCACAAGGACGTGTTATTGATTAGATTTTTTTGTTTGAGGCGAGGCCCTGCTAATTTCTGACTGGATTTTTAAAGATTGGTGTACAAAACTAGAAGGATGTGGGGTGCATAAAAGGAAGAAGGAGGTTGTCCGCAGAGCGGAGGTTCTTAGTGTGTTCAGGCCGGATTTTGGTATGTCAACGCACTGCAACTATTTACTATCTATCTATCCCCTTTCATTCAGCCCCCTAACCACCATCTCTTATTGCGATTCAATAAATGAATAGATTGCTTATTCATACCAATGAATAAAGGACTCTATTCCATATGAAATAGAGTCGCTTATTCATTGATATGAATAAGCGTTCTATTCACTTATTGCTGAATTGCAATAAGAGATGGTGGTAAGGGGGCTGGTCGTCAACAACCCTTATTCATCTCACTGCTGAGATACGAATCTCAAGCTTCCTCAGTTTCTCTCAGTCGAAGGGGTTTGGAGCATACCACGCTGCTCACTCTCGTTCAGGTACATTATTATTATTATTATTTTAAATTATGTTATATTACTAAAATTTTATCAAATCGGTGTTTGGAACTTAGTTTGTTACTGGTGGTAACAATCAGTACAGTATATTTCCTATGTAAATGAACTAGGCAGTCCCAATATCAGTGACCATGGGAATGTTACAATAGTTATTGGATTGGCAATATGATTGGATTTCAAATAAGCTCAGTTTCGCCACAGTCACGAGGGTATACCCGTTTACCTGTTTGGATGTTAATTAAAATACATCTCATTAATGAGAGCAACAGCGTAATGGAGTAATTACTGACATTTGTAAACAGCCGGCCTGTTAAATTTATTTGTAGCATTTTATCAACTAAATTTAAATTAACTACTAGGATAAAATAGTAAGAGCAGAATGGTGTTCGTTGGAATTTTAAAAAAAGTACGGTCTGCGAGTGCATAATATTTTTTTTACATCTAATCCTAAACTAAACAAATCTTGTACTATAGGTATTAGATAGATATCTAAATATAAAACAAGATTAGTTGAACTATTTTATCCGAAACTTTACACGAGTACTTCTATATTTATAGTAGTAAACATGTGTTTAAGGATTTTTCAAAATTCAACCCCTAAAGGTGATGAAAAAGTCTGAATATCGTCAATCGAATTGTGGGGGTGCGATGGGGTTGAAATATATAAAAGAAGAAACTGACAGACTCACTGATATATATATCAACGCACAGCCCAAACCGCTGAGTCTAGAGATTCCAAATTTGGCACGTAGGTTCCTTATGACGTCTAGGGGTGCTCTAAAAAAGGATTTTTCAAAATTCATGCCCTAAGGGGCTGAAACAGGGGTCCAAAGTTTGATGGGGAAACAAGATTAGTTGGACTATTTTATCCCAAACTTTACTTACATCTATAGATAAATGAGTAAACACGTGTTTCAGGATTTTTCATAAGTCAAACCACTAAAAGGGTAAAATGAGATGAAAAAGTCTGAAAATCGTCATGGGTATTGTTTTTACGGTTTATCGGGTCTATGATTACGAAAACGTGAACTATTTTATAATCTAACATAGCCAACGTGATATAAAATCACCCCTGCGTGCGATGGTGTTCAAATGTCATAATATCAATATGGATGTTGTTTCTATGGTTTTCTGGGACGTCAATTACGAAAATGGCACCGATTTGAAAATATAACATAGTGGATACGAAATTACTTAAAATAATTTTTAAAATTTTACCCCTAAGAGGGTTATTATAAAATAAGACTAAACGGAGGTCCAAAATATGGATTCTTCGTTTCCATACAAATTTTTAAAACGAGATTAGTTGGACTATTTTATCCTAGACTTTACACGATTACTTCTACAGATTAAAGAATAAACACGTGTTTCAGGATTTTTTAAACCCCTTTCAACCCCTAAAATGGTAAACTGGAGTCAAAAGGTCTGAAAATCGTCATGGGTATTGTTTTGATGGTTTATCGAGTCGCTGGTTACGAATACAACAACGAAAAACAACGTGACCATCATCCCCTATTGGGTTGCGATGGGGTTGAAATGTCTATATATCAATATATGTGTCGTTTAATAAATTTTGTTCAGGATATAAGATAGTTTTTCTCCCAGAAATTACCTGTTATTGTTGTTTATTGTACCTGTAGGGCGGTTCTATATACGACTGTACTCGTATGTATTTTCAGCGAAATTTATTGAGCTTTTAAAATCGTCCGGTCGTTCTGTCTGTCTGTCCGTTGCTATGAAACTCAAAATTTCGAAATTCTGACTTCGGATTCGTGTAGAGCATCAAAAAGTAGTAATGTAAAGTGGCCTTGGTTTTCCGATATCAATTCGGGAAAGTGGCCAAAATAAATAAATAAATAAAATTAATAAATTTCGCTATTCATTTCAATATATAGTCTCATATTGAAATGAATGTTGCTAAGCGCAAAACTCGAAAACGGCTCGACCGATTCTACGAATTTGTGTTTTAATATCTTCGTTAAGGTATAAGGAAAGTTCTTATGGAGAGAAAAGACGTAAAAAATGTGAGGAAAATAAAACACCACTTTCTACCCGTGCGAAGCCGGAGCGGGCAGCTAGTCTGATAATATACGTAAATATGTTATTTTTTGTAAATACGAGTATATATGTATATAATACTATATTATTAATATTTATAATACAAACAACTTATATCAAGCTCCTTAAATATAAAACAAATAACAAATGACTTAATATAATGTGGGTAAAAAAACTAAATAAACTAAATAACTTAAAATTAAATATATATATAATAAATCGAAAACAACCAGACCGAGAAAACAGATGTTCATGGTTCGTGCACACGAATGTTTGTCATGTGCGGGGATCAAACTCGCAACCGACAGGTTTAACTCCGAGGCAGGTTTAACTTCGAGGAGTTAAACCTGTCTCGTCTAAGGCAAATAGTAGACATCCTGAGGTGAAGTTTTATGTGGTTTTATCACACCATTGTCGTACTTTTTTTTTATCTTGGAGTATAAGTCTGATGTTTAAGATGAGTTCATGATGAGCCGTGTACGAACTATAATAATGATGCTGCATTGTTATTAATTTTAGAATAGAGTAATTAAATAATGTTCAGATATCCCTATATCCCTACAAGTCTATCCTCCTTTCCACTCTAGGACTTTCCTCCCCCATCTGCCATCGCCGGCCGGCCCACTGCCCCTTAAGCTTACCTACTGACTCTGAGAGCTATGTCAACAACTTTGGTTCTCCGTCGAATTTCTTCATTCCGGATTCGATCCCTTAGAGAAATCCTAAGCACAGCTTTCTCTATCGCACGTTATGGGACCTGTAGTCTGTGTCCAGACCGACGGTCACGTCCAAGTCTCTGCACCGTGAGTAATAGCGGGGAGGACGCACATACCCCAATTCTTGAAGACTAAACTCTTAAACCAAGACTTTAGTCTTCAAGAATTGGGGTAAATCGGGGGATATATTGCTGTACATAACTTTTGATTTGTCAAAATTCATCCCTAGATTCACGGCTCAAAAAGCAGCATTGAGAACGTTTAGTACTTGAATGATACTTATGCCTAATGCTAATTATATGTTTTTATATCAAATTGGTTCAAAACAACTATAGAACCTGCTTAGTCTAAAGTGTTTTAATATTATTGGTGTAAAATTACAAAAACAGGAATACATTAAACGTAGTGCACTGAAATGATAAAAATATTTGATATCTAAATAATAATTTATTTTCCTACTTCTTATATAGAATCGTAAGAGCGATACAATAAATATGGACGCTGAAGTGTTGTATGAAGTGTAAGAATTTACATAATTTACAGGTTTAATAGACAAACTACTACGCTGCATCGATCGAAAGTCGATCCCTGCATCGTTACGAATATTTTAAATTTGAAGCTATATTCATTATTTTAATATCTTCTTTAAGTTTGGGCGCAGTACCTATAAATAGTTTTTTTGTGTTCTCGTTTAAATTTGAATATTTGGATGCCTAATTTAATTTATTTCCTCGGTAAGACAGATAACATAAAATAATAGTAGTTTATGAAAGGGTTCTTAAAATACAAATGTGAGTTTATCCCATGAGCCGAAGGCGAATATGTTAATGGACCACACGAGTATTTTAAGACCTAATTATTTGCAGTTTCATACACTACTTTATCTAATCTCATGAAATAGATGACAATAATATTTTAAATAAAACCATGAAGTTAATTTCACAGTTTTATTTCTTACATAAAAATCCATTTGCAGATGGAGCATGCGTGGTGCGCATGCGCGACGCGCCGCGCGTTCACAGATTATGTGAAAAAAAATTACAACGTTGCAATGCATTTGCATTGCAACCTATTTAAGATACAGCTCTTCTATGGACAACTGTATCGTAAAATAACTTTTTTACCAATACGATACAGCTTCAGCCCTGGATACAGGTATTTTAAACAGGTTGCAATGCAAATACATTGCAACTTTGCAAAATTTTTCTACATAATCTGTGAACGCGGCGCCGCGCGGCGCGTCGCGCAAGCGCACTACGCATGCTCGATCTGCAAATGGATTTCTAAGTAAGAATTATAGCTGTTATTAACTTCATGGTTGTATTTAAAATATTATTATCGTATATTTCATGAGATTAGATAAAGTAGTGTATGAAACTGCACATAATTACGTATTAAAATACTCGTGTGGTCTATTATAACATTCGCCTTCGGCTCATGTTATAAACTCGCTCTCGTATTTTAATAACCCTTATTAGGCAACAGTTTCATAAACTACTATTTTAAATTTATTTTGATGTCATGTGCGTAAAAGACTGACATTAAGATTCTGTGTTTAGTTTTTAATCTCTATATTTCAGTATGAGATTAGATAAATAAATTTATTTGTTTACTAATCACATACATACAAATTAAATAAAATACGTCATAAATCAGGGGGCCTAACGCCTAAGCTAAAGTCTTTGACAGCGATAATCAAACTTCAACTTAGACTTGTATTTACCTTTGCTGATACCAACCGTGGAGCTCTACTGACTATCTCTAGCTGAAGATGTTTATCAATAGCTATATCCTATTTTCCGAATGGTAATAATTTTATTCACTGCTCATTACTCGATCTCAATCAGACAACAAATTCGCACATAAACCGCTTTGGCAAAACATTACGTAACCGACAACGTATTTCCAATAACTAGATTGCCTATTTCGATAGTCAAAGCTTCAATATTGATGGTAATCAACTATGACAAGATTATTTATCATCAAAGGAACATCGATTGAATTTCCTCAAATAATAATTACGATGTCATTTTCATATCGTAAAAGTTGTGAGTCGATAGTTGCGTAAATGAATATTGCCGAAACCCGGCCACAATTACCAAAGGATGTGTTTGACAACATAATTAATATTCGTCACAACTTACAAGTTATGTTGGTTTCGTCATACCTTTATTGGCATGCCTCGAATATGACAAGGCACGCCAAGGTGTATTTAGAGGGGTGAAATATTGTTACTTGTCACGTGATGTTAGCATTTGATGACCTTTTTCATAAGGAAGTAATAGGTCAACTAACCTTAGTAAATGCCAAAGTTATCTAAGTAGATAGATATAATTTATGGTTGTTTTTACCCGACTATGAAGAATTTAGAATGAAGGGTTATAATTTTTGCAGTGTATGTATGTATGTTTGGCGTAACTAATTTCAAGTAGCACGCAAGCAAACCGAGTAATGTACATCATCTGTCTATGATTTCGCTAAGATATTTGCGTAGAGAGCTGTGGTGAATAAGACAAGCTCGGTGGTTGAATGGTTAGCAATGACCACTTTAACGCCGAGATTGCGGGTTCGATCCCGCACAAGACATATATTTGTGTGCATGAACCAGTCTGTTTGTCTTGGTCTGGGTGTTTTCTATGTATTATACATTCAGTCAAAAAAGTATCGGGAATGGATGATTTGTTTATGGTTCCAAATTCAATTTTTTTGTTTTTGGATTGGCACTACTTTTTTCCATTTTGGCGCGGAGTTTGAGTTGTATCTGTCATTTATATTTAATACAGTGCTGTTTTTAATTGTATCATATCTAGTGTATATTGCGATTTTCATATTGTACAAAAACATCGAACAAAGAGTTTGTCTTAAATTTTGCATCGCCAATGAAATTTCGTGTTCGGAGTCACTAAAAATGTTACAAAAGGCTTACGGTGAATTGACAATATCAAAAACACGTGTTTATGAGTGGTACAAAGCTTTCAAAAGCGGTCGAAATGTGATGGAAGATTTGCTCTGGTAGGCCATCAACGTCTGCAACTGGACTTAACATCGCAAAAGTGAAGGAAATAGTGACTGAAAATCCTCATTCAACTTTGAGAGAGATAGCCGTCGAACTTTCTATATCTTACGAATCGATCCGTACCATCTTAAATAATCACTTGGGTATGAAACATGTTGCCGCTCGGCTAGTCCCAAAAGAGCTGAATTTTCTCAAAAAATTCAATCGCTTAAGAATCGCTGAGGAGATGCTAGAACGAGTCGATTCCGATCCAACATTCATGAAACGCATTGTTACTCGTGACGAGACGTGGGTATACGAGTTTGACATGCAACTAGTCAACAAGCTTCAGAGTGGCACCTTCCAACTGAACCGAAACCGAAAAAACCACGCCAAAGTCGATCAAAAGTTAAAGTCATGTTGACTGTTTTCTTTGACTATCGCGGTGTTGTGCACTCAGAGTTCTTGCCGGAAGGTGAAACTATATAAATAAAGAATAATAGCGTTATGCGGCGTTTAAGGGAGCAAATTTGACGAAAAAGACCAGATTTGTGGGAAGAAAAATCTTGGATTTTGCACCACGATAATGCGCCTTCGCACAAGGCTATTATTGTGAACGAATTTCTGACCAAAAACTCCACAAATATCATCGAGCAACCACCTTATTCACCAGATATGGCTCCATGCGACTTTTTTCTTTTTCCTAAACTCAAATTACCACTTCGTGGTACCCGTTTCCATTCGATAGAAGACATGAAGGAGAATTCGCGGCGAGAACTGTACTCAATTCCGGAAAAAGCGTTTAAAAAATGTTTTTATCATTGGATTATTCGTTGGCGTAAGTGTATCATTTCTGAAGGAGCATATTTTGAAGGTGATAAAATAAATTTGGATGAACAATTAATACTAGTGCCATTTTATGTATTATTGATCTTTTCCCGGTACTTTCTTGACAGAGTGTATATATTTATTTACAAAAAAAAATGTATTTAAGTATAACATCAGGTATTTAGTACCCATATTACATTTATTAGCTTTGCTTAGTTTGGCACTAGATGGCCGTGTGTCCAGGAATATTTATTTACTATTTATTTATAAATAAAATAATAAATAAATAAATATTCCTGGACAAATTACATAAGGAGTGACAGGCTTTGTTAAATCGAACGATTGGTGCGAGTATGAATAGTCCAAGCAAAAAACCAACTTAACATAGTACACAGTTAGAACTGTACACAGTTAGAACTATGTTCAGTTCACCCCACACGTTCCTATTCCAAATAAACGTCATATTATGTCTGTATTTACGTTGGCCGTAGCTGCGGTCAGATGTTCGTAGATTATATATTTTTCACTACAAAATATTCAGTAGTTTTAGTCTCAAGAGAAAGCATATTACTTCCAACGGGCAGCATTCGTAGCACTTGTAGACACAGCTACGAATCACGTACCGACTAAAAAACACGTAGCGCAAATTTCGTATCTGTTTGAATAGAATACGAAATTTTATATATATATAAAATTTCGTATTCTATGTGTTTATTTGAATGAATCCTTTTTTTACATGTTTGAATTATATTATATTGGTTATATGTATAATATACATATACATATATTTCGCTCCCTCCCTGCCGAATTAATTAATTAGAGTTGTGTAATTACTTAATATATAGGTGGCGCCACACTGTGACTCACGCAGTAAAATATAAAATGCAAAAATTAGTCACCAACACAAACCTTCCTTGTAGCTTAGTTGGAAGAGCATTCGACCGGTCATCGAGAGGTCGCGAGATCAAATCCCGCCTAGGCCGGGGAGGTGGATTTTTCCATTTAAAAAAATATTTATAGTGTTTAATGAAATCATCAATATATGAATAAAATATTTACTGAAGTCTATCTAAACAACTAATCTAGCATGCCTTGATCTTGATCATTCATACATTACTAATAAATCACTATACGTACGAAGAGAGTACACCTCCAGCTTCCAGTATAAGATTGTCCGGCGTAGCCACGCGGAGTACGTAGCATTCGTAGCACTACGCGGCAGTCTGTTCCTCGTAACGCGCGGTTTATCGTACGTAAGAATTCATAAGACAAATTGCTTTTATATAAAACAGCATAAAAAATAATTATATAAAAGCAGTTAAAACGTTAATGATTATTTTAGCATAGTTGTGAGAAGACTGAAAGTTAAGGAAGTTACGAGTAGCTAACGAGGCTCTGGCGTAATGAGAGGTGAAGAATGTCGAGACCGACTAGACAACTAGTGATGTATGTATTATGTGTGTGTGTGATGTTTTTTAAATTTTATTTTATTGATTAATGGCTGAATCTTTTGTAGAAAGGAGAAAACTATTTCGATGCTGTAAAATTACAATAAATAGAATAAATATAAACTAACCTCACCTACACGTGGTGCACCCTGTTGACCAGCGAAAGGGCACTGGCGAAAGAGAGGTAGGTACGGCGTAGTTATAAACTGCCCGACTAAGTAAATACCTCCACCTCACAGAATATCGCAGCCAAATAACAATTCCCTTGAGGATTATTGTGTTCCTGCGAGTGAGTGAGGTCACCAGAAACAAAGGAGTTGCTGCGTTGGCAGCGGCGGTGGCAACTCGCGAGCGATATTTCATGTCGTAATTTTAAAACAAGTGATGACTAAGGTAACCACTTCACATCAGCGGGCTGCCTGCTTGTCTGCCACCCGACGTAGTATAAAAAAGAAACCGATTCATTATTCGATCGCGTACAATACAGTTACGTGGCGGAATAAGCAAAGTTGAATTTGAATTGCCAAGTTAGGTCCATACATATTCAGTTAAAGAGACGCAGTGCGCAAAACTTTTGGCACTCTCGCTTGCTTGAAAAAAATGAAAGTGCAGTATGGCCTCGAGTCGTCACGGAATAGTGCACTACGGCTGATCTCCGGCGACCTACAAACCGCATTATGATTCATCCGCCCCAGATAGCAATCCAATTGTGTCGGTGAAAACAAGCAATTAGATCGGTTTTTTAAACAATCGACTTTTTATATTGAATGCTCTAAACAATTCGTTTCAAATGTTAGAACAGTTTTCCGGGTACCGTGTAATGTGTTGTGAATTTACGTTGTGTATACGTTATATTTTATGCATACTCGTTAGTATTTTTGCATTTTTCTTAAATAAAGGGAAGCAATTCAATATTTTTTATTTGCGGGTTCAATCCCCGCACAAGACAAATATTTGTGTGCATGAACTTGTCTGTTTGTCTTGGTCTGGCTGTTTTATATGTATTAAATGTAAGTATTTACAAAAAAAAAAGTATTTAAGTGTTATAATATCAATTCTCGTAATTAAAATATAGTCAAAATTCAGTTTCGATCCAGTCTCGATCTTACAAATGTCACATTTGGTTCATTTCGTAACACAATATGTAACTTCAAAATTAAATTTAAGCGGGATTATATCGAAATATGAGTGAAAATTAAACAAACTAAGAATGTTACTTTGCCAACAACAAGAATTGATAATAATTAATTAATGAAACCAAGTATATAATTTTAGTCAATTCACAATTCAATCTCGATTCGGTCAACTTTCAATCTGCGTTCGTAGAAAAATTACGAGAATTGGCCTTCAGTTATCTAGCCTACTACCACACCATAGTATAAGCTTTGCTTAGTTTGGGACTAGATGACCGTGTATAACTTGTACAGTAATAATAATAATATTACCTGTCGCACGTGATATGTTTGTCATGCTGTGTGTACTTCAATTTTGGTCTTAAAACTAGACCTTAGCTACTTAAATGAAAATTGTTATATTTGTTGTAAGACCGATTCCTATAAATAAATAAATATTGCATATAGTTTAGTTAAATTATCGTTATAAAGTGTCCGAAAATTACAATGCAGAAAATTTTAAATATTATAAACATTTTTACTGGTAATTGACAATATATACCTAGTGATAATTTGAAGCGAAGTTCATGAGAGGATTAGTTACATAATTAATAAATATTACATTGCGTCGTTTATTAATGAATGCCGCAGTGATAGTCAATATACTATATTGTCTATCACTGCGGCATATATATATTGCAGAAATTTGTTAACAATACTGGTTAAATGACATAAAACTAAGAAACAAATAAAAACCCTCATAAAAGAATACGACTAAAAGTTTCAGAAGTTCGACCAATATAAACCCCTGCAGCAAAACCATTGTTCAAATATTCATTACAATCAGTTCAACCATTCCAAAGATATACGAGACAACTCGAAACTTGCGGACTTCTTAAACGTATGTTCGTTTACTTTGCTCCGTCGTACCGACGAAGGAACTGGAATAGTTTGTTTCTTTTTTAAAAGAAAATTCTACCATTTCGTTGCTCTTCTATGAGTATTTGCTTCGATTCATCTCATTATACTTTATTATCTGCAAGAATGCTTGAGTATCTACTTAAGTGCTTGGCTTTTGTAACTTGAAAACAGACAAACATAAGTATCTTATGTTATTATTTAAATAGTTGTCTTGGCCAACTTGCCAGAATATTATAATATTTTTAAATTTCATCTGCAACAATGGACTGCTATGCCTTGTTTAGTAGAGTAATTAATTAATAGGTTGATGACGCCACACTGTGACTCACGCAGTAATAATATAAGATGCAAAAATCCGTCACCAACACAAACCTATCTGGTAGCTCAGTTGGAAGAGCACTCGACCGGTCATCGAGAGGTTTCAAATCACACCTAGGGGGGAGAGGTGAATTTTTCCATTTTTAAACATATTATAATATGTATCTTATGGTTTTATGTGTACATGATTCGCCATTTTTAATACTGCGCTGAGTGACAAATATTAAGAATATCGGCCTTATTTTTACTGTTGCGTTTAGGTGCTTACGTACGTAGTGATATTACTACTGTGGTACAACATAAAAAATTTTTCTTTCGTGTTGCACTTCACGCATCATCTTTTCATGAAGTTACTGGCATTGGTGGCCTTATATACTTGCACAATCAATAAAGATATGTACTCGTATCTCGATGTTGCCGTCTATAAGTTTTGTCAAATACTTACCATTATGCATACATGAGTATATCTCATCGAAGCTCAAATTTGATGGTCACACAGTTATATTTCCTAAACAGTATAAGTTCGAAACATTTTTTTGAGAATTAACGTATATATATTATATCTATTATGCTACAAAATAAATAAAGCTTGCCCTAGTAAAAGCAATTTATTTGAATTTGAAAAATAAAAAACAGTATCATCATGCTTTTTCTGATGAAATAATAGGTAGGTATGGTCATTATGGAACATTTCGTTCACCAATGCGTCACTTTAATATCCTTGTACATAATAATCTAAATACAAAAAAAAGAACTGCTAGTAAATTACCTATTAGGTAGCCTATTTACATTAGTTATGATGTAACAGAACCTACGTTAGATGACTAATGACTTCAGCGGCTCTAATATATGGCTCAAATCTAGGCATAATCAAGACCTTGGACATAATATTTACTTAATGGACTGCTGTATTATTTTCGTCCCACCTTTTGTTTGCAGGTGTGACGCACTTACATTTTCATAGGTGTGGCAGAAGCCGATCGAATTTTTGTTTCGTCATTTTGTTAGTCACAACTACTTACTTTAGTATATTTTTAGGGTTCCGGTTTTTGCATATAATGGCGGGTGGAGAAAGTGATTCTATCACTTTGTCCACCCGCCATTATATGCAAACCGCAAAAAAATACCGCCGCTCACTTTTTTTTTAAACTGGGGTAACACCTAAAAAGCAAACTTATCGATATTATATTAATAAGATTAGTACCAGCCCTGAAATGCCGGTATTCGACACGTGTCGGCCTAACTACTGTAGCCTAGTTTCAGGTCATTTCTTGGTTGGTTTTAGGGTCGAATAGCGCGAATTAAGCGATGATTATAGCATAATATCAGATTATTTCTTAATTGGTTTCGTAATAACACAAGTCAAGCAACGTCGACCCTAGTCTGATTTCAGACAGTTTCAACGTTGATTTCGGTTTTGTAATAACATAAGTCAAGCCACGTCGACCGTAGCTAAATTTCAGACTATCTCATGGTTGGTTTTGGTTTTGTAGTAACGCAGCTCAAATTGCAGTGACAGTGGTTGATAGTACCTAGTTGATATTGATTGGTAGTGGTTGATAGTCATTGATAGTAGTTGATAGTAGGTGATAGGGATTGATAGTGGTTAACAGTGATTGATTTTGGTTGATAGTGGATGAAAGTGGTTGATAGTGATTGATAGTGATTGATGATAGTGTTTGACAATGGTTGATATCAGTTGATAGTGGTTTGTTGGTTGGTGTGTTGGTATATTGGGTGTTGGGTTAGTGGAAATTAGTATTTTTTTTCTAAATACTATATTTTCAGGTTTTAATTTACTGTTCATTATTAGTTTTCAGAGTTAATACAAAACCGGAAGCCTCCATGTGTGAGTTCGACTCGCATTTGCCGCGTATTTATTTCATAATTAAGTCCAGTTTATTTGAAAGGGTAGAAGTAAGGTTTGGAATGACGACCACAGACCGGAACACGCACCGTAGGTCTTTACCAGATAGACCTCCATTATGGATGGAGGTCTATCTGGTAAAGATTGCAAAAGCCGATGGTTGCAAATGGCACAAAACTTATTATTGTGCGTAGTGGAAATCTAAGGGCGAGACCTATGTTCAGCAATGGATGTTCATTGTCTAAAATGATTATTTACTCTTGTAAAGTGTAAAGTCTTGTAAGAATATGTGAATGCCTCCACGTTGTTTTTAGTGGTAAAACCAATATCAGCTGTACATAGTGCACCTCGAGTTAAGAGTACCTGAGTAGCCTGCATGGAGGTGAAAGGGGAGTAAGACCTGCTAACGTTCCGCTTGCGTGCTCGGTTGGTTTACCGAGCGCAAGAGCGGAGCGGGTAAAGGTCCTCTCGTCTGGTTGGTTTACTGGACGAGAGACTCGCAATCCTCTGATATAACCGGAAGTTTGGCACACAGGGGCGCTCTAGCAGTTAGGTATAGGGTACGTGTACGTAGTGCACCATGCCAGTTGGCAAACGAGCCACTGGTGAAAATGAGGTAGGACATATCGAGTACATCCTTTTGTGCAACATCGCAGCTAAATAATGGTGCTCTAGAAGAATGAGACTACAATACATGAGAAAATTATGCGTTAGCAACGGGTGAGTCAGCGCAACAATAGGTCTACTCCGTGTATTGCAAGTAACGACAAGTTGATTTCAATAGTTATCGTTTCCATGTTAAGTGGAACTAGTGGTCGCCAAGTGGTCGAAATTTGACCATAATGACTTTAACAATAAACAAAAGAGTATATACGTGTGTGTCAAAAATATGGTAGTGTGTGTAATGTTTTTTTTATTGATTTAATGTATTTTAATGCGTAATTTTAAACAAATATTAGCATTCTGCACTTTTTCTCTACTTATATAAACTATAAGAGTGGGAAATTTCATACTCCTCCGTCCGTGCAATTTTTGTAAAAAGAGGTACAAAGTTTTTGCTTCTCGTATTGATATATGATATATTATTGGTAATAAGAATTTCTTTAACTAATTACCAGTTACCATATTACATCTATATTGAAATGACTTGGTAATAGGTTTGGTATAAAATCAATATTTTATGTAACTTTCTCACCAATTGGACTGCAACAATCGACTCATATCCACACTGAATGGAAGTCTGTTCCTGTGGGATGCAAGAATATTCAATCATACAAAATATCATTTACTGGAGTGGTGCTACCCGTAGGGAGTATATGAATAAGCTATAATATTTGTTAAGAGCTAAAGTGTCCAACAGCCAGCCGGAAGCGCCGGGCATGGCTATCTGTCCAGTACCTACGCTAGACGGAAAGCACCTATTAGTGTGATATAGTATCTAGACCTTTCATGTTTCGTTTAGTCGTCGGTTAGTTTCCGACTTAGCTACCTTCTGTACGCTTTCGAGTTCATTGTCGAGTATTCTTATACTGTTTGGGATTTAATTTACCTATTTAGTGGATTTATGTTGGCATATACTCCCCTTCGTTTATTACTTTCATGTTGTGGACTAGATCAATAACCACCTGTGACCAAAGCTAATTATAAGATAGAAGGGGGAAGTTAATGTTTTACGCTTACTTTTTGCGTTGGCTCGACCCAAAATGTATCTTAGCGTCCGACATTAGGAAACCCGAGACAGGTCTGGATTGTGCTACCTTCTTCCAATCTAGCATTTGCAGTTGTATTTCATTTAGTCTAGACTTGGTCATCTGTAGTAGCTACCGGTCGTTGTTCGATTTCCTCATATTCCTCCGCTCTTTTTATTTTTGACCATGGTACCTACCTACTGCCTAAGCTGAGGCCGATTCAGATCGAATATTTTATTCCCAAACATAGCCCTTTAGTTTAAGTTAATGACAAACGTACTCAGGTTAGACAGTAGAGCTCCAGGCGTAATCCTGGGGTAACTCTGTCTCTACCAGCTAAGGTAAACGAAATTACAAATTTTAGCTGAAGGTTAATTTTCACAATAAAAATATCTGATGAAAATCGGCTTCAGCTCTGGCAATAGAGCCCCAGATCCTCTCCCATGCTCTTAATATACCTAACACTTTCATCTCGCCAAAGTAAGATTTTTTTTTTTTCAATAGCATAATGCTACTTATCCGTAGAATAGAGTCCGATATTTATTTGTGATAATTCGTCAATAGTTTTATGGGGAGCTAATTTCAGATTGAACATTATCCGATTCTAAATTTGGAAGATAAATGGGATAAGAAAATTCAAAAAAACGTACGGCTGCAATCCTTTATTCACTTTCCTTATCTAGTCGATATTTAATTCGTTTTTACTCCATGGCCACATCGGACTGTTCTACTGATACGTCAAATGGCTTATATATATGAAAATATAAGTGATAGCCAGTTTTTGTATTTTCTCATAAATGTGAAACGATGCGAATAACAACATTTCCATGTGATAAATAACAATAATTTCATGCTCCGAGATTTGTAATGGCCCCGGTGAGTATTTCGCAGGCAGCTTTTACCTGATGTACATAATCAACTCTTGTGTTTCTAAGTTTATTTATTTCAGGGTGGATTAAATACATTGTCTGTTTTTTCTGTTTGAGTAAATGAAAAACGTAATTCAAATGTTATATAAACAACACAGGGACGAACGAAGAATAATTAAAGTTTGGACAGGATCGAAATTAAAAAAAAATAGGACAGCTAAATGCTATATTATTTTCGAGTGCGATTTAAAAAAAACCGGCTAAGTGCGAGTCGAACTCGCGCACGAAGGGTACCGTACCATTATCACGCAAAAAACGGCAAAAAATAACGTTTGTTGTATGGGAGCCCCCCTTAAATATTTGTTTTATTTTTATTTAATTATTTATTTTTAAAGTGAATATATAACTAAATGTTATTTGAGTATATCAAGCGCTATTACCGTTATCAATTGCGAGCAAAAACGACCAAAAAATTACGTTTGTTGTATGGGAGCCCCCTTAAATATTCATTTTATTCTATTTTTTAGTATTCAATGTTATAGCGGCAACAGAAATACATCATCTGTGAAAATTTCAACTGTCTAACTATCACGGTTCATGAGATACAGCTTGGTGACAGACGGGCGGGCGGACGGACGGACGGACGGACGGAGGGACAGCGGAACCTTAGTAATAGGGTACCTTTTTACCCTTTGGGTACGGAACCCTAAAAATGGGGTGTAGCTGTGTCATGGACACGGTCGTGTGTTGTACATGAATACATTAGATGCACTAAAATTATCTCAAAATGGCAGCGCTAGATATGTTAATCCCCCGATTTTGTTATCATTCGTTTTTTTGAATTTCCATCCATTCCATAGGGAGGAAGCAGTTTTAGAGACGTATTCCCGTTAAAATTCATCTTAGGATTTGATGGATGGCAATTATGAAGATCAGCCCCCTTACCACCATCTCTTATTGCGATTCAATAACTGAATAGAATGCTTATTCATACCAATGAATAAGCGACTCTATTCCATTTCAAATAGAGTCGCTTATTCATTGTTATGAATAAGCATTCTATCCAGTTATTGAATCGCAGTAAGAGATGGTGGTAAGGGGGCTGGTTGTCATTACTTTGTTGTGAACCAATTCTCATTCCTAATATAAATGCGAAAATTTGACTGGATGGGTGTATGTCAATCACGCTAGAACGGCTTTACGGATCTGGATTACCATGGGGCACAGATATGTTTTTTACATGACTAGGGTGACAAACAAGCGTATGACCTGCCTGATGGTAAACAAACAGCCAACGCTGCCTAAGAACGCTTGTGACACCATGGATATCATTTTTTACCTCCCTTCCCTCTTGGTGAAAACCTGTAGTATATGCCCCCCCTCCTCCTCCCCTACTGGATTGCACGTAGTAGTGAATGTGCGTGCAAAGAGAAAAAAAAATGGTATTTACTTATACTTACCTACTAGCCGACTAGTGAAAAAAAAATTATTAAGAAGAAAATCTTATGTACAAAGATATTGTAACTCAATCATCTTCAACGAATACATTCCATTTGCTAATGTAATATGGATACGTGATAAAAACCTAACCCCCCCGTGACCAAGAGTGTTATTTTTGGAGACGAGGACTAGCTTGTGGGTTTGATCCCCGCTCAAGACAAACATTTGTGTGCATGGTCTGTTTGACGGGTGTTTTCATAGAAAACATCCAGTCTAAGACTAACTATTATAAATATGTATACAAAAAAATATTTTTCCCTTTGTCTAGTACCCATAGTACAAGCTTTGCGCTTAATTTGGGACTAGATGGAGCTGTGTAAATTGTCCAGAAATATTTATTTAATAATTTAATTTATTAATTTAATATGTTTTTAGTGTGCCTATTGAACTTGCTTCTAAAGTACGCCGGGTGAATAGTATTTATAGGATTCTAGTTATAACCACTTCTATATATATTGTTGGTGCAAACCGTCTACATTCCGAGCAGTCAGTACAAAAGGTTGGGGTGACGTTACAAACTGCTCGTCGTTCCTAGCGACCTCCATTTAATATTTCAAAGTATTTAGTCACTACGAGAGCTACGACGCAGTTTCAGAACAAAACCAAGTCCACGTTTAAATGAATGACTTCACAATATACTCGTATGTATAAACGATGTTCATTTAACGTTTAGAAACAAAGCTTTTTATTATTATAAAATGTTGTTTTTAGAATTTCTACTGATGGTAAATGATCTACCGAATTCTTTTATATATATATTAGCTCAGCATATTGTCTTCTCTTCGCCTGATGGTAATCGAAAAGAGGAGCCACAATCGCATCGGCAACGCAAATTCAAATTCAAATTATTTATTTTGTGAATCACAGGTTACAAGCTGTTAAATATAATATAAAGTGCGCTGTGTTCTGCCTGCAGGCGTACAAATATGTATTCACTTATTACTAATATATTATTATTAAGGACTTATTATTAGTACATATATATAATTATCAGAATTTAAATTAATCATTCAATAAACAATTCAACAATAAAAATATACATTATTAACAAAATGGAATAAAATTAAATTTACATTTTATTACATATTTCGTATGAAATTGTTTTGTCGTTAAGAAAATCCTTAACGCTGTAGTACACTTTGTCAATCAGAACAACACAAGAGACCTTGCTGTCTTATCAGTTAACGCTGCAAAGCTGGCCTACAAGATGCTCCTTCACGCTTCGCTGAAGGATCCCATATTGTATGAATGAGGAGGATGATGAGGTTAAATGTTTGTGGTTGCTAACTACTTTATATTTATATATATGAGAGGGGCAAACGAGCATGTGGGTGGAGATGGCAAAGCAATCACCACCGCCCATGAAGAGCAGCAACACCAAGGGGATGCCGGTCCGTTGCCAGCCTATACTCCTTCCTTTCTTTCTACTGACCTCACTCATTCGCAGAAACACAACTCTAAAGGGAATTGTTTTTGGCTGCGGTATTCTGTGAGGTGGAGGAACTTCTCCAGTCGGGCAGCTTAAAAAATATGCTATGGCCTATATCTCTTTTCGCCATAGCCTCGTTTGTCAGTCAGCAGGGTGCATACGTGTAGGTGACGTTTGCTTTGATTCAAAGATGCTGATGTACCAGCCCAAACTTAAAGTTACTATATACAATAGACTAAAAATTGTACCTGCCTATAAACGACGGCGAAGACTGTGCAAGACTACAGTGGGATATAAACCGAGTGGTGTGTTGGAGCGAAAAAACCATTTGCAGTTTAACACTTCCAAATGTTTGACAATTACATTTATTCGTGCACACACCCCCTTACACCACAGTTACAAAGTTGGCGAAGTAGTAATATCCAGAGTAACCAATATCAAGGATCTAAGGGTCTGTTTTAACGCCGAACTTACTTTTTGTGATCACATTACTAATATATGTCAAAAAGCGCATCGGAATATAGGATTCGTTCTCCGCAGTATTCAAAAATTCACAGATAGCATTGCCATTATAACACTGTTTAATGCGTTGGTAAGAAGTCACTAGCAATGCAGCTCGGTCATATGATCACCGAATGAAAAAAAAAATGTGTCTCATGTTGAAGCGGGTATAAAAAAAAATTGTAAGATATCTTTACTCGACTTGAAATTGTGCAATGTGTATCCGTACTATCTGCTAATATTTCCTACTTTGTTTATGCTTGGTATGGTGGGATACAGTGAACTTAAGGGAGCTCCGACTTGTTACTTACGTAATCAAGGTGCTCCAAGGGAAAGAATACAACGCTTTTAGAGCGAATAGGCATATTTTTACCTGACAAATACGTGTGGCGGCGACGTCAGCGGCAGTTGCTGGCTGTGCCGCGCGCTTGTACCATGCTACTGAGTGAAGCGCCACTGACGCGGGCATTTTGAATTATAAATGTCATGTCTAATGATTTGGACCTATTCAGTTGTGCTTTTTTTTTTTTATACTACAGCTGTGGGTGAACTCACAAGAATATTACTTTTTATTCTATATTATCAAATGTAAATTGCTTATTTTCATTGTATTACATTGTTACAATAGCTATAAGTTTGGCTTAATAAATAAATAATAAGATATAATAAAAATAATAATATTTCTTTATAGATCTTTGCAAAATAATCAAGGTACGCAATCATAATCCAGACTGACAGTTCATCAGTTGGGTTCAGACAGTTCAGTATGGCAGTAAAACACTAGATACGTTCTTCCCGTGACAGACATATAAATAATAATATGTATAAATAATCGGATCGTATCGGTATATTAATAATAATAGTAATAATCGGACCGCGTTTAATAATGCGAGTTAAGAGAAATATAATAATAACTATGTTACACTGGGATCGATCTATTATCAGTTATCACTGACAGGACTTTATTATTGTAGCCAATAAAACTGACATTGTGCTCTCGATCAACGCGCCGAGCAGTCATTGTTGATATCGCTGTCCTGCATGACGTTAATCTTATGAAAGCTGAAAAAGAAAATCTAATTAAGTATCTTGATTTGGCTCATTTATTACCGACATGTGGGACATCGATTCGTCAATGATAGTCCCGATAATTGTGACGGTCAATGGTTTAATCGCCAAGAGCTTCGATGACCATCTAAAGAAGCTCGCTGGGAAGGTGGATCAAGAGTCAGTTGCAGAAAGCTGTCGTCCTGAGCACAGCACGTATTGTGAAGTTTCTGTATCCGTCTTCTTGACCACCTATAGAAGACCTTGTTCCCGCTATCGGAGATGCTGATTTTTTAATGTATTTTTATGTGTGATATAAAATAACCACATTTACATATTTTGTTAACACGATGTTCATACCATTTTTAGCCATAATCATCGTTTCTTATAAATGTTTATATTTTGAATCTCAAATTTCCTCACTTTCAAACAAGCTGAAGTGTTTAAGCAGCGGCCGTTAAAGTTATAAAGTAGATACCAAACTTCCTAACTTTACTTGGGTCATTTTATTGCCAGGTGTGGTGTCTCCTTCTTGAGTTTGGGGTTGTATAAGGTCTAGTTTGAACTACAAAGGTATAGGAATATTAAGTCCTAGTTGTCACGGGAGAACTAAGGACCCTTAAGTTTCAGGGCAGTCTCTGTTATAAAACTAGAGACTGAAACGAAAAAAAAATAGTTCGCTAATTCCACAGCGAGATATAAACAATATTATAAATGTGAAAATGTGTTCGTTAGTCTTTCTTTTACATCTAAAGAAACCAATGGCAATCGACATGTTTTTATTTTACGGGGATAGTTTGTGTGTAATGTCTTGAGAGTGACATAAGCCTTTTTTTCTGAAAAAATCATATTGTAAATAATTACCACGCTGGCGAATTCAAGGGTAACAGCCAGTTGTATGAAGTCCCATAGTTTTCTTATAACTCGTAAAATTAATAAAAAAAATATATTTATTTTCCGCAAATACTTCAACTCTCATCAATTTTCTAAGTTATAAAATTGTTTTCATACCGTTTTCCTCATCCAACCGCTACCACCCACTTTTTTGATGTCGTCGGTCCATCTAGAGTCTTTCGCTTCATTGCCTCTACTCTAAGGCTTTCTTTCTCCCATCTGCCAATGCTGACTTGGCAGATGAGGCCAGCCCACTGCCACTTCAGCTGACTGATCGTGAGAGCTGTGTCGACCTTGGTTCTCCGTCGAATTTATTCGTTCCGAATTCGATTAGTTAGAGAAACCCCAATCCAATCCATTGCTCTTTTCATCGCTGTCTGTGCGACTTTTAGTTTTATACCATGCTGAAAGCTAAATAAGTATACTGCCCGCAAGTTGTAAAGCTGTCATCGATATCGTTTAGATGCTTGCAATGCAAAGGAATATTGCTCGCGAACCGGCATTCGATACCACTTTCCCAGTCGGGCTTGATATGCTCTACCTTTATAAGGCTCTTTCACCAAAGCCTCGCTTGCTAGAAGGCAGGCTGCGCCGGGTGCGAGTGAGCTTGACTTTGACTAGATGGTGGTGAATCATTTACACCACAAAACTATTATGTTTGTGACTTATTTTTGTATATTCATTTGATCCGTATGTTTATACAATCACGGTAAAACGATTGAATCAATTTGTGTGAAATTTAACATACGTTTAGATAATATACGGAGTAAACAAAGTAGGCCACTTTTTATCGCGGTAAAAATTCCCATGGGAAAGAAGTGCGTGCATGTGTCCATGCGGACACGGGCGCTCGCTGGTATAAGAACAGAGAAAAATTATTTGATTGATGATTTTATTTTTCTTCCTCCGTATTTTTCATATAGTCTTCAGGCTATCGATGAATCTTATGACATGACATTATCTGTGGAATATCTCAAAATTATTTATATATAAATTAGCTTCCACCCGCGGCTTCGCCCGCGTGCAAGTGAACGCGGGCGAAGCCGCGGGTGGAAGCTAATTTTTTAATGAACATAGGATACTTTTTTAAATAAAAAGTATCCTATGTTCTTCCTAATACTTCATTGTGGTCTATTATTTATCTCAAGCTTCCCAGTGTAACAACTATACATTTTCATCCTCATAAAATTGTAACTTTTAATTATATACGGGCATTAAAGTTTTACCGTAAAAGTTTCAAATTCATTCACCTTTTTGTACATAAATAAATATGAATTATTAACGGTGCAGCATGAACTTATGATATTTGCACTAAAATGGTATAACTTTCCCGATTTAATTGTTAACATAATTAACTCTTATTACTCGCATTTAAAATTTGTCATAGCAGTAAACAAGGAATACACAAAGCCAATACAATACAGTGTGGGACTATTCCAAGGGTGCTGCTTATCACCGATAGTATTTAACATAGTTATTAATATTTTAATAGACAAATTGACATCATATGAAAGGAAATGGGGCTACCGTTTTAAAATCAACAACAAGTACACTGAGTCAATCTTAGCCTTTGCTGACGACCTTGCAATACTTACACGTAATCCCAAACAGTGTCAGGAGTTGTTAAATGAAGTCGATGAGTTCTGTACATGGACGGAGGGATTGAGGGCGAAACCAAGTAAATGTTATTGTTTATGTCTGGGTAGACGAAATACCAAATACACTTCTTACGACCCGGAACTCTCCATAAGCGGCCAAAAAGTTGCTACGATTGCAGAAACAGTGCCTTTCAAATTTCTTGGTAGAAAGATAGATTACAAAGGACGCACACCATCATTGGGGGAAGTTGTCGAAAATTTCATTAACGACCTCAATAAGGTAGACCAACAGCCTATCAGTAATATTAAAAAAGCATGGATATACGACAACTATCTCACATCACGTCTCACTTGGCCTTTCCTAGTATATGACTTCGGTAAAACCCTCTTGGCAAAGTTAGATGCTAATGTCATAAAGATATTGAAGTCATGGTTCGGACTGGCACATCCGGCTGATCCCTCGACTCTATTTAGGGATCACAATAGTTTTGGGCTGAAATTAAAGAAACCTTCTGAACTCTATAAACACCTGAGAGTTACAAAAACGCATGTTTTGCAAAAGTCGCAAGACGAATTAGTTAAATCTCTCCCAAAAGACAAAAATGCCACAGACCTAGAATCTAGACTTCAATTCCACAAACAATTTATGGTAGGTGCACAGGCAAATAGAGCTGGGTTGGGCGCGAGAAAGAAAAGGGAAGACCGAGACATAGTAAAAACCTTTCTACAACAAGACGAAAATGACAGTTACAAAGTGCACGCTATGAATTTAGAAATGCAAAGTGAGTGGTTAACCATAGGCGAGTTTTGCATCCCGTTAGCTCTGAAGTGGCGCACCTTGCTGTATGACTGGTCTCCTGCCTTATTAAAATTCTATCTTAATGCCTTTCAAATGACCCTCCCTGACCAGAGTAACTTAGTTAGGTGGGGAAAAGCCTCTGAAAAATGTTGCTATACCTGTGGAGAGGCGATATGTACAGCAAGGCACCTATTGGTGGGATGCAAGGTGCTCCTTGATAGGGGTCATTACTCACATCGCCATGACAGAGTACTTCAAATCATACGTGAAGCCATAAGCCTTTCAATAGCTAGAGCCCAAAAAGGATTAACGACAAACAAAAGACAAATTAACTTTATAAAAGGAGGCTCAACTTCAAACTCCAAGAACAAGCCTTACTCAATCCTCAGTGCAGCACCTGACTGGACTATTTTAATGGACACGTATGAAAAGCACTATAAAATCCCAGAAGATGTGGTTGTTTCGACATCCAGACCGGACATTTTCCTTTTCTCCAGAGCTACAAAACGTATAGTACTTGTAGAGCTTACCGTACCGTGGGAAACTAACATACCCAAAGACCACGCGATAAAACAAAACAAATATTATGACCTCCTAAACGAATTAACAAAAAGCGGCTATGTAGTTAATCTATACGCTGTAGAAGTAGGAGCGAGAGGTATACCAGCAAAATCTCTCTATAACCTGCTGAAAGACCTTGGCTTGTCCAGAAGTGCAGTAAGTTCTATACTAGAACGAGTATCTAAAGCTGCATTAGCAGGTTCATACCAGATTTGGCAGGGCAGGGAGAGAAACACAAGTAGTGAAGGTGAGTGTTGATGTACTTCGGAAAGGGGCCCCTTAAACCTACACCCGTGTCACAAGTCTCGGGATCTGCTTGGGTTTCTCTCTCTGCCACACGATGGACCCGGCACCCGCACGGTGAATCCATGGAAGCTAAGAAGTTCGTCTCAGTATAATAATATAGGTACTGATAAATAATTCATATTTCTTTATGTTCTTTCTTACACACTCAAACAAAAGAAACTTTTAATTAACAGCAAACAACAAGAGAGAAAAACATTTGACATATAACAAGAAACCCTTTTTTCTGTTGAAGGCATAAATCTTACAGGTTTGAACTCTTTTTTCCACATTAGAGGGTCAGCGAAAACATAAAAACAAATTGTGTTTCTTCTGTTGTTTTGTGTTTAGCTTAGCTTTCAGTTACCTGTTTTGCGTTTTGCACCTCTCTCTGGTGAAACGTTTTGTCTGTTCTCTGCGTTGACACTTCGTCATATTTTACACTGGCAATCAGAATTACTCAGGCGCCGTCGAAATATTACATGCAATTTGGGAGGTATATGTCTGTACGGAGAACAAATGTTGGGTTTTGTGCGGTACGAGTTCAACGTGCGTTTTGAGTGCCATTATGGGTAAATAGTCTTTATGCTGTTAAGCGCTCACTTATTTAGTAGCTAAATGCATGCCGTTTATAAATTTGATCTCTTACATAATTACTTGCTACTCTATTTCGCTGCAGATTCGGTTTAGCGTCGGCAGATCTTAATCGCATTTAAATGAATAATCCAACGTCTTTTTAGTAAATTCAAAGGGTTTTAAATGGATTTTCCAGTTCCTTGCCTTTTTTTAACCTACCATATTTCTTCTAATTTGCTACTAATCTAAACATTTTAGATTCCTTTAGTAGGAACCTTTAGTTCTCCAGTCGAGTAGAAAGTCTAAATATTTTTTCTTTCATCCCTCCCACATCCTTCACGACCTATTTATCAAGTTCTCTCAGTTAAACTCATGCTATTGTTAAATCTGTATGCTGATGAAAAATGAATCTAGCTAAGTTTCTATTCTAGAAAAATTTACTTTCTCTTAAAAACGCCGTGTAAAGTTTGGTCGATTTTCATTATAATTATAGCAAATAATAATATATCCATCAGCTGATGGACAATGAGATTGTAACTTTACTTACATGATTATGACAAAATCCATGGTTTCTAAAAAAAAAAGCTGAGAGCAGCTCAGTCATCCGAAAAAACTAAAATAAAATACACATTCACCTGTATACCCGGTACGCACGTACGGAAGTGCATTAGTATAGAACACTCCGACCCGACTCCGTCCGACTGCTATTGTATTATTTATTTAACACATTCCGTCCGTTGTCTTTTGTGTGGAATTGCCATTTAAGTTGGAAAATAGTTATTTGCAAAAGAAGCGAACATTTGAGAAATAAAATTAATCTCAGCTTTAAAAATTTCACCACGATGTCCTACGTCAGGCGTGGGGCATGTGCCGCTGAGCTTGATGGCATCGTTGTGCGTGTCAGTTGAATTGAACACACGAGTTAAGCAACGTCCGCCATAGCCTATCCATGGACATGGATCAGTTAAGTTATCACGAGCTCCTCCGTGCTTCGGAAGACACGTTAAGACGTTGGTCCTGGCTGTTGTCTTTAGTAGACAGTCGTTAAGTAAGGTCAGTGGCCTTTAGGCGGTTTGAAAACACTGGCCTCCGCTAATCTGCAGTAACTAATATCTCTACTTGCTTTCGCTGGCGATTTATTACTCGCGTGCGAAATCGGCGAAATTGCGATCTCGGACCGAACAGGAATTTCAGCCATATTGATATGAGGCATATATTAGGTCACCAGAAAAGAAGGAATTACTACGTTAGCCGAAGCGAGCGTTAATATGGTAACGGTAATCGCTTCACATCAGGCGGGCTGTATACTTGTCTGACACCCAACTTAGTATAAGAAATACTAAAAAAAATGTTGGGTGGCATACAAGGTCGCCAGATGCGAATAGTTACCGCAACTTATAGACGCTGGTAATATAAAGAATCGCTCGCCTGCCACCATCCTCATTATCATGCTTATATCCTACTCACACGCAAGAATATACAATCCTCTAGGTCCTTAGAAAACTGTGAGGTGGACGTGCTTCCCCAACCAGGCTGTTTACAAATATGCTGTTCCCTACCTCTCTTCTGCTAGAACCTCGTTAGTTAATCATTAGAGTGCAACAGGTAGATGAGGTTGGCTCAAAGGGTTGACTTTGGATCAAAGATATTGATGAAACATTTACACCCCTAAAACGACAATTTCCAAAAACATTTTATTGTGGATGCCTTTACATGTGGATACTTTACTGTATACTAAACAAAGTCTTCAACTAGTGCGTCCTGCCTGCAATGACTTGCGGTTCAGGGATTTGGAAACTGACCTTCGGGCTGGTCCACAGACTAAAGGTCGTTCAGTGAGCGATGGAAAGGATATACCTACTAGGGATTTCTCTAAGGGATTGAATTGGAACGTAGAAATTCTTTGGCGAACAAAAGTTGTCGACAAAGCCTTCAACGTCAGCAAGCAAATAGGAGAGGTGTAGAGTATGTACAGTGAAGGCTGCCTGTTGGATGCCTCTAGATGGTCCAATGACCTCAAGAAAGCGGCTGGATGCAGAAGGCAGAGGATTGCATTTCGTGGAAAGTATCGGGAAGGCCTATCCGGCAGTGAGGAGATACATGTTGATAATGATGCCACATAGCAGCTAGTAAGTCTGAGCAGTGAGCTAATGAAACAGAAAAATAGTCAGTCATTTTCTCTGTTTATTGTTTAGTATTTATTCAAATACCAACAAGAAATAATAACTTCTGAAAAACTTGATGTATTACGTGTAGGTGTTTGTTTCTGTATCACAATAAATTGAAATTTAACTTTGAATATCTCTGGAAAGTTCTCTTCTGGCAAGAAACAGAACAAGTAGCAAAATTTTAAATTGTAATTAGTTGAAAGTTCTATTTTTAGTACGGTTAGTTGTAAGTTTAGTTTTTAGTTGTAATTAGTTGAAATTAATACGGGGTATAATATTTACTGCTTTTACGATTATCTTTAGGCCTTCTGTACACGGCACGTCGGGTGACCGTAGCGTACGCATTTTGTTTGCTACAATGTTTGCCGAGCCGCTTTATCGCCGCGGCATGACGGGCTGTGTGCAGAGTTTGACAGTGGTATGTATCGGCTAGCTCTCGTTTTGCATGCAGCAAACAAAAGGCTTATGCTATAATTACGCGACAAGCCGCGTGCTGAAGGTCTTAGCTTATGTTGACTACCATATGATAATGAAGTGAACGTACTATGGCACGCACAGTGATGTACGATGTGCATTTGCATTGAGTGTTCTTTTTTTAGAATATATATATTAAAAAAAAATCATAGCCTCGATCTATAAATTTCTCACTCATCGTATCTTTCTCGACGTCTTTTGTTCTAGCAGTATTTTTACGAATTTAATAGATACGTTTGCCCTTACGGGTGTCTTTTAAGCATTTTTTATTTTTCTACAATTTTGTGTTGGTTTCACCGAATGTGCAATACGCGGATCATTAAAATCCTTTGCAAGACAAGAAACAAATCGACGGACAGATATTTAACTTACATTTATAAAGTTGATACTGTTGATTGTTGGCACTTGGTGGAACATTATTATCATAATGCTCTGACTTATTCTAACACTTGTCATAACTATTAATATTGGACATATTATTAATTTCTTTATCTGACATTAACAAAATAATTTATTAAAATATCAACTGACATTTGTCGTAATTTATCTTAACATATTTGTAATTTTAATATACTGAATCAATAATTTTATTATAACGCAGCTGGGTTACATTATCTAATTATACACGTATAACATAACAGACTAAAATTTACCCCGATTTAGTGGTATTTCTTCATAAAGTGACAACACAGGTGGGTAAATTATTTCGGAATACCCTTTTAATATTTTTATTTTTAATATTTTTTGTCGTTGATTGCACGGTATAAAAATGTTTTGTAGAAACACAAACACCATCTGTTTACCTTGATAATGCCTTAGCGGCGAAACCGGTTGGTAATATTAAATATAATAACGTGGAACAGTACAAGTGCTTTATTATAACATTATGATTACATTTATAACTATTCCGTTTTCCCAGTTTTTGTTAGGAAAATTAATGTATGTCCTTAATCGACAGTGAGTGAGTGAGTAAGGATGGTGCCGGAGCTGTGCTGGCAGCGGTGGTGCTAACGCACGAGCGATATTTCATGTTACGAGCGTTGATATATCTACGGTAACCGCTTCATATCAAGCGGGCTACATATGCTTGTTTGCCACCCTACTTTTTTATACCACTAAAGTGACAAACAAGCATACGGCCCGCCTGAGTAGTTACTGTAGCCTATGTGCACTTGTAATACCAGAGGCTTGCGCGTTACCGACTATGTAGTATAAAAAAAAGCTTAAAAGTTTTTCTTGAGTTTTTAAACATAGCTTTTGATTTATGATTATGAATCCCTTGTCCTTAACTTGCTAACGCAATAAAATTCTACAGAGGGCTTAATTGCAGTAATTTCTGTACCTACTTAAAATATTTTTGATGTTCTTTATGTCTTTGTTACTTGTATAACTTGCTATTAATGTTGAAATTAATTTTGTTGAGTAATAGCCAGCGCTATTCTGAAATTATAACAATTACTTACTACAAATTACACATTAATTTGTACAGGACAACAAGAATATAAACAAATTGACATAATATTTGTATGATAACAAAATGGACTGAAACAATGAAATGTCATTTAAATTAATAAAAATGTAATTAAGAGTGAGAGAGGGTAAAACAGGCACTCGATTAAATGTCGTAAAACAATGGAAAAAGGTTCATAATGGATCCGTGGGTACTCTCACTGGCAGTCCCTTTTTATTGATGCACAGATAGGTCCGCCTATCAAAATTTAAATGTGGTCCATTTTGTTGTATTTGGACTGCGGGTTTTGTAATGAAAATATCCTTTATTTTCTTCTATATTGGGTTTTTATACGATTCAACCTCCCGATTATTAAACCAGTGTGATTATTTGGAGATTGTGATCACTGTCGTATTCATCGAAGTGTATCTTTTGTTAGCCACTTTCATTACTTTTTCCTCGTAAAAATACAACAAAAATTGCAGTCTTCGTAGCCCGACAGCCCGGAAATATGGCGCTTTCATAAAATCTGAGGTGTCATTTCCTTTTGAATAGTTCGTTATATCTGTGGTGTGAACAGACTCGTGTATAGAGGTCTCCAGTTATTACGACTGAGATCCTCCGTCGTTTCGGGCTGCGAGTGTTATAAGGTGGCCACTAAATCTCACCCTTATTGACAAATGACGGAGCTCGTTACAATACGGTATCGTTTTCCATGCCTCTCACATTTTATATTTCCTTCCACTTATTTGATGTAGTATCATAAACTTGTACTCCTTCCTTCTCGCAGAGCGCAAGGATTGAATAACGCTTTTGTGTGTAGGCTGTATTATTATTTATTGTGGGGTGTAGGTACATGTTTGTACGATAAATAACATTACAATGGCATTCGTTTACTAGTGTTCTTTTTATTACAATGTTTTCAAAGCAAACAAATTGTTCCATTTACATATCGAAAATGTGAATTTATTTGATTTATTGCTCTTGTGTTAGTTATGAAAAGCTTTTAATGAAATTTTCTTCAAAGTATAACAACCTTTTAAATTTAAATCCACATCGCAGCTTAATCTGAAAATAATAATTAAGTAGATTAAATTCTTAGAGCAAGTTAAGCGTAAAAAATTAACAACTAACTCAGATATACTGAAATCATTTATTGTACATTTTTTGCGTCCTTCCAACTCTTATTTCGCCTAAAAAGTTTGTTCTTACTTACACAAATAAAATAGTCGGCATTATCGAATTCTGCTACACATAATTCATCCGACGCTCGTCGACTATGTATTATGTAAACACAAATCTTCGTATTCAATACTCTTATATCCCATACAAGAGGAAGAATTTATCACGTCCCGATAAATAGGCATGTATGAACCCTCTTTGTGGAATGCTTCATAAATCACACGAATGAACCCGGACCTCTTTGACAAAAGTACCATCATAAATAAATAAATACATTCTTATATAAGTGTATCTCTACGTTTGTATACGAAACTTTTTTTATTTTAGCTGCTGTACTTATAGAAATTGAATTGCCGTAGAGTAATTTGTTTTCTAGCTATCGTAATGTTAACTTTATGTTTCTTATAGCTGGCAATTTATACCTGACACTCCGCAATAAGGCAGCGTGGAGTACACCCCGTTGATTAAGGGGAGACCCATTTCCCAGAAGAGGAATATAGATTGATGCAGATGCAGCAGATATTTGCATTATTATATTATTGCTAACTTTAGTACCTACGCAGTTTTACCCGCGAGAACACATTGTCAGAATAAATCAGTGTTAATCCTGGTTAATCGATACCTATTCGATCGTTTTTGAGCAATTGAGTGACAAACATACAAACTTTCACATTTATAATATCAGTAGGATACTAGATATTACCCGCGACTTCATCCGCGTCATTTAATGAACTTCTAACTTTTTGATCTGAAGTTTTTGAATTATGTAGAAACTTTAAATGTACCCGGAATCAAAAGTATCATATGTGTACCCTTAATAAATCATTTGTCTTTCACTACACATATATCTCTATGGACAGTTTACTTCCTCATGCTCTATTATTACTTTCATAGATTTTACTCAATAATTCTTCAAGAAGATTCTGGGTTTTTACGTACAGATAACAGCTGTGTAGCCCATAATACTTCCATTATAAAATGGTCCAGCATAGCAAAGGAAAGCATTCGTAGCACTACGCGGAAACTTATAAAGAAAACGTGCAGTGACGTAGCTACCGCTGTATCAAAGACACGTGGCCCCCAGATGACAAGGTTCCGCTTAATTCAGTTCAAGTAAACTGATGGTCCCCGACCCTGATGTGTTAGGTACAAGGCGCCCATTAAATTTTGATACATGTCTGATCTAGCGTAGGCTACGCTACTGATGGATATCATATCAAACAACTCCTTTGGTCACAACTCAATGAACCGTCGGTAAAACGCTCAGAGAGAGGTAAAGATTCTCTCCTTAAAGGCGCAATATCATCCTTAAACTTATAATCGTCAGCAATCCTAACAGCTACGCTCTGAATCAAGTCACAAGCCACCCAAAGATCACAACAGAAACTCCATGAAATTAATTATTAACGCAATCAAAGACATCAATTAGTTATTGCAAATTAGTTATGTCAAAGGAGACATAGTGGTATCCCGTTAATTAATAAAAAAATATTTGTAACTATTTTGGTTAACATTGTAATAAATTGTGTGTTTCTACTTCTAATACTAGTACATATCTCCTAATAGGTACCTACATACACACCAGGATGTTAGTATGTAAAGCATTTTCCATTTTAAGATAGTACGTGGTACCCTACTAAAAATTCATGGCGGTATAAAAGAATATTATGCGCCGCAAGTATAGGTACTGATCTCGGTTGACTTTTATTTTTACTTTCTATTACATCCCCTGGACTTTTCATCCTCTCACTGAAAGAAATGTAGAACATTCGCATGTAAAGAAAGTCATTACGTTATTATACGGGCGAAGCAAGTTATTTAGGAGGGACGCTTGAATGGGAAGGTTCCGTATATGGAAATTGGGGACATTGGGGATATTATTCGAATCTAAATTTTTTTGGTATTTTTAATGTTCAGCTTATCGTTCTAATATATAAGAAGTTGGTCGTTTCGTAATCTTTTTCTACATCTTTCTTATAACTGTATATAAAAATCCACGTGTCACGTTGTTTGTTTGCGATCAATTCGAAAATACTTAAATTTTAATATTGCATATTATATGTAATTTGGTTCAAATTGAGTTATAGGATAGTTTTTATCAAATTTACACACAAGTCACAAGAATTTAGTAGGTGACTGTTGGTGCTACATATAAATTCGTTTAAGTAAAACCCAATTTGTTGGATACATACACTATTATCTATTTTGTGACGGTATTCAAACTAAAAATTTTAATATTTATCAACATCACATTATTTGTTTAGATAAATAAATGTTTATACATATGAATACTTTTAGTTTGAATACCAGCACAAAATGAATAATAGTACAGCCCCTTACCACCAGCTCTTATTGCAATTCAATAACCGAATAGAATGCTTATTCATACCAATGAATAACCGACTCTATTTCAAATGGAATAGAGTCGCTTATTCATTGGTATGAATAAGCAATCTATTCAATTATTGAATCGCAATAAGAGATGGTGGTAAGGGGGCTGGAGGGCCACATCTCACTTGACAGTTTTCAGTCTGATCTTGTATATCAGTGCAATGTTCAAAATGTCAAGCTTATCATGCCTTTAAATGTATGCCACGCGCGTATGTATCGTGGATTCTCTAAGTTAACTACACGACCCCAAAAAGACATGCACCGGTGGTTTTGACAAACGGAACAAATGAGGCATGAAAGAATGTCGGCTACATAAAGCGAAAATGTGTGGAAGTGAAGCTTGCTTTGCAGACTGAAACATTGGTGTCTTATGTTAAATATTTTTAACAACAAGGTAACTTAAAATATAGTTTTTATTTTTACTACCTACGCATTTTCGAACTTTGACATGAGTTTATAGGCAGTAAGTACTATTGAGTTATTAGCTTAGGTTATACACTATTACTTATACTGTAGTTATACTTCAATCGAATCAATTCCACAGCACAAATGGAGATCGAAATCTAAAGCGATGTAAAGTAGAATCAGATGTAAGACGTAAGTTTTGCGAGAACGCCTTGATATAGTTACGTAAATCAATTATGTTCTGTAGTAACATAGAGAAATTTTCACATCACTGGGAGTGTAAACGGCTCAGCATGATCTTTGGAGCAAAAGCTAAGCTCGCCGGCTTATGGTGTATAATATGGTGATTTGACGAGCGAAAGAGGCTGGGGCGAAAGAGAAGTAGAGTACAGCGTATTTGAATTTGAAGAAGCCGTTCTATGTTCTTGTGCTTTTTAAAAGCAGGAACAGATAAAATGGATCGTATATAAACCTGTTACGTTTAATCATTTGAAGACGTATGTCATTTACATTATCATTATTTCAGTCAAAGGGCGTCCTCTGGTGAATATAGCCCACCCCCCATAGACTTTATTAATAAATCGGTTTTGTGCCGTTTGCATCAACGGCTCTCTGCGATAGTGCGTTAAGGCGCATTTTAGTAGTTTAGGCGCTTAGTGCCAATTCTTATATTATAGTCTATAAAAAAAACTTAGAGAACACGTTAAATATTGTATCTAAGTAAACTCCTAGGGTTTATCTTATCTTTAGTTGAAGGTAGGCTCTACTAATCATATTTATAACTAGCTTTCACCCGCGGCTTCGCCCGCGTTTACTTCTTTTTAATTGAAAGTATCCTATGTCCTTCCTATAATAATATGTATATAAAATTTCATGAAAATGAAACACGCGACCATGGTCATGTAGCATCTTTAATTGTACTAAATACGAATGTAAGAACTTTCCCGATAACTACTACACCTGTCCCGCTCCTGCCGCGCCACCCGCGATCGCATAAGCACTGATTGACGCCAAATACAAATTTAAAAACCTATTAGGATAACACAAGTCTTATTACATCAGTTTAAAAAGGATAAATCAAACTTTAAAAAAATTTCACCGACTTCAAAAATCTCAGGAGGCAGGTAGTTGTTATTTTTGCCTTCTTCGTGTCAGGATTTTTCAGTTGGTTTATATTTTTCGAAGCTTCGCTCCCGCGACATTTGGGGCAAACACGTGTTTACTCATTAATCAATAGAAGTACTCGTGTAAAATTTAGGATAAAATTGTCCAACAATTCTCGTTTACCCATACAAACTTTGGACCTCCGTTTCACCCTCTTAGAGGTAAAATTTGATATGTATTTTCAAATCGATGCCATTGTCGTAATTAACGTCCCAGAAAAACATAGAATCAACACCCATATTGATATTATGACATTTCAACCCCATTGCAGGGTACAGAGTTGTCACGTCGGCTATGTTGGATTATTAAATAGTTGTTTTTTTCGTAATCAGCGACCCAATATACCATAAAAACAATACCTATGAATATTTTTTTGACTTTTTCACCACATTTTAGACATTTCAACGCCATCGCACCCCAGTAGGAGATGATGGTCACGTTACCGCCCTACGGGTACAATAAATAACAATAATAGGTAATTTCTGGGATAAAAACTATCTTAGGTATGTCCTTTTCCAGGACTCAAGGTATCTCTGAACCAAATTTCATCTAAATCGGTCCAGCGATTTAAGCGTGAAGAGGTAACAGACATTTTGTCGCATTTATAATATTAGTATGGATTCGCGTTCCGAAAACCCGTAAAAACGACACATATATTGATATATAGACATTTCAACCTCATCGCACCTTAATAGAGGATGATGGTCACGTTAGCTACGTTGAATTTTAAAATCGTTGTTGTTTTCGTAATCAGCGACCCGATAAGCCATAAAAACGATACCCATGATGATTTTGAGACTTTTTGAACCCCCTTTACCCTATTAGGGGTTGATATTTTCAAATCGATGCCATTTTTGTAATTGTCGTCCCTGAAAACCATAGTATCAACAACCATATTGACATTATGACATTTTAACCCAACCGCACCCCCACCGGGGTGATTTTATGTCGTGTCGGCTATGTTGGATTATAAAATAAATGTTGTTTTCGTAATTAGCGACCCGATAAACCATATAAACAATACCCATGTCGATTTTCAGATTTTTTCACCCTGTTTTACCGCTTTAGGGGTTGAATTTTGAAAAATCCTGAAACTTTGTTTACTCATTTATCTATAGAAGTACTCGTGTAAAGTTTTGGATAAAATAGTCCAACTAATCTTGTTTCCCCATACAAATTTTGGACCCCCGTTTCACCCCCTTAGGGGATGAATTTTGAAAAACCCTTTCTTAGTGCAACCCTAGACATCATAAGGAACCTACGTGCCAAATTTGGAATCTCTAGACCCAGCAGTTTGGATTGTGCGTTGATATATATCAGTCAGTCACTCAGTTTCTTCTTTTATATATTTCAACCCCATCGCATTCCCACCGGGGTGATTTTATGTCACGTCGGCTATGTTAGATCATAAATTAGTTGTTGTTTTCGTAATCAGCGACCCGATAGACCATAAAAACAATACCCAAGACGATTTTCAGACTTATTTGCCCCATTTTACCCCTTTAGGGGTTGAATTTTGAAAAGTCCTGAAACACGTGTTTATTCATTTCTCTATAGAAGTACTCATTTAAAGTTTCGGATAAAATAGTCTAACTAATCTTGTTTCCCCATACAAACTTTGGACCCCCCTTTCACTCCCTTAGGGGATGAATTTTGAAAAATCCTTTCTTAGTGCACCCCTAGACATCATATGGAACCTACGTGGAAAATTTGGAATCTCTAGACCCAGCAGTTTGGGCTGTGCGTTGATATATATCATTCAATCAGTCAGTTTCTTCTTTTATATATTTCAAACTCATCGCACCCCCACAGGGGTGATTTTATGTTACGTCGGCTATGTTGGATTATAAAATAGTTGTTGTTTCCGTAATCAGCGACCCGATAAACCATATAAACAATACCCATGACGATTTTCAGATTTTTTCACCCTGTTTTACCGCTTTAGGGGTTGAATTTTGAAAAATCCTGAAACATATGTTTACTCATTTATCTATAGAAGTACTCATGTAAAGTTTCGGATAAAATAGTCCAACTAATCTTGTTTCCCCATACAAATTTTGGACCCCCGTTTCACCCCCTTAGGGGATGAATTTTTAAAAACCCTTTCTTAGTGCACCCCTAGACATCATAAGGAACCTACGTGCCAAGTTTGGAATCTCTAGACCCAGCAGTTTGGATTGTGCGTTGATATATATCAGTCAGTCACTCAGTTTCTTCTTTTATATATTTCAACCCCATCGCACCCCCACAGGGGTGATTTTATGTTACGTCGGCTATGTTGGATTATAAAATAGTTGTTGTTTTCGTAATCAGAGACCCGACCGATCGTACCGTGGTGGATTATACGTCAGCTGGTCACATGAACATGCAAAAAAAATTTTGTTTTTATATATTTAAAGTTGCATGGGAGCTATCATCTGACAAATTTTCAAATGAGAGGAAATCACTAAACGAAAAAATTTTATTTGCATGTTCGTGTGACCAGCTGTCTTTTAATCCACCACGGTACGGCCAGCTGACTTTTTTTGATCTTCGAATAATTGCGTTAACTGTCATTTAACAAATTTTCAGTCTGAAGGAAATTACTAAAAACAATTATTTTTTTACGCCATTACGATACTGCCGCTGCCCAACCACTCACGGAGCGGCAGCTGACGTTTACCATACGGCATAATACAACTCTCTGAAGTATTTCACGAGTTATCGCTTGAGAGGAAATGACTGACAAAATATACTATCTGGCTCACGGACTATACGGTGTTACAAAATTTAAACAGGATCCAAAATTTTGACTTTATGTATTTATAATCTCTCGCACGGCCATGCTTTCTATTCGTAATACAAAAATTTTGACATATTTATTTTCGACATTGATTTATTAATAACTTTCTCTTAATTCACGGGTCAAGCCCGGTCATTTGAAAGGCGTGCGCGGGGATATGGATCCAACGCGTAGAGGCGCCTTTGAGAAGTTTGATGCAGGGATTGAATAACCGAAAAAATTTGGATATATCGGTTAAAGGTATGACGTCATACCTTTAAATTTCGATACCTTAAAGTAAAGGTATCTTAATAATTTCGGTATTGTAATATTCCGGTATCGTTATTTTTTTAGATATCTAAATCATAAAATAAAGGTTTTAAATTTCGATACCTTAAAGTAAAGGTATCTTAATAATTTCGGTATTGTAATATTCCGGTATCGTTATTTTTTTAGGTATCTAAATTATAAAATAAAGGTTTTCTTTCCACAATGTCGTGGTAGGTAAGTACTTGATCACACGCCAATGCTACCTACGTCGCGTCGTTGTCGCATCATTTTGTCGGTACCGAAATGGTTTTGGTTACGGTACTGGTAATCTAAAGGTATAATGGTACCGTAAAAAAATAAAGGTATTCTTCTTGTTTTACCGGTATCGTAACCACAATTCTCAACCGTTTTGGCTCTACCTTTAAATCAAAACGATATCGTAATTTTATACCAGTACCATACCCTTATACCTTTACCGCTTTCAATCCCTGGTTTGATGTAATGTTGTACTCCCGCCGTGACCCGCTCCAGGATATGTCAATGGAACGACATACCCATGAGCAGGTCTCGGCAGGCGTTGAGACTATTGCGAAGTGTGATGGAAAATAAATGGGCTATGGAGATGAGATCTGGGTGAACTTAATACCGGACTATTACAGAAGAGGGACGGACGCCTGCCATTATTGCTAGTTATTTGCGACAGGCGGTGGCTTGCTACGCACTGGATGGGCCCCCGAAATGCCAGGAAAGCGGCCGAGGGCAATACCGATGTGAGTGACTCAGGGATGTCGAGAGGTGTGCTGCGCTTTCTCCGAAGTTACTCGCGGCGTGATGAACACTTCCACCACTGGAACATATAGCTCTAGCGGCTCCTCTCTGGACGGCCAATGAAGGCAAGCCAGAGCTGAGAGTCCTGCGGGCCTTCTTGTGTTTACACTCCGACCAATGAAGACACGCCGGAGACGAAGGCCCTGACCAATTACTTTATTATTAACTTCATCATCATCATCATCATCATCACCCTGTATCTATCCACTGGATATAAGTCTTCCCCAATGCTTTCCACCAAATACGATCCTCCGCCTTCCGCATCCAGCCGCTTCCAGCCGTTTTCTTAAGGTCATCGGACCATCTAGAAGGAGGGCGTCCAACGCTTCGTCGTCCTACGCGCGGCCTCCACTCTAATACCTTCCTCCCCCATCTGCCATCACTTACTCGGCAGATGTGACCCGCCCCTTGCCACTTCAGCTTGCAAACTCGAAAGGCTATGTCGACAACTTTAGTTCTCCGTCGAATTTCTTCGTTCCGGATTCGATCCCTCAGAGAAACCCCGAGCATAGCCCTCTCCATCGCTATATTATTAACTTGTACCGTTTTAATTATTGAACTCAAATTGTTAATTTTAAGAATAATTTTGTATGTCATGCACACAAAACGTAGAACTTTCTTGTTCTTAAACATCTAATGAGACACATGTTTACAAAATAAATGATTATTATATTATAAACTAGCTGACCCGGCGAACTTCGTACCGCCTTTCATTTGTTCTGTATTAAATGAGCTGATTTGATGACATTTCTGAACGTACGCATACATTTGACGTACGCACGCACGTCCACGTCACGTATGACAGGTACTGCACCCACGAACATTTTGTATGGGAAAATAATTTTCCTTTTATTTCATTTTTTTGACAATTTTCCAATGCTTTTTAGAGCTATTCTGCTAATCAGGACGTAGACAAATCCAATAAATGAAAAACCATAAGAATTGGTCCAGCCGTTCTCGAGTTATAAGTGTTTGAACAAATCCGACTTTGTTTTATATATTTTACTAGCTGTCCCGGCGAACTTCGTACCGCCTAATAATCAATGAATGTCGTGGTACATATTCGCTGAACTAAATTTATGATTTTATGGAATTAAAACAATGAATAGTAGAAAATAATAGAGAAGCTCGATGGCGTCATTGCGCGTGCCAGTCTAATTGAACACGCAAGTTAAGCAACGTCGACCGTAGCCTGTACACGGATGGGTTTATATTACCTCGAGCTCCTCCGTGATTCGAAAGACACGTTAAGCCGTCGGTCCCGGTTGTTATCATTAGCTCATCTTGAGCTCCTCCGTGCTTCGGAAGGCACGTTAAGCCGTCGGTCCCGGTTGTTATCATTAGCTCATCTTGAGCTCCTCCGTGCTTCGGAAGGCACGTTAAGCCGTCGGTCCCGGTTGTTATCATTAGCTCATCTTGAGCTCCTCCGTGCTTCGGAAGGCACGTTAAGCCGTCGGTCCCGGTTGTTATTATTAGCTCATCTTGAGCTCCTCCGTGCTTCGGAAGGCACGTTGAGCCGTCGGTCCCGGTTGTTATCATTAGCTCATCTTGAGCTCCTCCGTGCTTCGGAAGGCACGTTAAGCTGTCGGTCCCGGTTGTTATCATTTAATGACAGTCGTTAAGTTAAGTCAGTGGCCTTTAGGCGGTTCGAAAACACTGGCCTCCGCCAACCCGCAGTTGAGCAGCGTGTTGGAGTACGCTCTAAACCCCTTCGGTTGAGGGAAGACCCGTATCCATAAAAACTGAAGATTTCATAAAAATAAAGATTTCCTTATTGTTAATTTTAAAAAAAAAAAAACGTTTTGTTTTATTTTTTTTAGTTTTGAAATAGGTTTTATCATTTTGGTGATTTGTAATTGTCATTTCTTTTGATGTTTACTCTGATTTGATTCTTGCGCTCGAACTCCTTGGGAAAAGCGTTTTCACCCCTATCGATTTGACATTTTTAAATTTTCATAACAAATCACAGACAACTTTCAATATTTTTAAAATATTCAATAATATATTAATAAATATTCCAATCCTTTTTAACTGGCACTATTTGTATGGGAAAACGTTTTTTCTTTTATTTAATTCTTTCGTCAATTTTTTAATGTTTTTAATACTTTCCCGACCAAGACACGACATTATTTTATATATTATATAGATTTATGGAGCTTGATTTAAATTTCTGAACGCACGCATAAATATTTTAGAACCAATAAATATTTAAATCCACAAAACTGTTTTCAAAACAAATCACAGCCAACTTTCAAGACGTAAAAATGAGACCAATAGAGTTAACATTTGTTTTTAATCTATGACATTTGTTCTATAATGAGCTTAATATACATTTCTGAACGCACGCATACATTTGGCGTACGCACGTACGACAACGTCACATTTGACAGCTACCAACACCAACAGACAACCAAAGAGAATGTAACCACTACGTTTTAAGAGACGGATGTGCCATACAAATAGCGTAAATTCTAAATGTATGAAATGGGAGCGAAAACAATCAGAATTTGTACCAAATTCGCTTCCGATTCATAGAGTCGTTTTTTTACCTTGAGTTGCGCCAGGCTGACGACAACCACGAACATTTTGTATGGGAAAATGTTTTTTCTTTTATTTTATTTTTTCGAGAATTTTCCAATGTTTTTAAGAGTTATTCTGCTATTCGGGACGGAAAAAAATCCAAAAAATCAAAAACCATGGCAATCGGTCCAGCCGTTCTCGAGTTATAAGTGTTGTAACAAACACGACTTTCTTTTATATATATAGATTATATTATAAATATAAATAAATGATCTTTATTATTATTATGATAAGAAAATTTAATAAAAGAAAGTAAAGGATTGAACGCATTGTTGTACCCATTGATATGATTATGTCCTTTTATTATTTTTTTCTTTCAGTACCCTAGTACTACTAGTATGGCAAATATATTTCAAATCCATGTGATTCTTAAGTGCAGCAGAGAAGTGCCATGCGACGTTTCCAGAATTTCCTGTTACACAAACCGCTGAGCACAATGTTTGCCTTCGAGATTTCGCCAATACAAACAAAACGCATCTAGAGTGCATTTTCATGGTTAGTTCGTGTAAACATTAAACTTTGAAGCAATTTAAAAAGCACACTGCTGTTTAGTTTACGATAAAATTTTATGTTATTCCTCTTTGCGAGTAAGTAAAAACTTAGAGCACAAACGGGGAAATAGTTGTACTTGAATTTCATTTGAGAAGTTACTAAAACTTAATGAAAATGTTGTAGTATTTTCTAAAGTATTAGACTTATTTAATTTTTGTTTTATAAAATGAGTTTGATTGATTTGGTCACCATTCATTAATATAAGACAGAGAGATACCATACCATAGTTTATTTCATTATTATATATTATTTCATTTAGTTCAACATTATATAAATATGTAATTTTACTGTAATTTTTATGTTAATCTAATATCATGTACTTAATATAATGTAATAAATCGAATCCAAAAAGTTCAGCAATTAATTTCTCTGCTGGGCCATAAAGCTGTGGAATTCAATTCCGGCACACGTATTTAACTCATCCTATATCCCAGGCTTGTTCAGACGAAGCGTGAAGAAATACTTACACGGGTCGTCAAGGGGTGGACCGCCCCTAAAAGTCTGCTGCTCTAAAAGTCTTCACTTGTAGTTTCCATCAGGCAAGGTACAGCCATTTTGACCGACCACATTAAAAAATATATATGTCATGTTCAGTAAATATGAATACGTACGTATTTGTACCGTTAGAAGTTAAAGAAATCTCTTTGTCCTTGATCATTGGCGCTGTAGGCAAGAGGGCAGGCCTTTTCTTCGCCAATAAGCTAGCAATTCAGTGAGTCAAGACATCTTAACAACAAAGCAGCCAAACCCCTTCGAATTTCTCAATAGGACGAATTCTATAGCGTTTAGACCTTGATCCAGTCTTGTTGTGAATATCTATGAACTGCCAAATTTCAGGTTCGTAGAGTACTTTTAGAGATTTTTTGTTTAGACAGTAAGTGACTGTTTGACTTTACTATATACGTATATATTTTACTTACTTCCCCCTTAAATTATATAAAATAAAGTTGCTTTCCGATTCTATTTGTCTGTCTATATTTCCGCTAGCTCCTCCTAAATAACTCTACGGATATGGTTCTCACTATCACTATAGAGAATGTCTCCTGAAAGGTTTAATTACATTTATATTATCCCACCAAAGCAAGAGTAGGTCGCTATCTGTACAGTCGACCTAGATCGCTTACTACTTATGTAGTATATTATATATTTATCCAAACATCATTAAATTCAAGGAAAAGTAAATATATTTTTTGGATAATACATACCACCACATATCTAGCGTACCACAGCACTAGGAATTGTATACTTACTATTTGTTACCCACAGAATGACAAATTGTTTCTCATCATTTTATTGAAATAATAACCTCGCAAAAATATTTAGGTAATAATATTTTTTTAGTTATTAATAAAAAGTTTTCTTACTATGTTACGCCCATTAAGCTCTTTAATTAGAAACCCAAATCACAGGGGTTAATGTGAAAATTATAAGTTACCACTTTGTGGTGGCCGCCATATTGTATTAAAACTTACAGAATTTGGGTAAACACACATTGTTATCAATCAAAGGCAAATCTCGACGACGAGCTCGGTAGTAGAATGGTTAGCCATGGCCACTTTGACTCCGAGGTTGCGGGTTCGATCCCCGCACAAGAGAAATATTAATGTGAATGATCATATCTGTTTATCTTGGTCTGGGTGTTTTCTATGTATTATATGTACTTATGTATTTACAAAAAAAAATGTATATATGAATATTATCAGTTATCTGGTATTTTACCCATAGTACAAGCTTTGCTTAGTTTGGGACTAGATGGCCATATGTAATTTATCCAGGAATAATAATTATTTATTTATCATATTTTATTATTAGCAAGTTTGCTAGTCTTTATTTTTAGAACTAAATAAAACTTAAAATAAAGACTAGTTTAGAAGTTTCGTTTCACGGCGGTCGGGTAGAAAAGTAGGGTTGATCAAAATTTATCTGAATATTTAATCGATTTATATAGTGGCCTCAATTCTCACCGGAAATGATGAACGGAATCGGCAAGCAAAAGGCATTAAATCTGTCTGGGGCGTTCGATTTGCATTGAGAAAATTGCATTTTCGAGTCGACGGCGACAAGGAGGCGCCTGCAAATGTTTGCAAATGCTTAAGGGAGATTTGCTTTAGAATTTCTATCCACGGTCCACGGTGTAGCTAAAAGGCAATTGTGAATTTGACCGCACATATCTATATGAATTTTTAATAAGAATTATTTACAAAGTATAGAACAAAGAATGATATTCCACTATCAAAATATGTTTTCTCTCTGCACCTGGTTATCTTATTAAGCAATAACTGAAAATAAACATTATGTATTTTTAAAATGGAAATATTCACCTTTACGAGGGTATGACTAGAACCCACGACCTTTCGATAACCGGTCGAGTACTCTTTCCAGCTGAAGTACTAGGCAGGTTTGTAAAGGACGGGATGGAGGCCCAGCACTGTGTCTCCTAGCGGCTAGCTAGGATTTACAGCGGCGACCACTAAGAAAGGCAATGAACAATGAAGTCCTCTGCTGTCGTGGGAGTAAAAGTACGGCTGCCTTGGAACTCCTAACAAATTTGATCCGAAGAAATTAGTAGGAGGACTGGTCACGTATTTATACAAAGTATGTCTGTAATCTATACATATAAAAAATCTAGTGCCACGGTATTTTGTGATCACACTCCTCCGAAACGCCTCGACCGAGTTTTATATTTTTTTTATTATATTATGTATTTGGTAAGTATGAGAATTCGTCGTAATTCATATTTCATAACTTTCAGCCAGTAGTATTATAATTATCTAACAGACAAATAAAACCTTATTGGTTCCACTTTCAAATACTGACTGGAAAAAATATCAATCTTTTACTTTTAAAAAATAATCACAAGAACTAAAATTTAATTGACATTTTCATTCTGTTGGATATAAAAATTCAAAGTAGCAAATTTTATGTAAAAATTTCAGCAAAATAAATACAAATTTTTGTGAAAGTTTGAGATAACATGAGATAAATTTTAAAGAAAAATCGCATATCGTAAAATACATATAAAAATGGCGTATTGTTATCCAGATGAATGTGGGGAATATACCGTTACTCCGATGCTGGTGTCTTCACCGTGTTACCAGGCTAAATGTTCAGAGGAGCCTCCATTGTGTTATCCTTGTTTGCCTGCATGCCCTAAAGGGCAGATTGTCTATTGTTGCGAGAGACGACCGCCTAAAGCGCGACCCAAAACTCCAATATACGATGAAAGCTGTGAGGATTGCTGTGAGACCAGAGAACGGCAATCTAGTGGTCGCCAATGTCCAAGACGTAGATATCGATCACCGCCGTCTACTCGTCAAACGCCTTGCCTACCGCAACAAACACACGAAAGCTGTTGTCAGCCTACTTGTAAACCAATCAAGACGAAATATGTCATACCTTGTTATCGATATGAAGACGGCAGAATTGTAAGTTATTCCCTATGATCTATGACAAACACTTATTTATCCCACTGCAGGGATATGGATGTCTCCACTTAAACGAAGAGGTTTAGAGCATACTCCACCACACTGCTTAACTGCGGGTTGGCTAAACTTAGCGACCCGTATGAATTTATTTAATCAATTTACCGTTAGTACCTTCATGCTAAAAGATGCTTGACTCATAGTCACACCAAATCGTCACACTAATGTGTTAACGAGAAATCCTTGCCGTTGTTAATATTTCGGGGGCATCAATAAACGAATGGTTTCCTGAAACCAATGCCATATTATTCAATCAAATGGTTTTTGGTTTCAGGAACAATACGTTCCGACACGTCACGGTAGACTGCCGTTATCCTCGTATAGACGAAATGGAATGCAAGATCAAATCCATGGTTACAGAGGGGCAGTTAGGTATTTATGTGCAGGGCAAGGACCTTATGGCTGCATTGTACATACTGCAGTTGAGCCCATGCGCAAAATTTATACAAAAGTTACTCAAGAAATGCTACCTATTAAAAAGAAAAAGGATAAAAAGTGATACATATAGTAAATTTTTTTACTTTGTATATGTTTTTAGATTTTAATGTCAAAAAGATAAACGTTCTGCAGGTAAATCATCTACCCTCGTCCGCGTTAAAGAGAAACGGGCTTCAAGATCAAAAATTTGCGCAGAGCGGTGGTATTTCATATATACGTAAATGTTGGCATGATGCACTGTGGAGTTCTGAACCTATTGCAATACCTGTGAAACCTATGAAGAAATTGCCCGTTAAAACTAAGAAGTGATGGCTATATTTACTCAGCTAAATTTAGTTTAAAACTGAAGACAGTCTATAGTGAGTAATGCTGGTGTACATTTTCACCGCGAAAAATAAAGTAAAAAATAAATAAAGTAAAAAGTGTTAAATAATGTAAGTCCGCCATTCAGCCACACTTGAACAAATATTTCAAAAGAGAATTTCACAGTAGGCTCTAAAGTTATTTTCGACTGGTGTAAATAACAGTGAAATGAAAAGGCTATAATATATTTTGTAGAGCTAAAAATTTAATGGATATGTAGACACAGATTCAACAAAATATTGCAACAATTCTCTATCTAACATTTTGAGTATGAAGGGCCCAAAAATAATTTCAATTTAACCCTAAAGTTCATACTGTGCTAAATTCTCTCCATAAATGGCGTATATCTGGTCGGTTGCAGGTCCGCCAGCTACCAGTGTCTGCATTCAAGCGCAACGGTATGCAGGACCAAGAACACTCGAAACTACTAGGCACTACAAATTTCCTTATGAGATGCCCCCGTGACGTGTCGGTCGAGTGCGACGTCTGTTCAAATCCAATCAAAGTAGGCGATCCTGCCAAAGTACCGTTATGCAATGCAAGTCACGGTCTAAGTTGTAGAATGCTTCAGAAAAAACCCATAGAAGTGTCACTTGAAGATTTAATTGACTAATGCTATACAAATGCGAATAAATGAACGAAATTAAAATAAAATTGATTTATGGCTATGATGAAATATGATCGATTATTTTAATTCAGTCAACGACGAAACCCTTTGTAAGCAAATTTTTAAATGTTATTTTTATTGATATATGCGATAAACACGCGTTACTATCACCACACTATAAGTACTTACATATACAGTATGGACACTCTCTGCTGTTCTCCTCGACGATCTCCGACTGACCTCCCCTCAGAATCGAACTGTTTGTTTGACGCCGCACGCATACACACACAAACAATGGAGGTCGCTCAACAACGTTATGATGATTGCAAATTGATTGTTTATATTTTAGATTTGTTAATATATATTATACTCATATCATAATATAAATGTTACGGGGAATTCGTATTTAAACTATGCTATAATTGTTGTCTTTTCCATTATCATCACAGCGATTATTCCTTTGTTATTACACACCATTAATTTTAATCCTTTTGATACTCTAAGGTTGACTGGAAGAGATCCCTTTAAGGGATAAGTCCGCTTTTATACTGCTTTATTTTGCATTTTATTTTATTTTTTATATGTTATTAAACAAACACCCTTTGAACAGATGGCATTATTTATGTAATCTATATATATAAAAATCAATGCCACTTTTCGTTGTAATTTTATAACTCAAGAACGGACTCACCTATCCAACCCAAATGTTTAGGCTTTGTTCGGACTATTTAGTAGATGGTTTATGTGAAGTTTGCACAAAATCGGTAGAGCGGTTCTTTATTTATCAGATTTTTAGTAAAAAATGAATTCAATAAATGGCGGATCATTTTGTTAATGGGGATTTTGCTGTCAAATTGAAACTTTTTTCAGTGTTGACAGTACAAGCATTTTGTTATGTCATTCATGCGGTCATTTCATTTTGGACGTACTAAAGTGGTTACATTCTCTTTTGACGTACTTCGACTTTATGTTGCCTGTTGGAGAGTCGGTACTACACACCCCCCCCCCCCCCCACACACACAGACGTTTGTTAATTCATGCTGAAACTGGAAAAAGTCTTGGATTAAGTTTTAAAATAGCTAGCAATTAATAAAATATTTTTTTGTTTGAATAAATTAATTTGATGTTCCAATATTTTTTTATTATTAATTCACTTTATACGTAGCGAAGCACGTACCGGGCCGCTAGTAGTTTATACAATAGTATGGAATAGCCGTAGTGAGCTTTCACTTGTCTAATAATATCTCTATCTTTCATTTTCATACAAGGAATTACATCGCTTTTCTTTTGTTGCAGGATAACCAACCAACAGAGCTAATGCGACGAGCTTGTGAGGTTGCAATCGGGACTCGCAGGCGACGGAAGCCATTTGTGGAATCAACCTTTTGCGCAGATCCTTATAACGAGGTTCATCGCTACCATTCTGAAGATGAACGGGTATCTGATTGTTAGTTACGATTAAAGTTGTAATAATGACGTACTACTGTCTACCTCTTTTTACGATCAACAGGCTGAAGTGACAGTGGGCAAACCACATAGCACATAAAACTGACAGCCGATGGGGCAGGACAGTTATGAAACTGGCGACCGTAGACCGGAAAATGCAGCGAAGGACGGGCCCCACTATATAACCGACTTCTGCTAAAGATCGACGAGCTCGGTGGCCAAATGGTTAGCAATGGCCACTTTGACTCCGAGGTCGCGGGTTCGATCACCCCACAAGACAAATATTTGTGTGCATGAACATGTCTGTTTGTCTTGGTCTGGGTGTTTTCTATGTATTATATGTATGTACTTACAAAAAAAAATAATTTAAGTATTATATCAGTTACCGAGTACCCATAGTACAAGCTTTGCTTAGTTTAGGACTAGATGTCCGTGTGTAATTTGTCCAGGAATATTTAGATTTATTTAGAACTAGCTGTCCCGGCGAACTTCGTACCGCCTAACAATCAATGAATGTCGTGGTACATATTAGCTGAACTAAATTTATGATTTTATGGAATTAAAACAATGAATAGTAGAAAATAATAGAGAAGCTCGATGGCGTCATTGCGCGTGTCAGTCTAATTGAACACGCAAGTTAAGCAACGTCGACCGTAGCCTGTACACGGATGGGTTTATATTACCTCGAGCTCCTCCGTGATTCGAAAGACACGTTAAGCCGTCGGTCCCGGTTGTTATCATTAGCTCATCTTGAGCTCCTCCGTGCTTCGGAAGGCACGTTAAGCCGTCGGTCCCGGTTGTTATCATTAGCTCATCTTGAGCTCCTCCGTGCTTCGGAAGGCACATTAAGCCGTCGGTCCCGGTTGTTATCATTAGCTCATCTTGAGCTCCTCCGTGCTTCGGAAGGCACGTTAAGCTGTCGGTTCCGGTTGTTATCATTTAATGACAGTCGTTAAGTTAAGTCAGTGGCCTTTAGGCGGTTCGAAAACACTGGCCTCCGCCAATCCGCAGTTGAGCAGCCTGTTGGAGTACGCTCTAAATCCCTTCGGTTGAGGGAAGACCCGTATCCATAAAAACTGAAGATTTCATAAAAATAAAGATTTCCTTATTGTAATTTTTTTTTAAAAAAACGTTTTGTTTTATTTTTTTTAGTTTTGAAATAGGTTTTATCATTTTGGTGATTTGTAATTGTCATTTCTTTTGATGTTTACTCTGATTTGATTCTTGCACTCGAACCCCATGGGAAAAGCGTTTTCACCCCTATCGATTTGACATTTTTAAATTTTCATAACAAATCACAGACAACTTTCGCGACATAAAAGTGACACCAATCGATTTGACGTTTTGATATTTGACAACCAATAAATATCGTAATCCCTTTTTCAACTGACACTTTCATTTGTATGGGAAAATGTTTTTTTCTTTTATTTTATTTTTTCGAGAATTTTCCAATGTTTTTAAGAGTTATTCTGCTATTCGGGACGGAAACAAATCCAACAAATCAAAAACCATGGCAATCGGTCCAGCCGTTCTCGAGTTATAAGTGTTGCAACAAACACGACTTTCTTTTATATATATATAGATGATCGCAGAGTTGGTATATTTCTTAATTTATAGACATCAATTAAATATTCTTTTATTATTCTTGCAGTACCAATGAATAGATTAAATGCTCCATAAATATATCCAGTTAAAAAAACACTTGTTTGTGGCCGGGAAGAACCGTATACGTTAGAGCCCGGCCACGTGTATGCGTGTGAGTGCAGTGCACAAAAAGAACGGCTTGTTTTTTTATACTATCCGACAAGCATACGACCCGCCTGATGTAAAGCGGTTATCGTAGCCATCCGACAAGCATACGGCCCGCATGATGTAAAGCGGTTATCGTAGCCATATTAACACTCGTAACATGAAACCGCTGCCAACGCAGCAACTTCTGTAGTTCATGCGATCACCTCACTCACTCGCATGAACACAACAACCACTCACGGGAATCGATATTAGGCTGCGGTAGTCTGTGATGTGGAGGTACTTCTCCAGTCGGGCCTCTTACAATACGTTGTATCCTACCTCCCTTTCGCCAGAGCCTCTTTCACTAGTCGGCAGGGTGCACCAGGTACAGGTGACACACACCGAAAACGCTTACTACGCTTGTTTAGAATTATTATACAATCACCGATACCCTAACACACATAACTACATCTTGTACTTAAGTAAGGCATTTGAAAAAGTGTGTACTTAATAACTCACCGCAAAGCGGAGATGCTCTTCCAGTAATCACCCACTATGCACTGTTTGTCGGAGTTACCAAATGTTGGGGTCTCTTACATGTAAGATGCCGATGGGTCGTTACTGGGAGTATACGTAGAATCAAATATCATATTATACACTGTATGTTTATTACGAACAAGGCTTATATCCGAGATCTACAGTACAACTGGTTCGTTTTACGTTACACATATATAATATGCAGACCGTGCTTACAAACTAACATGTTCGTACAGTACCAATACCATCTTTAACATTTTAACTGTCCCAAGCATATTTCCGTCCCCATCACCAAATGTCCAATAATTATATAACATTTTAAGGTAATACCAGCTCACGTAGTACATTTTAGGTAGGTAAGCGAAATTTCGTCTACAGACTTCTAGGTAGCTATCAGATAATTTTTAAGAAATGCATAAAATGTAATGCACAGACGTCTGAGCACGGACTACCTAAGAAATAGTGTTGTTCAGAGACGGTGAAACACACTCGAGAAATCATGGTCAATTCACGCTAACGTTTTTAGGGTTCCGTACCCAAAGGGTAAAAAGGAACCCTATTACTAAGGCTCCGCTATCCGTCCGTCTGTCACCAGGCTGTATCTCATGAACCGTGATAGTTAGACAGTTGAAATTTTCACAGATGATGTATTTCTGTTGCCGCTATAACAACAAATACTAAAAAATAGAATAAAATAAATATTTAAGGAGGCTCCCATACAACAAACGTGTTTTTTTTTTGCTCGTTTTTGCTTGCAATTGATAACGGCAATAGGTAGACGTTTGAAATACTCACATAATATTTAGTTATATATTCACTTTAAAAATAAATAATTAAATAAAAATAAAATAAATATTTAAGGGGGGCTCCCATACAACAAACGTGATTTTTTTGCCGTTTTTATAGATAACTAGCGACCCGCCCCGGCTTCGCACGGGTGCAATGCTGATACTAAATGTACTACAGAAGGTCTTTGCGCTTTGTCCTATCCAGTCCTTCCCCAGTTATAAGCACACGCCGCCGGCTCCGCGGCCGGTACCGCCACAGCCGTTATGTCCCTGCATTTTAAATGTGTAATATCTTCTAAACTATTCATTTAAATTACATGCTGTGAAGGGCCATATTGATCTATATTAAATGCGCAATGTATTTAAGGTACTTAATTGGATAAGGATTAATTCTGTATTGCTTAAAATCGCTTCGTAAATAAGGCATTATTTCTTGTAAAAAGCAAAGGATAAAATAACGGTTATTGTGTGTTACCACTAAGAGATAGACATATACCATCGCGAACTTTTTTGTAGACCATTTTAAGGTGAACAATACTGTACTACATTATTTTGATCTATCTCGTTGGGTTCAGCCAGCGTTTGCAATGAAAGAGCAAAAAAATGTGTTTATTTACGACATCACATTAGAAACCTCTAAATTATCAGTGTTTTTCTACTATGTTATGCATATATTATACATATAAACTTTCCAGTTGAATCACTCTATCTATTAAAAAAACCGCATCATAATCCGTTGCGTAGTTTCAAAGATTTAAGCATACATGGGGACATAGGGACAGAGAAAGCGACTTTGTTTTATACTATGTAGTGATGGTACGGAACCCTTCGTGCGCGCGTCCGACTCGCACTTGGCCGGTTTTTTATTATTATACAAATGATTAATTAATTAAATTTAAGTTGAATGTTTCTAATTTTATTTTATTTAAAATTAAATGTCCTCGACGTGCAGGCTCCGTACTTCACGGGATTTAGTATCGATAATGGACACCAATAACAACACTAGTCGTCGGTGGTAAATACCAGGATAAATTGACATATGCTAGTCATACTTCTAAATACTGTTCCAAGGATCATAGTTTCTTGGTTATATTTTCTTGATAATTGTATGCAATTTCTTCAGCAGTCCATTGTGCTTTCGCCTCTGTCATTTATCCGTCTATACGCTCTAATCCAGTATCCTACTATATCTCTTTATTCCGTTGAGGTATTATTTACAAGATCATAACTACACTAGTGCATTATATGTAATGCATGGACGTATCAAGCAAGATCTTCAGTACATTACATGTAATGCATGGTCAGTGAAAGTGTTAAAATGTACTTGCACACACGCTAGAATAAAGTGAGTAGTAGACTTTAAACCCTTACGGTTTGATGGCTTACAAGTTATGCTTAAATATTTTTCAGTCAAGTTATTAATTTCTTGCTGGGTGAAAATAATATTGACTCTCAACAAAATATTCACTAGGGTAAACTCACCAGTAACTGGCCGTTTTGTGACTTCTGCCACTTTGCGCAGTGGTAAGTAGTGCTATATTCACAGAGTTAATATTTCCTTTATACACTCGTATAGAGAATTTCCCAGACTACAAGTTCCCATAGATTAAATATAAAATAAAATAAGTTTATGATAAAAAAATGTAATTTATATAAAAAATATACATTTTTAGTAATAACTGGCCACGAAATTTAAAAACTGGCCCATATGATTTCAATTAGTGGCCGCGCGTAATACTCATCGTACAAACGTTTATAATTATATAAAATGGAACTCAATAACAAGGAACATTCATAAGATAAACTTTAAAGAAATAAACAAATAAAAATAATGTATCATTAACATTAAAATCTAAGGAGATCAGTATTTCTTGCACATTTGCCAAAAAATAATCTAAAATCCCCGTTTTTCCGCTTGTTCGCAAAGAAGCCTATACATTACATCAGAAAGACAAGAAATAATAATGAATGTAGTCAATGTAAAAAGCATTTCCATTTTCATTGCATACCATCAGCTTATCGATTGCACATCCTTGAAGATGACGCTAATGCATTTTTTGTGTCATATTTGCTACCGTGAGAGTAACACCGATTCTTCTCATACTGAAATTCAGTATAAGACAAGTCAGTGTTACTCTCAGGGTAGCAAATATGACACAAAAATGCATCATCGATTGCACATCCCTGAAGATGTCGAAAAATTTCAGTATCAGACGAGTCAGTGTTATTTATTACAGTAACACTGACTCGTCTGATACTGAAAAATGCATCATCGTTTGCACATCCCTGAAGATGTCGAAAAATGTCAGTCTCAGACTAGTCAGTGTTGCTCTCAGAGTAGCAAATATGACACAAAAATGCATCATCGATTGCACATCCCTGAAGATGTCGAAAAATGTCAGTATCAGACCTGTCCGTGTTACTCTCAGAGTAGCAAATATGACACAGAAATGCATCATCGATTGCACATCCCTGAAGATGTCGAAAAATTTCACTATCAGACAAGTCAGTGTTATTACAGTAACACTGACTCGTCTGATACTGAAAAATGCATCATAGTTTGCACATCCCTGAAGATGACGAAAAATTTCAGTATCAGACGAGTCAGTGTTACTCTCAGAGTAGCAAATATGACACAAAAATGCATCATCTATTGCACATCCCTGAAGATGACGAAAAATTTCAGTATGAAAATGCATTAGAGTCATCTTCAGGGATGTGCAATCGATGAGCCGATGGTATGCAATGAAAATGGAAATGCTTCTTACATTGACTACATTCATTAACTTTTCTTGCTTTGACCTTGTCTGTTTGGCGCTTTCCTAGAAAAATGGAGGACATACAACTTTAAGTTTAATTTTGCTAGCTTTATAATAAAATCACAGAGGTCGTTCTCTTCAGCTTCGGTAAGAATAGGATCTTCTTAAATTTTGTGTTAGGATTACGTATTGTAAATTGGATGCTACTTCTTAGGACACCCAATCCCTTAGCTGCTTCTCGGATTGAACCATTTTCTTTGTGTATAAATTTTAATGCATTTTCCACAGCTTCTTTCGCGTATTGTCGTTTTTTAGCAATTTTATTAAACTTTAGCCCCACACCTGTAAATAAAAAATAATTGATTAGTAACTGGCCACCAAACTGGCCACCCTATGCCAGTTTCTGATTTTAAGCGAAGAATTTGCATCAGATTTTTTTTACAAATACAAGACCTTGTGAACATTTCAAATATAGTCCATTTTTGAACGAATTTTGATTTAATGAAATTTAGTAGTAACTGGCATAGGTGGCTACTTACTAAAAATATATAAAAATTATAATCAATAACTAGCCACCCCCTCTAACCGAGTATTTAACAGATTTTAACTGCACAAAGCATTAAATACATATCACTTACCTCTTAAACAACTCGAAAAACATAAGCATTGCACCTGAAATACCTTGCAAAAATAAAAACGATAAAAATTTCAAAAACAATTCGCTTAACATATGCGTAAAGAACAACCACTCATGTCGAAACTTGTACTCCCACTGTTAAAAAATAATCGATAAAAATGGCGCTACTTTCTTTATCGGCAAAAAACTGAACTACAGTGAAAGCTAATTTAATAAGTAATATAATAAAAGAAACAGAGATGGCGTACTTTTAATGGTACTCTTATTTTGAGGATCTGAAGTGAACAATGGCCAGTTACTGACAGTGGCTAGTTATACCTCAGTTTACCCTAGATGCCAATTCAATCAATTCAGCATTTTATTAAAAATTAATATTCAGTCTGAGGTTGAAAAACTGCCACCTGAATTGATTCCCACGCAATATCCTTTCAGAAGCTAAAGCAAAAAGCCGAATAAACGCCGCCGACGGCGCCCAGGAGAGTTCGATTTCATTGAAAACTCGATTCTGAGCTAGGAAAATATAAACCATTCTGAAAAATAATATTAAAAAGTCAACTGATATTAAAAAACTTTACTTAAAGAATAGGGACGGGACGTTACAGTATGATGATAGAAAAAAATATGAATTATGCTCCGGTGAAATAAATAGCATAAAACATTTCTGGAAATATTCGATGTCATGAAAATAATATCGTATCCTTTTACAATTCGTAACTTTAAATCAATAAAACATAAAAAGTACTCCAGTTGGCTAAACAAAAACTGTAACGTCATAAACCTTGCTTTAGTACCTTTTCCACACAAAATTTACGTTTTTATTAGTCCATCATCCCCCATCTCCATCACATTTTACTAGGTATTAACAAGTTATAGTTAAAACTTTCTACTAATAAAGACTTTAAATTAAAATAAATTAAATTAAATATTCATTTATTTCAAATTTGAGTATCCATATAAAACATTATCATTAGTATATGTATGAGATTATTTATTTAACACGTGAAAATTATTATCAAAATTATATTAAAATAAAGTGTCAAATTAATAAGTATCATGTCAAATAAAATAGCAATGCAAATATAATAGCAATAAAATTAAATTCTCCAATTCATTTAAGTGCCTTTCGTATTTGTCAAAATAATAATGTCAAATGAATTATGTCAAAGAACAATAATGAAATGTTACAGAAATTGTCTCGTATAATATTGGATTCCTATTTAAAAAATAAATTGATCATGAATCAGGTAATCCTGTGAATTAGAATTTTAATTGAATCGTCGCAATCGTTTGTGAGGAAATTACGTAAGATTAGCGTTATAAGGAAGCTGGTGTTTGGTATGTTTTTCACATCGATCGCGTCGCCAACTGGACCGCAATGTTTATTCGCCGAACGCGCCGAGGGTTCAGATGGGGATTTATTTCCAACTGGGGCTCAAGATACGGCTCTTCGTGATTGGGCCCTGTAATCCGACGGATTGCACACCCGCGTCGGATCTGAACACAACGCACCACAACGCCAGCCTTGTCCTGACGTCGTTAAATATTTTATACCCTGACCTTATTGTCTCTTTAATTGAACCCTAAACCTCCCTACCCATTTGTTTACATACTAAAACATTAAAAACCACCAAACCAACTTTGTACTCAAAATATCAAAATAAATTCCGAAACTTGTTTCACCAGAGAATTTAGGAAATAAAATTAATTATAATTTATAGATTGGATTTAAACTTCTGTTTCTACTCGACTTCTTAAATTTTAGTAATTAACAGAAAGCGTAGTATTCCCGGAAATACGAAACTTTCCGGATAGGAATTTCGCCTAACGATTTTTACTTTTTTACCTGTGAAGTTAATTAATTTACGGAGTCGAGTTCAGAAACTTATCTGCTTATGCAAATAGCGGGGATTGGTGTCGCCGCGTAGAATGTTTTCTGCAAAGTTTATCGCTACCGTTTCGTTGGCTTGAAAATCTAAGTTTATATAAGCTTAGATTTTTATTCATTGAACAATAGATAAATTTACCTGAATTCGATACCGTGTGTCTCTAAACACACATTGATTGTACATATATATTGTGAAGAATCGTTTTCCCTTTTGAATGATAATTCTCAATATTGTAAATGTTGATAGGATTTTTCGAAGAACAACTTGTAGAATCTCTTTATGGGTTCAAAACCTAAACACAAGAATAAACAAAAAAAAATTGGATGTCTGTAAAGTCGGTTTACGTACGCAAATTTTACGTGATAACATCAGAAAACATCAGCCGATGGAGTGGAAGAGAGATAGCTTGTTCCGCGCTCTCGCTTGCACCCTCGGCTCAGGCGGACCGTGACAATGAGTCAAGCTTTATTGCGCCTATAGCCGGCGTTCATCGATTTAAGACGTTAAAAGTCAAAAGAAACCAGCTTTTATTAGTTGTGGTGTGGTTAATATCAAAATAAGAGAACTAAAAAGTTTACAATGTTTCGCCCATCGAGCGTTATTATTTGTAACCCTAAAGGATTAAAATGAAAATTATTAATCGCTGCGGTGAAATTAAATAAAAGACTGTAATAATTTAAAATTGTAAATGTATGATATTAAAATTGTTTCTCGCTTTGCCCTCCAAATGTGTTATACCGTCTTTTTGTTTTGGGAGGGTTAGGGTTTTCGAGTGTATGTATTTACATATAGTTTATGTGTATGTATTTATGTATATTTGTGAGAGTTACATATGGTATATCATTTTAATATGAAGGCCGCGAAAAAGAAATTGGAAAATTACTCTGAAATTAATAACAAAAAAAATAGAATATCTTTAGTTCAGTTTTTTCTTTCGGTTAACCCATTCATTGACGGCTTACGTATTAAATAAATAAATAAATATTGTCAGCCAAATTACACAGCGCCATCTAGCCCCAAAGTAAGCGAAGCTTGTGTTATGGGTACTAGACAACTTAACATACGTAAATACATTTTTTTTTGTAAATACATACTTATAATACATAGAAAACACCCAGACCAAGACAAACAGACATGTTCATGCTCACAAATGTTTGTCCTGTGTGGGAATCGAACCCACGAGCGTTGGTGTCGAAGCCGCGTCATTGACCGCTACATAGTATTAATACGTAGTACTATTACTTATACTGTGGTATTAAGAACTTTACATTCATGCCGTCATACATAACAGCCTAGACATTGAAGTACATACCTATACACCAAAAGGCGGTTTTGGTATGTCATTAATGATTTTTGGCACACCCATGGGCGGCCTTGGCACTGAATGTGCTAATAATTTATTGTTAGAGAAAAGTTTTTGAGTTATCTATTTATCCCCAACAGGGTAACTGCTGCTTCCATTATGAGAGAAAGAAGCCGTGTACGTCCCACTGTCCAGATCACCGCCACCGTGCCCAATCCATCAACTGTCTACCTTCCTGCCAGACTTGTGCTTCTTGTCCCCAATGCCAATATGTAGACTATGTGCAAGCAAGAAAAGTAGGACCACACAAATCGTGTTGTTACTATTGTGACTAAGATATTTTGTGAACCTGGATAATTTTATATCTAATCCTTTGTATGTATTGTTTAGCAAGTTAGCTTCTAAACAATTTGGCGGCTGTATTTATTAAAGTTATTATTATGTAAATTAAAAAATGTTTTATTTTGTTGTGTAAGAGCACAGTATAAGTACTAGCACTACGTGCAGTATGGCCACTCTCTGCCGCTCTCTCGTATCGAACTCACCTCCTCTCTGAGACAAATCTGGAACAGTTTGTATGGCGCTGCACGCACACACGCTCATTAATGTTCTGTACAGATTCCATTGTTTATGTAGTAGTTAACGTTGCGACGCTTGTATGGAGTGGCCGGGGTGTGGTAGGAGTTTTAGTACTTATTTTTTTTTATTTATGCACATATCGCATCTGACATAGAAGCTCTATGATGCCATTGCGGGTGTCAGTCTAATCAACACACAAGTTAAGCAGCGTCGGCCGTAGCCTGTCCACGGATGGGTTTATTTATCTCGAGCTCCTCCATGCTTCGGAGGGTACGTAAAGTGTAGTTAGATGACAGTCGTTAAGCCAAGTCACTGGCCTTTAGGCGGTTCGAAATCACTGGCCTCCGCCAACCAGTAGTTGAGGAGCATAGTGGAGTATGTTCGAAACCCATTTGATTGAGACGAGACGCGTATCCCAGCAGTGTGATGAATGATGATGAAGAAGAAGTAGAATACGACATCAGAATCTTTTTCAGTCCTGGTGAATTTCTTAGTCCCGCAGAAATAATGTCTATGATGCTAATCTGTCCATGGCTTTTTTTATACCACTAAGGTGGCAAGCAAATTTGAATGACAAGGTGCAAGCTGGTATCTAGGTACTCTCGCCCATAAATGACAACATACTTATACAACATTATATGCAGCCGCAATATAATGACAAATGGTGTTGAAATAACCATAGTCTACGAGTAAATTGATCACAAATGACTTTCTAATTTTACTTCTGTAATAAACAGTATTGTTTTAACATTTGCAGCGGGCGACTGATAGAGTTATTGAGCAGTATCCCTCTGCGGAGTTAGTGTTTTAAGGAGATTTCAATGTTCACCACGTTGCGTGGCTCAGTTCTCGGTCGACTGAGCGTGGAGAGCTGTCCATGAATTTGCTCTGGCTTATGATCTCTCTCAACTGGTTCAGTCTCCTACGAGAATACCAGACGTCGAGGGCCATACTAGCTCGTTACATCCGACTTCGAGGTCAATAGAAGGTCATTCTATTGACCTCGAAGTCGGATGGATACAACATATCAGTGCGATGTGCCTTCAATGTTGCGCCTTGGCACATCGGACCACTGTCTCATCCGGACCTAAGTCGAATACGCATGACCCGACCTACTCCGGCGAAATTCTACAAATGGCGTGCCAATCTTATGTGGCATTATAGGTCAGCAGACTGGGATGGTGGAGGTAACTTTGATTCAATTCAAAATACATTGATTCCTATGCAACCTCGATGACTGACGTTATCATAGAATGTTGTAACAACCGCTTTGAAGCCACTGTGGGGCTAAGAATCGACCGTGGTTCAACCAGGCTCGTAAAGAAGCCAAACTTGCAAAGCAAGCAGCTTGGGCCACCGTTCGTGTTAATAGGAAGTCTAATGACTCTGAATTGAAACGTAAATTTAATGCTGCCTCAAGGTCCAGCAAATGCTAAATTCGATTTCATGGGCAGAATTAGGAAGCGACTGGTGAACCAGTATTCTGGTCATTTGCTAAAGCTGCCGAGGGAAATTTTGTCGTCATTGCCGCGACTGTGAAAACCGGATGGTAATCTGGCCCTCAGCGCAAAAGAGAAAGTCGATGAATCGGGTAGTCAATTTGATCTACACTATTTTGTGTGCTTCCGCCATCAATCGGATAGTTTCTTTACGTCCTACTCGACTCCGTGCCACCTGCAGTCCCGTGGTGCTGTTACTACATGCTGGTGATCTCTATTACGTATATTCGGAAAGCGTTATACTCTCGATTTTAATCTATAAGTCGAGTGAGCCAGTCGGCATGCTAGTAGTGGTGCTGAAGCAATGTGTTCCCGAATTGTGTCCCGTACTGACGCGTCTTTTCGTGATATCGTACTCTACTGGAAAAGTTCCGTTTTCGTGGAAGATTACCAACGTGCACCCAGTGCCCAAGAAGGGTGATGGATTCGACCCGTTGAATTACAGGCCTATCACTATAACTACTGATGGAGCGAGTAATCAACCTGTAGCTCCTGAGGTACTTAGAAGAACAAGATTTAATCAGTGATCTTCTGATGGGCCTCAACAGTTGAGAACTACTAGGTTTGGCACGTTTCACATATTAGCGTTGCGTATATTTTCTCACTTATCTCCCTTTGCCTGCATAAACTCGATTTTTCTCTATATTTAGTAAATATATTTTGTATCATATTAATATTTAATTCTTGGATTTCAAACATTATTTAAACCAAAGAACGTCCCTGCTGAACATTAGGTACTACATTTCACATTAACTTTCCCACTTTTTTATAACGGTACGAGTAATTTATTATTTTCTTTTTTAGCAATAAATAAACTGTTTTACATTTTTTTTTTCGATCTTTAAGAATAGGCTATTTTTGGTTTTGTTACGTAAAGACGCCACAATAATATAAATACGAGTGAAATAATTGCTAAAATAACATAAAACTTCACGATAAATGATAACTTAAAAATCTCAATTTTGGACTTTAATGGGAACGCTCCATACAAAAGGCTTTAAAGGCTAATAAATTATGATGTCACATGTTTCTATTTTACATGCATTAAATCAGAAATTTGTACGACAACTAGGTTTATATAGTGCCGTAACAAAAGTTACAGTATTACATCCATTTAAAATGGTCTTTTGCACCAAACTTTGATCTTTGAATGATCGCACATCGTTCTAATTTTGCGTATTTTATCTCATATTTTTATATCATATTGATACGTAGGTATTTTTTACAGTTTGAGAACAATGTCAACATATTTTTTTTATATTAGAGAGGGCCAAACGAGCATGTGGGGCACCAGATAGAACGCAATCACCATCGCCCTGATCCATTGCCCGCCTATACTCCAGAAAGAAAGGATTTTTTTCTGGAAACCTCACTCACTTGCAGGATCACAACAATCCTCAAGGGAATTGTTACTTGGCTGCGGTATTCTGTGCGGTGGAGGTACTTACACAGTCGGGCGGCTTAAAAATACGCTATGCTCTACCTCTCTTTTCGCCAGAGCCTCATTTGTCAGTTAGCAGGGTGCACCACGTGCAGGTGAGGCTGGATTTGGTTCAAAGATATTGATGAACACTTCAAATATTGCAAGCACCCGCTGCAATACGAAATATTGCAGCGCAGGTGCACATGAACGATCCCTTAAAGCAATAAATGCTGTCTACGAATTCAGAATCAGACCTTTAGGCTTGTTACACGCTAACAATATTATAATTTTGTTACAGGCAAAACGTCAGTCCGAACTCAACACGCAATCAAGTGGAAAAAGGAAGACCAAGGAGATTTGTAATAAAACCGCAATAAACTAGTTGCGTAGTGAAATAAAGACAAAACTACTTTAGAGTTTGTGCAATCATGCGAAGCGGGGGACGTTTCGTTTGTAATAGTGATTTGTTTTTTGGGGGTTATTTGTGAGTGTGTGTTGTGTTTGTGTGTTGGGGGGGCAAATGAGAAGGCGGCGCGGGTGGTTGGTGGGGCGAGGGGCGCGGTGACTGCCCGCGCGCACCATGCGGCAGGCACCCGCGCTATTGCTGCTTGTCGCCGCGTGCACCGCTGCCTCAGCGCAAATTGCTTGGACTCCAATTTTCTTAGATGGTAGTAGTAAGTAAATTTCAATAAATTTATGCTACATTAGATATAACTTGGTAGTTTTCTCTCGTTCGTCTTTTTTATACTACGCCCTGATTTGAAGCGATGTCTATAGACGCTTGTAGCACAAAATATCGATCCTGCCACCACTCCCATTGTCATTGCAACTGCTTTCTTCCTGGTAGCCTCAGCCGTCGCAGGAGCAACACAACCCTCTTGGCCTCGTTGAAATTGTTTTTGGCTGCAACCTTCTGTTAGGAGAGCTCTAGGATACTCTGAACATTATATGCATCCATCTAGGTAATGTATCAGTAAAATCACATTGTAGCACTCTTGTGATCACATTGTGTTTTCATATTTTGACACCGCATGCGACATCTAGCGGAGTACAGCGAGGAGTTAAAATGTATGAAAACACACTTGTCTCAGCTTTAGTGAAGTCCGGGCCTTCTAATGGAAAAAAAATACCAGAAACACAGAATAATATTAAAAAATCGCATATGAAATAAATTTTTGACTAGAAATTTTACTATGAATGTATTATTTATAATTAGAAGCATTCTGACCCATCAGAACGTTGTAATGGTTATTTATTATATGGCCTGGGTTTAAGTTTACTTTCCAATCCCTGGTGTAGGTCAAGTAGACCTATGGACGCAGTCGTCGAGCGGGTGCGCTTGCTCAGGCGGCGGGGCCGACGAATGTGCTTGCTGCGTGCGCGACGGTGCGTGTCCTTGCGGCGACGTCGCACCGGCACGCTGCGCGCAATGCGGCTTGGAACAATACTGTGCCAATAGTAAGTAACTGGCTTCTTCTAGTTATTTACCAAAGCGTATACCTGCCCCAAGGTCTATCGTAGGAAAATACATGACGGGGAATTATACGAAGAGGTAAGGTAACATCTACACTTGAAGATACATAAATAACGTACCCATTGGTTGGATTGGCTTGGATATAGGAAATTAATTCATGCAAAAAAAAAATATTTTATGTCATTCGAAGCGCCTGAGGGTACCTCGCAGAGAGGCGAGATACACTAAAATAGAAATGGCCGTGTTAGCACACCCCCGCCACTCCATACAAATGTCGCGTCGATTACTACTACATAAACAATGACGTCTATGCAGAGCGTGAATGAACGTGTGTGCGTGCGGCGCCATCCAAACTGTTCCAGATTCGTCTCAGAGGGGAGGCGAGGTCAACACGAGAGAGCGGCAGGGAGTGGCTATATTGTACAGAGTGCTATTGTTTATAATGTTGTGGTACCCAGGGGACAGCAGGTGCTCGCATGATTCAGATGTTCGACATACGTAGAGTCGTCCACATTAGCCGGTAACATTATAATGATGATTGCATGGATCTTCAGATAGTTTACACCAGTGTTCCGCAAACTTTTGGTATCTAGGAAAACGAATATTATTTAGATAGGCCCGTATGGATCGGGGGTTGTAACTTGCACTTCCCGCTACCAGATTTTCTATAAAATTTGTTTTCCCCTGTCGTCAGTCACACATTACCATATCCTAACAGACAACGCAACGTCTAAAGATTTATTACAAAGTTTAAACATAATCAATTATTTTTGTACATTCACGCCGCTGAAAGCTACCAACAGACTAAAGATCCTCAAATTACATTGCCGCGTAATGGAATGGAAGCGACTTTTTGCAACGAAATTGTTTATAACATATTGAACTTTATGTCAATTGTATAACATATAAACTTAAACCAAGCCGAAAAAGTTTGCTTGTCTTCCTGAGAACCCTCGCGCAATCTTGAGAATTGCCCTAGCTACTGATCGTATTTAAGTTTATATTTTATGCAATTGACATAAAGTTCATTATGCTATGAACAATTTTGTTGCAAAAAGTCGCTTCTATTCCATTCTGCGGCGGTGTAAATTGAGTTTAAACCAATTAAAACATGCACGTTAATGACTAAGATAATCTTTACCGTTGCGAATATTAGCGTAAACAATAGACGACAATTTGAAAACGGACTGTTTGTCGGTGGGCACTAGAATCCCTGGAGTATTGAGACCCGACAATGTTTACCTTTTCCTTGAATAACGGCCCATTATTAACCCTTCGCCAACATCAAACCTTTAGAATGGTTTTACTTGTCCGGCGAGATTTGAATTCCGTATTTTTTCTAGTATTGCTTATTCACAAGCTGCTCTAATTTTCAATTTTATACGCTTCACGGGGAGGTTATTTTGGTGAATTGATGGCTTTCATGATTTTCATTGACAAAACATTAATTATTTATCTGTGGTTGTTTATTTTTAAAATATAAACGTGAGTGAGTGTATTATTTGATGAGCATGGTGGTCGAATGGCTAGCAATGACTACTTTGACTTCGAAGTCGCGGGTTCGATCCCCGCTCAAGATAACTTTTGGGTGCTTTGGTCTGTTTGTATTGGTCTGGGTATTTTCTATGTATAATAATGTATGTGTTTACATAAAAAATATATTTAAGTATTTTTAATAGGTATTTAGTAACACAAGCTTTGCTGAGTTTAGGACTAGGTGGCGGCGAAAAATTTGTCCAGGAATATTTATTTATTCAATTGCACCTGTTCTAGCTTATAACTATAAACAGCTTAATATAATAAGATAGAAACAGCTTTTCCAAATATTTATAAATGAAAATAAATCTAATTATTTTTTGAAAAATGGAAAAATTCACCTGCCCCCCCTAGGTGGGATTTGAACCCACGACCTCTCGATGACCGGTCGAGTGCTCTTCCAACTGAGCTACCAGGAAGGTTTGTGTTGCTGACGAATTTTTTCATCTTATATTTCTACTGTGTGAGTCACAGTGTGGCGTCATCAACCTATTCAGTAATTACAATACTAAAGTAGGCATAGCAGTCCATCGTTGCAGATGAAATTCAGATATTTTTTGATAACACCACACTAATTAAATTATTATTATTTATTATGCCCTATAAAAGCAGGAGTTCCACAGGGTAGCGTACTGGGCCCTATACTGTACCTACTGTTCACTGCAGATTTACCGACATCTGAATCCTTAACTACTGGAACTTTTGCAGATGATACTGCCATACTAGCTGTACACAGTGACCCAAAAAAAGCCTCAGAAATCCTACAAATAGGACTAAACGACATATCCCATTGGCTTAAAAAGTGGCGAATAAAAGCCAACGAAACAAAATCAGTGAATGTTACATTTACTTTAAGAAGAGGATCTTGTCCTCCAGTCACACTAAATAACATAGAAATTCCACAGGCAGACCATGTGAGGTATCTTGGTTTGCATTTGGACAAAAGACTTACCTGGCAAAAACATATTTTCACTAAGAGGAAACAACTTGGTATTCAAACAAGAAAACTTTACTGGCTTATTGGCCGAAAGTCCCAACTATCTCTTGAGAACAAAATACTTCTATACAAGGCAATACTCAAACCCATCTGGACATATGGGATCCAACTATGGGGTACCGCAAGTAACTCAAACATGGAAATCATACAGAGGTTCCAAAATAAAGCACTGCGTATGATAACCGACGCTCCGTGGTTCGTGCCCAACGAACTATTACACCATGATCTGCGCATGCCCACTGTAAAGCAGGAAATTGTACGTCACACTAAATCCTACAAAGAACGCATTGAGCAACATCCAAACACCCTTGCACGGAGACTAATGGAAGACCACAACAAAGCGCGACGACTAAAGCGCAAACTCCCTCAAGATTTAATCCAATCACAGTAAATCTACTGATTATTCAAAGAGGGTGTGACACAGGTCACATACCGAGCACGCCAGCATTAGCACCAACCAGCATACTGTTGAATGTCCCACGAAGGAGACAGATTGCAGTAATCACAAAGACAAAAAAAAAAAAAAAAAAAAAAAAAAAAAAAGAAAAAATAAAAAATAAAATTATTATTTAAATAGTTGTCTTGGCCAACTTGCCTGATAAATATTTTTTGAAAAATGGAAAAATTCACCTGCCCCCCCTAGGTGGGATTTGAACAGAAAAAAATATTTATCAGGCAAGTTGGCCAAGACAACTATTTAAATAATAATAATAAATCTAATTGCCTATAAATCACTTTACAGTCCTTAATTACTATGTGAGGTATTATTTTAATAATAATGAGTATGTTAAGCAATTTAAATGGCATCGGATAAGCTCTATTACTACAACAATTGCGGTGAAAGTTTAAGCTACCTCACTATAGAGGATAAAGCTATTAAAATTGACAAGGGTTGTCGTATCGAGCCATCATTCTAACATTTACTAAGTAATTTAATGAATAACATATTTCGACGGGTATTGGGCGCTTGTGTCTTTAGAATTCGTTACAGAATCACAAAAAAATTATCAAGAAATATACTACAAAAAAAACCGGACAAGTGCGAGTCGGACTCGCCCACCGAGGGTTCCGTAGGTACGTAGTATCATAATTAAATTTGATATTTTTCATTATAAATAAGAAATAATGCGTCGAAAAAAATAAATAAAATATATTTTGCAATGTGTACATCAAGCCCTTTCATATGATACCCCATTTGAACTAGTAGTTTCAATTTGAAATTTCGACACCCTGTAAAAAATATAGACCCCCTATTTTTTAAGATCTATTTACAAATGTATTGTTTTGAGATTTATTCCTGTACTTGTAGTCTATAACAATGTTACTTGCCAAATTTCATAGTTCTAGGTCAACGGGAAGTACCCTGTAGGTTTTGATTCCCTTGAGTGTGTCGAAATATGCGTTTTTTGCTGAATAAACGGCCGTAACTTTTTTCTACGTAAACTTAGCAGTTTGATTTTTTTTTATCTTCATGGGACCGTAGACCTGAGTATACAGTTCAAATTTCAGCTTGATACCTCCACGCATTCTCGACATAGAAATTCTTGACAGACAGACAGACAGACAGACAGACAGACGGACAACAAAGTGATCTTATAAGGGTTCCGTTTTTCCTTTTGAGGTTCGGAACCCTAAAAAATGAACACGAGAAATAACATGAAATTTAAATATTTCTTTGTCTTTTTCATTACGTATAAAACTGTATATGTAGGTAGTTGTATTATTGAAATATTTTATTTTATTCGGAACACCAACAGCTGATACCCTTCGTATTCGCTTATAAATAAGAAATAAAGATCTAATGTGAGCATTTTGTGACAAAACAATTACTTTCCTATTTAGTTTACAAACGAACAAATAACCGCCATCAAACACATGTTACTATACCAAGTTATCCATCATGAAGTGCAGCAAACTGCCTCGTCAACGACTCAGTTATCGTTTATATGTAGTTTTTAAAACAGATATAGTGAAATTTTCTTTACATCAGATTTCATAATTTTATGGTAACGATAAGGACTTAGGGGCAAAAATGATTGAAATATGAATTATGGTGTCCGTCCCACTGCTTTACGTACTTTGATTCGTTATTAGTATTTTTAAAATTAAGAAGAACTATTATTACGCTCAAAAATCGAATGTCAACTTTATCAATATTTACGTTGGTAAGTTTTGTAAATCTTCTTAGTTCACTGTACCACGAAACCCTTTGTTATGTGTATTCTGGATTGAACAGATTCGTAGTGTTTTGTGATAGGTACTTGTTCACCGCGTACATAACATAATAATGTTGATTCTGGGTCTGAACTGTTCTTATATCGTTGTAATGGCGGTAATAAGAGTATTTTTGCACAACTTGCGCGTAGGTACCAACTGATTTATTGATCAAATTTTTCTGAATTTTTAACATTATAATATTATGGACACAAATGGTCAATATAATATTATGGACACAAATGAACAATTTTTTTTTTTTGTTTAGTGTGCAACATCACCATCGACTCTCGCGTCCTGAAAAGCAAGTCTGGCAAGACCTTCGGCCAGATCAAGTCTCCATCGATCGAAGGTCCTGGCGCTTGTTCCTACTTCTTGCAACCTGATGCTGGCCAGCGCGTTGAAATTCAGCTGTACAGGCTGGTGTCTGTAGGCAGATTTAATGGCACTAGGTGAGTCGTGATACGGAGCTTCTACCGCCCGCCACTATAGTAAAAAAAAAAAAAACTAAACTAAAAACTTTTCCTCTAACAGTAAGTACTATTTATTACGTCGTAGCCTCATTTTTTATAATTCTTTAAATTGATGGAACCAACGAAAGTCGTAAAAATAGCCACTTGTGTAGCTATCTCTTTCAAAATCTGAATGTTTTATCAATTTTATGAGGTATAAAAAAACTATCACGTTTAACCACAGTTTCTTGACTATTTGTGTTATTTTTATTACTTAGCAGCCAGTCTTTTTTTACTCGAGTGGCAATCGCTAATGTTATAGGGGTTACACCGTATAGTTACTCTCATTTTTCTCTTTCTTATTCTGTGGTATGGTCCTATTGATAGAAATTAGAGTAGTGAATATTTTATGTAATTTGCTAATCGTGATTATGTTTTATTCCAGTAGGTACTTCCTATTATTGAGAACTATGTTGTAACTCTGTGAATTTCTTTTTACTTTTCATGTCATGTCACAGTAATTATAATAGTGGCCACACACACACGCAGATGTCCTTATCATTTTTTATGTTAGTTCTTTCTTTTTTTTTGTTTTGGTTTCAAATAAGAAGTTGGGGTGTAAGAGGTTCATCAACATCTTTGAACCAAAGCCAATTTCACCTACACGCGGTGCACACTGCGAACTGACAAACGAATCTCTGGCGAAAAGCGAGGTAGGGAGCGTAATTGTAAGCTACCCGACTGGGGAATGTACCTCCACCTCACAGAATACCGCAGCCAAATAACGGTTCCCTTGAGGGCTGTTGTGTTTCTGCGAGTGAGTGAGGTCACCAGAAAGGAAGGAGATGCTGCGATGGCAGCGGAGGTGGCAGCGCGCGAGCGATATTTTATGTTGCGAGCGTTAATATGGCTACGGTAACCGCTTTACATCAGGCGGGCCGTATGCTTGTCTGGCACCCGACGTAGTATAAAAAAAAAAGATAATGTAACTGTCAATTCGCAAATTATGTACAGTCAACATATATGACATAAGTGCAGTTTTTGCAATACAACAATTCTATTGGCTATTAGGAAATAGTTAATGGACTGTGCACTTCTATGAAGTGGAGGTACTTCCCCAGTCGTGTGCCCTACCTCTATTTTGCCAGAGCCTCGTGAGTTAATCAGCAGGATGCACCACTTTCAAGAGAAGGTAACTTCGGCTCAAAAATGGTAATAAGCATTTTACACTCCAAAACGTTTTAATTTATAATGAGCTAATATTAGGGAAATATTGTGATCATAAAACAACGAACTTGTTCCATATGTAGATTTCGATGTAAATTGGAATAAATTTGGAACGAACGGAAGTCTGATGTGTTTGAACTTGTCATACGGAAGCTGTATGATCAATGTCCCGACAAATTGAATATTTCGAGCGAATCGCCTTCAGGCGACCGCACACCCCAGGTGGGGAATATTTTGTGTATTTCTTGTGATTTTGTGTAGTATTTGTTATAAGATATTATAAATAATATGAATTTTAGCACTGTAGCGTTATTGAACAGCAGTACAGAAATAACGGCGAGTCCGCTGTTATTTCTGTTCTGTACATAATCAGAAAGAATAAAGGATCATCCCCATATACCAACTTTGATATCGACATCAAAATTTTAAAATATCTATTCAAATCAGCTGATAAATTTTGCATGATTACTGCGACGCTGTCTAAGATGTATTTATACCTTTAAGCTATAGGTTACAGTCATTTTTTTTTTTACAATTTTTTTTTTTAGTTTCACCGCGATGTCTGTAATCAAATCTTGAAATTTCTCAGTGTCCGAATGGGCTGAAATTTTGCAACACTCATTGAATTTTTGTGACAATGTATGTTCACCAAAATGCCGCCATTTTTAGTTCAATATGGCGACAGCAACAAAATAGCGTTTGTCGTATGATATAGGCAGAATGGAGGATGACCGAAATCGGTAGGTAAATTTTAGATTTTTTATTAACAACTAATAAAGAAAGTGTTTAAAATATTTTTGTTTGCGATATTGAATTCTTGATGATTATTTTGACTCTTTTTTATCTCGATACACATTCTGGTCCATGCTCTAATAACTTCTATTTTAATGTTCAACTGATTGAAAAAAACACGTTAGAGCATGAATTCTGAAACACATTGTTTCAGAATTCCTGCAAACAATATCCATATAAATTTAGTCGAGCTATCTACAACTAAGGAAGAACATAATCACGTTTCACAAGATTTCAGATTGACGTGCTCAGTTATACCTACATAGGAATTGATTCTTCTCAAAACGCTATACTGTAATATATGCAAAACTGTTAATATACATAAGATTTCTTTTTGAAAAGCTGTGTAGGTGGCTGGCTACAGTTGGGTGGTGCAGGAGCAGTTCGTGGTGCAGGTGCAGCTGAAACCCGACTGTGTGGTGCCAACGAACGGTACACTCCTCCTGTTGTGCTATTTGCTGACCACGGGGCATCTACTTTGGAATTTAGGTGAGATCAATACAATCTATTACGAAATGATGTACATTTATATAACATAACTTATCTGGTTTCCCGCAGAATCATGTAAAATTTCAAATGAAAGAAAACGTTTTATACATTTTTTTTTTGTTTTTTTTTTCTGTTTTGCTTAACCAGTAGCAGCCCGACTGGGGATCACCTACACCCTTTTTTTATATATGAGAGGGGGGCAAGCGAGCATGTGGGTCACCTGATGGAAAGCAATCACCACCGCCCATAGAAATCAGCAACACCAAAGGGTCACCGATCCGTTGCCAGCCTTTTAAGGGAAATATTGACTCTGTTCTTGAAGGCCCCCATGTCGTATTTATTTGGGAATACCGCTGGAGGAAGTTGATTCCACAACTTCACAGTCTTGGTAGAAAATGTCTTAAAAAGCGTACTGTAGTAGATCGCCAAATATCGAGATGATAAGGATGGAATTTTAATTTATGGCGAGTTGTACGATAGTGGAACTCAGCGGCAGGTATCAAATCAAATAGCTCATCCGAGCACTCCCCGTTGTATAATTTAAATACCCTACAGATGACCGTAGACAAATAGCAATATGCTAGATGTCGGGTGAGAAAAGTCACCAGCAACACATCATTGTACTCGTATTTGCGGTATGTCATTATATTTAAAAAGCCCATATGTAATTGGCGATATGTGAGTTCTCCTCAACCACTCGCCACTGAATTGGCAGCTGATGCGAATGTGATCCACTGGCACTTCAGCTTGCTAACTCTAAGAACTCTAAGAGCTTTATCGTCAATTTTAGTTCTCCGTCCAATTTCTTTGTTCCGGAGTTCTCTATCCTTGCGAAAACCAGAGAATAACTTTTTCAATCGTTTGCTCGTTGCTTGACTTTTAAACCATGATAGACGTGCACGATGATCGGAGCTAGCGATAACAAGTAAGAAACGACACAATAAAACATAACAAAAATAACATGAATACTCGTATCATAATGAAATGAAAATAAAAAAAAACAGCTATGTGTAAACATAGCTGGTTTTTTTATATTCATTTTTTTTACATTCAACGTCTAAAAATATTTACATTACTCATATAACAACAACAAAAATAAACGATAAACACGATTGCGCAATTCGCTTATGTATTTTCCTCTTCAAAATATTTGCTACAGATAAATAACTACATTGATCGCATCATCAAAACGGCGCTATATCCGATAGTTACGGAATTGTAATGAATCCGGCCAGAGTGAACATGCGAACAATCAATTACATTTTCACCCCTAATAGGCTCGACAGACACTCAAATGAGTATTATTTCCGGATAAGTGAGGCAGCGTGGCTGTGTAGAGCATTTCGGAATTTATGCCCATTTGGCGTTCGACGTGAGTTCGGACAGCGAACGGATTCAGAACAAAAGAGCGACATAGCGGAACCGGTAATGCTCGATTCGGAATTGTGGCCTGACTGCTGCAAATGTTCCTGGTAGACGACGCACGGTGCATCCCCGACTTAATTCTGTATTGTACTGGAATTAGCGTACAGTGTGCACAGTGCTTAATTTTATGGCACCCTCTATTGTTACGTCGTTCGTATGCAAGAATAACGTTTCAATATGAAAATAGGTACCTACCTATTGGCTATTAACTATAGGTATTAATGCTTAATCACCGTGTACACAATGATCATATTTTTTTACCGATGAGAAATAGAGGAGCTTCTCAGGTCGACTTTATGTGCTCCGAGCGCAAAGCACAAAAGCACCTATTTGATTAAATTATTATTATTTAAATAGTTGTCTTGGCCAACTTGCCAGATAAATGTTTTTTGAAAAATGGAAAAATTCACCTGGCCCCCCTAGGTGGGATATGAACCCACGACCTCTCGATGACCGGTCGAGTGCTCTTCCAACTGAGCTACCAGGAAGGTTTGTGTTGCTGACGAATTTTTGCATCTTATATTTCTACTGTGTGAGTCACAGTGTGACGTCATCAACCTAGGCATAGCAGTCCATTGTTGCAGATGAAATTCAGCTATTTTTTGATAACACCAAACTAATTAAATTATTATTATTTAAATAGTTGTCTTGGCCAACTTGCCAGATAAATATTTTTTGAAAAATGAAAAAATACCTATTTGATTAATTAATCATTAAACTATTTTAATGAGGAAGAAAAGTAGGTTTGTTATGCTATAAAGTCCATGCGATACCTGTCGGTGTTTATTCCTAAATGAAAGTCTTCAATGAAATGGTTTTTCCTTTTTATTTATAAGTTTTTATTTGATAAATGCCTTTGGATACAATCATGTTTTAAATCAGTGTATGCTTTTCACAATTTAACTCCCATGTTTTTGTTACCAGAATAACAGAAAAGACTGTGCGATCTCAGTTCCTGGCATTCTTCAGTTTTACCTCACTCAGCAACACACAAGGGGTGGGGTTTCATCCCCGCGGCGGTTCGAGAATACCTCACACAGGTATGTTTGTTTCTCTCCGTTATATTGTTTTAATTCTAAGGGCGCGTTTATTGTTGCTGTAAACCATATATTATTTTTACATGCTAAAATCAAACGTTACCTACTAATTTACTAGAGACTCGCCCCGACCCGGCTTTGACCGTGTGGGATTACAACATTTTTCGCTCATGCTCAGCTTCTATTGGTCGTAGCGTGATGTTATATAGCTGATGACCTTCCTCGATACATGGCCTATCCAACACAAAAATATTTTTTTCCATTCGAATATTAGTACTATATTTTATTAAGAATCACTAACTGCAGCCCGGGACTTCTTCCTCGTGGACTTCAGAAAATTAAAAAATATTGTTAAAAATTCCTTTTATATTCAGAGTGTCAAGATAAAACATGAAACAGATTTTAAGTATTACAATTGTGTAAGACTTTTAGTATTACAATTGTGAAAACCGCATACAATATTGTACAGTAGCATGGAAAGATGCGCGAGCAACAGACAAACATACAGACAAACAAACAAAAATTTTGACATTAACTGTTATGCTTTCTAACTGCTCCTCTAAAGACCCGTCATATTATTTTTCTTTGATATCTTCTATGTACAGTCATCGGGGAGTTATAATGTATGTTATTATATACTAGCTGATGCCCGCGACTTCGTTCGCGTGGACTTTATGATTCCGCCGTATTAATACAAATACGAACTAATGTAGATACATAAGAAAATATTTGTTATACGTATAAAGTCAAAAATTTTTTTTGTTTAACATTGTAACCATAGTTTAAAAAAAATTAAGGGAGTCTTTCCTTCAGGAGCTAATATGAAAAGACCAGTCCTAAGCTTGACACCAGCGAATTTTAGTGATTTTTTTATTGTCATCGCAAAGGTCACAGACAACTGCGTACGTTTAAAATTAAAATGGATTTTTTTTGGAGAAGAGTGGTATACGCGGAATAAATACAGTTTCACCAGCACCACTCCCAGTGAGAATCTCAGCTTCAATTATATTGCGCTGCCATTGACTTTACTTCGGGAAGGAGATCTTCCCCAAATTTTAATAATATTCTTGAAAACTCTTGGGCACGTAAAGTTCTATCTACAGCTTCTAGTGCCTTACTGTTGGCCATTTCGCATTCATCTCAAACGATTAGACAGCAATCCTGAAACACCTTTGCTTTGTCACAGTTTCGTGTCACAGAGCATGTCGGTGTTTCAATTCTGTTTAAATCGAGTAGGATATTGAACATTGTATTTGCGTCCTTCCGTCTAGTAGTCATGTGGCTGCAATACTTGGCGATGCTTCTGCGAGATCTTATTTTGGCGCCTGATTTCAGCGTGGATTGCTCTTGTCAGGTATGTTTTTCCAGTCCCTCCTGGAGCATCTAAGAAAAACAGTTTCCCCTCGTCGCTTAAAACACTTTCCACCACCAAATCAAATAAACTCTCATCTTGCTACATAGCGTCCCGCAAATGCACGTATTCTTCTGGTTTGTGCGAATATATACCAATCGTTCCATTTCAATTTTAGCGTACACGTCTATAATAAACTGACTAAATAGACCACGGTACCTTTGTAAATAAAATAAAACGATTGCGTCTAACTTGTAGCAGGTAAGAATAAAAGTAGCACCACGCGGTTTTTTTTTTACAATACATTCAATATTTTGTTAATCTATTTATTGTTATAATAAATAGATTTAAAAAAAGTAAAAAAACACGCTATAATAGCAAATAGAACTAAAAAAGTTACTTAAAAATTTTTTTAGTTCTATTAGCTATTATAACGTGTTTTTTTTCCTTTTTTTGAAAACTATAATTTATTGTAAACACGTGTTGTTTATGCAAATAAATTTAACTTTGTTCTGCATCAGGTGTTCCAAATCTTGGATTTTTATACCTCAACAAAAAATGCTCATCAAGCTGAACAACTTTTGCTAAGGAGTCATTTTTAAATTTCTTATAGTTTACCTGAACCATTATGGTTCTGCATCAGGTGTTCCAAATCTTGGATTTTTATACCTCAACAAAAAATGGTCTTCAGATTGAACAACTTTGCTAAGGCGTCATTTTTATATTTCTTATAGTTTACCTGAACCATTATGGTTCTGCATCAGGTGTTCCAAATCTTGGATTTTTATACCTCAACAAAAAATGGTCTTCAGATTGAACAACTTTGCTAAGGCGTCATTTTTATATTTCTTATAGTTTACCTGAACCATTAAGGTTCTGCATCAGGTGTTCCAAATCTTGGATTTTTATACCTCAACAGAAAATGCTCATCAAGCTGATCAACTTTTGCTAAGGTGTTATTTTTATATTTCTTATAGTTTACCTGAACCATTATGGTTCTGCATCAGGTGTTCCAAATCTTGTATTTTTATATCTCAACAGAAAATGCTGATCAGGCTGAACAACTTTTGCTAATTCGTCATTTTTATATTTCTTATAGTTTACCTGAACCATTATTGTTCTGCATCAGATGTTCCAAATCTTGGATTTTTATACCTCAACAGAAAATGCTCATCAAGCTGATCAACTTTTGCTAAGGTGTTATTTTTATATTTCTTATAGTTTACCTGAACCATTATGGTTCTGCATCAGGTGTTCCAAATCTTGGATTTTTATACCTTAACAAAAAATGCTCTTCAGGTTGAACAACTTTTGCTAAGGCATCATTTTTATATTTCTTATACTTTACCTGAACCATTAAGGTTCTGCATCAGGTGTTCCATATCTTGGATGTTTATACCTCAACAGAAAATGCTCATCAGGCTGAACAACTTTTGCTAAGGCGTTATTTTTATATTTCTTATAGTTTACCTGAACCATTGTGGTGCTGCATCAGGTGTTCCACTTTCCAAAATCAATTATACCCTATATTTTGCCCAGGCTTAACAGCTATATAACAAAAAAAGTTTCATTCGAATCCGTCCAGTACTTCCAGAGATTAGCGTGTACAAACAGACAAACAGACATACAGACAAACAGACAAACAGACAAACAGACAAACAGACAAACAGACAAACAGACAGCCATTTTTTTTTAAATTCATACTCTATTACTATATCTCCATCGCCTCCAATTGTTTTTTTGTAAAGATATTCAATGTACAGACACATTATTTTTACTGTTTTATTATATGTATAGATGTAGATTTTTTATGCCACGTCGGGTGACAGGCAAGCATACGGGCCGCTTGATGTGAAGCGATTACCGTAACCATATTAACGCTCGCAATATAAAATATCGCTCGCGAGTTGCCACCCCCGCTGCCATCGCAGCAACTCTTTCCTTTCTGGTGACCTTACTCATTGTATGAACACAACAATATGGCTTGGTGGTAATCTGTGAGGTGTAATATATGTAATATAATGTTTTTCGTTGCACACCTCCCAAACGGCTGGACCGATTTTAATGCAATTTTTTATGTCTATTTGGTAGGTATGAGAATAGGTCGTAAAGTATATTTCATACCGTTTAGTGAATAGTATGTCCCTATTTAAATTTTCTTTTTATTTTTTTTAATTGGCATCAATAAAAAATACCCCAAGTTTTCATCTTAACAACCAAAATGTTAATTGTAAATAATTTATATGGCAGAACAAATTTTGCAGGGTCAGCTAGTTAACAAATAATTTGTAGTAATTAAACAAATATAAATAAACATTCCTGGACAAATTACGTACACATTACCATCTAGTTTCAACTAAGCAAAGCTTGTACTAATAATTTAGTACTTGTAATTAGGCCTAGGTAACTGATATTATACTTAATTTTATTTTGTAAATACATAAATATAAACATCGATCAGGCCTCCCCAACCCAGTCTGGCCAGCGTGGGGAGTGTAGGCCAAATCCTCCTGTCTGTGACGGACGAGAGAGGGTCGTGCTCCTGTAGTGTAGTGTAGTAGTGGAGACTAAAATGACCTGATGATGATGAAATATAAACATAGAAAACACCCAGACGAAGGAATAAACAGACATGTTCATGCACACAAATATTTGTCTCATGCGGCATACTCGCGACTTCGGAATCAATGCGGCCATTGCTAACCATTCGACCACCGAGCTCGTCGAGTTAAGAGTTATTGTATTTCAACCCCGAATATATTTGGAATATTTTCCTAAAATTACCAACTCATTAGTTATGCTAAGGGGGCATTGTCGAACAAATAATTCAGGCAGTATTTATTGCTGGCCTACGTCTTCAAAGGATTTTTATTTGAAGGCGACGCAAGTGCGGCGGACGTTCGTGCGACCCTCGTCATGAGCATGCCTATAATTATTTTTTGTTGGTGCCACCTTTTTTCGTATTATAATAAAGAATGTTTCCGTGACTACTTTTATAACAAATATATTTTTAACGCAATAAAATGTAATAGAAAAATATTCTCACGTCGCTATATCTAAGTTATATCAAACCCCGGCCACTCCATACAAATGTGGCGTCGGTTACTACTACATAAACAATGACGTCTGTGCAGAGTGCGAATGTGCGTGTGTGCGTGCGGCGCCATACAAACTGTTCCAGATTTGTCTCAGAGCGGAGGTGAGGTCGACACGTGAGAGCGGCAGGGAATGGTGATACTGTTCGTTACTATTAGTTATACTATGGTTATACTTAGTTATAACGTATCGACTCATCCGTAGAATAAAGCGCGATCAGGGGGCCTACCGCTAAAGCTGAAGCCGATTACGATTGAACTTTTTGATTGCGAAAATTTAACTTCACGTTTAATTAGTGCTAATAGTAATAAGCTTAGCAGTTAGGGACGGAGACGCTCTACCGATTAAACTGAAGATATTTATCGCAAACAATTTTTTTTATTTATACTACGTGGGTGGCCGACAAGCATACGGCCCGCCTAATGTGAAGCGGTTACCGTAGCCATATTAACGCTCGCAACATAGTCGCTCGCGCGCCGCCACCCCCGCTGCCAACGCAGCATCTCCTTCCTTTCTGGTGACCTCACTCACTCGCAGGAACACAACAACCCTCAAGGAAATTGTTATTTAGCTGCGGTATTCTGTGAGGTGGAGGTACATTTCCCAGTTGCGTAGCTTACTATTACGCTCCCTACCTCTCTTTTCGTCAGAGCTTCGTTTGTTAGTCAGCAGGGTGCACCGCGTGCAGGTGAAGTTGGTGAATGTTGATGAACCACTTACACCCCATAAAACATAAAGAGAAGTCAGACTTTCGCAATGAAAAATCACGATGGGAATCGGCTTCAGCTTCGGCGGTAGGCCCCCTGTATTGTTGGTGGTTCGCTTTCGTATGTTTTTAGGGGAGCTAAAGTCAGATTGCACGTACTCGATTCATAATATCGAAAGATAAATCGACGGTCCCTACGTATGAAGCGACGACATGTCATTTCAGACATGTCTGCTTATACTACGATATAGTAATTAAAGAATATTATTATTGGACAAATGAGTTAATTTCTCACTTTTTAATTGTATACAATCAATAAAATAAAAAAGAAATTGTTTTTTAGGGGCAATGTATAGCAATTTATGCAATAAAAAAAAATAGCCATTTTTGACATGTCGCTTTATACGTAGGGACCGACGAAATGTGATAGGTCGATTGACGAGCTCGGTGGTCGAAGGGCTGGCAATGGCCACTATGATTAACGTCGCGGGTGCGATACCCGCACAAGACAAATGTCTATGTGCATATTAGCTAAATAAAATAAATAAATAAATATTGTCAGACAAAGGACACAGCGCCATCCCCAAAGTAAGCGAAGCTTGTGTTATGGGTGCTAGACAACTGATAAACATACGTAAATACATTTTTTTTGTTAATACATACTTATGATACATAGAAAACACCCAGAATAAGACAAACAGACATGTTCATGCACACAAATGTTTGTCCTATGTGGGATTCGAACCCACGAGCGTTGGTGTCGAAGCCGCGTCATTGACCGCTACCACAGTATTACTATTTTTCATACAGTAGGGAATCGCCTTTGACGTGGTACGATGCCGCCGCCCGCGTAGGTATCCACGCGGTCGTTCGCCGATATGCAAGGGTTGTCACAAAATTCGAAATCAAATAATCTTTAATATTTTTATAATCATTTATCAACAAGAATATAATATACATATTTGGCACTGCAAAATATTTACGTGAAGGTTTATTTTTAGATTCCAATTTCTATAATTAAATTTAACAATATAATGAATTCGCATTCGGATAAACAATTTGATCATGAAAATATGGGGGAAACATAAGCATGGCTGTGATATAAACTGTACTTGTTTTAATAATACCTACATATAATTTATCTAAAAATATTGTTTCCTACAGCACCTGGTTGGTGTTGGTATGTTAACTTATTACGTCTGCGGCGAAGACAAAAAGTCCCTATGTTCATTCGTAACTAATAAACGGCTGAACCAATTTTGATTAGTTGTAAAATTCGTCTTTATTGCGCCAGTGTCACGGAGTATATCAAAATTAAAAAAAAATAGCGGATTTCTGGTGCCAGCCAAGTTGATGTAGGTACCAAACAATTAACGATTTAAATTTGATTACGACTTTACTCACTTCATTTTCGCAAGATACTTAATAATAGAAACTAGGAATATCAATACCCAAAATGCAATATCTGGATAGCAAAATTTACTGTAAATAATAATAACTAAAATGTGTAAAATAAAAAAGTAAATAAAAATTATCAAAAAACGTGATTGCTTCAAATTTTTTTTATAATGAAACTAGCCCTGATACAAAGATCTTAACTACTAGGTATGGATATGCCATTCTAAGGAGATAATTTGTCACGAACCGATTAGTCATTTGGCTTTTCGACAGCGAAAGTAATAAATATGAGAGTGTAAGTTCAAATTGGTGTCCCATTTGTTTAAAAAGTTTATAGTGTACATTTACGTGACATAAACATACACATAGGTTCGTCCCACACATATCAAGTGCATATAGTCGCAGAGACAAATTTTATGTTAGAAATGGCACAGCCATACGTTGTAATTAATATCTTTGCCCAGAAATCTTGAATATAGGTGAATATAGAACCTTGTCTTTTTCTGTCGTCGGTTTAAATAAAATCATAACAGTTGGATATTAGACAAATACCTACTCCTTCTGTGTCCGACATCCCAACTATTAAGAAGTTGTAAACATAATAATTACACTTTGGGCAAGAGCATGCGCCGTAAAGAATACATATACCTACATATTTACATTTGAAAACCCCGCTAGGTTGGAGTTCGAGTTACGAAGTACTTAACTATTTAGTCATCTGTCGTTGGAGCACAAGAATTCGGTTATTTGTTGTATACTTATAGTTGGAGTACCTTGCACTTCACCAACAATATAGCTACATACATTTCAACAAAGACAAAGTAGGTAGGATTTTACGAAATTATAGAAAAAACTTACCTTGCGTCACGGGGAAATCTATGAAATTTTAAATTATTGATTTTCGACATCGAGTTACAACCGTATACAGAACAATTTGTATGCACCATTATATTAAATAGGAATCACTGAACGTAAATTAAAAAAACGTTTAAAACACTCAGTACGCGCACGTGACGGCCTTTCACGGTGGCTCCCACAAACTACGCTTGTTTGTGGGACGCTGACCGCACCGCCCGCTTCTCCGCGGGTACCCCTCCCTTGCTCTGCGCAAGTACCTTCGATGCCCAACTGTACTGTATGCTTTTAAAACTGTGCCGCTACGCCACCGAGCTCGTCAAAATTTATTAGTATTAGCTATGTATTATATAAATTACAAAAATAATGTATTTGAGTTTAATATCAGTTATCCAGTACAAGCTTTGCTTAGTTTGGGACTCGATGGCGCCGTGCAGTGTCCAGAAATATTTAAAAATTTATTTAAATTTAAATAAGAAATTTCTAAAAAACGTATTTCTGTATACTTTATGTTCCTTACTTTGTCAAGCTATTTAATTGTTCCATGATCACATTGGACTCTATTACTACGGAATAGTCGGTATATTGTTTTATTGTAGACCTTTACAAATCCCTTATGATATCCGTACAACTTGCTTTGTGGTATCTTCATGAATGCGCTCATATTATACGTACGTTGCATACAATACAAAGTAAGTACCTACATATCTGTAGATTTATCTTACAATATTGTTGTATAATTTCATACATTATTATGAAATCATAAAGGAGGCTTAATAGGAAAACACCATTTGTTTACCTTGATAATGCCTTAGCGGCGAAACCCGTCGGTAAAAATAAATATAATTACGTGGAGCAGTACAAATGCTTTATTATAACATTATTATAATAATGTTCCACCAAGTACCAACAATCAACAGTGTCAACTTTATAAAGGAGACTTATTCCCTTTAGGTACATAGTACTATTACTTATACCACTCCCCGGCCACTCCATACAAATGTCGGGTCATTTACTATCAAATAAACAATGACGTCTGCACAGAGCGAAATTGAGCGTATGTGCGTGCGGCTTCATACAAACTGTTCCAGATTTGTCTCAGAGGAAGGTGAGGTCGACACGAGAGAGCGGCAGGGAGTGTCCATAATGTACGTAGTACTATTACTTATACTGTGTTTTAGGTTAAAATTAAAATAGGAATATAACTGGGCATGCCATTTTGTGTCTTGTATTCTCAACTTTTATGATCTTGCATATTTTAATCATTCCTGATAGCTCAGTTGGAAGTTTTTGAAAAATGGAAAAATTCACCTGCCCCCCGCAGGTGAATTTTTCCATTTTTCAAAAAATATTTATCTGGCAAGTTGGCCAAGACAACTATTTAAATTATAATAATTTAATTAGTTTGGTGTTATTAAAAAATAGCTGAATTTCATCTGCAACGATGGACTGCTATGCCTACTTTAGTAGTGTAATTACTTAATAGGTTGATGACGTCACACTGTGACTCACACAGTAGAAATATAAGATGCAAAAATTCGTCAGCAATACAAACCTTCCTGGTAGCTCAGTTGGAAGAGCACTCGACCGGTCATCGAGAGGTCGTGGGTTCAAATCCCACCTAGGAGGGGGCAGGTGAATTTTTCCATTTTTCAAAAAATATTTATCTGGTAATTTCGCCAAGACAACTATTTAAATAATAATAATTAAATGCATCATGCTTATGGAATATATAGATAACAATGCCGGCTACGTTTCCTCCAGACTTCTTGTAGCTATGCAGGATAAAATTATATACAAAATACCTACTTATAAAATACAATCGTCGTCAATCCTTATTCATCCCTCTGCTGAGATATGGGTCTCCCCTCAATTGAAGGGGTTTAGAGCATACTCCACCACGCTGCTCAACTGCGGGTTGGCGGAGGCCAGTGTTTTCAAGCCACCTAAAGGCCACTGACTTGGCCTAACGACTGTCATCTTTAATGACAACAGCCGGGACTAACGGCTTAACGTGCCCTCCTAAGCACGGAGAAGCTCGAGATAAATAAACCCAGCCATGGGCAGGCTGCGGCCGACGTTGCTTAACTTGCGTGTTCGATTAGACTGACACACGCAACGACGCCATCGAGCTCCTATTAAATATTATTAGTTTGGTGTAACGTAAACCTATTACAATTTAATTAATTTCAAAAAGATTATTTATTAATTTACCATTCAATTATTATGTACCTGGTAATATCTCTTTCTATTGACTGATGTCTGTTGCATCTTTAATTAGAAATATTAAATTTATGTTTCGCAATTGAATTTCATTTAGTGAGTTTCCGCAAAGACGTTTTTGTAAAGAACTTCCTGGATCACGAGGGAAAATGATTTCTCTTTTCCATTTCAAATCAGCACCGCGCTGCGGGTGAAAATGGATGGCGTGGAAGAGACTGTATAATTTGTAGGACTATATACATGTTTCACCCGATTTGCACCAGGGTGTCAGACACGCAATGATATATTGCGGTGGGACTCGCAGGAACGTGGTCTGCCTGCAAAGTAACCCGTAAATACCTAACACACCAAACATTAAATGTTTCGATGTGAGTACATTTGCAATCAAATTTTTGTTCCGGCTTGTTTCCGGAAGCGATTTCCGCGCGGAGGCAAATGTTTTATGTGCACGATAAATAATACTCGTATTTATTTGATGTACGTGTCTGTACAAGTAGGTAAGGCTTGAAACAGTAGAATAAACCGTTTTTATAAAGGTGCCGGTTTTCTTTTAGTGTGCTGGGCTGGGAGTCATTTTGAACCTAACAAAACCGTTTCGTGACATACGTTGACTTGATGTCGAAATTATAGTGTGACGAACGCGTATTTACGAGTTCATTACATAAGGCCCACAGACAAAGATTATCATTATTATATTATAGTAACAAATAGAAAATATATGAGTCGGGTGTTTAACCATCATGAAAATGCATGGGGGCAATTCTATACATTTTCAAAAAGGTATTGGACACAGGTTTATTTTCGGTAAAATGTTAAAGTTGTACTTACTTCGAAGCAAAAGATTCAGCTCTATCGAACCGCTTTATAGAAAGTGCCGGTTTTTTTTTATAAGCCGGTTACAAAACCGTACAAATTACAAATTTACAAACTTTACAGAAATTGCGGTTTTTCATAGGCCGGTTACAAAACCAGCTTATAAAAAATTCTATATAATGGTTCGAAGGTGCTGAATATTTTGATTCGATATAGGTAATTAAATCGACATTTTACAGAAAATAAACCAATTCCCAAAATCGTTATATAAAATATAATGAGAACAAGAACTTTATACTTCTGAGTTGCACTTTACGTGTAGTTTCGCCGAGTGGTATACGAGTGGATGTTGTGAACATCGTCCGTACTGCTTTGAAATGAACGTTCAGTTTATGTTCCTTTGAAATGCCAATACTCATCCGGACGCCTAACATCAAGTGCATCGCTCGTACAATCCGCAACTAAAGGCTCCTTTCAGCGTACTGTAAATGTTCATCATAATGGATTTATAGTATGTATTATTTGGTATTATTACCGCATTCTGCTAATATTCTAAATGAGAATTATGGCGATGTGGCCAATATTGAGGTATTACGTAGAAAACTAAACTCCTCTTGTGCTGCACGAATGTAACTTAAATAGAAATTAAATGATCTGATCTTATCTGATATGATAAATTAAATAACGAGAATTTTACATACTACCGAAAATGTATCAAAAAAAAATATCCTTATAGGATATTTTTTTTTGATACATTTTCTTTTTATGATTGATTTGAGATAAGCTCCACGGGAAGGTGTGATGCTGACAGTTTTTATCGTTGGCTTGTCCTTTTTCTATTATTTGGGGTCGGCGCAGTATATATTTTTCTTCCATTCACCTTTCTCAGCCATTATATCTACAGTTACCCCTTTCTTACCCATATCATCTTTTATACAATCCAACTGCCTCTTTTGGTCTTCCTCTCATTATATCCATTCACACTCAAATTCATGGTTCCCTTTGTCACATATCTTTCATCCCCCGCATTACACATCCGTACCACGAAAGGCGTATTCCACCCATTCTTGCCGTCACAGGTGACATCTTTCAAACTTTCTCTAATATAATCATGCTGACATTACTATTTAATTATAACGTAATCAATTTCATTTCCTTATTGCTAATGGTGTATAAACACATGCCCGTCGGCACAGCCTGCGGCCAAACTGGCGCTGATGGACCGTTACACGCGCGACTTGCCCTGCGGCACGCCTATGTACTCTGCATGCTAACGGCAAACGGGCGGCATGCGTGGATACACCATAAGATGTATAATCTTAAAGCAATAATAAAAAAATACATGCGCTATAATTTTATATCGCTTATATTATAATAATGTCTATAAGAATATTATTATTACAATGTTAATTAAAATAAGTTTCTAATATCAATATTACAACGAATTATTAAAAATAATTTAAATACAATTTATGACCAGATAGGTATTCTTTGACACTGTAAAAACAGTGTTCGCGTGTTACACGAGATTTAAAATGATTAACTATTTAACAATTTTATATAGATATGCAAATTGTTATAAAGTGATAACACACATTGAAAACGTTATTAGAGTACATACATATATAACATGCGATATAGATACATTTATTTACTTAGAAACCAATTAAATTTTAAAATATTGTACCCGTCATATCCATTTTATTATATAAAACGTTCAAAAATTTGACTGGAAGACAGTTCGTCTGTTACTATTTATTTCTATTGTCTGTTATCACAGTATAAGTAATAGTACTACGTACAGTATGGCCACTCCCTGCCGCTCTCACAAGGCGACCTCACCTCCCCTCTGAGTCGAATGTGGAACCGCTCGCAAGGGCTGCCACGCAGCGCCGCGTATGACGAAAGTTCGTTCGTAGTAATATAGTTTATTGTATTCTTAACTGAACTTTTAAATGGTAAAATTATTTATTTCTTATTATTTAATCATTACCATTGAATCATATCTTTTGCATTTTACGATATAATGTTCCTATTTTAACAACGAATGTAAAATTCGTTGTTAAAATAGGAACATTATATCGTCGAAATTGTTGATTCGAAATATACGACAGTTCGACGTTTTTTGAATTTAATGTTAGTCTTATAATCATAATCATTCAAATCAAAGGTTTAAAGACATTTATTATTACAATATTACCTAAAGTATAATGTCTTACGTGACAGTGCAAGGTATCTACTTCGTTATGCCCTACAACCCTAACGCATCTACACACACATCTGCACGTATACTGACGCGGTCTGGTTGTGTTACCGCTTTTTGTATGGAGTTGCCGGGGTGTGAAGCTGTTACATTAGATACAATAATAATATAATAATAATATTCCAGGACTTAATTACACACGGTCATCTAGTCCCAAATTAAGCAAAGCTTGTACTATGGGTACTAGATAACTAATATAATACTTAAATACATTTTTTTTTTATAAATGCATACTTATAATACATAGAAAATACCTAGACCAAGACAAACAGACATGTTCAGAATCTGTTACCTTAAATAAATAAATATTGTCAGACAAATTACACAGCGCCATCTAGCCCCAAAGTAAGCGAAGCTTGTGTTATGGGTACTAGATAACTGATAAATGTAGGTACTTAAATATTTTTTTTTTGTAAATACATACTTATAATACATAGAAAACACCCAGGCCAAGACAAACAGACATGTTCATGCACACAAATGTTTGTCTTGTGCGGGAATCGAACCCGTGATCTCGGAGGCAAAGTGGCCATTGCTAACCATTCGACCACCGAGCTCGTCAAATAATAAATAAAAATAGCACAGTTTAACTACAGTGTTCGAAAATCACATGATAAACATTTAAATTATTTCTTTTGATAAGCTCCCTAGTCTCGTGTACTCTACGCAGCACTTGTGCAATTTTGTACAAAAGATTGCACTTGATAATGTGACCGACCGAGCTCAAGCGGCTAAATTGTATTCGTCTACGTTCACAAAGTAATATTATCGTGCATTTTCACTTTACTTCCAGTATCTGTACATTTGAACGCAATTGTTTTATTATTTAGGTGACCATTATTTATTTCAAAATGAGAAAATATTATTATGTTTGAACTGACATGTATCTACGGTATTTTAATGCTGCTTAAAATAACGTGGTAGAAGTGGTAATATGATAGAAATAATTTTGTGTACATTGAAGGTGGTAATTTTACGCTTCAAGTTTTTTTTTTACGTTGGGCAGAAAAGCATACGGCCCGTCTAATGTGAAGCGGTTACCGTAGACATATTAACGCTCGCAACATGAAATACACACATGAAATAAACATGAAACATAGCTCGCGCGCCGCCATGGGCGGTGCCAACACAATAACTCCTTCCTTTCCAGTGACCTCACTCACTCGCAGGAACACAACAACTCTCAAGGGAATTGTCATTTGGCTGTGGTATTCTGTGAGGTGGAGGTACTTGGGTCCGGCAGCTTATATATACGCTGTACCACTCTTTCGCCAGAGCCTATTTCGAGTTATACCTTTTTAAGTTATAGAGGCACACCTCTGTCTCGATTTTTTTAGAATGTTTCAAAAACACGCTTGCAGGAGACCTCCGCCAACGATGCACTTCAGATTTCTACCATATTTTTCTTGTATCTACCCGCAATATCCGCATGGACACAGCGGATAAATTCATTAGTACTAATTCTTTTTAAATTTATTTGCAACCAGTTTTTTTTACGCAAAAATATATTTGCCACTTGACCCGAGTCCTCTCACATACCCACTTGATTTCATGACCCTTGTTCATGCTCTTTATCCGATGTTAAAGGCTGTTTTTTATTCAAATAAATAGCTCATTTTTAACCATTGACTGGTCTATAGGTTGCAATTAGAATTTAATACGTGGATTTTATGGGTTCGGTTCGTTAGTCCTATATACATACCAAGTATATAGACATAAAATAAATAATAGAAGAGCGTATCTTCTATTTTGTGTTCATATGAAACAGAAATACAAAAGTGTTGTTTGTTATCGTACTTATCGGGCTAAGTCACGTCTCACATTGATTTTTTAAAGTCGTTAAGCCAAGTCGCCTTTGGGCGGCATGAAATCACTGGCCTCCGCCAACTCGCAGTTGAGCAGCGTGGTGGAGTATGCTCTAAACCCATTCGATTGAGAGGAGGTCAGTATATCACCAGTGAGCTGAAGTCAGTCAGGACATGTTAGTTATAAAATAGATTAAAATCTAAATATTGAAATGTCAGTATTAAACAATGGAATAATGGTAAGCACCTTATATAAGTATCTAACCATTCCGATACCTACAATAAAAGTCAAAATCAAAATTCTATTTAGCAGAACTAACTAAGTGTAACAGAGCATTAGACTAGTATAGGCACTTATAACTTAGTCACCTATTGCAAAAGACTATGCGCGCGCTACTATCTACTTAAATAAATAAACAATAAATAAATATTTCTGGACAATTTACAAAGCGCCATCTAGTCCCAAATTAAGCTCAAAGCTTGTACTATGAGTACTAGACAACTGATAAATGGACTTAAATACATTTTTTGTAAATATATACTAATAATACGTAGAAAACACCCTGACTAAGACAAACAGATATGTTCATGCACACAAATGTTTCTCTTGTGCGGGGATCGAATCTGCGACCTCGGAGTCAAAGTAGTTATTGCTAGCCATTCGACCACCGAGCTCGTACTTACTTATTTTTTTTTTATACTACGTTGGGTGGCAGGCAAGCATACGGCTCGCCAGATGTGAAGCGGTTACCGTAGCCATATTAACGCTCGCAACATAAAATATCGCTCGCGCGCCGCCACCCCCGCTGCCAACGCAGAATCTCCTTCCTTTCTGGTGACCTCACTCACTCGCAGGAACACAACAACCCTCAAGGGAATTGTTATTTGGCTGCGGTATTCTGTGAGGTGGAGGTACATTCCCCAGTCGGGTAGATTATAATTACTCTCCCCACCTCTTTTTTCGCCAAAGCTTCGTTTGTCAATCAACAGGGTGCACCGCGTGCAGGTGAAGTTGGCTTTGGTTCAAAGATGTTGATAAACCACTTACACCCCAAAACTTACACTTATATCCGTACGTGAAGCATCATTCGTCATATAAATAAGAGAAATCTATATATATAAAAGAAAGTCGTGTTTGTTACAACACTTATAACTCGAGAACGGCTGGACCGATTACCATGGTTTTTGATTTGTTGAATTTGTTTCCGTCCCGAATAGCAGAATAACTCTTAAAAACATTGGAAAATTCTCGAAACAATAAAATAAAAGAAAAAACATTTTCCCATACAAAATGTTCGTGGTTGTCGTAGCTGTCAAATGTGACGTTGTCGTACGTGCGTACGCCAAATGTATGCGTGCATTCAGAAATGTATATTAAGCTCATTATAGAACAAATGTCATAGATTAAAAACAAATGTTAACTCTATTGGTCTCATTTTTACGTCTTGAAAGTTGGCTGTGATTGGTTTTGAAAACAGTTTTGTGGATTTAAATATTTATTGCAAAGAGAATGTAACCACTACGTTTTAAGAGACGGATGTGCCATACAAATAGCGTAATTCTAATATGTATGAAATGGAAGCGAAAACAATCAGAATTTGTACCAAATTCGCTTCCGATTCATAGAGTCGTTTTTTTACTTTGAGTTGCGCCAGGCTGATTTATTGGTTCTAAAATATTTATGCGTGCGTTCAGAAATTTAAATCAAGCTCCATAAATCTATATAATATATAAAATAATGTCGTGTCTTGGTCGGGAAAGTATTAAAAACATTGAAAAATTGACGAAAGAATTAAATAAAAGAAAAAACGTTTTCCCATACAAATAGTGCCAGTTAAAAAGGATTGGAATATTTATTGATTGTTATGTAAATGTCAAATCGATTGGTCTCACTTTAACGTCGCGAATGTTGTCTGTGATTTGTTTTGTGGATTGAAATATTTATTGTTGTCAATTGGTACTTTTTTTGTGACTTTGTAAAGTACTGAACTTATTATTTACCCACTGCTGGGATACGGGTCTTCCCTCAACCGAAGATGTTTAGAGCATACTCCAACACGCTGCTCAACTACGGGTTGGGCCACTAACTTGGCTTAAGGACTGCCATCTAATGATAAACACCAGGACCGACGGCTTAACGTGCCTTCCGAAGCACGGACGAGCTCGAGATAACATAAACTCGTCCATGAACAGGCTACGGTTGACGTTGCTTAACTTGCGTGTACAATTAGACTGACACGTGCCTCACGCCATCGTGCTTCTCTATTATTTTCTATTATTCATTGTATTAATTTCAAGAAATCATAAATTTTGTTCATATATATATGTACATCACCGAACACTTATAACTCGAGAACCGTAGGACCGATTTTCATGGTTTATGATTTATTGGATTTCTCTCCGTCTCGAATAGCAGAATGACCATGAAAAACATTAGAAGATTGACGAAAGAATAAAATAAAAGGAAAAACATTTTCCCATACAAATGAAAGTGTCAGTTGAAAAAGGATTGCGATATGTATTGCCTTATTGGTTGTCAAATATCAAAATGTCAAATCAATTGGCGTCTTTTTTATGTCGCGAAAGTTGTCTGTTAGATTTGTTTTGAAAATTGAAAAATGTCAAATCGATTGAGGTGAAAACGCTTGGCCCATGGAGTTCGAACGCAAGAATCAAATCAGAGTAAACATCAAAAGAAATGACAATTACAAATCACAAAACGATTAAACCGATTTCAAAACTAAAAAATAAAACAAAACTTTTTTTTTTTAATTATTTGATTAAACAATAATCTTTATTTTTATGAAATCTTCAGTTTTTATGGATACGGGTCTTCCCTCAACCGAAGAGGAATAGAGCATACTCCAACACGCTGCTCAACTGCGGGTTGGCGGAGGCCAGTGTTTTCGAGCCGCCTAAAGGCCACTAACTTGGGTTAACGACTGTCATCTAATGATAACAACCGGGACCGACGGTTAATGTGCCTTCCGAAGCACGGAGGAGCGCAAGATAATCTAATGATAACAACCGGGACCGACGGCTTAACGTGTCTTTCGAAGCACGGAGGAGCTCGAGGTAATATAAACCCATCCGTGTACAGGATTCGATCGACGTTGCTTTACTTGCGTGTCCGATTAGACTGACATGCGCAATTATGCCATCGAGCTTTTCTATTATTTTCTATTATTCATTGTTTTAATTCCATAAAATCATAAATTTAGTTCAGCCAATTTGTACCACGACATTCATTGATTGTTAGGCGGTACGAAGTTCGCCGGGGCAGCTAGTTATTTATAAATAACAACCTGACCCGACAGACGTCTTGTCTTCTTAACTATGAATATTGAATTGGTTCCGCGCTACCTGTCCAATGACTGACAGTTCTGTCAAACGCCATAAAGTTTGAAAAGTTAATATGGTCGTTCAGTTTTCTTAAATTTTCTAATTTCCCACGCAACTTTCATATTTTTAGGGTTCCGAACCTCAAAAGGAAAAACGGAACCCTTATAAGATCACTTTGTTGTCCGTCTGTCTGTCTGTCTGTCTGTCTGTCAAGAATTTCTATGTCGAGAATGCGTGGAGGTATCAAGCTGAAATTTGAACTGTATACTCAGGTCTACGGACCCATGAAGTTAAAAAAAAATCAAACTGCTAAGTTTACGTAGAAAAAAGTTACAGCCGTTTATTCAGCAAAAAACGCATATTTCGACACACTCAAGGGAATCAAAACCTATAGGGTACTTCCCGTTGACCTAGAACTATGAAATTTGGCAAGTAACATCGTTATAGACTACAAGTACAGGAATAAATCTCAAAACTATACATTTGTAAATAGATCTTACAAAATAGGGGGTCTATATTTTTTATAGGGTGTCGAAATTTCAAATTGAAACTACTAGTTCAAATGGGGTATCATATGAAAGGGCTTGATGTACACATTGCAAAATATATTTTATTTATTTTTTTCGACGCATTATTTCTTATTTATAATGAAAAATATCAAATTTAATAATGATACTACGTACCTACGGAACCCTCGGTGCGCGAGTCCGACTCGCACTTGTCCGGTTTTTTTTTTCTTTAATATGAACATTCTCCTGCTATTACTGCCAAATACAACATAAAAAGAAATAGCGAAATCGGTCCAGCCATTCACGCGCGATGCCGTGACCAAGGGAAATAGGGATTCATTTTTATATATAATTATATAAATGATAAAAAATAAATTCAATAAAAAATATTGGTGATTCTTAGTTATTTATTACGAATGTCAAGTTTACATGGTTAATATTTTCTCTCTGGTCAAGTTTTTGTTTTAAAACTCTTAAAATCTTTATATTCTTTTATAATATCCGCTACGTATACGTATACGTGAAATGAAAAACCGTTTAAGTGACCTCGAATAAAGTTATGAATGTGACCTCTACTGTACTGGGCCGTAATCTTTACATAACGGGTGTTATATTCATACTTATGGGCAACAAAATTTTATGTTCTGCTATAGTACTTCCTTAGGAATTAATGACGATAGCGAATCGTAAAATCTGGACGGCTGAATTTCACACTAACTAATAGCGGTAGTAGAATCTAAGTGTATTTTGAGTCAGCAATATGGTGTGTACAAAGTGTTTTTTTTTGTTTGTGTATAGGGTTTTTTGTTTGTGTATTGTTCATCAACATCTTTGAAACAAAGTCAACTTCACCTGCACGCGGTGCACCCTGCCGACTGACAAACGAAGCTCTGGCGAAAAGAGAGGTAGGGAGCGTAATTGTAAGCTACCCGTCTGGAGAATGTACCTCCACCTCACAGAATACCGCAGCCAAATAACAATTCCCTTGAGGGTTGTTGTGTTCTTGCATGTGAGTGAGGTCACCAGTAAGGAGATGCTGCGTTGGCAGCGGGGGTGGTGGCGCTCGAGCGATATTTTATGTTGCGAGCGTCAATATGGCTACGGTAACCGCTTCACATCAGGCGGGCCGTATGCATGTCTGCTACCCAACGTAGTATAAAAAATAAATAATAAAAAAAGGTGAATGAATTACTTCGATAGCATAAAAACTTTTCAAGGTAGGTATTTTAATTTGAATGTCTTAATTTGGGACTTTCCTGTCGCTCTTCCGAAAACGCTCCCATCTGCTCTATACAAAGGACTATGACGTCACACGTACATATTTTCTATGCATAAATCAGGACTTTATATGACAGCTAATATTAAATATTGCGTTCATGTAGTTAATGTCGTAAGAAAAGTCATAGTGTGTTTTATTGTTTCTCCAATATATATCTTGTACTAATATCATCCTTTTAAAATTGACTTTCCTACAAAAATTCGATAGACCATAAAAACAAATCGTATGAAATATGTTAAAATTAATTATCACAAGTATCAGATTTAATTTATGTAGGTACTTTACTATACCTAATAATACATAATTTTAGAAAACATGCGTATACCCCATTCCAGTGTCAAATATTTTAAGTTCTTGATATTTTTTATAACAAACACACGAATCAGCTCATTACATCACATAATAATACAGTATATATTATATATATATACATAATGTATACTATACTATATGTACGAGTACCACGTAGATGTACAAGTATATTGTATTTTTATTTTGTTATTTATTCATTTCTAATTTGTCACACAGATTGCGATTGGCTGTACCAAGACGTGTCATGTCGCAGCCCTGGCTCCTGCGTGCTGGCTAGTCCCGGCTACCCTGGACTGTACCCGCCTCACCGTTTCTGCCGCTACCTCTTCACCACAAACGCTGTCAACACGAGGGTCAAAATAATCTTCACTTCAATTCTATTGCCTAGAAAGTAAGTTTCAAAGAAGTACACATACATATAGACGCTTTTTAAAAGAGGTCAGGGGTCCTACCGCCTAATCTGAAGCCGATTTTCATTGGGTTTTTTATTACGAAAATCGGACTTCTGTTTGAATTTGTGATAAACATCTTCAGTTTAATCGGTAGACCGTCTCCGTCTTTACCAACAAAGTTTAATATTTTCGCCTTAAATTTATGCTAATAGAGCATAAATTTAAGGTGAAATTAGATAATCGCAATGAAAAAATCCGATCGTATTCTTTTTAGGATTTTGGTTTTTTTTATAAAAGAGTCTCACAGCCCATGGATATCAGGAACACCAGGAGGGTACTTGTGATTAAGTGTATGTATGTACTACTTCTGATAATTATTTTGCGATCGCAGAATGATATCTGAATTGAGACTAAATTGTGAATTGACTAAAAATTATGTACTTGATTTCACTGATTAATATCAATTCTTATATGCATAATAGAATATCATTAGGTTTTAATTTTCGGTCATAATTTATTTAATCTTTTTCATAATGCGATAAGAGAATACCGAATGTCACATTTGTGAGGTACAGACTGGCTCGTTACTGGAATTACGAGACTTGCCCCTCAGAAGGTCACTGATCTGTTGCCAACCTTAATCTTTTCTTGAAGACTCTCAAGTCGTATTTGTTCGGGAACACGTGTACACAATGTATTAAAACACGTGCTGTGGTAGACGGCCAATCATCTAGGTAGATCGCATACTGAGTAAATAACATTATTTTCTCGTTAAATTAATTTTAGTCCTCGTAATAATCACAGAATGAAAGTTGACCGAAATAAAATAGAATTATGAATTAATTGAAAATTGTATATACTTATGAAATATAAGAACGGGAATTAACGCGATCATGCATAAGGGAATTTACATACCTTTATTATTGCCTGACGTTTCGACCAGGTTGCACCGGCCGTGGTCACAGGCTGACTGTCTCAGCGGTGTTACTCTGTCTCCGTTGTCGAGGTCGATGAATCTTCATCTACCCCCGTGTTGTTCGATATCCATGTACCGCGACATACTACACTCACGACATCCCTATTCTGCGAGCTAACCGACGCGTCCATATTCTGTCTGTTACCCGACTGCAAATCAAAACGAGGTTGAGTGATCTTAATCACTGGGTTCCATATCGCAGATAACTTATATCCATCTTCTCGATTGAAATTAGTATATTTCTTCATTTCAATCGCTTCACGCACAATTCTTGAGAAGAAGTGGCGATCTGTAGAGAGGACTTGCGTACGATGAAATTCAATCCAGTGATTCGTGCCTGCTTCGAGTATATGTTCTGCAATCGCTGATTTGCTCGTCTGGCGGTTCTTAACAGCGGCGATGTGTTCTCGGACCCTTTCAGCGATGGTTCGCTTCGTTTGCCCTATGTAAGAACTACCGCAGCTGCAGTTTATTTTGTAGACGCCTGGAGTTTGTAGTGGCAAGCTATCTTTCGGTGAACCCACCAAATGGTTGACTTTTGTACTCGGTGTGTAAACGGTTGGGATGGAATATTTCTTTAATACCGAGCCAACCTTATCTGTCACTCCTTTGATGTAGGGCATGTGGGCTGGTTGTCTCTTCACCTCTGGATGCCTGAGCCTCCTTGCCGGTTTCTTGAGTCGTCCATTCACTTTATATCCGTTTCTTTTAAGTAAGCCGGTGCAACCTGGTCGAAACGTCAGGCAATAATAAAGGTATGTAAATACCCTTATGCATGATCGCGTTAATTCCCGTTCTTATATTTCATAAATCATGCAACGCGAAAGTTTAAAAGTTGTTGTATATACTTAGTTCCACTTGTTACTTGATACAATCGGTCATACCTCGACGTAAGCACACGAGAATAACGAATGTGACATTTATGAGGTCGAGACTTGCACATAAATTTGACTATATTTTAATTACTTTCAATTATTTTTTCACAGACGCTATTTTGAAATGATATACCTTTTGTCACTCTCACAGCTGTTACGAATCGAATGACACCTCATATATTGCAATCCGTCAAGCGTTTTTGGCTGTAGAGCGTGACAAAGAAATATGCATTCATACATACACTCGAAAATCATAACCCTCCCTTCTTCATCACTCGAGTAATAAACACCTCAAAAAGCCAATTCTCGTATTTTTCTACGAACGCAGGTTGAAAGTTGACCGAATCGAGAATGAATTGTGCACTGGAATAAAATTATATATTCAATTTCATTCATTAATTATTATTCATTCTTACTGTGGGCAAAATAACATTCTTAGTTTAATTAAATTTCGGCCATATTTAGATATAAGGCCACTTAAATTAGACTTTGAAGTTTCGTATTGTGATACGAGAATACCAACTTTGATATTTTGAGATCGAGATTGTATCGGAATTGAATTTTGACTTTAATTACGAGAATTGCCCCTAAGATTATACAAAGAAGTGACAACTCTGATTTACATTTTAAATTTGTGTACGGTGCAAAATACTACTTTCTACATTTACCCAGTCTATTACAAGATAGCGAAAAACTATTTTCCCTAACACTTTAAATAAAATGTATTAGAGTCTCAAATAACCACTCTTTTAAAAAGCATGCAGTCTACAATGTCACTCGCTACTCTTTCCGTGCTCTTTCGGGAGCATTTTATCAAGTACCCGTATGAAACCCAGTCGTTGGCGTTTTGAAAGGCTTGCGAATAATCGTGCCAGTAAATAAAAGGACCGTATCTCCCTTCCACCCTCGTGGGTTGTCGCCTGTTCCTGAAAATTTACGTCGAGATCATTCACTTCAAAAAGTTGTATGTCCGACCTCTCCAATTGTTTCACGCGAAGTCCGCTCTGTTGTATTGTTCTCGATTGGTTTATTTCAGTAATTTGTTAGCGAAAATGAAATGAAATATGTTTTTACGAAAATAAAATTATTATCAAACTGGCTGTGTCAAAATAGAATTATTATGGACTAGCTGATGCCCGCGACTTCGTTCGCGTGGACTATAAGATTCCGACGTATTAATACAAATACTAAAATGTAGATACATAAGAAATACGGATTTCGTCCGCATGAAACAAATGAGTGGTTACTTTGTATTTTTATTATATTTGTAGTTAACATACTTGCAAATGGAAAAAAAAATCTTTTTTTTTTTAATTTTTCTTCCAGTTACTTATTTTACTTATTTATTTTAAATAATTTTTAAGGTTCAGACTAAAAATATATGATTTTGATGTGTATGTTGAACAAACTATCGGCAATGCTTTCTTATTTTGATTATTTTTATATTTTATTACTGTAAGGTATTAGAACATTTAAACCTTGCCTTGGAACTATTTTTAACCGACTCCAAAAAAGGAGGAGGTTCTCAATTCGGCTGTTTTTTTTTTAATGTTTGTTACTTAATTACTCCGATATCTCCGATCCGAGATCTCTTATAGAGATAAGCTCGCCTTTGTACATGTTCTTGATATTCTATTGTGATATGTGTATGATATGTTATTTATGTACAATAAAGATACTACAAACAAATACTCCGTGATTTATAAACCGATTTGAAAAAACCTATTTTTTATTTGAAAGAGTATACTTACAGATTGGTCCCATATTTTTTTCATCATCATCATCAGCCTGTATCTACATACATAAATGTAGAGTATTGTTTGGAGCCGGTTTTTTTTTTGTAAAAAATATCTAAGACACCTTTTAGTTTTGAAGAAAAAAGAATTGGTTTCTTTTTTGCAATGTGAACTAATATATGTCCAAAGTAGCTAAACCTTCATGCATTTTGTTCGATATTAAAAGTGCACAATAGCAAGAACACAACATTCATCAGCAAGATATTTACTGTTCCTGTATCAATATTTAAATTAATCTCATTTTAAGTACCAAATATGTAAAAATAACGAGCTAAATATAATTTATGTACATGTTAATAAATATGGTTTATAATAGAAATCTCTACAGCAAAACTGAAGGGAACTATTTAATCTGTGACTGAAGGTCTATTTCTTTTTTAATATATGCGGGGTTTACAACAAAATACCCAAATCAAAATGGGAATAATGCAAATAAAGAGAATACAATAAAATCCAAACTTTGGTATTGAAAGCATCAACGAATATGGAGAATAGTAAAATTCGAGGAATCAATCTTTGGGATCATGCAGGATTTTAGTAGATTTCTAATAAAAGTTCCCAAAATTCATGAAACGCTACCCACTTCCGTATTCAAATTTACCCTATTTACGAGCAGTTTTACGCAGAGGTACTACGTTTTGCCTTCATTTTCGGGGATTTGCTTCAAATACGGTTCGTGACGTGTATATATTGATGTGCATCATATTTATTTGAAGCCTTTTGTTATGTTTGGATAGAACTGAAAAAAGGGTTCGTCGCAAGATGATAGATAAATATTTTCAGATACCCTATGTGTATACCTATGTTTATTATGGAGCATGGAACTTAATCAAACTCGCAAGACAGCCAACATCGACCCTAGTCTGACTATGGATAGGTTTATATATCTCGAATTTCTGCATTTCAGCCGGTCCGACATACTTATTATATTTAGGTGACTGTAATTGTCAAGCCAAACCTACAGTTGTTACTTTGGGTGGTTAAAAAACGTCGTTGAAAACATTCTTTGCGCATAATGTTACGTTCGTAAATAGTCACTATGTCGGAAAATGTCTATACTTGAGCAGCAAGGCGAGATATCGATACATTTACCTATTCAGTTGCTTCGTATCTCAGCTAATCTCATGACTAGATTTTATTTTGGGAAACGGCTAAAGTAAGTAAGACTCTCAGAAGTTTTGCTAACTAATCTAGTTTCCGATTCTATCTCATGCCCTATAGATACCCTTCGGTATTCGGTAAATAAAATAGTCACTTCCTCGATAAATAAATTCACAGACAATGAATAACGTATAAGAAATAGACGTTAAAAGGTTATAAGTGGTTTACCATTATCTTTGAGCAAAAGCCAAGCTCACTGTACGTGGTGCACCCTACTAACTGACAAACGAGGTTCTGGTAATAGAGAGGTACCCGATTGGGGAAGTCCTCCTTACAGAAAACCGCAGGTAAATAATAATTTCCTTGATGGTCGTTGTATTCCTGCGAGTTAGCTGGATCACCAGGTACAAGGAAGTTGCTGTGTTGTTACCGGGGGTGGCGGCGCTATAGTTGTAAAAAACCCGTTAATTAACCAAATTTATGGTTAGCTACCGATAAAATGCGGTTATTAACGGTTAATTATCCGACTGCGACACCTAAAAAGGGTAAAGTTTTTTTTCTTTTCTTTTATAGTCAACTCCTTGGTCAAGTGATAAATCGATATCTGAAAGATAAAGATTTAGTTTTAGATGTTATAAATTATATTTAAAGCGACATAACGCTTTAAATATAATTTATAACATCTACATATAGTACAGTCATTTGGTAGTTTTACCTGGAAAGATTTCCGGGAGTTTTGAAAATTGACAATTTTATAGATTTTGATGTGCTCTTTCCGAATTTCAACTTTGCCACCTCGTATTTTTGCGGCTCGCGCCGCCATATTGAAAAGATGTCGTCTTAAAGCAGTTTTTTGGCAATATCTCCTTTCCGACTCATTTTACGATAAAAACAGTTATATATAAAATGAAACTAGACACAATTTATGAATTTACCTTTTTTTCATAAAGTCAATAGATTTGCAAAAGAGCGCCGCGAAGTGTACGCGTTTTGATCATTACTCTAGTCTAGTCACAGATTGGGTATATACCCAATCTGTGACATTTAATTTTAACTGATTATATTTGTGTTATAGCAATAAAAAGCAAAAAAATATATATATTCAAAAAACTATAGATAGGTATGTATGCTTCACAACATCAGCATATAAAAGTAAATTTGAGATTGCGTCGCCACCACCAACAGAAGCAGCAGCACGACAACATTCGTTCCGATAATATGTTTGGTCAATAATAGTTTCCGTTTCTTCTTCTTCATCGCTATCTTGTGATGGAACTTGTACCGCTATTTACCGTTATCACAGGTAATCAGTTAAAATTAAATGTCACAGGTTGGGTGTATGTATATGAGTAATGATCAAAACGCGTGTTGGAGTACACTTTGCGGTGCTCGTATGCAAAAACTGTTGACTTTATGAAAAAAAGGTTAATACATAAATTGTAGGAAATTATATCTAGTTTCATTGTGTATATAACTGTTTTTATCGTAAAATGAGTCGGAAAGGAGATATTGCCAAAAAACTGCTTTTAGGTGCCACTTTTCCAATATGGCGGCGAGAGCGGCAAAAATACGAGGTGGCAAAGTTGAAATTCGTAAAGAGTACATCAAAATCTATAAAATACCAATTTGCAAAACTCCCTTTACTCTTACTTGCTCCGTCTCGCTATACTGGCCGCAATATCGCCCACCGTGTGTCGGCTGGGCACGCGCTACTTCGTCCCCCTCCACCGCCCCGGCCGCCCCTTCCCGCAAGTTGAAGCTGGCATCATCGCGCAACTCGCAATACACTTTTTTTCATCTAGCGGTGGTAATTAACCGTAATAACCATAAAATGCGATTAATTAACCGTTAATAACGAAAAATGCATATTTAACCGCACGATTAAAATCGTTAATAACCTGCTTCGCATCTATAGGCGGCGCACAAGCGATATTGAAAAAAATGTACTTGTATACAGTACGGTCACTCCCTGCCGCTTTCTGGAACTGATTTCATCTCCCCTCAGAATCTGGACTTTGTTGAACGGACACACCTTTACTCACGTTTTACATACTCGTAGTTGTATTTTTTTTTTGTAAGTCGCTATATTTGTATGGGCAGGCTGGGATATCGACGAGGTATACAATGAGACCGACAGACGATTATGTATCTTTAGGAAAAATGTTGAAGTATTTACTTCAAATAGGTGATGGACATAGGACTCTCACGAGTTCCGTTGGCAAATAATTCCCGATTCCATCTTATGCCAGTGATACAGGTACTGGATATATCCCGTAAATAAAACAGTCATTTTCACATTTTATTATTATAGCAATACCAGGGGTCCTACCGGCTAAGCTGAAGCCGATTACCATCGGATTTTTTAATTGCGAATATCTAACTTCAGCTTAGATTTTAGGTACACGTGTTTACCTTAGCTGGTAGAAACACTGGAGCTCTACCGACTGACCTAAAAATGTTTGTCAATAACTAAGACGTCAGACCTATTTTTCGAATCAAAATATTCAATGGTAATCGTTTTTTCTTCAATCTACCGCCGAAGCTGAAGAGCTTCGTCGGTAGATTGAAGAAAAAACGATCTACCGCCGAAGCTCTTCAGCTTGAAGCTTCAGATTGAAGGTCTCTTAAAGAAATAAATGTGTATAAAACTGCATCTCTAATTTACTATGAACGAAAAGGTGCTCCATCACTGGGAGAATTCGCCTGTAATGTAAGATTACAGATTCGAAAGTTACGTGAGGAACGAAACCCGAGCATTACAGTGTAAGAGTATTATTTCTGACTTACTTCTGAACTTATTTCTGAAAATTTTACTGACTTATGTATTAGTGTCTATATCTACTTTAGTTCTAGGGTAGGTCAAAATTTTATATGCTAAAACTATTACAGATAAATACGCAGACGATTAGTATTTATATACTCGTTTTAAGAGCGCACTAAAGATTTTTTAATCTAGTAGCACTTCGGAATTGATCTGTGATGAAGTGAATATGTGAAGCTTGTCAATAGAGGTTTTTTTTAATAATCGGACAATACGATACTAACGACAGCATTTGAATTTGAGTTTAACTTGTTGCCCTAAGGACCGATATAACGATATCACTTCTTGTTAATACTCGATTTTATCCTCCTAAGTTCATGTAAATCGGTTCATAAGCAGTAAACTCCAATAACATATTTCGTTAATAAATTCAAACCAAAATTTGTTTTATACTTTTCCATTATTTCATTATATTGAACTTTGAAAGCTCCAAGTTTAAATGAGGCACTGGGTAGTCAAGGAGCTCAATTTTATGTGAAGTGTGTTGGTTTAACCGAAAACGCAAGTTAAGTAATATCTACAATAGGCTGTCTATGGATGGGTTTTTATATCACGATTTCCTCTGTACTTCGGAACGTGCATTAATCCTGGCTGTTGTCTTTGTCCCGGCTGTTAATTGTAATCAAGACGTAGAATGAGTTGAATATGGGTTAATGCAGACGAAACAAAGTTGGTAAAGTATTTAGTCACAATATGACTAGTCACATTGTCATAATTTTGTAAGCAAATAGCTATGAGTATTTCTTTAAGTCCACCTTCATAACCTTATATTAAAGACAGAGAAAGCTGTAGACAAATTGATAGTTTCCATCGCGTTCACACAAGAAAGAGACTTTTTTTCCGTGTACGTGTATCATTATGCAAGGAAATATCTCATTAAACAGATTGATACAATTTTTTGTTTCGCGTGACGTGCTGTTTATTTTTTTAAAGTAAAACACATTAATGTAAGACAAATATTTGTGTGCATGAACATGTCTGTTTGTCTTGGTCTGGGTATGTATTTACAAAAAAAAAAAAAAAGTATAACATCAGTTATCTAGTACCCATAGTATTTACAAGCTTTGCGCTTAATTTGGGATTAGATGGCGCTGTGTAAATTGTCTGTGTATGTGCGAAACAGTTACAAGAAAGCGCTATATACAATCTAAACTTTCTCTATATCATATTTGCTACGCAAACCAAAACGCGTGTGTAAAACGTAGAGTATGAAATTATTGTTTCAGCTTTATTTGAGTTTCATAGTTCATGCAAGCTTTTTATTACACGAACTAAACGAATTATTAACATTTTTGAGCTGGGGTTTCACTGAAACGAAGGCTCTGTAGAAGTTTAAACACGATTAGTATGCGTGCCGCACTCAGATCGCGACTAATTACGTTGCCCGACTCCGCGCAATGTGATCTTAGCTATCATTAATCCAGCGAAGACAAGTTGCCCTAACTACGTAGCTCTAGAGTTTAGTATCTCTACTATTTCTACAGTATACTACACTAATAGTCAAAGCGGTGTTTACCTTTTGCTTTAAATATGGCACTTATAGAAAGCAGTGTTCATGCTATGAACGATTTGCCGCTTTCAGATATTTTGTTATATAGCTTGTTCATGTATGGGTTTATTTATCTCGAGCTCCTCCGTGCTTCGGAGGGTACGTTAACCCGTCGGTCTCGGCTGTTGTCATTGTAGATGACAGTCGTTAAGCCTTTAGAGTTGAAGACACTGGGCAACCCGCAGTTGAACAGCATGATGGAGTATGCTCTAAACACCTTCAATTGAGGGGAGACCCAAGCAGTGGGATGAATAAGGGTTGATGACGACACAACGGTTGGCACCGACCTCAAAAAGAATAGTTTAGCACTTTTACTTTAGGTTTTTTAATAGATTTGATAACTTCCTTTTTTAAAGTCGGTTAAAAATGGCTGGCAAGACTGCAATCAACAATGTCTTAAGTAAGTTTGTCCCAAGGGTTTATACGCAGTTTAGTATTCAAACATAGATATAACAATCACAATTTAATTTGTGATAATGGCGAAACTTGTACTATTAGAAGTTACATACTTGTAATTAGTTTTAAATGGAATTCAGATAGATAAGTCAATTTAGTGAATTGAAATAAAATTAGGTATTTAATTATTATTTAAATAACAACAACAAATATTTCTGGACAATTACACAGCACCATCTAGTCCCAAATTAAGCGTAAAGCTTGTGTTATGGGTACTAGACAACTGATAAATATACTTAAATACAGTTTTACAATAATAATATAGTAATACAGTTAATCGGCTTCAGCTTCGGCGGTAGGGCCCCAGGTCTCGGCAGGCCTTGTAACTACTGCAAAGTGTGTTAAAAAATATTTATTCTTTAACACACTTTGCAGTAGTTACAACCCATTTGGGTTATGAGGATGATTTTGGTGGATTTAACACTGAGCTATTGCAGAAAAGGGACGGACGCAGTACCCCCACTCTCTTTCGCTAGAGCCTCTTTCGCTAGTCAGCAGGTTGCACCACGTGCAGGCGAGTTTGACTTTGGCTCTAATGATCGCTGTCAGTCTCTTACACTCCAAACCTAAAGCTTGAGATGGTTTTACCTGTAGATGCGTTCTACCATCCTCCATTGTAACAAGAAGAAAGCTTAGGTAATTTTCCGAATTTCTCTCAATACTGCGCGCACTTATCGTCGTGGCAAGTCGTTAGCGCTAATCAAAAATAATTATTGAAAAGTTGTAGATAAAACGCGTTCCTGTATTGTCATGCCCTTTTCCTTTCTTTGCGTACTGCAAGTGTAAACGCGTAGGTATCAAGTAAGTGGTCTGTAATAAATTTTTGCTACAATGACTTTCGCCTATAACCTGTCTATATATAAAATGTCAAAGCATATAGCCAACATAATTTATAAATAGCTCTATTTGGCCTGCTTTTGGAAATCGACTAACAGATGGCATATTGAAATACCGGCCGAGCGTTTCTCAGCATTTATTTAAGAGCAATTAAAAAGAAAACGAATATTCCCAGCATTGAGACCTAGCTAGATTGATTTATCGCTCCCGTATACTTCTATATTATTGTAAATTTACTCGAATTCGTTAGAGCTATTTTCGAAATCGTTTCGGAATATACAAAATAGTATGTGATTTTTTACATTACAAATTATTGTAGTATAACAAATAGTATAAAAATAATACTAGTATCTCGAGGCCCCATAAAATAATTTAGTGTCTTAAACTAAATTATCTCTGAGCTAAATTTTGGCTAACTATGCTTCATGAATTTCCACTTAGACTAAAATAACTCAATATCTTCACAATCTCCATAATGTTTAGAGATTCCGTTTGAATTGGATTTAGAAATGGCTATAATTAAAAGCCGTAATAGGAACAGATTATATAAAATTTTTACAATTAAGTTCGCATAATATAATTGCAAAAAAATCTGAAATTTTTATTGTTGTATTCTTTGACAAAATAAATTTTCCGCAAAACAATACAATTATTACAAAGGCGGTCTAATCTCCAATAGAGATTAGATATGTTTCAGTCCAGCCAAACTTTAGGTTTCATCATCATCCCGCTGAAATACGTGTCTACCCTCTGGCGAAGCTCCTCAATCATTAATTAGACATACGAAAAGCAAATTATGAAATCTACTCTGATGTTATAGAGAAGATTTTAATTTTTATATGTTTGTTTGTAATGGAGAAACTGAAAAACTACTCAACCGAATTTTAAAAATTATTTCACATATAGAAAGCTACATGATCAGTAAGTAGCATGTGTCGTACGGGTGCAATAAAATTGTAGCCTATATTTTATTGCATCTGTGTAAAATCTATTACATATACTGTGGTAAAACCAAGACATACAATTTTCGTAAGTTAATTAACAAAGGACGAGGCCAAAGTAATCATTGATTTGAAATAAAATAAAAATTGGAATAAAACATAAAGGTGTGCAAATTTTGTATCTATCTATTCCTATATTTTTTTTTTTTTTTTTTTTTTTTTTTTATACTACGTTGGGTGGCAGACAAGCATACGGCCCGCCTGATGTGAAGCGGTTACCGTAGCCATATTAACGCTCGCAACATAAAATATCGCTCGCGCGCCGCCACCCCCGCTGCCATCGCAGCATCTCCTTCCTTTCTGGTGACCTCACTCACTCGCAGGAACACAACAGCCCTCAAGGGAACCGTTATTTGGCTGCGGTATTCTGTGAGGTGGAGGTACATTCCCCAGTCGGGTAGCTTACAATTACGCTCCCTACCTCTCTTTTCGCCAGAGCTTCGTTTGTCAGTCAGCAGGGTGCACCGCGTGCAGGTGAAGTTGGCTTTGGTTCAAAGATGTTGATGAACCACTTACACCCCAATAATATTGAATAATAAAAGAACAGTGTGTTGTGTATATAACTCAAAACAATATATAATATATATACATGCATCATGAAAAAAATAGCTCCACCGTTTTCAGTGGGTCTTTCTATAAAATATGCATATAAATATAGCTTAAAGTCTGAATTTATTGAGTAGTTTTTGATCGATTCAATACATGCACAAGTACTCTTGGCTCCTTCTATTGTGTATCCAGATTATGTAAAATGATATCTGGTCATTCCAAACTAACCAAGCTAAATCGCGCAAAATGATTAGTTTACAATAAATTGAATAAACGCTCCAGGGGTCCCAATACAACTCATCCCAACCAAATAAATTTAGCCGTACTGACTGAACTTAGTATTAAAGCTGTAACAGTTTAGGGTAGCTTCAAAATCTGATTAGAGTGTGTGGTACACAGCAAAGCAGGATTACTGCTAAATTGCAATAATTCACTTAATGCGATAGAGATCCAGGCCAAGTTTCCTTAGGGAAATCCTCCCGAGTCTATATGAGACACCGCTGTAAACAACATAAATTTTGAAGCGGCGAAATTATGTGCTTACCGCTATGTTACCAGCATGTTTTTTGAATAAGTATGCCATTTTATTTATTTATATAATAACTTTATTGACCACAAATATATAATTTGTGGTCAATAAAGTTATAATATAAATCTCTTTTTAATCACGGGTCAAGCCCGGTCATTTGATAGGCGTGCGCGGGGATATGGATCCAACGCGTTGAGGCCCCTTTGAGAAGTTTGATGTAATGTTGTACGCCCGCCGTGACCCGCTCCAGGATATGTCAATGGAACGACATACCCATGAGCAGGTCTCGGCAGGCGTTGAGACTATTGCGAAGTGTGATGGAAAATAAATGGGCTATACATATAAATTATTAAAAGGCACAAAAGACGGACTTAACGCTAAAAATATTCTTTATCAGTCATAGAGTTTACAATTACTGCAGAAAATAAAATAAACATACAAAGCATAATTATATACATAATAAACATATATAGAAATACTCGTACATAAATACAGCGATAGTGCTGATGATGATTTAGTGCTTTGATAAATCGTTTATAAAATTAGCATTGATTTTCCTTTTAAAATTGTATTTTTTTCTCGTACTTATGTTATAATTCATACTAGATGTACACTGCTGTTATATGTGGTTATATCCACCATTTTGACTTCAATTGATGATAGGTAAATAGTATTAGCTTTACTTTCCTTACGAATTAGGGTCTAAATTTTCAAATTTCACACGTAGTTCCAGTGATTACAGCATTCAAACAAGTAAGAAACTATGGCGCGTTATTGTATTAAATATAAATTAAACGTTTAACTCGAGACTATTTTTAGCATCAAAATATCATAGGTTTGAATCTAAAAATGACATATTTTTTTTCACATATAGCTATTTTTATAAAAATATTTAAATTTCATTTTTACATATTAGATAATCATGCCAAAACTATGCCGTAAATATTTACAATTATGTATTTTAAAATTATTTATTTTACGTAAAATAGATCGTCACCTCCATAGAACAATGTTCGATCTGAATTGCTGGTAATAGGCTAGACGACAATGATCAAAAATTATAAAAAATATATAAATATTTTTTATATATTTTTTATAATTTTACGATGCTGATAACAGTATCGTAAAATGATAAAAAATATATAAATATGTAAAAATATGTACAAAACTAGAACGACCTGCGATCTTGAAATTTTAATAAGTTATGTCCGACTTGTTTTATGGTCGATCAAAGTTTGGTGGGAAAGTCCAATTTAAAAGAATGAAATTATATAAAAAAAAATATATTAACTTTAGATTAACAATCAAAAATACTATTATTTTGTTACGGCACTGCTACATAAACGCAGTATTTAACATAGCTGTCGTACAAATTTCTGTTTTAACGTATAGAAAATACCTAAGTGTGACGTCATAATTCAGTAGCCTTTTGTATGGAGCGTTTTCGGGAAAGTTCAAAATTGTGATTTTCAAGTTATCATATCTCGAGAAGTTTTTATGCTATCGAAGTAATTCTTTCATTTAAAGTTATATTATAATGACGTCCTTACATAACACATCGAAAGAAAAAATCCTCGTCTAGCCTATTCACTTCGTGTGTTTTTATGGGAAGCTAATGTCAGATTAAACGTTATTCGATTCTAAATATCGGAAAAAAATGCGATAAAATAATCTAAAAAAAACATAGTATATTTTTTTAGATTATTTTATCGCATTTATATAAGCAATAGGAATTCTATAGACGTATTACGTCTATAGAATTCCTATTGCTTATCTCGTCTAGCTATTTAACTCGTTTATGTTCCATGATCACATTGGACTCGGTTCTGTGGAGAGTCGAGATATTGTTACTGATTTGGCACTTGCAGTATTTTATTGTAAAAAGCTCTCTTTCTTTTATTCGCTCGCAGCAAGTAGGTAGCCCTGTCTCTTATATTAGTTACGTGGACTTGTGCGAATGCGACAACGTCGTGAAGGATACCCTTAAGTATGGCACTCATGGAATTACACGCCCTGATAAATGAGAAACATAAATGTGTAGAACATAAACTTTGTAAGAGCTTAGGAGTTTTAAATGAAATCTTAAGATTTTTTTATGCACTGTCGGATGACAAATAACTCGTCTGATGTAAGACAGTTAGACACGGTATAGGGTGTAAGTGGTTCATTAACATCTTTGAAGTAAAGCCAACTTCACCTGCGCGCGGTGCACCCTGCTGACTAACAAACGAAGCACTGGCAAACAGAGAGGTAGGGAGCGTAATTGTAAGCTACCCGACTGGGGACCGCAGCCAAATAACAATTCCCTTGAGGGTTGTTGTGTTCCTGCGAGTAAGTGAGGTCACCAGAAAGGAAGGAGATGCTGCGTTGGCAGCGGGGGTGGCGGCGCACGATCGATATTTTATGTTGCGAGCGTTATGGATAACACTTACCCATAACACTTACTCGCAGGAACACAACAACCCTCAAGGGCTACGTGGCTACGGTAGCCGCTTCACATCGGGCGGGCCGTGTGCTTGTCTACCACCTATGGCGTAGTATATTAAAAAAAAAAACACTTGAATCACAAGAAGTATTCTTGCGTTGCCACATCCGCTTCTAACGCAGGTCCTTTTCAAATGCTTCTTGGCGACCTTACGACGTAGCCATACAACTATTCAGAATCATTATTCAGTACGATCATTATTTAAGTACATTCTTTTGTCCTACAAAAAGTAAGTTAAGAGTGTTGATCGATGGATTAAGGCATATTAATTATGTCCCCTCTGTCAATGAATGAGATCTATTATTAATATATGGGATAAGGCTAATAGGCTTTCAACATTTACGGTATAATAAAAAAAATTGAAAATTTTGAAAAAAAAAATATCCGTTACTTTATGCAGTGTCTGCTAAAAAAATTATTGAAAATTAAAAAAAAAAGTCTATTTTTTATGTATACAAGAACTTATATGTCCTGGGCATGTATGTATATTTGCACATTTCCTTTGCTTTTCCAACTTCCATACAAGCTAATAGCAATATATAACTATAATATTAAGATAACTTGTAATCTCTTTCTTAGCACGCTTATTATTATTATTCACGCTATTTACTATTTGGGATAGTCAACAGTAAATCAAGCGTTCTATTATTACTTTTGTTACTTTTGGACTATCCTTATGTCGTCGGATTAGAGAAGGTTTTTGTAGTGTAACTGTAACGTATCTACTGTTCAAAGTATTACCACACCTCGGCCACTCCATATAAATATCGTGTCGTTTACTACTACAAAAAAAAAGACGTCTGTGCAGAGCGTGAATGAGCATGTGTGCGTGCGGCGCCATATAAACTGTTCCCGATTTGTCTGAGAGAGGAAGTGAGGTCGACGCGAAATAGCGACAGGGAGTGGCTATACTACTATTACTTATACTGTGGTATTACAATCAGTAGACGATTGAAAGAGATCTCTTGTAGAGACAAGGTCACCTCTATAACCTTTAAGTAACCCAATTTGTAATAATTAAGGTGCCAAATCCATCCATAGAAGGAGCTCGATGGCGTCGTTGAGCGTTTCAGTCTAATTGAACACGCAAGTAAAGGAACGTCAACCGCAACCTGTCTATGGATGGGGTTATTTATCTCGATTTCCTCTGTGCTTTGGAGGGCAAATTAAGCCATCAGTCTCGGCTGTTGTCATTAGATGACAGTCGTTAAGCCAAGTCGCAAATTCCAAAATCAAATCGCAAAGAAAACACAGGCCTCCACTCTAAACTCCTTTGATTGAGGGGAGACCCATATCCCAAGAGTGGGATGATGCCGAATAAGTTGATGCCGAAGCCGAATGTGCCATAAACGAAGTAGTAAAAAGAATACTGTTAGATATATATTCCTTTTTTCGTATTTCAATAATAGCTCGACGGTAAATCTCTACGAAGAGTACGGGTTGAAATAAAACAGCACTATATCTACGTTCTGCTAAGTATCTCGCTCGCAAAACTACCACAATCCATGTCTCAAGTTTATAGCAAACACTCCTCCTGCTAACGTACAAAGGTAGCGTTTGTTCTCTGATCTTATTACGACAATGTGCTATAAATATTTTGTTTCATTCCTGCTAAAATATAAAGTGAATATTATTGTTGGTGTTATTGTTCGGTGAGCTTTTATTGTTAGAGTTCTTTTTTATACTACATCTGGTGGAAGACAAGCATACGACCCGCCTGATGTAAAGCGGTGACCGCAGCCATATTAACGCTCGCAACATGAAAATATCGCTCGCGCGCCGCCACCCCCGCTGCCAACGCAGCATCTCCTTCCTTTCTGGTGACTTCATTCACTCGCAGTAACACAATGACCCACAAGAGAATTGTTATTTGGCTGCGTTATTCTGTGAGGTAGAGGTACATTCCCTAGTCGGATAGCTTACAATTACCTACCTCTCTTTTCGCCAGAGCTTCGTTTGTCAGTCAGCAGGGTGCACCGCGTGCAAGTGAAGTTGGCTTTGGTTCAAAGATGTTGACGAACCACTTACGCTCCAAAGTTTGAAAGTATACTTTTATATTACAGATAAAAATTGGTTGTTTGTAAAGTCGGTTTACGGATGATAATTTTATGTGATAACGTCATATGAAAACATCGGCAGATGGAGTGGGAGAGAGATAGATGCGTCACAAGCCGAACGCTTAAGCCGATCTTGCCTCTCTGTCGCTTGTTCCATGCTGTCGCTTGTACGCTCGGCTCAGGCGGAACGTGACAATGAGTCATGCTTTTTTGTGAGTGCAGGCGACGCGACGTTCCTCGATTTATAAGACGTTATAACATCAATAAGTTATTTTTTATATATAAATGTGACTGGGAGTTTGTTTGTTACGCTTTCTCGCTGAAACTACTCAATAGATCATCATGAAACTTTGTTCATAATATTCTCAAAGGAAGGAGATGGGATTTTTTATTTTAAAGAAGTAAACACCGGCGAAGACGCAGGTGGAAGCTAGTAAATAATATAAACACGTTTCACCTATAACCTTATGAATAAATACCGCATGTTAGATATTTTATTTTGCGTCGAGGTCACTAGACGTGACCGCGGAGGTACGGGGAGCGATCCGTCTAATGCTATTGGCTATTTATCAAGTACGTATTGAATTTATATTCTACGCCGTTCCGCAAAATATGTACACTTATATCCATACTCATAATTAATTATATGAATTTCGGGCTGTCACCAACCTCACCTGCACGTGGTGCACCCTGACGAATAGCGAAAGAGGCTATGGCGAAAAGAGAGGTAGTGTACAGTATATTTGTAAGCTGTCGGACTGGGGACGTATGTCCACCATACAGAATACCTTCCAATTATAAGTACCTATATAAAGATAAGTAGCCAAATAACCACATGAGGGTTGTTGTGTTCCTGCGAGTGAGTGAGGTCACCAGAAAGGAAGTGGTTGCTGCATTGGCAGCGGGTGTGGCGGCCGGGAGCGACAGTTCATGTTGCGAACGTTAATATGGTTACGGTAACCGCTGCACAGCAGACAGGCTAGTCACCCGACGATTGTTTATGAAGTCCCGTTGTTTTTTGTAACTTAGAAAATCGATGAAATAATGAATCCTGTGATTGTTGCCACAAATTTTGTGGAAAACGGCTATATTTGGTACATTTAGACGAGCTCGGTGGTCGAATGGTTAGCAATGACCACTATGACTCCGAGGTCGCGGGTTCGATTCCCGCACAAGTCAAACATTTATGTGCATGAACATGTCTGTTCGTCTTGGTCTGAGTGTTTTCTATGTATTATAAGTATGTATTTACGAAAAAAATATGTATTTAACTACATTTATCTGTTGTCTAGTACCCATAACACAAGCTTTGTGCTTAATTTGGGACTAGATGGCGTTGTGTAAATTGTCCAGAAATATTTATTTATTATTTATTTATTTATTTAACTACAAAAACTACATTTTTTATCTATATAATCAGTTATTTAAAAAACAATTGTGTAACACGTTTTAGTGAATAAGTACAAGTTGGGTCTCGTTGATTGAGTATTCGGCGTGATATTAATAAATTACTCATTCGAACTGTCAATTTGTGTAATTATTAGTTACAGTTATTTTTTTAATAGAAACTCTCATTATAGTTGAATTCTTCCTACGCGAATCTAATCTTTACAATATTTCCAATAATATTTTGTCAATGTAGATATCTCGAACTATTCACTACATTTCTTTCCGATTTTTCCAATGGGTTGAACATTTCTCATATTTTATTTATCATTCTCGTGTATTTTGACTTTCAACATGCTGCCTCCATTTTACATGCTCCAAAAATATCTTTTTTAAATTACTTTTTTTTTATGACGAGCTCGGTGGCGTAGCGGTCAATGACGCGGCTTCGACACCAACGCTCGTGGGTTCGATCCACACAGGACAAACATTTGTGTGCATGAACAATGAACATGTCTGTTTGTCTTGGTCTGGGTGTTTTCTATGTATCATAAGTATGTATTTACAAAAAAAAAATGTATTTACGTATGTTTATCAGTTGTCTAGTACCCATAACACAAGCTTCGCTTACTTTGGGGCTAGATGGCGCTGTGTAATTTGTCCGACAAAATTTATTTATTTATTTATTATTACTGTTCTTACCTTCCTACAAACTACATCTAAGGATATAGGTAATATTGGATAAAATAAGTTTCTTACAAATTATATATATGTATTACAAATGATAGATCACCTGCATATTTTTCTATAGAAAAATATGCAGGTGAAGTATCAATTTGACCGAAATCACAAAAAAATAAACGAATGTTGTATACAACATTCGTTTATTTTTTGTGATTTCGGTGTATTTCCATTGCAAAGATTGACATAAATGGATGAGTTCACCTTTTTTTTCCACGTTATGCACCCTGCATATTTACTAAACCTCTTGTAGGTTTTCAGGCAAATAAATCGGATAACATCAATTTTTCATAACCCTAAATGATAAGGGTGACCCACCCCTAAATATTTACAAGGCAAAACAACGTTTGCCGGGTCAGCTAGTGATAATATAAATTTATTATATACGCCTTTCGAAATTCTCTAAATGATAGTGAACATAACGAACTGAAACTTTTGTTTTTCCCCCGATTCCTAACAACTTTTTAACCTAACTCGGGTTTTTAACCCGACTGAAAATACCAACACATATTTCTTGTTTTTATCTTTATTTTTTTTTCGCGAACGTCATACTGAAATAATATACCTTATGTCACTTTCACTTGAGAAGAATCGAATGACATCTCATTATGTTAAAATCCGTCAAGCTGTTTAGCCAGTAGAGTGTGTCAAAGAAATATAATATATACACTCGGAAAACATTATCCACCCTTCTTCGACAGATGGGTAAAAATGAATCAATATTGTAAGAAGTAAGCTGAGAAACAAACAAAAATACTTTGTTTTATTATACTATTTGGTGATTTCTTTTCACTCGAGCACAAACTTCAGCTTCTTTATTTTATTTTCACGAGAATATCTCGAAAAGAATACGTACCAGAGATAGGTAATTGATGGGTGATCGTGGGCATCCGTTCTTAAAGTCGTTTATCTTGCAGCCATTGCGCCACGGACTATCTGTCGCTACGTGCCGGGAACTCGCCCTCGGCGCCTCTCCTCGGAACTATCTGCTCAGATAGAACCGCAACGTTAGAATATCCAGGACCAAATCTGCTGTTAGAATTTAGGTAAGTGGTATTTTATGGCGTGTTTGCTGGACTACTAGTGCAGACATTGAATAAATAATAGCTTATGGTTTGAGTTATGAATATAAATTTCACTTTGTCTGTACCTATCGCTATTGTTATTTTACCTTATTTTAGATTGAATACCCCTTGGTAATTTATGGAGTGTTTGCTTACAACCAGTGCCGACATTGAATAAATATTAGCTTATGAATTGAGTTATGAATACAAATTTTACTTTATTTTGCCTTATTTTTGCGTCAACTAGAACTGCTGTAGAGATTATCGATTGAACAGACAGGGTTAAATTGATATATAAATAAATAAATATTCCTGGACAAATTACACACTGCCATCTAGTCCCAAACTAAGCAAAGATTGTACTGTGAGTACTAGATAACAGATATTATACTTAAATTATTTTTTTTGTAAATACATACATATAATACTATAGAAAACACCCAGATCAAGACAAACACACATATTCATGCACACAAATGCGGGGATCGAACCCGCAACCTCGGACTTAAAGTGGCCATTGCTAACCATTTGACTACCGAGCTCGTCAATATAATATGGCTATACTATACAAGTATACAACCATACAAGTAGCATATAAGTTATTTCACTCTTCTGAAAATAAATTTAGGTCTTTCATTCATTAGTTTCCAATTTCAAATAAAATTTTCTATGAAACAATTAGTTTACATGTTTTAATATGTTTGTCTTTTGTGAAATAACATGTAAGCTTAGGAAATACAGAATATTGTAGAGGATCTTATTTGGCAAAGTCCCATTGTAATTTGAGTCATATATCATTGCCACGCAAGTTACAGTAGGTAATTCTATAAATTTGCAGAGTCAGTCTCATAATATATAGGTATACTTTTTGGTTGTACAAATTTCTAGCTTTAGGTGTGCTTACATAAAGCGACTGCTTACCGGTATGAGCTCTCGGTGTAATCAAATAAGTGTATGGAATAAAGTACAGTTTGCTTTGTAATCAAGTACACGTACACGTAGCAGCAGCCAGTAAGCAGGTATAGGTCGCGTCATGTAAAAAGAATGAATGAATGATTGAATGAATGAATGATTTGAATGAATGATTTGAATGAATGATTGATTGATTTATTTGCTTTAAATGTGAAAGAACGTTGGAAGAAAGCGGAGGGGGTGTGTTTGAACATGGACACACACGCGGACATAAGTAAGAGGTCTATTTTGTTATTTTTGAATAAACCTTTCTATAGCGGCTTCGTGTATTAGTTATTGCTATTGATGCTATCGACGAGCTCGGTGGTCGAATGGTTAGCAACGGCCACTTTGACTCCGAGGTCGCGGGTTCGATTCCCGCACAAGACAAACATTTGTGTGCATGAACATTTCTGTTTGTCTTGGTCTGGTTGTTTTCTATGTATTATAAGTATGTATTTACAAAAAAAATGTATTTAAGTATATTTATCAGTTGTCTAGTACCCATAACACAAGCTTTGTGCTTAATTTGGGACTAGATGGCGCTGTGTAAAATTGTCCAGAAATATTTATTTATAATATTTTATTGCTACGTACATCGCCAGCGTTCTTTTTACGTGACGCGACCTGTAATCGGGTTATTTATGTAAGCACACCTATTTAAGTTAAAAATAAATTTTACTATGCTTGCTTTCAATCTCGTCAATAAAAACATAGTGTATGTAGTAACAACATCATTTTATTTATTTCATTTTAGTTATTTTTTGTTATATTTTGGATAGTGGTTTTGTTTATGTTATTCGTATTTTTGCAATATTTAATGGCATGCAATATTTTGCAACTATTCATAGCTATTCGCGCGTGCTTACATAAAATCATGGTTTTTGTTGTTTATAACATTACTGTTTCATACAACTATTTGTTTATTGATCTGAGATATATCCGTTGATAACGTGGCGTCTGTCAATCGTTCGAGAAAATTGCTATTTTGTTTATTGTTAAGGTCGTAAATAAACATACGACCCACCTGATGGTAAGTAGTTATCACAGTCTATAAACGCTACCAACACCAGTGACATCACTCACGTGTTGCCGACTCTATAAACTCCCGTGCACGCTTTTCTTGAAGAACCCCATTTATTTTGTAACTTCCCTCTGGCCGGAATCGCAACCATGTTTCAGAACTATGTAGTTGCGATGGAAGAATTTATATTGTGTATACGCTACTGGGTGTGGTATAAGAATTTAGTTTAGACTTTAGTTTTCGTTGTTCGTTCTTTTCTACAGATTTAACACAACTTACCTGCCTTAGTCTCTTTTAATTTTCGTAGTTTAAAATACGTCATTTTGCAGTAATTTGTATTTTGTAAAAAAAAAAAATACATTTCATCATGCCAACGCGCGCGCAACATATTCCGTAGGTATTGCATAGACCCTTAAAATACATAGAATAAGCATAGCTACGGTAACCGCTTTCTATTTAAAGTGGTCACCGTAGCTATTAATGTATGTTACGATTTAAAACCATACGGGTCGTACGTAACGTACGTACATTCGTTTAACCGACGTATTTATAGTACCGACAATTTACCATTTTTTGAAAGTTAGTTGGTTCAATTACGTTATCCGTCAAAGATTTCCTAGCATGTTTAATGGAAAAAAATCCTAAATGATAATAAAATTCTTTACCTGCAATTATTGTTATGAATAAATTAAAAAAATCTTTTACCACAACCAATAGCATGTAAAGAATATAAATTCTTCGTATTATTTATGTAGTTGTTTCGGCCAACCTGCCAGAATATTATAAACATTAAAAAAAATTGAAAAATTCACCTCCTCTGCCACTCCTCTCGATGACCGGTCGAGTGCTCTTCCAACTGAGCTACTAGGAAGGTTTGTGTTGGTGACGAATTTTCGCATTTTATATTTTACTGCATGAGTCACAGTGTGGCGCCATCTACCTATTAAGTAATTACACTAACAAGGGTTCAAATCCCACCAAGGTGAGGAGCTGAATTTTTCCATTTTTAAAAATATATATAATAAATTCTTCTGTCGTAACTAGTTGTGAAACTAGGTTGCGATGATGGAAGGAGGGGGTGACCGCTTATTAATGACTTAAGTTTTGTCAAGACATTGGTGTACTTCATGTTGTCTTCTTCGTTGCCTGTTATAATGTTGCAATAAGCCCTCAGTATATTAACCCCACAACTGTATCATGCCGTTTAACCAGTAATCCTGTGTATACTATGTAATTTTGTCTTGATACCATTTGTGTTCAGTTCCGGGCCGTTAGTCCCGCCGTATGATTACAACGGGTTCATCGCAAAATTGGAGTTCATAGAGCGGGTAGACAGCAGTGGGCAGCCGCCCACAGTACTGCCTGTGTCCCCGCCGCTGGCGGCACTCACGCATCATATACAAAATGGTAATTATATCTAGTAAAGCCTCTAAAACCGTTTTCATTATAATAAATTATATTTTATATAGTCATTGCGCGTGTCCGTCTAAGAGAACATGCAAATTAAGCCATGGACAAGCAACGGTCTATGCTTGTCCATGGATAGGTTTATTTAACCAACCAACTATAGAAGAATTCTCTTGTTATGAATTTATAAGACGCCTGTTACATAACAACATTGTGTGGCTTACTTGCTCAAATTTTGGGGTGTAAGTGGTTCATCAACATCTTTGAACAAAAGCCAACTTCACCTGCACGCGGTGCACCCTGCTGACTGACAAGCGAAGCTCTGGCGAAAAGAAGAGAGGTAGGGCGCGTTATTGTAAGCTACCCGACTGGGGAATGTACCTCCACCTCACGGAATACCGCAGCCAAATAACAATTCCCTTGAGGGTTGTTGTGTTTCTGCGAGTAAGTGAGGTCGCCAGAACGGAAGGAGATTCTGCGTTGGCAGCGGGGGTGGCGGCGCGGGAGCGATATTTTATGTTGCGAGCGTTAATATGGTTACGGCAATCGTTTCACATCAGGCGGGCCGTAAGCTTGTCTCCCACCCGACAATGAGCAACGCAGCTAATTTGGATGTTTAACACGCGTCTGGTAAATTCACATTATAAAACTTTTTCTCAAGTTGGTAGGCTTGTAAACGTTATCACGTTCGAATGTGACTAAAAACCTAAGCACTCTGATTATAGCATGATTATGCGCGCCTTTCAGTGATGTAAGAAAATATATCCATATTCCATCTAATAGAACTACTCGGTATATTACCCATGGTCCAACTGCAACCACGTCAGGGAATTACATTACGTATAGATTATCTGATTATACAATAGGGAAATAAGATTACCCGTAAGAAATTTATCAAACGAACAATAAGATATTTAACAAAGGCTATATAGTTTAACTAATCACCAGATACAGTAAAGTAATACCCCGAAAAAGCACTTTGCAAGTATGCTCCTAAAAATAGTAAATGGTCACATAAATTAAATCGCCATTTTAGTGTTAAAATATAACCAAAAATTTTACAGTTTTCTATCCTATCATAACAAATGACACCAAAATATTATCGTTGTTAACCATTATAATAATAATATAATCATTGTTATCCCAAACACTTTACTTTAAATTAAATTTGTCGTCCAAATTAACATCATTAACATCTTATGATCCTATAAAACTAAATTACTGCAGATCATCATAGACTCCAAAATTTTTACCATATACATATATTGACTTTAACTTAGATCCAAAACGTATTTTGGTAAACAAGATATTTCGACTCATCCATAGAACAGAGTCCGATATGATCATGGAACAAAAACGAGTTAAGCTAGCCTAGATAAGAAATATGAATTCTTCAGACATAGGTTTTTTTAGAATTTTGTTATCTCATCTACCATCTGATATTTAGAATCAAATAACGTTCAATCTGATATTAGCTTTCCATAAAAAAAATATACGAAAGTTAGCTACCAACAATACAGATCGAACTTTATTCTACGGATGCGTCGATTTGTTCTCTTTAATAAATATCAACTCCACTATCAACGATTGCTCTAGTTCCACTAAACATAGAACTGCATGGCGGCGAATCGCAAGAACAGCGGTTACACATGAATCGACCAAGTTGTGACCACGACCACTGTCAAGAGTGCACGACTAAGAAGAATAAATATAGTTCATGTTCATGGCAATATTAAACTTTTTAAATCGATTAAATTATTAAAGGCGCATACGATTACGATATTACAAGTGATAGAGATGTTAGATATCGCACTAACTAAAAATGAGGCAGATACTATTGTCCTAAGTCCTAATTTGATAGAGATGCATCTCTATCTATAGCATTCATTTATTAGATGTATCTGCATATTTGTCAGGCGAAGCGGTGCAATTCCTATCGTCAGGCTCTTGCAAGTACGTTTCTACATCGCTTTCACAGTTATTTCATTTCTCTGGTTTGATTAATTGTTCTGTTTTCAATCTTATCACCTCTAAATATGTGGCATACTAATGTAGATAATCTAGGCCGTGTGGTTTCCGGCAGACTAGAATAGAATCACTCCGTCTCTTCCCGTGGATGTCGTACAAGACGACTAAGGGAAATACATTATAAAACATCGATCAGGCCTCCCCAACCCGTCTGGCAGCGTGGGGAGTGTAGGCCAAATCCTCCTTCTGTCTGGGACGGATGAGAAAAGGTCGTGCTCCGGTAGTGGAGACGAAAATGACCTGATGATGATGAATCTAGATATAAAATTGTCAGAGGGAAAATAACTCTGAACGGGGTGTACCTTTGTATGAATACCAATACGACAGTATGTTTTAGATACGTAGGTTTTATGACACACGAAGGGTTAGAGTGTTTTCAGACTAGCGTTTTTTTTTTTTGGGTTAATTCGATCGTTTCGGCATACGCGCTTACACGCGCTCTTTAAAAAGACGAAATGCATACACGGACTTAGTGCGGCGTATACGATTGAACCATATCTCAAGGTTCGCGCTTATACGACATCGCTCATGAGTTACGCGCGTATTGATAAATGAGTTTATACGTTCGTACAAAAGTAATAATAAACGAGCATATACGCTAATCTAAAAGCGCTCTAATATAAGCAGTTTGAGAAACCTTTGTAACAACATGGGTAGTACTTACGAGTACTTACTCGTAAGTAAGTGAGTAAGTAGACACCTCTAATGTTTCAGACGCTTTTAATCTTAATGCTTGACTTGGTATTTATATTGTAAAGCGTTTTCTTGAAATTTAATGCTGGTAGATTAGTGAAGTTTCGAGTACATTTACGTAATAAGACATTGCAATAAGTTTATTTCGTTCATTAATTTTGTTAATTTTTATGGTACCATGCATTTTCTATATCAAGAAATACCGTAACTGTTCTGTCCTTTTACTTCCAGCCCTGAGACGCATGGGCTAACATGCAGTACTAGAGTGTTCTGCTTTAAGGCCATAATTATTGCTCTTCTCATGGAGTGAATGAAGTCCTATATACCCGTATAATAGTCGCTTAACCACTTATTATTATATAAGGCCGAAAGTTATTCAGTTTTCCACTGAGTATCAGAATGCATCTCATTAATGTTGAAATTAACATGTAACTATTTCTAGAAAAATATATTCAGTTAATTGCCTAGTCTTATTTTATTTCTCTTCTTATTTACGCGTAAAAATACATATCATTTTTTATGCGCAAATAAAAAGATAAATAAAATATGAATATAATAAAAATTGACGTCACGCGGCTTGTTATTTTGTTTCCTAGTAACAAAATAAAAGGCATATAACAAAATAACATGATCTAGTTTATACTCACCTTAATTTTTTTGTGAATTTGAATATCATGGTCATGTTTCAACATCCTTTGTTTTTAGATTCTTCTATATAAAAAAGCAATTGTCTGTAACTCTAAATGGCGCTTTAGATTATTAAAAAAATAAACACAATCTATTCCAATGCCCAAAAAATACGTCTGATATTTGTGCATTGAAAGTGTCGTGAAATATAACGAACTTTTGTGTTTGTTCAGTGGATAGGATAGCAGGGATAGAGAGCAATGCAGTTTCGAACGAAGTTTCCAGTAGCAATGGTAGAGTTGGGTGTGGTGCGACTGTCCGCGGGTACGGCGCTGGCGGGGCGCGGTCAGGCCACTTCGACACTAGGACGTCGAGCTGGCGGTCCCAGTGTGTCATACACTTGTTGGGTGCGCCCACTGACGTAGTGCAAGTGTCTCTATTTAATTATAATTTAAGGTAAGTCCGACTTAATTTAAAACTATGTACATAAGCTGACTGTCTTTCACCGCTTGTGCTATGTGCATGAAGAGTAATGGATACGTATTTCCACTACAGTACTAACTCACAATAGAAAAGATATTCCATTGGATAAGTATTCTTCTATCCGTATGGTTGCACCATGATCTTATTTAATGGTAAATATTATTCCTTTTTTGAAGTTGAATATTTGTTATAAATTATAAACTTAATTATACTTAAGATTTACCTAATTACATATTAGCAGTATGCTCTTCTTAGATCTTCTGATCATACTGCTAAAATGTAATTTAGTAATTCGTTCATTCTTGAATTTATTAGTCTTGAGACGTAAAGTGAAATAAGAATAGGGTAGTAATAAACCGAACATGTAAAATTGTGAAACTGGGCCACTATTATACTGATTTGGCAACTAAAGTTGATATAAAACATACCAAACCTAACCTAGTATTTCTTTGGCTGGTTTAGTATTTTTTATGGCTCATGTTATTATTTTCCATAAAAATATAGTAACTAGTATATCTATTACACCGTACATACAAATCTTATAGGAAATTAGCATACTACGAAATTACGAAATAACTCGTTAGGTCCGTACTCAACCATGAAAGGAACGAATAAGTATAGGCTACAAGAAAAAAAATAATTCATTCCTTATCCAATATATATCCATCCATCGTATACAACAAAACCCTAACAATAAAAATATAGATATACTCAAGATTGCTACAACTAAAAATCATAAAGTCAATTGGCTTACTACGAGATAACTAGTTGATATAATAGTAAAGAAAGAAATATGTACCTACTAATCAGTGCCATAGATAGATAGAATCTGTTTTATTTACATAATACAAATTAAAGGTACATAAATGATTACAGACTTGTATATATGTAACAAGTCGGCCTTATTGCTGAGAGCAATCTTTCAAGGCAACCTTAGGGTAACGAATTTGTGCATGCAGTCGGCCGGATTCGCACATCAAAAGAAATTAATGAAAACTAGAAGTATAGTCATAATATGTTTTTTTTATACCACTAAAGTGGCAAACAAGCATACGGCTCGCCTGATGGAAAGCAGTTACCGTAGCTTATGGACGCCTGTAACACCAGGGACATCACACGCGCGTTGCCGTAAAACTCTGTAAAAACATCACCCTGTAAAAACCTCATCACGACCTTTTTGAAGAACCCCATGCTGTAGTCTCCTGAGAAAACCTCGACAGGCAGTTCATTCCACAGCTTGACCGTACACGGGAGAAAGCTTCTCTGGAACCGCACTGTACGCGACCACTTAGGCTCCAATGTGTGAGGATGAACTCCCTGTCGATGGCGATCGGTGCGACTGTAGAAGGAGGCCGTGAATGTGAATCATTATTATGTATATACGAAGATATGTAACCTATCATTGAACATGACATACACAGCTTTGTACCATACTTTATATGACTATTGTATAACTATTTGGTCTCTTAATTGTTATAGAAACAATTGACAGGCGAACACTATTACATGAACACGAATGCGAACAGTATTATAAAAGTCAGTACTTAATAGCCAATGCCTGCTTAATTAATAGTCGGTTAACACGATGATTACCCTGCTCTATGTACGAAATAGTACAAAATAGGAGCAAAATGGTCTCTGTTTTACTACCATTAAAGTAATGAATGTTCATTCATTAAACTTGACAGAAAAATAAATTATTAATATTCAATAATGCAATTTGCAATGAAAAATACATTAAACGGGTCACTTTCTGGCGATCAGCGGTCTCTTTTCGATTTATTATGACCACCCCTGACCAAACCACAAACCGCAAATAATGTATAGGGCTTATCAGATTCACCTCCAACTGGTTTACATTTACGGTTTGTATTTATTATTGAAAATGTTTTGTCTATTTTGTGATATTGTCGACGTTTCATATCATCAAACGTTATTCTTTGTTACTTTTGTTAGTGGTAAAAGGCCTCTTACATTAAGACGTTTTCAGACAGTCTACTAATTGAGACTATGGAAACTTCATACAAACGTCCTAAAATGCATCCTCAATGGAGTAAATACTCAAGCATAGAGTTCACTTATATTTGATAGAAAGAATTTTACGCGCATACTTTAACATCACCGTACAGTGGAGATAGAAATAGCCACAACATACATACAAGTTATAAAGGGCATGTGCCCTTTCAAACTTGTACGATGTAACCCTATATGTACACAGGGTTTCCACACTCTGATTTATCTGCCTGTACTCAATCCGCGCTATAATAGAAACATCCCTTCATTCATGCGGTCAACCTGGGGCCCTACCGCAGAAGCTGTAGCCGATTACCATCGGATTTATTGGTTCCAAAACTTGATCTTTTTTTTTTTTTTTTAGAGTAGAAAAGTATTTCTTTTCAAATAAAATATACAATTAAAATAAATACTAAATTTGACTAACTATATATACAAACAAAAAAAGAAACGGAAATAACAAAAACTAATTAAAATTAATAAAATATAATATCTAAATAGCATCAAAAAATTCTTCCGCATCGCCATCAAAGGGTAACGTGGCCAGAAGGCTAGCAGCATTGCCACGCTGGATGGCAATGCTTATTCGCTGAGCGAGAAATAGGCCAGCCCTCTGGTCGCGAGAAGAGTCGACTAACCGTTTGGAGATGTCCCTAAATAAACTTGATCTTAGGTTAATGTTATTGACAAACATTTCCAGCTTAATCAGTAGAGCTCTAGGGTTTCTACCAGCTGAGCTAAACAAATTACCAACAATCTAAACAGTGGTGTCACTTTCGCATTCAAAAATCCAATGGTAATCGGCTTCAGCTTCGGCGGTAGGGCCCCAGATTAGTCAAACTAATTTGTCCAACAGGAATAATTTCTCCACGTGGTCAAATTGTGTGCAATGACTGAGAATACAGTCAAACAAAAGTTGTAATTATATTACAAAACATAACGTTCATAGAATATAACGTATGAAATGCAAGTGAGGTTCAATCCGGAATGGACTTCAGTGGTGACTAAAGGACACCTGTGCTTGAAGATCGTTTTGTATGCACATGACTGTGTACGTCTATTCTTTGCACATACAAATTTGCATAAATTTAATGCAATGTAATTTATAACTTTTAATATACTGTCCTAGATATAAAAAAATTTGCTACTCGTGTTAACAGCTCGATATTTTTCCTTTTTTAAAGGGCTGAAAATCCAAAAGATCGTCCTGCCTCTCGTGCATTACTGTGCCTTCTTTTCGAATATAAAATCCGTGATAGAAAATATTAAAATTGCAAGAGAAATAAAAAGGTTTACTATATTATAAACCATCTAAGACATGATACTTTCACAATAAAGTACGACAAATTTAATCATTATTATGCTCAATTAAATGTTTCACAAATTAAGAGACCAATCCAAGAAGTTTTACCATCTGGAAAAAATGTTTAGGATGAACAAATTAGTTTGACTACTCAGTTGGACCACATGGATGAAGGGGAAAAATACTAAGAATGTATATATGACCAGATTTCTCTTTTTGTCAGGTTATCGAGTTGTCGATCTCATATTGAGATCTTAGAAGGACTTCATGATTTCGGAGGAAGAGAAAAGGGGAACAGATCTGAACGAGGGGATCGAGCTCTTCTCAGGGTCTGTGGGCCTTCTATTAGGGAAGCTAGAGATCAATCAGGAAGATTTCACATACGTCAAGCAGTGACGTCCAAAGGTGCTAACTTGACCATAATGGTGCGGCGTGCTGCATCACAGATAGAAACCGAAGGAGAGTTTGTTGATGGTGCTTTTGCTTTTCATGATGGTAAGTACTTTTATTAAAATTATTGTAATGCAGTGTTTTCCAATTAGTTTTTCCTGCTGAACATTTCAGGAAAGAGCTCAAAGCGTTTCACTTATTGATGTTTTGCTGTGTCTATAATAGTGATTCACTTATCAAAGTCGAGATTGCCGCACGTAGCTCTTAATGCAAATTTGTGTACTCCAAGAATACGCTCACCACTAATGGAGAAACACTGTTCTAAGGTGATTATATCAATAGCCACTAAGAGAGGTAGTATGCGGAGAGTGACGGAGTATCATCATAGTATCAATATTGTGACGGTGTAATACTATCTATTACAAAGGTCTTTTGTATTGTGGTCCGCCAAAATGTCTCCTTCTGACTGTTATTTATTCTATGAAAAGCGCAAATCAGAGGACCTACCGCCTAAACTGAAGTTGATTCCAATCTGGTTTTTTGATTGCGAAAAATGGACTCCTGTTTACAATTCTAATCATGATCTTCTGTTTAAACTGTAGAGCGTTTCCGTCCCTATCTGTTAAGCTTACTCTTGCACTAATTTAAGGTGAAATTAGATTTTTGCAATCAAAAAATCGGATCGTAATTGGCTTCAGCTTAAGGCCCTGGAACTACCATCACTGCAATCAGCGCTAGCTATAACATTTTGATAGTCATATTACTACCAAAGTAAAAACAAATCAAGCCTTCGTTGATCGTAAACTGATGGAAAAGTATTGGAAAAAGTACCAAACGCTATTTATTAGCGTTATTACGCCATACGCCAGAGTTCTTATGCTTTTCATATTGACGCTGCCATTTTCTTTGCGAATTCAGAGTAAGTAATCAAAGACGGCGACATCAAAAGAGAGTTCTGGGATCTGGTCTCTAGATATGTCTATCATCGGTAAAGCCGACGAAAAATGTATACACATAACAACCACTTCTAAATTGTTGGTAAAATAAGTAGACAAAGAAAACTATAGACAAATTGCTAGTTTCCATCGCACTCACACAAAAAAATAGTAACATTATCATGTTGTGCGGAAATGAGACAGTTTGATACGTCGTATACGATAGTTTATTGTCTTAAAAAAACTGTTTTATTATATACAAAATACCTAATTGTGACGTCATAAGTCAGTAGTTTTGTGTATGGGGCGTTTTCGGTAAAGTCCTAAATTGTGATTTTCAAATTATCATATCTCGAGAAGTTTGTACGCTATCGAAGTAATTCTTTCACCTAGGTATAGTTAGATAGGTATAGACGTTCTTTCATAGCAAATCGAAGGAAAAAAAATTGTCGTCTAGCTTATTACATGACTGCCACGCCACTACCGGAATTCTCCATCTATCTTTCTGTCGATATTTTGTCCTACACGTGCATGTGCGTACGATGTTCTTTCATTATTGTATTGTTTATATTTTTTATATACAAAGTCAATGGCGATTATTAGTAAAAAAAAACATGATACTATGTTTTTCACCATATATCGCCCTTGACCTCTAATTAGCTAAGTAAATTTTAAGTATTTTGATCGACTATTGATTTGTCGATATGTCGCCGCATTCCTTGCGCCCGTCATGAATGTAGTCCCCAACTGTATATATGTTGTATCACAATATATTATATATTACATAATTCAAAATATATTAAATTTATAATATACTAGCGACCCGCCCCGGCTTCGCACGGGTGCAATGCTGATACTAAATGTACTACAGAAGGTCTTTGCGCTTTGTCCTATCCATCCAGTCCTTCCCCAGTTATAGGCACACGCCGCCGGCTCCGCGGCCGGTACCGCCACAACCGTTATGTCCCTGCATTTTAAATGTGTAATATCTTCTAAACTATTCATTTAAATTACATGCTGTGAAGGGCCATATTGATCTATATTAAATGCGCAATGTATTTAAGGTACTTAATTGGATAAGGATTAATTCTGTATTGCTTAAAATCGCTTCGTAAATAAGGCATTATTTCTTGTAAAAAGCAAAGGATAAAATAACGGTTATTGTGTGTTACCACTAAGAGATAGACATATACCATCGCGAACTTTTTTGTAGACCATTTTAAGGTGAACAATACTGTACTACATTATTTTGATCTATCTCGTTGGGTTCAGCCAGCGTTTGCAATGAAAGAGCAAAAAAATGTGTTTATTTACGACATCACATTAGAAACCTCTAAATTATCAGTGTTTTTCTACTATGTTATGCATATATTATACATATAAACTTTCCAGTTGAATCACTCTATCTATTAAAAAAAACCGCATCATAATCCGTTGCGTAGTTTCAAAGATTTAAGCATACAAAGGGACATAGGGACAGAGAAAGCGACTTTGTTTTATACTATGTAGTGATTATGAACTGATGATACTAACGTCCTAAATGTCCTTATGCAATTTGTCAAAAAACACACACACACTCACATTTTGAAACGAACTAAAATATTCACAACTGAACGGGACGATATTAAATACCTCAGTTTCATTTTTATATTGTCAGTGATATTCGTTTAAATATTACGCATTCGTAAAAATGGTCCGTTTATGACTCTCCTCTAACAATATGAAAATTGTTAAAATTACACATAAAATCTTTCATCAAAATAAAAAAGCTTCTTTTGAGCTGACGGTTTTAGGATTATTCCTAAAAGCTTTTTGTCTATACAACGATGTGATACGCATCGACTGCCATAAAAAAGCTTCTTTTAAAACTTAAAAACGTTTCTCTATTAGTTTAAAAGACTTCACTATTATTAGCTTATCATCGAATATATAGAGATCCTGAGATTATATTCTAATGGGATTTATCTAAGACCATCCCTGGAGTTTTCTCTTTCGCACACAAAAATAATTTCAAAAATCGGTTTAAATACACCAGCGCCGTCGCGTTGCATACATAAGGAAAGCATGCAATCAATTTGAGATACTCCTTATCTAATTTATTTTATTTTATTTTTATTGCTTTGGGATAAAAAACAGCGATACAATGTATACATGTATGTATATGTATACATTTGAGAATTTTACAATATTGTCTTAACTTATTGTAACGGCCCACCACATTATCCACGAGTTCCAATACAAGAGTTTATCTAAACCAATCTACAGGTCTGCAAATTAAAAATATAAAAATGCAGTAAGTAAAATTCAATACAACATGCCAAGCGTGCGTCAAACATAGATGTAGTATCCTACAGCTACTTAGAGATTCATTTTTAATGTCATTTTGTACCAAAAATCTGTGACCTTCCGTCTTAACTTATTACGTAATTAGCTAACCTAACAACATCTTATATGTATTACCCATATCAATATTAAAAATCTTTTATGGTTTAAATAAACAGATCGACTTGGCCATCGCATGAAAACACAATGTATCTCACAAGTTATACATATTATATTAAATTAGATTGTTGAATGCGATGGCCAAATCATTCTGTTTATTTAAAACATAAAAGATTTTTAATATTGATATGGTCAGTATAAGATGTTGTTAAGTTAGCTAATTACGTAATAAGTTAGGACGGAAGGTCCCTTAAGTAGGGACTGAATGAATTAACCGACTTGGTGGTACATGGATCTCACAACTTATTATGGCAGAAGAACTGAGTTGCGAGACTTGGTTTTTTTACAAGTCATGTTTTTGATGGCATTAATTGTTCTGAAAATAATTTCTTGTCAGTAAGTATAGAACTACAGACGTGCATTTGAAATTAAACCGTTTATTACATTATCCAACTCAACCCCGACCCAACTTGAAAATTGTCATGAAATGGAATGGTATATTAACGTTTTGTTTGATCCGTTGAACGTCCAACACGCGATTACACTGTTCACGATAATTTCCAAGTTGAATTGGAATTGAGTTGAATAATTTTATAAGCGATTTACTTTATAATATTAATTTTACCGATGGAGATTTTATCGCTAGCTACATCGCTCGAAGTACATTCCCCATCTTAAAATTGGAACAAGCATTGAAATATAATAATTTATATTAGAAATTGTACTGCAATTTGTACTATTATCGTACTTATGGAAATAAACAGAAGTTAAATGCAAAGAAACAGAAAAAAGAAAACACAACGTCATGTCAATGTCAAACAGCTGACACTTGACAGCGACGTAAGTGAAACAGCTATGCAACATAGACGCTTTACGTACTTTGACGTAAACATAAAATTGCGTAGACTGTATAGTAATTTCTATAAAGTTAATATACCTACCTAGCGGAATAGAGAAACAAACTGCTGAGGGAGGAAGGTGTTACCTACAGTCGTACTGTATGGTAGAAAGAGATACGTAGCACAAGCTAAATAAAATAGTTTTTATACACCGTTTGACTCCCTCCCCAACCCGTTTGGCCAGTGTGGGGAGTGTAGGCCAAATCCTGCTTCTGTCTAGGACGGACGAGAGAGGGTCGTGCTCCTGTAGTGGAGACTAAAATGACCTGATGATGATGAGGATGACACCGTTTGACAGCTTGTCTGCACTTATCGGCACGATCAAAATTGGACCTATATATATATTGAAATACTAAGATGAAAGAGCAATAATTACTAAATGTCAGACTATCTTTGTTATGTTGTGCGCGACGTCAGTGTCATTTGTTTTAGTTCGAATTTGCAATTAAAACGGAACACAATCATTCATAGACGAAATGTATTGAAGAATATATCATAGAAATAATATAGTAGTTGTTTTCGGATCCACCTGCGTATTTTTTTCATATAACTAACGCGAGGTAAAACAGCATTCGACGAAGTCGATATAAAGCAGTAACCGTTGCATTTGCAATTGCAATACATAACATTTCTAAGTATTTATTTTTGAAGTTAAATGGTTTTTATTTTATTTTATGCAAGAGTTCTTTATAATACCGAGATAAAAAAGAGTCTTGTACCTGCCTGTAAGAGTCGCATTAAAATCAGCTCAACCTTTTCAAAGAATACTTCAGAATGCCAATTCATGTAGTTGTTTTACGATCGCGGACTGAAAGTTGATTGAATCGAGATTGAATTGTGAATTGACTAATAATTATATGACTTCATTTCATTTATTAATTTAATTCCTCTCGATCAATTCTTAATGTTGGCAAAATAACATTCTTAGTTTCTTTAATTTTCGATCATATTTTGATAATATCGACGACGATATAAATTGAATTAGAGTTTGAAGTTTCTTAATGTGATACGAGAATACCAAATTTGACATTTGTGAGGTCGACACTGGGTCGGAGCTGAATTTTGACTACATTTTAATTATGAGAATTGACCCCTCTAGTTGAGCAAATTTTCACGACTTTTACAAATCTATACATATAAAATAGTCAGCGCCTTGAGGCAGGAGGAAGATCGTGCAGCATGGAAAGAGTTGGTTATTTGTTTCGTGGAATCAAGATGGGCACGACCTTCAATGATAAAGTATATGATGAATAAGATACATGTAATATAGAATAGCCAATACTACTTACAAAACTCGTGTTTTAATTTTAATAACGTTCAAATATCCATATTACTATTTTCTTAGAAAAAAAAAAGCTTTATTTCACACCCGTAGACAGATATTTTATTTTACGTGTATAGAATGTAGACGTTCACACTAATTGCACAGTCTAGAGATCGCTCCTTTTTAGGGTTCCGTACCCCAAGGGTTGTACCCTTGAAGGGAGGAACCCTATTACTAAGGCTCAGCTGTACGTCCGTCCGTCCGTCCGTCTGTCACCAGGCTGTATCTCATGAACCGTGATAGTTAGACAGTTGAAATTTTCACAGACTGATGATGTATTTCTATTGCCGCTATAACAACAAATACTAAAAAACAGAATAAAATAAATATTTAAGGGGGCTCCCATACAACAAACGTGATTTTTTTTTGCTCGTTTTTGCTAGCAATTGATAACGGCAATAGGTAGACGTTTGAAATACTCACATAATATTTAGTTTTATATTCACTTAATAAAATAATTAAAATAAATAATTAAATAAAAATAAAACAAATATTTAAGGGGGGCTCCCATACAACAAGCGTGTTTTTTTTTGCCGTTTTTATAGATATTGGTACGGAACCCTTAGTGCGTGAGTCCGAATCGCACTTGGCCGATTTTTATACCAGTCGTCCAATTCAGTACATTTTTCATAAAAATCACAAGTGATAAAAATGCGACTAATTGGACTAAGATGACAGTCAAAGTCTCTATTAAAGGAAAAATAATAAATATCTGACTTTTACTATTACTATTTCTTGTTCTGTGCTTGTAAAAAGTAGTTAATATATATGTTAAAAAGTATTATAAACAGAACGAAAGTTTAGTAGAAAATGAAGTAATTCATAATAAGTGAAAAATTTCGAGTGCTGTTAAGGTTCAAGAAATAGAGATCTGTGACCGACGGACGGACAGACCGATAGCGGAGTAATAGGGTTCCGTTGCTTTGGCTACGGAACTACAATAAAAAAATATTTAAAATATTACGCATTGTATCGTTAATACAATGCGTAATATTTTAAATATTTTTTTATCTAAAATAGTTTTCAACCAACTGAACTAGAAAATTCGGATACTGATTTTTATTTGTTTACAAGTGATCATTTAGTTGTACGTTTCTGTAGAATAAATTTATGTGAAGTGTTTATAAAAGAGAAACCGTTTTATTTTTATTACCTCATGATCTCACAACAATTTTACAATTTATCTTAGAGTGAAATAAGAATAGGCAATGATATGACGGAAATAAGTGGAAGAATAAATCGTGAAGCATTTCCTCTAGAAACTTAATTTGCATGGATCCCTTTTCTATTGTGAATTATATTATTCCAGAAATCTGTTCGAGATTACACAATTTTCAACCTAATCTTTATAGTGCTTAGGTCAATTTGTAGACTTATTATGATACTACGAGTAACCCACTTATTGTTACAATACATTTTTTTGAATAAAAAGTTTAGATGTTTTTTTCTACACTTTTTTGACATAGTTGCAATATGGAGGTAGAATTTACTAAATTACTTACAATGTAAAATGAAATAGAATTGTGTCGAATTTGGGATAACCTAAATAAATAGAAACCGCATAGACCAAGAGAAACAGACATGTTCATGCACACATATGTTTGTCTTGCGGCCATTCGACCATCAGGCACGTTAATTAATTAATAATTAAATACATATTTAAGCAAATGTTTCTTTTGCATAGAGCAACATGAAGGCACCGCGTCACCAGACGCTATGTGTGCGGCGACTCACTACGGGCTTGCAGCGCCAACACATGGTGGAGTATCCGCCCCTTCACATCATCACATCTTCTGGAACATCGAGGAGAGGCTTGTGTGCACTCACAGGTTCATTCCTGCTGCAAACCAGAGCGTTACTATCGAGGTTAGTGATGTAAAGGAACCATTTCATCACCACGTTTTCAGATAGTCAAAGGTAAAGTCTCGCTTGTTAATACAAGCGTAAGCTTCATTAATATGAAGCGTAAGCGAAACAACCCCGTGATAGACTATAACTATCTAAATTGGTCTTTGAAAAGATTTGTGAGCCAAGACGTCTGAGCTGAGTTTTCTAAACAAAGTTTTAATTTATTTTATAATACTCTTTGCAAATAAGTGAATAACCCAAAACTAGGTATTTACATTTCCAATGGCTAAAATCACATCATTAAGCTTTACTGGACTCCAAGCTTCGATTACATTTAATAACACAGTTTTGACTACATTTGAATTCAAAGCTGGTTTGTTTGTACAAAACTATTATTCCACACAGTAATGTTTACATTGTCAGTATTATTTTGTTTTCGATCAGTTTTGAAAACTAATGAGGATTCACATCTAAACAAAACTATGTTATACTTTCTCTCTCACGTAGAGATAAATAAAATAAATAATAAATAAACATTGTCAGATAAATTACACAGCGCCATCTAGCCCCAAAGTAAGCGAAGCTTGTGTTATGGGTACTAGACAACTGATAAGCATACGTAAATACATTTTTTTTTGTAAATACATAACTATAATACATAGAAAACACCTAGACCAAGACAAACAGACATGTTCATGCACACAAATGTTTGTCTTGTGCGGGAATCGAACCCGCGACCTCGGAGTCAAAGTGGCCATTGCTAACCATTCCACCACCGAGCTCGTCAAAACAGATGATTAAGATGAACTAGTTATAGACATCAAGGTTGAACCTTGTGGAATGTCTTGCTATGATGTTTTAATTCTGGAGATAAAAGTAGCAATTGCGTTAATTTTAACTTATATAAACCTGCTAGTGAGAAATGATACAATAATATAATAGAGCTAAAGTTTGGTAATTAATATGTTGTGATCGACATGGTCTAATGCTTTGCATAAATCATAAAACGAACAAAAATCATATTTTTTTTTATATGAGTGGTAGGCAAATGAGCACATGGGTCACCTGGTGGAAAGCAATCACAACCGCCCAAGGAGATCAGCAAGGGGTTGCCGATCCGTTGCCAGCCTTTGAAGGGAAATAAAGGCTTAGTTTTTGAAGGCTCCCTAGTAGTTGTTCGGATATACCGTTAAGGGAAGTTGATTTCCCAGTTTCACCGTTCGTGGTATAAAATGTCTTAGGAAACGTACTGTAGTAGAACGCCATTTATCAAGACGGTATGGACGAAATTTTAATTTATGGCGAGTTTTTTTTTGTTATATAATTTAATGTAGAACGCAAAAAGAAACGCTACATCTCTACGTGGAGAAAGAGAGTCCAATCGACCCGAGATCATTGGGTCACTTACGATTCGAACTGCTCTTCCTTGTGTGCGCACAAAAGGAGCAAGCAAGTACTGGTCATACGGGTATAAACAAAAATATATTTGATTAAAGCTGTTGCTGCATCAGTATTAATTCTTTGAGTAAATTCATATTGACGTGTATGTAATTAGTTTCCACCCGCCTTCATCTTATGAGCATATTAATTATTAGGAAGGAAAAATGTATCCTCTGTCTATATGTCGTCCGCATCTGTCCAGTCGTTTTGGTATAATGTCTTAGTAAACATACAAACTATAATATTTATAATATTAGTAGTATTTTACAAAGATAATGTAACCACTACGTTTTAAGAGACGGATGTGCCATACAAATAGCGTAAATTCTAAATGTATGAAATGGGAGCGAAAACAATCAGAATTTGTACCAAATTCGCTTCCGATTCATAGAGTCGTTTTTTTACCTTGAGTTGCGCCAGGCTGGTATTTTATGTATAGTCAACTGTTAGTGAGCGTTAAACTTGCAGTATGAAATAGCCCCGCGTAGTGCTACGACTGCTACGTACGTCTCGTGTCTACGCAAGACCTTTTTATTTTGGAAGTGTTGCCTGTATGTATATGTCACGGCACAAATCGATGAACGCCGGCTGCACGCACAAAAAAGCATGACTCATTGTCACGTTCCGCCTGAGCCGAGCGTGCAAGCGAGAGCGCGGAACAAGCTTTTGACGAGCTCGGTGGCGTAGCGGTCAATGACCCGGCTTCGTCACCAAACCTCGTGGGTTCGATTCCCACATAGGACAAACATTTGTGTGCATGAACATGTCTGTTTGTCTTAGGTTAGGTGTTTTGTATGTATCATAAGTATGTATTTACAAAAAAAAAATGTATTTACGTATGTTTATCAGTTGTCTAGTACCCATAACACAAGCTTCGCTTACTTTGGGGCTAGATGGCGCTGTGTAATTTGTCTGACAATATTTATTTATTTATTTAAGCTATAGAGTGACGCATCTATCTCTCATCCACTCTATCGGCCGATGTCTTCTTATGACTTTATCACGTAAAATTATTGTACGTAAACCGACTTTTTTTAAATTAATTGAAGGCTTAATGCATAAGTATGAGATGTATGGGTTTGTCGGTCAGGGAAAATGGTTACTTGTGCTAATATTTATTCTCTGGAATGTTTACAATCTCTGTCGATATTGTGTATGGGATAGGATACACGCAATCTGCTGCACGATTCGATTGGTTTTATATTCAGGACAAAACTGGAATATTGCTTTTCGCATAGCCTTTGTTCTGGTGTATACATATGTTTAACTAGTTTTTTGTCAGCTCTGATTGCATATCTGTGAAGCCAATTATATTTGTTATTTAATGATTGTTAAAATATTAATTAATTAGACCCCGTACTGGCGAACGTAACGTGGGACGACCCCCCACTAGATGGAGCAATGACCTCAAGAAAGTTGTGGGGAGGGGAAGGCCTATGTTCAGCAGTAGACGAATACGGGTTGACATGATGATGATGATGATTAAATTATTAATAAACATACAATATTCCAAATAAATATTCCTGACATATTACTATGTATTATATCAGTTATCTAGTACAAACTTAGCTTAGTTTGTGACTAGATGTCACTTTAAATAATTAAATAAATATTTCTGGACAATTTACACAGCGCCATCTAGTCTCAAATTAAGCGCAAAGCTTGGGTTATGGGTACTAGCAGACAACTGATAAATGTAAGCACTTAAATACATTTTTTTTTTATAAATACATACTTAAATACATAGAAAACACCCAGACCAAGACAAACAGACATGTTCATGCACACAAATGTTTGTCCTATGTGGGAATCGAACCCACGAGGTTTGGTGTCGAATGGTAAATTCGACTACCGAGCTCGTCAAAATACTTTGTAATATTTGACCGGGAATATTTATTTATTTATTACCTATTATTATTTATGTTAATAGATCCAACGACTAGAGCGTATGTGGAGTGCAGAACCCACGGGGACAGTGGGTGCAGCGGGATGCCGCACTGCCTGTGGGGACGCAGGCTGCGAGTGTCGCGCGAACACACCACTACATTATCATGATCACATCGCGCTGGTTGCTGGAGATGGCACACACCTCTCCTGCCTTTGTGGAGATTTTCAGGTAAATACCTATATAGGTACTGTATAGTACACCTAGATCAAAAGTTAAACAAATATAAAGAAACTTTCTTAACGTATCATATGATAAAGTCAATTTTTTTACAAGAAAAATAAAATTAAAAATACAATCGGCATTAACCCATAATCAATCTCGCTATTGGGATACGTCCTTAAACCGAAAGGGAGTTTAGAGTATACTCCACCATGTTGCTCAATTGTAGGTTGACAGAGGCCAATGTTTTCAAGCCGCCCAGAGGCGGCTACTGACTTGGCTTAACGACTGTCGTATTCTTTTTGGTAAATTCTGAATAACTGATTTTTTTTGTTAGTCGGTATTGAAATGATGATGATGAATCTATATGTTCGAGTTTCCCAAGACAATTTTAAATGTCTTATTAAAGTTCAATAATTCCGACAATCAGAAATACCTAGACTCGTTGCATAAAACGGCTATGATAAGGCTTTAACTAGCTTGCTAGGAAACAACATATCTAATTAAAACTGTTCTTTTCTTACGACGATTAATCAAAATGCGATAAAATATGTTGAGTAAATAGTTTTTTCTTCCAACTATGCTTTACTAATGCTCTAGAGCAATAAAAATGTATGAAATTTCATTATTGCACAGTTTTTTTTAATCGCACCAAAAGGTGCCAATCTTAATGGATTAGCTCTATTCAGCCAGCCGATATCAATACTTTTTTTTCGTACGTATTATTCGTTTCTATCCTACTTGTTCCAAATTTAAATATAAATTTGCCCAACAAAACTCTTAACCTTACGTTTAATAATTGCTCAAACATAACTTTTAATTTCAATAATTAAACTTCTATTTTAACTGTTTGATATGAGTTTCTTTTATCTACTATTCCTATAGGTATTAGTTGAAAGAAAAGCAGATTATGCACCTCTCCGTAAGTAATTTATGTTGCCCTCGTGCCTGTTAGATTAGAGCCTCTAAATCAGGCACTCGGTGTGATAATAAATTACTTTGTGCTCGATGCAATAATCTACTATTGCATTCTATCGATGCATAAAGAGTGCTCCACAAGATTCAGTCAGGCTGTTATATTCGAGTATGCTACGGACTAGCCAAAGACGTAAAAATTTAAGGCACTATCCAGGGGCCCTACCGCTGAAGCTAAAGCCGATTACCATTGGTTTTTTGATTGCGAAAAACAAACTCTAGCTTAGAATAACGACAATAGGCTTGTTGCCCATGTTACAAAATTATAAAAACTCTCTATTAGTAACGTAAAATACATAAAACTAGAACGATCTGCGATCTTAAAATTTTAATAACTTATGTCCTACGTGTTTTATGTTCGGTCAAAGTTTGGTGGGAAAGTCCATTTTAAAGGTAAGAAATTATAAAATATAAATATTACCATTGTAGAAACAATAAAAAATACTATTACTTTTGTTACGGCACTGGCTACATAAACGCAATATTTAACATAGCTGTCGTACAAATTTCTGATTTAATGCATATAAAATAGCACGGTGTGACGTCATAACGTGGTGGACTTTTGTATGGAGCGTTTTAGGGATAGTCCAAAATTGTGATCTTCAAGTTATCATATCTCAAGAAGTTTTTAGGCAATCGAAGTAATTATTTCACCTATATTTATATTATTGTGACGTCTTTAAATAACAAATCGAAAAAAAAATGGGATACAAGCCTATTGTGTTTAGTTTATCTGGTAGAAGCCATAGAGTACTACCAACTGGAGAAATTTGTCATTAACGCAAACCAAAGATCTATAATCGCGATGAAAAATATCCGATGGTAATCGGCTTCAGCTTTGGCAGTACTCAGAGCTTGATTCAAAGATCAAAGATTTTGAAGACTTTCTTAAGTTCTTTTTAATGTGTGTTACTTATGTTCATTTTTCAAGTTATGTTCATCACATGCATAATTTTAATAATTTACAACTGGATTTTATATGAACACATTTTTTCCTCAGTCCGTAATGTTTACATCAAGTACTTTATAGATCACCGGTAAACGTTAATAAGACTTCTTCTTCGTCGTATTCTTCATTACTGAAGGTCGTGCCCGTTCTGATATGCCTTGGTAGAAGATTTGACAAGCTGTTTCCACACCACCCTGTCTTCAGCCTGTCTGAATGCCGTAGTTACCGTGAGGCCCATAACCTGTTTAATGGAATCAGACCAGCGGATTGGTGATCGTCCTCGAGGTCTTTTCCCATCCACCTTGCCCACAATAACCAGTTTATCTAGGCTATCTGGCTGCTTCCGAGCTATGTGGCCGAAATACCCTAGAATGCGCTGATAGCAGATTGTGGAGAGTCTGGTCTTAATCTTAAGCTGGTCGAGAATAGATTTGTTCGTTCTTTTTGCCGTCCACGGTATCCGCAACATTCTCCTCCAGCACCACATTTCAAAGGCATCTATCTTTTTTCTGTCTACCGCGCGGATGGTCCAAGATTCAGACGCGTACATGAAAATCGAGAAGATCAGGGTTCGTACCAGTCTCATTTTAGTAACGTTGGAGACGTTCCTATCTCGCCAGATTCTCGTGAGCTTGCTCATTGCATCTTTTGCCATTTGCGTCCTTCGTCGGATTTCTCCACCGCATCCCCCCTGGTCACTGATCATTGATCCCAGATAGACAAAATCCGTTACGTATTCCAGACCTGACAGTGTTCCGGCCCTCGTTAGCTGGCCTGCTCTATCAATGCACATGATTTTTGTTTTATTTCTGTTGATTGAGAGACCGACCATCTCGCTCTCGTCCTCCACTCTCTTAAACAGTTCAGCCATTTCACCCTCTGATGCCGCGAATAGCGTGGTGTCGTCTGCATATCTAAGGTTGTTAATAAGACATTTGAATATATTTTCTTACGAGTAAATAAATTAACAAAATTGACCCCAATTTTTGCGCCTGCCTTGCATAACTTGTCATTTGGAATAAATCAGAATATAAACACAATTACTGCTCTGTAAAAAGGTATTTTTGTCAATTATAAAATCGAATTATTTCAGTCAAAATTTGTTACGAGTTATCATTCACTTCATCCGTAAACAATTTGACGTTAATTGGCACAAAATATGAAAGAAAACATCAAAGCGTCATGTTAAATCTCAGAATTGAATAATTAATTTGACCAATTATTAACATGAACGTATAAAACTATAATAAAATTATATATATACTGTAATAAATATATTTTGAATGAACTTTTTTGCAGATTAAATTAAGACGTAGACGCTAAGCTGTATTAGGTTCTTGGAAATTAATAGGATCTGTGAGATCTAATTATCGCGTATTCTAACACCACACGGAAACTCTTTGAAAAGAGAGCAACAAATAAAATAATCGCTTTACTTGGGCCTTGTGCTAACATAGGCATAGGACGAGCCAACCCTTTCGTGGCCTACACTCCGGGTTGTGCGATCCGCATAATTAACTAAGAGGGTTACTATTAAGTATGTAACAGCAATAAAGCGACGAACAACCAACCGACCGTATGGGGACTTCTAAAAGCAAATATGCCTTAAATTATTTACAGACGTTAACAACACGTTCGTCGCTCTAAGGACATGATCTCATTATTAGCAATATTAAGTTTAATTGATGAATGTTTTATTTACGTGCTTAAAATAGCAAAAAAATAGTCTTTCAATTTTGCTTTTATAAATTTATATAATTTATTATATATATTTATTATTGCATTTAAAAGTTTGAAAATCCATAAGCTGAAATTTGTATGTCTCCTTTCCTTATCTTGCGAAACCTGTCTATGTTCATACCCATATTCATTACCTAAATGTTGTCTTGAAAATATTGCTGCTAAAAGCAATTTAATGCCGCCTTGTTGCATTTATGTTTGTAATAAATTCATATTTTTATTTGTTTTCTTTTTGTTGTAAACTGCAAATAAAGCATATTCTATGTACCTATCTATTTCTAAACTTTTTAGTAGTAGAATCAAAATCTTGACAATTTTTCGGAGCAATAACTCGTATGCACAAATAGAGCATATCTATCTATTTCTTAACTTCTTAGTAGTAGAATCAAAATCTTTATAACTTTTCGAAGCAATAACTTGTACTTATATGCAATCGTAATTTTATAAGATGTATCACTCTGAGTCATGAATAAGTACACGCATGTAGGTAAAATTGCGAGCAGGCTGAGTCAAGAAAAACTTTTCTTTTTCCATTTACATGATTGCGCCTAGTTATGTTTGGGTCGGGAATAACACGCTCCCAGTCGTAAGATTACCGGGTTCAGTATACACCGCGTAGCTTTTATTATTGCGAGCTGGTAATTTAATTATTAACAGTGCTTTACCCCTATCACGAGTTGTCGGTGTCGGCGGAAAATTATTACCAGAATGGGGCACTGCGGTAAAATGAACTTTGGGCAATATCTGAAACGGGTGCCGGTGTTGCCGACCATCGACGCTCATAAAACACGACCTAACTGGCGGCATGTCATCCGTCCTCCCCTGTTATATTGGCGGTCGGCCCAGGGCGACAAGCCGGAGTGTTGCCTCTGAAAATTCAATTACTTAGCTTCTGACTGCGTATGCGTATTGCGTAGGCAGTTGCAGGGCAAATTTGTCAATACGCTGCGCACGTATGACTGTGCGATCACGGTGTTCTGTGCTAGTCTGCCTCTGGATAATCTATCCTCATACCTATTTATTTGTAAAAATATAATGTTGAAATCATTTTCTTCCTGTATTTAAACAAATCTTGATTTGAAATTTACTTCTAAGTCAATTCTAAAAAAGTCGGATACTAATTGCGAGTGGGCGATTTTTGCATAAATTATTATTAGGCAGTAATTTTTATGAGGCTTAAATGTGCTGTTTGAATAAAAAGTAAAGAACTGTCCAGAACCTACAAGTGGATTAAATTTTTTCATCAACCATTTCTGCAATTTAATTATAGCAAACTGAATTTATTTTAAGAAGACATTATGAATTTAAATTTTCTGAGCGGCAGAGCGAGAGATTTTTTAAATGGTTTAGTGCAAATGAGATTTCTGAAGTAATCTTTGGTTATATAAACAGTTAAAACAATTTGAATTGCAAATTAAGGGCGACATAAATGTTAGGTATTGTCTGTAAAGGTGTATTTTCGTTATTTTAAAAGATTTATTATCTTTTTACATTTGCTATAAATTTTATGTGGATAGTGTGTATAGTTGTAGGTACGTATAATAAGATCTAATTATTGTTTATGTATTCATCATAGGCGCCCTGGTTGCCGGTAGTTGTCCGGAGCTGGACGAGCGTTCGCTTAGAATACTCCGTAGCGCACTACACGTATGCAAGTCGGGGATTCGATTATGCGGCTGCGTACAGCTTCAACGATGACTCTATGTGTGGCCAGCGCACATACACGACACACTCCGGTAAGTCCAGGATAAATTCACCCAGCCACCTGTACTTAATTCGTATTGCGACAACATGCAATCGTAAACCCAGATAATTCGATGAAGATGTCTCACGGAAGAAGGCAATATACCTCGAATGAACCCCGTAGATCCCCCAATCGCATAAAGCGAAAAACAAACAGTTCAATTTGACATTCGGCTCGCGTCTCCGGCGTTTGGAAAAACGCGTCGGATATTGTTCTCGGCGGCGTGGGGCGATTCTGACAAAATTACGTGACACGACCCAGTTTCGCGTCGCCTACAGTTACACTGAATCGAAAAAAAAACTTGAACAAGATCGTAAAGTTCCAATTACAGCATTGCTATTGCGGCGACTCGTGTCTGCCTTTTCATTCTATTTATTGCTCACGTAGATGATTCCGTTGTGCTTGAAACTTTTTATTTTTCTTTTCACTTTATTCTTTGCGCAGGTGAAATATCGTCGAGAAACGTGTCCGTGACGGGGAGCCTGAACGAGTTCTTCTACCAGCAATGCACTTGGGTGTTAGATTCAAACGTTGAGAGGCAGCTGTTCATAGATATATCCTCGGAACAGGTATTACTAAAAATAATTATTTATACATTTTATAAACCAATGTATATGTTATGTTACACCTAAAATTGGATGTAAAAATAAATTTATACGGCTGAAAAATTTTTGTACAAAGTGATTATCCTTATAATAAATTGAATTGGAAATAGCAAAGCATAAATGTATAAATTATGCTAAGGTCTCATGCATGTGTCACCAAAAATAGTAACATCATAAATGGGTCCATATTTTGCTCCAGTTTGCCCCTTAGTCAAAACTATGACTTGAGAATTTTATGGCACCAAGTTCTAGACTATAACTTAATTTCTTACTATAGATGTGCTACTATACTATACATTTTCTACCACGAAACGGCCATGTTCAAATTTTGACCAAGGATTCAACGCCCTACTTGGCACTTCTACTGATATCACTAATTTCAGTGGCAAATGAAAACTTAACCTATATTGTACATTTATGTTTTTCGTGGTATATCAGTTCTTTTTAGTTGATAGTTTTTTTTTTGCTATTTGTTTGTATTAGAACAGAAAAGCTGGGATTTTTCCATTATTTACAGTAAAATCTACCTTGACGCAAAATTTCAGCTCATACAAAACGTATTATCCCCCTTTCATTAATTTGAGTTCATTTTCAGATCCAGTTTACCTGTAATAATATTTTATAGTTCATATAAGGATAATAATATTATACAACTAGCTGTGTCATATAAATTATTTCTAGCGGTATGAAATATACTTTACGATCTATGGTCATACCTGCATCTCACACGTAAAAAAATATAAGAATAAGTCGATCCGTTACGGAGGAGTGCGACAAACACCGTAACACGAGATTTATATATATGTATATCTAGTTATAGTTAATACCCATATCTAGGTATGACTAGTTAAATGTAGGGTACCTCACCTTTGTCTCCAATAGCAAGTCGACCCTCGCTCGCTTCCCTCGCTCGGCTCTTGTTAATCACAAGCTAACCCCAACTTAACCTCGACTTGCTTTTAGATTTATCCAGTCTAACCAAAGAGCGCCTAGATTTGGAGTATTGACTATAACATATATATAGAAGTAGCATCAAAATCTTTCTGCAATTTCCGTGTATTATACAATTATTTTACTTAATTTATTAAAGACATCAATAAATCTTTACTCTATAAATTTATAACTTACAAAACTTTATGAATGTACCTATTATTACCTACCTCGTTTTCCGTACGATTATATTGACATCATTAATCCAAAATTGTTTAAGCCCAAACCCAACTTATCATTCTGTTCGAAGTAGGTTGGTACACCATCCATCACGAAAACTTTTGTTTTTATTTATGAGGAATAATGATTAATGATTGGTCTCCCCTTATAAAAACAAAGTCATCATCTCTTCGCTTTATAGTGGATAATGGCCCTTAATTTCCCTACTACAGTAAATATGAACAAACTTCTATGTAAATTTATGTTGGGTTAATGCAATGATGTTTTATTAATATAGATATGTTATTTCGTTACAAATTGTTCAAAAAATAATTCCCGTTGTATATGTGGTAGGCAAATCGTCTGTTTACAAACGTCGTTGTTAGTTTCTAAACGCTCGCTTTTTTACGATTTGCCGAAGGCAATTATAGATGCGTTCAGCGTATCAACGAGTGCACCAAAACTGAATTTAAGGGTGACCAATAGTACCACCAGTAAAAAAAGAGTGCACCAGCGTTATCAGCTTGGTCATACATTGGTCATTATTAATTTCATATTATTATTTAAATGAGTATTAATAATCACCGACCCTTGGTCAATATAATAAAACATGTTTTGATTAGACTTGAGTTGATTTTTCGTTTGGTTAGGGTTTTCTTGTGTCCTGCCACCGGAAAAAGGAGTTAACCTAGTTGGTAAATGATGTGGTGCCGAGTAAGCTAAATTATTAATAATTGCCAATTTATTACATTGACTGTAATTTATGTAATATATATTTTTTATATCATACGAAATAGATGCCTCTAAACAGATTTTCTAATATTAAATAAAAATGCACACAGCTATTACAGTTTGATTTTCAGTTTATAATTCATTTTGTCATCGTCACTATTACCACAATATTTGCATACGCCAATAGTCGGTATTCTACAAATATTTGAACACCAATAGTACCTGACAGATGTCCGATAAATATATTATATAAATATTTTTTATCAACCGAATAAACTCCAAATACTTTATATTTCCTTTATGGCCACTGTCTCTTAACGAGCGTCATTATATTTGGTAAACTAAGAATAAGAATTGTTATTACTACCACGCTACGCTCTTTGTAAAAAGGCTTTTTTGGCATACTGCAAAACAGCGAGAATTTATTTAACTTTTGTCATTTGTAATCAGACGAATTATAGGATATGCCGACGACATACGAGTATAAACTCCTAAATTATGTTCATTTGATTCACCAACAAAAAGGAAAGCGAGTAGAAAAGAGAGTAAAAGAGCCCCTCTCTTCTAAGACACATTCAGACGTCATATTCGTCTTTTTAGCGCAAATGCTCTAAGTATTCGCTAAATGAAAATGCAGCTTTACTAAGGACAACATACCTGTCTCTAGTAATAAAACATCATTGAGTGAATGTAAATTTGTATCAAGAGTGGGTACAAAATCGATCATCCTTGCACAATATGAAAGAGTATTTTTATTTGGACAGGATAAGTCGTGCGGTTCATGGAACATCACACTCCATGAATGGTCGGGTCCCGGGGCGCAGAGCGACGCTGGCCTGGCCGCCGCTGCCGGCGAACTATTATATACCTTCTGTGCTCGACATAAGAATCATACTTATACGCTGCCTTGGCGACTCAATACTGTTGTAATTAGGTATGTATAAACAGGCCTATTTATCTACATATTTTTTCAAGCAACTAATAACAAATTATTTGTAGGTTTAGTTTATAATATCTATTTTACAAGTAACTTATTTTTTTTATAGCATGTTGACTACTTACTTAAAATTATTCAGAATGACGATAAAATATTGGCACGAAAAAATAAATTAAAATGGAAGTATATATTGAAAACGTGACCCACAAAACTTTACCCCACTAATCATTCCTCGGTCTACATAGAGAACGAATGGCAGTCAAAGAAACCTTTCTCTGGCTGCTTTCAGCAAGCTCTAGATAGTTTTATCAAAAAAAGGACTTTTCCAATATTCCATTTGACAAATTATTTATGAATGGCCCCAGATCTTAACACACCTACCAAACGTAGGAACTATATAAGTGAGTGCATGCTTTCATATAAGTAGTTACTTTCCCGCTACAAAGATCTTTTTCTTTGTGCATATTAGAGGAAGCCGTAAGAGGGTACGTGGCATGTTTTCGAAATGACATTTTCACTCGTAAATCCTGAATAACGATGTGTGAAAACATACCTTTGTCGATAAATCGGGAGTTCGTAACAGAAACAGAATCTATATATACATACATCAAGCCTTTGTAGTCGGAGCTTTTGTGACAGCGATGCATTTGTTGAAAAGTTTTTACGATGGCTTCAATTTTCTTATAATGTGAACTTTCTTTATATCATAACTTTTAATGATCGTAATTTATCGTTAAATCTCCATTACTTCCACAATATATATTTCAGACATGCAAAGTAGTACGACATCTTTTTATTAGTAGACGATTTGTAGGCGTAATTTATTAGTTTACATAATTATAACGAAATAATTTATTTTAATAAAGTTATAACTAAGTATTCAACTTTAAATTAATTTGAAAACGAGTAATTTTTTAACAATTTATTACATTAATTATGGGAGTTTTGTATTCATATAAAGTACCTATTACAAAATCAAAATAATGAAAATGTGCTAGATTTTTCATTTTAATTCTGTAGAAAAACGTTTGTTATCAAACATAATTGAACTATGGTCTTACAAAAAGTTTTTTTACTTCTAAAAATTCAAAATACTTAAGAACTACTAAAATACACGAAGAAGGATAATGAAACATAAATACGACCTCTGGTAAATAGGCAAATTTTAAATTAATCATATAATCATAGACTTATTATCCAAACTTAAAACTTCTTAATAATTTCCATCAAAACTAATGACACTTATTGTTTTTTTATAGACTTGTAGCATTATCTCGACAACAACCACTTTACATAATCCGTTGGCGATCGCAAGTGGTGAGGGCTAATCGCCTCGGCCCACCAACCCCCGTGCCTGCCGCTTCAGCTGCTGCAACCAGCCCAAACAAAACAATCATACATGCTATACTACCAAACTTACTACTATTCTTAATAGTAGAAATGATTGTACGGTCAACAATATAGAATAAAAAAAAAATAAGACAATGGAATTGCCGAAAAATATCAGTGTGTTGTGTACAGTCGACAAAACATGTTTTTATAATGTGTACGTCTAAAGTGTATATAGTGACTGCCTAGTGTACGCAGTGAATATGCCTTTTTATTATGTAGAACATAGCGACTTCAGTATTTTTAAGTTGACAATGTTCCGGATAAGTTAACACGTGTAAAATCGACTGAGATGGATAAGTTCTCATCTCTCTGAGTAGAGTGGAAGAAGTGATTGCAAATTGTAGGTCATGACTTCTTCTTATGCAGTCAGTGACTTCTTGCACTAAGTTGGCGACGACTAATAGTTTGTTCTTAATATTTCTTTTGCTATTTCAGTGTACGTAACATATATTTCCGGACGGTATATAAGTTTGTGTCTATGCGAGAGTAAATACTGAAAACGGTCGTGATGGACTGAAATCTGCATGCTAAATATAATAATCACTAAATTGCAAAAAAGCCATATATATACTGTATTAGTCAAATATATACAGTCACGTTATTAAAGTCATTTTACATTCACAGATAAATTTATATGAAAAAAATGCTAATATATAGAAAATTACATATACCATCTAATATATCATTTTAGCATTTTCTGATTTTATGTATATACAAATACATAGCTAATCTTGAGCAGAAGGTTTCGTTTGTTAGTAATTTATGTTTCTAATGTATACATAATTGTCAATTACGAAAATAATTAAAATATTCACACAAATCATTGAACATTGTATACTTATCACATCACATCTGTATTGTAAACGGAAGTTAGAAATAAAATCATTCATTACAAGAGTTTATACACTAGCCAAATACATGGAACTGTATAGTGATGTGTATGTGGAATCCAGCATACAGTCATTATCAAAATGATCCTCTGATCATTCACCTTTTCTCATTCTCTGTTCAAACACACCTCTCTCTCCTCTGATCATTCACCTTTTCTCATTCTCTGTCCAAACACACCTCTCTCTCCTCTGATCATTCTCTCTTCGAACACACCAAAATATTTGAATAGTTGAAAAAAATAACCTCAGTAAAAGTTCTACAAAGTCGACCTACAGTTTCAAGTGGTCTTAGCAAAACAATTAAAAGTGCACTTTGCCGTCCTGTGATAAAGTTGATTTTTGTTATTGGTCACATATTTTAGGAGGATCGTTCAGAACACAATCTCAGTTTGAAGTTCATAAAAAAGTGTGCAATACATACAAAGGTACACTAATGTGGTTTTGATTCTAGAAAAATCTCTCCTCTTCAAAATTTGTTTAGAACAAAAATAAGTATGTTAAAAGTAATGACTTCTGCAGTATAATAATTTTATATACAAAATAATGATAACAAACCATCCTAACTGCTACATAAATAGTAAAAGTGTGCATTAGTTCGTCTTGTGTTATTTATATAGCATTTTCGTCTATGTTGTAAATAATACACTTAATTTGAACTATTATCGGTTGTTTTATTACTACTAATAGTATATTGAAAATATTACTGAAATATTTTCAATGTTACATATTATGTAACGTATTAACGTTGTTATTGATAGCTTATTAAGTGGCCGCGATTTCAATTTATAAACGATGTAAGCACTTTTATAGGTGATTGTATCTTACTACACACATGCCATAATGAAGAAGTTCATTTTATACCTATATAATATTATTTAAATGTTTCATGTTGTAGACCAATTTTCAAACAACATTGTGTAATTGAAATCATAAAATCATTGGAAATCAACAATTTACATTTTCGGCCTACTTATATAATTAATTATTAATTATACCAATTTGTTTATTAATTAAGTCGTATTTTAATAGAACATTGCTTTAATAGTGGAAATGTTATAAAAATAAAGTTTTATTAATAATTACTTACGTGGGAGTGTGACTCCGGTTTAATTTTAAGCAAGGATACATTGTTACGAATTATAATATTGTCGAATTAAAGTTACATTGCATACGACTTAGCTGCGTTTATTGCACTTTCAATGTTGTTAACAATATCACATTGCATTAATATACGGTTTTATCGAAATGTACTAATGAAACATAGTTTCGAAAAAAAATGTTTATTCTGCAAAAAAATGCATTAACGGTTATATTTTAAATTTTAAGCAAAAAAACTGTTAAGTAAGAAAAAAAGCTTGTTTTCCGACTCAAAACAGAAAATTATTTCTGTGATGAATTTCCGAGTGACAAATAGATTTATTTTAGAAAAAATTGGGGCACTATTAAAGCAAAACAGTACTTAAACGCCGCTATCGTTGCTTAAGTTCTAATATCGCGAAAGTCAAACCTATATAATGTTTGATCTGCTACCATTTATATGTCATTGGTTAGACATAAAATGCATAAATAAAATACATACCTAAATATTTGCACAAAATACATTTAAATTTTTAACATCCAACTAGCTTTAAGTACTACATGTACTTAAAACTAGTTGGATGTTAAAAAGGAAAAGTTATATTTGACGAGCTCGGTGGTCGAATGGTTAGCAATGGCCACTTTGACTCCGAGGTCGCGGGTTCGATTCCCGCACAAGACAAACATTTGTGTGCATGAACATGTCTGTTTGTCTTGGTCTGGGTGTTTTCTATGTATTATAAGTATGTATTTACAAAAAAAATGTATTTAAGTACATTTATCAGTTGTCTAGTACCCATAACACAAGCTTTGCGCTTAATTTGGGACTAGATGGCGCTGTGTAAATCGTCCAGAAATATTTAAATATTTATTTTATTTATACTTAAAAATACACATAGGTATTTGTGTATAGCGTGAAATAAAACACTATGAAAAAGGCATTTTATTGAAGTACGCAGTGTTAGAATTTAAGGGGCGCTATGCTGTTTGTATATGACCACGGCAAATTACTAGCAAATAAAAATTAAGCATATAAAAAGAGGTTCAGGCAAATCACAAACTATACATACACCTAAAGTATTTCTTATATTATTCAACTTAACCTCGACTCAACTTGGAAATTGGCATGAAATTGAATATTAGTAATAGCGTGTGTTATTCAACGCGCTGTTATATTATTCAACTAGCTTCCACCCGCGATTTCGCCCGCGTTTACTTTTTTTTTAATAATAAAGTGTCCCATATTCTTCCTAATACCTTTGAGAATTTACAAAGTAATTGTACAAGGTTTCATACTCGTGGTCGGTATAAGCGTAACAATAAAATTCACATTCACATTAAAATTTATTATATTAGTAGTAGGGATTATTAGAATTATGGAAGATTATTACAAGTAGAGATTTCATGCCAATTTAAACGTTGAGTCGGGGTTGAGTTGCATAATGTAATAAGCGCATTTGTAAACATGTAGTAACGCGATTAGTGAGAAGAAAATAATTGTCTTGTTTTTTTAATTTGACGTTATATATAGTGCTAATGTAAAATTAATATCACATAATTAAGTAATAACTTAGACGTGTAGATGTATATAGCTAACTTACACTAATTAGATTTACTAACGAAACTAATTTTAGGTAGATGATTCCATGAATTAATTGATAATGTTTGTTACACCGAAATAGATCAATTAAATGCATTTTGTGTTTTATTTTAATAGTTAACCCGACAAACGTTGTCTTGTCTTCGTAACAATGAATATTGGATTGAATTAGAATTGGTTTCGCGCAATCTGTCAAATGACTGACAGTTCTGTCAAATTACATAAAGTTACATTAGGAAAGTTAATATGGTCGTTCAGTTTTCTTAAATTTTCTAATTTTCCGCGCAACTTTTTTCTTTTTTTCTTTTATAAGAACCTTCTCCTGATACAAAATCTACAAATACAAAATATACATCTGCAAATACAAAATAAAAAGAAATAGTGAAATCCGTTCAGCCGTTCACGCGTGATGCAGTGACCAAGGGAAAAGGGGAGTCATTTTTATATATACAACGTGTCACGTACGCAAAACCTAAATATAGTTTGTTCAGAATCATGAGTAGAATCAATTCCAAAATTTTCATCCATTTTTAAAGTAACTGGTTTTGAAAAATAATTATTATTATTTTTAATTGCCGTGTCAATTATTAAATTGTGCTCGACAATCAAGCGAGAAAACATGAAGTAGGTAAACAAACGTAATACCGCCACGTTCAAAAAGTCTTAAGCGCCGTGCAAAGAGCGGCGCTTACGTATCATTGACGCGATGCTCGCTCTTTAATATTAATATTTGCCTATCGTAGCCATTGGCACGTCTTTTTGATAAGAAAGCGCCACAGAGCGTAGAAACTATTAGAATCATTAGGAAAACGTGTTCATATTTCCGAGAATTTTTTTTTTCGAAATTTAATAATTTCGAAATAAAGTTTCTCTATCATCAGTTTGATTAACTAAGTAATCTTAGTCAATCAGGTCATTTACATACAATTTACGTGTTTATGGCGCATTGAAAAAATTATCTCGAGGTAAACATATTATGTGTTCGCGACAAACGACTAATCTGTTTACATTTGAGAATGACTCCCAGAGGTTGCTATATAGAGAGAAAGCACCATAGTAGACTACCTGAAAACGTCATAATGTAATAGGACCAGACTTCGGGTTTAGGGTTCAGGTAACTTATCTCCCTTTCCAAAGGCAATTCGAGCCTCGCTCGCTACGCGCTGGCTCGAGTACCCTACGAACCCGAGGTTTAACTACGCTTGAGGAACTACTGCATCAGCAGCGGGGACGTCGTAATGGCTATACTTTTTGTGTTACGATTACAAAACTGCGGTTTGACCACGAGGAAGAAGGGACACAAAGCTGGGTTCACACTTGTATCATTTTATGATAACCATAGTGTATCATATCACCGACGCGTAGCATCGACGTGTAACATTTTTGTAACGTAAAATGATATACCCCGATCCGTATATTCCCGCGTATCTGATACATGTCTTATCGGATGTATCATGATCGGCAGAATGATCATAGTATGGACGCATTCTGACACTGTGTCACGATACGTCTTTGTCATACATGATACATCGCAATCCATCTCGAGGTGGTTTTTCTCCGATCATCGAAAGGGATACTTACGCAATGCCGACACACGATCTAAGCAAGTGCGCAGGAGATTTGGATACGAGTATCGTAGGAAAAATTGAGCGCCCACACGTGACGACACGCGTTGACGACAAGACATAGTTCGCAAGTGGACAGTATCGAAATGGACATCCACAACTTACACAATTTCTCGATACGATACGCCTAATCTTGAAAATCTAGATGACGCAAGTGTGAACCCAGCTTTAGCTGAGGTGGATTGCTGTTGTCATCTCAAGTTTTCAGACAGTCTGTCACAGTTTCGTCTCGCTATATAGAGAGAAAGCACCATAGTAGACTACCTGAAAACGTCATAATGTAATAGGACCAGACTTCGGGTTTAGGGTTCAGGTAACTTATCTCCCTTTCCAAAGGCAATTCGAGCCTCGCTCGCTACGCGCTGGCTCGAGTACCCTACGAACCCGAGGTTTAACTATCCAAAACTAGGAGGGGAAGGACTTATAGTCAATACCCGAAATATATTCGGGTATTGACTATAACAGATACACACTTAGACACGTTCGAGGATGTTTGGTGAAATATCCCTTAATATCGGGATTTGTATAGTATAGTCATGACAAGTAAGTTCAGATATACAAGTTCAGTCAGAAAAATCGACCAGGTTGTATCTTACTAATACGTTTGCTAAATTGCTGTCTTGAGTTTCTCTATATTGTATAAAACATTGTCGCTGTCTGTTTGTTCATCCTCGGGATGGATTTGGATACAGGTTTGTATATATATACATTTAAATGCTAACTAATTTAACGCAATTAGTTAGCACCACAGTTCTATGGTAGGGGAGCCCTTGGTGCTAAATCGGGATTTACTCGAGCGTCATAGAGACCCTATTGGATTGCGAAGCTTAGATGATAACAAAAAAATTTCATATAATATATACCTTTTCATCGGTGGGGGAAGTGGCTATAGATTTTCAAAAATGTAAAAAAAAAAACTGTTGCATGGACATACTCGTGCGCGTCAGATATTGATAGCATCCATGCTCATACGTATTTTTGGAAATGTACGTATGTTAATGACTGTTTCCATGATGGGGGTGGCCGTACGTAAGGGTTCAAAATGAACAAAAAAAAATTTTTTTTGAGCGCGTCATATTTTCTAAGGGGATGTTAAGTGAACCTAAAAAAAAGCTCGTATATAATAATCTGACGATTTGGATGTAACGCAAACTCTCGGCTATTATTAGAATGTGCAAAAAAAAATTCGCCATTTTGAAATACTCGAGCGCGTCAGATTAAGATATATATGGTTCATCTTTATGCCCTAGACGTGCTGTCTCATAATCTGACGATTATCTGGGGGGATTCGCCTAATCTGACATTTTTTTTTTAATTTTATTAAATCATTGAACTTAATTAATTGAAAAGCTAGGCATAAAGGTATGCGAGCCTCATCGCTGCCCTTGTGGCAAAGACGTGGACACGTCTGGTCACCATGGACTTTCATGCTCTAGGAGTGCTGGGCGAGCCTTCCGACACGGGTCACTGAACGATCTTGTCCGACGTTCCCTTACCACCGCCTCAATTCCTGCTACCCTAGAGCCCGTGGGGATGTGCAGAGACGACTGGAAAAGACCTGACGGCGCAACACTGGTGCCCTGGCATCTTAGGCGCACCCTAGCGTGGGACGTAACGTGTACTGATACACTGGCCCCGTCCAACGTTCAGATTTCTGCAGTCAGAGCAGGAGCAGCTGCCGAGCAAGCCCAGTTCCTCAAGCGCCGCAAATACGCATGTTTAGCTCAGCATCACGAATTTGCGGCGCTTGCAGTGGAAACGCTCGGTCCATGGTCGTCCGACATGAAAGCTTTCGTAAAGGACATCTCCACCAGACTGGTCCACGCCTCTGGCGACTTTAAAGCTGGTGCCTATTTCGCTCAGCGGCTAAGCCTTGCGATCCAGCGAGGTAACGCCGCCAGCGTAATGGCATAGTACAAATATAGAAGTAGGAGAACTCAAGCCCCGAGCGGGAGATAATAGCCTAAACACGTAGGGCTGTCGCTTAATAGTTTATTCAACCGTCAAAAATACTTAGTCAATCTCTATTATACAAAATTAAGTAAGGTACAAAATACAAAATTAAGTAGGGTAAGTGTTAGGGATCTGTAACAAAAAGCCGGCCAAGTGCGAGTCGGACTCGGTCACGAAGGGTTCCGTACCAAAAACGACACACAATCAAGTTTGTTGTATGGGAGCCCCCCTTAAATATTTATTTTATTCTGTTTTTATTATTTGTTGTTATAGCGCCAACAGAAATACATCATTTGTGAAAATTTTAACTGTCTAGCTACCACGATTCATGAGATACCTACAGCCCTTGGTGACAGACGGACAGACAGACGGACACCGAAGTCTTAGTAATAGGGTCCCGTTTTTACCCTTTGGGTGTGGAAATCTAAAAAGAATAAAAATAATTATTTTTGTACATACATCAGGAGTGACTGCAATTTTTTCATTACCTACATTTTAATGCATGCTTACTCAGTGACAAACGAGCAGACAGCCCACCTGATGGTGAGCGGTAACTGTCGCCCATAACATCCACGATTCACGCATTTAAGCTGTTGGCAACAAAAATGCAGAATCGCAGGTGCGTTGTCCTTCAAACCGGAACACAAAACACAACAATGCAAGCATTGTTGCTTGGCGGCAGAAATAGATAAGGCAGTGGTCCTCACCCAGGCGGACTCCTACCATTTGATAAAACCTACTTCATGTTATCTGTTTAGTGATTTGAAAAATTACGGTCTAAATAGGAATAGGATTAATTAAAACGTAGCTTTACTGAATCATAATATTTATTCAAATAATCTAAATTATTATGAAAATATATTTTTATTAAGTACCTATTATATATTATTTTTTACACTAAACTATTTTTAATACTTTTTAATTTACACACTTAACATGTGATTATTAGGAGTGTCGGTGGCCGAATGGTTAGGGTATCCGACAAATTGTTATTGAGACATCCATGAACACTGCAATGTTTTTATGGCTAGTCGACTTTGTAGCCATCGTTAACGAATTTGTAGTTATATACGACGTAGGTAGGTACCTAAATGTTCAAATTATTAACGAACGTCAGCGCAGGCGCGAATCTTGCGCGGTTTTGCGTACGGCGCAGCTCCGACCCCGACTGGCGCTCCATTTATCCTCCTATAAATGTTGTCAGTGTGTGCGTGCGACGGCCATACGTACGGGCGCGCTCACATACAAACCGCGCTCGGTACGTTTGTATGAAGTTACCTTACTTCTCTATTTATACTATGGTAATGGGCACTATGCACCAGGGAAGAGGGTTAACCGATATTTTTTTATTGTAAGTTTGTTTTTATTATTATTATTAAGTATTTGACGGCGCATGCAGAGAGCCTCCTTGTACATGGCGGTGAATGTACAGCCTCCTTTATGCGGATACGTCAGAGCGAGAGTGACATCTGTCATTCTAGCGGAGCGTCGTGTCGATGGTTGGCGCGGTGGCCATCTTGGAACGTCCACTTTTGAACGAGCCGTCACCCGTGCACCACGTTTGCGACGAATCGCGTTTGTTCTGCGTAATCCTATACGATTATGTTATAATTCGTAGTGATTATTAAATTAGACACGTATATTGTTAAAATACTGTGAAGATTTTGTTAATTAAGTGCAGTTGTAATAGAATTATAATTCAGTTAGTTTTTCAAAGTGAATTGAGTACTGATTTACAATTCCTTGTAATCTACCCTCGAAAATTATGAGCGACCCTGTTGAAGGCCCTCCTGCGGCTTTATATTCTTTAGAGTTTTAGGTTAGTTTTATTTTAGTATTATTTAGTTTTAGCTACATTAATTTTATAGTTGTATTGTATTATTAAAACAGTGTCCCCACGGAAATGAAATAAATTACATTGAAAAGCTGAAGAAATAGCATGCAAATAAAACAGTGAATGTTTTTTAAGTAGAATACTTGCTTGTCATCATCATCATCAGCCTAATTATTTTTTTTTTGCGTATTATTATTAATTATCATCGTCATCGGTTGAATCATCATCTTCCTCCTCTGGCTCGATTTCATCCTCAGATTGCATAAGAAATCATTAAAATATTTAACGATTTTTTTTTTAATGAATAACGTTTTTTTTTAATTATTGCAAAAAACCATATACCTAATTCTGGAGTATCCTCAAGAATATCCGGTGTTATGACTACATCTTCATCATCATCTACGGAGAGGGGAATACAGGCATCACGTAGCTGCACGCTTTAATCTTTATCGATTATTTTTTCTTACTTCGGCTTATGGAAATCGTCAGATTATATATTTTTCGTAAACCTTGAATTATTTCCTTCAAAATAAAAAAATGTTAGCCACGCTCGAGAATGTCCACTTGACGTTTTTTTTTTTACAACTTTGTAGCCCTCTCCTTTTTTTACGTCACTTTTAAATTGTAAGATTAGTGGAATATACACGTTTTAGCATGTAACTAACTCACCCTACCTTAATCTGACGCGCTCGAGAACCTTAGATGATCAAATTTTTTTTACTAATCTGATCCTTTATCCTGGAGGGGCGGCCATATATATGAGGCTCATATTTGGTGGAGGCATTTAATCGAGTACAAGGTATCTCCCTGTATGTTAATCTGCCGCGCTTTAGTAACTCCCGAAATCCCCCTCTTGTTTACCTAGAGCTAGTATTGTTCATTACATCCTAGTAGTAGGGGAGCCCCCTACTACTAGGATGTAATGAACAATACTAGGTCTGTCGAACGTAAAATTTGTGACAATTGGTAGGTAAAAATGCCGGTCGTTTGTATCTCGAAAATGCAAAATTTAAGTTGATAAAGTAAATAAAATCCAAGGATAGCTCACCAAGATTTAGAGCCAAAGCCAACCTTACCTGTACGAGGTACACCTGCCGACTAGCGAAAGAGAGGTAGGGTAGGTACAGCGCATGTGTAAGCTGCCCGACTGGGGAAGTACCTCCACCTCCCCGAATATCGCAGCCAAATAACAATTCCCTTAAAGTTTGTGTTACTGCGAGAGCTGTGAGTGAGGTCACCAGAAAGGAAGGAGTTGTTGCGATGGCAGCGGGGATGGCGGCGCGATATTTCATATTGTGAGCGTTAATATGGCTACGGTAACCGCTTCACATCAGATGGACCGTATGCTTGTTTGCCACCCGACGTAGTATATAAAAAAACACGTACTTTTAGTTAATTTCATATTTTTGCGATGAAAATTGGCGGCACGTTGCGCTTAGTGAGGAAAAGAGAGTAAGTAGATTAAACCGGTGATATAAAAAAAACGGCGATAGTATTAGCTTCAACATTCACATTCATCAGGAACCGTTTTCTAACATCATATAGTGTAGATATGCCATATCCAAAGAAATATAACATTAGACACAGTACTGCGATTAAAGCAAAGCAACTCTGCAATCTCCGCTCCATTTATCTTCGGCTGATAAGACGAGGCCTCGACAGCCGGACGTTAGATGCATAATGATACAAATCCAAATATAGCTAAGATTGCCGAATGTTACTTTAATGGTAGTACTATATGCTTGACAAACATAAATATTAAATAAATATAAATAATATATTATCATAATATTATTTGGAATAAACATATAAAGCCCCTATTCCATATATCCCTACTGACATATCCCAACTGGTAGGGATACGTGGAGTTATATTTCCAGTTACCACTATCGGTTGGGATAAATTGTTCCTAGCTTCCTTCAAACGTTCTACTTCAGTACCGATCCGCACCGGTAGGTATAATTATTTATACAGTAGGGATGAATTTTCGAGGATTTCTTTATATGATTAATTAATTAGGTGTTCCTGAATTGCTTGTGATAAAAATATAAAAAAGTTGCGAAGACTACTAAATTATTTATTATTAGGAACAACCGATCTTACACTAATCATATAAAGAAACCCTACAAAACATTCCTTACGGATATATGGAGCAGAAAGTTCCATTTATCCCAACCGGTAGCGATAAAAAAAAACTCCAAGTATCTCTGCTGGTTTCTAAGGGCATGTAACACAGTGGGTTTAAAGTAGTGAATTTTCTATTACCGACTTCGTTCGCCCAATGAACAAATTATCTCCGCTATATACAGTATAGATGGTTCAAGTTGTTAAAAACTCCATTGATTAACAGCACGTTGGCGAATATCAGCCTCGTAGTTATCTTTAAAGTTTTGAACTGACGCGAATGGTTAATGTCAAGTATTACACAATATGACACAATATGAGTGCACATTGTCAGGAACTAACCATAATAATAATGAAGATGATAACAGACATCCAATCCATTAGAAACCAAAAAAAATTCCTTCGTTAAAAAATGTATATTATATATATTTTTATAATATACAGCCTGCCAGATGAAACAGACATTTTTTTAACCAAGGTTTGGCTTCTAATGGATTGGATGTCTGTTATCATCTTCATAAGGACTTAGAAATGTATCTAATGTAAACCATATTTAGTCACATATGTATGAGATTTTTGAGAGAACTGGGTTTTCTATACAAAATCGCATTTATTTCCAAATTAGTTTGCCAAATTTCAAGGGCATTTTAATTTATTTACATTATCTGTATCTGTTTGGCAGATAATAAAACAGGAAACCTAAATATTGAAAGGATCAACATATCATACAAGTTGAAATGCAAACAATAACACTTTCGATACAAAATATTGTCTTTAAAGTAAACAGCACGGTTTTAGTAGTAGTAGTAGTAGTAAAAACTTTATTGTACAATAAAACATAAATACACAATTACAGAGATTAAAAAGAAGATACTTTATTGTACAATGGCGGAGTTATCCCATTAGGGATTTCTTCCAGTCAACCATAGAAAACCTGAAAGGATATATGAATTTTATAATTTGGCGATAGCTTAGTAGGAACTCATTTTAGATAGAAAAAATAATAATAAAAAGATACTATGAAGAATATTTTTACGAAAACAGAACTGGCTTAAAATTTCATAAAAGATATAGACATATAAATATCACAAGCTTTAAGGACATACTGTATACAATACTATCCAAGATGTATAAATAAATACGAAAACATTACTAACTCAAAATATCGGGAGTGCTAATCAAGTACGTCCTCACGCTCGATTTAAATCCAGAAAGAGTTTGTGACATTTAGACATCCACTGGGAGCAAGTTCCAAAGGCGCGCTGCATGTACACTGAAGGATTTAGTATAGGAATAGGAGTTGGGGACAGGATTATTTAATAACGGATTGTTGCTTGACCGCAATCGGTCATCTAATACGCGAAACGTGAACCTTTCCCGTAGATAGTGAGGTGCCGAAGGATTGAAAAGGACTTGAAAAAGGAGACTGAGGATACGGAGACTCCTACGTTACCGTACTGGTAGTAAATTCAGCCGATTTCGATATTCCGTGATGTGGTCCGATTTCCGCAAGCCAAAAACATATCTGATACACAAATTCTGTAATCGCCCCAACTTATATCAATTCCTCCGATGGGTCCAGATATGCAATATCTCCATAATCTAGAAGCGGTAGCAGAAGGGTTCGTACTAACAAAGCTTTGGTGTTAACAGGGAGAAAGTTTTGAAGCCGTTTCAAAGAGTGTAGAGAGGCAAATATTTTGCGGCTAACTTGATTGATTTGTGGGGCCCACGACAGAGTTTGATCAAAAATTATGCCCAAGTTTCTGACCGAAGTGGAATATGGGATGATGTTATATCAAATACAACATTAGGGCATACAAAATTTTGCAGTCGTGACGTATAATAAGGACTGCCAATAATGATCGATTGTGACTTGGATGGATTAACCTTTAATCCAAAGTTCTTTGACCAATTGACAATAACTGAAAGGTCATTATTGATAATGTTAATTGCCTCATTAAAATTGTCAAGCGAAGCAGCCGCATAAATCTACAGGTCGTCAGCATAAAGATGGTACGATGAAGAGATCAAGGAAGTTACACTATTAATGAAAATTGAGAAGAGAATAGGGGAAAGCACTCCTCCCTGTGGAACACCCGAGAGAAGCTGGCACCAGTCAGATCTAGTTTCATCAATCTTAACCAGTTGGCGGCGATTGACAAGATAAGATAAGGTTTTAGTTACAGAAAAAGAAAATGGGGGTATCTGCACTGTATGGTCACCTACACGTGGTGAAACCTACCCTGGTACAGCGTATATGTAACCTACCCGACTGTGGAACTACCTCCACCTCATAGATTATGTACTATAGACAAATAATAGTGAGTGAATCATCATCCGAAAGGAAGAAGTCGGTAGCAGGGCGTCCCGCGAGCAATATTTAATGTTGCGAACATTAATATGACTACGGTAACCGCTTTGCATCAGGCGAGCAAGCTAGTCGGACACCCGACAAGGAAAAAATGGCAATTTGGTAGCTACCTAACAAATCTAATATTTCGTAGAACAAATTCATTAAACCAGAAGAACACTACTAACTATTGTAGATCGCCAAAGTAAATAAAATCAAGGAGCAAAGAGCGAATAGCTCAGTTCGATCGAGCTTAATTTAAACTTTATATTTGAAACGTTCCTCTGCCTTTCTGTAAACTTCCGCTCTTGCCTTTGAGGTTTCTAAGACGGAAACTTTTTCGCGATAGGTTCTGAAGAGCTTTTATTTTTCTCTTTGCGCACAAACGGCCCATTAAAAGTGCTTACTACTGAAAAAACGAAACTTGTATTTTTTATACCAAGAATATATTAAATTGCGACCGATACTTACCGAACCGAACCGAAATAGGTACAGCGTAGGGTACTGAGGACTGAAGTTATAATATATATATACATATAACTCCAGGTATCTCAGTACCCTTTTTTTAATATTCTCCCTTGTTGCTACAAGATCAATACAAGATTACCTTAATGCCGCCACTTTTATCGCATCTGTGAATTTTATGTAAACTGAGCAATTTTCCAAATGCCACGGCAACTTAGGTCCCCGCGAAGTCCACGGCAAGATTTGATTACAGACTACGCGGGAAACTATATATATATATGAAAGAAAATAATCACTTACAGTACAAAGATTAGAATAATTAGATACTTTAATGTTTAAGGAATGAAGAGATTAATTAGATACAATATTTTGATAAAAATACATAGTAAAAGAGGTTTTAGTACTTACGGATTTCCACAATAGTACGAATAAAGCAAACGCGAGATTTCGTCTCCAACTTTGACGCTTTTGATTCCAAGTCGCTGCCGCACTTGAAAAGTTGTGCCCCCAGAAAAAGGCTGTTGGCAAGGTTTCCCGTCGGATGAAGTTCCTCGCATCCACTCCCAGATTCTTTGTACCCCCACTCAAAGGAAACGCAATTTAAACTACATGCGGGCACGGCAAATATTCATTCCGTAACTCCCCTTTCCTACATATGCTTTGTTTTAAGGCTTCTATTAATAAGCTGTATGGATATAAGTGTGCTGAGATGTGATATGTTAAAATATAGTATTTGAAATAGATTATTTGCAATAAATAACCAGGTCATTGAAAAGATAAAAAACAAAAAAAAAGCAAAATTAGAATCTATACAGATGTATTTAGCGAACGAAGGTAAAAATGTAATTACTCTGAATATTTTTTGTACTATGCCGAGTGGTAAATAGGCATACGGTCTGCCTGATATAAAGCTTTTACCATAGCCATATAAACGCTTGCAACATGTAATGTCGCTGGTGTGATACCTCCACCTCCGCTACCAACGGAGCATCTACTTGTTGACCCCACTTACCCGCAGGAACACAACAACCCTCAAATTAATTGTTATTTGGCTGCGGTATTCTGTGAAGTGGAGATAATTTCTCCAGTCGGGCTGCTTACAAAACCGCTCTACCCCTCATATTATTTATTGAAATATATTAATTGAGTACTGTTATGCTTTGGGAAGAATATTGTTGTAATTTTGTTTTTTGACTGACACATCAAATATTAGCGGACTGAGTCAACGACTTTCAGTCCAAACTTTCAGATCTAGCCTTTATATAGGCTGGCTTACAGCCTTAAGGCTAAGTTTGAAAAGCTAAGTATGACAGCCATACGTTTACAACACTATTAGAGTTTGTCCAATCTGAAATGATGCGCACCACTCGCGCGTTTACGCACGCGAGGTTTAAAATATAGACAGAACACACGTAACAATGGTATAGATTCGAGGTGGCTTTATTTGCGTATGATCACTCACGTGCATGTGGTTTTTTTTTTATACTACGTCGAGTGGCAGATAAGAATGATGTGAAGCGGTTACCGTAGCCATAATAGCTCGCGAGATAAAATATCGCTAGCGCGCCGGCAACCCCGCTGCCAATGCAGCATCTCCTTCCTTTCACACACACAACACAACTACCTTCAAGGGAATTGTTATTTGGCTGCGGTATTCTGTGAGGTGGAGGTACATGCCCCAGTCACCCGACGGGGGAATGTACCTGTAATGGGAATTGTTATTTGGCTACGGTATTCTGTGAGGTGGAGGTACATTCCCCAGTCGACTGGGGAATGTACCTCCACCTCACAGAATACCGCAGCCAAATAACAATTAACAATTCCCTTGAGGGTTGTGGTGTTCCTCCGAGTGAGTGAGGTCACCAGAAAGGAAAGAGATGGTGCGTTGGCAGCGGCGATATTTTATGTTGCGAGCGTTAATACGGCTACGGTAACCGCTTCCCGTGAGGCGGGCCGTATGCTTGTCTGCCACCCGACGTAGTATAAAAAAAAAACTTTCATTTAGTTTCACCGTGGTATCAGTAATCAAATATTGCAAGTTGAATTTGACCCACTTCCCAGAGTTTGATTGGACTGAAATTATTTAATAATAATTTCATACTAGTTTATCAGCATACTCGTTTGGTTCCTGATGATTTGATTATATAATTACCGCGATTTTAAATAAAATATGTGGGTCGCCACAAAATGGCGATTTATAATTTGCACTTTAACCACTATGACATGGGTATCAAATGAATGGACTTGATGAGCGAAACACAGTAAGTAAACTTTATAGTATTTTTTATTATCAAGTAATAAAAGCTTCATCATCATCAGCCCGTATCTATCCACTGCTGGATATTCAGCAATGCTTTCCAGTGAATACGATCCTCCGCCTTCCGCATCCAGCTGCTTTCTTAAGGTCATCTGACCATCTAGATACTTCAGTCTTCTTCAGTAGGAGCTTCGTTATCCTACGCGCGGCCTCCACTCTAATACCCTCCTCATCTGTACTGTATCATCACTTACCCTATATAGCCCTCTCCATTATTCGCTGCGCGATCTTTATCCTGTGGACCAGTCCGCTTGTCAGTGTTCAAGTCTCTCCAACATAGGTCATTGCAGTGAGGACGCACTAATTGAAGTTTTTAGTCTTCAAGCATTGGGATATCGGCGAAGATGTGTATAAGTTTCCAAAAGCTGCCCAGCCCAATCGAATCAAATTGTATGGAATGTCCGAAGTCTTTAACCACTTCACTAACTGTATTCTCTACGATAACCAGGCTAGGGAGGACAAAATCGTTGTACAATGATTTTTGTCTCGTCGAAATTCACTCACAGCCTCCAGAGATCGGTCAACACACGACCGAGACCCTCCAGCAATTCAGCCATAACCACGTCATCGGCAAATCGAAGGTGTGAGATGTACTCGCTATTCACACTGATGTCCCGTTTTTTCCAGTCCTGCGTTTTAAATACGTCTTCCAGAGCGGTAAATAGTTCCGGGGAAATGGCATCCCTTTGACGTACGGGCAGTACGTAGTTACGGCTGCAGCTGGATAGGCTTAGATAATAAAAGAAAATAATTAATTTTTAGTTGTATATTTTTATTTACATGTAATTTTTATAATAAAATTTATTCACTTTTCCATAAGATGTTACAATATTTTCTTTTATTCTAACTTTCACCCGATGAATTAATCTTTTAATTATTTATGTTTACATAATTGTTTAAAAAGGAAAATTTGCATGCCTCTGTATAAGGTGAACATACTGTAACCTGACGGTAACATGACATCTTACCAAATAGTTGTATGTTCTAGCAAATAAATGATATTCTATTATATTCTATTCTAAATACAACAAAAAGAAAATAAGACCTACGACTGTATTTATTGTTAACAACAGTATAACATACCTATAACAAAATGATTTAAAACGGGAAAATGAATGAGTGCGGGATGTGGGTTCGCGGAGCCCTAGACCGCAGAGCTATGCACACGATCCCCTCGAATGAAGGGCTGATGTTTTATGCATGGCTCACAATGCCGTATACGCGACAACACCCACCTCTTCATCCGGCCAAATAACTTTTGTGCAGTGGAAGTAGAATATTTCAAAGGGCGTTTGTATTTTTAAAACATAACGTACGTGTAAATACAGCTTAAAACAATTGTATAGGCAGACCAGGATGCTTACTTTATTTACAATTTAATTGTTTTAGCAAAATACTGCAGTAGAATTAGCAAAAAAAATAAGACGTTAATTTACATTACGTTAATTTACATTAATTGTGGTACTAACTCTTTTTAGTATATTACAGTCATGTATGAATATGAATACCTTAAATTCGCAACCGATTTTTAAGTTAGGAAGATGGTGAAAACGGACAAAATGTCCGATTCTGTAACAATTCCGAAACCAAATTTGAGGTACTACTTGCAACTTTACCATATGTTTCGTAAGGCAGTACACAAGCCTACATTGTCAAGCAATTCGGAGGAGTTGCCACATTTAGAACCTCACCTAAACGTACTGGTTGCGAATTGTTTGAAGTCTTGTATTAACCTATTGTACAGTCGGCGGCCAACATACATGAACGCAACCACCAACTGTACAGAAAAGAACAGCTAGCCTACCTAGCTGCACTCCCTACCTCTCTGTCCACACCTCTATTTGTGTGTGTGTGTGTACACACACACAAATGTAGCCTACTGTACTCCTAACTCTTCCCTACTATGCCTTAACGTCCCTACTACCCTATCCTAACCATACATGAGATGGCAAGAGTAAGTAGTATGTACGTCAAGGTGTAACGCTGTGTGTACTCACTATACAACTGCAGCCTACGTAATCTTATCTACCTCCTAACTCTCCCGACTTCCCCTATTGTTCCTACCACCCTACCCTAACCATATATGTGACGGTGAAACCGGTAGTGTGCAACGTTAGAATATAACGTTGTATATCAATACGTATATAAATATGTACGGGATATCTATTACTAGAGACCTATAGTAACAGACGGAACTTGGGTAGGAATAGGGTGTGTGTACGTCGTGCATCGTACACAGGAAATGGTTTTCTCACTGCCGGTCGAGCAGACTCACAAGACCGGTCGTACTGACGGCTAAGGGTGTCTTGGCCACAGTGAGAGGATGTTGAAACTCATGAGAGTCTTCCGTCCAGAGTGGTACTGGACAGGTATAGCCACCTCCGGCTCTTCCAACTGCTTGTTGGGTACTTCAGGTGTTGCTTGAGTCAAACACGGTTTCTGAATAATGACTAAAATATATTTACAAATAAATGTTCTTATATACTAATGTTAATTACTATACACTAATGTAATTATTAACTAGTGTGTCGTGTGTGTTATTTGTCGACACAGTGATTTGCAGTCAGGTCATTGCTCGTGGTCGAAGTTTATTTTTTGTTGCGATGACCCGACGTTTTTGCCACTATTGCGTATAGCGGCATAGTGGTTGTATGTTCGTTCTGAACACCTATTACATAAAATTATAAGTTTTCAGCCACGTGCGAGACACAGAATGAGAAATTTAATCCTTTTTTTTTTTTCTTATTTTAACTCCGAGCAGAATTAGCGTAGTCAAAATTATTTCTTATATCATATTTATAAGCTGTATTTTACCTACATTACGATGGCAACCTATAAGAACGTTATGGAACATGTTTATTTTTAACATGCTTTTGTTAGCTTCACCCGTATGTTTGTTTTTCTGTTTGTCAGTTTGTAACCGACTTCTTTGAGCTTCATCTTGGCCTACTTTGAAAGGTCAGATTTAATTTAAACTTAATTTGAACTGAAACTTATCAAGGACCGATGACAATACAATAATTTGATAAGTCTATTTAATTATCCTGGTAAGGATCGCCAGGATTAATTAATTTCCTCACATATCACATCGAACTGAAAAGTGGAAAATAAATATAGTTTAAAATAACTAAAAAAACACGTTTTAATGATCAATCCAACTAAAAAACGAAAAATTATTTTTAATAATGATGAAATGATGAGTTTACAAACATTTACAATGTAATCGTGGTGAGGTAGCGACAGCGAAATATTACCGTACTATGTGATTTGTACCTCGACACTGCACTAATACTGATGTACGAGTGAATGCCGTGTTCACCTACAATCGTGAACAAACCAAAATTTGGGAGGCTACCAATACCAAATGGCAAAGTGACGGTTAGTGTTCGTGCAACCACAGGTTTCGTAAGTATTACGTTTTCATGTCTGGTTAATGAACAATCAGTGCTAGAATATATTATATACGTATGTGTATATATGTAGTAGGCAAAAGTAATATATTATTTATGTATATAATAGTTTTGTTGCTCGTCATACACTATGATATATTATATAATATATTTTGGAGTGTAAGTGGTTTATCAACATCTTTAAACCAAAGCCAACTTCACCTGTACGCGGTGCACCCTGCTGATTGATAAACGAAGCTCTGGCGAAAAGAGAGGTAGGGAGCGTAATTGTAAGCTACCCGACTGGGGAATGTACCTCCACCTCACAGAATACCGCAGCCAAATAACAATTCCCTTGAGGGTTGTTGTGTCCCTGCGAGTGAGTGAGGTCACCAGAAAGGAAGGAGATGCTGCGTCAGCAGCGGGGATGGTGGCGCGCGAGCAATATTTTTTTTTATGTTGTGAGTGTTAATATGGCTACGGTAACCGCTTCACATCAGGAGGGCCGTATGCTTGTCTGCCACCCAAAGTAGTACAAAAAAAAAAAACTATAAACTTAGTCATCAACCCTTATTCGTCCTTACCTGGGATACTGGTCTACTTTGCTTAACACCTGTCATGTGATTACTATAATTGTCATGTGATTACTATAAATATTTTTTTAAAAGTTACTGTTTTCTATAAGATTGAGCCTATTTTTTTTATAAATCGTAGCAACGATCTACGCCGTAGTAATCTTGTGTATGCCATATAACACCACCAATAAATAAATAAATAAATATTGTCCAGAAATATTTATTTATTTATTTATGATGCTTGTGTTTAGAGTAACTGGTAGTAACCCTGGTAACCCTGGAACTCTACCGACTAAGCTGAAGGTTATTATTATTGAAATAGTTGTCTTGGCCAACTTGCCAGATAAATATTTAAAAAAAAAATGGAAAAATTCACCTGCCTTCCTAGGTGGGATTTGAACCGACGACCTCTCGATGACCGGTCGAGTGATTTTCCAACTGAGCTACCAGGAAGGTTTGTGTTGCTTGACGAATTTTAGCATTTTATATTTCTACTGTGTGAGTCACAGTGTGGCGTCATCAACCTATTAAGTAATTACAATACTAAAGTAGGCATTGCAGTCTATCGTTGCAGATGAAATTCAGCTATTTTTGATAACACCAAACTAATTAGGGGGGAGCAGGTGAATTTTTCCATTTTTCAAAAAATATTAAGCTGAAGATGTTTGTCAATAACTAAAAACCAAAATATACGATGGTCGAATCGGCTTTCGGCGGTAGGGCCCGAGGTTGGATATCTATTTAGAATATATTATGATTCTATAAAATTATCATAACACATTTTATTAGTGCTTCTACAGTATAGACCAAGATTACTACGGCGTAGGTCGTTGCTACGATTTATAATAAGGCACCTATATCGCCCCCTATATATATATGTATATATAGATCATAGTACACACAGAAAACAACATTATAATAATCTTTCACTGTTTGTTATTGATAAAATATAATGAACATCGAACTACTACCCCATTTTTACTGCCTTACGGAGCGGAAAAAAGACTTCGATCAGAGTTGTATTCAGCGTTGAATGCGAGACTTATTGAGGAAAACGCTTGTTATTTACCGATTATTATAAGTACGTTCTGGGAGAACAGACTGCTCGTTTGTCGTCGCAACCCAATGCTAATGGTAGCTTATAAATGAATTATTAACACGGTAAATATCTTTGTAGTACTTTATTCAGAGATCTAATTGCCGTGGAATACTTGTTATATTTATTATGTTTGCTATAAATGGGTTCTTTTGATAATAAATTCATTCTTTACTCTTTTGTCTAGGCGGGTAAGTATTTAATATGCTAAGTATGCTACCGTAAAAAGTAACTGGGGGCACGGCAGTGCCCCCACCAAGTCGAGCAAAAAGCGGCACGGCCGTACCATCCTTTTCTCGAAGCACTTCAGGCCTTTTTCGACCCCCGATAACTTTGTTGTGGAGAAAACTAGGAGCCTGAATTTTTAGTAACCAAGCAGGTATTGTATAAACACGGTATATTTAAAATTTCATTCAATTTGAACCAGTAGTTTTAGAATTGTAGCTAGACAAAGTTCCTTAATTTTGTCACTCACTCACTAACTCACCGATCATCAAAATTCTAAGGTTCTAGCAGACATAGAAGCTTCAAATTTAGAATACAATTCGTGTTTACTGTATAAATCAAGGAAAAATTAAAATATTTTGCAATTTCCGTCCAGTTTTTAGATACACTAACTGCATAAATTTACATTTGCGGTAAATGAATCAGTGTGCCTGTATTATGTATAATATAATATAATGGAATAATAGGTGTAGATAGTACCGGCATATAATTATGTATGTTCAAAAGTAACTTGACTAGGGTAAAATGGTCAACGGATTATTTTCAAAGGTAACTAGTAAAATGATCAACGGAATGAAAAAGCAAGAATGGGACATGTATTATGAAGTTGTACCAAAATCCCGCAAAGTATTAAATAGACTAAATTGCCAGGAAAAAAAAAAACACTAATAATCATAACCGCGTCCGACTTCCAACCCTGGAGTATATGGCTCTAACGACTCCTCTCTGGACGGCCAATGAAGGCAAGCCAGAGCTGAGAGTCTTGCGGGAGCCTTCTTGTGTTTCCACTCCGACCAACGAAGACATGCCGGGGACGAAGGCCCTCTGGAGATTCGATACCCGTGGTGTTATTACTCCCCAACAACTCGCCATAAGCTGCCTTGAGGGCTTGTAATATTGTATAGATATATTTACCATACACAAAAATATTATAGTATATCTATAGATATACAGCGAGCGATGGAGAGGGATATGCTCGGGATTTCTCCCGAGGGATCGAATCCGGAACGAAGAAATTCGACGAAGAACCAAAATTGTCGACATAGCCTTTAGAGTTTGCAAGCTGAAGTGGTAATGGGCCGGTCACATCTGCCGAGTAAGTGATAGCAGATGGCGGAGGAAGGCATTAGGAGCCCGCGGGTAGGATAACGAGGCGTTGACCCTCCTTCTAGATGGTCCGATCCGATGTCCTTAAGAAAACGGCTGGAAGCTGCTGAATGCGGAAGGCGGAGAATCGTATTTGTTGGAGAGCATTGGTGAAGGCTTATATCCAGCATTGGGTAGATACAGGCTGATGATGATAGATATACAAATACTAGTTAATAGTTTTTATTAATTATACAATAGACTAGGAAGTATTTACTGTCCAAACTTGTCAAAAATTATAACATCAAAGCCTCCGAGAAAATTCCCTAGAGACAGGAAGTAGGCTTTGAGAAAAACTATAGCTGAAGCTCTAGAGCTAGTACAGGATAGGAAAAAAAGGAGGACTATCTACAGAAAGCAATGGGATGCCATCAAAAACATAACTTGTAAAAAAACCAAGTCTCGCAACTCAGTTCTTCTACCGTAAAAAGTTGTGAGATCCATGTAATACCAAGTCGATTAATTCATTCAGTCCCTACATAAGGGACCTTCCCTCTTAACTTATTACGTAATTAGCTAACCAAACAACACCTTATACTGACCATATCAATATTAAAAATCTTTTATGTTTTAAATAAACAGATCGACTTGGCCATCGCATGAAAACACAATGTATCTCACAAGTAATACATATTATATTAAATTAGATTGATTAGTGCGATGGCCAAGTCAATCTGTTTATTTAAAACATAATGCCATCAAAAACATAACTTGTAAAAAAACCAAGTCTCGCAACTCAGTTCTTCTAGCGTAAAAAGTTGTGAGATCCCTGTAATACCAAGTCGGTTAATTCATTCAGTCCCTACATAAGGGACCTTCCCTCTTAACTTATTACGTAATTAGCTAACCAAACAACACCTTATACTGACCATATCAATATTAAAAATATTTTATGTTTTAAATAAACAGATTGACTTGGCCATCGCACTAATCAATCTAATTTAATATAATATGTATTACTTGTGAGATACATTGTGTTTTCATGCGATGGCCAAGTCGATCTGTTTATTTAAAACATAAAAGATTTTTAATATTGATATGGTCAGTATAAGGTGTTGTTTGGTTAGCTAATTACGTAATAAGTTAAGAGGGAAGGTCCCTTATGTAGGGACTGAATGAATTAACCGACTTGGTATTACATGGATCTCACAACTTTTTACGGTAGAAGAACTGAGTTGCGAGACTTGGTTTTTTACAAGTTATGTTTTTGATGGCATATACGAGTATATTACTATGATATGTTTACTTTTGTTTCGACCCTTATGGTTCTAATTTCGTACGATGGGGTAGATTAGTTGGTTACCGGCCGATTATCCAATTTTGCTTTAAATTGCTTCTAGTTGAATTAACTTATAACATAACTAATAAATTAATATTATATGCAGTAAAGAATAAATCAAACCTAATTTTATATGGAACGAACAGAAGTTAAATGAAACTAATTACCATAGTCAACGTTGACGACATTTCGTAATTGACCTCCTCGACAGGCAAAAGTTCCACATTTGTTAATTGGAGTTAGAATTACCGTCCGTCTTCACAGTTTTAAGCTTCTTAAATGTACTTTAGTTAATGAAGAAGGAAATTAATGAATACAGTACCTACTGATTCGGTATAACTGCATATTTTTCTATGCCAAAGAAATAACGTTTTTTGTCATTATAACAAAGAAAGATTTTAATATTAAAAGACCTCTTGACTCGGCTGGGTGTATGATATTTAAATCAAGGGCCCTACCGCCTAAGCTGGAGCCGATTCCGATCGAATATTTTGATTTCAAAAATGGGTCTTACGTTAAAGTTAATCACAAACATCTTTAGATTAATCAGTAGTGCTTTTAGGTTTCTAGGAGCTAAGCCATATACAATTACCGTCAATCTAACCTAAAGTTTGATTTTTGCAACAGAAAATTCCGATGATAATTGGCTTTAGCTTCGGCGGTAGGGCCCGAATTGGAATTTCTGAATAAGAATTAATCTACTAGCTTTTGTCTGCAGCTTTATCTGGTGTGGTTGTCGTGGTAGTTGTAGGAATTCAACTACATGCGGAATGATAGAGTTAGTTACACATCAAGTAGTACACACACACTGTAAAAATGTGTTCTGGGCGGGTGACGCGCGTTGACTGGCGTCCATTTATATTTTTGCCTCAACTTACGAATTGATGATTCGACATTGTATGTAAGCGTCGTCACACATATATGTCACACACACCTAAATGGATTGGGTCGAATTTTATGTACCCATGTTGTAATCGATATTCTATGTCTCTTTAGCCGCTTATTCGTGAAATAAAGAAAAGAAAAAAATCATTTTATTCTGACAGAACAGGACTGTAAAAAAATACAAAAGTGCAATGACTAATAGAAAAGGATCTAAATTTTAAGGAGGGGCCTACCCCTCCTGTATCCTAATACAGCGTAATTGTATGTGGCCCTTCTGAGGAAGTACTTCCACCTCACAGAATACCGCAGCCAAATAGCAATTCCCTTGAAGGTTGTTGTGTTCCTGCGAGTGAGTGAGGTTACCAGAAAGAAAGGAGTTGCTGCGTTGTCAACGGCGACGGCGGCAGCGATGTCTCATGTTGTGAGCGATAATATGGCTACAGTAACCGCATCACATCAATCGGGCCGTGTGTTTGTGTGCCACTCGACGTAGTATAAAATAAATCCATCTCAGCATAATGTTGCAGAATGCAACGTTGATCTTCCAGGTGGATACTAGAGTAACACTTCTTTACATTTATAATGTCAACTACTATTTATTCAGCAGCCGAAATTGTGTGTAAATAAATAGCTCGGTATATTTGAGTTTGTTTGTTTGTAAACTTTTTATTGCATCAAATATTACATAACACAGATGACAAGATATTGTGACAAGGGCGGACTGATCCCTCTCTCCTAAGGGATCTCCTCCAGTTAACCTTTGAGTCCCTGTAGGGAAGCTGTGAATTGGCGGCGAAGAAAACACATAATTATATAATATAGGTACGTAACATATAAAAATACAAAACATACGAGCTAAAACGTAAGAATATAAATAAATAATAAATAAATATTTCTGGACAATTTACACAGCGCCATCTAGTCCCAAATTAGGCGCAAAGCTTGTACTATGGATACTTGAAAACTGATAAATGTACTTAAATACATTTTTTTTTGTAAATACATACATATAATACACAGAAAATACCCAGAACAAGACAAACAGACATGTTCATGCACACAAATGTTTGTCATGATCGATCGAGGATCGATCCCGCGACCTCGGGGTCAAAGTGGCCATTGCTAACCATTCGACCACCGAGCTCGTCAAGTCAATATATAATAACAAAATAAATACTTAATTCAGCAAAACTGACCTAAGAGTAGGGTACAAGTGTAAGCATTTAATTTATTAAGTGACCGAGAACATGTTGCGGTGTCCTTGCGGTCGGTTGACTAACCTATGGCTATCACGTAGTGTCAAATTCTACACAGCATAAACCTAAAAAGTTTCGAGTCCATAACGTAGATTTGCTCACTTCATGAAATGCTCGAGAATTTCATGAAATTGTCGCATTTCATAGTGTGGTTAATTTGACCAGATCATTAAATCGTCAACATTTCACGATTTTGTCATCTACATTTGGCCGGATCGTATAAATAGGATGTCCATAAAATATTGAATAAAAATCCAGAATATGTTAAGAACTTGTTTAATGTCATTTAAGTTCAAATGACAAAAAGAAAATGAAACATTTTTTTGTAAAAAAATGAAACAATTTTTTTAGCAAACTTATTTACCTCAAAATAATCTTTACCATTTCATGAAGTAACCATTTAGTTGGCCATATCGAGAAACGATTTCTTATCATTGATCTGCCAAACCACATCATGATGTGGCTAACAGACACAGAAATATTTATATATGGTCGATTTTAGTACTCATAGTACAAGCTTTGCTTAGTTTGGGACTAGATGGCCGTGTGTAATTTGTCCTGGAATATTATTATTATACCATTTATTTAATATTTTTCTCTTTTTTTTTACATTTTTAAATATAATTATAAAAAAAAATACATTTAAAAATATAAAAAAACAGGGGCACCCGCCGGTAGTGGAGCGAAGACTCAAACTACCGGTGGTCAGGGCTCCAGAGTGAGGAACCTTCTCACGATGCGGGCCGTGTCCAGGAGAACCGCCTTCTGTATCTGGTTCTTGACCCAACTGCCTAGCGAGAGCCTCTGGAGGTGATGGTCGAGGCTCTTAGCTATAAGTCCGTTTACTGATACGACTATCGGAACAATAATCGTTGAGTCCACATGCCACATGTTGGTAACCTCGTGGGCCAAGTCCAAGTACTTAGAAAGTTTCTCTTTCTCGGCCTTAACGAGGTTCTCATCATGGGGAATGGTGACGTCAACGAGAATTGCACGGTTCGTCACTCGGTCTAATACCACGATATCAGGTCTATTTGCGACAATAGTTCTGTCCGTGATAATAGACCGGTCCCAGTAGAGCGTGACACTACCGTTCTCAAGAACTGGCGCAGGTGCATACCTGTAGTATGGTACTTCAGAGCTCACAAGCTTATTATTATTTCATGAAATCCTCGAACATTTCACGAAGTGAACAAGTCTAGGATATGGCCACGACAACTATATTATGAACTAGCGACCCGCCTACGTTAAGCTGTGTGTAGCTCAATCTTCTCATTCCCATTTCATTTCTGTGGAATATGATGAAATTTGAAAAAAAAAAGAATATGAAGAAATTTTAAACAAACCTTGTCCTGTCAGGACAAGGTTTGTTTAAAATTTCTTCATATTTTTTTCATTAATATGTCTGATTGCTAAAGCTTTTTACACTTACTAATTTCTTTTGATTAAATTCGTTGTGAGTTCCAAGGCAGCCGTAGTCTTACCCCCGGGACTTAAGTTTTTTTTTAAATATTCCTAGACAAATTACACACAGCCATCTAATCCCAAACTAAGCAAAGCTTGTGTTTTTTTATGTAAATAAATAAATAATAAATATTTCTTGACAATTTTTTTTTGTAAATACATACATATAATACACCCAGATCAAGACAATGATAAATTCTTTATGATAATTCGGCATCTTCTAATAGTTCCAAATTAGATAAACTGCAAAATCAGGCGTTAAGAATAGTCGGAGGTTTTATTAAAACTACTCCCATACATGTGATGGAAAGCGAGCTTAGTGTTCCACCGCTATCTATCAGAAGAAAATATTTAAGTTACAAATACTGCTTAAAAATCAATACATTATTTGAAAACAGTACCACGAAACTCTTAAACGAACTGCAAATATTAAGTAATAGTAGTTACTGGAATAAAAAAAAGAAATATTTGCCTGCTGTGGCCTTCAAGGAAGTCCAAAATGAAAATATATACTCATCAGATCCATTGAATATGTTCGCTTTAAATGTCTGGGTTTCATATATAAATCTATCAAATGTAATTAAAATAAAATTAGATTCAATTAAAAAGTGTAAAACAATGTATGAAAATAATAATCTTAAAGTTAATGTTATTCAAGAGTTACACCAAAAATATAACCACTGGTATACCTTGTACACTGACGGTTCTAAATCTAAAGATGGAGTAGGTGCAGCATTTTATGATCCACAGTTGAGACACCACGAAATGTATAAAATTAACCATGATATTTGTATAATGACTGCTGAGCTCTATGCAATGTCTAAAGCTTTGTCTTATGGTATCCGTTTACCTCTTGAAAAACTAGTAATTTATACGGACAGTAAAAGTGCATTACAACACTTCATAAAATGTTCATCAGGACGCTATAACGGTATTTCAATTACTTATGAGATTTTAAAACAAATTAATACATACATTCTAAAAGGCACTTCATTGACATTGCAATGGATCCCGGCACACATAGGATTAAGAGGAAATGAGGAGGTTGATATGTACGCAAAAAAAGCAGTAGAGGAAGGTTTCACGTCGAACATGCTACCTAATCACTTTGAGGTGCTTCATAAATATAAGTTCAAATGTTTCAATCAATGGAAAACTTACTTTGATGAACGATCAAAAAGTAAAGGCATCTGGTATAAAAGCCTACAATGTGAGCCTCCTCACGTTGTAACGGTACAGACCGTCTTGCACGTGGGTACGCTACCTTTAAGTAACCTTAGTTCACACAAGATAAATAATCTGTGGTATGAATCTATGGTTTTGTTCGGGTGGTTTTGAAATAAAAACTTAAATATTAGTTTAATAAATGTAAATCAAAGAGAAAACAATTCAATTGGTTTGATTTTATCTTTTATAATTTGATTCATGAATTAAATAAATATTTTTATATTAATTTATAAATTAATATGAGAAAAAGTAATTGTCAATTATGATACTTCTAATGATTATAATGGAGTTACTGGGGCAGTTCAAGGCAAATATGCTAAAACAATCTAATTAGATTATAAAACGAATTATTAATTCAATTAACCCATATTTTGGGACATTTTGATAAAACTCCTACTGACGTTAAATACGGAAGTACATTTTGATTGGCTGACGGGGTTTTGGCGCAAAGAGCGTATGAAGGGGTGGGAGGACGCGAGCCTTGAAGGCTGAGATGATGAGCGAGGGAATGCACTTTTGGCTGAGACACACTGGAGAGAGGGCGAGACTTGGAGCTGAGATTCGTCAAGAATAGTTGAAGTGTAAGGTAGATACCAGAGCACTTATGAAGAAGGACTGGCAGCGCTGCAAGGAAGTTGGGTGAGCCCTTTCCAATTTGGCTTCACTGTTATAATTCTTTACTATACAATTATATTTTCTATTTATTCAAATGTGAAAGCTTTGGTGATAACCCTGGCTGTCGCTGTTCGTCTTGACCTATTAAATACTTATTACGGCTTTGGTGATAACCCTGGCTGTCGCTGTTCGTCTTGACCTATTAAATACATATTACGGCACAGGAATCCGCCGAAACATATTATTTTTATGGGTAATAATAACCCACCATATTGTACAATTCATAGCATACGGCAGTTTCAATGGCTACCCTCAATAAGTTGACCTCAGTGTGATTCAATAGAGCCTCTGATCGTCAGCTGTGTTATAATAACGACACGTGGCTTGGAGACTTGCTAAGCTTGATTGTACACATCATCTACATACAACATTACTGGCCCTGACTGTTCAGTGGCACCAGAGGAATCACCATGCAATTACTAAGGCGTTTTGCCTATCATCGTTGGATAACCATTACTATTTTAATACCTAAGGGAATTAACCCTTCAAATACTAGCCAATTTAGGCTCTACAGACTTGGGTATTAACCCACTTCACTTTGGTGAACCCTTCAAATACTAGCCAATTTAGGCTCTACTGACTTGGGTATTAACCCACATCACTTAGGTGATAAAATCACCATAATACAGCGAAGCAGTTTCAACATTTCGCGTTTTGCATTGATATATTACCTCCAATTGCATATAATGCAATTGGCAGTTGTAAAGTAAGAAAGTAGCTTCACCCTGTGGAATCATGGCTGGGTACCTGGATGGAACCCGAGTTCCGAAGGGGAGGGTGTAGGGCTGACTGGGTCAGAGGCCTATATTAAGATGCCGATGATCCTCATCAGACAGAACGGCGGAGCCACCACAGTTTGCAAAATAATGTAAAAGGCACGGGCCTAATTGCACGTCTAAAACCACTGCAAAGCTGTATTAGTGATTGCAAATAGGTTGTTTGTTGGTACTATTTTGCTAATAGAAATGTAAGAATTCTTGTGTTAAAGTGTCATGCAATGAACCATAATTCACTCACAAAGTCCTGGGTTTACTAACGGTCACAACAATAATATAAGGGTCCACTCTAGATGATCACACTGCCAAATACACGGTCCAAATTATTAATATCACATCCGGTTAACAGAAGAACGGGGTATACCTCGTCATGGGGTATATTTTACAGGTGTATGTATACTCTTGTAGGGTTGGGGTCTAAGGGGCTATAAGCGCATATAAGCGGCCAAGACGGCAGCAGGCTGACGATACGTTCAGGGGCATGCGTACATCTTGATTCGAGGGGGGGTTGTTACAATTTGATGCCATATGACCAGGATGTAAAGATCTATATCAAGTGACTAAAAGTCACAATTTGTTGCTCGTGAAAATGGATGAGAGAAGCGGTTCAGTTGTATGACACATTATTAAAGGTCGGTTAACACCAATACAGATACTTACATTGACGTTGGCTGAAAGTATTACATACAGTAACTAATAAAGAAAATTCAGACATATTTTATAACATTTTATTGGTATGAGAGTATGACAAGCATATACTTGAGAAAAACCAGTAAGTGCAGTACTATTACATTCAATAGGGTAAAATCATTAGTACAGGCAGGTAAAATAACAAAAATATTCTAGTTCATGTTCACACTCCGGAAATGCCCTAGGTAGTTTTCAGATCAATCAAGAAAAATCTGTATCTATAATGCTGAAAACACTAATACTCTATTTGCTATGTTGAGTTAAATAAATGTATGTATGTTCTACTAAACATAATATATACATCTAATACTATATATAATATTTATGGGTTTAAATTATAGAGATGGGGGGTTGGTATTGAAATTAAAATTAATCTACTTATGAAAGAAGTTCTCTTAGAAATCTGAGCGATTTACTTGACATACATAATATTAGGCCGTTAATTGAATAAAACGTACTAGACAGAAGCAGTAGGAAATAGTTATAAATAAATACTTGAGTTTCAAATCGAGCAATGATTTTACAGGTATTTGTGAGGTATTTGTAGATACAAAGAAAAGAAAAAGAATTCATAATAGTAAAACTTTATTTTAAAACATGCTGAGTGATTATTATCACATAATATATATATAATGTAATTAATTTACACAGTAGAATATACATTTAAAAGTAGAAATCATAAAATATTAATAAATCTGAACATTTTAGTTAACTGCGCAGGCATTTAAAATAATAAAATACAGTGCCTGCTATATTCCTACCAACCATAGTAGATAATCATTATTATTATAGTCATGTATTTATTACTCATTAGTTCCAAATTAGTTCTTGCATCTACAGAATTATCATGCGTCAAAACAACTTATTACTTACTTCAAATTATATGTTCGGGTAAAACTGTATGATTCATTACTGTAGTAATTAACTAGATTCTATTGTATTGCTACACATATGACGCTGTATTGCTACACATATGACGCTAACCAATCTGTCTTTTATTATATAAATTGGGGGTTGAGTTCAGAATTAGTTTTTACTTTAACAGAAATATCTTTGTTGAATCATTAGAAGTAAACATGAATCACTATCAGTTCCTTTTTATTGAATTGAATATTAAAGAAACGGTGGAATGAAACTAGTAATCAACATAAAAATATATAGTTAAGCATTTTACTTCTAGCCAAATAAGAAAAAAACAAAATGTAACAAAAATATTTACCTATTCACTTAACCATACTCCACAAAATAATATAATCAAATAGATATTGTCACTATTTAAAAAAATAAATAAATAAGTAAACACTAGAGATATTTATTCACTTCACAATTTGCTTATACACATATCACAAAACACTTATATTTATTTAAATTCTTATAAATCTTGTCGAAAGTATGAATTTCAATCCAAAATATACTCAGTTCTCATGTAAATGTCTGGTTTCAGAACATAATAGTATATGTGATGTCTTGTGGTGGACTTCAATTCACAACCGCTTTGAAATCACAGAAAGCAAGTCCCCGGGTGGTTAAATCCTGCTTCTTTAGTTATGTATACTTGGTCAGATTAACCGTTGCATAATATTATAATATATCTTTATTTTTCTCTCTCTCACAAAGGATAGTATTGTATGCAGTACACATATTGCGACTGGTATTTATACTTTACTACGGTTTGCCAACTTTTCACTCTGCTAACTTAATACTGTGTAGATATTTGTGGAATGATTTTATATTATATAATACTCATAACCACTCCACATTTCCTTACAAGGTATATTATACTATCACAGCAAGATTAGTTATATATCTTGATAGGTAGATTTTGACTGTTCATTCATTTTATTAATTTTATTGCACCGTAGTTCCAATATAAGTTTATACGTATCACGAAGTCAATATTATATATCATAGTTGAGTCTTTAGTATTCAGTAGGTACCATATTCACCTATTATTATATCTGTTTACAAATATTTTAGGTTACTTTCAGTCATTCAATGATGGGTTTACATTTTACAATATTCTTGTACTTGAATAGCTGTATAGTTTCAGAACATGCGTAGTTTTTGTAATGCAGAATCTTCCAAATATAAAATCAACTTTTAAATCTGTAACAAGAAACATTTCAATTGCGCATATGTTTAACAGTATGTTATTTTAAATGAAACAAAACATTAACATAACTTTAAGTAGATACGTACCTTATTATAGATACAACTCTTTATTTTACAAAATGTTTACTTCATTTCCAGATTGCTTTTATATCTTAAATTACTCAAAAGTTAAATAATAAATTATCAAAATAGTTTAGATTTGGTATTTGAGAAATTGAGAGGGAAAAATAGGGAGGGACGTAACAAAGTAATTGTTTATAGAAACAGTCGATTTAAAAAAAAATACATAAAATCGATTTTGCCTGTTACATAAAATGTTATGGTTGATCTACTAGAGCCCGGAACGCGAATTGATATTTACTATTCAATCGATTAATATTACATTAACGATACCTGTGCATCTACAATAGTTTGTGAAGCTTTTATTTTTGAATTCGTTACCTGCAGATTCCTAGCTTTTATTTCGATAGTTTAAATTTAACTGCTACTTTAGTTATCTATGTAGCGCTGGTCTTCCGACAATAACTAGAACTTATTTAATTTGTTAAACTAATAATAAATTTAAATGCGTATCGATTATTTAAAAATTTGTTTATTTGTTGTTTATTTTTAATTAATAAATCTGATTAGTATAATATTTATGACGTTTAGTTTGAAATTTATTGGAAATTAGAAAAAAAAGAGGGGTCGATTAATTATTTTTCAAACAAATATCAATTAGTTGAATTTAATCGATTTAAAAAACAATTTTTCATAGATTTTCGATGTTTCTAGTTGCAATATTTGGGGGTTGCCATAATTGTTATTAATAATAGCTTTAATGATATTTTAGCCGAGTTAGAGAACCAAATTATTTTACATGTATGATGTAGTCAAAAATATCTGCACAATATTAGAGTGGAAAACGGATTAGTTATTGAAATTAAATTTTCTCGTTTTACCATAGGCTACTGTGTAAAGATGGGTTCTTTGATGTCGGAAGACTGAAATGTATGAGATTTTATTTACAGTGCTACAAGGATCTAAATGAACGTGAGTGACATTTGTAGGAGGGCGTTACTGTGACTTTCGGGTTGCCAATTAGGGAAAATCTCCTTACTTCAAGGCAATTTTTACATATCCTAATTAAGACATTTAAAATGCTCAATCTTAGCTGGGCAGAAGTTAATTACTTTAAATTAATTCTGTAATGAACACCATATTATAGTATTTTAGTTAAGTTTATTAGATAACGATACGGCCTAGATAAAAAGTTAATTAAAATGATTATAGTCATTTCGTACCTATCTTGGGGTGTAAGGGGTTCATCAACATCTTTGAACCAAGGCAAATCTCACCTGTACGTGGTGCACCCTGCTGACTGACAGACGAGGCTCTGGCGAAAAGTAGAGCAAAGCGTATATTTTAAGCTAACCGACTCGGGAAGTACCTCCTCAAATAAAAAATAAAAAATCTAACAACGATCTGTGAAATGAAGGAATGATGAAAAAAACAACATATACAATTTAGCTTTTATTTATATATTACATAGGATACATACATATTTATTAAAATATGGTCATCAATCATTTATCTATTTATTGTTCATTATGAACAATTATTTTGCACGAATGGAACTTATTAGAATCCACAAGGATTTATGAAGAGACACGTCTTATAAAACTCGTGAATCTTTCTTCATAAAACTCCAAGATTAAAATCATCCATTATGAGTTTATCTTTTCTTGTTTTCCTGTTCTTACCAGGTGTAACAATTTTACTGCATGATGCCTTAGCTAATGTGCCTTCTTTGACAATGTTTGATACAGTGTGTAAAGTAACACCTGAAAATAATTTAAATTCATAAATATTTACGTATAACGAATAATAAACCAAATAAAACTTTTTACTGTGGAACAAAGTGGGAATTTAAGGTAAACAGACATGTCTGGCAACATTTACCTGTAGCAGCAGCGACTCGCTCGTTAACCTTTTCAAAAGGAATTAATGGGCCGTTGTTTTGTTTTTCTTTTACAAAAATCTCTTTCACCTTAAACACAACCTCCCTGAAACCACTTCATAAAACTTTCGGCATGATAATCGTACTTTATTAACAAAATATACTTTAAAATCGCACTACAACATTCAACTGTGAAGAACTGTCAAAAGTGACGTCTTACAAGATGGCGGCTTTAGTTCCGTTTTCTGCCACGTTCATTTAGATCCTTGTAGCACTGTATATGTATAGAATGAATTAGCACATTTAGGAATTATAATGTTGCTATTTAGAAAAGATAATAATAAAAACAATATTTATGGATCAACTCTATAGCGGTTATAAATATTCAAAGAAAAATAATAATTTGAGACCACCAGTTTTAAAAAACAAATAAATATTTCTCATTCAATTCAAATTAGTTCCTAGACATACATACGACCTTTAACTAGTATCAATTTTATTGAAAAATTTATAATAAATTTCGATTGAAGAGTGATTGCCAACGAGGAAAAGAATGAAAAACTATTTGCTTTGTTTACATCGAGTGGTGACAGCAGTAAGAGTAGCGGCAAATATGTGACTAAATTACCTAAATATTTTATTGTTTGTTGTGCTAAAGAGCTAAAAATGTCGACACCTAAAATAAATTGTGGTTGGAGTGTCATCCTATTTTATGATAATTAGTAAAAAAGTGGATATCATCAAACGTTTACTAAAACGAATGTTAAGTTTCTAACCTCAAACAATAATAAATGGCTAAAACATTGTATTAGCACGGCATATACGGGGTGTAGAAGAACTAAGAAGTAACAGCCAGAGTTACTTAATATGAGCAAAGATAATTCGTCAAACATTTGTTATATTAACACCCAACAAAATAAGTTTAAACGGAAGTACTTTCTGTGGTTCATTTTGCTACTTAGATAAAGCGCTCTAATTACTTTAATGGTTTTGTATATGTGTGTGTGATAAGAGTGGTAAGTGCAAGCATGGTGCTGCTTTACTATCATATATTAATACCAAAGTAAACTTATCAAACACGAGCAATGAACAAAAATGTTTTATTTATTCCGTTGATTTGCAAATTTCAACACAACAACAATCATAACCCATTTCTAAAGAAAATTAACAATTCAGTAAAATACCAAAACAGTTTTGTTGACAGTCTTTTCAAGTTTAGTACATATTTTGCCACGGCATGCACTGAAATTGTTAGATTGCCCTTCACCGTGAAGATTAGTCATAAATTGCTTAAAATATATTTAACCACTTCTTTATAATATAAATAAAGTTACTTCTGTTAAAAATTGCAGATGTATTTTGTATCGATTATAAACGATGCTGTATGATTAACAACTGTATTTTAATTAAATAAACATTGACAAAAGATTAATTATTGGAACAATATATCATAGGTTGCAATGAGTGCTTACCACCGGGAGGGTCATGAGCCTGTTTGGCACCTTAATTATAGAAAATGGATCCCTTTTAACCATATTACTGATTAGGTGATAGTTACTTGAAACAGATTAAGGAAATTAATATTAGCAGTGCCTGCGGGTTAGTTTAAGACGAGTAGTTAAGGTTAATTCAACTATAACTGCGACTAATGTACATACTTCTAACAAAACTTATAGATGAAAGACAGGACACAGTTAATCAAAATTAGTTTGTTCGAATTCATAGGAAAATAGTTTCAACTTTAAATCTTTGATCCGGCTTGATCCATTGGTTGTGTGATTCTAAAACATGCTATGGTTTTCATTTTTGATTTGGATGAAATAAAATAATATTCTGGCAAGGTATACTAGACCTACAGTGGCAAAAGTGTGGTATGTAGGTATATGCTTGAATAAATGGTTTGCCTAGACTATTAGTTTTGCAATTTTAGTTTAAATCTGTTAATAGCTTGCATATGGGCAACAGTTTCCTACTTTGGGGGTTGATTGCTTTTTGTGAGTGAGTAAAGTCACACTAACAATATTTTATGCTGCGGGAACTGCTTCACATCTGGCAGGCCGTATGCTTAACAGTTACTGATGTAGGATAAAAGATGTTTTTAAAATTAGGGTTCCTCAGTACAATTCATGAAAACCGATTTTAATTAATTTCAAGCATTTTAAGATGTTCCTATGTTTAGAAAATTTAAGTGGCTTATGGCATTCCTAGGGTTAGTTATACAGTTTGTACAGAGAGTTTAATCCCTGGTGGTTCGTGTTGGCAGCTGTGCCGGGACTTCATTTTCCCAAATGGTCAATTTATAAAATTTACTTCCCGGGATGCTGGCTCCCTAGATCGGCAACTTTCCAACTTTATTGTTCAGTTCCAGACAATTGAGAAACTGTAGGTTGGCAGCAGGGGTAGCAACTTGTGAACGGTACATTTCATAACTGCAAGTGTCTATAGACAAATGATAATTACCGCACCTGGACCTTGGACCAAAATATTAAATTTTATAGACAATTATGAAGTCTATTACTGTCATTATAATACCCTATGCCAAATTTATCTGCATATGGTGCACCCTGTCAGTTCACGAACAAGGCTTTGACGGACGATAGGTAAGGCAGAAGGATAGATTAACAGGGAAAGTATTTCCACCTGTCAGAAGATTGCTGTGGATTCCCTGGAGGGTTGTTGTGTTCATGCGAGTGGGTGGAGTGGGTGATGATTTCCTGGAAGATCGTTGTGTTCATGCAAAAGAGTGAGGAATCCCTGGAGGATTGTTGGGATCATGCGAGTGAGTGATGTGACCAGAGGTTGAGGAATTGCAGCGTCGGCAGTGCGGGCAACTAAGCGCGAGTAACACAATATGTGTGCGTTGCTAGCATTAATAGGCTACTGTAACCATTTTGCAAAAAACAAGCATACAGCCCGCCTGATACCGACAGGCGTTGTCCCATAAAGACAAGACAGCTTTGGGAAATTGTTGTTTTGGGATGTTGGCATTTTGAGACAGTTACCTTTTTAATACTGTTGGTGTTTAATAGGCTACTGTAACCGATTTGTATAAAACAAGCATACAGCCCGCCTGATACCGACAGGCGTTGTCCCATAAAGACAGCTTTGGGAAATTGTAGATTTGGGAGATTGTCGTTTTGGGATGTTGGCGTTTTGAGACAGTTACCTTTTTAATACTGTTGGTGTTTAATAGGCTACTGTAACCGATTTGTATAAAGCAAGCATACAGCCCGCCTGATACCGACAGGTGTTGTCCCATAAAGACAAGACAGCTTTGGGAAATTGTGGATTTGGAAGATTGTCGTTTTGGGATGTTGGCGTTTTGAGACAGTTACCTTTTTAACCCTACAACTACAACACCCAAATTTAGTACAATGAACCACAACATGGGTTATGGGTGACCCCAAAGAAAAACATGATTAGTTACAAAATATCAAACTTTAATAACTTCTAACACTTATTGAAAGTTTTTTTCGATGTTAATGAATGAAATACTTAAAAATAAAAGTAGTAAAAATTTTAGAATCTAGACACATTGGAAACAAATAGGTAACCTATGTTGTGCACATATTTTTTTGGAGCACTTGACACATTTCTCTCTGCCCTTTCTGTCTTTGGCTCTAGGGCATAAATAGCAGCGGGAACTTGAAGTTGATCGAGCTTGAGCTATCTGAGCACTTTTTTCTTCATCTACCCCCAAAACATGAAGCATTATCACTCTAAGAGATTGGGGCAAATTATTGACCTGATCAAGGCGGCGTTTCACGTAAGGCTGTACAAGTTGAAGGCTTAGATTTCTTAGAAAGCTATTTCTTTTCAGTTTACTGTTGCGAACGTTTGCCTTGAGTATCACGTATGAATTTATACCTCCAGCATCAAGCATGCCATAAAAAATCTCAGCGGCCACCTACGTGTTTTCTAGCTGTTGTCTTAGAATGACTTAATTGGTCAAACGTGTCAACGTCGCCCTTCGTGGCTTTATAATCTAATATTATTGCAGGATTTTGTGTATTAGGGTCAATTTCACCGCTGTTGTGCATTGTAGAAATCAGGACAACACATTTTTCTTCGGAAAATATGATACTAATGTGATGTTTTGAGGAACAGTGAACTGTGTTTTTCGCGAAGTATAACCATTTTTGCACATACAGAAATCAGACAGAAGCACATCATCATCAACATCATCATCTGCTTTAGATTCAACATCAAACATATCACCATCGTCAGAGTGTTCGGATATATGTTCAACTTCTGCAGATTCAGATCCATCGTCGCCCGAAGAACTGGAGGTTTCATCTTCATATTCATCCAAAAGTGTCTCTATCTCATTACTTCTAAGGGCACATGACGTTGAGGCCAAAATGAAACACTATTCGTGAAATAAATGTGAAATCACACAACAGTTAATTACGAAAAAAATGTTTCGATAACCACAACACGGGTCGCGGGCGACCCCAAACTGTAATAACTCCGCACTTATTGAGCGTGCGCACCCCGCGATGCGTCACGGGCCACTGTTTACCAATTATGGAAGGTACCTAGACGCACAGTGTTCTAGGTGCAAAACTCGCTAAATTAAAACAAAAACATTTGTGGTTGGGGTCACCCATGACCCTATGTTGTGGTTCTAGGGTTAATACTGTTGGTGTTTAATAGGCTACTGTAACCGTTTTGTATAAAGCAAGCATGCAGCCCGCTTGATACCGAACAGGCGTTGTCCCATAAAGACAGCTTTGGGAAGTTGTAGATTTGGGAGATTGTCGTTTTGGGATGTTGACGTTTTGAGACAGTTGCCTTCTTAATACTGTTGGTGTTTCGGCGCGGTTGTCCGTGTGAACCAGGAGGGACTAATTTTACATATCTATATATAGCATCATTATAATTTCATGATTTAGATGTCGAATGAAGTATACACCAATGGATCTGGCTAGACATAGAGCGGTAAAGAGCGGATTATTAGATGCAGGTTGATAGGCCGTGATCATCTAGTGTTGATGGACTATAATTATCATCATCATCATCTTAATTATCATCATCATCAAGTTAGTCCAAGACTTGGAATAGTTGCGATATTGTTACAATTATGTGACATTTGACATGGATGAGCCATGGTTATCATCATCATCATCATAATTATCATCATCATCAAGTTAGTCCAAGACTTGGAATAGTTTGCGATATTGTTACAATTATGTGGCATTTGATATGGATGAGCCATTATTATCATCATCATCATGATTATTATCATCACCATCAAGTTAGTCCAAGACTTGGGTTAGTTGCAGCATTGTTACAATTATGTGACATTGATATGGATAGACCATAATTATCATCATCATCATCATAAGTTAGCCAGGCCACGGGTTTGATTAGTTCCGATAATGTTACAATTATGTGACATTGGTATGGATGAGCCATGATCATCATCATTATTATCATCATCATCATGAAGTTAGTCCAACACTTGGGTTAGTTGCAGCATTGTTACATTTAAGTGACGTTGATATGGATAGTTACAGGACAGGAGTTTTGTGAGTGAATAATGAAAAATAAAATCGAAATTTCAGGTTTATTGAAATCAGGTCAGTTGGTTTTAAAAAAAAAAAAAAAAAAAACGATAACGTAAGTATGTGGAGCACAGTAAAGGCACATTTTGGCGAAGGGAGTTTAATGGCAGAAAGGCCTACTTCCAACCCAACTAATAAAACAAAAAAAAAAAAAATTTTTTGGAATTCGTTTTATTTAAGGCTCTTGATTTATTAACCTGTTTTAGTTTCGATTATGGAAATGAATTTGTATATAAATGAATTTAACTTCCTTGGTTCAGTTGTCTACTGGGGAATCGTGTCTCTGAATACTTAGGTATAGTGATCCGAGACTTTAGTTACGATAGAACGGGGAAGTCCCTGGCGGTATTGAACTTGGATTGGTTTTCACAAAAACAACTTTTAAGCAAAGTTCTTTTCTATTATAAGAACAAAGCTTGTAAGTTGACACTCTACAAGAAGCTGACACTATCTCTGATTGGACACTCCACAATCTCCTGGTATTGACTATATAGTGAGTCTGGGTTCCTTTATGGTAAAAGGATGACTTGCATTGCACTTGTATCATTTGCATCTGAAGAAGCACATGGATTTTGGAGAGCGAAAGTATGCGATCCCACTTGAAGTACTCCTGTGTCAGTCAAGGTTAGTCCGCTGGCGAGGAAAAGAGCTGGGGTAGTATATTAACTATTCGGTTTGACTTAAGGACATGACTGATGGGGCGACAGCGTGCATACCAATTCCAACTCCTCTTATGTCAGTCAAGGTTAGTCCGCTGGCGAGGAATGCTTTGGGTGTACTTGTTGGCGTGCTTGTCGGTTGGATTTTGAGTCATAGCTGAGTCGCTGTGCCTAACAACCACAGGCTTATCTTGGATTCATGTGTCAGGATGTAAATTCTGCTGGTTCAATGAGGAGACATCTTGCTTTGATGGAATTTCCCGGCTTATTATATATGATATGCCAGGTATAAATACACACCACACACATGGTAAAATTCGAGGAATGTATCGACAGGGGATTAGACATAGTAATCGCGATTTTTAGGAAAGGTAAAGGTGGTTTGTGTTCATGAAGGTAATATTAAATATTAAAAATTATAATAACATTTTAAATTGTAGTTTTATTTCTTAACTGAAATTTTAGCCATTTCAGAGTTAGAGGGAGATTTAGGGAAAGTTTTAATAGACTTTATCAAGTCAATTAAATACTTTCGGGGGTTGTGTGTAACGGTACAGACCGTCTTGCACGTGGGTACGCTACCTTTAAGTAACCTTAGTTCACACAAGATAAATAATCTGTGGTATGAATCTATGGTTTTGTTCGGGTGGTTTTGAAATAAAAACTTAAATATTAGTTTAATAAATGTAAATCAAAGAGAAAACAATTCAATTGGTTTGATTTTATCTTTTATAATTTGATTCATGAATTAAATAAATATTTTTATATTAATTTATAAATTAATATGAGAAAAAGTAATTGTCAATTATGATACTTCTAATGATTATAATGGAGTTACTGGGGCAGTTCAAGGCAAATATGCTAAAACAATCTAATTAGATTATAAAACGAATTATTAATTCAATTAACCCATATTTTGGGACATTTTGATAAAACTCCTACTGACGTTAAATACGGAAGTACATTTTGATTGGCTGACGGGGTTTTGGCGCAAAGAGCGTATGAAGGGGTGGGAGGACGCGAGCCTTGAAGGCTGAGATGATGAGCGAGGGAATGCACTTTTGGCTGAGACACACTGGAGAGAGGGCGAGACTTGGAGCTGAGATTCGTCAAGAATAGTTGAAGTGTAAGGTAGATACCAGAGCACTTATGAAGAAGGACTGGCAGCGCTGCAAGGAAGTTGGGTGAGCCCTTTCCAATTTGGCTTCACTGTTATAATTCTTTACTATACAATTATATTTTCTATTTATTCAAATGTGAAAGCTTTGGTGATAACCCTGGCTGTCGCTGTTCGTCTTGACCTATTAAATACTTATTACGGCTTTGGTGATAACCCTGGCTGTCGCTGTTCGTCTTGACCTATTAAATACATATTACGGCACAGGAATCCGCCGAAACATATTATTTTTATGGGTAATAATAACCCACCATATTGTACAATTCATAGCATACGGCAGTTTCAATGGCTACCCTCAATAAGTTGACCTCAGTGTGATTCAATAGAGCCTCTGATCGTCAGCTGTGTTATAATAACGACACGTGGCTTGGAGACTTGCTAAGCTTGATTGTACACATCATCTACATACAACATTACTGGCCCTGACTGTTCAGTGGCACCAGAGGAATCACCATGCAATTACTAAGGCGTTTTGCCTATCATCGTTGGATAACCATTACTATTTTAATACCTAAGGGAATTAACCCTTCAAATACTAGCCAATTTAGGCTCTACAGACTTGGGTATTAACCCACTTCACTTTGGTGAACCCTTCAAATACTAGCCAATTTAGGCTCTACTGACTTGGGTATTAACCCACATCACTTAGGTGATAAAATCACCATAATACAGCGAAGCAGTTTCAACATTTCGCGTTTTGCATTGATATATTACCTCCAATTGCATATAATGCAATTGGCAGTTGTAAAGTAAGAAAGTAGCTTCACCCTGTGGAATCATGGCTGGGTACCTGGATGGAACCCGAGTTCCGAAGGGGAGGGTGTAGGGCTGACTGGGTCAGAGGCCTATATTAAGATGCCGATGATCCTCATCAGACAGAACGGCGGAGCCACCACAGTTTGCAAAATAATGTAAAAGGCACGGGCCTAATTGCACGTCTAAAACCACTGCAAAGCTGTATTAGTGATTGCAAATAGGTTGTTTGTTGGTACTATTTTGCTAATAGAAATGTAAGAATTCTTGTGTTAAAGTGTCATGCAATGAACCATAATTCACTCACAAAGTCCTGGGTTTACTAACGGTCACAACAATAATATAAGGGTCCACTCTAGATGATCACACTGCCAAATACACGGTCCAAATTATTAATATCACATCCGGTTAACAGAAGAACGGGGTATACCTCGTCATGGGGTATATTTTACAGGTGTATGTATACTCTTGTAGGGTTGGGGTCTAAGGGGCTATAAGCGCATATAAGCGGCCAAGACGGCAGCAGGCTGACGATACGTTCAGGGGCATGCGTACATCGTGATTCGAGGGGGGGTTGTTACAACGTACCTTGGTTTGTGTGGACTAAATTCAGTAGACGTCTAATTGTTACAGCTCTTAGAATGCGTTCGGACATTACCCATTAAACTCATTCACTTTTTTAATGCGCAAAAATAACTCACCCAACTGCGAGGTATGTGGAAAAGTAGAAGACCTATACAACATACTAGTGGAGTGTGTCCGGCACGCTTCTAAAAGAGAGTATCTAGTCTCTGAATTTGGTCTAAACAGATTGGATGTCGGAATGTATCACGACGTGTTGGCTAATCCCATGTCACCTGTAGCTAAAGCCTTATTTTCTTTATATAGCAGCAGATGATAAAGTTAGAATAGGTTACGATGGGACTGACATAGTCAATTATGACAAAAGTCCCTAAATTAAAATAGATTAAAAAAAAAAGACAAACAGACATGTTCATGCACACAAATATTTGTCTCGTGCGGGGATCAAACCCGCGACCTCAGAGTCAAAGTGGCCATTGCTAACCATTTCACCACCGAGGTCGTGATCAGTGTTCATTGCCTTTTTTAGAGGTCGCCGCTGTTAATCCTGGCTACACAGGAGATACTGTGGTGGGAATATGTCTTCAGTCTCCAGACCTTAAACTTTCCCCATATGAAAACATCATTCCAAAATTGGTTCGAAATTGATTGAATTCGATGCGAATGAAGGACATTCTAGCGTGTAAGTGGTTTATCAACATCTTTGGACCAAAGTCAACCTCCCCTGCATGTGGTGCACCCTACTGACTGACAAACGAGTCTCTGGCGGAAAGAGAGGTAGCGCATAGCGTATTTTATAAGCCCGACTGGGGAAGTACCTCCACCTCACAGAATACCGCAGCCAAATAACAATACTTGAGGGTTGTTGTGTTCCTGCGAGTGAGTGAGGTCACCAGAAAGAAAGGAAGGAGTTTAAGCTGGCAACGGATCGGCGCGACCCCTTGGTGTTGCTGGTCTCCATGAGCGGTGGTAGTTGCTTTCCATCAGGAGACCCACATGCTCGTTTGCCCCCCTCTCATATGAAAAGAAAACAAACAAACATACATACATTTCTAGTTACCGCATGGTGTACGGGTACATACCATGGTTATTTTTATTATATGACGGAATCCGAACTGACTCTCTCCCAGTTGTACATCACATTTAGATCTTATCCTATTTTGTTCGATGGATAGAAATACTTTTAGTACATGACTCATAAGACTCATCGTACGAAAATCTATACGTTTTCTGGGGTTCTGTTTTTTAGGTAGAGTGAATAAATTTCATTAAAGAGATGTGTCAACCAATCAATGTGTTCTTATTCCAAGAGTTGCAACACTTCTACAGGGACATTATCTGACTGTTGGCGAGCGTTAATAAGTATGGTTACCGCTTCACATCAGACGGGCCGTATGCTTATCTGTCACCCGACGTAATATAAAAAACAACTTAAATAGTAGCGAAAACAAACATTCCACAGACCAAAAGTTCACTAGATTACTGTCAACTTAGAAAACAAACAAATAAAGTTTGTTTTTAACTGAATCGATCCCATATAAAATTGATACGGTGCGGCTTCGACAGGTGCGTGGGACCGTGGAGCCGCCTAAGGGTAGTCTCTCTCGGCCCATTGCACCCCGAAATTGCTTCAGCACCAAAGCAAACTAACCGTATTTCACACCGTTCTGTTTAAGACCTTTCCATTTCACCTTTTTTTGAATATCGGGCATCCAACATAAACAATACCCGGACCGTAACCGCTTTTGTGAATAAATACACGACGTACTCGTAATTACGAGTATGTTCATTATGTACAAAGTAGAACGTTTAACTATTTCTTTGAAATGAAATTACAGTATACACAATTTAGCTAAGAGGAAATAGAACATGTTGTTTGTATTGATAACTTTTTTCTTGGAATCATCATCATCAGCCTGTATATATCTACTGCTGGACATTGGCCTTCTCTAATGGCTGGCACTATATGCCATCCTTCGATTTCCGTATCCAGCCACTTCCTGTCGTTCCCTTGAGGTCCTCGGTCCATGTAGAAGTGGAGCGCCTGACGCTTCGGTGCCCTTTACGAGGTCTCCACTCTAGAACTTTCCTCCCCCATTTACCATCACTCACTAGACTGATATGACCGGCCTACTGCCACTTCCGCCTGCTGACCCTGAGAGCTATATCGACAATTTTGGTTCTCCGTCGAATATCTTCGTACCGGATTCGTACCATTAGGATTTCCTAAGGGTACGAATCCGGAACGAAGTTATTGACGATATTGAATTGAAGATATGAACGAAGATCGGCATTTGCCGAGCATAGCTCTCTCGATCGCTCGCTATGCAACTTTCAATTTATGGACCAACCCAACGGTCACAGTCCAAGTTTCTGCACCATAGGTTATGGCGCGGATGACGCACTGGGTGATGACTTTGGTCTTTAAAGTTTGCGGTATTTGTGCTGTGAGGACTGTATTGTAGTGCATTTTTCTTGGAATGAAATCTTTTAATCTTTCAGATGATAGATAATATGAGCTGAGTGGAAAGAGATTTGAGTGGTGAGTACACGCGCGTGGCGACGCATATCTTCATTTGCCGGTCTGACGGGTTTGTGATTATTTTTAACTTTAAATAAAAATTTATTTAAAGTAAATACTAAAACCTATTTATTAGCTTTTTCGGTAGGTCCCAGGTTCCAGGTTCCAGTCATCGCACCCCTCTACCTCATCAATCTATGGCATTGATCTGACAAAAAAATGAAATCGTTGGGCCCGTGTTTCCACTCAGTTTACGCTATCCAGTCAACTCAGTTTACGCTACGCCCAATTAAGTATTTATAATAGCAAAAGTGTAAATAGTTATTATTTTACTATCTATAAAAATGTTAGGGCAGCGCAATTTACTTAGTAATTAAAGTTGTCGGTTGTATTCGTGCACTTACTTCGAATAAAGCTTCGAGTTGGTGTCTACTTCGAGGAGTGTCGAAGTTAATTGAAGTTACGATAGAAAGTTTAACAACTAAGAATTAAATAACAATGAACCCTCATTCTTGATTTCCTCATACAGCCTTTCTATTTTCACTTTATGACATCCCAGCATAATACAGTTTGTACGCGTTATCTTTCTTATTATAACTTGGTTGTTCTTTGTCCTGGCCTTTTACATATATAATCGTAATGTACGTATATATAATAGGTTATGTGACGCAGCGAAACAAACTAAAAATGGCGGCGCTTACACTGCAGCGCGCGATTGTTCCTTAGTTCCTCATTCCTATACCTAAATCAACTGACACCTAAATCAACACAAAGTTTCGGCGTACTGAGTATCTAGACACGCGGCAGCGTGTCAAGCCAAGTTCAAGCAAAGGAACTGGCTAGCCAGCGCCGAGTGTAATATTACACGAACCACTTGGTGCCACTTTTGACCCTTCTATAACTCAAAACCTCTTTAACGTAAACACATAAAACTACGTGTGTTTAATTATATCCACAAGGACATCTAGAAGCCCAAATTTCATGAAGATAACTCAAACGGTTATAAAGATATGAAGGTCAAAAAGTCGTAAATTTTAACACTGACTGACTGACATATTATAGTACCTAAACCTAACCTACTTCCAGATGACCTAGAAGGATGAAATTTGGAATCCAGCTCGGTAATTGTGTGTAAGCGTAGGAAAAAATCTAAAAATAAAAAAAAGTTCAAAAATAGGGGGGGGGGGGGTCCCCATACAATTTTTTTTAAATTATAGTGTTGGAACCGTTACAACGTTACAAGCAGATATTTGAAACTATCCCAATATATGTATTATTATATTTGCTATATAACAGAAATATAAAGATAAAGTTAAGTCAAAAAATAAGTGGTGTCCCCATACAAAAAACTTGTAATTCGCGCTAAACAACCGGCCAACGGTGTGTCTACGGCGGCGCGAGGCACCACATAATTATACACAGAACAGAAGTAAATCTACATAAAAGCGCTCCCGGGCAACTCATAAACATAGACCGGTTAAAATTTTGCGGGTCGGTTGGTTTATACATGCATGACTTTATAGTCCACGGCTCACTAAAATAACAAAGATCAGTGCCCAAGGTTCGTTTCTCTGATTTCTTTTGAAAATAAGAAATAATATTTATTAGTTCGAACTCTTTGCACCTTAAAAGAAAGTCCATATTGCCCGGACTTGGCTAGTTAAGCATAAACAGGAGAAGTGTATTAAAAAGGTAGCAGATAATGAATGGGCAATGCGCACTATTATCTCTAACATTCAAGAGAATGTAGACAATAGCATAAAAAAGAAAACCATGCAGCGGAAACACAAGAAAAAACATTAAATCTCAATACGTAGTTTTCTTTACAAAAAGTAATGATATCCCACCAAAAACATAAATGTAAAAAAGATGAGCCAAGTTCAATACAAATATTATGCTTGGCTGTGGGCTTCGCCGCAAAAAGAATGGAGATCTAAATGAGTGCCAAGTTCTATGCAAAATCCAAATATGTATTTATAGGAACAAAGTAACATTATGAACAAGTATTAAACTCTATTTCTTTGCTTTATTGGATACCTATAACAATTTGCTGTTATTTAAAAAAAATGTGAGATTTTAAAGTAGGTTTGTTTGTTACGATTGATAGATAGGTTTTTAGGAAAGATTTGACTTGGCCAGTTTTTATTACATCAGTCATTTTATAAAGTTATTCAACGTATATATATATTAATAAGTTCGAACTAACATAATTATATATATATATATTAATTCTGATAAAAACTGTCAAATCTCACCTACTTTAAAATCTCTCATTTTTTTAAAATAACAGCAAATTATTATAGGTATCCAATAAAGCAAAGAAATAGAGTTTAATACGTCTTGTTCATAATGTTACTTTGTTCCTATAAATACATATTTGGATTTTGCATAGAACTTGGCACTCATTTAGATCTCCATTCTTTTTGCGGCGAAGCCCAAAGCCAAGCATAATTTTTGTATTGAACTTGGCTCTCCTTTTTTACATTTATGTTTTTGGTGGGATATACTTTACTGTAAATTGTAGTTTGTCTAATGGGTTACTCTATCTTATAAATAACTCCTCAATGAACTAAGATATTGAGAAACTAGCATACGAAGTTGGTACACTCGTATCGTTTAACTGTCAAAAAGATAATAGATATACAGCTGCAACACCAAACTGTATCATTCGATTTTGTTGCTTAACAATTATCTGAATCCCCCTCCCCCTTCCCCTGCTGTCCTACCCCTACTTTCAAGTTTGAAAATGTGTATAAACTAATTTCACTGAATCTGAAAACCATTGTTTATTATGCATAAAAAAATGATTTAATCAATGAAATAAACATTACACATACTACCACACACGTATATTGTATTTGACACACACACACGGATATATATACTTTTGTTTGTTGTTAAAGTCATGTCATGTCATTATGGTCGAAATACGGCAAATGGGCGACCACTAGTTTAAATAATTAGTTCTTTGATCTTTTATGTAAATAAATTTGCTTGTAATGTATCAGTAAAGTAAATATATCTAAAGGATGACTATGCCTACAGCGACCTTTAACTAAAACGAGTCAGGAAAAAAAAACGTAACTTCGAAGAGAAAATTAGTTTCCGATTTTCTGCCCTAATAAGAACTGCTCCCTCGGGCCCTTTCGATACACAAACTTGCTACATTTTATTGTAGTTCGAACCTACGTAGACATCTACCTAAATGAACTTTGATACCTTAGCGCTTGGGGTTTGTTTTTATATATCTTAATAATGACATGAATTCCTGCGACTTCGTTCGATTTTATAATGATTACCAAAGATATAGCAAAATATATGTGACTAGATAACCTTCAAATGTACTGAAAAACATTTTTTTTAAATAACATATATGTGTATATATGTATATATATATATATACATATATACACACATATATATATATATATATATATATATATATATATATATATATATATATATTACATAGAAAACATCCACATCAATATAAACAAACATGTTCACCGACACAAATGTTTGTCTTGTACGGGAATCGAATCCGCGACCTCGTCGTCAAAGTAGTCATTGCGAACCATTAGACCACCGAGCTCTTCATATTATTGTTTGGAGTAGAATGATATGTGATATGTGATTTTTAAACACATTTCATTTACGTACTCAACACCACTTACTCTGTTATGTATGTATGTGTGAATAGATATGAAAGGGACGCTAATGAGCATTCCTTGCTTGATGATAAGTGATCACCGCCCTTGTGTTGCCGACCATGGGCATTAGCGACCCTATCCGGTACACCGACCTTTTAAAGAAAATAAGTCTTTACTCGGGGCTCCCATGGCATATTTATGCGAAAACACCTAGTGAGGGTGAACTAATTCTGAATTATTTTTGGACGTGCCAGACCAACCTCATCAGTCATCATCAACTACTCATATATCTATGAAATTGAAAACGGGTTTCTGTGAAATATTTTTTCAGCGAAGTTATTTATACACTTTATACAAATGTTACCGAGGCCAGAAAAATGTTTTTAGAATTTTTGTCTGTTTGTCGGTTGTCTGTGTGCGTCCTGCATCAATGGATAGCGAATCAAATGGGTTTAGAGCATAGAGTAGTAGTAATAGTAGAGGTAGAGACCTGGGGATTAGCAGAGGCCAGTATTTTCAAACCGCCCAAAGGTGACTGACTTGCCTTTACGAATATCATCTAATGAAAACTTCCGGAACCGACGGCTTAACGTACCCGAACCGAGGAACGGAGGAGTCTTAGATTAATATTTTTTATCTTGAACATTCTAATTGAAAATACTGTCTGCGTTATAGCAATAAACATGCTTGTTATCTATGTGGCTCCTACAAAGGAGCAACTGAAAACTATTGCAAAACGAAGCTGAGTTCAGCAAGCGAGAAATAAATTTAACCAATTAGCACCTCTTAGTTTAAACAAGGAAATCCTTGTAAAAAGAAGATAAAAGGCGAGGCATTAAGGCTATCCACACACAGCGAAGATACAGACGCATTAATATTGGTCCACAATTATCTGAAATTATAAAAAATATTTTGTAGAAATATATATTGTCGATTTAAGAGACAAAAAAAACTGTATTCATTTATTAATACTCATATTCGGTAATTGAACATGGTTATTTTGCGGGAACAAACAAACGAGTACTTTCAATCTCTAAACTTAAATCATTTTGTGACACAGTCATTTTGTATAACTTTTGTTGTATAAAATATATCTATACATATCTATTTATGAAATCACATGTAAATTTAATATAATATTGTAGTACAATAAATTAAAAGTGCCTTTCGGTGATTAAAATTAAATATGACATAATTTGTAAGCACTAGGATCACCTAGTGCTAAAAAGTTGATACAAATCATTGTATCAACTTTACTGCTCAGGGGTGTAAGTGGCTCACTGCGATCTTTAGAGCCAAAGCCAACCTTACCTGCACGTGGTGCACCCTGCTTGCTAGTATACCCAAAGCTAAACAAAAAAGAAATAGTGCATCCGGGATGATGAACTGAAGACTTCCACGCAAAACCCACACTATTATACGCAAAAAACCAGCCTCACTACTGAAGCGTATTCGCAGTAGCATCAACAGCATCCTGAAAATAATGGCGGCAATAATATAACTATTAGCACAATAGCGACGTGCAATTTATGAATTGTAAGAATATTATAAGATTAAAAAAAAAAAATAGAACATTGTTAATAAAAGGTACGGACCCCGGGTCTGTAGACTGTAATAAATATCAATAAAAAAAATAAAAAAAGTAATGGCGGCTAGGTTCGATTGCCCCATACAGAAGCATTGGGAGTAAATTATTACAAGCATAGCAAAATAAAAATATACTACCACAAATGTTAATATAAAGATACTAACTACATAGTAAAGTTATAAGTGAAAGTTGTTACTAATATAGGTACAGAAAATGTTACTAACACTATATGAGTCATGCTTGAAATAAAGTATATTTATTTTATTTTTTATTTATTTATTTACACGCGTATAGCAGTATTTCGCTCACTATTATTCTCTACAGTGTGTGTGATAACCTTTAGTCACCAAAATGTGTGATACTGATGTGGTGCGTAAACGAAAAATGGCTGCCATTTCTCACAACGGCACCTATCCGGCCTGACCGTTCTTGTTACAATTCGATGATTATTTATGCTTGAAGATACGAGTGTTCTTCCTTATACTGTGATTTTATTTCATAGAATCTCGTATCCATAATCTAAAAGCTTACTACTGATCTAGTGGTATGAATAATAAAGGCCGTATCTAGGAATTATTTTTTGTCACTTGTTATTTTTAGTGAGTGGAGACGTTGTCTCTTGTAAAGCCATTGATATTTTTTACACCAGTATTACACGATACTGTTGTTCAAGTAGAATGTAGAGAGGCCTCGTGTCTCAAGGTCTCTTATACACATATTTAAGAGTCTCGCTCTAGATATACCGTATGACTCTATGAAAGCACAGTTTAAGTAATAGTACTACATACAGTATGGCCAATCCCTGCCGCTCTCTCGTATCGAACTCACCTCCTCTCTGAGACAAATCTGGAACAGTTTGTATGGCGCTGCACGCACACATGTTCTGTTTCGCTCTGTACAGACGTCATTGTTTATGTAATAGTGAACGACGCGACATTTGAATGAAGTGACCGAGTTGTGATGAAAACACAATCACAACTCAGTTTTTTTTGTCGCACATTAATCTATCTATTTAGGTAAAGTTGCAACTAGTACCACAATTTTGGTTTGGGAATTATCAAAGAATCGGACATTTTGTTCGTTTTCACCTTCCAAATCGGTTGCGAATTTAAGGTAATCATGTTAACCAAAAATGGTTTGTACCATAATTAGTGTACTAAATTGATGCTTTATTTTTTTTTGCTAATTCTACTGCACTATATGGGTAGGATATGTAGAACTACATTCGATTTGAAAAACCAGTAGCAACATTAAAGAAAGTAAGTTTTGAGATGAGAAATCCGAACCAATTATTTTAATGGAAACAAAATATCTCTTTTTATTAACAGAAAATAACTCAAAAGAACTGTAAAGCATCGTAAATAGTCTTCAAAGGGTACGGTACGCTGCGTACCGACCAAATGTTATTTCTGAAAATAAGTAATTTCAAAGTATTTCAAGTAGTTACATTGTAATGTCGTTATTTTTTTGTTTTAGAAAAATATTACTATTTTAGAACTCCGTTGTTAGAAAATTATTTGAAAACTTCGTTTAGAAGGGTAGAGCTATTTGTACTAGATTTGTTTTTTTTTATATATAAGATTAGACCTATTTGAGAACTACGTCCTTAGAAGAGTGGAGCTCTTTGAGAGTTCTGTTATTAAAAAAGAATATTTGAGAACTTAATTATTAAAAGATGAGAAAACTATTTGAGAAATTCGTTTCTAGGAAAGTATTTAGACAAAGCTGTCTGAGAATTTTATTATTAGAAGATAAAAGCTGTTTATGAAGTTAATTATTAGAAGTTTAGACGTTAAAAGAGTTGCATATCGAGATCGACTGAGTTCCTGCTAATGACTCGACGTGTAAAATAAATAAATAAATATTGTCAGACAAATTACACAGCGCCGTCTAGCCCCAAAGTAAGCGAAACTTGTGTTATGGGTACTAGACAACTGATAAACATACGTAAATACATTTTTTTTTTTTGTAAATACATACTTAATACATAGAAAACACCCAGACATGTTCATGCACACAAATGTTTGTCCTATGTGGGAATCGAACCCACGAGCGTTGGTGTCGAAGCCGCGTCATTGACCGCTACGCCACCGAGCTCGTCAAAAGATGCTGCGTTAGAAGCGGGAGTGCAAGCGCACGAACGAACAAATACTTTTTGTATCAGTGGGCGTCTATAGGTCGGTTTGCATCTATAGGGTAATATAAACTATTCATATTAGAAAAAAGTACATATTTGTTATACAAGGTGTAAAATACATGAACACTAACCGCATTCCAAGTTCACATTCTGTACTGTAAACCAACCACTTTCTCTATAATTTGTTCGTTTATTTGTACTGAATTTGCTTCTAAAGGAAATGCAGTAATTAATACCCTATATTAAAACTATTTTCCGAACACCATTTGGCAACAAAGTATCGAAATCGACAATTAACCTGTAGGTTCGATATCGAAATAGCAATTTGCATACAAAAGCGTCGCTGGGTTTGTGAGTTTTCCCCCGTGCGGCTGCGGCACGCCGGGCAAGCAGTAGGCATTAATTAAAACTGCAATTTATCTCACTTAGTCCTCCTTCACGCTGCCTGTCCTCCTAAACACATTGTCGGTTTGCATCTATAATAATAAGTACATTAACTAATTTCTATGGTCGTTTTGACTAATAATAAATTAGTCAAATCGATAATTTTGGCCGCCATCTCGGTTAGCCCAGGAATTCACTATCATCATCATCATTGTATAACATCATTTCTAATCGAAAATTACATAAGTAAAATAATAAATAGGGATTAGTATAGTCATAGGACAAGATGAGATATATAATTAATTAAGTTATAAACTTAAATTAAATCGGGATGCACGGTTGGTTTGCAGTTTTATTGCAGTAGTACTAACTGCGTTCAAACTGCAAATTTGCAGTTAAAATGCAGCCCGTCAGTCTAGAGCCTTAGTGTTTTGTTACTTTTAAATACTTAAATGACACTTTTCTTACATAAAATGCTTAATTCAAACTCGCCTTTAAAATATTTGCGCTCGGTGTAAAGTTACCTTATTTAAGTGTCTATGTATTATTTTATCTTTTACAGGTTTTTCAATATTACATACGACACACGTGTACGAGTACAAATATGATTCACTATAATGTGAATGTTAACAGAGCTCGTCATGATAGATGCAACTGTACTTTGGCGCGAATACTGACGTAAATAAGTCTTTAAATTTGCTACCAAAAAATCTATTGTTAACAAAATCGGGGGATACAGTTTGGCGTTGTAGTTTCGAATCTCTGCATCCAAAATTCAATCACACCACTGGTTAGATGAAAGATCAAATAATTTATTACGCTAAGTAAGGACTATTGTACATCGTGTGCTGGTGAGGTGGAAGCGCTGCCATTTTGAGATAATTTTAGTGCATATAACATAATCACGCACAATACACGGCCGTGTCTATGACACATCCACATACCATTTTTTCGACGATTATGGTTTACTATAACTCTTGCTTACTGTAACTATTCTTGTGCTTTCTAAGTAAATATATAATTTTATTAATTACAAACGTAAATATTTAATTTTACCAATATTTTCCTCAAGCCTTGAAAACAGTTGGCCACATTTCTGTATAGAAACAAAAATAAAGGTAAAAAGATTAAAGAACATTTTGCAGGTGTTATTATTCATAAAACCTACTTGACTTTTAACCGGTACCTACGTGCATATTTAAACTTATTTCCAAGAAAAGCGCTCACTGGCGGTAGTTACACGGCTCGGGTAATTCTGTATGGGTCATTAAATTTTCATGGAACATTCACCGGATTTCGTAAATATACTGCAGTGTTAGCGTTAGTCTCACTTACAATGAGCCTAGTTTGCGAATGAATCAAAAGCTCATTTTCGTTACATTTACAAAATTTTGCAAAAGCAATTAAAATTAAAACAAAATGGTTGTGTGTAAAGTCGGTTTACGGATAATAATTGTCATAAGAAAACATCGGCTGATGGCGTAGAAGAGAGATAGATGCGTCACAAGCTGAATGCTTAGGCCGATGGTGCCTCTCTCGCTTGCACGCTGGGCTCAGATGGAACGTGACAATAAGTCACGCTTTTTTGTGCATGCATCGATTTATAAGACGTCACGTCACGTCAAAAATGTTTAAATTAAAAATATGTTAAGTATTAATGGCCGTTTATTAAAAATAACAACGGGAATAACGCGATCATGCATAAGGGATGAGTGTGGTACTACGCGGTACGTGGATATCGAATAACACGGGGGTAGATGAAGATTTATCTATTCATATTGTTTAAACTGGACTTACCACCATATAGGTTAAACTTATAAAAGTTTTGCTTAGATTTAGACTACATTTTAAAGAGAGGGCACAGCATATTTACAAGCTGCCTGACTTGGGAAGTACCTCCATTCCCAGAAGACCGCAGCCTAATAGTAAAAGTTATCAATTCATATAACGACAACTAACAAAAATAAAAAGAAGTACATGAAGTAAAAAAGTCAGGCAGTAAAAAAATTAAATTCGTATATTTTGGAAATTGTGAGAAAAAAACATATCCCTGCCTTCACAATTGTCAAAGCGTCGTCTTAATTAAATATGTCGACTTACCTATAACAGCACCGCACCAGTAACCTCTTCACATCAGGCGGGCCGTATACTTGTTTGCCACCTAACATAGAAATTTAAAACATAAACATGGGAAATCATTTCACTCACTTGAAAAACCTAGCGTATATATAAAACCAATAAAATATTTCCAAGTAATACCTATGCGTAGAAACGTTTCAATAAAAAGCCCTTATTTGTATCCACATTTTATCGTTTTATTATGAAAGTGTATAGCAGTTAAATTTACGTAATAAAACATCTCTAGATTCTAATGAATTCAAATCGTAGATTTTATCGATAAAATCGTAACACATTTAGTAACACACTCCCCGGCGGATATACATTATGGAAAAAGTTCAATACGACTGTATTTCAACAAACAAAAACAACGTGTGTTTTCGCCGGAAGCAGTGATTGCTTCTTCCATTCGCATATGGTGTTCGCAGAGTTAGAACCATTTTTATTCTAAATAGAAAAGTTTGATGTCTCGTATCTATGGAGCATATACTCGTATGCTACGTCACAGTATAAGTACGTGGTACTATTTTTATTTATATTAATTAAAACTGCAACTACAGACTCTTGGTCCGTACCTTTTTTAAAACTGATTGAAATTTTTATTAGGTTGTTTAAATAATCTAGTAAATCTCTGCGCTTAAACATCTCTATTCTTATTTCTATTAGTCTTATGTTAGTTTATAGGTGTATAATTATTTTGTTACGTTTTTGCATGCCTCTTTTTTATAGTGTTATTTTTTCACTATTGCTATTTATTATTTTCTTATGTTATGTTATTATGTTATTCGTACGTAATACTATTACTTATACTGTGGTATAAGTAATAATAGTAGGAATATAGACATGATATAGAATGTGTCATAATAGTTATCACTAAACAATGTATTTAATGATAATGAGAAGCTCAATGGCGTCGTTACGTCTGTCTAATATGTCAGTTTAATCGAACACGCAAGTTAAGCAACGTCGACTGTAGCCTGTCCATGGATATATTTATTTATCTCGAGCTCTCAGTGCTTCGGAGGGCACGTTAAGCCGTCGGTCCCGGCTGTTATCATTAAATGACAGTCGTAAATCCAAGTTTAGTGACATTTACACGGCTTGAAAACACTGGTCTCCGCCAACCCACAGTTGAGCAGCGTAGTGGAGTATGCTCTAAACACCTTCGATTGAGAGGAGGCCCGTATCCCAGTAGTGGCATGAATAATGGTTAACGACGAATGTATTTAATAATATACTATGCTGAAGAAGCAGTGGACAGGTCAGAATGGCATGGCCACCGCGGTTCGGAAAACGCATCGTAGGACTGCCCCGCACTAGATGGTCGGTCGACGTGATAAAGTTCGCAGGGAGCCAAGGAAGCAAACGGTATAAAACCGATTATTGTAGAAGTCTTAGAGGAGGCCTATGTTCAACAGTAGACGACGTTTAGCTGGTGAAAATGATGATGATGGATAAGTACTTGAAGATTATCAACACTATTGTTGGTCATGATACCTGATGATCCATGATACCTGAAGATAGCTTTAAGGCAATAGTAGCTGCAAGAAAATCATACAGTTTGAACATCATTTCATTTTGTAAGTCACATTTCTCAGTCACTTCTTCAAGTATTACAAACAAGCTTGATTTTAAAATTAAGAAAAAAAAATACGGTTTGGCTACACTACTGTAACGTTTTTTGCGTGAAAACGTTTTTCGTGGTCCCAGGTATTATAAATTAATTTATGACTAATAGATCTTAGCGCTCGGATCCATTCCTGCTGGCGCTGGCGCTGAATACTCTTGTTAATGCGTGGCATAACCTAAAACAAACGATTTTATAACGTTTTGTAATTTGTCACCTGGCACAGCTTTTTACTCTAAAGCGTATACTATTTTGTATTAAACTTACTTTTTAGAGTACTTCTACATCTACATGACAGCGTACAAATATTTCGTCTAACCCTCTCTCCGTTGCAAAGTTATGACTAATTCATTGGTCGCGCGGAGTTTTTTTTTCAAGGCCCTTTTTCAAACCTCCCTCCCCGCGCGACTACGCGTATGTACCATATCGAAGGTATCCTAACAACTATAAGCCATTGGCTATTTTCAAAATATATACAACACTTGGCAGTACAAACCTTGAGTCACAAGATATATCGACGTTTATGGCGACAATAAAAGCGTTTCATCGCTAACTCTGGCGCGACCTCAGTATGGAAGCCTTTTTAAAAACGTTTTTACGTTAAAATGCATTATGCAAGTATATCTAATAAGATGAAATCTAATTACACTGTGATACTTATTTAATACTTAATTAGTTTACTAAACTCTGTAATTATGCTGAACATTACTTAGATTTTTGTTCGCTTAATAAATTAAATTTTGAATGTCTGAACCTATTACGAGAGAGGTAGATTAATTCTGATCAATACTTTTAGTTTATTTTCAGAATACTTCGGCACCTTTTGTCTGCAAGAGGGAGAGCATTTTGACTAAAATATCGTGGCAAAATATCACTGTTTGTGGTAGTTACGAACAAGTATAATTCAGCAAACATACAAGAGCGCAAGCTGCTCGGAGTTAGCCTTACTAACTTTGTACTCTGTCAAATGTTTCTCTTATTGGCAGATAGCGCTGACATGAGTAGTTGTCAAGCGGGAACGTATTGTTGAAAAGTTACGGTAGCTATTATTTTAAATTACACCCAGGTCGCACTGCGGCTGTATTTAATTAGACAACTTTATAACTGTTTGAGCACGGCTTTGTACATAACTATGCTTATTTCTATATATGAAAGCTCTATGTCAGTATTTGTTTTATTATCATATTTTTACAGCTTGATTATGATATCTACTGTTTATTTAGTAGAAAATATTGGAGAATATTATACTTATTTAGCATTAAGTTAGGGTGTAAGTGGTGCATCAACATCTTTGAACCAAAGCCAACCTCACCTGCCTGTGATGCACTCTGCTGACTGACAAAGGAGACTGTGGCGAATAGAGAGGTTGGGCATAGCGTATTTTTTTAACGGCCCGACTGGGGAAGTACCTCCACCGCACAGAATACCATAGCCAAATAACAATTCCCTTAAGAGTTGTTGTGTTCCTGCAAGTGAGTGAGGTAACCAGAAAGAAAGAAATAATGGAAGGAGTATAAGCTGGCAACGGATCGGCAACCCCTTGGTGTTGCTGATCTCCATGGGTGGTGGTGATTGCTTTCCATCACCCACATGGTCGTTTGCCCCCTCTCATATAAAAACAAAAATAAAGTCCGCCTTCGCACATAGCTTTTTGTGCATAAAGAATTCAAGAAAAAACTATAAACATTTTTGTACTTTATTTTACTAAACTTAAAAGTCCAATAAATAAAGATATAAAAGGCGGACTTAATGTTTTAAACATTCTCTACCAATCGCTTTGATAAATGCTTGTCCAATTCTTACAAAATGACGCCACAAAAGAAGTTACGCAATAGATACACATTCAGTAGGTACTCAATAAAACATAAGGTGGGTGGACCATGGAAGGCCACTGTAACAAATAAACAGTTATTATTCCTTTATTTACAGGATAAATGGCGCAATCAATTTATAAAGTAACTGTTTGTTTTATTATGTAACATATGAAACACTTTTTTTATTGAAAATTTAATCACTATTTATTATAATGTTTATAATAAAACACATGTACTGTTCTACGTAATTATATTTAATTTTTTTCGGTTTCGCCGCTAAGGCATTATCAAGGTAAACAGCTGGTATTTATGTTTATAGAAAACATTTTTATCTTATTGATTATTATATATATATAGACTCATGAATATATATATATAACAATTCCCAAACAAAAAAACAAACAATTGAGTCACAGGAAAATGTATGTTTTAAGTAAATATCCAATATATATTGGTTATTTACTTATAAACACATACATTTTCCTGTGCGCAAATTACATTTTAATCTCAACAAGCAAACTTGACGGAGCGAGGGACCGCACGGACAAAATAGTGAAGCGAGCGACCGCGTCTGTGTGCTTGAGTTCGATGGGTGACGGTGTGAATAGAAGGAATTATTCATTAAATAGCAATAACTGCGACTTTTTAATAATTGACCTTCAAAGGAGCATGGCCTTCCTTGGTCCACCCACCTTACATACATATATAAAAGGTAAAAACAAATCAAATTTACGAAAATGATATATAATGATATATGAAATGTTCATAGAATGAACGATTTTTTCAGCAGATAAACTTGACGCATTCTAGAGACGTGTAGCTTGCAAAGAGAGACTGAGTGAGACATGAAACTAGAACGGAAAATAGGAATAAAGACTACTGGATGATTATTAGAATGAAGTTCGTGATCATAGGACTTTAGCTACTAAGTATGGGAATGAAATACTAAATTAGGTTAGATTTTATGTTTATATTTAGCCGCCAAGTTCGTATAACAATCGCCCAGTATTATAATTTTAGTTACCTAATTTATTACTATCCGAACGTGAAGCCGATTACCATCGGATTTTTGATTGCCTAAATCAAAGTTTAGCTTAGATTGGCGGTAATCGTATTTAGCTTAGCTGGTAGATACCATAGAGCTCTACCGACTATGCTGAAAATGTCGTCGTTAACTTAAACCTAAGATCTATTTGGGATCTTACGATCAAAAAATTCGATGGTAATCGGCTTCTTCTTCGGCGGTAGGGCCCCAGTTCATGCACACAAATCTTTGTCTTGTGCGGGGATCGAACCAGCGACCTCGGAGTCAAAGTGACCATTGCCATTCGACCACCGAGCTCGTTAAAACAATGTTTTAATACAGAGGATTTCGATAGTTTTCTTTTTTTATCTAAATCGACTCATTACTTCAGTAACATTATGCTACCTGAATTCTATTTATAAAAGACACACAGACATAACAAAATCGAAAAATACAAACCGCTAAGTAAATGTATAACTCATATTAGCGGTGTGTATCTGGATGTGTATGTTTTGAGTTGGCGTAGTGTTCATTGGAGGTATCGTTTTAATATGTTGTTAATCATTGACAGAGATCTGAAATTTATGTTTTAAGTATTTAGCGGGAGTAAAATATAAAGAATAGAGAAGAGAGTGCAAAGCAACCTTTGTTGTCTGCGCCAAGAAATATGAAAAAGATAGCTTTTTTGATAAGTTGGTTTAGCTCATTGAGAAGGTTATCTGGAGTTAGAGGGATGACCCGTGTCTTCCAGTCCAGCGTCTTAAGCACGTCTTCTAGTGCAGTGGTAAATAATTTCGGGGAGATGACATTCCCTTGGCGAACCCCCCGCTGCAGTTGAATAAAATTAGACTGCTGTTCTGAACGCGGACATTGTCGTAGCGTTATACTGACATCTCAGTACCTCTATCACATCGTTGTAAGGATTCCAGAAGTTCAAGTTAAAGGGTATATATATTTTATGTATGTGAGATATTCTATGTAACAAAGTAAGATTGACTATTCTAGCTGAATACCTGAGATGAATTTGAAATTGGATTTACCTACTATCAAAGTGGCTACCTACAAGGGCCATAAACGGTATTATATCGCTGATAAAGAGCTTCGCTGACTAAAGACCCATCTTTGGATTTAACGCGAGATTGCTTCACTAGACTGAAACTTCACGAGCGATTGAAATCTAAATGGAATTCGTTTTTACCAAACTACTTTTCTTTTAATAAAGCATAAAGCGATCGAGTGGTTGTCGGGCCTTGCAGTGAGTGTTCCATCCATAAACCTAGGATTTTTCACGACGATAAATCTATGATTCCATCCCTTTCACAAAATTTGAAAATGTTTCTAAACAGATTGAAAATAAACAGGCAGAGACAATAATGATACTTAGAAACAAATATATATGTTTGTTTACTTACCTTCTTATTTTGTAAACCGTAACACTTCCAGTATACGATGATCCTACGTAGCCACATTCGTAGACATACGTAGCATTCGTAGCACACCTTTGTAGCAATACCCGTTATACAATGCAAGCGTTAAACGTAAATGTCGCACATTAATAGATACAATATATTTAGAGACAGACACTGCTATATGCGTGTAAGAGACGGCGAATAGTCGATCTTGTCTCATCTTTAATAATTCGCTTCTGACCCGTGGTTACACTGATTTGTTACACCGGTGTAACCACTGAGCACACTTATGACCGATAGTTACACTAATGTAACTATCGAGCATATCTATTACCGGTGGTTACACTCAAAGTAAGTTTCGATGATAATAGGTGTCCACTCACGCACATGTTACAAAAAGGATAAAGTTTTATTTGTCACCCAAAATATGTAGAATAGCGTAGAATGAAAAATCAAACCGAAATGACAGATAAAAATGTCTTGTTGAAATTCACCCAAATTTAAATCCCTTCTTCCACTTAGGTAACTAAACTTTCGTAACCAGTTACAAGAGAAGAATTTTTTACGCTGTTTGGTAACTAGTTGTGAGAGAACTATTATTTTTTCCTCTTTTGTAACTTTTGATAGTTACGAACGTAAACTAGTCGCATTTCGTGAATCAGTCACATTTTTTTATTCCACGTCGGATGGGAAACAAGCATACAGCCTACTTGATGTGTGTATAAACGCGCGCAACAAATGTTACTTGTGTGTTACCACCCCGGTTGCTGGCGCTCCTCAGGAGCATCAGAAAACTACCATTCTACAGGGATTTGTTATTTGGCTGCTGTAGAGGTACTTTTCCAGACGGGCTATCGTCATGGCCTACTTCTCACTAACCTTGCCTCCTTGTTATTTAGTAGGGAGTACCACGTATTTTTATATCACTAAGGTGACAAACAAGCATACGTTGCGCCTATCCGATAATGGAAAGCAGTTACCGTAGCCTATGGACGCCTGTAACACCAGAGATTAACATGCGCGTTGCTGACCCTGTAAAAACCTCTTTACGCCCTTTTTGAAGAACCCCATGCTGTAGTCTCCTACCTCCTCCTAATAGATATTGAGGAGCCCCCTACACCAAAAAATAAAAATACCACAGTATAACTAATAGTACTTACATACGAAATAGGCACTCTCCGCAACTGAAAGGAGTTTCCTCTCCCGCTCCCCCATTTAAATCCGCGGGCGCAAAATAGTTTCAACTCGCTTAACGCTATAGAACGCCTCGGGTCACTATTCATTTGTTTTCTCACCTCCAGCTTAAGTGGCCAGGTTGTGATAGTGATATACATTATAATCACATAGAGTCCCTATGTGTCCCTATGATAGGGACTTAAAACCTTTTTGTTTGTAAAGTGTTAGTACAGTACGTTCTTCATCTACGTTTGAAGATACATAACGCATCTTTTTGAAACACGCGAGTGACTGCTTAATCTATTGGGTACCTAAAGGTATTAATGAATGTTCATGTTTTGTTTGTTAATAAATTTTATCATATATGTGTTTTTAATTGTATACACAGCCATTTTTATACTTAACACATCCCAAAACCATCCTTAACACATCCCAAAACTATCGTTAACACATCCCAAAACCATCCTTAACACATCCCAAAACCATCCTTAACACATCCCAAAACAATCCTTAACACATCCCAAAACAATCCTTAACACATCCCAAAACAATCCTTAACACATCCCAAAACCATCCTTAACACATCCCAAAACAATCCTTAACACATCCCAAAACCATCCTTAACACATCCCAAAACCATCCTTAACACATCCCAAAACTATCGTTAATACATCCCAAAACCATCCTTAACACATCCCAAAACCATCCTTAACACATCCCAAAACAATCCTTAACACATCCCAAAACAATCCTTAACACATCCCAAAACCATCCTTAACACATCCCAAAACCATCCTTAACACATCCCAAAACTATCCTTAACACATCCCAAAACCATCCTTAACACATCCCAAAACCATCCTTAACACATCCCAAAACAATCCTTAACACATCCCAAAACAATCCTTAACACATCCCAAAACCATCCTTAACACATCCCAAAACAATCCTTAACACATCCCAAAACAATCCTTAACACATCCCAAAACCATCCTTAACACATCCCAAAACCATCCTTAGGATCTTTTTAACTATAAACTATTTCTATTTTAAATGTGACCACTGGTAATAAGTGTGCTCAGTGGTTACACCAGTGTAACAAATCAGTGTAACCAGGGGTCAGAAGCGAAATAATTAATCCTGGGCAAATTACATACCCTCCCCAACCCGTCTGGCCAGCGTGGGGAGTGTAGGCCAAAACCTCCTTCTGTCTTTTGGACGGACGAGAGAGGGTCGTGCTCCTGTAGTGGAGACTAAAATGACCTGATGATGATGAAATTACATACAGCCTGGGTAATTAATTTTTTTGTAAGTACATACATTATAATACATAGAAAACACCCAGACCAAGACAAACAGGCATGTTCATGCACACAAAAATATTTGTCTTGTGCGGAGATCGAACCTCTGAGTCAAAGTGGTCATTGCTAATCATTCGACCACCGAGCTCATCAAAATCTATAGCAGTGGCTCACTCTAAATATATCGTGTATACTTAGTGTATGACTAGCATTACGTTCCACAAGCTGTTCACTACTCTTACAAGTTCTTCCAAAACTATAACGTAGTTTTTCCCGAAATCCCGATTTTCTTTTATATTTTTATATATTAATGTATTTCCACGTCTATTTCTTATACAAAAATAATGTATATCTAATATAACTTATTGATAAATCTATTTACACCTACATACACTCGTACATTTTCCTTATGTAACCAATGAGATAATAATGCTTCCAAATATTCTGATACTTAATACCAAGATATTTATAGACGAATAAAACTTGGCAGATCGAATCGGAATTATTTACTCGGGCTAAAATAAATAAAGATCGTAGCGCTTGGTATTCCCAATCCGAACTGGATATTTGGCCTTTGGAAGGTAACGTAACATTAAACTTAATAGCCTATAATGATGTTAAGAAAACTTCACCTCTGTGCGTCACAGCGTTATTCCAGTGTTACTGAGGGACGCATAATTAAGTTCAGAACCGAGCTGAAATGCGGTTTGACGACAAATAATGAGAATAAACTAGCCTCTCACGCTGGCTCATATTTACCTGAGATTTGCCTGATTTAATATACAGAAGTACCTAGGACGTTTATATAGTATTGCGAATATAACAGCTCCATTAAAATCTCCCGCTAATTGTTTTGATAATTCAATGTTGAACTCTGTATAAATTTTGGTTTATTCAAATGATTCCCTTTTAAATATCACAGGGGTGTAAATCAACACAGACTTTGTTGATATACTAAACAAATTTTACATTTTAGAAACTCGTCGATATATAGAAAAAATAATATAATAATATGGTACGATAGGTATGTTATATTTTTATAGAATCTTTATATATAAAAAAGAATTCCTATTTCCCTATATCATAGCATCACGCGTGAACGGCTGGACCGATTACACTGATTCTTTATTCGTTGCCTTTGCAATAACAAATTATTGCCAGGAGAAGGTTCTTATGAAGAAAAAAAAAAAAAGAAAGTTGCGCAACTTTCTTACAACAAAATTACAAACAACAATTCAAAATAACAAAATAAAAAAAAAACGGAAAGACGATATTAACATTTCTAATGTAACTTTATGGCGTTTAATAAAATAAAACAAAGTCAGATTATTTACACCTTGACCGATTTTTATGACCTTTGATTTGTTGGATTTGTCTCCATCCCGAACAGCCAATTCATGTATCAAAGTCAAAGTCAAAATATCTTTATTCCTTGGACTTTATAAAGCACTTAGAAACGTCATACAAATTAAATATAAGACATGTATCTAAATCATTACTACTCTAAATCCGCAGAGCTTAGATGCACTTTCATCACACTATCTGTGAAAGTGAATTTAAGTGCCAGTTCCGGCGACGGGGCTTCTTGAGAAGAACTGGCAAGAAACTCAAGGCCGACTCTTTTAATTGCCAATATCGTTACATTAAACACAAATACAATCATTAACATAACAAGAGCAATTCATTTCCAAATACTTTTATCATTTATGTAATCTGAGATACAATAGTAAGCCTTTTGACATAGTCTAGTTTTGATAAATCTTTTAAATTTACCCATGGATAATTTAAACGCGTCATTTGGAAGTTTATTGTAGAAGCGTAAACATATCAGATAATAATTAACGAAAGAAAAAAAATTGATAAAATTGTCAGGATAAGGTCTGTAAGAAATCCACAGGTAGGAGATCGGAACGGGAATTTTGAGCCACAGCGAAGCGTGGGTAGGCCGCTGGTTAGTTATTTAAAATCATGAAATTCGTGTGACGTAATACGTTATGGATGGCCCTTCGAGACTAAGTGCCCATTGCTAGGCATTCTACCACCGAGCTCGATGCTCGAATTTGCACTTGATGCAAAATGACCTTAAATAAAACATTTACTTACAAAATATCCCTGTTTAATATATAACATTTCGTTTCAATACCATTACTGAAACATATTGAAATATAACATTTTACAACTAGCTATTAAAATTTCATCTAGAAATGAGACACTTTTATGAATAACAGCAATAAGTCATAAACTAAATTGTTATACATCGATAGAAGTCGATAAGTTTATCAAAAGTGTAACTTTATGGTAGCATAAAGGCATCGGCGGAGCATCGACGATGGCTGAGTACAGCAATAAAACGGCAGCACGTTGTTTCCGAAACGGCATTTTATCCTCGACATTACACGATATAAAGGATCGTCTGAACACTCGTCTCGCGATCGCTGCGTTCACGCCTCGTGCACTTTGAACTGTCGACATAACAGGCTGGCTCGGGAATGTACTTAACAATCGTACAAAATGACATTCTTTCTTATGGAAACTTTGCGACACTTATTTGCCGCTATTCCTGCACTGACTGGCCTAATAAGAACGGGCGTGAAGACATTAATCTTGGCGTGATGTCAGAAAATACGTATCTTATCTTATCAGTTGTTTTACAAACTACTTTTATATTACGGCGGGTGAGCCCACTACACATTTTTTTATACTGTATTGGGTGGCAGAGAAGCATACGACCTGATATCTGATGTGAAGCAGTTATCGTTGCCATATTAATGCTCCCAACATGTAATATTGCACGCGCGCCGCCACCTGCCAACTACCAACTGAAATAAAAGGGAAAAATTATATGTCCCAATGATATGACATTTTATTGGAGTCTAAACAAAAAAGCAATGAAATCATGACATTTAGTATAAAAGTAAAGACGACAAGTAAAATAAACAGCCAGTTCTAACATGCTCACGCGCAGAAAAAAAATAAAAACACTCAAAATCAAAATTGAAAACGGTCTGGTAGTTTCACTAATCTTCCAGAACGTGTCATGGTAGGTGTCGTCTCAAAAGATACTGGTTCAGATGTAGACACTTCCAAAGGATATAGTTTCTGAATTGGCCTTATTCTCTCTCCGTGGCTGGTCTTAATCTTAGCCACTCTTGAATAACCATCAATGCCAGTAAATAGTTCTAATACCAGTCCCAGTGGCCACATAATTCTTTTGTTATCATTTTCCACGAGGACGATATCGCCAACTTTAAGATCATGTCTCTTTTCCTTTCCTCTGTGTACTAGAAGCGCTAAGTATTCTGATTTGAACCTCTGTCTCAGATCATGACGAATTTTCTGTATGTATTGAAGTCTTTTATTCAGGCTATTACCATCAATAATATCCAGATCAGGAAGATCCGTCCTTACTATATTTTGCATAAAGTGATTTGGGGTTAGAGGAGTTAGTGCTTCTGCTTCGGTAATATATGTTAATGGACGTGCGTTAATAACAGCTTCACAATCACATAATATGGTTTCGAGCTCCACATAGTCTAAAGTAGCTTTTCCCAAGGACCGCTTTAGCAAATCTTTAATAGACCTAACGAGTCGTTCCCACCATCCGCCCCACCAAGCAGCAGTTGGAGGGTTAAAAATCCATTTAATTTCTTGAGTAGTGTCTAAAATCTCAGACCACCTGATTTCGCGCAATAAATTAAATGCACCTATAAAATTTGAGCCATTATCGGTATAAATTGTTTTCATTCGACCTCTGCGAGCAATGAATCTTCTGAGCGCCATTAAAAACGCTTCTGTGGAAAGCGATCTTGCAAGCTCCAAGTGTACCGCACGATATACTGCGCACGTGAATAAAACGATGTAAGCTTTTTCACCGGAACGTAGAAGCAAGGGGCCAGCGTAATCAATACCGCACGTTTCAAAAACTGCAGCTGAGTTATCTACTCTTCTAAAAGGCAGTGGAGCAAAAGGAACTTCACAGTGCTTCGCACTGTGCCTACGACACTTGACACACGATGATACAATACCTTTTACGACTCTACGAATTCCAGTAATCCAATATTCTTCACGCAGAACGCTCATCATTGTAGAGACTCCGGAGTGATAAAGTTGCTCATGCTTTTGCCGTATCAATCGTTTGACAATTTCATTATCTCCCGGTAAAAATATAGGATTCTTAAAATCGTGATTTCCATTCGCTAACAATATTTTAGTTTTTACTCTAAGTAACCCATATTCGTCTTTATAAATTGCTATTTTGCTAGAAATAGTCATGTCACCTTGAATTAGTTTGAATAGAGTTTTAGAAGCCTCTTGTACTTCCTCATGTAATAGATTATTCAATCGTTTCTTAATACCAGTACTTCTGATGTTGTTGATAAATCTCATCAGCCAAGCAATCATACGGATTATTTTTGAATATTTTGAAAAATACAATAATCTCTCGGTAAATGTTTTATCTGTACCTATTGGAACTGCAACAACAGCTGTCTTTCTCAATTCTTTATCAGCTTCATCAGTAAATCCTAATGACGTTTTCGGCCATTCATTTCCATTAAGCTTAAGCCATGTAGGCCCCTGCCACCATTGTGATTTCATTAATATTTCCGCATCACAGCCCCTCGACAATAAATCCGCTGGATTCATATGACCTGGCACGTGACGCCAGCTATCCCTATCAGAGTATTCTCGAATTTCTTTAACTCTATTCTTCACAAATGTCGCCCAACAAGCATCTTTTTTGATCCAAGTAAGAGCCACCAAAGAATCAGACCAGTAATAGATCGCACACTTCAACTTCAATGTCTCAATAACTTGTTGACATAACCTTGTTCCAATTAATGCACCTAACAGCTCTAAACGTGGAATAGTAACCTTTTGCTTTGAGGGTGCCACTCTCGCTTTTGCTAAAACTAGAGATATGTTTACGTTATCTCGATACTTAACTCGCAAAAATATACAGGCAGCATATGCATCCTTGCAAGCATCACTGAATACATGTAGAGATATATCATTGTCCACATCGCCGGTATTCAAGACCAATCTCCGAGGTACATGACACAAAGACAACACGTGGAGTTTCTGTAACCACGGCAGTAAATCGGCTTGTATCGACTGTGGCAATTCATCGTCCCAACCGCCTGAAACAGTCCACGTCCGCTGTAAAAGTATTTTAGGAAATAAAGATGTGGGTGCTGTAAATCCAATAGGGTCAAAAATTTTTTGTGCAATAGATAATAAAGTTCGTCTAGTCAACTTCTTAACGATAGGCATATCTACATTACACGATATGGTGTCTTCGTTTGTATGCCAAAGTACTCCTAAAACTGATACTACTTCTTTAGCGGGCACGACATCTGATTTTGGCACAATAACCCATTCTCGTAAATTAAATTTTCCGATTGCCATCAGTTCCTTTGCATCTTTAACAAACCGGTCCACCTCATTTTCTTCTAAACTTATTACACAATTATCGACATAAAATGTGTCTAATAATTTCTGTGCAGTATCATGGTATTTAGAGGGGGCATTCGTAAGGTGATGTGTAATAGTCGCATTAAGCAGAAAGGGACTGCACGTCAAGCCGAAAACTACTCGACGATGTCTATAAGTGACAATTTCCTTTCTGTCATCATTTTTCCACCAAAGAAACTTTAATAAATTACGATTTGTAGGGGACACCGATATTTGTAAAAATGCCTTCTCAATATCTGCGGTAATGCCTACTGCTCTCCATCTGAATTGTATTAGTAATTTCGGAATAAGATCTAATAAATTCATGCCTGTGTGTAAGCAACTGTTCAAAGAGTTTCCAGATCTGTCTTGTGCAGAAGCGTCAAATACTGGTCTCACTTTCGTAGTGGTACTAGAATCTTTTATCACCGCATGATGAGCAAGGTAATGCCCCGTATTGTCGTCATTAGTTACTTCTTCAATTATATTTAAATCTAACCAATCTCTAAATGATTTATCATATATCTCGTATTTGTTCATTTCAATTAATCTTCTTGTATTAGATAATAACCTCTTATAAACCAAATCTCTGTTAGTCATCAATTCGTTAGAATTCTCTTTAAATGGCAAACTAACTTCATACCTACCTTCATCATTTATCGTAATAGATTTCTTAAAATCCGCTAAAACCTCAATCTCTTGTTCTTCTCTTCTTTTTGTTGTAGCCGGATCTTTTATTCCTAATACATCTAAATCCCATAAATCTGTAACATGTAATGTATTAGTAGTAACTGAAGGTTGTACAGCATACTTCATTCCTTGTATAGTCCAACCCAGTTTAGTTTGTATTGCAGTTAGACCACTTTGTAATTGCACTAATCTAGATGTAAATAACTGCCCACAATAATCTACACCAATTAAAATTCCTACATCTGGCATATCTTCACCGATGTCTGTCAAATCAATATTGTATCGTTTAAGCTTTTCTATTATCTGTGGTTCATAAATACGTGGCACCTCACCACAAATTCTGTCTTCATCGAGTACATTCATACAGAATTCGAAAGTATGATCAAGATTTTTTATCATTACATTATAAATATTATGTGTTTTCATCTTTGTCTGTGTTCCTCCAAACACCACGTGACCTAGTTTTTCTTTTCGTAAAATAGATAAACCTAGTGATAAAGCAATCTCCTTCTTTATGTAGGAACGCTGAGCACCGCTGTCAATCAGAGCCCTTACCATCAATTCCTTACCCATGTGTGGCACTTTAACTAGCAAAGTTGGTAGCACAGTAATGCTTGTACGTTCAGACAGTGATAGCGTCGCGCTAACATCGAGATTTTGTTTCTGCTCAATCGGTTTCTTAATATCGGGACACAGCAAAACATTATGACGTCGTAGGCAGGCAACACACTTTACAAAATTCCTACAACGATAGGTATTATGTCCGACCTTCAAACAATTGAAACAAGCTCTAACTTTCTTTAAATGCTCTTTCCTCTCATCTAGTGTTAAATTCAACGCTTTAAAACATTGTAAACTTGAATGCGTCGCCTTTTCACACCAAATACATTTTTCTACATAAACTTTCTTAACATTGTTAATTTTCTCGTTGCTATTTTCACCAGTAACTAAACATGAAGCGGTTGGTGCAGCAGCATTATCTTGAGTGTTTAAAAACCCATCTCTAGCGAGAGTAATACGTTGGTTACTCTCCACTTCATGCTTCAAGAAATTCAAAATATCATCCAATTGATTACCTGACTTCTCCATTTTAATACCTCCATGATGACGCTCCCACGCCTTTAATACTTCTGTCGGTAAAGCTGACTCGACCATTGGGTATAACATGGCCGCATACTTGTCACTGGTAAGCCCCATGCTCTCCAGGGCGCGAAGTTGAATAGTAATTTTGTCGTACAATGACATTAACGACAGTCGGTACTGACCTTTCACCTGTGATATAATAAGTGTTAATAATTCCCTAACATAAACCTCGATCAACAAATCTTCACGTGCATAACGTTGTTTAAGGTGATCTATAGCCTTACTGTAGTTATTGGCGGATGGCGGAAAACTATCAATCAAATTTCGTGCTTCGGTACCTTTGGGAATAGCAGATATTAAGTATTGAAACTTGTCATGGTCGTCTATTGTGGGATCCGAATCAATCTTCTGAAATTGACCCCAAAACGGTATCCAACTACGTACGTCACCATCAAACTGGACTAAACATAATTTTGGTAACGTAAACTGACGTTTTTTGACACCATCATGTTCACATACTTTATTATCATGATGATGATTTTCACCTGTGTGAGCGCTTCTACATGTAACAGGCAAGGACTCCTCTCGTATATTTTTTAGTTTATTTATAATGCCTAACCACTGGGACTGATACTTATCTGTGGATTCGACCTCTTCACTTAAGTCTTCCTCAGATACATCCTCTTCTAAAAGGCAATCCAATATTGACCGATCCAAAACCAGCATGCGGTCGACCTTATGTTGGATGCGTTGAAATTCCGCTGTCAAATTTTCGTCCAACACATTTTGCAAGAGCGGTTGTAATTTTTTAATAAATTTTGTTACGTGTTGTCGTAATACGGTTCGTTCTTTTATAAAAATAACTTTTTGAGCCATTTTATTATATACACGGTCGCCAGATGAAATAAAAAGGAAAATTATATGTCCCAATGATATGACATTTTATTTGAGTCTAAACAAAAAAGCAATGAAATCATGACATTTAGTATAAAAGTAAAGACGACAAGTAAAATAAACAGCCAGTTCTAACACCAACTCAGGCAGGTGGCGGCTCGCTTCTCTGCCAACGCAGCAACTCTTCCAACATCCACACTTACTCACAGGAACACAACAACCCTCAAGGAAATTGTTATTTGATTGCGGTATTCTGTGAAGTACAGGTACTTCTCCAATCGGACAGCAAAATATGCAATGCCCTTACATACAGTACATCTATATACAGATGTTTGAAACTACTCCATGAGCATATGTATACTTTACAGAAAACGGCGCCCTACTTTCATGTCTTGTAGGTGATCTGTGATACGTAGGTACGCTACGATTACGCAAGCGCGAAGTATTCAGACAGAACTTTCTATATAAGAAATTTCAGTTCTTATTATATTATTAAGTCTCTAAAATTCACGGGTTTAAAGTATAAACCCGGTCCTTTAAAAGGCGTGCGTGGATCCAACACGTAGTGTCCCTTTAGAGAAGTTTAATGTCATAGTATACACACGCCGTGACCTGCTCTATTTTGAAGTAATTTTAAGATTAGATTATTTTTATTTACTTATGGAACAATAACATACCCATATTAAATAATATTAATATTATATATTAATCATTAATATTCCATGTTATATAATATCGATATGAATAGATAGAGCTCTGTAAGTAATTTCTGTATCAGTATTTTTTTTCAATTAAGTAAGATCACTTAGATATAGTTCTGTTATTCATTTCATGAAATGTTTCTTTTCCATACAAACATAACTGCCATTCAGCTCCATTAGAATTGAAATTAAAAAAATATTATGGTAATAAACGTTGCCTCTGTCGTAAAATAAATTATGTTTAAGCTCATTCGCTTAAGCCATGCATTGCACACTGGTGGTAATAGGTTGGAGAGATCCTTTCATGTTATTTAAATGCATATTACATGTTAATCTCATCAAAGGCACTAAAAGATAGAACTTAAAAATATGATTAAACACGTTGCTCTGTACAAAAATTGTTATTTTTGGGGCTGACTCTGAATGTGCTAGGTGGTCTATGGAGTCGGCGCCTATGAAAAATAATTAGTGGGTGCCAAATGAATGCATGAGGAGCTCGATGGCGTCGTTGTGCGTGTCAGTCTAATCAAAGACGCAAGTCAAGCAACGTCAACCGTAACCTATCCATGGATGGGTTTATTTATCTCGAGCTTCGAAGTGTTTCGGAGGGCACGTTAAGCCGTCAGTCCCTGCGGTTGTCATTATAATATATGACAGTCGTTAAACCAAGTCCGTGGCCTTTGGACGGCTTCACTAGCCTCCCGCAGTTGAGCAGCGTGATGGAGTATGCTCTAAACCCCTTCGATTGAGGGGAGACTCGTATCCCAGCAGTGGAATGAATAAGGGATGACAATAGACATAAAAAAATCGTCTAAAGATGAGTCATGTGGACGATCATCATCATCATCGTCATCAGCCTGTGCTACCCACTGCTGGATATATGCTTTCCCCAGTGCTTTCCTGCCAATGTGATACTTCACCTTCCGCATCCAGATACTTTCTTTAGTCCATCTAGAAGAGGGGCGTCCAACGCTTCAGCATCCAGCATGGCCTCCACTCTAATATGTCCATGGACATGAGGTATTGGCCATGGAAATTTAACTGCCGGCGACCCTGTAATTTATTATTATGTTTTAATTCTCGTTTCAGCTATACGAGATGTCGTAATACGTGGAGTATTTAGATAAGTAATACGTGTTAATTACATGCCCATACAAGGTACTAGGTAGCAATGATTACAACAAACATCCACATTGTTTGACGCTACAAACCTTGATTAAATTCGGGCCAAGTCATATATTTAATTCATTGTCCTGGAAGCTCTCAGAATTTACCTACGGGTGGCACTAACAATAACATTCTCCTGTATTGTGCTGGTAGAGTGAGCTACAATTCTGGTCTAATGTCGCGATTGTCGCAAAACAAGTCGACGCGCACCTGTAATGTACCTGTATACATTGTTGTCGCTTATACATGTTTATACGTTGTTTTAAGATGTATGCATAAGTATGAAGTTTTCCCGGTGAAGGCTTTGTTTCCTAGTCGACTATTTTGCATTGTTTCGTCGTCTAGTTCTGAAATTTTCGTGGTTTGTAACATAAATATGAAGAAAAATTCTGAAATAATTAAGACACGGTAGCGTAGAAGTACTTGTACAGCTGGCGTATGTATCAATATACTAACTAATTTAGGATATTAAATTAGAATTGTTTAATGAATGACTTCCAAAATACAGACCTCTAGGTCTGTATTTTGGAAGTCGTTCATTAAACAATACAATACAATCATTTCTACATTAGGCTCTAGCCTAATGTAGAAATTATTGTAAATGCCAATTAGGAAGCTCATTTACCAAGACATTCATGACATACTTGTGATACTTGTATCTTTTTTGCGCCTAAGTTTATTTATGTAATAGCACAGTATAAGTAATAGTACTAACGTAAATAGGCTAGCTACTTAGTTAAGACAAATATTATTATTATTACGAGTATATTGATAAAATTCAGCTGAGCGTTAGGTGAATTTGGAGAAAGATTTTTTTGTTACTAAGGGATGATAATACTAATTGTTAATGATAGCAGAGTATATATAATATATAAATATAAATAATAGTGGACTGTTTCTTTTAAATAACACACAAAACCAAAAGAACTAATAAAATATATTCATCTCGTAAAATATAAGAAAAATATTATCGTTCAGCAATAGATTTCTTATATGAACATATCGCATGAAATGAAAAGTGACATAAATTTTAAAATAAAAATCTACAAAAAGTCAATAAAAACAGCTGGCGAGGCTGCCAGAAACATTAATTAAAACGAAAAAGCACCTTTGCGTCAAGACCGATATTTGCAGCTTACCACCACGGTTGGTTGAAATTTATCAGGGTCGAAAACACCAGTTTTACATTACTTGATATTACAGTTTTTACATCCTACTTTTGGATAGTAATAAATCGAACAAATATTAAATTACAAAACTACCGACTATTGCTATATATACTAACTTTACATGTACCTAAAAATGATTAAATCATTCCACACCTATTTTTACGTGGGGAAATCCGTTAAGGATACCACGCCGCCCGTCGATGCACGTGGTTATGTCGGACTCTACTGCCATGGGGAAGTGGCAGCCATAACGACTAAAACCCAACGATCTCCTTCTCTCCGCCAATTGGCGAGGCCACGGGAACTCCGCGACCCCGCCGACGCGACGGTTGTCCCTGAGGACTCTCCACCTGGGGAACCCGAGTTTCTCCCCCTCCTCGATTAGTGGCGCACCGGGAGACATACGGCACGCCGACACTAAGGGTTATTTTTTAACGAGGTTTTCTTCCTCGTCTGCTTGAATATGATGAAACCTCTCCGGGCGTCGTCAGACATTCCCGGCCTCGGTTTCATCTCCCCCTCCTCAGTAGTCGGGTACTCGTATTTTTTAACGAGGTTTTCTTCCTCGACAATGTGCAGCCCCAATGTACCCGACCACTAGGCACACTGAGGACCGCTCCTCCGCCTCACCGTGATCTCTGCTACCTCAGAGGGACGGGAGGCGCAGATGTCCAAAAGCGCAGTACAAGTACTGCGCTTGCCTCCACTGCCAGAACATTGGCCAACGGTCAGCAAGATCTCCGCGAAAAGAAGTTACTGACCGTTGTTGCCCAGGGTACACCAGGCTCAGACTGTTGTTGACAAATCGTTTTCACCGGAAGTATCCAGCAAGACAAACATGCCAACTACAGTCCCGAGCACACGAGGAGGTTTTCCGGCCTTAGCACCCTAAATCATTCCAAACCTAACCTGACTTATTTGTATTTCAGTCGCTCATTTAATCATTTTAGTCGCCCTTATACTTTTACCACATTTATTTTTTTTTACAATATATTGTCATAATAGCTCTCGGTACTCGTATACCAAAATTCAACCAGATCCGTCCAGTGGTTTCAACCTCGCATTGATACACTAGTCAATAAATGATTGTCGTTTATAGATACAGACTAGGTAGGTACATATTATTATTTTTAAGACGTCTTACCCTGGTATTCTCAAAAACTAATAATTAATACATTGTGAACTATAATTAGGGGCAAAAAGACCCTGGAGTTGAGGCCTACGAGATGCAATGACCACTGACGATCTGCAACTTATTGCAGGTAGATCTTAGAGGCAGATGGCATTGGACCGGTCACGCTGAAAATCAATTGAGAAGGCCTTTTTGCAAGCAGTCGACAACAATTGGCTGAAATTATGAACTATATGATCAACTTGTTTGTTTATAAAATAAAAAAGATTTTACTATTCTATATAATTTGTAATTTCATGAGCACATGTTATTTTGTACCAAAAATACATAATGTATCATAATCACTCTTTCACTTGGTTACTTCGAGGTCCAGTACGCAACTTTGAAGACTGCCTGCCTGCCAAGCCTCTCAGGGAAATATAACATATCTCTCGCTGATCATAACTTCATATAACTTTAATTACAGTTAGGCCGTCCACTAACTAGTTTTGGCAACTCGTTTGTACATTCGGGATGTAATTAAAGTTGTTTTGGCGAAAAATCTATCGCATACATGACATACCCAAAGGGGTATGTCATGTATGCGATTATTACAAAAGAGTAACAGCAATAATATCTGACACAGATAAAAGAAGAAACATTCTATTTAGTAGCAAAACGCTTGGTCGATACTTCCCTTGACCAGAGGACCAGTGGGAGTTGGTTTTTATTTGGCACACCGTATAAGCATTGCCATTCAGCGTGGTATTGCTGCCAGCCTTCTGGACACGATGTCTTTTGACAGTGATGTGGAGGAATTTTTTGAAGTCTGTTGTATAATGTCATTTCTTAATTGGATGATAAAAGACCCTTAAAATAAAAAATAAATAAATAACCATTTATTTCGGACGCAAGACATCCATATAGGGGTTAGTAAAATCGAAAATCTTATAACTAGGTTAGTAACAATGTGTAGTGAAGAAGTTTTATTAGGCGACATACAAGTGAATTACAACCCTAAATATGTTTGTATTGTAATTCACCTGACTGCGCCCGTGACGACTACCACTAAGCTACCCAGTGCGCTTGGATGGGACAGTCAAACCGACCAGCGATCATTTTCAAGATGCTGTTAAAACTAGACAATATATACATTAACTAAATTATACAATTTGTCAACAACATGAATAGGTACAATGTGGAGGATGTGAATTATGGACTGATAAACATTTATGAGCGATATATACACGTATCGTCATCGTCTAAGCTGCTCCTCTGGACTCCAACTAATCAGAAACTTCATTGTAAAGGATTAGCTGAACAACATAATTGGCCTTATATAGTCTGTCGATAATCCCTCACATTTAGAAATTCTCAGCGACCTATTTCTCGCCAAGCCGCTCTACCACTCAGCCCCCTTACCACCATATCTTATTGCGATTCAATAATTGAATAGATTGCTTATTCATACCCATGAATCATCATCATCATCATCAGGTCATTTCAGTCTCCACTACAGGAGCACGAACCTCTCTCGTCCGTCACAGACAGGAGGAACTGGCGACGAATAAGCGACTCTATTTCAATTGAAATAGAGTCGCTCTCTTTCAATTAAAATAGAGTCGTTTATTCATTGGTATGAATAAGCAATCTATTCAGTTATTGAATCGCAATAAGAGATGATGGTAAGGGGGCAGATTACTTGTTAAGTATACATTTTTTTATTAAAATTCTACTACAGTCCTTATTTTACTTATTTAAAACTTTATTGACCACAATATTCTGGTACAAAAGGCGGACTTATCAAATGCTAAATGTATTATTTACCAATCTTATTATCTTATTTCAAAACATGGATTAAGCATAGTCTTGGTAAATCCAAGACTATGCTTAATACAGGTGATAATAGATGACACAGAAGTATACACACTGTAGTTGAAAGGAAAAGCAATTTGATAATTATACCTAGAAATAAAAGCATTATTGATATCGTACCTCCTCCAATCATCACGTCAGTCATAAGAAAAAGATTATGCTGCACTCCAGACGTATATATATATATATATATATATATATATATATATATATATATATATATGTATATATATATATGTATATGTATATGTATGTATTTTATTAATGGAAAAAAACTATTTATCTATTTTTAAACTGGTTTCTCTACAATATAATATATTGTTAATATAGTGTAGATAAATAATATAATATATTGTAGAGAAATCAGCTAATACTAAATGAACAAAAGAATTATTAAAGTCATGAGTTGTCACATAAAGTTAAAAGTAATTCAAGTGTGACCGCTTATAGGACCCATCTGAGGCTATCTGCATTTATGACCCCTGTACCATTTATGTATGAACTCAGGATTTACTTTAAGACGTATTTTTCTTTTGATTAAATTCGTTGAAAATCCCAAAACGGAGACTCAGATTTCCCTCGGGACGGGGCGTTCGCTCGTTAGCGTGTGCTCCAATCAAGGAAGCAAAACTTTTGCTTCTTCTTACCAACAATGGATTGTAAAATAACAAGTAGGTACCTTCTTGTGTAAAGTAAGTATAATATATGTTACGTCATAGGAATGAATATTTGTAATCTGTATGTATAATAAATATGTTATGTAGTTTAAAAAAAAAGTAAAAAACACGTTTTTATAATACGTTTACGTGATAAACGTGTTTTTTACCACATATAATTCGATATTAATATAAGGAAAAGAGTCAATACTCTTTTCCTTATATTAATATCGAATTTCTGTAGTAACTAAATTAAGGCACGCGATAAAAATGTAAAATACTATTCGTTCATAAATCAAATCGTTCATTTCCCGAATTAGGCGCTTAAGGCCAAAGGAACTTCCCTTAAAACATTGAGGTAATGTAATCGCTTAGAACCTCATCTTGGACGTGGAAGGGTTACACTCAAAGTGGATTATGTCCGAAGTGGATCCTCAGGAATTGTGGTCTCTAATAGCATTCCATATTACTTTACGGCTTGAGAATTTCCAGATTCCGTACTTAATGGGCGCTTACGTCTTTAAACGAAGATAATATACCAAACTTGGAAGTAATAAAATAGCCATAGATTAAATAAGTTCACAGACTGCAAATTATACGGGGCTTATCTACGAGTACCCACGCAATGAATCATTTTGATCTCTATTTATATGAACTCTATGTGCCCTATTTTTGGTTGAAATCATAAAGTTAATATACCTAGCGGAATAGAGGAACAAACGGCTGTGCAAGTGAGATGGCACTAGCAGTCTCATTGTGTGGTAGAAAGAGCTACGTGATAAATATGTGTAGAACCCTTTTTAATCATGGTTTGACAGCTTGACTGCATTTATCGAAACTGAACGTTTGGAAAAATTGGAAATCTATAAATCGGTAAACTCGTTAAAGTGTTAAACTCGTTAAAGTTTAAATTACTTGATTGTTATACAACATAGCGTAAAAATTCGAAGATTTCCATTTAACAGGTAATTCCAACTCCACTGTAATTCCTTGCACTGTGTATGATTATTTCCTTCTATATGTTTTTAATTATGTAAGAATTACACTACACATATACTAGAAAACTTAATGTGAAAAATAATATATTAAAATAATTTTCATTTAATTTTAGGGTTGAATAATCTATCGACATTTTTGTCTATTTTCATTGCCTATATACAGTGAATAAATATCTTCCATTGTTGTATGCGACGCTTGGATATGAATTATGGCTAGTGGAATACTCAATGTGTCATGTTTAGATTATATCTATTCCCTAAAATGTCAGTTTAACCGATCATTATGTAGTCTCTGCTGATTAGTATTCGATCCTATGTTATTTTATGTCATCTTTCAGTTTCCCCATTAACTTGGGTAGCAGGAATCCATGGGCAACAATCAACTGTCGGAATTAGCCTCCTAAGAAAAAAATATACATTTGGTCTACATTTGAGAAAAAAATAGTCCAGATGCGATAAACGTAGCGAATTTTAACGAAATCTGCAATGCTAATAAATATCTAAGAATATTTTTCTGTCTTTATAATTTTTTCTAGAATGTCAGTATTTAAATTATACTGTCCCATCCCATGGCATCTGAGTCCTATTATCTACAACTATCGATGTCATACTAACTTAATTTTATATATAAATACATACATTATATACATTAAATACATTATATATATATTAAATACATTATATATATATTAAATACATTACATATATATTAAATACATTATACTAAATTAATTAAATAAATTAAACGGGTCACTCACGTCTTTTTGTCGGGAAAGCCGACTAATTTCGATCTCAAAAGGATGACCCGTTTAATTTATTTAATTAATTTAGTATAATGTCTCACGTGAGTTTTAATAATATTATCGATGTCATTATATGTGTTGATAGAGCTGAGATACATCTCTGACACAAACATGTAAATAAATTTACGCACATAAGTGTAATTTCATTACGGCTTCATTTGAGATTTTATGTTTGTTCCTCTATTACGCTAGGTATATTAACTTTATGGTCTAAATAGAGACATAGTACCCATAGTACACTAGATAACTGATATAATACTTGAATACATATTTTTTTTTTATAAAATACATAGGTGCTTATAATACATAGAAAATACCCACAAAAAGATAAACATACATGTTCATGCGGGGATCTTACCTCGGAGTCAAAGTGGCCATTGCTAACCATTGATAGTAGGTAATAGAGTATTTATATACGTGAGAATTTATCACGAATCTCAGTATACAGTTCCAAAGCTATTATTAATGAAATCTTAAGCAGAAGTGTGGCAGAAGTCTAATCCAAAGGGAGACGTCATGGCGAACTGTTAATGACCCGCGAATGTCAAGTCAATTTTAATCAAATCAGAAAATAGCTCCGAATTAGAGAATCCAATTATTTTGTTAATGGGTTCCAAAGTGCTGCCGCTTGTTACGCTTACGATAAATGCCATAATAAATTAAGATTTCCATTACAAAGTTTTATTTACATTTGAGAAAGCTGTTTCATTATCGTTATCTCATTAGTGCGCTATCTTCTTATTTACGCGTTTAGGACTTCATGAATTTCAAGTTGGTTTAAATTATTTATACATTATATGATACAACTCTAACAGGTCGATGTTTATACATAGAAGATATTTAGGAAAAAAATATTATGGGGCACATCCCGAATTGTCGGCCAACCCGCAGTAGAGCAGAGTGGTGGAGCATGATTTAATCTCCTTCGATTAAAGAGATACCCGTATGCTAGTGGGATGATAAAGGATTGACATTGGTGATGATAATATTAAATTATGAGAGGTCTATATAAAATGGTTTATGTTCTAATGCTATAACAATTATTTTCAGAAATTTTGTCTCCCTGTCGCTCGAGTGTGTAATATTATAACATATGTTATTACATATGTTATTAATTATATTATATAGTTAATTAATTATATTATATAACATATAGTTATGATATTTAATTTATGTAATTTCATTTGCAGAAATTTTTAATACCTCGGATCTGCACTCAAAAATGTCGAGCCAAAAGAAAACTTGTATGCGAAAACAGTGAAATATTAAATAATGTCTAGTATTATAAATTATATTTACTGACCTAAGTAACTAAGATAGACAGCTACCACTCGCAATACTAAAAGAAAACGAAGCCCTTCAAAGTGAAATTCAAAATTGAAATGAACCAGCATTTCTGTGGACCGTCACAGAAATACTTAAATACTTACGACCCCTCGTAATGCTCACAATTGAATTTTGGTTAATCTTGAGTGTCACTTTAGCAAATACCTACCACCCGAAGGGTCGCGTAGTGGCGACACTGCAGATACCTACGCCTGCCTCTCGTTGATAAAGCCTCACAATGTATTAAACACGGCTTATTGAGTATTTTCCCGACAATTTACATAAGTCAACAAATATTAAGACCCTCGTCTCATCCGAAATTAGATTTGTTTATTGATCTTCTCTCGAGAAATAGAAATTCAGATCGCGCTTAATAATACGATTGTTTTGAAACGGAATATTTTAACAATTGCATTAAACATGACATTAAACAAAACTTACAGAACTTGTTTGCTCTGGTCTTGAGAGCAGTTTCCTTAGTAGCGAGTCAGTTTCGACAGTCATTTAATATTTGACTTGATAACGTCTAATAAATCGATGAACTCCGGCTGCATGCACAAAAAAACATGACTAATTGTCACGTTCCGCCTGAGCCGAGCGTGCAAGCGTGAGCGCGGAACAAGCGATAAAGAGGCAAGCCTTTGTTTCTTATGACGTTATCACGTAAAATTATCCTCCATAAACCGTCTTTACAGACAACCATTTTTTTTATACCTTTGTTGCCTGTTATCTGTCAAAGACGCGATGATCTAAACTTCGTAAGTACCTACTCGTTGATCGTTCATATTTGTGTTAGGGGCAGGCACAGATAAACTTTAAGCTTTTATAAAATAAAGACGCGGTCACGGGTCAAGAATCTAGCAGTCACGGGTTCTTACTCTATCATAAAAATTGCTCCAGTATTTTTTAAGTACTTGCTTAACAACTTTGTATATGGTACTTTTGTATGCACAAATAGAACGTGACCACGGGGCCCTATCGCCAAAACTGAAGCCGATTTTGTGATTGTAAAAATCAAACTTCAATTTTGTTTTAAGCTACATGTGTTTGTAGTAACCCTAGAGCTCTATCGACTAAGTTGAAGATGATTGGCAATAACTTAAACGTAATACCTATTTTTCGTATCAAAATATTAGATGGTAATCGGCTACAACATCGGCGAATGTAATTTAATCATTAACATATTTCAGTTAAATGGCAATAACGAAATCCTGCGTTAATATTCTCATAATTAATTATTATATATTCGTCAACTACATCAAACAACGTTTACAATTATTTTGAATATTCAATTTGTTTATTTTGTAGTCAATTTCGTTGGGCTCATTCACTCGTTGTTTATTCCGTATACCGTTTATAAAAATATATTCCCATTATAACATTTAAAGCTCCATGAAAGTCCATCGTAGCTTGTTTCATAACATAATTACAACCCTTGTGTACAGCCTCTACCAACCTTTTTATCAATTTTCCATTCCAAAGGACGTTTACGTATTTCGCAACCCATTTTTCTTTGACGTGGTCGGACAAAATGAATGGATAGCGAAATATAATGACTTCAAAGGTTTGTTAGTCCCGTGTGATGTTTCGACTATTTCACTTAATATTGTGTTGTGAATGTCTTCATCTATCTTCATCTACTTCATTTTCTTTTTTTTTTAGGTTCAGAATAAATTATTACATACGAGTATTTTATTAGCAGAACAAGCAATATAATGTGTTGTCATATGGCTATCCGACAATCGAAAGACGTAATATTTTTTTTTAGTTCCGGGACGGGGGCGGGACCACACATTCTCGCCACTGTGTCTCCTGTGTAGCCAGGATTAACAGCAGCGTTCACCAAAAAAGCAATGAACAGTGAAGTGCAGTCCCGGGGATAAAACTACGGCTGCTTTGAACACAACGAATTTAATCAGAAGAAATTAGTGGGAGTAAGAAGCTTTTGGAATTAGACTTCCTCTCTTAACAATATTAATATCTATATCTATACATATAATAAAACAGTAAAAATAATGTGTCTGTACATTGAATATATTTACAAAAAAACAATTGGAGGCGATGGAGATATATAGTAATAGAGTAAGAATTTAAAAAAAAATGTCTGTCTGTTTGTCTGTATGTCTGTTTGTCTGTATGTCTGTATGTCTGTTTGTACACGCTAATCTCTGGAAGTACTGGACGGATTCGAATGAAACTTTTTTTGTTATATAGCTGTTAAGCCTGGGCAAAATATAGGGTATAATTGATTTTGGAAAGTGGAACACCTGATGCAGCACCATAATGGTTCAGGTAAACTATAAGAAATATAAAAATGACGCCTTAGCAAAAGTTGTTCAGCCTGATGAGCATTTTCTGTTGAGGTATAAAAATCCAAGATTTGGAACACCTGATGCAGAACCTTAATGGTTCAGGTAAACTATAAGAAATATAAAAATGACACCTTAGCAAAAGTTGTTCAGCTTGATGAGCATTTTCTGTTGAGGTATAAAAATCCAAGATTTGGATCACCTGATGCAGAACAATAATGGTTCAGGTAAACTATAAGAAATATAAAAATGACGCCTTAGCAAAAGTTGTCCAGCCTGATGAGCATTTTCTGTTGAGTTATAAAAATCCAAGATTTGGAACACCTGATGCAGAACCGTAATGGTTCAGGTAAACTATAAGAAATTTAAAAATGACTCCTTAGCAAAAGTTGTTCAGCCTGATGAGCTTTTTTGGTTGAGGTATAAAAATCCAAGATTTGGAACACCTGATGCAGAACAAAGTTAAATTTATTTGCATAAACAACACGTGTTTACAATAAATTATAGTTTTTAAAAAAAGTAAAAAGACACGCTATAATAGCCAATAGAACTAAAAAAGTTTTTAAGTAACTTTTTTAGTTCTATTTGCTATTATAGCGCGTTTTTTTAATTTTTTTAAATCTATTTATTACAATACATAGATTACAATAAATAGATTAACAAAAGATTGAATGTATTGTAAAAAAAAACCGCGGGGTGCTACTTTTATTCTTACCTGCTACCAGTTAGACGCAATCGTTTTATTTTATTTACAAGGGTAACGTGGTCTATTTAGTCAGTTTATTATAGACGTGTACGCTAAAATTGAAATGGAACGATTGGTATACATTCGCACAAACCAGAAGAATACGTGCATTTGCGGGACGCTATGTAGAAAGATTAGAGTTTATTTGATTTGGTGGTGGAAAGTGTTTTAAGCAACGAGGGGAAACTGTTTTTCTTAATTGCTCCAGGAGGGACTGGAAAAACATACCTGACGAGAGCAATCCACGCTGAAATCAGGCGCCAAAATAAGATCTCGCAGCAGCATCGCCAGGTATTGCAGCCACGTTACTACTAGGCGGACGGACGCAAATACAATGTTTAATATCCTACTCGATTTAAACAGAATTGAAACACCGACATGCTCTGTGACACGAAACTGTGACAAAGCGAAGGTGTTTCAGGATTGCTGTCTAATCGTTTGAGATGAATGCGAAATGGCTAACAGTAAGGCACTAGAAGCTGTAGATAGAACTTTACGTGCCCAAGAGTTTTCAAGAATATTATTAAAATTTCGGGAAGATCTCCTTTCTGAAGTAAAGTCAATGGCAGCGCAATATAATTGAAGCTGATATTCTCACTGGGAGTAGGGCCGGTGAAACTGTATTTATTCCGCGTATACCAGATCCACCACTGTTCTCCAAAAAAAAATCCATTTTAATTTTAAACGTACGCAGTTGTCTGTGACCACTTGCTTTGCTATGACAATAAAAAAATCACTTAAATTCGCTGGTGACAAGCTTAGGACTGGTTGTTTTTCGCATGTCCAACTTTACGTGGCTTTCTCGAGAGTTATTGACGCTTCAGGTCCGTTCATATTAGCTCCCGAAGGAAAGACTCCCTTAATTTTATTTTTTAAACTATGGTGTATATGTTAAACAAAAAAAATATATTGACTTTTAACGTATAAGAAATATTTTCTATGTATCTACATTAGTTCGTATTTGTATTAATACGCCGAAATCATAAAGTCCACGCGAACGAAGTCGCGGGCATCAGCTAGTTAATAAATAAAATTATATTATATATATATAGGTATTTTACATTTGTGGTATTATGCATTGAAAAGGTATACAAGTAGTCCAGGGATAATGAGGCAAGCTTTGTCCAAATAGTTTTTCAACAACAATTGATTCTCCTTCCTTTGGAGTTATTAACTTGTGTGATTTTCTTGTGGGATTAAAAACTTTAGAGTTTGATTTAGACTATTATGTAAGTCTTCTGAATGAATAAAATCAAAAACCCACAAAATAATGGACAAAGTCACCACCTGCCTGTATGAAATACGATGGAGTCAAAAACTACTGAATGGATTTTCATACGGTTTCCACCAATATAGACTGAGTGATCCATGAAGGATTATTTTTGAATTCGTTAAGGTTGTGTGTAAATCAGCTGGCGCCCCCGACTTCGCACGGGCGTATCTTGGTAGTCTGTGGGAAATTTCAAAAATATTTTCTTAGGTGTTGCTTGGTCATAATAGCTAGGTACCTGGATGCCAGATTTCATCTCGATTCACGTTTGACGGTACTGACTGATCTATCAACGTGCTGTACGTTGATAGATCAGTTGTATCCTTGTAATGTGCGCAAGTGAGACGGAATATACTTTCTATCTCACTTGTATACATGGAAATGCGTCTGCGTGAGCACTGGGTTCACCTCAACTGTGCTGCTCGTGCTCTGATGCTGCACGACGGATTATGACGATGTCGAAATTGATGTACCTAAGTTATGCTGACAGGGAGCTTTACTAGCGTTCTCCGCGCAAACCAATAGTGTTCTACCCCGTGGGAAGTCGCAGCAGGTCACTAGTATAAAATAAATAAAAAAGTTAAATTCAAAATGTATCTGAAATAAAGTTAAAGAAAACATTTAAGTGATCCCTTGAATTCATATGACAATATAACTTATATATAAATATAACTACATTCCAGACGAACTGAGCTACGAAATGTTTACCCCGTGATTGAATGAGTATAACATAATTTTCTTTTCAGTAATTTGTGTCTGTAAAAGAAAACAGTTTTTCTTTACAGATATAAAGCTTTGTTACATAATCGCACCTAATTTGATATTTTTTCAGGATATGTATTTATAGTGTTTGTATTTATTTTAAAATAATACTTACAGTCATAAATTAGAATACAAAATGATGATTTTACTTAGTATTTCTCGAGATTCCTATTGCTAACAATAATAATAATAAGCACGCAGGGGAGCTTGTGGCGAGCTGTTGTGTGAGTAACGACGCCTCGGACCCGATTCTCCAGAGAGTCGGCCTTCGTCTCCGGCGTGTCTTATCTTAGAGTGGGTCCAGTGCTGCAGCACCGGTGACACGTTGACCCTCCTGGATCTTTTGTGCCGGCGTGCCTTCATCGGTCAGAGTGTAAACACAAAAAGGCCCGCAGGACTCTCAGCTCTAGCTTGTCTTCATTGGCCGTCCAGAGAGGAGTCGTTAGAGAGGGTCCAAAGGTATAAGTGTTAAAGGGCATCACGCCGCGAGTAACTTCGGAGAAAGCGTAGCACACCTCTCGACACCACTGAGTCACTCACACCGGTGTTGCCCCCAGCCGATTTCCTGGCATTTCGGAGGCCCTTCTAGTGAGTGGCAAGCCACCGCCTGCCGCAAATAACGAGCAATAGAGGCAGTTATGGCAGGCGTCCGTCCCTCTTCTTTTAGCCAGGCATTTAGTTCACCCATCTCCACAGCCCTTTTCTTTTCCATAACACTTTGGAATATCTCAACGCCTGCCGAGACCTGCTCATGGGTATATCGTTCCATTGATACATCTTGGAGCGGATCACGGCGGGCGTACAACATTACATCAAACTTCTCAGAGGAAGTACGCGTTGGATTGCACGCCTATCAAATGACCAAGCTTGACCCGTGATTAAAGAGATACAAATAATAATAATAAAAAAACTAAGCAAGCTTTTATCAGTTATTTTAAAAATGAACTAAAAAGTTTATCAATCGATTTATTTATTTGCAAGACTAGATACTTACATAACCACTTAGGTTGTACAATTGTCAAAATATACATTACCTAGTTTCTCTCATCGAGGCCTTTCATTTGGTACCATTTCACTGGTTAAAGTAGACATTATAAATTACCATTTTGTGGCGATCGCCATATTAAGTGGTGGAATTTAGATAATCGCGCGCTGCCACCCCCGCTGCCATCGCAGCATTTCCTACCCTTCTGGTGACCTCACTCACACGCAGGAACACAAAAACCCTCAAGAGAATTGTTATTTGGCTGCGGTATTCTGTGAGGTGGAGGTACATTCCCCAGTCGAGTAGCTTACAATTTTATTACGCTCCCAACCTCTCTTTTCGCCAGAGCTCCATTTGTCAGTCAGTAGGATGCACCGCTTGCAGGTGAAGTTGGCTTTGGATCAAAGATGTTGATAATCCACTTACACCCCTAAACTCTGCAGCAAAACTAAATAAAAGGCAGTAAAAAGATTAATTCATTCAGGTGTTATTTTGCGGAAGTCAAATTTTCCGCCACCAATTACGCCGACCGGTAGTAGTTTGCATAAACTAATTTGGTGGCGGAAGCACGCAAAGTAGTGTAGATCAAATTGCCTGTAGTAAAAAGAATCATTGATGTCAAAGCTTGTTTTTGTTTATCCAGTTATGCAATTTTATAGTATTGTAAGTCATTTTTAATAAAAACAATGAGAATGATTTGTTTTCCGTAAATGGAGTTCCTTTGTGGGCGGAAGGAAACGAGGGCCGCGAATGTTTGTTTGCGGCAAACAATGAGTCTGCAATTTGCGGGCAACGAAGCTATAGCTTTGTTGATGTGAATCGGGACCTTACAGAATAGAGCTTAACTCAACAATAACGAATTCAATTATTTTACACTGCGTAAGTCTTCTAGCTGTTCGGAGTAAATCTTGTTGCATTTGTTGTTATTTTTATTGAAATGGAAAATATGTTTGGTTATTATTTTTAAATAATTGAATTAAATTTTAATGCATTTCTAGTTATTTATGTTGTAACTGTGGGAATGATGATCGCTGAATATAATCATGATTGTTCATGGATGATGGTATGAAGGTTTCTGAATGAAGAAGATTGAGAGAGACAGCATGACAATTAAAGAAAAGATAGGCAAATTAAGTAGACATAACTAAAGAAAGGTTGGGTATAGCGTATTTGTAAGATGCCCGATTGGCGAAGTACCTCGGGGTTGTTGTTTTCCTGCTAGTGAGTGAGGTCACCAGAAATTAAAGAGTTACTGCGTTAGTAGGGAGGGTGGCTGTGCGCTAGCGATATTTCATGTTGCGAACGTTAATATGGCTACGATAATATAGCTTCACATCAAGCAGGCCTTATGCCTTGACGAAAAATTTAATGATATACGAATAACTCCAGATATCAAAATTTTTGAAAAATAATATTTGCGTCTTTCTGGAGCCCCTGTTCTTAATGGTTTTTTATCTTTCATCGAAGAAAAACTTATATTTTAACGACATTTCGGAAAGACCTGGTCGACCGAGCCTGGCTGCAAGCTCCACTCTCCACCACTGGAGGTTTTTGACGCATTGTAGCTTTTCTTTCTTTTTGTAGGTAAACTTACTGTATATATTTTATCTGTACATATTAAATTTAGATAGATTGTTTAATGTATTACAAAAGTACCTTTAACAATACCTAAACCAATTTGAACAAAGAAAGAGAAGAGAGTGCAGGAAGACGTACGAGTCCATAGAAGACGCTGAACATGAAAGATGTGAATAGTATAAGACGTAATGATTTATGAAGTTTTAAAAAAACGACGTCTTTACAAATACCACATTTTAATTGCTCTTAGTTCCTAAATTTGTGTACAATCGGAAAATAATTTTGCCGTTTTATTGATAAATAATTGAGTTCAAATTTAAAATAATTGTTAACTAAAATAACATTTCAATGAACTAGACGTCATTGTGTAATTATTTTCCGCGCCTTTTCTCAGTGGGATTTGAATGTATGTCACACCCCTATCAAGGGAAAGGGTGTGTCAAGGGAGCGATTGTGCTCAACAATGTTTACAACTTTTATTATATTCGATATCTTTTTCACGTTCGATAAAGCCCGTTATTTTCATTTTAACATTTTTTATTATTTGGGTTGATCTATATTTGAAAGATAAATAAATACGAAAAAGCCAATATGACAATTATCGTTGTTTACGTAGAGAACGCCGTTGAGGCAGGTTTTGGAGTGGCGATTATATATTTATATACGAGTAACATAGAAAAAATCTGTGATATTTTAACTACTGATGTGCTCTACAATGGAGGTCCATTGTTGCCAGCTTAGTTGCAAGTATAAAGGTTGGAATTGAGTAACCGCTTTGTAGCCAATTGTTACTGCGGTGATGTTCGCCTATGGCCTGTCTATATATTAGGTTGGGGAAAAAGTCTTTTCGTATTTTATATGAAAATTCAAAACATTTTTTAATAAAGTTTATTTACATTTAACTAAAGTATGTAGGTGCCATTTTGTTCGATAACTTTTTGCCATCTTGTAGGTATAGACATGATCCCATTACTATAGAAATTTTGGGACTTCTGTTCAAAAAACCGCGATAAGTAGTTTTGGCAGTCTTCTCGTGATGTTAACCTGACATTACCTAAAGAATGCTGAAGAGATTGAAACAGGTGGAAATCGGAAGGTGCAAGGTCAGGACTATACGGCGGATGCATTAACACCTCCCAGTCAAATTCTCTTAATTTTTGCTGAGTGGCTAAAGATGTGTGAGGTCTAGCGTTATCATGATGAAAAATCACACCCCTTCTGTTAATTAATTCCGGCAGCTTTCTCTCAAGTTTTTGCTTTAATCTCATCAGTTGTTCACAGTAGAGTTCAGAATCGATAGTCCTGCCTGGCGGTAACAGCTCATAATGAATAATGTCCTTCCAATACCACCATACACACAGCATCACCTTGTTGCGGGTTAACCCGGGTTTCGCCAGAGTCTGTGAAGCCTGGCCGGCCTTTGACCACGACCTTTTTATGCGCCAAAACTGTTTTGTGGTCAATTCCTAGTTCTTCAGCTACGTCGTAACTACTGATATGCCGATCTTGCTCCACTTTTTCAAAAATGGCATCCATTTTATCCGTAACAGGGCGACCAGAGCGACGTGCATCTTTGACATCAAAATTTCCGGATTGAAAATGCCTAAACCAAATTTGTGCTACTCTTACAGACACTGCACTAGGTCCATAAACGTCACAAATTTTTTCGCAGCTTGCGTTCCATTTTTACCTTTTTTGTAGTAAAATTTTAAAATGTATCGAATTTTTTCATTAAATTCACTCATCTTGACAGTAAAAAAAAACAAATGAAAATCACACATTTATCTAATTTGAATTTGGAATTATCTTTTTTAAAATTTAAACTTTTTAAAGATATCTAAACCTTTCAGATACAAATGGTATAACCAAAGAGATTTTATTACAAGTTCATACATACTATAATGCGAAAAGACTTTTTCCCCTACCTATTATAAAACTAACGGCCCGCCCACTTTCGCTGTGGCTCCAGCTTCCGGTTTCCATCTCATTCCAGTGCATTTCCCATACAAAACTCGTCCTGACAATTACATCTTATTTTTTTTGTAAATTTTCTGATATGAAAAGCTATTCTGCTATTCGGGATGGAGACAAATCCAACATGTCAAAGATCATAAAAATAGGTCCAACTGTTCTTGAGTTATAAATGCAATACAATACTTTTAATTGCACCAAAACTATAAAGTTTTAACAATAATGACTTAAAATATAAAATACAAAATACAAAAGGCGGCCTTATAGCTTAGCGACCTCTTCCAAGCAACCTTTGGGTAGAGGAGACCTGAAATAAAGGTAAATGGCGCAGCATATACTATATAGCTACTCAACTATCTACATATATAAAAATTAATCCCTATTTCGCTTGGTCAGCATCATGTGCGTAAACGGCTGGACCGATTTCGATAATTCTTATTTTTGTTGTATTTATTATTGTCAGGAGAAGGTTCTTATGAAAGAAAAAAAAAGATGCGCGAAAAATTAAAAAAAAAAAAACTATTTTTATGTCGTTAGACATAAAAATAGGATTTTTTGATTATCTATCTGTGATTTGACAGATTGCGCGAAGTCAATTCGAATTCAATATTCATTATTAAGAAGACAGGACGTCTGTGGGGTCAGTTAGTATAAATATAAAATGGTGTAATTACCCCGAATTTGTTTTATATATAAAGATGTGATAGGAAGAAATATCTTAATTTTATTAGCTTACGAGTCTATATAACTATGACGATTCCAGCAATTTAGTAAATGCTGATTTATATCTCTGTTATATCCACACTTGTACAGTTTCATAAAAGGAAGGCGTGAAGCAAAGACTGAATGAACACACTAGAAACGTTTATCAGGAAGGGAGAATCGCGTCTACTTTTAAATGTACACCCCTTCCATTGCCTTCTTTTATGTAATACGATTTTTTTTCTCCCAATTTCTAAAGATGATTGGCAGAATGTGTTCGCAACTGTATCTATACAATAAAATTGGAGTGTCTGTTTGTAATATTAAAATAATCGCTGTTTACCAAGTGCATATGGATGTATACACGGTACATATACCAAAATAACATTTTTTACAATTTTTGTCTGTCTGTTTGTACCGACTAATCTCTGAAACAGCTGGACCGATTTTGACTTGACTTTGAATATGTGGTAATGTGCCGTTGGGCCAGTCACATTTGCCGAGTGAGCGGTGGCAGATGTGGGAGGAAAGTCCTAAAGTGAAGACATCGTACGAGGTGATGAAGTTGGTGTTAGGTTAGAATAAGGATGAACCGATTGAGGTCATCAAGGCAACGGCCGGAAGTGGCCGGATGCCTATATCCAGCAGTGCATAAATTTGCACCTATCCACTGCTAGATATAAGTATTCCCTAATGATTTTGTAAGCTGTATGTGTATAACCCGTATTAAACATTATAGTAATAGACATTAAAGTAAATTTATTAATGTCTGTCTTGATATCGAATAACATTAAATACTGAGTCAAATTAATCTATCAATCTAATAATTATTATAATAAAAGATTTATTATAAATTAACAGGTTATGTTTGTACTTACGTCGGGTCGCAGACAAGCTTACGGCGCGTCTGCTGTGAAGCGGGTACCGTAGCTATATTAACGATCGCAACATGAAATTTCGCTCGCGAGTCTTCACTTCCGCTGCCAACACAGCAACTCTTTCCTTTCTGATAAACTCCCTCACTCGCAGGAATACAACAACTATCAAGGGAATTATTATTTGGCTGCGGTATTTTGTGAGGTGGAGGTCAGTTAGACAGCTTACAAATACGATGTGGCTACTTCACTTTTCGCGAGAGCCTCTTTAGTATATTAGCAGGGTACATCACGTACAGGCGAGGTTGGGTTTGGCCCTAAAGATGATGATGAGCCACTTATACCATTCCAAATAATTCCAAACCATTCCGATAAAAACAAGATTTTTCGTCATACGATAGCCATGTCAAATAACAATTTTCTAGTAGTATATATCTCTGCTAAGTCGCGGCAGATAAACGGACGTACGGACATGGCGAATACTATTATTTCACGTACGTTTCCGAAGACATTTAATATCACGAACGGTGAAACTGTGGAATCAACTTACCTCAGCGGTATTCCCGAACAATTACAACATGGGAGCCTTCAAGAACAGAGGCTTTATTTCCCTTAAAAGGCTGGCAACAGATCGACGGCCCCTTGGTGTTGCTGATCTCCATGGGCAGTAGTGATTGTTCTCCACCAGGTGACCAACATGCTCGTTTGCCCCCTTCACTTTGAAAAATATATATACAATACACTAAAAATTGGCAGTAAGTATGAAAATTCTCTTTATCGAATAAAGTTCACGTTTCTACTGAGACGCAAGTTCTCTGTTTAAAGTACTATAAGCCGGTTATTTATGGCAACTGTCAGTGACACCAATTGCGTAACGTAAAAATAGTATTCCCGTGAATGTCACCCTTGGGTCATCTTCTTTATATACAATAATAAAGCCTCCGATACTCTATCTCATAAACGCGCAGCCTAAACCGCTGATCGTAAAAACTTGAATTTTGGTAGAAGTTAGAAGTGTTCCTTTTAGTGTGTATGTGAAATAAGAATTATCCTTTTTTTTTAGGAAATATAGAGATACGCAACTATGAAGTCGCGGATAAAACCTAATAATATAAAAATATAACTTTACTAGCTTGCGCCCGCGACTTCGTACGCGCGTATCTCGGTATCCCGTGGAAAGTTATATTTTTTTTTTTTTTTTATTTATTTATCCAAAATATTAATAATAAACATTAAAAAGAATTCGACCATTCGCAAAAACCATAAATGGTTTATACGCGATAAGGTGAGATCACTGGTTCGATACAAGACATGTTTTTTTTATATATACATGTATTCAATTTTTTCTAATCTGATTTGTTTATAAAGAAATGTTTTAAAACTTTTTTACATTTATTGTATGGATTTGGCCATGATTGATTCACCGCCACACTCAATATGTTTGTCGGTAAATCATTCAAGATCTTAGGTAACATATATTCCCATGTCCTCATTCCATACATGTTATTATATGTAGGTAGTACATACGTAGGTAAGTTTGTAATGTATATATATACTCACAGCTCAAACCACTATATAAACCACGATATCTATCTATAATATAAAAATGAATCACTGAATTCGTTGCTAAGCGCAATTCTCGAGACCAACTGAACCGATTTCGCTAATTTCATTTTTTAGAATATTCCTTGAAGTACAAGGATGGTTCTTACATAGAGAAAAAATAAAAAAAATGCCTGAAAAAGTCTAAAAACAGCACTTTTCTATACTCCCACACAAACGATTCGTAATAATACTTAAAAGTCAAATTGAACTTTAATACCGTACCATAAAGTTCAAGTATTAGTGGAGAGTTTCCGGGAAGGCAAACCAATTAAGTGACGTTAGTATCGTATAAATATCCCGGCGTCCCGAATAGCAGAATAAGTATAAAAAATAATAATTAAAGAATCGACTGTTGGGCGGTACGAAGTTCCCCGGGTCAGCTAGTATATATATAATAATAATAATTACAAATAATGTAAAAAGTTTCGTTTCGAGGTGACACAGATAAAAGATTAAGTAGATACCGTATGCTAATTAAATTTCAAATACATACATTCTTTGATATTGCGTTTTTTTTTAATATCTTTCCATAAAGTTTAATATCTTGTCTTCGACGAATTTGACAATCTAGACCTCGAGTGTCTTTTTTATAGGTGGCAAATCGGGTGGCAAACAAGCATACGGCCCGCCCGCTGTGAAGCGGTTACTGTAGCCACATAAACGCTCGCAACATGAAATATCTCCAGCGCGCCGCTTCTCCCGCTGTCAATGCAGCAATTCCTTTCCTGGTTACCTCACACACTCACAGGAACGTAGCAACCCTAAAGGGAATTGTTATTTGTGTTGAGGTGGAGGTACTACCCCAAGCGGGTGACATATAAATAACGCTGTGCCCTTCGTCTTTTTTACCAGAGCCTCTTTTAACAGTCAGTAGGGTGCACCACGTATAGGTGAATGACGCATTGAGAGGTCTCAAAGATGATGATAAACCACAACAGAAACAAACAATCAACGAATTTTCATTAAACCTTGGTAACTCCAACTTGCCCAATAAGTGGAATCGAATCTACGTAGGAGGGTTATTTATCTATAGGCGATAAGCATTGAAATTTATTTCTCTAAAATAATAGCTCCATCAATGAAACATCTCAAATATTTCCTTTTGAAGTAAAATTAATTACTTTAAATTAATTTGGTAACAAGCAAAATACAATTTGACTTTCTGAAATATTAATATTATTTTACATCAAAGCAATTTGTGTTATTCATACTTAGAAGGTGAGTTTTCAAGTTGCCTATTTTCAGAGCTTACTCACAGAGTACTGATACTTCAACTTTTTGGAAATATGGGTCTCGTTATAAAATATTTAGGTATACGATTTCTACGTAATTTATCGTATTGGTGTTAATAAAGCAGTAATTTAATTAATAGGTGTTTTAATGAATAGTGGTACCGGCAGTTAACGGGTTGGATCTATATTCCATGCAAATAATAAATAAATATTTTTGGACATTTCACACAGCGCCATCTAGTCCCAAATTAAGCGCAAAGCTTGTATTAAACAACTGATAAATGTACTTATATGTATTTCTTTTTGTAAATACATACTTATAATACATAGAAAACACCCAGCCCAAGACAAACAGATATGTTCATGCACACAAATGTTTGTCTTGTGCGGGGATCGAACCCGCGACCCCGGAGTCAAAGTGACCATTGTTAGCCATTCGACCACCGGGCTCGTCTAATCTAAATGAAGTGGAACAAATTTTATTCGAAAAAAAAAATACAGATCCGTCTTTACTCTGCGGATTAGTAGTAATAAACTGGCATGGTTTATTACAACTCATCCGTGTTGTCGAATTATTTTGAAATTGTTGTACTCGAAATGATATAGGTATGACGTCCAAAGTTGCATAAACATTAGTGTCAAAAAATAAATTTTTCGAGCCTTATAATTTTCAAATTAATGGTTTCTTAACTATGGTAATAAACAACAAGCCTAGATTTTGTTGTGACAAATCCATAAAGTCAAAAGTCAAAGTCATAATACCTTGGACTTTATAAAGCACTTAGAAACGTCATACAAACTAAATATAAGAAACATGTGTAAATCATTACTACTCTAAATCCGCAGAGCTTAGATTCACTTTCATCACACTATCTTGAATGTGAAAGTGAATTTTAGTGCCAGTTCCGGCGACGGGGCTTCTTGAGAAGAACTGGCAAGAAACTCAAGGCCGACTCTTTTAATTGCCAATATCGTTACATTAAATACAAATACAATCATTAATATAACATAACAAGAGCAATTCATTTCCAAATACTTTTATCATTTATGTAATCTGAGATACAATAGTAAGCCTTTTGACATAGTCTAGTTTTGATAAATCTTTTAAATTTACCCATGGATAATTTAAACGCGTCATTTGGAAGTTTATTGTAGAAGCGTATACATTGACCTGGGAACGAGTTAGAGATTTTATGGAGCCTAGTAATATGCATAGCGAGTTTGTTTTTATTTCTTAAATTTAATTGATGGAGATCACTGTTTTTCCTAAATTTAGTTTGATTTTTATGAACGTAAATAAGATTTTCATAAATATATTGAGAATGTAATGTCATAATATTTATCTCTTTAAATTTATTTCTCAATGTCTCCCTGGGACTCATCATATAAATAGCACGGATAGCTCGCTTCTGGAGCACAAAAATTGAGTCTACATCCGCAGCACTACCCCAAAGCAATAAACCATATGACATAATGCTGTGAAAATAGCTAAAATAAACTAAACGCGCAGTGTCAACATCAGTCAGTTGACGTATTTTCCTTACGGCGTAAGCTGCTGAGCTGAGTCTACCTGATAACGTTTCTATATGTGGGCCCCATTGTAATTTAGAGTCTAATGTTATCCCAAGGAAGACAACCTTATTGACCAATTCCAATCTCTCATTGTCCATCACCACACTGGTTTTTACTTGTTTCACATTTTTTGTAAAAAATCTAACATATTTGGTTTTACTACCATTTAAAAGTAGGTTATTAGCACTAAACCAGTTTACTATTTTTGAAAGAGCATTGTTTACATCGTCAATTTCTGATTGTTGTCTATTTACCTTAAAAATTAAAGAAGTGTCATCTGCAAACAATACTATTTCGTGATTATTCTTTACAAGATGAGGTAGATCATTAATGTACACGAGAAACAGGAAAGGGCCCAAAATAGAGCCTTGTGGCACCCCCATCGCTACAGTTGATCCATGTGATCGCTTTCCATTAACATCTACTTTCTGAACCCTATCACTCAGATAAGAAGTAAGAAGATCAAGAGCGATGCCTCTTATACCATAGTGGTGTAGTTTTCTGACTAGAGTTTCATGCTGCACACAATCAAAAGCCTTAGATAAGTCACAAAACACCCCATAGGCGTCCCGTGACTCCTCCCAAGCCTCATATATACATTCTAGTAATTTTACCCCAGCATCACATGTTGACCGTCCATGAGTGAAACCGAATTGTTTAGTGTGCAGCAGATTATTTTCATTAAAGTAATTAAGTAACTGAGCGAGAATTAGTTTTTCAAAAATCTTACTAAATGTAGGTAGTATTGATATTGGTCTGAAGTTTGTGGGGTCTAATGTACTACCTGATCATAACTAGACTATATGCTATATTATTGTAATTTTTATAAGGAACATTTCAAAAATGCAAAAAATATTGTTACTAATTGTTAATTACTTATTGGAAATGACAACTTGAATACTTTTTATTAACGAAATGGACCATCAAGATGTGTGAATATATTAATTATGTATATTATTATATAAGGTCATCTTACTCCATGTGCAAATATTTAAAAGGCGAGTACAATTTTATTAACTAATTAAAAAATGATTTAATAATTTAGAAGTAAACACGCTAGAAAACTCCCGGTTAATATCAAACAAAAAAGTAATAAAATACGTGAATTACATTCTTATGAATTCTACATCTTAGCCTATTAAATGCATTTGATGCAAAATTACCTTATACAATAATGTAGACATGTAGTAATAGTTCATTATGGTACAAGTGTGTAATGTTAGTGATTACCGCTGAGACGCCATTGAGACCCGAAGCCTTTAGGCGAGAGTCTTAAAAGAGCCGAGGACGGTAATCATCAATACACACGTGTATGATACGATGTTTTTCAACACACTTGTAAAGAAAACAATATTAAAAAAACTATATATAAAACGTGCTGTGAAATTTTTTTCGCAATGGCCGGAAAAAATAATCAGGCTTTCCTATGCGCGCGCATGGCCATAGACTAAAAGAATGAGGTTTTTTTTTTTGGCTTTTCGCGGATAGTGTTTTATCCACGTACAAAATGGTGATTTTAAAGTTTTCTTTATTACAGAGAAAACAAAAGATATTTTAGTAAGAAAAATATTTATTAAACACATACATGTTAGAATTTTCAGGCAACTTCGTATTTAAATACGAAGTTGCATGAAGTGAACAAGCAATTGGTACATTAATTTATTTGTACTATTGAACACGATCTTTTTTGTATCGAAACTTTTTTGAGAACAAAGCAACTCAACCAATAAAATAAAATAAACTTTATAACTCACTTGTGAATAACAGCAATAAAAAGTCACAGTTAGATTATAGGTGTCATTATGTGCCTAATTGCGGTGGAATTAGAGCCACTTTATGAGCAAGTGTGTTGAAAAATCTTTTAAACATATAAGATTACGCTTAGCACTTTCAATGTTTTACTAACATTTAACATTTTGCGGTCGTCAAAAAACTAGTCTACTAGTTTCGACAGAAACGTCCTAACAAATGTATGATAATCGTAATCTTCTATTACTTTTTACGAACGAAAACAACCCTTCTTAATTTACAAATGAAATTAAATTGAAAAGTAGAAACGAATATTAATCTAATATAATTATACCACACATATTTAGGACACTGTGCACTGCTTTTTTCTTCTCAATTCGTACATTCCGAACAAATGCGATGAGAAGGCAAAAAATACGAACATGTTCGGGAAAATTCGGACAGAGAATCAGCTTACCTACCAAAGAACTACCTATGGTTTTTACGCGTCTGGGTTTTGGGCACAGTTGCGGTCTGCGTACTGAGGAAACTATAAAACTACTGGATCAACGAACCATTTCGTAAAATTCTAGTGCGCTTTCCGGGAACTAAATTCCTTCTTATATTCTACACTACATTTAGTATTTTAGTTGAACGAAACCAATGGAAAAGTTTTAAATCTGAGTTGTAGTTTTGGCAGTGTTATCGAAACTTCCTAGCAATATGTTAGTAAAATACAATTTAATGTTTTTTTTATAAAAATTTTGTGAGTAGAACCTATTTGTATCCAGTACATTGTATTTATTGCATAATGTTAGTATGTTGAAGTAAAATAGTTAATGGATTCAGGTACTATTTTGCGTAAGTCAAATTTCGAGGCAATTTTTAAGTTGCAAATCTACAACACCATGTAAATAAATATATTAGGCCAAACCAATTAAATGTTTTTGACAATTTGAATGCCTATTTGTAATTACATTCAGACATTCATTACACAAATATTATTAGTTACAAAAATTTCATCACATTTATTTTTCTATATCTTTCATGTTTTTTGGCCATAACAATCATTGTGATTACTATCATAAATTAAGTAGTATGCAATACATAGTTCCAGTGATATTCCATTATTGTTCGTACTGTAACATATACTTGGACTCTTTAACTTAACTCAACATGTAATATATTTTTTATTAGGATACGTCATGTGACAACCCGCACCTGCCTGATGGCTCATCAGGCAGGTGCGGGGCAGGACACTGAAGTCCAGGAACGGAAGCGACAAAAAGATACTCTTGCTTTCATCTCGTCCCGTCCACTTTGCCGATCTAGAAGGTGCCTTTTCACATAGTCTTTTTGAAGGACCCCGTACACATGCGGAGTAGGAAATACATCACCGGGTAGTCTATTCCACCGGTCAGCGCAGCGGTTCGGCACAGAAAACATTGGCTGAATCTTTTAGTGTGAGCTTGTAGATATTTTCAACTACCTGAGAATGGGCACACTGAGATGAAATGTAGGTCCAGCACTTAAACGGAGAAGGCGAGATAAGGTCGTGGAGTTCTACTGAGCATACGTGATAGTCGGTAAAAAGGACTCAGTGCAGTGACTCTCTGCGGAGTTCCAACGGCTGAAGTGATGCTCCAAGCTTAGGATCATTAATGATCTGCTTTTGCAGTGAATCCAGGCCATCGCCTTTCTATGAGGCATAAGGTATTTTGCACTCTTCCCAAAGGTGCGAACAATATTACACACACGGTCTGATTTGCATTTTGTAAAGCAATAGTCATTGTGCGGGTATGAAATACTGCCGCACCAAATGTTCAGGACTCCAAGTTTCCGTATTAAAATGAGAAAATGTATTATAATAAGAAGAACCTAGTTTCTTTTCGTCATTATTACATATATCTTTGATTATGGCTGATTAAGTAAAGGAACCCCTTTACTTAATCAGCCCTTCACAAATCGGCTAACCAGGTTACAGGCAATTCTTTGATGGGTTTGATTTATTGACTACGTGAGTTTATATACCACAGCAACTGAACAATGAACATACGAGTATAGTCGAGTGAACGTTTATTTTTTTTAATTTTTTCAATCTCTCCAAAGATACCTGTTTCATTTGGTTGTTATAATAATGTAATTTATAGCTTAAATATTACTTTGCATAGAAACATTATAGAAAATCCTATTCTATTTAATAAATGTTGAGTTATATTATCCCTCTTTCACCAGTAAAATGCTGAACAAATTTGACATTAACATAATGTAATCGGGATTGACACAAAAGATACTTTTTAAACTTTTACTTAGTTTTCATGCGGCGAAACAGCAAGCAAAAGTTAGTACTTAACATAAAAATAAATGTTCAAACTTTACTTTCACTGTTGTCATAATTAGTTTTGTTTTATCATTACTTTTATTTTATATACCAAGAATTCGTATAATCATATTGTATCTAAGTTTCCGCCAATATGCATAGGTTATCCTTTTAACTACTTATTGAATGGTTGACTAGAAGAGATCCCTCATGGGATAAGTCCGCCATTGTACAAGTACCTCTTTTAATCGATGTGTTAGTTAACAACTTAATGTTTTAGGTCCCCAACAGTGTTAGACACTAAAAATCGTGGTGCACGGCAGGTTAGCTTCACTTGACTAGCCATCTCTTTAGGCTTTTAATGCCTTATTTGCCATATTGCTGCCTCTCACATTGTTAAGAGGGAAAGTCAAATTCCAATAACTTCCTACTCCTACTAATTTCTTATGATTAAATTCGTTATGAGTTCCAAGGCAGCCGTAGTTTTACCCCCGGGACAGCAATGAACTTCACTGTTCATATCCTTTTCGGTGGTCGCCGCTGTTAATCCTGGCTACACAGGGGACACAGTGGGGTAAAATCGAATTCCAAGAGTTTTCCACTTCTTCTAGTTTATTCTGATTAAATTCGTTGTGAGTTCCAAGGCAGTCATAGTTTGACCCCGGGACTGCAGTGGACTTCACTGTGCATTGCCTTTTTGGTGGTCGCCGCTGTTAATCCTGGCTACACAGGAGACACAGTGGTGGGAAGGTGTGGTGGGCTCCCGTCCCGTACCTCTTTTATTATCATGTAATTTCTTTTGTACAATAAAAACTTTACAACAACAACAATAAAAGGAAAACACAGGTTGAAACCGAGATGTACATTATAGCACTACAAGTATTAGTAGGTATACTAGACAATTACAGCAACACACTTCGTGTCAGCAGCTCGGTATTAGTTAAACTTTATACGATTTCCGGCAGTCAGGAAACCCAATTAGCAATATCATCCGGTTGAGAGTGTAACGGGAGTGGAGAGGCAATAAGTGCCGACTGCCGGGGCGGTACACGAACATACTGCAAATTGCTGTTAAATTTACTTAAACTCGCCTGTTACATCGCGTATAGAAGATAAGCTGATTAAACGTAATTATCGTTCCACCGTAACATTTTGATTTGTGTAATTTGAATCCAAATTTAGAATCCATGACGTGAATAGTAGCGTAATAGCACATGTTTAATGGCAGCAACAAATCTCTTATAGAATCCTAAACTAGGTACGAGTAGTGTATATGAGTTAAGGAAGAATGATTGATGGCACGTGTAAATTTTGGACGAGTCATACGTGCTTAATAGGTATGTTTGCGATTGGATTTGTTTAAGTCTTTCTTTGAATATTATTTTGATTATTCAGGTTGACAGTTGATTCTTCTTTTTCCAATTAACCCAAAGCATAAGTAGAAGAAGGTAGCATAACCATTAAATACATACGTATATACTTTGTGGTGTAAGTGATTCATCAACATCTTTGAAGCAAAGCCAACCTCACCTGCACATACTGCACCCTGCTGATTGACAAACGAGACTCTGGAGAAAAGATAGGTAGGGCATAGTGTAATTTTTAAGCTGCCCGACTGGGGAAGTACCTTCCCTCACAGAAGACCGTAGCCAAATAACAATTCCCTTGAGGGTTGTTCTGTTCCTGCGATGCGAGTGAGTGAAGCTTATAGAAAGAAAGAAAGAAAGGAGTATACGCTGGCAACGGATAGGCGCCCCCTTGTTGTTGCTGATCTTCATGAACGGTGGTGATTGCCTCAATCACGTGACCCTCATGCTCGTTTGCTCCCGTCTCGAATAAAAAAAATACGCTTTACGTGCGAGCGTTACACCAGTTTACGCACGGAACGTTTACAGTACGGAAGTAACATCCCTAACACTGCTCATATCCCGTTTATACTGGAAATGTAATGCTTTTCGTGTAGTTGATCGTACAGTGAATTGCTAATTACGGACCTAAACCAACGTTTGGTACCAATTTAGTTAAATTCGCTGTTACGTCAAACAGAATGCTAACAGCATTAAGTCATATCCGTGATGATAGACCGGTTCCAGTAAAGCCTGGCACGACTGTTTTCGAGGACCGGCATAGGTACGTACTTGTAATATGGCACCTCATAGATCACAAGACCAAATCGAAGAGCAAGCTGATGATGGATTATCCTAGCTAGCTGGTTGTGTCTGTACAAATACTCACCATTGGCAAGAAAAGAGCAACCGGAAATTACTTGTCTGATACCTATAGATATTTTTAGCATTCTACTATTCTACTCTCAACTTCTGATGTCAAAGTTGTCAATACTGGCCATTCGACCACTGAAATGGGCTACTACCGCCAAAGCTCAAGCCGATTACCATCGGATTTTTTGATTGTGTAAATCAAACTTCAGCTAGATTGGTGGTAATTAGATTTTAAAGTAATAAAATTGTGTACAGTGTATATTTGTTCTAACTAGAGACATTGCTTTTTATCTGAAAGAAAATACTTAAAATGTTTCCATTCAGAAGTAATAGCGAATAAGCGCATCTACTTCTAAAATGAAATATTTCAAATGCGGGTATAATGGTGTTATTATATAATTACCACTAGTACTAAATTGTGTTTAACTTAGCTGGTATAAACCCTAAAGTCCTATTTTTTTTTTTTTTTATACTACATCGGGTGGCAGACAAGCATACGGCCCGCCTGATGTGAAGCGGTTACCGTAGCCATATTAACGCTTGCAACATAAATAGTGCTCCCCCGCTGCCAACGCAACATCTCCTTCCTTTCTTTCTGGTGACCTCACTCACTCGCAGGAACACAACAACCCTCAAGGGAATTGTTATTTGGCTGCGGTATTCTGTGAGGTGGAGGTACATTCCCCAGTCGGGTAGCTTACAATTACGCTCCCTACCTCTCTTTTCGCCAGAGCTTCGTTTGTCAGTCAGCAGGGTGCACCACGTGCAGGTGAAGTTGGCTTTGGTTCAAAGATCTTGATGAACCACTTACACCCCAATGAACCACTTACACCCCTAGACCTACCGACTAAGCTGAAGATGTTTGTCATTAACTTTACCCTAAGTCCTATTTTTGAATCAAAATATTCGATGGGAATCGGCTTCAGCTCAGGCGGTAGAGCCCCTGGTCATCAAAACCGTCACCAACCTATATACAACCTTCATCAAATATATTAAACATCTGTATTGTATTGTTTTGTTTTTTATGAATAATTTATTCCAGTATATCACAATTCACAATGCAACATGTAAATATATAAAAATCCGCGTAAGCATATAAAATTGGGTCAAAGTAGAAATCTCGCATAACAAGTTAAATTCTACGGATATATGTATAAAATGAAATTTCCTGTAACATCACTACGAGCAAGGCGAATTTCGATACGTCAATTTGAGTTGCGAAGACGAATATATTCCGTTGATGGTTCCGAAGGGTTAGATTAACAATCCATTTTATTTTATTTTAATTATAACGTTAGTAGAAGCAGTTTAAAGTGCGTATGTATAGGATACTGTTATCGGGAATCGAGACTAAACAATGGAGTATTGAAGTGGTACTTCATCCCATCCCAGCTGAAAAGGAATTCCGTCTTAGATTTACTGTATTACTTGGGTTGATGGTATATTTACATTTTCACAAATATTAGTGTTTGTTTTGTTACATTGACGTACATTTATACTGTCCCTAGCTAGTAGGCTTCGCCCTTGGGAGCTTCCCCCTGTTTTTCAAGATTTTTCATTGATTGCCCGCTTCTATTGGTCGCAATGTATAATTATGTAGCCTTCCTCGATAAATGGGCTATCCAACACTAAAACAATTTTTCAATTCGAATTAGTAATTCCTGACATTAGCGCGTTCAACCAAATAAACTCTTAATTTTTTTAATATGAATATAAATAGCAGCAATAATGTAATTCTTTTTCGAAGATTTAAAACCCTCAACATAGACTATATAATGCAGCCTAAGTCACAAACTGGCGAGTAGTCATCTCATTAAAAAAATCCCGTGTCACGCCGGAACTATTCAACCAATTAGATTTTAAACTAATAAAATTGTGTACAGTGTATAATTTGTTCTAACTAGAGACAGTAAAGGTTGCTTATTATCTGAAAGAAAGTACTTAAAATGTTTCCATTTAGAAGTAATAGCGAATAAGGGCATCTACTTCTAACACGAAATATTTCAAATGCGGGTATAATGGTGTACTTTATTGCCGTAGTAACAAACTGTACATAGGAATATCTGATATTTATCCTGATCTAGGGCCCTACCGCCGAAGCTGAAGCCGTTTCCCATCGAATATTATAATTCGAAAAATAGCCCTTACCTTTAAGTTATTGATAAACATTTTCAGTTTAGTCGGTCCAGCTCCAGCTCCAGGGTCTCCACCATATAAGCTAAATACAAGTATCATTTATAAATCTAAATAGAAGTTAGATTATCGCAATCAAAAAATCTGATGGGAATTGGCTTCAACTTCGGCGGTATGGCCCCAGAGGTCCTACCGCTGAAGCTGAAGCCGTTTACCATAGGATTTTTTGATTGCAAAATCAAACCTCGACTTAGATTTATGGTCCTTGTGTTTAACTTAGCTGATAGAAACTATGGAGCTCTACCGACTGAGCTGAAGATGTGTGTCATTAACTTAAACGTAAGACCTATTTTTCGAATCAATATTCGATGGTAATCGGCTTCAGCTTCGGCGATAGGACCCCAGATCGGATATGATTTTTTATTCAAAGTGACGCCACTTTCGCGGGTACAAAGGCTAACAGGGGATGGTGTGTGCGGCGACGAACAAACGGTCATAATTTCTATTCCTTATACAAATTCCAAAAACAAAATGTTATGTAACAGTATCAGTATAAGTTGATCATCAACATCTTTGAACCAAAGCCAACCGCAACTGCACGTGGTGCACCCTGCTGACTGACAATCGAGGCTCTGATGCAAAGTGAAGTAGGGCATAGCGTATTTTTTAAACTGCCTGACTGCGGAAGTACTCCCCTCCCCCCCTCTCATATATATAAAAGAAAAACTAATTTTCTTTATGATTTGTATAAAATAGTAATTTCCGCAAAATAAAATAAAATGGGCGAAGTAAAAATATAATATAAATTGTAGGTTTATTTATGAAGATAATCTCTTTTGTTACTGTGGATAAGCCTAAGCCTTAAACTAAGCTGAAGTCCGTCATTCAGGCCAACAGCTAAAATAACGAATAAGGTACAATAATTTCGATGGTTATATTGAATAAATAATAAACTTTATTTTTTTCTGATTTTTAATCCTGCTACACGTAGAAACGATACTAATAGTACCATTTTTTATTATAATATATTTCACGCGCTCATGCTCATGTGTAGTTTTTGAAGTGTTAAATTATTATTAACACTTCAACTATATATAGCATATTATATATAAAATATTCTTATATTAGAAAGAAAATTTAAATTATTTCAATGTTTTTTATCTCTTTGTAATGTAACCTTACAACCACTTTGGTACCCTGGTTTTACATTCCATTTCCGTCAAACAAACCGCATTCAACATTACATTCAATTTAAATATTTTGTGCGAACGAAATTCAACAACATGAAGCAAAAATTACATTTTAATATTTAGACCGGCTTCTATATTATAGAAGTCCAGGGACAGTGTCTTCAAACAACCATTACGACTTCACCTCAGTTGCCTTCAGTAATTACATTCCATCAACAAATCTAATCTAATTTAAGACATTTTCTATTATGTACGAACTGTGAAATTATGGAATCAACTTCCCTCAGCAGTATTCCCAAATAAATACGACATGGGAGGCTTGAAGGACAAGTCAATTTTTCCCTTAGAAGGCTGGTGTGGATCGGCGACATGGTGTTGCTGATTTCTGTTGGCGGTGGTGATTACGAGTACTGTCCATCAGGTGAAGCATGCTCGCTTGCCCCACTCTCATATAAAAAAATCTAAGTTTCTTAGTACAGATTTTTCTACAAGGCACATCAAATCTTATTGTAATGAAATTATTAGTAAACCAGTTAGAAAATTAAACATTATTTAATATCCTGATCTTTATAAGCCGAGTTTAACAAATTTGCTTCTTATTATCTGAACTGGAAACCGTGACTGTGGCTAAAACCTTCAGTAATTTCTTTACTGCCTAGTAGACCCTAAAAACGGGCATGGGCACAAAATTGCTTTTAGAGCATGAAATTCAATTAATAATTTATAGAACGCTTAATACTAACTTTCGGATAATAAAATGAAAGTGCCAAATCCAATAGCAGTTCTGTAGGTAATTATCGGCGAACGTAAATCAAATATAAATGGTACCATTTCGTTTTCGTGTGTACGGAAACACTAAAAAGCCTCGGGCATTGCCGCTAAATGAAGATTTGTGGCTCGCAATAAAATAGTATTGTGTTGTGGCCCTCTCTGCGGTGGTATTGTCAACATTGGACAAAATAGAAACAGTGAGATAAAATCATTTGAGCTATTGGGCCGCTCGCGTAACTATTCAAATGATTCGAACAATAGATTTAATATCAAATTCAGATTTACCGGCACGGTGGATAAACATATTATTTTGTGGGCGGATTAGTCGCGCAGCTACCTAGTACGGATGGTTTCATTAGGTTCCATTTCATTATTGTTTAGACTCGACACAATAGGATTGAAAGATAAATTATTATATTATGTACCTATCATTTGTATTTGTCTTTTATATATATATTGATTAACTAGCTGTGCCTGCGACTTTGTCCGCTTGGTTGTGGGTGAGAATGTGGATGTGAATATCGATGTGGGCACGGATGTGGATATGTACAAAAATTACAACAACGCTTCTCTGTACACGACATTAGATATATTACCGTCGATGATCAAAGCATATAAGTTTTTGGGATCGCTCACGCGCGCTAAAGCCACATACAGCTGACCGTGCGAAGAACAGCTAACAATTAAATCCACACTCGCAGCTTTCTGCGTTTGTCCTTGAGCTTTGTTAATGGTCATGGCATAGCATAGGTTTACTGGAAATTGGACCCGTTTGAAAATAAATGGGCAATTATTGGAATTCGAGGTATGAAAACACTCTCTCCAGCTCCACATCCCGTTAAAGCCTGTGCTTTTATGACATACGGCTGCTAATTATTAACTTTTAACCTTTTAATCTAAGTCCCCCAGAACTTTGCAATGGTTGCAAAGTTCTGGGGGACTTAGATTTCTAAGTAGCATTGTAGGTACCCCGACTTTTAAATTTATCTTGTGAGCCGGCAATCCTGGGGCACTAAGGGATTCTAAAAATTCTACCGGATAGTTCGTAGATTCTGCGTCTTCCATTACCCTGTTAATGGAAACACACTCTACACTATCCCCCGAAACACAATTTAAAATTTTAGCATTTATTGCAGCCACTTAATCGCGGAGTTAAAATAACTCTTTCGCATAACCAGAAGTTTTCGTTGCTGGCTATTTGCATTGCGTTTCCATATACAGAGTATTATACTGCAACAGGAGCATTATACCATCCACGATGTTCTGTTGCAGTACGTCTATCAGCCTTAATGACAACTTTGTAGCCGTTATTTTGACCTCGTGGGATAGAGTTAAAACTTCTTATATACGGATTTACTTGATGTAACATAATTTTGAAGTTGAGATATAAGGTTTGGAAAAAATCCTAAAGTACCTACCTACATATATTTATTTAATTAACGTCTCCTTAAGAAAATTTAACTGAAGAGTTATTGTATAAATTATATTATATTTTTCCGTGTTTCTTTAAATCGATAAAACAAATTTTATTTATGGAATCAAATGAAATTAAACAATTATTATTTGTTTAGTAGCTAAGCGTGAAAGCGTAACAACCAGGTCGTGCTTGGCGATGATCAATTTCTGCACACAGATTTATTACTAAGCCACTTGATATATTTTTTGCGCCCATCCTAGTTGGAACCACGACGGGGGTTGCTTAGCTTGCGTTAGCGCTACGATCTCTATGCATCTCTATCATTGTATTATTTACTTTAACGATGATACCATAATACCTTTATAAACTTTCAGTCAATTCAACTGAAAAGTTTCAGTCAATTCAACGAATTAGTTATTTTGTACCATTTTATATGTGATTTTTTAGATTGACATAACTTTTTTGTTTATGAACCGATTGAAATGAAACAAACACTAAATGTTAAGTTGAGCAAACCTTAACGCATTAGTGAAAACCGCATTCAAATAGGTAAAGCCGTTTCTGAGATTAGCGTGCACAAACGTACGGACAAACAGACAAACAGACAAACAGACATACAAACAAACAGACAAAAATTCTAAAAATCATTGTTTTGGTTTCTATTGCGTTCATAAAGCACCCCTATGTTAGTTTTTCTTAAATATCTTCAATGTACAGACAGCGGCCAGTTACGATTTTATTATATGTATTGATTTAACTTGATTTGACCGTTAGTCTTCCAACGTTAAATTTTTTTAGTGATGCGATTTTTTTTTAAATAACAAACAATTTTTTTTATATATATGAGAGGGGGGCAAACGAGCATGGTGGAAAGCAATCATCACCGCCCATGGATATCAGCAACACCAAAGGGTCGCCAATCCGTTGCCAGCCAATTAAGGGAATTAAATACTCTATTCTTGAAATCTCCCATGTCGTAATTGTTCGGAAATACCGCTGACGGAAGTTGATTCCACAATTTCACCGTTCATGGTATAAAATGCCTTAGGAAACATACTGTAGTAGTTCGCCAATTATCAAGATGATATGGATGAAATTTTAATTTATTGCTAGTTGTACGATAGTGGAATTCAGCGGCAGGTATCAAATCAAACAGCTCAACCGAGCACTCCCCGTAATATAATTTGTATAGAACGCAAAGAGACGCTACATCTCTGCATGTAGTGAGAGAGTCCAGTCGATCCGAGATCATTGGGTCCCCGACGATTCGAACTGCTCTTCGTTGTATGCGGTCAAATGAAGTAAGCAAGTATTGGGGCGCACCGGCCCAGAGATGCGAACAGTACTCCATATGAGGTCGAACCTGGGCTTTACATAGTTGAAGGCGGTGTCGAGGTATAAAATACCGCCTTAGAAGCCAGTTTTACCTTGCTCTCCAATCCAATACAATATTATAGATCACAAATATATTTGCAATTTTTTTTTTGTTATCGAAATTTACTTTACCACAAACACGTATTTTCAAAATCAAAGTAACATTATGTTTATCAATCAAGTAGGTAGGTAAAAGTACCACTTAATGTGCAATATTCACAGCACACGCTTCTAGCGTAGGACTAAATGATACTGTGCATTATTTAATTTATTTCGCAGAATATTATTTAATTAGTGGCATACTAATCCAGTTATGTATAAAATAGTCTAATTGTTTCATTAATAAAGTTCTGAACCACGTTTCAGTTGTTATATTGGCTTTAGCACAATTTCATAAAATTTATATGTATGTATTATATGTAGTTTAAAATATATAGTAAATCGTACGTATGAGCAAAAATTTGACACGTTCGAGTTCGGTACGGCACCGGACACATTCCTACAATTTTTACATTCGTACAATTTCGTATTCGTACTATTTTATATTCGTACAAATACACTTTTAATCTGTACTGTTCCAGAAGGTTATGAAGCCACAGAATAGCCCAAATACTATGTTGAGTGTGTTTTAGTGTGTACCGTTTCAGTGAGCTATGAACCCACCCAATAACCGCCCACAGAAACAGTACCGATTCACCGTAGTGTTTGTACTAATGTAGAATTATATAAATGAAGGAATTTTACTAATGCGGAAATTCTACGACTGTGTCCGGAGTTGCAAGTTTTATTAGTTCAATGGTAAATACTCGTACGCACGAAATGCATATAGTATGCCACGTAAATGTTCAATACGCGAGTTGTCGACTACATTGCAATAGTACTGCGTTGACTTTATGACGGTGAAAATATCAGTGGCAATGGCTACAAAAAAGCCAACGACAAAAGGTTGATGACACCCTTGTTTCAACTGTTATAAGAGTGCATAATAAGTGAATGCATTTTTGAGCTGGAGCTCTACTAAAAGCGAGAACAAAATTCTAAATTTCAGATTTCTGCAAACTTCAATCAATAATATTTTAAATCATTTCGCATTCAGTTTTTTCTTTATATTTACTTGTAGAATTCTCATTTAGTACCTAGTAATCCGCACATAAAAGCCTCAGTAACAGGCTCCTAAGGCTCTCATTTACTTTAGACATCTTGTACTTCGCTTTTTCGTAGTATAAGGAGCTGGATGATAACCATACGTTAAGAACGGTAACCTACTCAGGCAGTGCTGAAATATCATCTCCGTTGATAATGAAATGAATCATCATCATCGTCATCATCAGGTCATTTTAGTCTCCACTACAGGAGCACGACTCTCTCTCGTCTGTCCCAGACAGAAGGAGAATTCGGCCTACACTCTACACGCTGGCCGGGCGAGTTGGGGAGAGATCGATGTTTTATAATGTATTTCCCTTAGTCGCCTTGTACGACATCCACGGGATGAGACGGAGTGATTCTATTCTAATCTGCAGGAAACCACACGGCTAGAATAGAGAATGAAATTAATACCCCTAATTAATGAATTGTGGATAATCTCAGAGTTTCATATGTACAAATATTTCCAATAGAAAAAAAGTTTGAGGGAAAACTATTTGTTTAAATTAACATTTAAAAGATTTAATACCACATTACGTTACGTTAATATTATTTTTATGATTATTATATAAACATAACACACTTATCCATTAATGAAAATATGTATTATAATATATAAAAAATCGCGTTTGACCGAGATAAACTCAGAAAATACTAAACTATTTTCATTTAAAATCACATTATGTGTAATGAATGTCGTTCATCTGAAGGGATAGAATTGATTTTTTGTTTATGTAATTCATCCCCAAATGAGTTAAAATAAACGATGAAATCCCACACGGACAAAGTCACGCGTGTGCTAGTATAATATATAACAGAGATCGAAATTGATTCTAAAGTAACAATTGCATATTCTCCGCTTACAGTTGAACTGTACCAACCCGTGATCCCTACTTACAGATTTGCTGAGGTAGGTAAACTGGATATGCTGTTTGCATGGAAATCATTTGGTGCAAAACCCCAGTGCATGCAATACGTCGCTACGCTGGATTTCGAATTGAAATGCAGTTTGTAAACAAAAACGCGTATCACGCGAACCTTTATTTGAGTTCTCATAAAATGTTCGATATTATTGTACTGCTATTTATTGAAAAATGTTTGTAACACTATAATTTTTTTTACTAGTAAAAACATATTATTTATTGTGTATTGTTGTGAGTGTTAGCAAACATTTTTGAAGTTGATACTGTCGATTGTTGGCACATATTTTCATGAATTGTACAACAGGCACTTGGTGGAATATTATTATAACATTATGACATTTTTTGAATATCATTATAATAGATGGAAGTATTACATCAAATTCTATAACCAATTTCAATATACAATAGAAATAGAACCTGAAGAATAGAAGCAGGTTATAGAGAGATTTTGCTGGTATACCTCTCGCTCCTACTTTTACAGCGTATAGATTAACTACATAGCCGCTTTTTGTTAATTCGTTAAGGAGGTCATAATATTTGTACAAATAGAAACAAAAAATAAGTAATAACTAGCAAAAGTTGGTAGAAATACGAATATTCAGTTCAAACCGACCACAGTAAGGTAGACTGTTTCAACTGACAGTTCTCATTAACGGTGGATCTTCACCCATTGATATTCGTTTTTTCGGCGGTAACTACAAATGTCAAAGTCTAAGCATATCATTCATTCAAAGATCCCTCGAACACGTGTCACTGGTAAAGGAATTGAAGACCGGCGGACATCGTTTCACCGGTGCGACGATATCCGTTTAGTGGACGAACGGTGTCATTTTAGCTAAATGGTAATCGTATTCACGTTGCGCGGTAGACTCCCTGGTGCCCTACCCCATTTTGATTTCCACAATTAGGATTTAGATTTATGTTATTGATACATTTATAACTTTGTGGCTTGAGATTCATGGTTTCTGTCAGCTAAGGTAAACATAATTGCAGCAATCAAAAAAATCTATCGGAATCGGTTTCAGCTTAGGCGGTAGGCCCCCTGACCCGAAGACGAAATACGGTAACATATAAAAATAAGTTTGTGGACAATATATTCATAATGTTAAAATAGAAAAGAGAACCGAAATCGGTTGATAAATAAGAGCACAATGATAGTTTGACGTCGTGTGGCTCTATAACCTCGCCGGGGCTCTAAATCGCGACGGGTAATATTAGATCGATAACTGTAGTTATGACAGGCGTCCGTCTATATCTATATGGCCCAGTATCTAGTCCACCCAGATCTCATCTTGATAGCCCATTTATTTTCCATCACACTTTGTAATAGTAGTCTCAATAACGCCTGCCAAGACGTCTTCATGGGCACATCGTTTCATTTCATTGATTAATCCTGAAGCGGTCATGTCGAGTGTACAACATTACATCAAACTCTCAAAGGGGCATCTACGCATTGGGTCCATATCTCCGCTATCATATGACTGTGCTTGACTCGTGATCAAAAGAAAGATAATAAAGAGTTAAGGATCACATACGTCTTTCAAGAAGATAGTATATTTGATTTACGATTTAAATCAATTTTTGCACAGATGTAAAGATTACAATAGTCTATTTGAAAATTATCAAAAATTGTATAAATTATTTAACAATATCGTAAAATACACAAAACTATGGAAATCTACAAACTTTCATACTAATAATATCTTCCGTCCGACTTATTTTAGGAGCGATCAAAGTTTGGCCGAAAAATAAGAAATTATTAAAAAAACATCTGACGCGCAGCATTTATTTTTTGCAGAAATTTATTGTTTTTTTTTTTTTTCGAAATCCCGAATTGATATCGGAAAACCAAGGCCACTTTACATTACTACTTTTTGATGCTCTACAAGTCTACACGAATCCGAAGTCAGAATTTCGAAATTTTGAGTTTCATGGCAACGGACGGACAGACAGAACGACTTTTTTTTCGGAAAACCAAGGTCTCTTTACCGTACTACTTTTTGATGCTCTACACGAATCCGAAGTCAAAATTTTCAAAATTTTGAGTTTCATGGCAACGGACAGACAGAACAACCGGACGATTTCATAAGCTCAATGAATTTCGCTGAATATACTTCCATGTGCAGCACTACAAAATTCATTTAAAGTACTAAAATACTACAACTTTTATTATGATACTAATTACATAAACGTAATATTTAACATAGCTGTCGTACAAATATCTGATTTAATCCATAATAATACAAACATGTGACGTCATTACCTAGTAGTATGTTGTATGGAGCGTTTTCGTCCAACATTGTAATTTTCAAATTAACATATCTCGAAAGACTTTAGTGCTATCAAAGTAATTCTTTCACGTGTGGTTTTGTTTTGTGACGTCCTTACAATTGATGCAATAATAAAACCCAAAAAACTTGGTTAAATAGCCTCTTCTGAACTAGGTACAAAACCACACGCAAATAAAATAAACGTCATTGTAGCTTAGCTGGTGCAATAAAAAATATTTCTCGACACACTGTCAAAAGCTACATGCAAAAACGATACCCCGAACGATTGCACTGAAGGATCGAAAAAAAGAGTAAACAAAAATCTGTGTACCATTTTGTTGGCGAACACGCAGATTTTTTCTAAACTTTTGTGAAAAGCCGAACGATTTTAACAGCATAGCGTAATCCTATGTCTGTGGTTTTAACTGCTATAGATATGATGCTACGTTAATAATAAATATTTTTTTCTGGACAATTTACACAGCGCCATCTAGTCCCAAATTAAGCGCAAAGCTTGTGTTATGGGTACTAGACAACTGATAAATGTACTTAAATGCATTTTTTTTTTGTAAATACATACTTATAATACATAGAAAACGCCCAGACCAAACAGACATGTTCATGTACACAAATGTTTGTCTTGTGCGGGAATCGAACCCGCGACGTCAAAGTGGCCATTGCTAACCACCGAGCTCGTCTTATAAAAATCTTATATATATATCTTATATAAATAATAATAAATATTAAATTGTCCATCCTTCTATTGTAATAAATCATTAGGTACCTAGTCCACCCAGGACTCATTTCCGTAACTCATATAATTTACATCATCAATTTGGCCGTGTCGTTTCCGGCAGACTAGAATAGAGTCACTCCGTCTCTTCCCGTGGATTTCGTACAAGGCAATTCAGGGAAATACATTACCAAACATCGATCAGGCCTCCCCAACCCGTTTGGCCAGCGTGGGGAGTGTAGACCAAATCCTCCTTCTGTCTGGTACGGACGAGAGAGAGTCGTGCTCCTGTAGTGGAGACTAAAATGACCTGATGATGATGATGATAAATTTACAACACATTATGCATTAGTGTCAGTATTTGCCTGTGCATTGGTATATTGTTCCATTGATATATCCTGGAGCAGGTCTCGGCGGGTGTACAACATTACATTAAACTTTTCAAAAGGGCCACTACGCGTTGGATCCATGCCTACCAAATGACCGGTCTAGACTCGTGTGTAAATTACAGCCACTGTATTCAGCAGGAGGATCCCCTCTGATTTTACTACCCGCCAAGCACTTCAAATAAATGGATGGGTCCTATCGGTTTATTTTGAAGTGCTTGGCGGGTAGTAAAATCAGAGCGTACTCTACGGTACTCATCTGTGGGTTGGCGGAGACCAATGTATTTAAACAGCCCAAAGGCCAAAAACTCTTAGCTTAAGGACTGTCATCTAATGAGAACAGCCGGGACCGACAGCTTAACTGTCCTCCGAAGCACGGCAAGCAACCTGTATCTAAACTATTTTAGCATCAAAACATTATTGCCTTAATAAATATTGGGTAAAGTCAATTTTGTCGCGTTTAGCTATATTTTCGGGAAAATTTGTACCTAGCTAATTACTGTACTTCGTTAATAACTGCGTGTAAAATTGAATTGAATTTATTTATTTGCTAGGAAATAATATCGGATTTGCACATTATGGTACAAGTGTGTAATCTTGGTGATTACCGCTGAGGCGTCATTGAGACCCGAGCCGTATCAATACACACGTGTATCATACGACGTTTTTCAACATACTTGTGAAGAAAAGAATACTAAAAAACTATAAAACTAGTTGAGAAAAATTTTTGTAACGGCTGGAACAATTTAACAGAATTCCTATGCGCGCGCATCTAACAATGGCAATCGGCCATAGACTAAAATAATGAGGTTTAATTTTTTTTAGCTTTTCGCGGGTAGCGTTTTAGCCGCGTACAAAATGGGGAATTTAAAGTTTTCTTTATTACAGAGAAAACAATAGTTATATTTGAGTGAAAGATTTATATATTAAACATGTACAAGTTGAAATTTTCATGCAACTTCGTATTTAAATAAATATATTGAAATACGAAGTTACATGAAATGAGCAAGCATAGGTACATTAATTTATTTGTACTTTTGAATACGATCTTTTTTGTATCGAAACTTTTTTAAGAACATAGCAACTCAACCATATAAAATTAATATAAAATTACAGGTGTTATTACAATAATATTACAGGTGTCATTATGTGACTAATTGAGTTGGAATTAGCAAGCTTTATGAGCAAGTGTGTTGAAAAAAATATTACATGTGTTATCTTAACTTATAATATGTTCAAGGCCTCGTAGAAGCCTCGGTGATACGTCTACCCTTTAGGATCCTTTCCAATAGACAATGTCACATTAAAAATATTTGTAAAAGTAGTATAATAATTTGTGTGTATATATTTGTGTATGTCTATTTGCATAATATGTGGATATATTCTATTTGTAACGCTATAGGTAATATTTTTGTCAACCCTCTTCATCCCACTGCTGGGATACGGATCTACCTTCAATCGAAGGGAGACCCTTAATACAATATATTAACTATACTCTAGTATAGTTAATATATTGCATCCCAATTATAAACTTTAACAATGTTCCACAGGTAAATTGGGAGACAATGTTTTTGCAATTGTATTGAATGAAATGATGGGATAACATCTATTATGTTGCATGTAAACGAGTGACTAAAAACATGAAGATGTAACAGAAAAACCTGAAGTAAACTCCTAAAATAAAAACAACATAAATCCAGACAAATTAATCCTTTTCAGTATATGTCATCAACGCAGCTGCATCGTTCATTAAAAAGCTTTCATACATAGGAAAGCTGTATGCCGGGTTAAAGTTTTAATTGCCGTAGTTGTGTTTGGTATTGAATAACGTACCGACGTACTCGTATATCATTAGGCAATAAGCTCTTAAGGATATTTGTCCGTCTTTGACAAGCTTTGAGAAACCAACTTTGGGTTGGACGTACCTCGGCACTATCCTTAGTAGCAAAGCCAACTTCGCTTACACGTGGTGTATCCTGCTACAGTATATTGCGCCCGACTGGGGAAGTACTAACTTTTTTACTTCCATCAGGTGACCCACATGCTCGCTTGTCCCTCTCTCATTCTATGTCCTTCCTCGGGATATAATCTATGCCTATGCCCATGCTATAATCTATGCTAATTTCATTAAAGGTTCGGTTCGGTGAAAAAGGCACTAAGTAATATGCTAAATTAGCAAATAAAAATCTTGCCGTGTACTCGTGAAATGGTATTTATCTTATCTTAGAGTGGGTCCAGTACTCCAGCACCGGTGACACGTCGACCCTCATGGATCTTTTGTGTTCTCCCTAATCGTTTAGTCACTCTCCTCTGCCTGTCTGGAGACATGTTCCATGTACTTCAGTATGCCGCTTTTAGGGAAGAGCCTGTAGTCCTCCAGGTCCGGGTATGCCCGCTAGGGCGTCACATTGACACATTAAGTGTCGTTTGGTGAAAAGGGTACTAAGTAGTACTCGTATTTACCACATAAGTACTCATATACTAAATTAGTAGCAAATAAAAATTGAATCTTCTGCCCTGTACTCGTGAAATGGTAACGAACGGACGTATATAGAGACAGACAAACAGAATGGAACACTTCGCATTTTTAATATTAGTATGGATATGCCATAGTGATCTTCTGTACGGATCCAATGTTTTCAATATTTACAAATATGGATTGAAAGCGGTGAAAAATCGATCTAACTAATTATCAATTTTGAAAAAATTCATAACATAAAATTTCAAATGCCGTTAAGTTTAGAAAACACTTGATCCATCCCTGAATAGTGTAGTTCTAAAATTAAGCCTTATAACCTGCGATTAAGCTAAACAAATAGTCATCAACCCTTATTCATCTCACTGCTGGGATACAAGCCTCCCCTCGATCGAAAGGGCTTAGAGCATACTCTGCATACTCCACAACGCTGCTCAACTACGGGTTGGCGGAGACCAGTGTTTTCAAGCCGCCTAAAGGTCACTGACTTGGCTTATCGATTGTCATCTAATGACAACAGCCGGGACCGACGGCTTAACGTGCCCTCCAAAACACGGAGGAGCATTACATAAATCAACCTTTCCATGGACAGGCTAGGGTCGACGTTGCTTAACTTGCATGTTCGATTTGACTGACATGCGCAATGACGCCATCGAGCTTCTCAAGCAACATAAATATTTATGGGAAAAAGACAGCCGATTTATTCCCGATAATTTCACGTAAGTAAATACTATTAGGACGGATCACGTGGTATTTTGATGGATCGCAGTTTCCTAGTTTTGTTCAGAGGGGGAAATATATGATCGAAGTTTGATAGACTGTGGGTAAGTAAAGTAATAAATACTAGTTATAAATAAAGTATTTACTCCTCGTGTTTAGGGTTGCTATCTCTAAACGCTAGGAACCAGGACAAGATACGTGATAACTGCGGATTTTGAATTCTAAAACGCGGACATGTCATCAATGTTTTTATCACTAGCACAATTTTTTTATTCTGTAACGAGAGAGGTTATTCGCAGCATGGATGGGGCGGTAGTGATTTAAAACTTTTAGAACCCCGCCCGGACTCTCCCCGGAACTCTACTCATTGTTTGGTGTTTTGCGACACACACTTGCCTCTGTACACGGTGTAAAGGGATGGGACGGAATTCGAGGACTTATTTTTATACTGCACCGGTTAGCAGATAAGTAAAGCGATCAGTACAGTCTGTACCCCAAATAACAATAACCAAATAACAATTCACTTGAGGAAGGAGTTGCTGCATTGACATCGGAGGTTGCAGTGCGCGAGCGATATTTCTTTCATGTTTATATAGCTACGGTAAACGCTTCACATCAGGCGGGCCGTATGCTTGTCGTTCCACACGACGGCGACGACACACAGATGCAGGATGCAGTGCCTTAGTATTCCTTTGCCCTGAGACAGAAAATACTAAGCACTAGGTGCCTGGGACCATAGATGTATAATACACTACGTCAGTGTTCCACAAAGTGTGTGCCGCGGCACACTGGTGTACCGTGGTCATTAGTTGGTGTGCCTCGTTAAAATAAGGTTATCTCATAAAGCTAAATAGACGGACGGAAGAAAAATTCTTACAAAAATAAAAACTGATTTTTCATTTATGGTCCTCCAACCTCCATAAATTTTCGTTTTCCTACCTTAACACAAAAAGTTTGCAGAACACTGCACTACGTAGACACTACACTGCGCCTATATAAGGTTGATTATATTGTAATTATATAAAAAACTATATAAAGTTGATATTAATACTACCTACTGATTGTTGTTATTGAAACTTTTTCTATATTTTTATATCGTCAATCGCTTGTGCTATTCCATTTAATTAAATTTATTTTTACTAACCGGTTTGGAATTTATGCTGTAACACTACAGCATTATCGAGGTATTTAAGATGGTTTTCCCGTATCTACAAAAACATTTAGGTACCATACAATCGATAAAAAAAATGGAAGAAATCCCTGCATGGGATAAGTCCGCCATTGTATATGACATTTCTTTTGTAGTATCTACATGTATGTTTAAGTACAATAAAGTTTACAAACAAACAAACAAACAAACTGCTCAGGTATATAGCATAATACCTCGATAATGCTATAAAATTGAAACCGGTCGGTAAAAATAAATTTTATTAAGTGGACTAATAAACTGATTTTCTTATACATAAAAAAATATATATAGTTAATTATAATGTATATAATCATTATCATTGTATGTAAAACAATAAGGTTTATAATCAGTTTTTTTTTCGTACAACTCGATAAATGTAGGCTCTTGGAAAACAAAGAAAAGTAAGTCCAAGTCAAGAAACCGTACAATCTGTTGTGCTTTCAATAAAGTTTGTATAAAAACGAAACAGTACGAGTAAGTTTATCAGATTATGCTGATGAAAAAAAACTTAGAAAAGAAGCAAAAGTTTGTTTTTTAACTAGTTGTGCTCTACTCGTCTGTCCTTTCGACTCCTGATGGTCGTATCGTGTATAATTATAAGCCTATAACCCTCCTCTATCTTACCTTAGAGTGGGTCCAGCGCTGCAGCACTGGTGACACGTCGACCTTCATGGATCTTTTGTGTTTTCCCTAATCCTTTAGTCACTCTCCTCTGCCTGTCTGGAGACGTTTTCCATGTACTTCAGTATGCCGCTTATAGGGAAGAGCCTGTAGTCCTCAGGTCCGGGTATGCTTTTCCTAGTATAGGTATGCCCGTCTCGTTCATTTGCCCGCTAGGGCGTCACAGTGACACATTAAGTGTTTCATGGTCTTGTTAGACTCTTTACATGTTCTGCACTTTGGGCTATCAACACGTCTCATTTTGTATAGGTGAAAGCATAAGACGCATCCGATTCCTGTCACATTTATGTACATGTCCTTGGAGTGTAGCATTCCACTCACTCATCTCCCTCCTCATCATTATCCTCTATAACCCTCCTCTATAATCGGACTATGGAATGCGAATAGAACACTTCAAATTCGTTATCTAGTTTTAGAAATTTGTGAAACAAAGAAACTATAATAATATAGTATAATATAGTATAGTAAATTATATAATATAATATTTTTTAATATATTATAGTATAATATTATCATCATCATCATCATCATCATAATCATCATCATCATCATCATCATTTTAGTCTCCACTACAGGAGCACGACCCTCTCTCGTCCGTCCTAGACGGAAGGAGGAGGTTGGGGAGGCCTGATCGATATTTGATAATGTATTTCCCTTAGTCGCCTTGTACGACATCCACGGGAAGAAACGGAGTGATTCTATTCTAGTCTGCCGGAAACCACACTGCCAATATTATAATATAGTATAATAAAGATTTATTTCAGATACTAGAAAGCAATTAACAAAACGAAGAAAAAGATGCTACACCTCTATCAAATCCAAGAATTCCCATGACGACAGTCGGAACAATGCCCATGAGATTTGAAGCGGTTACCATAGCCATATTAACACTCGTAACTTGAACTATCGCCGCCATTGCCGCCAACCGCCCTGCGAACGCAGCAACACAAAAAGTAAATCATGGATTTTGTTTTTGAAATTAAATTTATTAGTATTACGTCTAAGGCATAAGGGAGATTATTGAAGAAGGATTGTTGTGTTCCTGCGAGTAAGGGAGGTCACAAGACGCGAGGGCAGGGGATGCCAATGCGCGAGCAATATTCATATATAACAAAAGTCTATAGGATTTGACATTGCTTTTCATCAGGTGACAATACGGCCCAGTCGATGTGGCATAAAAAAATATTCTGTCTAAATCGTGAGTAACAATGCCCAATACATTTTTGTGCAAAATGGTCGAATATTCGGTAGCTAAAGTATTATAGTAGAGTCGGCAGTTACTTCGAGAAACTAAGAGTAATAAAATAGTGAAAGCAGTAAATCAAATACATCATCATCATCATCATCATCATCAGCCTGTATCTACCTCCTGCTGGATTCCTTCTTGCCTTCCCCAATGCTTTCCACCAAATACGATCCTCCGCCTTCCGCATCCAGGCGCTTCCAGTTGATTTCTTAACCTTTAAGTACTGACGTGGTTTAGTCATATCATAAATGGTGACGTGACGTATCTCAGACGGATTTATAAATAATCAAAATGGATAATTTATATTTACTGATTTGCACATTATTTACTTGTATTGTGATGTTTACTATTATTTTACTAAGAAAGTGCAAAAAACAACAACATTTTTATATGAGATCAATATTTATTGGGTACAAATAATTAATCCTATATTTCGCCTACCTAGCAACATATTCGTAATAATCTTAGCTATACTAAATTATTTGGACATTTTTTTGGCAAAATTCTTATATTTTAAACATCAGTTTTAATTAAAGTATTGCACAGGTAGAAAATTCTTCTGTAGTCATGTAAATATTTTGGAATAAATCGCTTATTATCTAGACAGTCCGTGCATACTATTTTGAACACCCAAGACAGATGTGCTGGCGACATTCAATGCAATTGTACTTAGTATGACTTTTGACTCTTGATGGGCTGATTTTGCACATTTTTTTCTCTGCTTCAGAACTATCACGGGGTTCAGAAATTTCAGTTTTCAGAGGCTTATTTGGATCCAGTGCGCGAGCGATTGTCTATCGCAGTTCTCTCGGCAATAGATTATTATTGTACACTCGACGTTTCAGTTCCGGTAAAACTAAACTGTAAGCAAGGTTCTGGAGAAACTCAGTTCTAGGAATATCAGAAACAGCAATACAGGTCTTGTACAGAGCATAGGCATTGACTCCACTCAAATACATGACTCTGAAAAAAATGCGAGAACCCAACGTCTGGTTCTACGAGTTTACGACCCTTTTGTTGTGTATTATTAGCCATTATTATTCCGCTAACGCTTTGTATGGTTATTTTGCTTGTATTCTGACTGCTCGGATTTCGTGTCGTAATCAGAATGAAAGAAGAATTCTGGGTCTGCCTGATCATCATTATCATCGCTAAAATCGCCTTCAGTTTCCGTTTCTGGCCAAGATTGTAGGATATTTTCGATGTCCTCATTAGTAGTAGCAACCACTCTTCTTTTTTTGCTTCTACTTTTCGAAGTACTTGGTTGGTCCATATAATATAATGAGGTGACGTCTTGTAGACACTTAGAAAGATACACACTAATAATGATCTGACGTCTAACAGACTCTCAACATCAATACTGACCTAACGTCTCAGAGACACCATGTACCTCCACAGTCGAACGTATCGTCGCGCCACTTATGAGCGCTCGTCTGATTGATCGATGCGGTCGATCCCGAAGCTACAGGGAAGGGCACGGTTGTATCTTTAATTTCTTAGAAATAATATTCATATTTGTTATCTCGCCGTGTGTGAGACACCCACGTCAGTACTTAAAGGTTAAGGTCTTCGGAAAATTTAGAAGGAGGGCGTCCACCGCTTCATCGTCCTACGCGTCAAATCAAACACATATCGGACGCAAGATCGTGAGGAAGAGAATTTCGTAAATGAGCCTCAGACAGCGATCCTACTCGTATCTGTACTAAATAATAGCAATGCACAAATATATTATGCGAAAATTGGTATTCTGAACTGGGGGGCTAGCCAAATGGCAGTTTGCGAAGTAGAAAAGCGTAGCGATCGCTAATTTGAACTGTGGAGCTCATACTAAAATGTTCGAATTGACAAATGTCACGTGATCTATCTAACGGTCGTTACGCTACGAATTACACTTGGCTAGGGGGGCTGGGGACCTACAGCCGAAGCTGAAGTCGTTTACCATCGGAATTTTTGATTCCAAAAATTGGACTTAGTTATAAGTTATGACAAACATTTCCAGCATAGTCAGTAGAGGTCTAAGGTTTCTTCCAGCTGAGCTAAACATAATTACCAAGAGTCTAAGCAGTAGTGTAATTTTAGTATTTAAAAAATCCGATGCTAATCGGCTTAAGCTTCGGCGGTAGGGCCCCTGAACTGAATTGAACTCTTCGACAAGCCTTTTTTACTTTCATCTTTACTATAACGTATTCAAATTGATATAAATATAATCATTATAATCTGACATTCATTTGAATGACGATATAAATCCGATGGCGGGATCTGGAACGCAGACAATGGCCGTTCCGAGGCAAGATTTCGTTCCATCAATGGCCTCATAACATTCATTTTTATGCCCCATATACCTATTATGTACCACATAGTTATTGTGAATCATTTTTTCCGCAGTACCTAAACGTTCTCTACATTTGAATACCGCTTTAAGAGGACGCCATATACTAACATATATTTTTTTTATGGGGATAGTGAAGCTAATATTTATGAATTATAAAAAAATGGCTCAGTATTAATAAATAATAGCGAATAAAAAACTTAAAGATGGTTTCCTAGATATTCTTTTTATACTTAGTAGGGTGGCGAACAAACATGCAGCCCGCTGGATGTGAAGCATTGTTGAATACATTTATTCCGCAATATCCGATAAATTACAAATCGCAAAACTGGATTTTTGGTGCCAATAAGTAAGACTTATCTTCGATATTTTATGAACTATTATAGAATGGCAAAGATGAGTCCTGTAGAGTAATATAAAAATAAAACAAAATCATTTATATATCCGGCATCAACCCATAATCATCCCACTGTAGGGATATAGGTCTCCCCTCAATCGAAGGGGTTTATAGCATACTCCACCACGTTGCTCAACTGCGAGTTGGTAGAGGCCAGTGTTTTCAAGCTGCCTAAAGGCCATCGACTTGGCTTAATGACTGTCATCTAAAGACAACAGCTTAACGTGCCCTCCGAAGCACTTATGGATTATGTTATGTAAAAAATGGTTACGACCCTTCATTATAACATTGACATTTGACGTACCCTTAACAATGTACATATATGGTTCGAGCGTTTGAGATGGTACAAACGATTAACTATACTGAATCCTATTCAGATTTTTTTTTTTAATTCAAAGGATTCTGAAAATTTATTGAGGTCAGCAGTTATTCTTTTAATGGCTGATATCCCTTAGATGCCTACTACCGACTAAATTTAAGACAACAACAACGAAGCTAATCCGATAACTTTCGAAAGTTTAATCTATGTCAAAATGACGAGACGACAAGGTACAATTGCTTCCTCACAGGAATAGGGTAGTAATAAACAGAGGATCTAAAATTGTGAAACGGGGCGACTATTATACTGACTCGGCGACTAAAGTTGATATAAAACATACCAAACCTAACCTAACCTAGTATTTCTATGGCTCATTTAGTATTATTTATGGCTCATGTTATTATTTTCCACAGGAATACTGTTGTTATTGGGCGGGAGTATCCCAACTTGAGCCACTAATACTTATTCTTTGTTAATTTGATCTTAATTTGGATTTTTGAGAGAAACTTGATTGATTCAAGTTATTTGTACATTTTAATGAACTAAGTAACAAGTATAATTTGATATCATAACCTTAGACTTTGATAGAAAATCCCTCTTTCTGTCAATGAAAACTCCATGCAATAGTTCCTGAGAACTTCCGGAACAAACACAAACTCAGCCTGGCGGGGGACTTTATTAATTTTCTTGTGCGCATCTCGTTACACGAGTAATATTTATCCCTCCTACAAAGTTCTCGTCAGCGGTCATGCAATTATTTTGCTACAAATGAAGTTAGAAACCCCTGTATAAGAGTTTGTTGTACTCGGACGTGAATTAAGCGAGGGTAATTGAATCGAAGCCACTCAGGGCCGCGTTCCTAAGTCAATTATGAACCGTATTTAATAGTGTTGTTACGTGCTTTGACATGACCGACCACTTGAAAGGAACATGGCAAAGGAAGAATCATCATCATCATCAGGTCATTTTAGTCTCCACTACAGGAGCACGACCCTCTCTCGTCCGTCCCAGACAGAAGAAGGATTTGGCCTACACTCCCCACGCTAGCCAGACGGGTTGGGGAGGCCTGATCGTTGTTTTATAATGCATTAACCTTAGTCGCCTTGTACGACATCCACGGGAAGAGATTCTATTCTAGTCTGCCGGAAACCACACGGCCAAAAGGAAAAAAGGACGAATAAAACCGGGAAAATGTAGCAATAACTACCTGAATATCATTTTATATCATGGATACAACCGCGTAACAGATAATCAACCCATTATTGGGTTTAGCGGAGATAGTAAAAATAATTATAGTGGAGTTTTGACTTGGAAAGTTTTTAACCTTTTGACCGTCCAGCTTCATATCTGTTATAACTTTTAAATAAAGGTATGTAATAGTAGTTTATGCAACTGTCATATAAGAAGGGGTATTAAAACACGAAAGTCTGTTTATCAGTTATCATGATAATAGGTTGACTCGAGTGTTTTAATACCTAAGTTATATGCAATTTCATACACTACTTTATCTTCACTCATAGGAAAAATTGAAATTAAACAAAGTAAGTAGGTTCTTTTCTGGCAGGAGACTTTCAGTTAACGCCGATGCCGCGTGAAAATCTGGCGGAGTGAAAATCTCGCCGTCATTACTTTCTTCTCCAATCATATTAATCACTTACAGGATTTTAGTAAACTTTTTTGGAATCCCGAATACAAAACACGATCGGCAAAAAAATGTATGGGAAGCGCGGGAAATTAAGTTCAAACTACTCATCCGTACGCCATTTTTTCACAGTTCGAACTGCGCATGCGTGCGCCTTTTTTTATATTTAGCCTAAATATAAAAAATATACTATTTTAATTAATTAATAAAAAAAATATAGCGATAATTTAATGAGTTTTATGATACAGTTGGCGGTACTATAATGAGTTTTATTTTTAATTTTATGTGTATGCGTTTATAAACTGCGTCTGTATAGAACCGTCTTTGAATTGGCTATTTGACTAACATTTTTTTCTGTTTGATATGTAGGGACGTCTCCATAATATAACCATAGGTGAAAGAATTACTTCGATAGCACAAAAATCTCTCGAGATATATTAATTTGAAAATCACAATTTTTAGACTGCCCCAAAACGCTCCATACAAAAGACTACCGAATTATGACGTCACAGTTTTGTATTTTATATGCATCAAATCAGAAATTTGTACGACAGCTATGTTAAATATTACGTTTATGTAATTATTATCATAATAAAAGTTATAGCATTTTTTATTGCTACTCCAATGGAAATATTATTTTTTAATAATTTCATACTTTTAAAATGGACTTTCCCGCCAAACTTTGATCGACGCTAAAAAAAGTCTGACTGAAGATATTAGAATGAAAGTTTGCAGATCTTTATAGTTTTGTGTATTTTACGATATTGTTAATTTATTTGTACAATTTTTAAACATTGGAAACAACCCAATTCGTAATTCAAAGACGGTTCTATACAACATTGTTTTGAATGAATATTAACATAACCAAAAATATACAGGGAATAAGGAAATAATGCATGTAAAATAAATTATTTGTCGTTATACCGACTTTTCATTATTTTGATACTCAAAACAAGATTTCTGCAAATAGAAAATAAAGAAGCCCACATAATTTTATCAGCAGGATTTTATGACAGTTGTAGAACATTCACAGATAAGATATCGCGAAATGTGTCTCTGTGATACATTGTGAGCGGCGCACAAAGCATCAATAAAGTTGAAGACGGGGTCGGCGCCGGATGCTTCCGTGTAGGCCACAATTACATTATCTCCACTCCACTGACAGTTAAAATACTATATACCTCTCCACGTTTATATACAGAAGGGTTCACACTGGTTCTCAAACTTAATTCTCACATCGCCACGCCGAGTTATTCGAGAATCAAAAGCGATAGATCATTGTAGCGCCCTCGAAAAGTTTCTATCTTACTATCATCATCATCAGAATCATTACTACGGTTATAATAGTCTATTGATCTTGTGATGTCACAATTAGAAATATGACTAAGTAGGACGGTAGCAGCACAGCCCGATTTGTGCACATTTTCAGAAACAAAACTGTGCGAGATGCTGGGATTGTTGGAGAGAGTGTGATCGAGTAAAAATCCGATGCCAAATCACTAGGTACACAGCGTGGATTTATTTGCCACAAGTCTTCTTACAGAGTAACTATTTTCTACTCAGGAGCGCTTCAGTATTTTCTTTCTTCTATTTTCTTATTCAGGAGCGCTTGAGTATTTTTCTTGTTTGCCCGTCGTCTTCAACTGGAGCTGGAACTGGAACTGACGAACGTAGGACATGCTCCGATTAATAAAACGAAATTAAAAGTAGGTCAATCTATAAGGTCGCGAAAAGGGTTGACCAATCAGAGCGATTGAATTATTTATAATCGACTCTATCTCTATCTCTTTCTAAAATTTGCTATTTCTTTCTATCGGCATGTCCTGACATTCGAAAGTTTTACAAATATTGTACAATCTATTTTTCTATAACGAGGGCTTATATAACTAACTTATTATAACAAGAATTATCTAAATACGATCATTATTTACAAAGTTATAAGCATTTTAGTGCAAAGTGCTTACGTCGCGGTAACGCCTCTTCAGGGCACCCTAGCGGGATATTGAAAAACGTCAATTTCTATCCTTTATTGGTTTAAAACTTACAATCTAATGTTAAACACATAAAATATACATTATCATCTATTAACCAAAACAATAATTACACTTAAGGATCTATTACAAGCAAAGTTATACGACTTTCAAATTTTCATAATAAAAAGTGATTCTTACTATTTCTTACGAACTATCTTATAATTTTATAAACTTATAACTACGTATAACCGTTATCTATACATAATATCTATTAGTAATCGTTGTCCTGCACATTTCTCCCGCCGTGCATCGTAGTCGCCGCCGCTCGACACGATGCAGTAGATGGCTGTGCAGGCTTGCTGGTGTCCACCGGGATGACGATGACTTTCTTAGCTGCCCGTCGGAGCACTCCACCTCTGGTAGCCACGTCGACTGTTCTGACGACTCCGTCGGGGCCCGGGTATGTGGCGCAGATTCGTCCACGTACCCAGGTGTTGCGTGGATGGTTGCCGTCGACGATGAGGACCAGGTCGCCGTAGTGCAGAGCAGGCCCTCGCCCATGGGGCTCCCGCCGGTTTCGGAGTTCAGGCAGGTATTCCCGGACCCATCGGGCCCAGAAGATGTCAGCAAGGCGCTGTGAGGCGCGCCAGCAGGCGCGCAGGTTCAGGTCGCGCTCGCTAAACTCGCCCGGTGACTGCAGGCGTCCTGGCCCGCCCAGGAGGAAGTGGTTTGGTGTGAGGGCTTCTGGGTCCTCTGTGCTGACGGAGACGTGCGTGAGTGGCCTGCTGTTCACCGTGTGCTCGGCCTCGACGAGCAAGGTCTGCACGACTTCTTCCGACGGGTGGCGCTCATGCAGTGTGGCAGAGAGCGCTGTCTTTACAGAGCGCACCATACGCTCCCAAGCGCCGCCCATGAATGGAGCGCCCGGGGGTATGAAGCGCCAGTCGATGGTCTTCTTTGATGCTTCCTCTGCCATGGCCGAGATGATCGCCTGGCGTAGTTCCTTGTCGGCTCCGTGGAAGTTGGTTGCGTTGTCGGACCACAATTGCGTTGGACGTCCTCGGCGTGCGATCATGCGTCTCAGCGCCATGATGGCGGAGTCGGTGCTGAGGGAGGCGGCCATCTCCAGATGGACAGCGCGCGTGGTGAGACACGTGAATAGAGCCACGTATCGTTTCTGGTGGGTCCGTCCCACGGTGATTGTGAGTGGACCGAAGAAGTCCCACCCGGTGTAGGTGAAGCTTCGCTGATGGTGTGCGAGGCGACATGGAGGGAGGTCACCAGTCGCAGGGTGCGGTGGAGACGCCGTACGCATACGGCACCTGATGCAGCTTCTGATGACCGCCTTCACTGTGGGTCTGAGGCGTATGACCCATCGTTCTTGACGGCACTCGTTGACGGTTGCTTCGACGCCCGCGTGATGGAGCTGCTGATGAATGTGTTCAATCCACAGCCTTGTTGCACGGTGTTCCCCATGCACCACCAGTGGATTCTTCAAGTCTTCAGGTACACCGGTAGCTGCTTCTATTCGTGTTTTCAGCCGTAGTTCGTTGTCGGTGAATTCGACGGTCAGCTGATGCAACTTACTATTTTTCTGTAGTGGTCTTCCGATCTTCATATCGCCGATTTCTTCACCAAAGGAGTCTTCTTGTGATGCTCGGATGATTAAGTTCTCGGCGCGGCGTAACAAGTCAGCTGAGATCGGCCTATAGTGCCCTATTGAAGTTGCAGTGATTTTTTCTGTGTGTTTGACTGCTTGTTTCTTCTTATAAGTTCGGCGCCAATCTGAATCATCCGTAGCATTTTTCTTTGTTCGTTTATAACTCACTATTTGTTTTGGCGGTTGACATAGCTCGATAAATTGAAGTACTCGTGCTGTTGCGCGTAGATAGCGTTCCCATTTTGAAAATCGCTCGACTGTAGGTAGACTGTATACTAGGCTCGGCGACGCTTCTTTGCTTGTTACGGCGTATGTTCTCCCGTGTCCTTCTGCGTACTTCTTTCTGCTTCCTGTGGGTTGTAGACAGGAAAGTGCGTAGGTAGGTAACAACTGTTGGTGTTTGTACTTGAAGGCGGCGCAGGTTCGACGTAGCCCTTTGCTACGGGTGCCTTCATCTGTTCGCAGTACCTCCTCCGGAGCTCCGTGTTACTACCTGTTCTTTTTTCAACTGTGTGAAGCTTTCTTCGATCTTTGTACAGGTTGTCAGCGGCTATACAGTTCTTCACCTTTCGTTCCATGACTTCATCAGCCGAGTGGTTGATGAAGTTGATTCGATGTCCCAACGTTCGAGTGTGCCCGCCGTGTAACACCCATCCCAGTTGTGTACGCGATGCAACTGGCTGATTTCTTCTACCTATTCGGGATTCTGTAGACAGCAGAAGGTGCCAGTTATCCTGGCCGATGAGGATCTTTGGCTTCATGATGCCATGCTGTAGCTGATGAGAGATGTCCCGTAGATGTTCGCACCCAGTGATTGCTTCTTGAGGTATCTTCTGAGCTGCCAAGTCCAAGTTCTTCATGGTGCGCGCCTCTATCTGTAGCTTGTTTGCTCCACGTCCTCTTGCGTTGAAGGTTACACGATGAGACTTCTTGTAGGTGGCGGTGTCTCCATCGAAGGTCGAGATGTGCAGCGTTTCCTCCGGGCCGTTGGCTCCTATTTGTTGAGCTAGTTCTTCATCTATAAGGGTGATGGTGGAACCATCATCCAGTAGCGCGAAGGTGTCCGCTTCTCCCGCCGGTCCGGAGATGTGCACTGGTGCAATCTTCAAATACGAGGCTGGTTGCGGCGCCCATGCTGAGTTGATCTTCTCTTCGACTTCGGTCTTCAGGTCTTCCTTCTGTGAATGAAGCATTCGGTGGTGGTAGTGCTTGCAGTCGTTTACTTCGCATCTCTTGGGACGGCAGCTATGTGTACTTTTCCTATATCGCAAACATCGGAAGCAAAGTCGGTGTTTCTTCGCCATATCCCAACGGTCGTGCACTGTTGCGTTCTTGAATTTGTAGCAGTCAGCTGTGGCGTGTCCTTGGCGATCACACAGGTTACATTTCGGCTGCCACTGTTGATTCTGCATATTGTTTACTCGATGACGACGGCGAGTTTCATAACTGTCTGTTGATCCTCCTATGTTCTCTGGCGGTGCATACGGGCTGCATATTTCCGCTTCTCTTCTTATGAAACGGCTAAACTTCAACAGGTCGGGCTCTTCTCTCGGTTGGGTGGCTGCATATTCATACCACTGCCTCTTCATTGTTGGAGTCAATTTCTCAACTATATTCTTCGAGACTTCGGGGTTGTACAGATAATACACACAGTTGAGGGCTTGCATTGTTGCAACGATGTTTTCGACTTTCGTTGCGAAAGTGCAGATATCTCGTGGTGAGTCGGTGAGGCGTGGCAATGCTCGTAGTCGATCCATTTCTGCCATTGCTATTGAGTCTGGCCTCCCGAATCTTGTTTCTAACGTCTTCATAATGCAGTTTGCGTCTGCGTTCGCTATAAATAATCCTTGTACGGCTTCTTTTGCAGCTCCCTTTAAACTTCTTCGTAGTCTCGACAAGTTGTCCGTTGTTGAATATTGATGGGCCGACTCGTAGTACGCTGCTTTGAACGTCAAGTAATCTTGATACGCTCCATTGAAGTTCGGTAGTTCGTGCGTTCTTGATCCTGTGTGTCGGGCTGATAGGACGGCTTGTGAGATGGCTGCTGTTAGTTCTTGCAACTCGGTTCGCCGTTCTTGTTCTTGAGTAGGCGCGGTTGCATGCGGCGTGAAGCTGTTCGGCTGCCAAGAAGCTGCTGTGCTTGCTTGCGGCTGTGACGTCGCTGCGATGTTCACTGGTGACGCAGCGTTGTAGTTCGGATGCCAGGGCGCTGCGATGGCTGCTGGCTGTGACGGCTGCGTCATGTTCGTTGGTGGCAAGGCGGACGACGGAGCGTAGAAGTTCAAGTGTCAGGGAGCTGCAAAGGCTGCTGGCTGGAGTTGCTGCGTCGTCGCAAAGTTCGGTGCCACATTGACAGGCGGTGCGCTGGAGATCGGTGGCCACGGAGCGGCTGTGTCCGTTGGCCTGTAGGGCTGCATCGCTGTCTGGTTCGGTGTAGGTGCAGGCGTAGATCTTCCTGCTGGCGGCGGAGGAGGCGGCATCAGTATTGCGGCGTGTTCGTTCACGGAGAGACGCGGAGCCGACGGGAGTGCGGCGGTGACTCCCGCCGGTGTTGGCGCTGGGGTGCTCCAGGATGCGGCAGTGATCACTGGAGCCAGTTCAATAGTCGCCTCTGGTTCTGGTTCATGCTGTCCCTCTGTGATGGCAAGGTGGCTGGTCTGTAGCCACGTGCGGACGCGTTTTTCTCCTCCCTCGCTGTCGACTGCAGATGCTGCGTCTTCTTCATCACTTGATTGTGCTTCTATTTCTGCTATACGAGCTTTGGCGAGTTCCAGCTTCGCTTTGGCGAGTTCATGAAGGGCTTCGGCAAGACGACGGGTTTTCGCAGACTTATGGCTTGAGCTCTTGACACGCGACGGCACGGCTGAAGGCGCACGGAAGTGATGACCGGTGGCAGCAGGCGGCGCGGTGGGCTGCTCTGGACGCGGCGCGAAAGGTTCGGTGGCAGCCTGCGGAACGGCAGGTTGCTCAAGACGCGGCGCGTGTGAATCCAGGGCGGCCTGTTGCATGACTGGCCGCACGGCGCTGGACTCGTTGGCTGTGGCAGCCCGTGGCGATGATGTCTGCTCGGTCGTGGCGGATGTGGCGCCGGTGACTGTAGACTCCGTCGCGGTGGTGGCTTCAGACGACGTAGTCTTCTCTGCAGATGACCCTGTAGCCGTTGTTCCCGATGGTGTGGATTCTCGTGGTTTTCCACCATGCTGTGACCTGGTAACAGGCATCTTGGAAATCACTCGATGATCTCTCCCCAAAAGATCCGGCTCGAAGGACCACTCGATGTGCGAGATGCTGGGATTGTTGGAGAGAGTGTGATCGAGTAAAAATCCGATGCCAAATCACTAGGTACACAGCGTGGATTTATTTGCCACAAGTCTTCTTACAGAGTAACTATTTTCTACTCAGGAGCGCTTCAGTATTTTCTTTCTTCTATTTTCTTATTCAGGAGCGCTTGAGTATTTTTCTTGTTTGCCCGTCGTCTTCAACTGGAGCTGGAACTGGAACTGACGAACGTAGGACATGCTCCGATTAATAAAACGAAATTAAAAGTAGGTCAATCTATAAGGTCGCGAAAAGGGTTGACCAATCAGAGCGATTGAATTATTTATAATCGACTCTATCTCTATCTCTTTCTAAAATTTGCTATTTCTTTCTATCGGCATGTCCTGACATTCGAAAGTTTTACAAATATTGTACAATCTATTTTTCTATAACGAGGGCTTATATAACTAACTTATTATAACAAGAATTATCTAAATACGATCATTATTTACAAAGTTATAAGCATTTTAGTGCAAAGTGCTTACGTCGCGGTAACGCCTCTTCAGGGCACCCTAGCGGGATATTGAAAAACGTCAATTTCTATCCTTTATTGGTTTAAAACTTACAATCTAATGTTAAACACATAAAATATACATTATCATCTATTAACCAAAACAATAATTACACTTAAGGATCTATTACAAGCAAAGTTATACGACTTTCAAATTTTCATAATAAAAAGTGATTCTTACTATTTCTTACGAACTATCTTATAATTTTATAAACTTATAACTACGTATAACCGTTATCTATACATAATATCTATTAGTAATCGTTGTCCTGCACAAAAACGCCTATTTTCCAACTTATGTCGACGAATACTCTTGCATCGCAAATGATCTAACAATGCTTCGTGCTTGACAAAACTAAATCCCAGACGGGACTTTGCTTCTTGTTTGCTTGCTAGCTTGTCTGCCACCCGACGTAGTAGAAAAGTCTATATTTTATTATTACCTTTAACCGCTGCTGCTATAATGTTAATGTACTCGTAAGTTCGAAATATCAAGTTAACATTTTTTCGTCTTATTTTGAAACAACCGTCGTTTTTAATTACTGTCACAAAGGACTCCCAGTTTTCTTAGGGCTTCTACCGAAATCGTGAGCGCTTTCAACGCCCACATGAGGAGTTAGTCGCGGACGCGGTCGCCTAAAGCGCAGAGGACGTTAGTTCATCTCATTAGATGGACTAACGTCCTCTGCGCTTTTTTCAGCCCTTCTCAAAATCGCCCATTGGCGATATGTCGCCCACTTTGAGAAGGGCTGAAAAAAATATTATGTGCCAATGATGATAGAGAGTTGGTGCCGTCTAGAAGTGGATAACAAATTGTCTCTTCTGAGTTCTGACACTTGTCTCGCCCATTGACTTGCTTTCAATAATGTTCTTGACTGAGCTATTTTTAATATCCTTGATATCAAAATGGTTAAAATTGTAAGACTATTGAAAAATCCTGTAAAAAGAAGATACTACGAAGTAACTGGGAAAATGTATTATTTTGTTCATTTTCAAAAGAACCAATACTAAATTTTCATTATCTCGCTCAAGAGAAAATTGTGGAAGTGGTGATTCTTCAGAGTCTTCAATCAATGGCATCTTCAGTCAAAGTGGCCATTGTTAGCCATTCGACCACCGGAGTAACCATATAAAAAATATGTTTTATTCTATTTTGCAAACATAAAACTTTCATATTGTTACTTGGATTTTATATCTAATTCATACCTTACAGTTTTTTTATACTTCTTTATGTATTTTTTATATTCGCGATGGAAATCTACGTTTTCTTACAAACGTAATTTTACGTGTAATAAACTAACAAAATTAATATTTTTTCTACTGCGTCGGGTAGCAGACTAGCATACGGCCCGTCGGATGTGTATCGGTCACCGTAGCCATATTCGCATAACGCTCGCAACATGAAATCGCTCGCCGCCGCCATCCCCGCTGCTAATGCAGCGACCTCATCCTTTTTGGTGACCTCGCTCACTCTCAGGAACACAACAACATATGTCTGTACATTGAAATCATTTTTAATATCATCGGAGCGGTTAAAAAACATACGACTCGCCTATGGTAAAAAGTAATCGTAGTTTATGGACACAGTCCTTGAGACCTCGTGTATTACTGTGTAAAACCTTCTTTAAGCCTTTCTTAAAGAATCACATGTAGATAGTAGTCTCCATGGAAAAACTCTTTAGGGAATTCATTTCATAACTTGATTGTACGCGGAAAACCGACCCGAGTGCACACTGGTAATTTCCTCGAAGACGGAACTTGCCCAGTGGAGTACGACATCGTGAAATACCCATATGTAGAAGGCTATATGTCCAAGCTTTACTTCTGCAGCAATGTAGTTTGGACCAGTCGTCTTGAGAACGTCGAGAGATAGCAACGTCCGCCGGACTTCCCGTTGTATAAACGGAATTTGCTGCATGTAGTTACTGCTAAAATAAAACGGGCGTGGGTCGGACATCTCAGTCGCCGAAATGATGAGAGATGGAGCAAGTGCGAGCTCTAATGGAGACCTTGCCTGGAAAGAAGAAGCGTTGGCAGACTACCAGCCTGGATGGCACTTGGAGCAAAATGAATGAAAGAAAAGGTGTGCCGCGCTTCATGTTTGCTACAGGAAGAGGCATATGGCCACGGTGAGCGCATACATGCTGTTGGAAAAGAAGAAGTTATCGCACCAAGGTAGATAGGTGCCAAGGCGCGCTATACGTTATCTCTTAGAGTCGTGATAGAGACTAAGAGACCTATTACTGATAAATTTGCTTTATTTTAGCGATAGATCAAACTACCGCCGATTTTTAAATGAGGGACAGAATTTGTAACTCATTACAAGCAATTTTACTCAAGCAATCAAAAACTCTCTTACGGCAGTTGTGTTTCTAATTCGAGATACTAAGAGCCATGTATGCAGCGTGTATAATAAAACCGGTATATAATAAAACCGGCCAAGTGCGAGTCTGACTCGCCCACCGAGGGTTCCGTACGTAGGATGATTATAAATTTGATATTTTTCATTATAAATAAGAAATAATGCGGCAGAATAAATAAATAAAATATATTTTGCAATGTGCAATCAAGCCCTTGCATATGAACTAGTAATTTGAACTAGTAGAATCAATTTGAAATTCCGACCCCTATAAAAAGTATAGACCCCATATTTTTTAAGATTTAATTACAAATGTATAGTTTTTGAGATTTATTCTTGTACTTGTAGTCTATAATGATGTTACTTGCCAAATTTCATAGTTCTAGGTGAATGGGAAGTAGCCTATAGGTTTTGATTCCCTTGAGAATGTGTCGAAATATGCGTTTTTTGCTCAATAAACGGCCGTAACTTTTTTTTACGTAAACTTAGCAGTTTGATTTTTTTACAAACTCATGGGACCGTAGACCTGAATATACAATTCAAATTTCAGCTTGATACCTCCACGCATTTTCGACATAGAGGGTCTTGACAGACAGACAGACAGACAGACAGACAGACAGACGGACAACAAAGTGATCTTATAAGGGTTCCGTTTTTCCTTTTGAGGTACGGAACCCTAAAAAGGAATGTCTATTTCCGTATGTCATCGTATATCGTGTGAACGGATGGAACATTTTCGCTAATTCTTTTTTTGTTGTATTTGTTATTATCAGGAGAAAGTACTTATGAAAGAAAAAAAACAGAAAGTTGACCGGAATATTAGAAACTTTAAGAAAACTGAATCACCATATTAACTTTTCTAATATAACTTCATGGTGTTTGACAGAACTGTCAGTCATTTGACAGATTGCGCGAAACCAATTCGAATTCAATATTCATTGTAAAGAAGACAGGACAACGTCTGTCGGGCCAGCTAGTAAGTTAATAAAATATACCCTTTGATTCATATGCTCTTGCATATCTATAAAATCCCAAGGTATACTTAAATTACTCTGAAGTAATTAGTACGTAATAGAACATCGACTCGTCTCACCTTTTCAAAAGTCATTATATTACGTCTTATTTCTGTGGCTGGGAACGAAGTCACTAGGAAAGCGTACTATTATACTTTATGGTGTGCGGGTGTCGACGCAGCGTCCAAAGAGCAATAAACGAGAAATGGGCATAGCGTGATAGCAATCTCACGCAAAAGCCACCTGTTATGTTTGTTCGTGTTATTAGTTATGTGACTACCCTCTTTAAGTTATTGCCTCAACTTCTTTTCTGTCTTAGCATGTAATTTGTCATATTTTTTGTAGATATTTACTTTTATATTGCAGTGTGTTTCTGTGAATAACAAAAATGACAGCTAGTAAAACTTTGTTAAACTATTAATATACAAACCACAGAAAAGGGATTTAGTTATTTATTTATTTGGATCACAAACAGGTTCACAATCTCAACATATTTAATAGTAATAATGAACGATATACATTATTGTGAACCCAACACAGTAGGTGACATTATTGTTGAAGTATAATATTATATGTGGAGCGTTGCACAAACGAGATATGTTCCAGATATTGCATGGAATATTGCTTCCAATACTCTTATGTCATGCATAACAGGATTATATGTTAATTAATATTTAATGTTGGTAAGAATACAATAGCACAAAAAAAGGAATAATGCTACGGGCCGTGAAGCTTTAAATGAATAATTGTTTCGTACAGACTTATACCTTTATTGACTTAATGAACTGGTACAATAAACGGACATAAAGCTAATTGCACTCTCTACCAATCGTAGAACTAATAGTAGGGAAATATCCAGTAAACATAAAAATTATCTACTCATTCCATGGGTCGATTTGGATAAATCCATAGTAATATTATAAATGTGAAAGTGTGTTTGTTTGTTTGTCCTTCTTTCACGTCGAAAAAAACGGATTGACTTTTTTTTTTGGAGATATTTTAAGGCCTGGAGAATGACATAGGCTACTTTAAAAAGTAGCCTATCCGTACCAGAATATAAATGTGCACAAATCAATGGCAGCTCCTCTGGACCACGCGAGCGAAGCCGCGGGTAACAGCTAGTAAACAATAAATGGTACTCTGATAGGATGATAACTTATAACTAACGAAACGTCTAGAATTGACAAAAGATTTAATTAAGTAACGATTGGTAGTTGGTGAAGTATTATAACTTTTGAAATATTTGTAAGCGCATCTCGCAAAAAAAAAACATTTATTTAATTATATGTTTAGGTTACTTATCCCGGCGTTTATTGCATTCTTATTACAGTCTCCTAGATATTGCATTTCTATTTTATCCACTCGCATATTCTATGTGACTTTAAAAGAAAATGTGCTCGGATTTTCAGCTATTAGAACAAGTAATCCTGTCTGTGAAATGAAATCCTCTTCCTCTAGTACGTTGTCGGGTCCTATTATATTAAAGCTAAGCACTGTCAACAGGTTTTACTCGCTTTCATTGGCTGGATAGTATTGTGTTCGTTCAACAGCCCTCGAAGGAAGCATTCTTGGAGTTGCTATTGATTGTCACTAGGTATACAATAATACAAATTGCTTTTAAAGAATACATTTTCCGCCCCGAGCTCAGTTGTATTTAAAAAAGAAATAGACATGCTTTTATGTGGAAAGTACTGGAGGTAAGATAAAAAAACGGCCAAGTGCGAGTCGCACTCGCGCACTAAGGGTTCCGTTCCATTATCTATAAAAACGGCAAAAAATTCACCTTTGTTGTATTGGACCCCCGCTTAATTATTTGTTTTATTTTTATTTAATTATTTATTTTTAAAGTTAATATATAACTAAACATTATGTGAGTATTTCAAGCGTCTACCTATTGCCGTTATCAATTGCGAGCAAAAACGAGCATAAAATCACGTTTGTTGTATGGGAGCCCCCTTAAATATTTATTTAATTCTGTTTTTTAGTATTTGTTGTTATAGCGGCAACAGATATACATGATCTGTGAAAATTTCAACTGTCTAACTATTACGGTTCATGAGATACAGCCTGGTGACAGACGGACGGACGGACGGACGGATAGCGGAGCCTTAGTAATAGGGTTCCTTTTTACCCTTTGGGTACGGAACCCTAAAGATGGCCAAGTGCGAGTCGCACTGGCGCACTAAGGGTTCCGTTCCATTATCTAAAAAACGGCAAAAAAAATCACGTTTGTTGTATTGGACCCCCTTTTATTTAATTATTTATTTTTAAAGTGAATATAAAACTAAATATTATGTGAGTACTTCAAGCATGCCGTGGGGTACCGGCAGAGTAGAATAGTACCTCCCTCTAGTACCAGGTGTCGTAGGAACCGACTGAGGTACAACGGAACTGACTGATGGCGGTATAACCATCCAAAACAAACGTAGCTCAAATGGCACAGGGCAGGGATGGGCAGCAGCATCCCTGTCGCGAAGGTACGTTTCTGCGATCGCCACCACGCCTGCCCAGCGTGGCGATTATGGGCAAATCCCCCCCTAATGAAAATTCTAAATAGGACCAGGCCCCCAGTCCCCGGCAGCTCCGCTATTCCTGGCTCCGGTAGCGGCCAGGGAAACGACGGAGCAGGGGGTGCTAAGAATCCCCGGCAGAGACCCGGCTACCACCCCAACAGACGACTGGCCCTGGTAACACACAACGTACGCACGATGAGGACTGACGAGAAGATTGTTGAGCTGGAGGAAGAGTTGAGATGGATGCGATGGGATATTGTGGGGTTGTCCGAAGTCCGTAGAGAGGGAGAGGACACGATAACCCTACAATCCGGCAATCTCCTCTTCTACCGGGAAGGTGACCAACAGTCCCAAGGTGGTGTCGGATTTCTCGTCCACAAGGCCCTTATTAACAACGTTATTACCATCGAAAGCGTGTCGAGCAGGGTTATATACCTAATACTCAGAATATCTGAGAGATATTCGATGAAGGTCATTCAGGTATACGCACCGACCTCGTCACGCCCAGATGATGAAGTGGAGTCTATGTATGAGGACGTAAGTCGAGCCATACATACGACCAAGACCCACTTCACCGTTGTTATGGGGGACTTCAACGCTAAGTTGGGCAAGAAAAGCGATGATGAGTTGAGAGTGGGGCAATTTGGATATGGACAACGGAACCCTAGGGGACAGAGGCTGGCCGACTTTCTGGAGAAGGAGGGACTCTTCATGATGAACTCTTTCTTCCAGAAGCCGCCTCACAGGAAATGGACCTGGATAAGTCCCGATGGTTCCACGAGAAATGAGATCGATTTCATCATGACCAGCGAGAAACGAATATTGAATGATGTCTCCGTGATCCACAGGGTGAAAACCGGTAGCGATCACAGGATGGTAAGAGGCACATTGAATATTAACGTTAAACTCGAAAGGTCCCGCTTGGTGAAGTCCACGCTCCGACCTACTCGTGTCGATATCCAAAACCCCGAGAACTTTCAGCTCGAACTCTCTAATCGCTTTGATTGCCTGGAGAACTTAGCATCAGTGGACGAGATTAACAACAGGCTCGTAGAAACTGTTCAAACGGTAGGTTCTAAGTTCTTTAGACCCCGCCGTTCAAATAGACCTCAGAAACTTTCCGATCACACTCTAAACCTCATGGCTGAACGACGCTCGCTGAGACTGCAGTCTTCCTATGACGCGCAGTCATACAGGCTGCTCAATAGACAGATCTCGAAATCCTTGCGGCACGATATACGTCTCTTTAATAGGAAATATATTAAAGAGACGATAGAGCGGAACAAAGGCTCCAAAGTGTTTGCAAGGAATCTGTCTATAGGGCAAAGCCAATTGACCAAGCTGAAGAGAGAAGATGGCAGTATAGCGTCGACCAAGGCCGAGGTATTGGAGGAGATCGAAAGGTTCTATGGACAGTTATACGCTTCCGTTGCCAAGCCTGCTAACAGCGCGGCCAAAGACCCAAGAGCCAAGCTGACCCGACACTTCACCGAGGATATCCCGGACATCAGCCTGTACGAGATTAGAATGGCCCTGAATCAGCTTAAAAACAACAAGGCGCCGGGTGATGACGGAATCACGTCAGAGCTTCTGAAAGCGGGTGGAACACCGGTACTAAAAGTCCTTCAGAAGCTCTTTAACACCGTCGTCCTCGAGGGCATAACGCCTGAAGCATGGAACAAGGGCGTGGTGGTGCTGTTCTTTAAGAAAGGCGACAATACCTTATTAAAGAACTATAGACCCATCTCGCTTCTGAGCCATGTTTATAAGCTGTTTTCAAGGGTCATTACGAACCGTCTCGAGCGCAGGCTTGATGACTTCCAGCCTTCCGAACAAGCCGGTTTCCGAAGAGGCTTCAGTACCATAGACCACATCCACACGCTGCGGCAGGTTATACAGAAGACCGAAGAGTATAACTTGCCACTTTGCTTAGCGTTTGTGGACTATGAGAAAGCCTTTGATTCGGTCGAGACATGGGCTGTGTTTGAGTCTCTCCAGCGATGCCGTATTGACTATCGGTATATCGAAGTGTTGAAGTGTTTGTATACTAACGCCACTATGTCGGTCCGAGTACAGGAACAGAGCTCGAAGGCGATCCCTTTGAAAAGAGGCGTAAGACAGGGAGACGTGATATCTCCGAAACTGTTTACGGCCACTTTGGAGAACGCCTTCAAGCTCCTGGAATGGAAAGGATTCGGCATCAATGTTAACGGCGAATACATCACTCACCTTCGGTTTGCCGACGATATCGTAGTCATGGCAAATTCGATGGAAGATATCAGCACGATGCTCGAAGGCCTCAATCGAGTTTCTCAACAAGTGGGTCTTAAAATGAACATGGACAAGACGAAGGTAATGTGTAATGCCCATGTTGTACCCACTCCAATATCTGTTGAGAGCTCGGTTCTTGAAGTTGTTGACTCGTACGTCTACCTAGGACAAGTAGTCCAGTTAGGTAGGTCCAACTTCAAGAAAGAGGTCAGTCGCCGAATCCAACTCGGCTGGGCAGCGTTCGGAAAATTGCGTGATGTCTTCTCGTCCGACATACCGCAGTGCCTCAAGTCGAAAGTCTTCGACCAATGTGTGTTACCAGTGATGACTTACGGCACTGAAACGTGGTCCCTCACTATGGGCCTTATAGACAAGCTCAAAGTAGCCCAACGAGCTATGGAGAGGGCTATGCTCGGAGTCTCTCTGCGAGATCGAATCAGAAATGAGGAGATCCGTAGAAGAACCAAGGTTACCGACATAGCCCAGCGGATTAGCAAGTTGAAGTGGCAGTGGGCAGGGCACATAGCACGGAGGACGGATGACCGATGGGGTCGAAAGGTTCTCGAGTGGAGACCACGTACCGGCAAGCGCAGCGTAGGACGTCCACCCACGAGGTGGACAGACGACCTCATTAAGACCGGAGGATCGCGCTGGATGCAAGCCGCTTCCAACCGGTCTTATTGGAGATCTAGAGGGGAGGCCTATGTCCAGCAGTGGACTTGCAATGGCTGAGATGATGATGATGATGACTTCAAGCATTTACCTATTGCCGTTATCAATTGCGAGCAAAAACGAGCAAAATAAAACCGGCCAAGTGCGAGTCGGACTCGCGCACGAAGGGTTCCGTACCATTGTCTATAAAAACTGCAAAAAAATCACGTTTGTTGTATGGGAGCCCCCCTTAAATATTTGTTTTATTTTAATTTAATTATTTATTTTTAAAGTAAATATATAACTAAATATTTTGTGAGTATTTCAAGCGTCTACCTATTACCGTTATGAATTGCGAGCAAAAACAAGCAAATAAATCACGTTTGTTGTATGGGAGCCCCCTTAAATATTTATTTTATTCCGGTTTTTAGTATTTGTTGTTATAGCGGCAATAGAAATACATCATCTGTGAAAATTTCAACTGTCTAACTATCACGATTCATGAGATACAGCCTGGTGACAGACGGACGGATGGACGGACGAACAGCGGAGCGTTAGTAATAGGGTTCCTTTTTACCCTTCGGGTACGGAACCCTAAAAATCACGTTTGTTGTATGAGAGCCCCCTTAAATATTTATTTTATTTTATTTTTTAGTATTTCTTGTCCATTATGACAGAAATACATCATCTGTGAAAATTTCAACTCTCTAACTATCACGGTTCATGAGATACAGCTTGGTGACAGACGGACGGACGGACGGACGGACAGCGGAGCCTTAGTAATAGGGTTCCTTTTTACCCTATGGGTACGGAACCCTAAAAACAAATAGTTGTTATTTTAAAAAGAATCCTATTTTTACATATGAGAGGGGAGCAAACAAGCATGCGGGTCACCTGATGGAAAGCCATCGCCACCGCCCATGGAGACCAGCAACACCAAGAGGTCACCGATAAGCCAAACTATACTCTTTCCTTTCTTTCTTTCTGTTGACCTCACTTACTCGCATGAACACAACAACCATCAAGGAAATTGTTATTATTTGGCTGCGGTATTCTGTGAGCTGGATAAGTACATCCAGCTCACAGAATACCGCAGCCAAATAATAACAATTAATAACTGGATAAGTACATCCAGCTCACAGAATACCGCAGCCAAATAATAACAATTTCCTTGATGGTTGTTGTGTTCATGCGAGTAAGTGAGGTCAACAGAAAGAAAGAAACTCGGGCAGCTTAAACAATACGCTATGCCCTACCTTCCTTTCGCCAGAGACTCGATTGTCATTCAGCAGGGTACATCACGTGCAGGTGAGTTTGGCTTAGGTTCAAAGATGTTGACGAAGCACTTACGCCTCTCATTCTTTTAATAAATAAACATTTCATCAACAGTTTATTTCCCTTAAAAAGCAGGCAAGCAGGGCCTCCATGGGCGGTGGTGATCGCTTTCCACCAGGCGACCCAGATGCTCGTGTGCCCCCCTCTCATATTTAAAAAAAAAACCGGACAAGTGCGAGTCGGCCTCGCCCACCGAGGGTTCCGTAGGTACGTAGTACCATTATTAAATTTGATATTTTTCATTATAAATAAGAAATAATGCGTCGAAAAAAATAAATAAAATATATTTTGCAATGTGTACATCAAGCTCTTTCATATGATACCCCATTTGAACTAGTAGTTTCAATTTGAAATTTCGACACCCTATAAAAAATATAGACCCCCTATTTTTTAAGATCTATTTACAAATGTATAGTTTTGAGATTTATTCCTGTACTTGTAGTCTATAACGATGTTACTTGTCAAATTTCATAGTTCTAGGTCAACGGGAAGTACCCTATAGGTTTTGATTCCCTTGAGTGTGTCGAAATATGCGTTTTTTGCTGAATAAACGGCCGTAACTTTTTTCTACGTAAACTTAGCAGTTTGATTTTTTTTTAACTTCATGAGACCGTAGACCTGAGTATACAGTTCAAATTTCAGCTTGATACCTCCACGCATTCTCGACATAGAAATTCTTGACAGACAGACAGACAGACGGACAACAAAGTGATCTTATAAGGGTTCCGTTTTTCCTTTTGAGGTTCGGAACCCTAAAATGAAGAAAATTAAAATACGTTTAAACCATAAGAATACAATGATGACTCCATAAATTACTAACTACTAAGGAAAGTACCTAGAACTAAGCAATAAAATAGATCATTAACTTTATTTATGTTTTATTGTTATTGCGCTTTTTACCGACTTAGAATTCAGAGGCGGTTTTAAAAGGTTTTTATTAAAACAATTAATCTTGAGTAGATCTCGTCTTCTTCTAAAAAGACGTAAAGAGGCATTTGTAAGGTTAGCAAGGCGCCAATGAAGCCACTGGTATTTATTAATTATTTTATTTATGTTTCTTTATTCATGGGTCAAGCCTGGTCATTTGATAGGTGTGGGCGGGGATATGGATACAACGCGTATAGGTTGTAATGTTGTATATCCGCCATGACCCGGATGCTCCTGGGAGCCTACCGGCTAAGCTGAAGCCAATTCCCGTAGGGTTTTTTGATTGCGAAAATCTGACTACTGTTATAATTTGTGATAAATATCTTCAGATTAATAGATAAAGCGCCACCGGTATTTTTATTACTATTAGCACAAATTATTTAAGGTGAAGTTCGATTTTCACAATCAAAATATTCGATCGTAATCGGCTTCAGCTTGGATATATCTATGACATAATATAACCGTGAGCATATCTCGGCAGGCATTGAGACTATTGCAAAATGTGTTGGAAATGATATAGTCTTAATGCCCAGATCTCATTTCTATAGCCTATAAGGCTGTAGATCTGGGTAAACTAGCTAATGGTCTATTACAGAAGAGGGACGGACGCTTGCCATAACCACGGTTATCGATTGTTACTTGCAGTAGGCGATGGATCGCCACTATATGGGCCCCCGAAATGACAGGAAATCGACCGAGGGCAACACCACCGGTGTGAGTGACTCAGGGGTGTCGAGAGGTGTACAGCGCTTTCTTCGAAGGTACTTGAGGCGTAATGTACTTTCACTCTTCCACGTGGACTCTACTGCTCTCTGGACGCCCAATGATAGCAAGCTAGAGCGAAGCGTCCTGCGGCCTTTTTGAGTGTTCACTCCGACCAACGAAGACATTCCGGAGACGAAGGCGCTGACCGACTCTCTCGAGATTCGTTACCCGCGGTGACTCACTAAAAGACTCACTAAAAGCTGCACTCGGCACGAGCTGCCCTGCGGGCCCAGAAGTTGCCCTGCGGGCTAATTATATTCTTTTTATTAGTTATTCACTAGATACATATATTACATTAAAGAGGTTTGGGTTCGCATAATTTCAGAATGTTTCGCAAGTTCGGCTAGGCTTATATTTAATAAGTCTATCAGTTGCACGCATAGCATGAGGCGGGGTGTTTAAATAATGTTTATATAAAAAAAAGTTTTTTTTATAGATAAGAAGGGCATACGAACATGTTGGTCACCTGATGAAAAATAATTACTACTGCCCATAGAAATCAGCAATACCACGGTGTCGCCGATCCGTTGCCTTTTATACAAACATTGTAAATATTTGAGTAAATCCAAAAAAATTAAGAAAAAGTTTTAAGAGAGTTTATGCGTCACACCAGCCCTGCAATTGAAAAAAAAAAATATAGCTCGTAAACGGAGAACAGCACATTATTCTGTTTATAGACCTTCAAGAAGAAAATAAAGTATATTTAGGTCAAACATGTTGCAGACAGTAAGTATATTTTAGGTCAAAATCGAACGTTGTGAAAGTTAAGGTTGGGGACAATAAATAAATAATCCTAGAGAAATTACACACGGTCATCTCACAGTCCCAGACTAATTTATAAAAAAAATGTATTTAAGTATAATATCAGTTATCTAGTACCCATAGTACAAGCTTTGCTTAGCCCTGTGTAATTTGTCCAGGAATACCTTTCTATACGTCAGAGCCTCGTTTATCAGTCACCAGGGTGCAACACGTGCAGGTGAGGTTAGCTTTGGTTCAAAGATGTTTAAAAAACACATATACCCTAAAATATGTGTAACCCTTTCCCGACAAAAATGCGTGAGTGAGCATTGAAATTAATTAATTTATTTGGGACGCTTGTCTCGTGTTAATTTATTTGTGTCTTGTCGTGACTACGCCTACTAGCAGTGCTAGTAGGCGTAGTCACGAGCAAGGATCTCGATGGCGTCGTCACGCGTGTCGTATTATCGAATACGCAAGTTAAGCAACGTCGACTGTAGCCTGTACATGGATGGGTTTATTTATCTCGAACCCGTTCGTATTTCGAAGAGCACGTTAAGCCGTCGGTCTTGTTGTCATTAAATGACAGTCGTTAAGCCAAGTTAGTAGCCTTAAGGCGGCTGGAAAATACTGGCCTCCGCCAACCCGGAGTTGAGCAGCGTGATGGAGTAAGTTCTAAACCCCTTCTTTTAAGGGAAGGCCCGTATCCCAGCAATGGGGTGAATAAATTGTTATGTAAAAATTATGTATGGATTGCCATTTTTGGCTTCTATTAAGATAGACTGAGTCAGCTAAGATTGAAAATTAAAACTTTTAACAAGAACACGTCCACATAAGTAAAGTACAATGTTCTGCCGCAATAATGTATATTTCGCGAGTTCATTTGGGTTGTTTTATGAGAGTCTCGGTTCAAGGAATGTACGTGACAACCCGACGAATGGGGGTCATCTAACTTTTGACATAAACAACCGACAGCCGTGGTTACTGCACTGCGAATTTATCGTAGCAAATGAATTTCGAAGTATCGTTACACTTACGAGTACAAAATAAGAGTTCCTCAAGAGATCGGAAGAAAAATTAGAAAAAAATGTTGTCTGTAAAGTCAGTTTACGGATGATAATTTTACGTGATTACGTCATAAGAAACCATCGGCCGATGGAGTGAAGAGAGAGAGATGCGTCACAAGCCGAACGCTTAGACCGCGCTCTTGCCTGCACCCTCGGCTCAGGCGGAACGTGACAATGAGTCATGCTTTTTCGTGCGTGCAGCCGGCGTTCATCAATTTATAAGGCGTTATCACGTCAAAATAACGCTTCTAAATAATTCTTGTTTCACATTTAACAACATGTGTAAATAAGAATGAATAAATTTATATAGTTTGGCGAGCCCGGTGGTCGAATGGCTAGCAATGGCTACTTTGACTCCGAGGTCGTGGGTTCGATCCCCGCACAAGACAGACATTTGCGTGCATAAACATGTCTGTTTGTATTGGTCTGGGTGTTTTCTATGTAATATAAGTATGTATTTACAAAAGAAATGCATTTAAGTAAATGTATCATAACAACATATATAAAATAACATTTAAGTATATGTCCAGAACCCACAGTACAATCTTTGCGCTTAATTTGGGACTAGATGGCGCTGTGTAAATTGTCCAGAATATTTATTTATTTATTTATAGATTTTTGAAACAATCTTACATTTGTTGATAATAAAAAAAAATGAAGATCTCTGTATTTCGCTTATAAAGCCCTGTCATTTGGTGTCCATATTATAAATCGCTTTAAATATTGGTTTAAAAAGCGCGGCAAATTTTAACTTAAACGGATACTGGGAAGTAGATTAAATTTAACTTGCAAGATTTGATCACAAACATCGCGTACAGGTAGGTATAAAAAAGTTTGTAAAAACATATAATTTACTACTGTTAAGTATAATAGTGGTAAATTCAACGTATCGTCTTCACCAATGGTCAATTCCAAATTGCCAGTAGATTTAAAAATAAGAGAAAAGTATAGAAATATGATTGATTGAACAAGTGTCAGACGTATCTAAGGGCCCCCAATCCAAAGGCAGAATAAAACATTTAATTTCATTCCATTCCATTCCATTTCGTATCTCTTGTTCTCTAGTAAGAGGAGAATTATCGTTGAATTGAGCAAGCTGAGGCAAAAATATTACTGGACGCCAGTCTCCCAGAACACATCGTTACAGTACTTACAGTGTACTACTTGATATTAATTAAAAACAATTATTGCAAGTAACTAACTCTATTATTCTGCACGTAGTTAAATTCCTACAAGACCACGGCAGCCCAATATATTTTTTGAAAATTTTTGTCTATTCTCAAAATTAGAGGAGTACTCGTATTAGAAGAGTAGGTAATATATTTAAATTTAATTAAAAATATTTTGTTGGTCATTTGCTCAATTAAATGATAATTCCCCTCAAGTATAACAGTGATAAAACATTGCAATCCTCATTCAAAAGGGTTTGTAATAAGAACTTTAAAGAAAAATTAAATCTAGTATCTTGCTTTGCATTTGCATAATAAGTTGTGGAATTAACTCCTTGACAAGGTTTTCCTATGAGACTACAGAAAGGGGTTTTTCAAGAAAGCTTACACACTGTGAACGATAGAGAAGGTAATGGAGGGAAAATCTTCCTGTATATTCAGCAGATTTTGGTCTATCTGTGAATTTCGTACAAAATTTAAGCGGCCCCCTTGCCTTCTTCGCAGAAATGTTCACATAGTATCCTTCCTATACACAATTATAAAAATATCTGAACATAGTGTAAGATAACAAACAAACGTACAGCTAGCCTGATGTGAAGCGGCTACTTATCTAATCGCTTGCACGCTGCCACCCCGCTGCAATCTTCACTGATTCCTGATTCACTTCACTTGCAGTGCAAAACAATAACCCCCGAAGGAATTATTATTTGGCTACGGTCTTCTTTGAGATGGAGGTACTTGCCCAGTCGGGCAGCTTACAATTACGCTCGCTCTGCCTCTCTCTCACCAAAGCCTCGTTAGTCAGTCAGCTGCATGCACCACTTGCGGGTTAATTTGACTTTGGCTAAAAGAAAATAATGAGCCACCTAGACCCCAAAATTTTGAAATTACCTATTTTTGTAACTGATTATTATTTGAAAAAGAGACTCATATTGGCAAGTTTCTTTCAGCCTGTTGTCTTCACCAATGCTCAATTCCGAATTGCTAGTAGAAATAAAAATACTAAATTAATTAGATAAATTAAACGGGTCACTCACGTCTTTTTGTCGGGAAAGCCGACTAGTTTCGATCTCAAAAGGAGACCTTCATCAGGGCGAATGTCCAGACACGTCCACCCTTTGTCTCTCGCGCCAGACACGAACGGAAATAAAAATAAGAGAAAAGTATAGAAATATGATTGATTCAACAAGTGTCAGACGTATCTAAGGCCGAATGAATAACGAATTTTGAGGTGACCCACTTGCTCGCCCATTTGCTGACTTTACTTAGTGCTGATTGCTCCTACTAATTTCTTCTGACTAAATTCGTTGTGAGTTCCAAGGCATCCGTATTTTTCCCCCGGGAATGCAATGCACATCAATTTCCATTGCCTTTTTTGGTGGTCGCCACTGCTGCACACACGCAGTGATGGGAATGTGCAGTCCCCCCCCCCCCCCCCCCCCCCCGTCTAGAATTGAGTTATGGTGGCAAAATCATCTACAGCATTAATTGGGATAGGAGTCTCCTTCATAATGTTATAATAATGCAATTGTGCTGTTTCACGTTCCACGTTATTATATTTGATATTACCGACCGGTTTCGCCGCTAAGGCATTATCAAGGTAAACAGATGGTGTTTGTGTGTGTGAAGGGTTATAGAGCATACTCCACCTCGCTGCTCAACTGCGGGTTGGCGGAGAACATGCTCTGAAATCTTAGCAAATATTTTGACATTTCTTGTGAAGTCATGAGAGACGAGGCTGTTTATTTTACTATTAAATTTTCAAAGCATCGAATATTTCAAATGGTGAATACAAAATATCTGTGTTTGTTTCAAGTACAAAAGAGGTCAAAGTGCTTAGAGGACTACTTCAGACTCTTCAATAGTACTCAACACCCGTTATAAGAGAAATTGTTTTATATTCTGTAGTGTTTTATTTCATTTTCAGAAGTACTTATCAGAAAAATTTGAGTTTGGTTTTTTATAAAATTTTCACAATTTATTAAGTGGCATAGACGCGTAGGCGTCATCCACTCTCTGACTGACGAACTCATAATTCGGGTCGAATCAAAAATAAAAAAGATTTTTTATTTAATGTTACAAAAATGGAAATAGTTTTCTTTTCAATTGTTAGAGTTATTTTTTCAATTATTTGCTTTTAAAAATGGTGCCAGCGGCTTCTTTTTACCGACTCCAAAAAAGGAAGAGTTATTATTCGACTGTATTTTTTTTTTATGTTTGTTCTTCATAACTTCGTCATTTATAAACCGATTAGAAAAACTTTTTTTTATTTGAAAGAGTATACTTCCAGATTGATTCCATATTTTTTTGTCATCATCATCAGCCTGTATATACCGATTGTTAGATATAAGCCTTCTCCAATGCCTTCCACCAGATACAATCGCATCCACCCGCTTTCTTAAGGTCATCGGACCATCTAGAACAGGGTTTCCCAACCAGGGGGGCGCGCCCCCCTAGTAGGGCGTAGAGGGATGTCAAGGGGGGCTTGAGACGTTTGTGTTTTCAATAGAAAAAATATTTCAATGCGTTAATGAAGTAAAGACTGTAGGGAGAATGCAAGCTCAAGTATCTCACTTGTATTGTCACTATACTCCCTAGTACTCTTATAGATTGGTTGATAAAAACGTTTTAATTTAGTCAAAGTTCATTTTGTGATTCTTTTTGTACAAATTACATAAAAATAAATGTTGTTAAAATAATGCGATTTTTATTGTAGGTACTTACTTACTGAAAAAAATATTTGGGAGGGGGGCATGAAAATATTATTTGTGATCCGGGGAGCCTTGATGTAAAAAAGGTTGGGAAACCCTGATCTAGAAGGAGGGCGCCCAACGCTTCATCGTCCTACGCGTGGCCTCCAGTCTAATGCCTTCATCCCCCATCTGCCATCACTTACTCGGTGGATGTGACCGGCCCATTGCCACTTCAGCTTGCATGCTCTTGAAGGCTATGTCAACAGCTTTGGTTCTTCGTCGAATTTCTTCGTCCCGGATTCGATTCCTCAGAGAAACTCCGAGCATTAGATCCTGACCCGTGGACCAGTCCGATGGTCAGTGACCAAGTCTCTGCACCACTTGAATATTTTAATCTTCAAGCATTTGTGGTATTTTTTTTCATAATACAGACTAATTTCTGGAGTCGGTTTTTTTTATGAAGATAGAAAAAAATTGATATTATAACTATCAATTAGCACAATTACTTGAACACCCCCCCCCCCCCCCCCCCTCGTGCGACACTGTCACTTTTGCAAAAAAAAAATGCAAAAATGAGACCACCTACTTTTTTTGGTGCATTACTTTTGTAGTACGCATAGTTTCCGTACTAGGGCGTGACAATAAAACTCACGCCCTCTGACAATTTTTAAATATTTAACTCACTTTTGCATTTTTTTTTTTTGCAAAAGTTATTATATGCGGGCGAAGTCGCGGGCAGAATCTAGTATATCATATACGCAGTTATGCAGTATCAAAGTTAACATTAAAGCGTAGTGACTGCATTCTGCGCTGTTCTGCATTCAGTATCAGATTGCACAATATGCCGCTAATTAATCCTACCGGGATATTTTGTATCCAGCATACACTGCTTTTATTTGATGGTTTAGCATTTCACAGTGATACTAACACGCAATTAACTTTATATTTGACGAGCCCGGTGGTCGAATAGCTGGCAATGGCTACTTTGACTCCGAGGTCGCGGGTTCGATCCCCGCACAGGACAAACATTTGTGTGCATGAACATGTTTGTTTGCCTTGGTATGACTGTTTTCTATATATTATAAGTATGTATTTACAAAAAAAAAGTATATAAAAGTACATTTACCAGCTGTCTAGTACCCGTGGAACAAGCTTTGCGTTTAATTTGAGACTAGATGGCGTTGTGTAAATTGTTCCGAAATATTTTATTTTATTTTTGTTTATATTAAAAACCCTACTTCCCTACTAATTTTATAAAAGTGGATGTGAGTTTGTTTGTTACGCTTTCACGCCGAAACTACTTAATTTTATGAAACATCATGAAACTATATTCTCAAATGTGTTAGAAAGGACATAGGATATTTTATTTGATTTTTTATTAAATTGATTTGATTTGATTTGATACTTATTATTAAAAAAAGTAAACGCGAGCGAAGCCGGGGGTGGAAGCTAGTAATTAACATCCTATTTGTAGTCAAAATTGAATTCTGCTGGTATGTGACCGATCCTTATTGCTATTTTGATTTGATTGAGTCGGTACCATCCACCCCGGTCGTCCAGCCCCGTTAACGGGGCGGTTGGGAAAAAGTCTTTCATCGACCCCGGTAGTGCCGACCTCGGCGTCTAACGGGGTGGCTGGCACTGATCAAGGTTCATCTACCCCGGCGTGGTTTTTAAAGGGGCGGTTGGCACCGATTGAGTAGCATAGCCCCGGTAGTGTTCAAAACATGGAGATTAAAATATTATTTTAAATACATAAAATATGAACTGAAAATAAAAAGAAATTTGTATGCAACAATCAGTTTTTATTATTGGTTTAAAAATACTATCAAACATACACTCATGGACAAATTGAGAGGAACGCAAACAAAGGTTTAATTATCTTGCGTACTGGCCTCATACTTTAGTAAATGTATTAAAAAAAGAAAGTTTTGGAATTTTCTTTTTTTTCGAATTTCATTTGTTTTTATGTAGTTTTTTTATTTATTGCGTAATAATGTGCTCTTCATAGGTACTGCGAAAAATTTTGCCAACTTCTGAATTTAAGTTTATTTTTAGGTTTTGTTTAAATTTTTGCCCCGCGTTCCTTGTGCTTCGTCATAAGGGTGAATTTTTACTGCAAATAAACTGAGAATGCCAGATCCAAATGCCACTCAAGTTGTCAGGGCTGTTACTTTAATTGAAACTAGGGACACCTAAAAACATGTGGCCCAAACATTACGAGTATCAAAATCTGTGGTACACCGGGTTGTCAAGAGGTATCGGCAGACCGGACAGTACACGAGACTCGCAGGACAGGGATGTAAACGGAAAACTGTAGTCAGAGACGACCGGTTGGTCGTTACCAGCGTACTCAGAAACCGAAACTTGACTTCTTCTGAAGTAAGAGCGAAGCTTTAAGAAGTTCGAGGGGTTACAGTAATCACACAAAACTGTGAGAAGAAGACTGAAATCGGCTAGAATAAATTCACACTTGCCTGCCAGAGACCCTCTTCTTGCCAGATGCCATAGAGTAGCTCGAGTCAATTTTGCTCGAAATCACGAAAATTGGAATGAGAAAGCCTGGAGTCAAGTTCTATTCACAGATGAGTCCAGATTTTGCCTGAAGCCAGATAATGGAAGGATTAAAGTGTGGAGAGAGGTACGCTCAGTGCAACATCATTGGAAAAGAGGCATATGGTGGAGGGTCAGTTATGGTATGACAGGGTATTTATTCGGGGGCACATATGGAACTCCGCGTCATAGAGAATGGGTCACTAACAGCTGCACGATATGTAACCCAGATTTTAGAAGAAATTGTAGTGCCATTTGCCCCTTTCCTAGAAGATGGATTCGTTCTTATGCAAAATGATGCTCGCCTGCATACCGCGGCCGTAGTTGTTGAATACATTCTAGACGTTCGATCAATGCTATGGAATGGCCAGCGCGCTAGCCAGACTTAAACCCCATAGAGCATGTATGAGATAAGCTTGGAAGACAAATTAAAAATCCTGCCCCCGCTAATCTGAGAGATCTTAAAAACGCATTACAGGAAGAATGGAATTTTGAAAACTTGATTAGGGGAATGGAAAATAAAAAAAAACTAATTAGTAAAAACTAATTTAGTATTTCCCCCTCGAGATTTACGAACAGCTTCCAGTATCCTTGGCATTGTCCACGTTATGGCATTTTTTTTTTATACTACAAGCGGGCGGCAGGTAAGCATACGGCCCGCCTGTTGTGAAGCGGTTACCGTAGCCATATTAACGCTCACAACATAAAATATCGCTCACGCGCCGCCACCCCCGCTGCCAAAGCAGCATCTCCTATCTTTCTGGTGACCTCACTCACTCGCAGGAATACAACAACCCTCAAGGGAATTGTTATTTGGCTGCCGTATTCTGTGAGGTGGAGGTATATTCCCCAGTCGGGTAGCTTACAATTACGCTCCCTACCTCTCTTTTCGCCAGAGCTTCGTTTGTCAGTTAACAGGGTGCACCGCGTGCAGGTGAAGTTGGCTTTGGTTCAAGGATGGTGATGAACCACTTACAACCCAAAAAAAAAACTAAGCAATTAAAAAAAAATGTTTAAAACTGTTTCCTTCCAATAACATTTATCTTTTTTTTTAATTTGCTTAATTTTGGCCGTTACATCGTTTTTTTTTCAACGAACATTTTTTAAATTATCGTATAATAAGCAAAATCCAAATAAATAAATTTAATTCTCACAAACATCCATGATATTTTGCTTTATACAAACAAATTTTGTGTTCCTCTAAATTTGTTCATGAGTGTATATTTAAAAATTCTTATAAAGAAACATAGTTGACTTGATAAAAACAGACATACCTAGATATAAACCCAATTAAATTATAACCCATTATAATAATAGTAATATGTAAATATTACATAATATATAATAATGGGGTTTATATCTACTTATGTTTGTTTTTATCATGTCAACTATGTTTCTTTATAAAAAAAAAATATATTTTTATACTCATAATAAAAACTGATTGTTGCATAGAAACTTCTTTTTATTTTCAGTTTATATTTTATGTATATAAAATAATACTCTAATCTCCCTATTTTAAACACTACCGGGGCGTATGCTACTCAATCGGTGCCAACCGCCCCTTTAAAAACTACGCCGGGGTAGATGAACCTTGATCAGTGCCAGCCACCCCGTTAAACGACGAGGTCGGCACTACCGGGGTCGATGAAACAAATTTTCCCAACCACCCCGTTAACGGGGCCGGACGACCGGGAAGTCGCAGATTCGATCCTCGAAATAATTGTGTGCATGAACATGTAGAACAGCGTAGGATGAACGCTGCCCAACCTCTCTTTTGCCAGAGCTACTTTCGCTAGGTGCACCACTTACTGATGAGGTTGGCTTTGGCTCTAGAGATCGTGGAGAGCCACTCACACCCCACTTTCACTTACATCTAGTAATGTACCAGGACAACTAAGCCGAAGAAGTCTTTTTGTACAGCTTAGTAGGCTATTCGTTAGCGAGAGAGAGCACTCGACTCGACACCGGTCGAACTCACCCCTTTGATGTTTGACGAGCCAGTGCGCTGGCCGCCGTGCCCTTGACCCTGTTCAATGGAGTGCTGGTAGCACGTTTCTGACCTAGTTCTGTAACATAAATGTTTTTTAGTAAGTGAAAACAATATAAACTCATAATTTTACACGTACGTACAATATTACCACTCCCTGACGCTCTCTCATGTCGACCTCACCTCCTCTCTGAAATAAATCTGTAACAGTTTGTATGGCGCCGGACGCACACACGCTTATTCACGCTCTGCACAGACGTCACTGTTTTATGTAGTAGTAAACGACGCGACATTTGTATGGAATGGTAATACACCAGAGTTTGTGATCTATTTATTGCTTATTGGTTCAAACTACTGTGTAATATGTATGTATATGCTAGCTCGATGGTGTCGTTGTGCGTGTCAGTCTAATCGATCACGCAAGTTATGCATCGTCGACCGTAGCCCGTCCATGGATGGGTTTATTTAGCTCGAGCTCCTCCGTGCCTCAGATGCGGCTCGAAAACTCTGAAAACCCCGCAGTTGAGCAGCGTGGTGAAGTATGCTCTAAACCACTTCAATTTAGAAGATGCCCATATCTCAGCAGTGAGATAAATAAGCGCTAACAGCAATGTCGACAATATATACATATATAGAAATAAAGACAAAAATACAAACATACATGAACTGCTAAAATCATAACCCTTCCTTTTGCCTTCGCCAATAACAGATACATCTTATTCAAATATTTATTCGTAACTCTGATTTAGATAAACACTTTAAAATAACATATCTACTAATTGACAATGAACTGTAAGTAAGTAATTTATTCAAAATCTAAGTTTTCGTTCCATTATTTCGTAATGGAAGGAAAGCTGGAGGTCGGTTGTTGGCAACACTCGTAATATCAAAATACAAGAACTCCCAACTTATGCCCCGGGAAACAAAACAGCGTTGCCGGCTCTTCGATTCAGTCCAGTTTCCAATTGCTTTGAATTCATTAAAACACTAAAGTTTACTCAACAAACCAAAATTATCCTGAGAGACTACGTACGTATGTTTTCTTGTTGAAATTGTTAACTTGTTTCCTACGTAAAAAATAATAATAAATATTCTTTGACATATTACACAGCGTCATCTAGTCCCAAACTAAGCAAAGCTTGATAACTGATATGTGTACATAAATATTTTTTTTTTGTAAATAATAATAAATAAATATTGTCAGACAAATTACACAGCGCCATCTAGCCCCAAAGTAAGCGAAGCTTGTGTTATGGGTACTAGACAACTGATAAACATACGTAAAATACATTTTTTTTTTTTGTAAATACATACTTATGATACATAGAAAACACCCAGACTAAGACAAACAGACATGTTCATGCACACAAATGTTTGTCCTATGTGGGAATTGAACCCACGAGCGTTGGTGTCGAAGCCGCTTCATTGACCGCTACGCCACCGAGCTCGTTAAATAATAAAATAAATACATATAAGACAAACAAACATGTTAATTCACACAAATTTTTGTCAAGTCCAGGGATCAAACCCGCGACCTCGGAATCCAAGTGGCCATTGGACCACCACCGGGCTCGTCAAAAAAAAAATGAACCTATGGTTATGTCACAGTTTTAAAAGCATAAATAGTAATACTGTGGTTATGTCGTGAATCCTTGAATAATTTTCTTGAAATTTGGTAGGTAATTTAAAACCGTAAGCACAATAATTTCAAGCAAAGAAGTTCGATGTCGCGTTACGTCCGTCAGTCTAATCGAAAACGCGAGTTAACCAACGTTGACTGTAGACTGTGCATGGATGGGTTTATTTATATCGGGCTCCTCCGTGCTTCGGAGCGCATGTTAAACCATCGGTCCCGGCTGTTATCATTAAATGACAGTCGTTAAGCCAAGTCAGTGGCCTATAGGCGGCTTGAAAATACTGACCTCCGTCAACCCGCAGTTGAGCAGTGTGGTGGTGTATGCTTTAAACCCCTTTGATTGAGGGGAGACCCGTGTTCCAGCAATAGGATGAATACGGATTGATCTAGTTTTTTTTTAATTAATTGTTATATGTAAAAATGTTAACCTGTTCTCTGTTATCAGTTACCTATCTGTTCTGTTACCTAGCACACCTATATTCTCTTGTTAATAGGCTATTTGACCAACATTATTTTTGGAATTGATAGGGACGTCTCAATAATATAACCGTAAAAAGGTAAAACAATTACTTCGTTAGCACTAAAATCTCTCGAGATAAGTATGTTAATTTGAAAATCACAATTTTGGACTTACCCGAAAACGCTCCATACAAAGGCTCCTGAGTGATGACGTCACAGGTTTGTATTTTGTATGCATCAAATCAGAAATTTGTACGACAGCTTCATACTTTTAAAATGGACTTACGCATCAAACTTTGATCGACCCTAAAATAAGTCGGACGGAAGATATTAGAATGAAAGATCTTAATAGTTTTTTTGTATTTTACGATATTGTTAAATAATTTATACAATTTTTGAACATTGTCAAATAGCCTATTGACTGGCTTATAAGTAGGTACATAAATATATAATCATATTTAAGAAGAAGGCAGATATCCATATTTAAGAAAGAAGCCCTGCCTCTCTTATTATAATTAAACAACCTTAATATGCAGTGTCATAAAGAAAATTAAAGAAAACTCACCCAATTTGCTTCAATAAACACCAGATTCATTATTATTAGAGATTGGCTGGAGGCAAAACTGTCAGAAGTGGTAGTCACCCATGGTCAATATTTGGACAGCTGATTAGCTTGCGATTTCTGCCTGTGGTGACGCTTCGGAAATATCTTCAGTAGACAAACAACATAATTCACTTTCGCTGAATTTCAGTATTGATTACAGGGCAGGCGGTTGGTCGTGATTGGCGTTTTAACTTGCAAATTAGCGAAACCAAACTATAATTGAGTAATTTCACTAGCGAAGTAATATATAGAAATAAAAAGAAAAATAACCATTTATTTCGGACGTAAGACATCGATAGAGGAATTCGGGGTGTAAGTGGTTCATCAACATCTTTGAACCAGAGCCAACTTCACCTGCACGCGGTGCACCCTGCTGACTGACAAACGCAGCTCTGACGAAAAGAGAGGTATGGAGCGTAATTGTAAGCTACCAGACTGGGGAATGTACCTCCACCTCACAGAATACCGTAGGCAAATAACAATTCCCTTGGAAGAAAGACCTCACCAGAAAAGAAGTCGCCGCCACCTCCGCTGCCAACGCATGCTGCGTTGGCAGCGGGGGTGGCGGCGCGCGAGCCTAATTTTTATGTTGCGAGCGTTAATATGGTTACGGTAACCGCTTCACATCAGGCGGGTCGTATGCTTGTCTGCCACCCAACGTAGCATAAAAAAAAGATTAATAACATCAACAATCTTAGGACTAGGTTAGTAACAATGTGTAGTGTGTGAAGAAATTTTTAATGTAATATAATTACAGTTATCATTATTAATTTTGAAAAATGCGCCATCTTCATTCATCGGGTATCTACTAGAACCATATTCAGCAAGTTTTGTACATTTTACTGGTAGGCGGAAACGACTCTTCAAGTCAGTTAATGTACTTTAATAACGTTTTGATTCTCAATTTTATTTGTATTTTATTTTTCAAATAAATACCTACATTTTTTTTTCATATAAATTTTAGCAGTTTCCAGAAAAAAGATGCGATTATACTTAAAAAAAAAAAAAGAATCTAATCATACTCTGTTAGCTAATTTGAAATTAGATACTCACCAACAGATGGCACTACATACTACCACACCCTGGCTACTCCATACAAAAAACGACAACACAAAGAGACCGCGTGTGTATACGTGCAAATGTGTGACCAGATACAATAGGGTTGACTGCATAACGAACTAGATATCTTGCGCTGTGACGTAAGACTTTATACTTTAGGTATGTAATATTGTAATAATAAAAAATATCTTTAAGTTTATTTTGAATTATTGTGATTATGAGACTGCAGTTACGTAACCGTGCTACGTTAAATATTTCACGCGGGTTGTAATTGGTTATTATACAATCTAATGTCGTGGTTGTCTATTGAAAATGTGGATTAAAATATCAGTATTAAATTTCCAAAAAATCCAAAAACGTCGAACTGTCCAATCAATGATTTCAAAGACACAATATAATAGGTAGGGGAAAAAGTCTTTTCGCATTATAGTATGTATGAACTTGTAATAAAATCTCTTTGGTTATACCATTTGTGTCTGGCAGGTTTTGATATCTTTAAAAAGTTTATATTTTAAAAAAGATAATTCCAAATTCAAATTAGGTAAATGTGTGATTTTCATTTGTTTTTTTTACTGTCAAGATGAGTGAATCTAATGAAGAAATTCGATTCATTTTAAAATTTTACTACAAAAAAGGTAAAAATGCAACGCAAGCTGCGAATAAAATTTGTGACGTTTATGGACCTAGTGCAGTGTCTGTGAGAGTAGCACAAATTTGGTTTAAGCGTTTTCAATCAGGAAATTTTGATGTGAAAGATGCACGTCGCTCTGGTCGCCCTGTTACGGATAAAATGGATGCCATTTTTGAAAAAGTGGAGCAAGAGCGGCATATCAGTAGTTACGACGTAGCTGAAGAATTAGGAATTGACCACAAAACAGTTTTGGCGCAATTGAAAAAAGCTGGGTACACTAAAAAGCTCGATATTTGGGTGCCTCACAATCTCACTGAAAGAAACCTAATGAACCGTGTACTCATTTGCGATTCTTTACTACGACGTAATGAAAGCGAACAGTTTTTGAAGAAGCTTATAACTGGTTATGAAAAGTGGATCACGTACGACAAGAACGTGCGAAAAAGGTCGTGGTCAAAGGCCGGTCAGGCTTCACAGACTCTGGCAAAACCCGGGTTAACCCGCAACAAGGTGATGCTGTGTGTATGGTGGGATTGGAAGGGTATTATTCATTATGAGCTGTTACCGCCAGGCAGGACTATCGATTGTGAACTCTACTGTGAACAACTGATGAGATTAAAGCAAAAAGTTGAGAGAAAGCGGCCGGAATTAATTAACAGACGGGGTGTGATTTTTCATCATGATAACGCTAGACCTCACACATCTTTAGCCACTCAGCAAAAATTAAGAGAGTTTGACTGGGAGGTGTTAATGCATCCGCCGTATAGTCCTGACCTTGCACCTTCTGATTTCCACCTGTTTCGGTCTCTTCAGAATTCTTTAGGCAATGTCAGGTTACCATCACGAGAAGACTGCCAAAACCACTTGTCGTGGTTTTTTGAACAGAAGTCCCAAAATTTCTATAGTAATGGGATCATGTCTCTACCTACAAGATGGCCAAAAGTTATCGAACAAAATGGCACCTACATACTTTAGTTAAATGTAAATAAACTTTATTAAAAAATGTTTTGAATTTTCATATAAAATACGAAAAGACTTTTTCCCCAACCTAATATTACAATATCAAATTCATTTTTAAAACTGGAAAATATAAATTGATCTATTATTGATTTCGACGATACAATTCTGATACGAAATAAAACTGGAAAAAAATATTTTATTTACTAATGAACAAAACAAATAGTTTAATGGTGATGATTAAATAATAAGAAATAAATCGCTCCACCATTTAAAAAAGTTTAGTTGAGAATAGGTTATATACTACGAATGAATTTTCATTATACGCGGCGCTGCCGCCCGGCAACCCTTGCGATAGGTTCCACATTCGACTCAGATGCTGATGAGGTCGCCTTGTGAGAGCGGTAGAGATACTGTGCGTAGTACTATTACTTATACTGTGATGTTACAAAAAAATGGTTCTAAAATATAAATGTAAAACATGTTAGATAACAATATAATATATAAAATATAAAACATATCTAATATATAAAATACTTGTGTCGGGGTGTTTGTTACCAAACACCTCCGAAACGGTTGGAACGATTTTGATGAAATTGTGTGTTCATATCGGGTAGGTTTGAGAATCGGCCAACATCTATTTTTCATACCCCTAAATGATAAGGGCGACCCACCCCTAAATATATATTTTTAATGACAAAATTTTTAATTTTAATTTTATTATGATTTTGCATTGAAAAATACAAAATCAACAAACAAAATCATACAACTTCAAATTTTCAGCCTTCTACAATCAACCCCTAAATTTATATGGATTATATTATATTATATATATATATTAAAATTATATATGTATATTTTTTTCAGCAATCACAAAACATACGAACGTACTTTTTTCCTCCCTGATACTTCATTTAGCGAGGTTCATGGTTAGCTACAGCACCGGGTATAAATGTCATACCTACCTAGCTGCGAAATACAAATTCATAATTTAAGCGCATGTCCCAAATAATTTTTAAATTAAAAACATACCTCAATATGTTTAAATAGTGGTTAATAATTGATATTTTTAAATGAATAAATTTAAAAAAAATTGTTGGATAAAATCGGTATTTTCAGTTTTGCGTCTCTAGTTACCTAGGTATTTCAATTTAAAATGGATTCACAATTCAATAGTGTTTTACGCTCAAAAATAAAAAAAATGGGGTGTAAGAGGTTCATCAACATCTTTGAACCAAAGCCAACTTCACCTGCACGCGGTGCACCATGCTGACTGGCAAACGAAGCTCTGGCGAAAAGAGGGGTAGAACTGGGGAATACATGTATACCTCCACCTCACAGAATACCGCAGCGAAATAACAATTCCCATGAGGGTTGTTGTGTTCCTGCGAGTGGGGTGGTCACCCAGAGAGGAAGGAGATGCTGCGTTGGCAGCGAGGGTGGCGGCGCGCGAGCAGTATTTCAGTTGCGCGCGTTATTATGGCTACGGTAACCATGCCGCATGCTATACCCGACGTAGTATAAAAGAAAAGTTTTTTTGATTACTGATGATCCCAACATCCTATTATATGCTAAGTACATATAGTGCATATTTTGTAAACAACCTAAAATCTCTGTGCCAATGTTACTCAAGCTCATCAATAAACTTACATAAGATAAAAACCACTAATAAGCAAATAGTTAATTGATTCAAGTGTTATTCGCGTTAAGTCAAATTTACGTGCAATTTGATCTACATTACTTTGCGTGCTTCCTCCACCAATTATTAGTTCATGCAAATTACTGTCGGCCAGTACCCCCTGCCGTTAGTTAGATGCATGCGACTGCAGTGGCTGCTTTGCTCGTCCCTGCTCCAGCTGCTGCGGTCATATCTGCTACTTTCCATCATCTGAAACAGGGTGCCGACCAGCAATAGTTTGCATAAACTAATTGGTGACTGAAGCAATCAAAGTAGTGTAGATCAAATTGCAAATAAAAAAATAATTTCGTGACACCTATTTATTATGTAGCATGGATCGGCAAATAACATTGCCGTTGTTTACTGAATCCATCTCTTTTTGAATAGTTATTATTAATAACTGAGAATGAAATAAAAAAAATAAGCCTTTATTACTTGAAACCCGCTCTGTGCATTTACAGATATATTTTTGGGCTGAATAAGACTTATTCTTAGAAGACGATTCCTATTAAGAAATCTTACTCGTCGCAAATCATGAATTGGCGGTCCCGTGCTCAAGTACGCCATCATATATTTTGGGGATTCATTTATACACATAATGCGTTTAAATCAGAGTATATAGAGAGAATATTATACATGTTATGATATTATAAAAATATCGTACACCGTTTCGGTTATTTAAAGTTTTTAACGACCATTTTCGCTAGAAGTTATTTTATTAATATTGTCCGCAAAGTTCCTTCAAGTACCTACAATTATAAAGTTATATCTGAAAAGTACTAATAGATTATAACCTGAAAGTTCTCATGTGGAATGTTAAATTCAGTTCAGAGTAATTCCAAAAGATATACGAATTTTTATATACTAGAATATTTATATATAGAATTTTTATATATAGAATATTCGTAAAATGTGAATCTAAAATCCATATATATATTATATCTAAAATCCATATATATATTATATGGATTTTAGATTCACATTTTACGAATATTCTAATCTTGAATATGGAATATTTCCAACATAACTCAGATGTAAAACTATTTCCAAGGACGGCGGGACCTCGTCGATAATTTATTTGGCGACCTTTAATAAAACTTTGATGTCAAACCCAAGGACCTAGATATAAGCGTGGCCTTTCATATTTTTGTTATAAATCGCTCGCATGGGTAATAAATAGCGTTATGTTAAAAAATCTATAATTTTATGTCAATCAACTTTAATGTAGCAAAAAATATGAAATCTAGATATGTTTCAGATATTATAAAATTAGAAACATTCAGGATCTATGCAATACAGTAACTCTACAGAAACTATCAGCTGAGCTAGTGGTGCTCCATAAAAAAAAATAAGAATGAGCCATCGTGGGCGGCTGTGTTCTTCTGTCTTCTATGTTTTACATGTACTAGGAGTCGCATAGATACTTCCGCGTGGCAGTTCGGCGCCACGCCAACAGTCAGGGCTAACCCATGGCATTAATGTGTAGCGTCTGTGCTACAGTTTTTATATTAAAAAACCGGACAAGTGCGAGTCGGACTCGCCCGCCGAGGGTTCCGTAGGTATGTAGTATCATTATTAAATTTGATATTTTTCATTATAAATAAGAAATAATGCATCGAAAAAAATAAATAAAATATATTTTGCAATGTGTACATCAAGCCCTTTCATATGATACCCCATTTGAACTAGTAGTTTCAATTTGAAATTTCGACACCCTATAAAAAATATAGACCCCCTATTTTTTAAGATCTATTTACAAATGTATAGTTTTGAGTTTTATTCCTGTACTTGTAGTCTATAACGATGTTACTTGCCAAATTTCATAGTTCTAGGTCAACGGGAAGTACCCTATAGGTTTTGATTCCCTTGAGTGTGTCGAAATATGCGTTTTTTGCTGAATAAACGGTCGTAACTTTTTTCTACGTAAACTTAGCAGTTTGATTTTTTTTTAACTTCATGGGACCGTAGACCTGGGTACACAGTTCAAATTTCAACTTGATACCTCCACGCATTCTCGACATAGAAATTCTTGACAGACAGACAGACAGACAGACAGACAGACAGAGAGACAGACAGACAGACAGACAGACAGACAGACAGACAGACAGACAGACAGACAGACAGACAGACAGACAGACAGACAGACAGACAGACAGACAGACAGACGGACAACAAAGTGATCTTATAAGGGTTCCGTTTTTCCTTTTGAGGTTCGGAACCCTAAAAAGAACATAAATTGATATATATTATTGTTTTTAAAATTATTTTTACATTTTATCGAATTTATGGTAATATGACGTGCGCCTAGGAGTCCCGCTCTCTGAGTTCTCTTTACCGTCACCTTTCTTTATAGACTCTTGTTTTTCTATTTACTTTTAAATAACCAACATGGAACTATGTAAAGTAATGGCCAGTCCGTAGCCCTCGGTATAAAACCTACACAGTAATGCTTGACCACACTACAGAGATGAAAACTTCATCTCTCGCTCCATCTCGCTCTCTTCCTGCCGAACTTACCCAACTTTACCCCCAAACTTACCCGACTTTACCCAAACGAAAGTTACAGAACCGAGCATGTCGCGTTACAATATCATCATCATCATTATCAACCTGTATCTGATGGATTTACGCTTTCCCCAATGCTTTCCACCATATGCGTTCCTCTGCTTTCGCAATCAACCGCTACGAGTCACTTTTTTCAGGACGTCGTCGGTCCATCTAGTGAGGGGGCGCCCCCTTACGTGGCCCCCACTCTAGGACTTTCCTGCCCCTTCTGCCATCGCTGACTCGGCAGATGTGGACAGCCTACAGCCACTTCAGCTTACTGACTCTCAGAGCTATGTCGACCACTTTGGTTCTCTGTTGAATTACTTCGTTCCGGATTCGATCTAGACATTCCATTAATAGAGAAAACCCATCAAAATCTTAGAAGGAAAAAGCGGATAAACAAACAGACGGGGAAAGCGACGTTGTTTTATTACTATGTATGTTGTTTATTTACATATACGTCATTTCAGCAATGACGGCTCTAACATACGATATTATTTTACGATTCCCAGAAAGAAAGGAAAGAATTGCTGCATAGGCGGCGCGCGAGAGATATTCATGTTGTGAACGTTAATATGACTACGATAACCGCTTCACATCAGGCGGGCCATACGCTTGTCTGCCACCCGACGTAGTATAAAATTTTTTTTTACTCCACTGACAATAATAAATGCAAAACCGTGCTTCCGCCGTGCGCTATAACTAATTGAAAATGTAGCAGTTTTAATCATGCAAACTTGTAGGACATCTCGCAAAATGAAAACTCGTAAGTATTCCCGCCGGAGCTAGGGGGCGGGAAGCAAGGTCTTAACAATTTTATTTTTATTTTTATAGGTGAACGACCAGGAGATTGCAGACCTTTCTAATTTCCGTTCCTCTGCCTTCTCTGTGAAGTTATTACCTGCGTACTTTACTGTTAACATTTTCTCGATTTATCTTCATGCCACCGCTGCAGGTGAATCAATAAAATTTATTTGAACACAAAGTTGGATATTCTACGTATTTTATTGGCTGTTTTATTGGAACTGGCGTATTGTTTGGCTTACCAGAGCCAATGTTTCGGTATATGTAAAGTTTGTTAATTTGCGGTTGTAAAACAGAAAGCCAACGCGCATTAGCAATGAAATTCTGTGCTTTATTTTGTTTCATTACCATATATTTAAATAAATAATAATAAATTAATAAATATTTCTGGACAATTTACACAGCGCCATCTAGTCCAAAATTAAATGCAAAGTTTGTACTATGGTTACTAGACAACTGATAAATGTACTTAAATACTTATATTTTTTTGTAAATATATACTTATAATACATAGAAAAACCCCAAGCCAAGACAAACAAACATGTTCATGCACACAAATGTTTGTCTTGTGAGGGATAAGAAATCCGCGACCTCGGAATCAAAGTAGTCATTGCTAGCCATTCGACCACCGGGCATTTAACTTTAAATTTTATCATATTAGGTATGTATGTATAGCCTCCCCAACCCGTCTGGATAGCGGGGGGAGTGTAGGTCAAATCTTCCTTCTGTCTAGGACGCAAGAGAGAGGGTCGTGCTGACGTAGTGGAGACTAATATTACCTGATGATGATGATGAGGTATGTATTTAGATAGCGAACAATGAAGAGCGCAACTCGGGGATGCGATCCCTTAGAGAAATCTAAGGGACCAGGAATCTTTGCCGTCTGAGCTGAAGCCGTTTTCAATCGAATATTTTACCGATTATTCCATAAACACATCTTAAAAGTGGTCGAACTGCAGAGTTACTATCGCCTAAGCTAAATACCAATACCCTAAGGTGTAGCCTGAGTTTTCCATTTAAAATATCCGATAGGAATTGGTTTCAGATTAGGCAGTAGAACACTGGATTTGGGTCGAGGGAATTTAACGAAAAACCAGAGTTCGAAAACCGATATATCATTCAGAGTTAGCTATAGCGGCACAGAATAAGAAATAGTACTAACCAGTTCAAATCACATATAACACAGGTCATTTAAATAAACAGCGAATCCAAACGCAACGCAATTAAGAGCTTTTTAATTCGCACAGCGCGGCGTGCCCAACTCGTTTGTCTATATGGACCCACCCATTCTGACTTTCCTCTTCGTTTGTAAAAGTCCGTCCTTTTCTCGCTAAAATAAGATTCACTCCTTGCCCAACTAATAAAACTTACTACCTGCTGGCTGACTTCGTTATAATTTATGCTGATAAAAATATAGAAATACAGAAGACGGCATTTTTCAAACAATTGTCCCAAACGTCAGTTTTGTGGCTTGCTTGAGCGAACTAATTGCGAGGTAACACAGTTTGCTCACTTTAAGAGTGTTTGTTTTTGACACTTAGTGGCATGTCTATGCAAATTATATATATATAACATCATTGGCTACAAACTTATAGAATAAAAATCATATAACACTAGCTAACACCACCAACTTAATGCGCGCTTATCCCGGTATCCCGTGGGAATTTTCAAAAATCCTTTTTAGTGGATGCTTAGTCCACAAAAGATCCAAGAGGGTCGACGTGCCACCGGTGCTGCGGCGCTGGACCCATTTCAAGATAGTGGATGCGTACGTCATAATAGCTACCTGTATGCCAAATGTCAACCTGATTCGTACAGTCTTTTAAGCTGTACGTTAATTGATCAGGCAGTAACGGTTGCCTTTTATAGATACAGAGAAATTGTATATTATCCTCAATAATTTCACAATAAAATATGAATAACATTTTAAAGTCAGATGCAGCGACCGATCTTTATGACAAAAGTAGCTCAGTGGGGAATTACGGAGCTACAAAGGCATCTGTCCAGCTTCCTGATCCCAGTCTTAGCCCACTGGGGTGATATAAAACTATGCACATTCATAATTTATGGACCGGGGATTTGCGATAACGATACTTCCTGCGTTTCATGCGGGACTTATACGTGGATTTTAGATGAATAAACTTTATTCTGGCGAATTTTAATACTCTTTAGATGAAAAAAGAGCATACTGCTTGTAACGGCAATTAAAAACATATATAACGCATGACTGACATATCTAAACTCTTGAATTTGCATGAAAACAATTAGAGGAGATCAATGGTATCTGCGCGGGTAAGTTTCATCGATAACGCATGTTAAGCAACATCGTTCGTAGCCTGTCTGTGGATGGGTTTATTTAGGCTTGTATTTAAACACTTATCAGAAAAGTATATGTAGAACTACTGAATAATTCCAACTTACTAAAAAGGATAAATGCTCACCAAAATGCGTTGACAGATTTATTTTATAACTGAAGAGATTTTTTGTGCTCTAAAATTATTTAAACACCGGAAAAAATACATGCCGTCCAATTATTATTTTTTACCGCTAAAAATAAATCATTAGTAAAATACCAATAATTTATTTTTATAATCGTCAATGAAATAATTTTAATCGTGACAAAATAAATTTATTATGGACCATACAATTTGCTTGATACCAAATTACTTGCAAAATCAACAAAGCGTTTGCAAGGTTTTCTAAATGTAATAATTATAAGCAGCTGTTCTTTGCTGGGTGGGAAGTCAAGATGCCAGTCAACAGGAATGATTGATTGGCCAATGGAACAGTCCAACATTTCAGCAAGTATTTATAGGGTTTAATAGTTAATCGGGGGCCCTACCGCTGAAGCTGAAGCCGATTACCATCGGATTTTTTGATTGCGAATGAAACTTCAGCTTAGATTTTGACGAGCTCGGTGGCATAGCGGTCAATGACGCGGCTTCGACACCAACGCTCCTGGGTTCGATCCCCACATAGGACAAACATTTGTGTGCATGAACATGTCTGTTTGTCTTAGTCTGGGTGTTTTCTATGTATCATAAGTAAGTATTTACAAAAAAAAATATTTACGTATGTTTATCAGTTGTCTAGTACCCATAACACAAGCTTCGCTTACTTTGGGGCTAGATGGCGCTGTGTAAATTGTCCAGAAATATTTATTTATATTTATTTATTTATTTGTAGTAATTGTGTTTAGCTGTTAGAAACTCTGGAGCTCCACCCATTAAGCTAAGATATTTGCTTACAACTAAGACGAAATACCTATTTTTTAAATCAACATATTCGATGGTTATCGGCTTCAGCTTCGGCGATAAGGCCCCTGAAGTCGAACCACTTCCCGGAGCTAGGAGTGTTCTTATAGGCGAGAAGAGAAAGAAAGAATGACCAGCTAAAAAGCTCTGATTAGTAACTGTTTTATGTTATTCTTTATAGTTTCATGACCGAGTAGTATAACAATAACATTCAAATACAAATGCTGAACTCTTATATGGGAAATCTTTTTTATGGTTCCGTACCCAAAGGGTAAAAAGGAATCCTATTACTAAGGCTCCACTGTCCGTCCGTCCGTCCGTCTGTCACCAGGCTGTATCTCATGAACCGTGATAGTTAGACAGTTGAAATTTTCACAGATGATGTATTTCTGTTGCCGCTATAAAAACAAATACTAAAAATCTGAATAAAATAAATATTTCAGGGGGCTCCCATACAACAAACGTGATTTTTTTGCTCATTTTTGCTCGCAATTGATAACGGCAATAGGTAGACGCTTGAAATACTCACATAATATTTAATTATATATTCACTTAAAAAATAAATAATTAAATAAAAATAAGACAAATATTTAATGGGGCTCCCATACAACAAACGTGATTTTTTTGCCGTTTTTATAGATTTACGGAGCCCTTCGAGCGCGAGTCCGACTCGCACTTGGCCGGTTTTTTTTTTGGGATTTCAACATCGGCCTATATTAAAAGCCGTTTATATTGATGAGTCGCTATAATAAAGCCTGCAAATTCGTAGAGATAAATGGAAACAGTCTATTCTTCCTAGTAGAAATGACCCATGGGTGGCCCCTTGGGTGACATTTGCGTGGCATCCTTGTTTACATAATTTCTCAAGTCTCTAGCTATAAATAAGAAGCTATGACATCTGCACGGGATTTGATTTTTAGAATTAGGTCGGCATCAACCCATAATCATCCCACTGTTGGGATGCGGGTCTCCCCTCAATCGAAGGGGTTTAGAGCATACTACACGCTGCTACTCAACTGCGGGGTGCTCGACTGCGGAGGCCAGTGTTTTCAAGCCGCCCAAATGTCACTGACTTGGCTGAACGACTGTCTTCTAATGACAACAGCCAGGACCGGCGGCTTAACGTGCGCTCCGAACCACGGAAGAATCGAGAATGAGGTTAATTTCTTAAATATATACAGTCAAGGGTCATAACGGCAGTACCACCAACCTTACCCATAACATTGAATAAAATATGTATTTTTTACGATATTAAAAATTTCGCTAATTTATTTTGTTGCCTCATTCCCTAGAAAATAATTTAAGGAGATTTTACTATTATAATAAATGCGTATTATTAACAATTAAAGGTAAGATAGACGGGTCGGGTGGTAACGAGCATACGGTCCGTCCGATGAGTAACAGTGAGTGAGTTACGTTACTCATCGGACTGACCGTCAGTCCGCGCACTCTCATTTTCTTCTTTCCACATTTTTTTTATACCACTAAGGTGACAAACAAGCATACGGTCCGCCTGATGGAAAATAGTTACAGTAGCCTATGGACGCCTGTAACACCAGAGGCATGACATGCCCGTTGCCGACACTGTAAAAACCTCTTTACGTCCTTTTTGAAGAACCCCATGCTGTAGTCTCCTGGGAAAACCTCAACAGGCAGTTCATTCCACAGCTTGATAATACGTGGAAGAAAACTTCTCTGTAACCGCACAGTACGTTCTAATGTGTGAGGTGAATTACCTGTCGATAGCGAGCGGTGCGACAGTAAGAGGCCGTGGGTAACATCTTAAGTAACTGCTCTGAAGACACCCTATTTGAAAATCGATCGAAAACACAAAGGGACGTAAAACCACATCACTCACTCGTAACAACACAACAACCATTTAGGCCTCTAGGCAATCGTTTTTTGGCTGCGGTCGTTTGTGAGGTGGAAAAACTTCACCAGTCGGTTACCACGTTATTTGACCGAGCAAACGAAGGACGCGAGGAGGTCTAATAGAAATGGGACGAAACAATTTTTTTTTGTACATTTTTGTACCCTGTAATATAGGCATATATACTTATGTCTGTGTTACGATAACTCTTGAACTGTTACTTCGATTTTGATGAAATTTGATTGAACACGGGAACTATTAGTTTATTTACTATCGTCAATCTTATTCTTCAGTTTACCAACTTAATCCTAACCGTTATAGATCTAAGCTATAAAGGGTTCACACTTTTCAGCTTTGATTTGAACAGAGCATATAGACTGCTAATTCACTGGATATAATGTTTCCGTAGTACTATTAGTACTTATACTGTGGTATGGTCTAACGTAATCTAAGGTCAAACGCATTTTATTTTGACGTGACAACGTCTTATAATTCGATGGAGCCGGCTGCACGCACGATAAAACATGACGTATGCGGCGTTACCTCGCTTTGAGGCGTTCCATTAAAATTTTCTTTTGAAAAATGCAAACATTCTATCAGTATCTTCTTATGACGTTGTCACGTTCAACTATCGTCAGTAAACCGACTTTACAGACAACCGATTTTTTTTAAATATTGCTGAACTCCGGAAAACAATACCCTCCAAACTTTCTAGAACGCAGTGATGGTATAGAACCACAGTATAAGTAATAGTACTACGTACAGTATGGCCACTCCCTGCCGCTCTCTCGTGTCGACCTCACCTCCCCTCTGAGACAAATCTGTAACAGTTTGTATAGCGCCGCACGCACACACGCTCATTCGCACTCTGCACAGACGCCATTGTTTATGTAGTAGTAAACGACGCGACATTTGTATGGAGTGTCCGAGGTGTGATAGAACTAAATGATGGTTATTTAGTGATGAAACAACAATTTTATTATCAGTATTTTTATCTACACACAAATGGGCAATCTCCTTTGATTGGTTTGTAGTTCATTCACATACAATTCACATGTTCTTAGGCAAACAGGTTTAAGTTCGCGGCGTACGGCTAGTATTTTAAAACGGAATATAATAACATGAGCCACAAAAATACTAGGTCAGGTTTGGTATGTTTTATATATTTTTGGGGTGTAAGTAGTTCATCAACATCTTTGAACGAAAGTCAATTTCACCTGCACGCGGTGCACCCTGCTGACTGACGAACGAAGCTCTGGCGAAAAGAGAGGTAGGGAGCGTAATTGTAAGCTACCCGACTGGGGAATGTACCTCCACCTCACAGAATGCCGCAGCCAATAATTCCCTTGAGGGTTGTTTGTTCCTGGGAGTGAATGAGGTCACCAGAAAGGAAGGAGATGCTGCGTTGGTAGCGGCGGTGGTGGCGCGCGAGCGATATTTTATGTTGCGAGCGTTAATAAGGCTACGGTAACCGCTTCACATCAGGCGGGCCGTATGCTTGTCGTTGTTGTACTTATCGGCACAAAATATAAATAAATCACTCGTCATAGTAAACTGAACTCGCCTTCCAAACATAAAAATAATAATGGTAATATTGCGCGTGTCAGTCTAAACGATCACACAAGTTAAGCAAAGTCGTCCGTAACCTGTCTATGGATGGGTTTATTTAAATCGAGCTCCCCCGTGCTACGGAGGGCACATTAAGCCGTCGGCCCCGGTTGTGTCTTTAGATGACAGTCGTTAAGCCAAGTCAGTGGCCTTTTGGACGGCTTGAAAACTCTGGCTTCTGCCAACCCGCAGTTTAGCAGCCTCGTTGAGTATGCTCTAAACCCCCTTCGATTGAGGGGAGACCCGTATCCCAACTGGGAGACGATTATGGGTTGAAGGCGGAGAAAAGACGAATTTGTTTGAAACTTTATATTGGGGATTGTTCTAAACTGTTTTAAGTGGATATAGTTTTAGTAAGTGTAGCGAAAAATCCTAGATCTGATTAGGGTTTTGGTTGCGAAGCTATCTGAAGAAAGAAAAAGGATGCATCAAACCGAATACAATAAGAACATTTAATAAATATAAAGCATCGAAATCGATCATTTAGCGACACCCAAGGTAATCTCGACACTCACGACCCCCGGAGGTCTATTTCCAAATGAAATTCATATATTAGAAGGAAAGGGGATTTATGAATATCGGAATGTTGCTTATATGTATAACTTTCTAATATATATTTCTAATATATCATAGATCCCGATCAAGTCTTAGTAGAAAATTGCGAGATTCTCGATTTCAAGAATCTCATAGACTCCTTTCGAGATTGATTTCGGATTCCGATCTCAAGACATAGAGCCGTAGAGCTGCCAAAAAATATACACACCCACACCAGTCATTCGCAACTCACACATCACATCTTCCATACACAACACACGCACGCGCGCGTACACACACATAGGCAAACACACACACACATATACACATCTTTAATATTCATAGGAAATGCTTGTATAAAGGCGTACAAATTACGGTAAAGGCAAGCATGTTGGGAGCCGGAATACTGTTTTAGGTTATAGGTGATTTCCATCAGGCAGGTCCTTGCTTAAAATAACCCCTATACAAATATATCGTTTGAAAGATGTCTACAGATGGACCGACTTTATCTTCGTTCGCAGATAAATATTAAACTTCTGCTAACTAATTGCAGGCAAAAATAAAATGCAAGAAATCTGGTGCTTTGTCTTTTGTCAGATAGACTAACTAGGCAAAAAGTGTGGTCCGTAGAGCTCCGTTGGCGACCGCCAGACATTGACGAATAACAGCAGCTATAAACGAACTTTAACTATGTAAAAAACATTAATTCAAATATAAAGAAATAATAAAAAGCACAAAATTTAATTTTCATTTTCAAATCCACTTGCTTGCCCATTAGCGTGCTTGAAATTACGTACGCACATATCCGGATATCCCATGGGAATTTTCAAATATCTTTTTGTAGCACATCTGCTATACGTCGTCGTAAAAGCTTGAAAAAAAAACATAAAGGCTATGTATTAACAAAAAAATTCAAGAATTTAATATACAATTAAAATAAATACTAAATATGACTAACTATATATACAAACAAAAAAAGAAACGGAAATAACAAAAACTAATTATAATTAATAAAAAAAAAATTGGTTGCCTGTAAAGTCGGTATACGGGCGAAAGTTTTACGTGACAACGACTTTGAGTGGTAAAATGTTTTCGAGTGGAAGGGACGCATGCCTTTCACTTTTTATGTCTGTCTCTCTCGCTCTTAGAAGGGACGCGTGCCTTTCACTCGCTCTCATTGTGAGCGCATAACGTGAGCCAGTTTCTTGAAGTGTCACCCGGCTAACCAATTTATAAGACGTTGTCACGTCAATATAATATCTAATATAAAACATAAATATAAAACATAAATAGCACCTACATGCCAATTTTCAACCCGATCCGTCTAGTGTAGTGTAGTTTAAGCTGTGCGTTGATAGATCAGTCAGTTACGGTTGCCTTTTATGCTTAGGCCGCACTCATCGCGATAACATTCGAACAATAAACTTCGTCTTCGGTCTACGACGAATCCTCGCGGCCACATTATGCGCGTATTGCGCGATGTAAAGTTTATCGTGATGTACAAACGCAAAAAACAATATGGACGCCGCGGTTGCTCTATTTCTTTTTTATGGCAGCAAATAATATTTTTTTTAATTTATGTCATCTAAAAACAAACTAAAGCAAGAAAAAGGAGAATAAAAATAAAGTTACTCCAACCCAAGCTACACTTTAGCTATATTATACACCGTAGTTACATCTAACACGTCCGCTAGGAACGATGGGTGCGGTGCGGGCCGACTGAAGTATGGCCGCGCAAGCGAAGTTCGTCGCGATAAAACCCTTTGATGTGCGAGAGTTTACGGACAGCGGAGCGATGTGCCCGAAGCTTCGCCCGCTTCGCGAATATAAATTCGCGAATATTTGGCTACATACATCGTGATAACCCGAATATTCGCGTAATCGCGATGAGTGCGGCGGCCTAAGTATTATAGATACAGAAGATGGAGGTTCTGTAACTTCCATCTTCTGTATCTATAATGCTTAGACCGCTCTCAATGGTACCCTGTGGTACCATTGAGTTTGACTTTAAAATAATGGTAATATAATGAATAGCTGAAATTCGGCATAAAGGTTTTTTAGGTAACTGGCATTCGGTCAGATAGAGTTGTTTCTCCCTGACGGGATTAGTGTTTTGTTTTACAACTTTTAGATTTTTTATTTACGTTGGTTGTTTGTATTTATCCGGTCTGTATCTCGTTTCGTCCGTATTTTAATTGTATTCGCTGCATCACATTCACAGGCGAAGCCGCGAGGGAAACAGCGGGGGATCGTATGGGAATAACATATGCGGTTTCTTTTAATCCTTCTAACCTTAGCAAGCATATATAACATAAGTTTATGTGCTGCCGGTAGATAAAAAAGGAAGCGTGTAGGAAGAAACCTTTGGCATTCAAGCAGTTAATATGACGGCGAAGTTCGCTAAGTTAGCATATTAAGCATTTTTGAAAATTCTCACCGGATTCTCACGAAATCGCGGGCGAAAACTAGCGATTTGCATGTAAACTAAATAGATGTCATGAATATGTTCAAAATCGAAATATAAACTTTTATTTAAATAAATATATTTTTCATCAGTGTCCAAACCACAACCATTTTTATAACCAAATGAAATCTCACGCTACAATGCACTCAAGTTTCACGTGTCGGTTGGGCCTCGCAAATAAAAATTGTAAAGCAAATTCTGTCGGATAAATTTATCAATTACTCCGAACGAGATTAATCAATTGGATGCGGCCTCACGATTCATCCCGAGTTCTGGATTACTGGAAAAATATTGCTAAAGTTAGTATCAATTTGCTTGTAATTGCTTGTTACATATTACATAATTCTTTCGCTTTTGTTTTTATAACGCTTTCGATGTTATACCTAACACTGGATTACATCTCTATTTTTTATTATTATTTAGGACGGTTACACGTAACTAACACCATCTGCTGAATAACAAATCATGGCTCGCAAAAGATTAGAAAAAGGAAATATTAAACGCGATCATGCATGACCCACCATCTTTGATCGACCATAAAACGAGTTGGACTTAAGTTATTAAAATTTTAAGATCGCAGATCAGATTTGTATTTTTTACGATACTGTTATTTTTTTAATAATATTACAACCTTGTACAACATTCTTATGTTTTGTCATTGCTGAGAAAAATCGTCTTCGAATGCGTTATCTTAAAATAGGTATTTAACTGAATTAGTTTCAACACATACAATAGACAATCTTTTTCTTTCTCATTTGAATATTATATTTAGAGTATTCAACATTCATATAAACATAATTCATTCGCCATTTATCTTTATTAAAATGTACTAAGTGTACCGTAACATTAAGTTCGTAGAAAATACACGTTCTTTCTCTGAAAATGATTTTTGCTTTAGTAATTTCGAGAGCAGACTTAATTTAGAAACGGTCGTGTGCGGCATCATGTAAAGACACTAGCATGAACGTAAGCTAATCTCACTGAGTGCTACGAAAAGGATTTTGCACTAAACCTCCTGAATTTATCGCTGGTGAACCTGCTTAAGCCTCCTAATGACCTTTATAAGCAAAGGGATCTTACATAAGCCTGATAATCAATCGAATATTTTGGGGTGTAAGTGGTTCATCAACATCTCTGCACGCGGTGCACCCTGCTGACTGACAAACGAAGCTCTGGCGAAAAGAGAGGTAGGGAGCGTAATTGGAAGCTACCCGACTGGGGAATGTACCTCCACCTCACAGAGTACCGCAGCCAATTTTTTTGAGGTTCCCTTGAGGGCTGTTGTGTTCCTGCGAGTGAGTGAGGTCACCAGAAAGGAAGGAGATGCTGCGATGGCAGCGGGGGTGGCGGCGCGAGCGATATTTTATGTTGCGAGCGATAATATGGCTACGGTAACCGCTTCACATCAGGCGGCCCGAATGCCACCCGACGTAGCATAAAAAAAAAAATCTCATGATTGAGTATTTTAACCGACATCAAAAACGAAGGTTTATGCAGACGTAAATAGCAATATTTTGAAATTTCAGTTCGAATGGGTTCAGTATTATGAATTTATTAATAATATTTCTCAAAAATTGGTCGACATGCCTTATAACCAGAAGGCCGGTCATTACCTTGCTCAGAGAATAAGTATAGCTATACAGCGAGGTAATGCTGCCAGTTTTCTGATGACACTGCCGAAAGACAACGATCTTGGGGATAATTTTTATTTGTAAGTACATTTGTATTTATTTTTTATCCCATAACTTTTTCTTTTGTTTATAGATAAAATATATAGGTTTTTAGATTAGTTTTAGTTTAATGTACATTTTAGAATTATTCAAATTTTGATTTTAAAATATCGTCTAAATATAATGTCAATCGTATTATGAATTATCGCATTAAAAACTAATTTAGGATTAATTCATAAATTTATCCTAAATTAACATTAATTGACGTGCCCGATGGTCGAATAGCTAGTATCAATAGAGTATCGACGAAATCGTTGATTCGACATTTGATTAGACAGTTCGACGTTTTTGGAATTTTTGGTAGTTGAATATTCATATTTATTCCATATTTTAAATAGACAACCACGTTGTCTAACGTGGTTGTCTATGTGGTATCGTGTCTACGATACCACATTAGATTGTATAAAAGCCAATGAGTATACTCCCCCACGCTGCTCAACTACGGGTTGGCGGAGGACAATATGGTAACATAATTGGATTTAATGCCGTCTCATAATCACAATCATTCAAAATAAACGTTTAAAGATATCTCGTATTATTACAGTATTCCCTAAAGTATGTAGTAAACAAAGTACGAGTATGTAGTAGTGTTACAAAGTAAGTATGTAGGTACCTATTTCGGCATGCAATCAACCCATTACACACACATTGGCACGTATACAGATGCGGTCTGTTTGTGTTACCGTTTTTGTATGGAGTGGCCAGGGTGTGGTAGTACTGTGTCCAAAGCGTAAGACATATTGAAAAGGGAAGAGTAGGCGGTTAGAATATATGAACGAAAATAGTCTCATATTTGCTTACAATGGATGTATCAGATATATTCTGAAATACCTACTCAATATGATATCCATATACTATAATCTCTGTTCGTATAACAATAATAATAAACAATATATATATAAACTCTTGATTTCGCCCAGACGGCCTACATCTTATTCGAGAAATATATATTTTATTATTATAAGCTTAAAATTTTAATACATTCAGAATTTCTTTGACGTGAAAACGTCTTATAAATTGGTTAGCCGGGTGACACTTCAAGAAACTGGCTCACGTTATGCGCTTACAATGAGAGCGAGTGAAAGGCACGCGTCCCTTCTAAGAGCGAGAGAGACAGACATAAAAAGTGAAAGGCATGCGTCCCTTCCACTCGAAAACATTTTACCACTCAAAGTCGTTGTCACGTAAAACTTTCGCCCGTATACCGACTTTACAGGCAACCAATTTTTTTTATTTCATACTATTCAGAGGGTTAAATTTACTTATAAATATGATTGGTCTTAATCTAAAATCTTTGTGGAAAATCACCATTTACAAGAAAAAGAAGGGTAAAAAACACACTTTTATTCTTAAAGGTTACATCAGATGATATTCCCAGTAAATGTAAAAGTTCTACAATACAATACAATACAATATCTTTATTTTGCTAAAAATGTGGTACATAATATCGATGTTAAAAATGTCAAGAGTAACAACTAGTTTCACACATTTTACCAGACACTGGCATGCAAAATTTATAAGTGCTGCATAATAACAAATAAAATTATTAAATGAATGTCTTGTGGTTATTAAATTTAAAATATTCGTCAATTGTATAAAAACATTGTTTTACTAGCCAGTTTTTTAGATTTATTTTAAAATTACGTTAAGACAGAGACTTGATATCGTCGTTTAGTATATTATATATTCTAACAGCCATTTGGTAACTGTTGTTGCTAAATGCCGATGTAGTCATTGGGAGCATATTAAGTCGGTTAGGGTGCCTGAGATTATATTTGTTAATTTCGTGGCGCTTTGTAAATAAAGTTTCATTGTTTTTAACGAAAACACAAATTTCAAAAATGTACATGCAGGGGACTGTCAAAATGTTTAATTCCTTAAATAAAGGTCTGCATGATGTTAGTTGATCAACATTACAGATGGCCCTGATGCATTGCTTCTGCGCTTTGAGCGCTCGATCCATATGACAAGAGTTTCCCCAAAGCTGATTACTCATTCATGATGCAAATTGCGATAAACAAACCAATGTAACCCAAATGGCGATTATATAATTCAACAAAATTTAACTAAATCATGTAACAGTCATTTGCACAAACAAGCCAAAACAATACTAACAACATTATCTGTATATTGCGAGTAAATTCGTCATCATCGTTCTGCGGGACAAACGATTTAATCTGTTTCTATCAACGATAGCAATTATGTAGTCAGAGTAGCAATTAGGAGTTAATGGATTTCGTATAATTGTGCCTCCTGACGCGCTCATGACTGTGATAATGACATTTTGCGTCTAATATTGGAAGTAAGTCAAAATAAAGCGCTTTGACAGCATATATATGTTGATGGCCGATGGGCGTGAAATCTCATCAAAATATTTTTATTTTTCATTTAGGATGATGCAATATTCCGGGGGCCTACCGCCTAAGCTGAAGCCGATTCCCACAGCGTTTTTTGATTACGAAAATGTGAATTTGGGGTGTAAGCGGTTTATCAACATGTTTGAACCAAAGCCAACTTCACCTGCACGTGGTGCACCCTGCTACAAACGAAGCTCTGGCAAAAAGAGAGGTAGGGAGCGTAATTGTAAGCTACCCGACTAGGGAATGTACCTCCACCTCACAGAATACCGCAGCCAAATAACAATTCCCTTGAGGGTTGTTGTGTTCCTGCGAGTGAGTGAGGTCACCAGAAAAGAAGGAGATGCTGCGTTAGCAGCGGGGGTACAAACGATTTAATCTGTTTCTATCAACGATAGCAATTATGTAGTCAGAGTAGCAATTAGGAGTTAATGGATTTCGTATAATTGTGCCTCCTGACGCGCTCATGACTGTGATAATGACATTTTGCGTCTAATATTGGAAGTAAGTCAAAATAAAGCGCTTTGACAGCATATATATGTTGATGGCCGATGGGCGTGAAATCTCATCAAAATATTTTTATTTTTCATTTAGGATGATGCAATATTCCGGGGGCCTACCGCCTAAGCTGAAGCCGATTCCCACAGCGTTTTTTGATTACGAAAATGTGAATTTGGGGTGTAAGTGGTTTATCAACATCTTTGAACCAAAGCCAACTTCACCTGCACGTGGTGCACCCTCCTGACTGACAAACGAAGCTCTGGCGAAAAGAGAGGTAGGGAGCGTAATTGTAAGCTACCCGACTAGGGAATGTACCTCCACCTCACAGAATACCGCAGCCAAATAACAATTCCCTTGAGGGTTGTTGTGTTCCTGCGAGTGAGTGAGGTCACCAGAAAAGAAGGAGATGCTGCGTTAGCAGCAGGGGTAGCGGCGCGCAAGTGATATATTATGTTGCGAGCGTTAATACGGTTACGGTAATCGCTTCACATCAGGCGGGGCGTATGCTTGTCTGCCACCCGACGTAGTATAGAAAAAAAAAAAGAATTATGTTTAAATTTGTGATAAACATCTTCAGTTAAATCGGTAGAGCGCCTCTGTCCCTACCTGCTAAGCTTATTACTATTAGCACTAATTTAAGATGCGATTAGATTTACGCAATCAAAAAATCCGATCGTAATCGGCTTCAGCTTAAGGTCCCAGTTTGCTACTCATAAATCAGCTTGAACGTAGCCGCAAGCAAAAGCTATTTAGGTATAAACTTATCACATACCACAAGCATACCACATAATATAATAACATCCGTCTGTGTATCACCGCAGCTGCATTCTGCCATGCACGCGTTTAAATTGAATTGCACCGCACTACGTGTAAACATATTACGCGAATAACGTATTTTTCGAAATATTTTATAACGACCGTAGAGGTAATACCTCGTTAGGATGCCCTAAGACGGTCTCGTCGTTAGTAGGAGCATTTTGTTATGCATCATTAGCCGCACAATCTGAGTAGGTGCAACGTTGCTACACATCCCATCCCCCTAGACAAAGAATAGATAAATATGCCTAGGCGAGTAGCGCCTTGCATATTGCTTATTATTCTCATATTTCTCGATGATACCTGATATTTTATTTCTACTGTAATGTTTGTTTAAGTTCAGTTGCATTCAATTTATGCTCGTGTTTTTCGGACTTAATAGCATTCGTAAAAGTGTGACTTCATCGTTTTTATGACTATTTTGTTTCTCTTTCTCTCTACTATAAACTTGACCATAAAAAATCATTTCTTTTTCTGGGCCTCTTCTCAGTAAAATAAGCTATAGAAATCAATAGACTTTATTATTTTTTTTGTTATGTGTCGAATCAACCATAGCAATTATTAATTTCATGGTGGAAATATAATTAATTATTTGAACGATTTCGTTAACTTCTGTTAATGTTTTTATCTTTTGTTTTTATATTGATAAATAACAACCTCAGAATTAATCTTTCAAACAAAAAATATGCCACACAGACACGATTTTTGACGTGACAACGTCTTATAAATTGGTTAGCCGGGTGACACTAAAAGAAACGCGCTCACGTTATGCGCTCACAATGAGAGCGAGTGAGAGGCACGCGTCCCTTCTAAGAGCGAGAGAGACAGACATAAAAAGTGAAAGGCATGCGTCCCTTCCACTCGAAAACATTTTACCACTCAAAGTCGTTGTCACGTAAAACTTTCGCCCGTATACCGACTTTACAGGCAACCAATTTTTTTTTTTACATTTTAAGTTTTAACTTTCTTCTACCTATTTATTTTCTTTAAGTTTAAATCTTATATTTTAATTTATTTATTAGGTCTTTAAGATTAATTGTGTTTTGAGTCTTCATTAATATAGAAGTAGGTAGGTAATTATTATGACAACAAAAAAAAAACAATAGTCAAAATATTTCAACAACGTACAACGACATAAAAAAAAACAAATTGACAAACTCCTGTTTTAATGTCCTTTAAAAATAATTATCTAAAATACGGGTTGCGCTTGATGGCGTTCAGTCCGCGGAATAATTACCTTATTAGCCGTTTCAGTTTTTTTTTATATATATTTTAGGGTGAACACAAATAAAAGGTTTGCACAAAATATGTTTTTTTTATTATTATTTTTTTGTTTAAAATAAAGCCTTCCAGCTTCCTTACGAATTTGAATATACTCTAATAACTTTACCTATCTAAAACAATTGGCAGCTTAAAAAAATATGTATTAACTGTTAAAAATTAAATTTAGGCAGCCACTGACTGAGTTATAATAAATTTTCTTATTACTTTTGATTTTCACGTTATACTTGCGCGTTACGTACTGATTAGATCGTCTTCGCCATGCGTAAGTCCTCGTACCTAGTATCTAGTAGTAGTCTAGTATTAGGACTCGCGCGCGTACTAGTCCGGATTATTCTGGTATTTTGTGTCCACGAGCGTTATCTGTGTGCGTTCTTGAACAGCGTTTTGTATCTACCTTTACTTCTGTACTCTATGTATTTTGTGTCTAGACACAAAATACAGTTCTAAGCCTAACTTACGAGTCGCAGGTTGAATCACGTTGAAGTGAGATTTGACTGTAAAGGTGGCTGTGAGCCACTTAAACTCTTTTAACTAATTGCAAGTTTGTACCTGACTTGTTTTGCTACTGACCGTAACTATCATGGCATCAAAGTTGCCAATATAGTAATCTATTGATATAATAGTGCAGATAATAATAAATAAGTGCTACGTCAGGACAACCGGGCGCCTTTCCTGAAGTGGCGAAGTCACGTTTCCATAGATTGTGATGTGGGTGACACACTTAATTGAATTTCGAACGGTTCGGGCATTGCTGTATACTGGCTTCTTTATCGAAGGTATTTTGGTGATCGTAGACAGAAAAAAAAATATAGACAAATTGATAGTCTCCATTCCATAGGTTTTCTGACGATATTTTTCAGCATATCCCTCAAGTCGCGACGATGAAATTATTAACTTGATATTTGAAAAACAATCTTCGACTGAAGACTGGTTGCCAAAACGGAAGAAAAAAATAAGAAGACCTTACGTGATTAAATGAGACAAACTGATACGATTTTTTACATCGAGTCACATCACGTGCTGGCTTTTTTGAAGGAAAGCAGAATAATGTGCAAAACAATTATATGAGAGCGCTCCATAAGACATAACAGTCTCTATTTTATATTTGCCAAACCTAATTTGTCTATAAAATATAATATATTATAAGCGTATTCTAATCTTCTCTCTATGTTCGTGATATATTCATTGAATTACTTCGTTACAAGCTGTAGGGGGCAGCACTGTCGATGTATGTGTACGAATTGAATTGATACTAAATTCAATCATGATTGAAATGGATTCGGTTGATCCGAAATAGAACAGAATCCAGAACTGAACCGGTAGTAATTAATTGAATATAAATGAAGATGCGACTGTTTTCATGGTCCTCTGTAATACTTATATATCAACAGCAGATTTTTTTCTGTTCATAGAATAATTTAAAGGAAAATAATAAATTGAGCGAATAAAAATACTAATCAGGCGACAGGAATATTAGGTTAGGTAAGTTTTTTTTTTTTTACAAATTACACAGCCCCATCTAGCCCCAAAGTAAGCGAAACTTATGTTATGGGTACTAGGCAACTGGTAAACATACGTAAATAGGTACATTTTTTTTTTGTAAATACATACTTAAGATACCTACATAGAAAACACCCAGAATAAGACAAACATACATGTTCATGAACACAAATGTTTGTCCCGTGTGGGAATCGAACCCACGAGCGTTGGTGTCGAAGCCGCGTCATTGACCGCTACGCCACAGAGCTCGTCAAACGTTTGGTATATTAAATACAAAACGAATTTAAAGACCGTGTTACAGGATTATTTATTATTGCCCTTTGCTATTGGTATTGAGGGAAGACCCGTATTTTGATCCCAACATTGGGATGATTATGGATTTATGCCGATGCCGAGACGGCCTTAAGGCCTGCGCAGACTTTTGTTCTCAGACTTTTTGTCCGCCAAACACATATAAATTATAACTGATACACGTGTCCGTGGTCCTTCGTGTGCGTTAGTCGATGGAGTTGTAATTGTAAGCGATGTATTTTGTTTTCCAAAAAAGTTCGCGGACAAAAGTCCCTCGTATGCTCAGGCCTTAATAATCATGGAAAGGTCGAAACGCCAAATTTTCAACAGCATTACCCTTCCTAATAATATATCCTATATAAATGCAATGTCGACACAAGCGTCAGGTACCGACTGACAAGGTTACCACAGGCCATGATGTGGGTGGCAAAGGTTCATAATTGAGTTTCGAAGGTTGGCGATATACGTCCGATGGAGACAGTACCACTGGCCCGCATACCGCAGATAATTCCCAAAGGACTTTAATCCCCAATTAAGGTAATTTGACCATGCATTTATTAAACTCTGCTAGGAAATTGCTTTCATCGTCCTATTTACCCAATAATAATGGACATGTAACATCGCTTGGTAACTGAAACGGCTAATAAGGTAATTATTCCGCGGACTGAACGCCATCAAGCGCAACCCGTATTTTAGATAATTATTTTTAAAGGACATTAAAACAGGAGTTTGTCAATTTGTTTTTTTTTTATGTCGTTGTACGTTGTTGAAATATTTTGACTATTGTTTTTTTTTGTTGTCATAATAATTACCTACCTACTTCTATATTAATGAAGACTCAAAACACAATTAATCTTAAAGACCTAATAAATAAATTAAAATATAAGATTTAAACTTAAAGAAAATAAATAGGTAGAAGAAAGTTAAAACTTAAAATGTAAAAAAAAAAATCGTGTCTGTGTGGCATATTTTTTGTTTGAAAGATTAATTCTGAGGTTGATATTTATCAATATAAAAACAAAAGATTGCTATGGTTGATTCGACACATAACAAAAAAAAAAAAAAGTCTATTGATTTCTATAGCTTATTTTACTGAGAAGAGGCCCAGAAAAAGAAATGTTTTTTTATGGTCAAGTTTATAGTAGAGAGAAAGAGAAACAAAATAGTCATAAAAACGATGAAGTCACACTTCTACGAATGCTATTAAGTCCGAAAAACACGAGCATAAATTGAATGCAACTGTACTTAAACAAACATTACAGTAGAAATAAAATATCAGGTATCATCGAGAAATATGAGAATAATAAGCAATATGCAAGGCGCTACTCGCCTAGGCATATTTATCTATTCTTTGTCTAGGGGGATGGGATGTGTAGCAACGTTGCACCTACTCAGATTGTGCGGCTAATGATGCATAACAAAATGCTCCTACTAACGACGAGACCGTCTTAGGGCATCCTAACGAGGTATTACCTCTACGGTCGTTATAAAATATTTCGAAAAATACCTCTACGTTGTTCGCGTAATATGTTTAGACGTAGTGCGGTGCAATTCAATTTAAACGCGTGCATGGCAGAATGCAGCTGCGGTGATACACAGACGGATGTTATTATATTATGTGGTATGCTTGTGGTATGTGATAAGTGTTGCAATCTACTTGCTGTCACTGCGGGCACACCTGAGTTAAATTCTCAATTTGAATATTGACAGTAGAGTCTTATAAAAATTGTCTATCATTTTACTAGCAATAAAAACGTCTCCTGTGAAACATGGTATGTTATTTCTCTCCATCTACCAAGTAATTACAAGAGGTTATGGGCCTGTTAGGAAGACAAATCCTGTGTATGAACGTCGGTCCACAAGATTGTTTCCATAATCCGCATCGACATAACCAATAGGGCAAAACTGGGCAGTGGTGAATTTGACTCTCTTCAGAAGCATGGAACGTGGATTCTCGTTGACCGGCCTGGTAGAAAAACTACCAAGTGCAAGTGGGTCTTCAAAATTAAAAAAGACACAAGTGGCAATATCACAAAGTACAAGGCCAGACTAGTTGCGAAAGGTTTCACTCAAGTCGCCGGAGTGGATTACGGTGAAACATTTTCTCCTGTCGCTAGATTGTCCTCTGTGCGACTTTTATTCGCATTCGCTGCTTACCGCGGTTTGACAGTAGAACATTTAGATGTCGAAACTGCTTTCCTAAATGGCGATCTAGAAGAGGAGATCTTCATGGAACAACCTGAAGGTTTTTCTACTGACGCCAAAGGAAAAGTTTGTCTTCTTAAAAAGGCACTCTATGGGCTAAAGCAAGCTCCACGTCAGTGGAATGTTAAAGTGTGTGAAGCTATGCAAAAAATCTCACTAAAACAGACGGCCAACGAACATTGTCTATATTATAGACGAGAAGGTAACGACCTTCTTATCGTTGCTGTATTTGTTGACGATTTTTTCATTGTTAGTACGAATGACAGTATGAAGGATCAGTTCAAAGTTGCACTTAAAGAGGCCTTCATTGTCAAAGATCTTGGTATATGTAAAGACTGTCTTGGCATGAATATAAAACAAAGTCGTGACGTCATCACTCTTGACCAGACTAATTATATAGTAAAACTTTTAAATAAATTTGGCATGATAGATGCAATTACAGTCACGACACCTTTAGAACCTGGCCTAAAACTGGAACTACCAAACAAAGAGGATGAAAATGAAGATGTCCCGTACCAAGAGCTCATCGGCTCACTAATGTACATTGCGATATGTACGAGACCGGACATAGCCCATGCCGTCTCATACCTATCTCAGTTCAATGCACATTACGGGGGGGTACACTGGAAGGCCGCTAAGCGTGTCCTTAGGTACTTAAAAGGTACCAAAAACCTTAAACTGTCTTTCCGTCCCACTGCCCAGTTTTGCCCTATTGGTTATGTCGATGCGGATTATGGAAACAATCTTGTGGACCGACGTTCATACACAGGATTTGTCTTCCTAATGAGCAGTTCACCAATATCTTGGGAAGCTCGCAAGCAGCGGACTGTCGCGCTCTCAACCACAGAGGCCGAGTACATGGCTCTCGCTGATGCTTGCAAGGAGGCCATATACCTCCGGTCGCTCATTAATGAAGTTTTTTCCATTTCTTACCCCATTGACATTCACACAGACAATCAAAGCTCATTAAAACTAGCCCACAATAACACACCTGACACATACCATGCACGCACAAAACACATTGACATCAGACACCACTTCATTCGAGATACACTCACACATCACAACATAAAACTACACTACATACCTACACAATACATGATAGCCGACATACTCACCAAACCTTTGCCGAAAATTAAGCACGACAAATGTGCAAATTTACTAGGTTTAGGTTAGGCTAGTAATGTACAGAGCTTTTTTTTTTATCATGTTTATTTTTATATGTAGGTAGTAGTTATAAGGTGTGGATAGTTAGTGTCAGGTGTATATTTTTCTTTTGTGTTTGAGTGTACAGTGTATTGTTTAGTGTATAGGTTAATGTTTTGATGCTTTTTTGTTTATATACAGGGTGCCCACATTGCGGGGGGGTGTTGCAATCTACTTGCTGTCACTGCGGGCACACCTGAGTTAAATTCTCAATTTGAATATTGACAGTAGAGTCTTATAAAAATTGTCTATCATTTTACTAGCAATAAAAACGTCTCCTGTGAAACATGGTATGTTATTTCTCTCCATCTACCAAGTAATTACAAGAATAAGTTTATACCTAAATAGCTTTTGCTTGCGGCTACGTTCACGCTGATTTATGAGTAGCAAACTGGGACCCTAAGCTGAAGCCGATTACGATCGGATTTTTTGATTGCGTAAATCTAACCGCATCTTAAATTGGTGCTAATAGTAATAAGCTTAGCAGGTAGGGACAGAGGCGCTCTACCGATTTAACTGAAGATGTTTATCACAAATTTAAACATAATTCTTTTTTTTTTTTCTATACTACGTCGGGTGGCAGACAAGCATACGGCCCGCCTGATGTGAAGCGGTTACCGTAACCGTATTAACGCTCGCAACATAATATATCACTTGCGCGCCGCTACTCCCGCTGCTAACGCAGCATCTCCTTCTTTTCTGGTGACCTCACTCACTCGCAGGAACACAACAACCCTCAAGGGAATTTTTATTTGGCTGCGGTATTCTGTGAGGTGGAGGTACATTCCCTAGTCGGGTAGCTTACAATTACGCTCCCTACCTCTCTTTTCGCCAGAGCTTCGTTTGTCAGTCAGGAGGGTGCACCACGTGCAGGTGAAGTTGGCTTTGGTTATATTTTAGGGTGAACACAAATAAAAGATTTGTGTTCACCCTAAAATATATATAAAAAAATGAAAGTTTCAATAGTTAGATGTTTAATATTAGGGATGTAACTGAGAGCCAAAGCCAACCTTACCTGCACGTGGTGCACCCTGCCGACTAACGAAACAGGTTCTGACAAAAGAAAGGTAGGCTACAGCGTATTTGTAAGCTGCCTAACTGGGGAATTACCTCCACCTCACAAAATACCGCAGCCAAATAACAACTCCATTGAAGGTTGTTACGTTACTGCGAGTGAATGAAGTCACCAAAAAGGATACTGCGTGGCAGCGGGAGTGGCGGCATGCAAGCGATATTTCATGTTGCGAGCAATAATATGGCTGCGGTAGACGCTTCACAACAAGCGGGCCGTATACTTGTCTGCCATTCGACGTAATATAAAAAAAATGTTGTTTAAATTATTATTATTTAAATAGTTGTCTTGGCCAACTTGCCAGATAAATATATTTTGAAAAATGGAAAAATTCACCTGCCCCCCCTAGGTGGGATTTGAACCCACGACCTCTCGATAACCGGTCGAGTGCTCTTCCAACTGAGCTACCAGGAAGGTTTGTGTTGCTGACGAATTTTTGCATCTTATTTAGCAAAAATTCGGGGGGGCAGGTGAATTTTTCCATTTTTCAAAATATATTTATCTGGCAAGTTGGCCAAGACAACTATTTAAATAATAATAATTTAATTAGTTTGGTGTTATCAAAAAATAGCTGAATTTCATCTGCAACGATGGACTGCTATGCCTACTTTAGTAAGTGTAATTACTTAATAGGTTGATGACGCCACACTGTGACTCACACAGTAGTAATATAAGATGCAAAAATTCGTCAGCAACACAAACCTTCCTGGTAGCTCAGTTGGAAGAGCACTCGACCGGTTATCGAGAGGTCGTGGGTTCAAATCCCACCTAGGGGGGGCAGGTGAATTTTTCCATTTTTCAAAATATATGTTGTTTAAAGGTTTGTTAGTCAATAACGCAAAAATTACTGAACAGCTTTGGAAGATAAGCACACAGATAGCTTACGATATACCCTAGGTGCTTTTATCCCAATACACGTGAACAAAGCCGCGAGCAGAAACTAGCAGTCCATAATTTTTAAACTCAAATGAAATTATTTTTTTAATCTCAAGACTTGTCAAAAAGTTGAAAATGTCTCTCTTATAAGCTATTTTAGCTCTTATAGCTTATAAGTATTTAATTCCATTTTACGTCGGCACCTGCAAATTTCAACGATTTCCACAGTGGCTTAGACGGTGTGAGAAATTGCTTAAGGAATTCATTAAATTTTTCAATTATACAGCTAAGGCCGCAAATATCCCGGTAGCTAACTGGATTAGCGATTACGAAATAAGTGAACGTAGGTACGACCCTTAACTACTTTAGGGCGCGACTTTGCAATTTAAATTTACCCTTGTTGATTTAATTTGTTGAAACCTTATGGAAAATTGCTTATATGGATGTAAATGTTATGGTTCGTAGTTTAATTACTAAAGTTATGCAACTGTGTATAATAGGATTAATAAGTTGTAAATTTATGAGGCGCTCGGTGGCGTCGTTGCGCGCGTCAGTCTAATCGAACACGCAAGTTAAGCAACGTCGACCGTAGCCTGTGTTTAAGCCGTTCGCGTTGGTCCCGGCTGTTGTCATTAGATGACAGTCGTTAAGCCCTTAGACGGCTTAATAACACTCGCCTCCGCCAACCCGCAGTGAAATAGCGTGGTGGAGTATGCTCTAAACCCCTTCTATTGAGGGAACGCCCGTATCCCAGCAGTGGGATGAATAAGGGTTTATTTACAGGGGCCCACCACGCATTCCAACTACTGTGTCTCCAGTATAGCCAGGATTAACAGCGGCGACCGCCAAAAAAGACAATGAACAATGAAGTCTATTGCAGTCCCGGGGATAAGACTACGGCTGCCTTAGAACTCACAACGAATTTAATTTTTTTTTTTTTTTTTTTTTTGTAAAGTATTATAACTTTAAAATATTACAATCTAGCTTATGGGCTAATAAGTAATTTAACTTTAACATAAACTTCTAAATATTATAGTCTAAGAATAATGTCCATTGACTTTTCTTAGTGTCTATTAAGGTGAAACACTTTCTTATTGTGTTATATTTAATGCACTATCACTAGCATTGTCTCACTTATTACTACACTAACTCAAAAGGTTTTGTTCTTTTGAGTCTTCTCACTAGGTCTGTGTTATCGAGAAGTTTGACTACCTCTGGATTCACATGGTGATGAAGTCTAAGTTCATGAGCTTCTGCATATCTTTGTATCACTTTGTCCACAAACTCCGCTTTAAGGTCCCGATGGAGATAGTAATTTTTGAAATACCACGGTGCATTTACAATGCCCCTGAGTACTTTATTTTGAAAGCGCTGAATAACTTGTTTGTTACTCTGTTTCGTACAGCCCCATAACTGTACTCCATAAGTCCAAACTGGCATAAGGACTTGCTTATACATTAGTAATTTATTGTGAATCGACAAGCTAGAGTTCCTCCCGAGCAGCCAATACATGTTTTTGTATCGTATCTCTAACTCCTCTCGTTTCTTCTTGACGTGAGCTTTCCAATGTAATTTCACGTCTAGGGTCATACCTAGATATTTGGCCGTATTGACATACGGGATCTGCTGATTATTTAAAAACACTGGATGGTAGTGCGGATTTTTGTTTGTGAAGTCAATATGAACCGATTTTGATTCATTTAGTTTAATTCGCCATTTTTGTGTCCAGTTGTGAACTTTTGTGATGGCAATTTGGGTTTTCTCAACTGCTTCTTTGTGTGTGTTCCCAACAGACATTATGGCAGTGTCGTCGGCAAAAGTCGCAATTGTATTATTTTCTAAATTGGGAATATCACAAGTGTATAATAGATACAGGACCGGACCTAAGACACTTCCTTGAGGTACCCCAGCTTTAATTTCCTTTAGATCAGAGTATGCGTCTTCTTGTCTGATTCTAAACATTCGGTGAGAGATATATGACTCTAGTATTGCTGCATACTGCTTTGGCAACATTTTGTTGATCTTATACATTAAACCTTTATGCCAAACTTTATCAAAAGCTTGTGCGACGTCCAGAAATACTGTGGAGCACACTTTCTTTTCTTCCAATGCTTTTTCTATAATATTTGTGATTCTATGCACTTGGTCTATGGTAGAGTGTTTCTCTCTAAATCCAAACTGATGTTGCGGTATCAAACCTTTTTCATCTAGTATGAGTTTTAGTCGTTTGAGCAAAAGCTTTTCAAATAATTTAGACATAACTGGCAATAATGAAATCGGCCTGTATGATGTCGTTTCATGAGGCGGTTTACCCGGTTTTGCTATCATAATTACTTCAGCTACTTTCCAGATATCCGGAACTAATTTTAACCTGAACGCAGCATTAATAAGGTTCGTTAATTTAACCAGAGCCTTATGAGGAAGATTAAGTAGGACTTCTCCCGTTATGAGGTCGTAACCTGGTGCTTTCTTAGAATCAATATTGGTCTTTATTTCATTCGCAACTTCTTTTGGTGTTACAAACTTTATGTCTGCCTCTTCTTTCGAAGTATCGTCGCATCTCAGGTCATCAGATCCTTCATTGGGTTGAAAAATTTTTTCCAAGTGCTCAGCGAACCTTTTTGCTTTTTGTTCATTACTTATGGCCCACTTTCCATTTTCTTCTCTTATTGGGGGTATTTGCATAATTGGTCTTTTTACAGTTTTAGTAGCTTTCCAGAGAGAATAGTTAGTCCTGCTATCACTGGTTAATTTTTCTAAGCGAGTTTTAAGAGATTTGTCTTTGAAAGTCTGTATCACTTTTCTAAGCATTTTAGTGAGGCTATTCAATATTTGTTTATCGCGAGGCGATCGTGTTTGATGCCAAATTTTTCTTTGTTTCCTTTTTTGAGCTACCAAATTCATAATTTCTTCCGGATATCTGTTTCCTTTGGATTTTCTATGGATGTCTGGAGTGTTTTGCCATGCCGACAGTTGGAAATCGACAGTAAATTTTTCTACTTCGAAATTTAGCTGCTCTTCATTGCGGAGCGGTACATTAAGATTAATTTTATTTTCTAAGTCTATTTGAAAACTCTCCCAATCAGTCCTTCTATTTACTAATGTTGGATTGTTTTCTTTATATATAACAGTATCACTTAAATTTAAAATAATAGGCGAATGATCTGAGCTCATATCATAACCGTCTTCAACACTCATATAATTAGTAGATATATTTTTACAGATAAAAAAATCAATCAGGTCTGGATTTTTTTGTGGATCAGTGGGCCAATAAGTTGGCTTTCCAGTCGATAATACGTCACATTGATTTTCTTTTATAGCTTTCAGTAATTCTCGTCCTTTGGTTGTGGTTAGTCTGGAACCCCAGTATACATTTTTGGCATTTAGGTCACCTCCAAGGATAAACCTGGTTCCAAGCTTTTGTAAGAAGTTAATATATTGATCTTTTTTCAGCGAGTATCTGGGCGGGCAATATATTGCTGAAACAGTAATCGGGTATTTTTTAGTTTTAATACATACCGCTACAGCTTGTATTTCTCGTTCTTCACACTTGTGGCATTCGTAGTGGTAGAGATTTTCTTTCACGATTATGGAACTACCTCCTCTTGCGCAGTTATCAGGATGTAGTGCGTGGTATATTTTGTATCCTTTTAATTGAATGAATGACTGTTTAGTGAAATGTGATTCAGAAATTAAACACACATCAATTTTTTCTGTATCTAGGACTAACTGCAATTCATTTTGATGTTGGAGTAGCCCATTGGAGTTCCAAGCCATGATTTTGAGAAAATAATTCATGATTTGCTTTTAGTTATAGTCTTTTTAGTACTATTTTCCATCTTTTTAAGGCGCTCATCAAATGATGTCATTAATATGAGTACTTTATTTAATTTTTCTTCGATGCCAGTATTCGGCTGAGCATATTTTACTTTTTTGGCGGTGATTTGAGCGTAAGTCGTTTTTTCAGTCTTACTTTTGTCTTGTTGCAACGAATTTAATGAGATTAAATTAGTAGGTAGAATAGGACTTCTCCTCTTAGCAATGTGAGAAACAGCAATAAGACATTAAAAGCTTCAAGATTTGGCTAGTCAGGTGAAGCTCAACTTAGTTATATAAAAATCAAGCTATAAAGAAAAACGAAAATAACAAGACAGCCTTCGATCATTAATTTAGTGATCGAAGAAGACAGCCTATAAAATCCCCATGCATATTAATAGGGATTCAATTAACTTTCGAGAGAAGGTCAGCGGAATCTTGTTCACTGACTAGTGAGTTGCCGTCTGAATATGTTATTATGCTCATGAAAATTCCCGCGCCAGCGAACCCTTCCACTGTGACGAACAGGAAACATCTTATTAAACTTCACTGAAGAATTCAGGCGTGATCGTATGAACGAATTCCAGCCAGTTCTGTCTTCAATGTTAAATAAATTTATATGAGGAAAGTTGATGTCGGTGTTGTTAATGATATAGCAAATAATGATGAAATGGCAATGATTTCGTTAAGTCTCTTTGAGCGGCTTGGAAACCTCCGCCTATCCGTAGTTCTCAACTGCGGAAAGGACGTCGCGGAGTACGCTCGAAACCCCTTCGCTTAAAGGGAGACCCATATTTCAGCAGTGGGTTGAATAAGGGTTCACGACGATGCATATAGAAACCCTATGTTTATAGGTACAAACGTACCTATAAACATACATTAATGTATTTATAACTAGTTAACAGTTCTTTACCATCTATAATACGCAGATAAAATGTGTTTCTAACATGGTTTTATTTGCATATTATTGACGCCATACTAAATCATACTATCGAGTATTTATTATCAGTTTCTTCTATTATTTTGACAAAAAACTTCGTCTCCGTCGCCATTTTTCCCAATGGAATAGTTTCACGCAATAAAAACATGCCAAACAATTTTATTCTCTTAGAAAATATCTTTTAAAAACATCTTAAATTATTTCCATTCTTGGCACAAAACTCGATAGCTTTTTTCTTTGGTAACATCATAAGATTATGCCATGGATATTCTAATACTTGACTAAATGTATACGGAATTATTCATTCGGTTGAATTCATTCGAGTCCTCTCGGAATTGTACGCAGATTTATGTCTCCACAACTTTACCTCGTAACGTACGGTCAGAGGGGCGCACGACGGAATAAATCAAATCACTCTATCCCAACTAGCTTTGCCACTCCACAGCCTTGTGTGTTGTATACGCCACTAGCAACTTTGCACGACTTACATATACAAAAAAAGCAATAAATATAAATCCTAAAGATTAAGGGTATCCGACAAATAGCAAAATAATATTTACGGCTAGATATGAATGTTGGAATGTTTTGGAGATATATGGAGCAAGAGGCAGTAATAAATAGATTAATACATTTTCGTGGTAACTAATAAATAATAACATTGCCTAATATTTTGTTAATACATAATTCCTCTGTTCCTACTAAATTTTTGGATTTTAGTTGGAGAGTTACGTTTAAAAACTTTAAGACGACGCCTTGGCGGTTTTAAACTCAGGGATTTTTCTCAGCAATCATAAAACATACGAATGTAACTTTTGACTACCTGACATAATGAGCTTCATTTTGCCAGTTGCCGTTACACGAATTGTTAACTTTAGAATGGGAATATAATCCGTTTTTAAGCAGAGATTTTGTAGGTTTATAGGCGTACGGGACGTACGTGTAATTTATACGAGAACGGGACAGAGGCATACTTTAAAATTTTCCATAAAGGTTAGTCTATACACACACTTGAAAATTACAGTTGTTTTGTTTCTATTATTATTATATAATCTTTATTGCACATAAAAAAATAAGGTTACAAGATTTTACTTAAGTGGTATTCAAAGGCGAATTTATCTCTAATAAAGATCTCTTCCAGCCAACCTTCAGCAATTTTAAATAGGTTATAGATTTTTTTATGAGTAAGAACCAGCGTTCGATTTCGTATAAAATAATAAGTCTCATCAGTATGGAATATTTCGTTAATCAATGCGTCACCTTCAAGTAAATTTTATTGCGATCAGCCTCTTATTTACATGTACGTAAGGAATTTTAGATTCTTGTTTATGGGGGCGTATAAATGGGGTTGTTAACATAGAAATAAGATTCCATTTCCGACCATCACGGACACTACAAAGATTCCTGAGCTTAGAATTTAACTCATGTCCAATTTCCTTCTTATATAATAAAGGGATGAAAGGACTTGTAGTAAATAAATTTGAGTATTTGAATGTTAAAATTTTTGGACGTTTCTTTCTCTGTTGGGGGAAAAAGGCTGAAACTCCATAACTACGAAGTACTGTAACGAGGCTGTAACAGCATGGATTTACACATAGGGTTTTATCGTACGAGTAGTGTTTTTTTTTTTTTAAATATATATATTAAAGCGTGCAAACGAGCATGTGGGTCACCAGATGGAAAGAACAGCAAAACACTAAGGAGTCGCCGAACCGTTCCCAACCTATACTTCTTCCTTTCTTTCTTTCACTCACTTACAGAAACACAACAACCCTCAAGGGAATTGTTTTTAACTGCGGTATTCTGTGAGGGGAGGTACTTCCCCAGTCAGGCAGGGCTATACCCTCCTTATGTTTTCATCACTATGAGATAGTTTCATTCTTATGTCATTGAAAATAGATATGCCAAGACTAGGATCCACGATTCGTAAGTATGAAAATTCTGACCTCGAAAACCATTATTGAAACTAAAAACATTATGTTACTTCTTTTATTAACATACGCCAGTATTTTAGTGACTTCAAAGAGAAAATTTTATGTCCATTTTTAAGTTAATAAGTCAGTCCATTTATTTTGCATGAACGAACGTTCTCAGCTCAAAAGAGTTAATTTTGTCGCGCCCTGAAAACACCCGTGTAATGTACGAGTCGAAAACGTACCCGCATGTTGCGGGCTTTACAGGAAACGTCTACATATACACCTACTATATACATGAAAATAATGACCTTAATGAAGATTGGTAGCTAGGTAAAGGCCGTGCTTACGAGTCGTTATTTCTCGTGGAAAACTTAATTAAAATGAATCTTTCCAGGACAAGGTTTTTTTTGGGTAAAATGTTAAAAAAGAAAAACGTTTTTATGAAGATGTACAGTCGACTTAATCAGTGTTTATTCCTTAAAGTTTGAAAAGCAATTTGATTAATCTGTAAGGCAATTTTTGTAAAACAATTTTATGTTCTTAACTCGGTCGTAATGATTGTCTGTGCCTAACGTCGTTAAATCTCGTCAGAGTATATCAAAGGAGGAAGTAAGCAATAAAAGTTGAGTTACTTCGAGCAAATTACACACAGGCGGCACATATTCTGGTAACTCCAAAAGATATTAGGACGGATACTTTGACATAAAGAGTTTATTTTTTTACTACGTCGGGTGGCAGAGAAGCATACGACTCGCCTAATGTGAAGCGGTTACCGTAGCCATACCAACGCTTGCAATATGAAATAACGCTCGTGCGTCGCAATTCCTGCTGCCAATGCAGCCTACTCGCAGGGACACAACAAATCTCAAAGGAATAGTTATTTGGCTGCGGTATTCTGTAAGGTGGAGGTACTTCCCCAGTCTAGAAATAAGCCGTACCCTACCTCTCTTTTGCCAGAGCCTCTTTAGCTAGTCGGCAGCGTGTACCACGTGCGAGGTTAGCTTTGGCGTGCTTTGGCTCTAAAGATCATGGTGAGCCAATTGCACCCCATCCGTTAATCCGTACAACGCTGTTCATAAAATAACGTGGGTTTCCGAGAGAAGTACAGGGTCGGACAAGATATCAAAAGAACACGTGCGCCTTTTAGACACGACAATGTGGGTTCGCATAATTCAGTTTTGCTAACACGCTTTATGACATTATAACTGCTGACGTCTGTTTGGTGAACAAATTTACTAAATATGTCTGGATTAGGGGCCCTACCGCTGAAGCCGATTACCATAGGATTGTTTGAATGCGAATTCGAAACTAATGCTAAGATTGTTGGTAATAATGTTTAGCTCAGCTGATAGAAACCCTAGAGCTCTATCTACTAAGCTAAAGATGTTTATCAATAACTTTAAGATAAGACCAATTTATGGAATTAAAATTCCGGTGGTAATCGGCTTCAGCTCCGGCGGTAGGGCCCCTGGACTATGTAAGTAACGGTTAACATACCTATTGTAAACCAAAATTTTTATGTTAGTATACCTACTGCAAATAAAGATTACGTATACAGGAAAATTGGGCAGCGTGATGGAGTATGCTCTAAACCTCTTCGATTGAGGGGAGACCCGTATCTCAGCAAAGGAATGAATAAAGGTTGACAAACGTATACAGGAAAATAAAAATGGTCCAGAGGAGTTTCCTACCTACAGGTTGTGGAATGAACTCCCTGACAAAGTTTTACCAAGACTACTACACTATACTATGCGGTTCTTTAAGAAAGGAGTTCCAGTTGCAGGTTTGGCAACGCGTAAGTGATACCTCTGATGTCGCAAACGTACCATCAGGTACTTATACCGCTAATTCTATTATGTGACTGGTATAACAGCAGGAAAGGCCGAAAGTCATGGGCATTGTATCAAACAACTCTCCCAAAACAACGCGCGATTTTTTACATATATACAGTGCCTGCATGACTGAGTAATGCACGTCGTTTCAAAAAGAGAAACAGATTTTCCCAGAACCATATGACCTGTAGTGCCATCTATTGCCAAGCAAGTAGCTAACATATTTGCTACCAGATTGTTAACAGATGGAACTATATTGAACACCGGCAGAACTTTTCACAGCGTTATTTAGAAGAAAACTAATTTGCGAGAATTGAAAGCAAGCATTTCTGACTACACAGGAGATACCGACAGGAATGTTTAGTAGGCCTGATCCTCTGACCACAGGTACGTAATCATCAGATCTGGTTTGATGCCATAGTTTGCGATGACACCTTACCATCAGGCAGATCGTACTCTGATTTGTCACCCTTGTCGTTTGAAAAAAAAAGTACTTTTTACGCGTGGAAATGACGTATCTACCATTTAGGTTGTGCCAATACAAACGTTTTGATTTGTAGTATTATTATCATGCACACTCTGAAAATCTAAGTGAACTGAATCAATAATGTTGATAGAGCTTCCTAAGCTAACACAGTCGTCAGTTTCCAAGAGCCACGGGCGTTCCGGTTCAATTAATTCGTTTGATAATTTCCCGTTAAAATTGACCGGTCAAGTTTAATCAATTTGGTTCTTAATGAAACTGTACGACCAGTTTTCTTCTGAATATTTTGAAAATATTGATTTATAACTAGTAATGGTAGAAACTAGAAAATATATTTGTATCATAAGTTTCATAGTTTTACGAACTTCTTTAAAATACTCGATGCAGGTACTTTAAAGAAGATGTACTCGATGTATTTTACAGTTTCACTAATTTCTTTAAAATACATAGAGTATTTTAAAGAAGTTCGTGAAACTATAAAACTTATGATTTGAAACCGAACTGCTTTAAAATACTCGATTATACAAATACATTTTTACTCTAAGATCGAAGCTAAAAAAAAATCCACCTGCCTGTTCATACGACAAAGCCACCTAACTGGCCATACAAGATAATTTCTAGAATATCTATCGAAAACATCTACTGTAATTTGATGTGAAATTATGATTATGTATTATGTAAACAAAGCAACGTAACACTGGTTTGTAAAAATCCCATGTAAGCGGCTTGAGCTTCGGTGGTAAGGCCCTTGGTCAAAAACACAAAAGCCGGACGCGGCTTGATTTGACCGAACAATTTACCCTAAAAGCTGAACATCCCTTTTATAATAACTAAACCAAGGGCGTCGCCATAGTCTTTAGCTTCTCGGTTGAGGAAGGCGGCGACTCCACCGGCTTGCGAATTGCGCTCAGGCATGGCCTCTTGCGTTCGACATTATGACACGCGCGACAGCCAGCCTGATATAAAGCCTAACAAAAGCCGGATAGGCCGGACGAGAAAATATTTGACCCGACACGTCTGTAAAAATCCAAACATGACCATGGACATCTGGCTATGCTATGCACGCTAAAAGGGCAGCGGGCAGCCATTTCAGCATTCTGATCGTGCGAAAATACTTACTATGGATATACTTTCTAATTGATGATTATGGGTTGTTGCCACCAATATTTTTTTTTATGTTACGTCGGGTGGCAGATAAGCATACGGTCCGCCTGATGTGAAACGGTTACCGTAGCCATATTAACGTTCGCAACATAAAATACTGTTCGCGCGGGCGCCACCCCCGCTGCCAACGCAGCATCTCCTTCCTTTCTGGTGACCTCACTCACTCGCAGGAACATAACAAGGGAATTGTTATTTGGGTGCGGTTTTTTGTGAGGTGGAGATACATATAGTCGGGTAGCTTACAATTTCTTTATTATTACTTCGTTTGTCAGTCAGTAGGGTGCACCGTATACTAGTGAAGTTGGCTTTGGTTCAAAGATGCTGATAACCCATTTACACCCCAAAAGATACTTTGAGCATAGATTTTTGCATCGCCGCTGTGCATCCTCAAGTAAGTGACTTAATACCGTGTTTATAGCCAAAGCTCACCGTACATTACACGCTCTGTGGGGTCCCTGCCATACTAGAGGTATACATACGGCAGAGCGACATTACGTACTTAATCAGAAGTAACCCGACTGGAAATATTATCGCAGACAACATGATTGCTCTAAGTTAGTCCTTTCTCTCCAGAACACTTGAAATTCAAATTTCAATATCTCTTTGGCTGTCATGGCTTTCAATATAGATTTGACTAGCGAAAAATCCTAGTTCTTTGGATTTGACAATACTCGCCTTTCCAGCCCTCTTTTCCGCTCTGGCATTACGTCTGATTCAAAACAAACGTAATGTAAAGTTAATAATGAAAGCTCTACTTATTAACTTATTGAACTAGGTTGAAACCTGTGTTTCAACCTAGTTCAGGTAGTTGTTAGATTGTTATCTTATATTAATACCTACTTTTATCTATGTTGTTTTTAGCCTAAGTTTATCTGAACAAACATTATTATTATTATAAACTTCACATCTCTAGAACGCACTACCTAAATCACTATACACAAACTAATCTATCTATATATTATATAAAAATGTATGTCACAAATGCATATACTTATACGCATAACTTTAGAACGGCTGCCTGAAATTGTATAATTCTTTTTTTGTTGTGTTCCTAATTGTCAGGAGATCCACTGAGGTTGTCTGAGAGATCCACGGAAATGAGATGGGAACGGGAAGATTGAACCATAGAGAAGCGTGTGCTATATACCGCCTCGGCTGCCGTAGTCGTCTATGCAACACGTGTTTCGTTTCTACTTTGTTCATTAGTAGTTGTTCAAGAATTGTTTTTGAACAATCAACATCTACAGATCGCCTGATGATGCCTCGCGAAGAGGCAAAACACGTCTCACAGGGCGACCACGGCAGCCGGAGCAGTGGCAGTCGCATGTTTCTTCTTTTTCAGATGTTCGAAAGTCGCAGAGACGACCGAACCAGATACGGCAGTCGCATGCACTAATGGTAGTGGATGGGCGCCGGCCGGCATAGTTTGCATGAACTAACCGGTGGCGGAAGCACGGAAAGTAGAGTAGATCAAATTGCCTGTAAATAGTGTATACTAATTTCAGTTTGATACCTCTACACAATCCCGACGTAGTATAAAAAAAAATCCTGAGAAAAATGGTCTTGCCAGACAGACACATGAACGGCCAGACAGAAAATGATCTTATAAGCGTTTTTTTATTTATTTTTTTAAGCACGGAACCTAAAAACCTTTCCTATATCTGAACTGTTTTATTACACTACATCGGGTGCCATACAGCCCGCCTGATGTCAAGCGGTTACCGTAGCCATATAAGCCTTCGCAACATGAAATATCGCTCACGCGCCGCCACACCCACTGCTACCGCAGCAACTCGTTCCTTCCTGGCCTCCTTCCAACAACTGTTTCCAGCTAAAATTGTATCATAAACAATTTTAACAAAAATATATAAGCACAAAGAAAGCAATATAGGCTCAGCGATGCAGCGGATTTCGTTCCGCTGGATCTCGGCACAATAATCTAGCTTCTAGATCGGTTCGAGATTTTCCATTTTGAGATGTATATCCCTAGGTATGATTTTCCTCTGCTGAGCAATATCATTTGATGCAATATTAGATAAAGGAATAAACCAGACGCTTCTCCAATTTAATATTTGGCTTTTTGGATTTACGGCTTTTAAAATACGCTCCTGAGATGTGATCGTGTGAAAGATTGTCATTTATGGGATCTATTACGTAATATTACTGACGAATATAAGGTTCGAATTTTTGGTCTTTCCCACAGCGTATTTATATATAAGGTCCTAACGTTTTAATTGACAATACTATATGGTTGGCATCTATAGCTTGTATACATCGTATTCTGAATAAAATTTTGCATAAATTAAAATGTTTTTAAAATGATATTATTTTTCTGTATATCAAGAAAAAAATTACTAACTTGCTCCCTTACGCATTTACCATCACTCGTACAGAATGAAATTGTAATGACTAGTTAGGTACGACGACGGTACGTTTACGACCAAGTACTCGCCACATATGACAGCTACGGTCGGCAGGATGCACCACGTGCAGGCTTAGGTACTAAAGATCGTGGTAAGCCAAACACACCCCTTTACTTTTTTATAGGGCAAGACTCATTGTTGCAAAAGATTCAACAGAAACATTCAATAACATTAAAATCATAATAACAACTCTGTCAAAAAATTTGTTAGGCACCTAAAACTTCATCTAAACTCATTCGCGCTGTATTTAATTAAAAGAAGTCATCGCCCCTACACGAGATGACGGTATAGGTATCTAGCTAGTCTTCTAACTTCCGTACTTACCCCAATAAGTAAAGTAGAGGGCCGGCCCCGGCCGTAACGGCCGATGTCTGTTGATTTCTAGGAAGCAACAGGTCATCGCCCTCATAGCTGTCTTTTCATAAGCGAACGGCCACTAGTATCATTATTACCAATGCACTACCAGTTACATACTAGGGTTAAAGCTGATCTTTAGTGCACGTGGTGCAGCCTGCTGATAAACAGACGCGGTTTTGGCAAGATGTAGGGCATATTGAGACCAACGGTACAGTATTTATTTTTTCTTTCGATCTACTGAGGTCTCAATTCAATACCGTAGATTGATATGTCGAGAACTCGCAACAGCTGATATGTAGATACGTCAGAGGTACTTGCCATCGGATGCTGACTAAAAAATCCAATATTTCCTCCTCAAGCCTAGCAGGATACCGAGGCCTACCAGCGTCCACCGCAGGTTGGTCGAACCGTCCATGTTCTCGGAAGGGTAAACAGCTGCGAGAATCGTGTTCCTGCTAAACACGTATTCCGACCCGAGCCTTCGCTCTAGTAGATTCTACGCTTGCAGAACAATCTCCCCACTATCACTTCACTATCACGGTACGCAATTACCATTGCCAGGTATTCCTGGTTCGTGTCACGTCGCGTGGTGGCAAATTTGAACAAATCACACTAATACTAAAACGTACGAGCAAGAGCACTACGTTGTCGAGCTAGCACTATGGACGGCGCGCCGGCCGGCAATGCACAAAACACGCGTGCGCTCACAAACTCAGTTTAGCGGCGACTGATTGTCCTTCGCCGTTCGCGCAGCGCTCAAGTATGAATGGTAGGTAGGTAGACTGCACATGCGCACTTGATACTACCAACATTTGCCCTGGTATGAACTCGTGAACAAGGACGGTTTTATGTAAAGATAAAAAAGAACATATTAAACATGTTTTAATGATAAATAAATTTTGTTATACAAACACTTTTCTTCACTAAAGCGTTCAGTATATGGTATTTATTTGATTAAAATGGTATATTTTTTTTTCTTAAAATAAAATAATAATAATTGCTAGCCGTGAAATTCCATTAGTAATGTGAGGTATATAAGCAATACGCATCCTCAATTCAGTATTGTCAAATAATATGTTAGGACCTTATATACCACAGCTATCATACATAGTCATTATTTATTTAGGAGGTGTAAGTGGTTCATCAACATCTTTGAACCAAAGCCAACTTCACCTGCACGCGGTGCACCCTGCTGACTGACAAACGAAGCTCTGGTGAATAGAGAGGCAGGGAGCGGCTACCCGAATGGAGAATGTACCTCCAGCTCACAGAATACCGCAGCCAAATAACTATTCCCCTGAGGGTTGTTGTGTTCCTGCGAGTGAATGAGGTCACCAGAAAGGAAGAAGAATGCTGCATTGGTGGCGGGGGTGGCGACGCGCGAGTTCTGCTTTATATGGCTTATATGGCTGCGGTAACTGCTTCACATCGGGCGGGCCGTATGCTTGTCTGCCACCCGACGTAGTATATAAAAAAAAATAGGTGGCAACAACCCATAATCATCTCACTGTTGGAATATATCTCTCCATGCAATCGAAGGGTTTTAGAGTATACTCCACCAGGCTGCTCAACTGCGGGTTGGCGGAGACCAGTCTTTTCAAGCCGCCCAAATACCACTGACTTGGCTTAACGACTGTCATATAATGACAACAACCGGGACCGACGGCTTAACGTGACCTCCGAAGCACAGAGGAGCTCGAGATATATAAACCCATCCATAGACAGATTGCAGTCGACATTGCTTAACTTGCGTGATCGATTAGACTGCCACGCGTAACGATGCCATCGAGCTCCACATTATTTATTGACATTGTGCTAAATACAACCGGCTCGCTAAACTTCGGTCTGCTGTGGGTATTCTGTGGTTGACTGGAAGAGATTCCTGGCCGCTTACCACCATCTCTTATTGCGATTCAATAATTGAATATATTGTTTATTCATACCAATGAATAAGCGACTCTATTCCATTTGAAATAGAGTCGCTTATTCATTGATATGAATAAGCATTCTATTCAGTAATTGAATCGCAATAAGAGATGGTGGTAAGGGGGCTGATCGGATAATTCCCGCCATTATACTAGTATTAGTTTATCTTACTGTACGTATTACTCGTAAGTATATCAGAGCCACCTTAGTTTAAATTGGGGTGTAAGTGGTTCATCAACATCTTTGAACCAACGCCAAACTCACCTGCACGTGGCGCACCCTGCTGACTGACAAACGAAGTAATAATAAAGAAATTGTAAGCTACCCGACTGTGGAATGTATCTCCACCTCACAGAATACCGCATCATCATCATCAGCCTGTATCTACCCACTGCTGGATATAAGCCTTCCCCAATGCTTTCCACCAGATACGATCCTCCGCCTTCCGCATCCAGCCGCTCCCAGCCGCTCTCTTTAGGTTATCGGACCATAGAGGGAGGGCGCGCAACAGTTCGTCGTCTTACGCGCGGCCTCTATAAATATAGATAGATAGATTCGTTTATTACAAACTACAGTCACACACATACAAAAATTAAATTAAAAAATAACAAGGAAAGATCTTATACGTTATGTAGCAGAACACAGAATAAAACATGTGTGTGTGTGCTGCAGCAAGCAAATGGCCACAGCTCAGTGCGACTTTTTGCACATTGTATATTGTATCCATATACATATATATATATACATATATATATATATACATATATATATATATATATATATACATATATATATATATATAAATAAATATATATATATATATGTGTATATATGTGTGTATATATATATATATATAGGAAAGGTAGGGCATAGCGTATTTTTCAAGCTACCCGGCGGGGGAAGTACCTCTACCTGACAGAATACCGCAGCTAAATAACAATTCTTTTGAGGGTTGTTGTGTTTCTGTGAGTGAGTGAGGTCACCAGAAAGAAAGGAAGGAGTGTAGGTTAGCAATAGATCGGCGACCCCTTGGTGTTGCTGATCAGCAGGGACGGTGGTGATTGGATCATCTATCCATATGGTGATATGGATCACCTGATGGAAAGCAATCACCACCTCGTTTTCTCCCCCTCTCATATAAAAATATGCGTTTTAATGGCACGATGAACCTACTATACAACACAATATATAGCTGTATTGTATATGCTTTTTAACGTTTATACAATACTAGCGACCCGCCCCGGCTTCGCACGGGTGCAATGCTGATACTAAATGTACTACAGAAGGTCTTTGCGCTTTGTCCTATCCAGTCCTTCCCCAGTTATACGCACACGCCGCCGGCTCCTCGGCCGGTACCGCCACCGCCGTTATGTCCCTGCATTTTAAATGTGTAATATCTTCTAAACTATTCATTTAAATTACATGCTGTGAAGGGCCATATTGATCTATATTAAATGCGCAATGTATTTAAGGTACTTAATTGGATAAGGATTAATTCTGTATTGCTTAAAATCGCTTCGTAAATAAGGCATTATTTCTTGTAAAAAGCAAAGGATAAAATAATGGTTATTGTGTGTTACCACTAAGAGATAGACATATACCATCGCGAACTTTTTTGTAGACCATTTTAAGGTGAACAATACTGTACTACATTATTTTGATCTATCTCGTTGGGTTCAGCCAGCGTTTGCAATGAAAGAGCAAAAAAATGTGTTTATTTACGACATCACATTAGAAACCTCTAAATTATCAGTGTTTTTCTACTATGTTATGCATATATTATACATATAAACTTTCCAGTTGAATCACTCTATCTATTAAAAAAAACCGCATCATAATCCGTTGCATAGTTTCAAAGATTTAAGCATACAAAGGGACATAGGGACAGAGAAAGCGACTTTGTTTTATACTATGTAGTGATGTTAATATCCCAGTTTAGCTGTATATCCTTATGCCGGAAATAAGTATTTAATAACGCAGATATACAAGTAGCAGTGATGATAAGCGTTACTTATATACGACTTTTATATCACCACTTAGAGTTAAAAGACTGCCTATTATTGCGGTTTTGTTAGTTTGGAAGATAAATACACCTTCATGCACACAAATGTTTGTCTTGTGCGAGGATTGAACCCGGAGCGACTGTGGAGTCAAAGTAGACTAGCCATTCGAGCACCTAGAATAGTTTAGAAATATATCAATAATAAATAAATATTCCTGGACAAATTACACACGGCCAATCTATTCCCAAGATAAGCAAAGTTAGTATACGGGTACTAGATAACTGACATAATCTTTCATAGTACATTTTTTTTTAAATACATACATATAATACACAGAAAAAACCCATACCAAAACAAACAGACGTGTTCATGCTCACAAATGTTTGTCTTGTGCGGGGATCGACCCCGCGACCTCGAAGTCAAAGTGGCCACTGCTAACCATTCGACCACCGAGCTTGTCAGCAAAATATTTTTACATTGTTATATGGGTGTTATATGGGGTACTTGGCACGCATTGTTTTGTTTGCATAATAATGCAATGTTGTTAAAACAGTCAGTCGAATATTATTCGAACATAATTTTAGACAGCTCATGGATAAACATTTGCTCTGGTGTAAATAAGTCGTTGAATTTTAATTGAAAATTTTACGCTTTCACACTTTAGTATGAATACCGAACTCGTGCTTACCGAAGCATTTTCTTCGAATTATCTGCGAAAATTACATAAGAACACACGTGTCATAAGGTACAAAAGAAAATCGACTTTTCGTTGAAAAAGTATTGGTGAATTTGTACATAATCTTTTAATCCACAATTGAGCGTGGTGTAATACGCTTTATACCTCTATACTTTAGAGGTAACCCCGTATTCAGACAGTAGGGTGAATATGGGTTGACGATGTTTATATATTTGGTATTTATCAATATAATTTAGGAATCGTTACTGTTTTTGGTAATTTGAATACATAGGTATGGATAATAAAATGTATTTAAAAGGAACAAGTCTAAGGAATATGCGTTATACATTAGACTAGCTTGCGCCCGCGACTTCCTAGGTGCGTATACTGGTTTCCTGTATTTATAAGAAATCCTTAGTGGATACCTACGCATACAGATGCATACAGGCGCACCCCGGTCACTCCATACAAATGGCGAGTCGGTAACTGTCATAAACAACAATGTCAGTGCAGAGCGAGAGAGAGCGTGTGTTCATGCGACGCCATACAAACTGTTCCAGATTCGTCTCAGAGGTGAGATCAATACGAGAAAGCGGCAGGGAATGGCCATACATACATAGTACTATTACTTATACTGTGATACAGGCAGTACTATTACTTATACTGTGATACAGGTATACAAGTGTACGCTAAATTTCAAAATCCTATCCTATACGTCTAGTGATGTTAAGCCGCAGTAAAGGTTGACTTTTATAGATACAGAGGAAATAAAACAGATTTTTAAAATTACAAGGTAAAAATCCCCAATATGGGATAATAAGCCATTATTCGTCTTAGGTAAGCATCGTATAAGGACCCCGAGGCCTATATGCCTATCTTTACAGTCGTGCTGATGTAATCCCCCGGGAATTTATGGAGTTGACCGTAAAACCAACATACTTATTCATGCTCATGTTTATGTTCATTGATATGGGCACATATAAACTGAGATGGCTGTGAACATCGCACAAACGTATACGTTGAATGTCCATAACACTGTACCTAACAAAATTTTAACTTAAATTACAGCAAACTGAGAGGCCAAGGAAGACTTTTTTGACTTGGGATTTTGACTTTGACTTGGGGAGCAATCACCACCGCCCATGGAGATCAGAAACACCAAGGGGTTGTTGATCCGTTGCCAGCCTTTGGAGGGAAATATAGATTCTCTTCGCTCCCATGTCGTAATTGTTTATGGTATAGATTACAATGGCATCTAGATCAAAACTAAGTTCCCCTTGTATAGGTACTAGATGACTAATAAGTATTTTTTAACACTTTTTTCGAAAATAATGTGTTCATTGAGGTAGAAATCACCTACTCACCTTAATTCAATGGCTTAAATAGATATTTTTAGGAATTCGACGTTCCGCATTCCGTCAGAAACTGCAAGATCTTTTACTTTATTTCAAAGGCCAGAAACGAACAAAGCAGCAAGTCAAAACACTTAAACTTAATATATCTACTTACGGTCTACAATCTTAATGTAGGAAGACAAGAGGAACATAAACAACTATCATGTTTATTTAGTGTACATGCAAATGTTTCCAAGATTTAATGGTAGTTAACTTGTGCCAAGACGAGCGAAAAGTCGCAAAGTCCAGAGCCGTCGAGTCTACGCAGCGTAAACTAACAAATTGCTGTGTCTGCCGTCGGCCCGGGCCCACGACAGTATTTCCAAGTAAATGTCTTGAAAAGAAACCGAGAGCCGCGACTCTGGAACTTCCAACGCTAAATTTATAGACAATATTTCACAGCACTGTCCGTCACTTTGGTGACTCGTAGCAATTTGTAACTTGGGTTTTTTTTGTAAAATATTTTAAGTTTTGGTATACCTTATGATCTGATTAGCATAAACAAAGGCGTTTTGCGTCGGTCGTTTAAGTTAGTGTTATAGTCTTTTAAGTTAATGATGTATATGATAACTTGATACCTCCAAGGAACACTACGCCAACTAAAATTTCGATAGTTTTCTTTTTTTATCTAAATCGATTCATTACTTCAGTAACATTATGCTACCTGAATTCTATTTATAAAAGAGACACAGACACAACAAAATCGACAAATACAAACCGCTAAGTTAATGTATAACTCATATTAACGGTGTGTATCTGGATGTGTATGTTTTGAGTTGGCGTAGTGTTCATTGGAGGTATCGAACTGTGTGTGCATATGAAACGTAGATAGAGAAAACTATAGACAAATTGATATATTGTTTTTTATACTACGTCGTCGGGTAGCAGATAAGCATAAGGCCAGGCTAATGTGATGCGGTTACCGTAGCCATATTAACGCTAGCTATATAAATAATATTGCTCGTATCCTACCACCCCCGCTGTCAAGGCAGCAACTCCTTCCTTTCTGGTAACCTCCCTCACTAGCAGAAACACAACAACCCTCAAGGGAGTTGTTATATGACTGCGGTATTCTGTAAGTTGGAGGTACTTCCCCAGTCGGACTGCTTACAAATACCCTGCACCGTCGGTACGCCCGGGGTGGATGGTACCGACCCCTGCACCCTACCTCTCTTTTGCCAAAGCATCTTTCGTTAATTGGTGCACTACGTATAGGCGAGATTGGCTTTGGCTATAAAGATGGTGGTGAGCCACTTACACCCAAATAGATTCCGTCACATTAACACAAGAAAAAGAGTAACTTACGCCATCATCATGTAAACAAATGAGATAAATTGATATGATATTTTGTTTCGTGCCACGTGCTGGTTTTTTTTAGGAAATGCACAATGATGCGCGAAACAATTACATGATAGCGCTACATAGTTACATAAAATATCGATATTTTCTATCTCATGTCTGCCATGCCAACCAGGTGTCTATATATAGTACTATAAGTCTATGGACGTGTATACAACTACTTTTGGCATTGCATTGATTTATTTCACAGAGATAAAAGATATATATACCTATATAAGTTGAAAATGGAAAAGACAAGATAAGTCAATATTTGCAAAAATATATCGGTACATAAGTAGAACAGAGTCCAATGTGACATGGAAAAAAAAATGTGCAGATAGCTAGACTAGCCCTTACTTACTCGCATGGAATCAATGCATGTCCACATTAAAAAAAACCGGACAAGTGCGAGTCGGACTCGCCCACCGAGGGTTCCGTAGGTACGTAGTATCATTATTAAATTTAATATTTTTCATTATAAATAAGAAATAATGCGTTGAAAAAAAAATATATATATTTTGCAATGTGTACATCAAGCCCTTTCATATGATATCCCATTTGAACTAGTAGTTTCAATTTGAAATTTCGACACCCTATAAAAAATATAGACCCCCTATTTTTTAAGATCTATTTACAAATGTATAGTTTTGAGATTTATTCCTGTACTTGTAGTCTATAACGATGTTACTTGCCAAATTTCATAGTTCTAGGTCAACGGGAAGTACCCTATAGGTTTTGATTCCCTTGAGTGTGTCGAAATTTGCGTTTTTTGCTGAATAAACGGCCGTAACTTTTTTCTACGTAAACTCAGCAGTTTGATTTTTTACATACTGAGTATACAGTTCAAATTTCAGCTTGATACCTCCACGCATTCTCGACATAGAAATTCTTGACAGACAGACAGACAGACAGACGGACAACAAAGTGATCTTATAAGGGTTCCGTTTTTCCTTTTGAGGTACGGAACCCTAAAAATGATGCACTTGGAGCGGCACAAATTTCCCCGTGTCCCCGCTAGCTTCATTACTCGCCTAGAACTTTATATTCTAGTAGCGTAGTCGCTAGTATACAAATAGTATAGTACACATTAGTAGTAGCTTAGTAGTCACAGGAGTAGAAGAATGCGTTGCTGTGCTCTTGTTACGTCATTTTTTTTAAAAAAAACCGGCCAAGTGTGAGTCGGCTCGCGCACGAAGGGTTCCGTACCATTATCTATAAAAAATTGCAAAAAAAAAATCACGTTTGTTGTATGGGAGCCTCCCTTGAGTATTTGTTTTATTTTTATTTAATTACTTATTTTTAAAGTGAATATATAACTAAATATTATGTGAGTATTTCAAGCGTCTACCTATTGCCATTATCAATTGCGAGCAAGAACGAGCAAATAAATTACGTTTGTTGTATTGGAGCCCCCTTAAATATTTATTTTATTCTATTTTTAGTATTTGTTGTTGTAGCGGCAACAGAAATACATCATCTGTGAAAATTTCAACTGTCTAACTATCACGGTTCATGAGATACAGCCTGGTGACAGACGGACGAACGGACGGACGGACGGACAGCAGCGGAGCTTTAGTAATAGGGTTCCTTTTTACCCTTTGGGTACGAAACCCTAAAAAAGATGCGCAATGACGCGTCCTTCCACTCCCGTGACTTAGTGACTGTACCGGCTGTATACCACCTATATACAATTTCATCCACAGAGCACTTAAATAGACCGGGGACCTTGCCGCCGAAATTGAAGCCGATTGCCATCGGAATTTATGAGAGCGAAAATGAAACTACTGCTTAAATTGTTGCTAAATAATTATGTCTTGCTCAGTTGGTAGAAGCCCTAGAGCTCTATCGACTAAGCTGAAGATGTTTGTTAATAACTTTAACCTAAGACTAATTTTCCGAATCAAAAAACCCTACGGCTGCAGCTTCGGCGGTAGGGCCCCAGGAGGGACATGTATGCGAGTCAAGCATTTGACAAGTACTATCACACACATAGTCCAATTCTAGCTATATGGAATTTCTTTATTTTCATAAAATTCAAAGATTTTATAATAGACTAGCTTTCGATAGATAGATATAAATAGTCCAACTAATCTTATTTCCCCAAACAAACTTTGGACCCCCGTTTCACCCCCTTAGGGGATGAATATTGAAAAATCCTTTCTTAGTGCACCCCTAGACATCATAAAGAACCTACATGCCAAATTTGAAATCTCTAGACCCAGCAGTTTGGGCTGTGCGTTGATATATATCAGTCAGTCACTCAGTTTCTTCTTTTATATATTTCAACCCCATCGCATCCCCACAGGGGTGATTTTATGTCACGTTGGCTATGTTAGATAATAAAATAGTTGTTATTTTCGTAATCAGCGACCCGATAAACCATAAAAACCATAACCATGACGATTTTTAGACTTATTCGCCCCATTTTACCCCTTTAGGGGGTGAATTTTGAAAAATCCTGAAATACGTGTTTACTCATTTATCCATAGAAGTACTCGTGTAAAGTTTTGGATAAAATAGTCCAACTAATCTTGTTTCCCCATACAAACTTTGGACCCCTATTTCACCCCCTTAGGGGAGGAATATTGAAAAATTATTTCTTAGTGCACCCCTAGTCGTCATAAGGAACCTTCGTGCCAAATTTGGAATCTCTAGACCCAACGGTTTGGGCTGTGCGTTGATATTATCAGTCAGTCAGTCAGTCAGGACTTTGAATTTTATATTTATAGATTAGCCATTTACAGGTCTATAATAGATGGTAATAGCCTTCAGCAAGCATATGAAAAACTTTGACTCAAACTAATGCGTCTAATGTTTTCTTTTTTCTTTACTTTGACAAGCAGTAATATATTGTTTTACTTATCAGTTACGAAAAGTGTGCCCCTCGTATACTAAGGTGACAAACAACCATATGGCACGTATGATGGCAAGCTAATAACTAGATCATAAAAACTAGTATTGTGCATGCCCACGCCCAACTACAGAATAAATGGTATAAGTATAGAATTTACTTCCTTGCACGAAGGAACAATATAACGTCTTTACTTTTAAGCAGCTCTCGATTTTGATCCCCATCTAATACTCGTCTGTACCATACATAGGTAATTTGTATGAATTTCAAAAATCTACATACACATATTGGGGTGTATGGGGTTCATCAACATCTTTGAATCAAAGCCAACTTCACCTGCACGCGGTGCACCCTGTTGACTAACAAACGAAGCTCTGGCGAAAAGAGAGGTATCCCTACCTCTTAAGCGCCAACCTACGCGTATTTGTATGCTACCCAACTGGGGAATGTACTCCACCTCACAGAATACCGCAGCCAAATAACAATTCCCTTGAGGGTGTTCCTGCGAGTGAGTGAGGTCACCAGATAGGAAGGAGATGCTGCGTTGGTAGCGGGTGTGGTAGCGCGCGAGCGAAATTTTCTGTAGCGAGCGTTAATATGCGGCGTTAAGTAGCTACGGTAACCGCTTCACATCTTCACATCAGGTGGGCCGTATGCTTGTCTGCCACCCGACGTAGTATAAAAAAATAAAATCACAGAATATAAGTTATAAATAAACAAACAACGGAATAATAACAAAAAAGAACGGTTTTTAATACACAACAGCTTATTTCCTTTACTTCCAATATTCATATCATACACAAATTGTGTTTATTAAATATTAAATAAATGGTAGTCTGTTCTACTTTTTATCGAGAAATAGTGAAAACCTGGCTCGTCCCTTCGGAAACGTTATTTACATATTATGGATCTCAATTTTGCTAGTGACAACATTATTATATCAAATTGTTTGCTTTGAGTAAAATTGAATATTGCCAGGTGCCTGTCGCTTCTTGTTGTATTTTCAATCACCCATCAAAAATAAGGGTATTATAAGCATAAAGCTTTTGTCATTTTAGCACTGTAACTAGGCCTTGTATTCAAAGGTAGTCGTAACCGTGTTCCCCATGGATAAGATAACAAAGATGATAACAAGCATGAATTTTAAGAAATAATAAGAAGTCTTTGAGAACTGACTACAAGCAGACTTTGCCACGAACTGAAGTATTTTTTCTCCCTGTTTGAGTATGCCTAGTTTTTTTAACGCCTATTTGTCCTCGAGGTGATTTTAGACCTAAATACTACAACTAAAGTAACTACTAAAGTAAACACAATACTAGATACCAGCATTAATGTCTATCATGACAGAGCATAAAAAACTGTTTTAGAACACAGTAGGTATGAAGAAATTAGAAAAGCATGAAAAACACGGAAAATATGACTATTCTTTATACATATATATAAAACAAAGTCGGGCTAGTTACACCATTTATAACTCAAGAACAGCTGGACCGATTTTTATGATCTTCAAATTATTGGATTTGTCTGCATCCCAAACAGCAGCGACACCTTAAAAACCTAAAAAAAAACATTAAAATCAATTTAGTTTTTGTAGTATCTGTCATTTTAGCGTATATTGTAATGTTCATAACCGCTGAAAGCGGTCACAACGGAAAGCATTGATCAAAGCCACTGCCACAAATCGCCACCTCCGCTGCGTTGTTCCTGCGCGTGCAAGTGGGACAACACGTCCCATACGCAAAATTTTTAGTGAAGCGACAGCGGCGAGCATGCAGAGGGCGCATGCGCGACAACCTACATAGTAAACTTGAATCTTGGAGATAAATAAGAAACTTTCGATAGCCATACCGCATTTATGGTTGATTATCTTTTGGGTTTTTCTATTGATTCGTGATTAACACTAACAACATAATCGTCTCCTTGAATTTGACGAACCAAATACACCATGTATATATCAGAAAAATTTTCGAAAAAATAATTATTATGAAATGGTCAAGACAAGGTTTGTATAGACATGAGGATGGAAACGAAAAATTAAGTCACAGCAAAGTGTGGGCAGGTCGCTAGTATGAAAAGATTAAGCGACAGCAAAGTGTGGGCACTGGGCAGGCCGCTAGTATGAAAATAAAATTTATTTTACATAACATTATCCGATCTTACTCACCTCAAATCCCAACTTGTAGTTGCTCAACCTACTAATTACCATGCGAACGCTGATTTAAGTTTCAAGTCAGCTTGTTACATAATTTTACTACAAATTAGATTACACAGAACTTCTAATTACTCAGTAAATAGTAATTAACGGCGAACTCACCTCAGCGACATTCAAGTCGAAATGAGGTCGCGACTCGACTCTGTTCAGAGAAACTGCCTTATTACAAATAGATGACTTTATAGACTTAAATATGAAAATTAAAACGATTTTTTTACATTGGTTTTGATTTTTAATTAACATTTTAAGGACTTGTAACTCTTGTAAGTAATCGTCAAACATCTTCGACTCAATAGTAAGAAAATGTGTAACTAAAGCACAGTATAAATAATAATACTACGTACAGTATGACCAATTCGTGCGTCTCTATCATATTGATCTCAACTCCATTTTGAGACTAACCTGAAACAGTTTGTATGGCGCCGCACGCACACACGATCATTCTCGCTGTGTACAGTTGTCAGTATTATAGTTGTATCACACCCCGGCCACTCCATGCAAATGTCGCGACGTTTACTACTACATAAACAATGACGTCCGTGCAGAGCGTGAATGAGCGGATATGAGTGCGGCGCCATACAAACTCTTCCCGGTTTGTATCAGAGGGGAGGTGAAGTCGACTTGTGAGAGCGGCAGGGAGAGGTCATACTGTACGTAGTACTATTATTTATACTGTGGTTGTATTGAGCGACATATGTATGGAGCGCCCGGGATTTAACTAAAGTTTAGTTAAACATCATCTCAATGAAATCCAGTTTGTTAGTCTCGCTAAAACTCGAGAACGGCTTGGCCGATTTAGCTGATTTTGGTTTTGAAACATTTGTCGTTTGGGAAGGTTTAAACGGTGAGAAATTGTAGAAAAATTTTAAGAAAGATAGTAAAAATAACAATTTTATTTTCCCATGAAAAGTATTCCTACTATAGGCGAATGTCATGGCAACAAAGATGGCTAACCTACCTGTCAATGGTGTCATTGTCACAAAGGATCGGCATATTTGTTAGTTGTCAAATATGACTTTCACAGAAGTGACATACCATAGAAATGCCACACCACTAATGCTTAGGCCGCACTCATCGTGATAAGGCGAATATTCGGGATATCTCGATGTTTGTATTGTAGCCAAACATTCGCGAATACTTCGACACTTGGGGCGAAGCTTCGGGCACATCGTTCCGCTGTCGGTAAACTCTCGCACATCAAAGGGTTTTATCGCGATGAATTTCGCTTGCGCGGCCACACTTCAGTCGGCCCGCACCCATCGTTCCTAGCGGACGTGTTAGATGTAACTACAGTGCATAATATAGCTAAACTGTATATAAAGGTGAGAGTACGAATTTAGTGAATTTGTATTTATGAATGTGGAGATTAATCTCCGGGACCACATCACCTTATTTCTAAAATTATTTCATCATTTAAAAGACTGATGACAGAGAATTACTGGCGACCGAAGGGGTTTTCAAGGTTCCGTACCCAAAGGGTAAAACGGACCCTATTACTGCGACTCCGCTGTCCGTCCGTTCGTCCGTCTGTCCGTCTGTCACAGGCTGTATCTCATGCATGAACCGTGATAGTTAGACAGTTGAAATTTTCACAGATGATGCATTTCTGATGCCGCTAAAACAACAAATACTCCAAAACAGAATAAAATAAATATTTAAGGCTCCCGTACAACAAACGTGATTTTTTTTGCTCGTTTTTATAGATAATGGTAGGGAACTCTTCGTGCACCAGTCCGACTCACACTTGACCGGATTTTATGTGAGAGGGGGCAAACGATCATGTGGGTCACCTGATGGAAAGCAATCACCACCGCCCATGGAGATCAGCAACACCAAGGCGTCGCCGATCCGTTGCCAGCCTATACTCCTTCTTTTCTTTCTTTCTGGTGACTCACTTGCAAGAACACAATAACCCTCAAGGGAATTGTTATTTGGCTGGCAGCTTTGAATGCCACCAGTCCCCTTACCGCCATCTCTTATTTCGATTCAATAATTGAATAGATTGCTTATTCATACCAATGAATAAGCGACTCTATTCCATTTGAAATAGAGTCGCTTATTCATTGGTATGAATAAGCATTATATTCAATTATTGAATCGCAATATGAGATGGTGGTAAGGGGGCAGGACCTTTTTTGTATTATTTAGTATTTTTAAATATTAAATTTAGTTATAATTATAGTAATCTAACTAAAACTAAATTGAGAGTACATTATATAAAATTATTTTTAGAATTGACAAAATGTTTATTGATTTTAAAAGATACATTATTCCAGGTAGGTCTAATTCAACGTGAGAGAATCCTAGCCGTACTGCTAGTTTATTATAAATTAGAATACTGTTCAGTTTGCTGATGTTTCAAACTTCAGAGCCGACTTAAGAAGTCAAATATTGTAATAAGTGTAAATTATCGATCACTTTGATCAAAGCTCTAGAATTAATTTAGTCCAATTAAAGAGGCAGACAAAATGATATTTCAAGAATTTACATTATTAATAATGTTTATTATCATAGTCTAATTACTGTTTCATTTACCGTCTGAATAAAATTAATTCGAATGACAACAGTGTAAGTTTAAGAGGCGGTGTAAATTCTTGGTATTTTCGCGAATGTATAGAAAATAAAAAATATTTTTATCATCATCATTGCGTGAGAGATTTGCTGTTGTTTCCTGGGACACCTCGACAGGTAGTAACTATTTCGGTTTTGAAGTACCAGGATAAATTTCCTGGCGATAGCGAGCAGTGCCATTGTAGAAAGAGGTTGTGCGCAAAATATGAAACAACTCCTCCTTAAATGTCCGGCTGTCTGTTCTTTAAACATTTTTTTATCAGGAACGCCCGGATGTATCAAATCAGGAAGGTGCATGAGTCCGGCTCATACATAGCTGTTTTTTTTTTCTAATGTAATTTGAAATACGGTTGTTGTAACTAACTGACGCTGTTTTGCCCCATAAATTATTTTAACGATATGAAATAGGTACGTCCTTTACGACCTCTATATAATGTCCATTGGTCGCGGGATGACGGGTGCACTACTGACCAACCACAAACATTATTATTTCGACAAACCATTGACATTTCGACAGAACTGTCAGTCATTTCACAGATTGCAATTCAAATTCAATACACTGAGCAAATAATCACTACATTTTAGTTAAGAAGACAACAACTTCTGTCCGGACAACTACGACGGACGAGCTCGGTGGTCGAATGGTTAGCAATGGCCACTTTGACTCCGAGGTCGCGGGTTCGATTCCCGCACAAGACAAATATTTGTGTGCATAAACATGTCTGTTTGTCTTGGTCTGGGTATTTTCTATGTATTATATGTATGTATTTACAAAAACAAATGTATTTAAGTATAATATCTAGTACCCATAGTACAAGCTTAGCTTAGTTTGGGACTAAATGGCGCTGTGTAAATTGTCCAGAAATATTTATTATTTATTAATTATTATAAGTAGTATATATTGTGCCTTCAAGAACAGAGTTTTCATTTTCCTTAAAAGGCTGGCAACAGATCGACGACCCCTTGGTGTCGCTGGTCTCCATGGGCGGTGGTGATTGCTTTCCACCAGGTGACCCACATGCTCGTTTGCCCCCCTCTCACATAAAATATATATATGTAAACAATAGCTATGAATTGAGAGAACAAAATGAACAGTAGTACTAACGACACGTAGTAAGTCACTTAGAAAGGAAACTTCAGAAACTACAATTAACACTAGTGAAGTACCTCTTACTGTTAACCCGAGGCTAGGGCGAGCGTAATGTCCTAGTTCATTTCACAGCGAACTGTATTAATTTAAACAGTGAAGTTGCGATAGCGAGCTCTCATCGAGCCCACTTATTAATGTATTAATTCTAGCCGTCTTCCAGCTTCACATTAAAATGAAATGCAATCATTTCTTACAAGAATTGAAACTAGTAACAAATGAAGTAATATATCATTGACTTGTTCGTTTTATGTTTTTTTTTTTTTTTTTAGTTTATTATGTTGTTATTTATTTAGTTTATTATGTTGAGTGACAAGTTGAAGTGACAACATCTCTAGGCGCACTCATTTATTTTTATATTTAAACTTTATTGATAAAGGTTCAAAAACGGACATAATGTTAAGAGCATTCGAGCAGTCAACCTAAGGGAAAAGCAGATAAAACTCGAATGCGGTTTATAAAATAACAGTAATGAATACATAAAATTATATACCTACATTACAATTATTCATAGACATGTGCTAATTATACATATACATAATTATACACGGAAACAATACGCTTGACACAAATGTGGCTATATAGTGATTGAGACTCAACTGTATGTTGACTATTTGTGTGAAATTTGTACATTCGAATGCAATAATTCCACAGAACACACGAATAATTACTCAGGAAATAAACCATATAATATGTGAATTATTTCCATCAAATTTTCCAAGGTTATGACGCTGTTCCATCGACCAATATTCAACCTACTTCCGGGATATAGATCTCCCCTCAATCGAAGAGGTTAGTTATAGGCGACTTGAAACAACTGGCCTTCGCCAATGCATAGAGGCCGACTTTTTCCAGTCGCTCAAAGACCACTGCCTTAACGACGCTTAACGACGGTCAATTATTATTAACAGCTAGGATTGACAGGTTAACATTCCCTCCGAAGCACGGAGGAGCTCAAGTAAAATGAACCCAACCATATAAGCTATGGTCAACGTTGCTTAACTTACTTGATCGGTTAGACTGATACGCCCAACGACGTCATTAAGTTCATCTATTAGGTTGGGGAAAAAGTCTTTTCGTATTTTATATGAAAATTCAAAACATTTTTTAATAAAGTTTATTTACATTTAACTAAAGTATGTAGGTGCCATTTTGTTCGATAACTTTTGGCCATCTTGTAGGTAGAGACATGATCCCATTACTATAGAAATTTTGGGACTTCTGTTCAAAAAACCACGACAAGTGGTTTTGGCAGTCTTCTCGTGATGGTAACCTGACATTGCCTAAAGAATTCTGAAGAGACCGAAACAGGTGGAAATCAGAAGGTGCAAGGTCAGGACTATACGGCGGATGCATTAACACCTCCCAGTCAAACTCTCTTAATTTTTGCTGAGTGGCTAAAGATGTGTGAGGTCTAGCGTTATCCTGATGAAAAATCACACCCCTTCTGTTAATTAATTCCGGCCGCTTTCTCTCAACTTTTTGCTTTAATCTCATCAGTTGTTCACATTAGAGTTCAGAATCGATAGTCCTGCCTGGCGGTAACAGCTCATAATTAATAATACCCTTCCAATCCCACCATACACACAGCATCACCTTGTTGCGGGTTAACCCGGGTTTTGCCAGAGTCTGTGAAGCCTGACCGGCCTTTGACCACGACCTTTTTCGCACGTTCTTGTCGTACGTGATCCACTTTTCATCACCAGTTATAAGCTTCTTCAAAAACTGTTCGCTTTCATTACGTCGTAGTAAAGAATCGCAAATGAGTACACGGTTCATTAGGTTTCTTTCAGTGAGATTGTGAGGCACCCAAATATCGAGCTTTTTAGTGTACCCAGCTTTTTTCAATTGCGCCAAAACTGTTTTGTGGTCAATTCCTAATTCTTCAGCTACGTCGTAACTACTGATATGCCGCTCTTGCTCCACTTTTTCAAAAATGGCATCCATTTTATCCGTAACAGGGCGACCAGAGCGACGTGCATCTTTCACATCAAAATTTCCTGATTGAAAACGCTTAAACCAAATTTGTGCTACTCTCACAGACACTGCACTAGGTCCATAAACGTCACAAATTTTATTCGCAGCTTGCGTTGCATTTTTACCTTTTTTGTAGTAAAATTTTAAAATGAATCGAATTTCTTCATTAGATTCACTCATCTTGACAGTAAAAAAAACAAATGAAAATCACACATTTACCTAATTTGAATTTGGAATTATCTTTTATAAAATATAAACTTTTTAAAGATATCAAAACCTGCCAGACACAAATGGTATAACCAAAGAGATTTTATTACAAGTTCATACATACTATAATGCGAAAAGACTTTTTCCCCTACCTATTATTACGCTAACCTACCATAGTATCCTAGCAAAGAACTGAATCACTTTTAATATGCTTGAACCAAATAAAATTTTAACAGTAATATTTTTCTAAGACACAATAACATAACACAGACAAACAACGAAATTTAGTTAAAAGCGTCGTACTTACACTATTCCTCTAACTCAATTTGAACTAGTCCAAGGAAAATATATTATGTGAATTAAGTTCTTTCAATCAGTAAATGTGAAGTTAGTGCATTTATCTTAGCCATTTTATTGTTTGCAATTAACTCAAGAACAAGAAAAGTCCAATTTAAGTTGGTTTAGTACTTACTGAATCAATAAAAGTTGATTTTAAGCGCTTTTTCGTCGCAGTACTCTTGCGAACTTACCAAGTCTGACGAAAACTATATTTAAAAGTACCTAAGTAAGTATTTAGTAGTAGTTGAATAATAAACCTATCTGTTGTTTATCAAGTTATTTAAAAAAATGTGTATTAAATCGCAAAGTACACTTAAGTTATTTTAATACCTAATAATTATTTTAATAATATAGTATTTCTCTTTCTCTCCTACTTCTTCCACCAGTTACTTACATTGTTTGACCCAGCATATTCCGTCTGTCGCTGTCACTGATATTGCACGGGCGACCATCTCGTTTCTGTGTCATCAGTTCCTTACAGAGCTGAGTAATCGCGTTCCCATTGCTTTGCCAATTCTTTCACGACGGGTGTATCCCGACTCCAAATCGCCATTTGCAAATTGTAGTCCCGAATTGCTTCCATGGTAACAGTTTCCGCACGTTTTAATTAGCTAGCAATGGCGTCGAAGAGCTCGCTGCAGTCTGTGTAATATACACAGCTACAGGTGTGTCGCGAAGCTGCCACCACTGCAAGTGTAAGTGTTACAAACAAACACAATATAAAAATTGTTAGAACTGATACAAATGCAACAGCTTGAAGTTTTGCAAAGGCGAGCTTATGTCTCTAAGAGATCTTTTCCATTAATAATAATAATTAATAATAGTTGACCAAAATTTAATATCTAAATACTTACTTAATAATGAAATTGTAACATTATCTAATAAGAATTAATGTGAGTGGTATATTTAAAAGCAATAGAAGGCCAAAACAATCATTTTAAAATGTTTGTCTATTTGTCTGTATATTTATGAAAAATACAATTTATAAAAAATAAATTCGATGTGGATTTCACTAACGAATCGTTGTAGTGTAACTTAAAATCTGGTGCATATTTCATTGGTACAATGGGTAGAAGCGAAGTTGCTAATCATAACTATTTGATAGAATTATTCGAAGCATAGATAATAAACTGCGGTAAACGGTAAGCGTTTATCATCAGGTTGGCCATACGCTTTTGTAGTATAAAAAATTAAATCCACTTGGACGAAGTCGGGGGCGGCTGTTAGTAATGTTTATTAGTCACGCAAGCAGCGAAACCTATTTTAGCGAGTAAAGGGCGGAGTTAGCGCGAAAAAAATCGGCTATATTTAGGTAAACAACCGAGTAAGGTGAGCAACGCTGTACGATTTGAAATGCTCTTTGTTGAGTGGTAATTAGAGTCGCTATTAGTTTAACGACTTTATTAAATGCAAATTCTGTGCTTTTACTATTACTTATTCTAGGGTAATACGAAACGCTGTTAAATGTAAAAACTACCTACCTACTAGATGTGCCTATAATTTTCTTAGCGGTGGCACGTGATGTCATCCGTAAATACTTCTTTAAACTTTCTTTATTTGAGACTACGAAACATTACCCTGAAAATGAATGAGCATTGTTAAGAGCATTCTTTCGTAGATATATTTCCTTAGTGGTGCCAGATGTCGTGGTAAAATGTCCTATCTTTCTTAACGTGGTAATACGATATAGTACCCTGAAGGTTAATCAATATTATTTGAAGCATTCTTTCATACTTAGTGGTGGCAGGAGATGGCCTAACTTCTGAACGTAGTAATACGAGATATTATCCTGAAAGTTAATAGTCAATATTATCCACTTTCTTAACGTGGTAATACAAGATATTATCCTGAAAGTTAATAATCACGATTATCCAGTTTCTTAACGTGGTAATACAAGATATTATCCTGAAAGTTATTAATCAACAATATCCACTTTCTTAACGTAGTGATAATCATCATTATCCACTTATCTTAACAGAGTAATACGAGATATTATCCTGAAAGTTAATAGTCAATATTATCCACTTTCTTAACGTGGTAATACAAGATATTATCCTGAAAGTTAATAATCACGATTATCCAGTTTCTTAACGTGGTAATACAAGATATTATCCTGAAAGTTATTAATCAACAATATCCACTTTCTTAACGTAGTGATAATCATCATTATCCACTTATCTTAACAGAGTAATACGAGATATTATCCTGAAAGTTAATAATCAACATTATCCACTTTCTTAACGTAATACGAGATATCATCCTGAAAGTTACATAACAAACTTAATTGGCTGACTTAAGCTTATCACGCCATACACGCAGTGGTTAAAAAATCAAGCCTGGTGCTATTAGAAGATGTAATTGATAGTGTCGCCTCTGATGATAGAACTAATTATGATTGTCAGTAACGAAAATCAGTTGTTATTGATTCATGGGACAGAAACTACTTAACGCGGTACCCTCTGAACACGTGGTCCGACTGCTTTGTCCGACTAATCACTAGCCCCAGATGACAACTCAGAGGATTAGGAATGTACCATATTTCTTGGATGACGTAAGTGAGCACTAATACCACAGAACCCTAAATAACAATATTTAGATTTGTGTGACTAATACTCTTAGAAATTTTGAAACTTCTTATAGCATTTAGTTATAATAATTTGTACTAATTATGTAATATTAAAATATTGTATTTACAAAGATTATTAAATTTGTACTTTCGCAACTTTACTACTATTCGTGTATTCTGTTTCTTTCGACTTCGATTCGATTTTCTGTTTAACCGAGGAAGTTGCCTAATACTTTTTCTCCTGGCTATAATTCAGCCGAATTGCCAATAAGGTAACAACGTATAATACACTCGTATAAACTAAGCTAGCCAAATCAATGACACCTGTTACAGGGTTCACTTTCACTTTACTTTTTTTCGGTATCCCAATGCGCGTGGCGTTATGCAAATATTAGATATTTCACGGTACAATATTCCGTAGCAATTTACAGGAAAATTGGGTAGAAAAGCAATTGATATTCTGATCTCGTTTGGGAATTTTCGTGGGGAATTCTGTCGAATTCACTTCTGATTCACGTGTAGCACACATCGCTCTCCCTGCGGAATACTGACAATCGTAAGATAACACCGGTAATCGCATTAAATTGTAACTTCTACATTTATTTCGGCAAATTGCGCATCCCCGCCGCCATTCGAGCTTTAGAGATACAAGTGTAACGTTCATAAAAAGATTTGCAAGGCTCACTGAAAAACATACCAATCCAATAAATAGACAGTTTATTTTTAGGGTTTCAGACAAAGTGCTTTATGTGTGTTTGTCTGTGACAGGCATTTATAAGAAGAAGATCAGGAATCTTCCGTGACATACGTGCATCCACAAATTAGTTAATAACCGGGGGTAGCCGCTATCTACACGTACTTTAGCTTCAAATGAAATAATGTATTTCAAAAACACAAACAACTAATATGTCGATTCATCTGTAGAACGGAGTTCGATGTGATCATGGAATAAAAAATCTGTTAAGCTAGTTACCTCAGATAAGGAATATGAATTGTTTAGACATCTGACAATTTTAGAAATTTCATTAAAATTTATGTCACCACATTAAAATTTGTTTTCCGATATTTCAAACAGGTAACGTCCAATCTGACATTATCTCCCCACGAAACGCACTAAAGTGAACTATCAACAATACAGATTGGACTTTATTCCTTAACCTTACCCGTAGAATAAACTAAATATCTGAAGACAAATGAGAAAAGAAAACTTTGGAAACGTGTGTCTGAAGAATTCATATCCTTTATCTAGTCTACAATAGCTAGCTTAACGCGTTTTTGTTCCATGATCACATCAGACTCTGTTCTGCGGATGTGTCAATAAGTGTATATAAAAAATATTTATTTTATAACATAAAAATTAAAGTATTTCACATGCCTACATAATACTCCTACAACTTAAGCTATTATCACCATTTCGGCTCAGAGACATTGTTCAATTGGATGATAAATTTCACACATAAATATCATACTTACTTAGAGCACAGAATAAGAAATGATACTAGCTTAGATTACAAATATACAACAAATAGAATTCAGACTATCACATTTTGTGAATTTTCCATTAAAAATTCACAAAATGTGATATAATAATTTTTTTTTCCAAAAATATTTTTTTGTATTTTAGGCATCTCCTGTTTTCAATTCAATCTCCAAAGTTTTAATCAACCGTAGTAGTAGACAAATCTCTTTACAAATATATATCTCGTTAATGAATTCAAACATTTCAGTACAACTACCCATCTTTAACCTAAAAAGATAGTGATATAAAAACACCTACTAATTAAAAAAAAGACTAAGCACGTCTCATTAAGTGAGCATTAACTTAATAAAATCTTGGAAGACTTCATAACAACACCAATTATAAACGAAATTCCAAGAATTGTCGTAAACAAAAACAATCGGATTAAATCTGCTGCCCACTATCATCTTCGACAGACCGAAAATAAGCAGCATTATGGACATGTGGATTTTTATTCTGCGCATTACCAATTTTCCGGTCCTTATACCGATTACATACCTTTGGGTAAACAGCAAACTACCCGAATAGGCTAAGGTCACAAGATTTTCTGCGACCCATTACGAATACATATAAGCATTTATTATGTGTTTTGCGCAAATAAATGGGTAGAATTGGCTCATGTTGGTATGTACCAAGTTGCGGAATGTCTTTAGGCGTCTGCTTAGTGGTGGTTAACGATTTAATAATGCGAATAACAAGACGATTAGTTGAGAAATGAATTGTCAGCGGCAGAAGATTAATATTGGCGCTTTGTTTGCTCCGTGGCAGGCATGTTTGCGGGAATAACAAATGCGACATACACGGGAAGCGATAGTCTCTCTGTGCTCGAGTATCAGGTTATTGTAGCGAATTTGTATGCGTTGTACATTCATATATTCGCGTATAGAAAGATACATAGTTTTCGATTGAAAATACAAATACACACGTATCTCGAACCAATGTTGAACCTCGATGAGATGTCGTAGTAATACCGATGATTTGGAAAGTATAAGACTGAGTACACATTTTCGAAAATGTGGCGCTCAAGATAGGAATATTCGATACAATCGATTTCCGAATTTGAATGAAACACGACAGATTTGGGAGTTTGTCGCTGCGGTGTTTATTTATTTGAACTTCATGCACAAAATATGTGTATGCAGGCGGATTTAATGCTATACGAGCATTCTCTACCAGTCAATCTTAAGGTCATACAGGGAAAAGCATTGCAGGTGCACAAGGTGAATATAATTGAAAAAATGGATTTATAATTTAGGTGATGTGATATAAATAATAGGTCGGGGAAAAAGTCTTTTCGCATTATAGTATGTATGAACTTGTAATAAAATCTCTTTGGTTATACCATTTGTATCTGAAAGGTTTAGATATCTTTAAAAAGTTAAAATTTTAAAAAAGATAATTCCAAATTCAAATTAGATAAATGTGTGATTTTCATTTGTTTTTTTTTACTGTCAAGATGAGTAAATTTAATGAAAAAATTCGATACATTTTAAAATTTTACTACAAAAAAGGTAAAAATGCAACGCAAGCTGCGAAAAAATTTGTGACGTTTATGGACCTAGTGCAGTGTCTGTGAGAGTAGCACAAATTTGGTTTAGGCGTTTTCAATCCGGAAATTTTGATGTCAAAGATGCACGTCGCTCTGGTCGCCCTGTTACGGATAAAATGGATGCCATTTTTGGAAAAGTGGAGCAAGATCGGCATATCAGTAGTTACGACGTAGCTGAAGAACTAGGAATTGACCACAAAACAGTTTTGGCGCATAAAAAGGTCGTGGTCAAAGGCCGGCCAGGCTTCACAGACTCTGGCGAAACCCGGGTTAACCCGCAACAAGGTGATGCTGTGTGTATGGTGGTATTGGAAGGACATTATTCATTATGAGCTGTTACCGCCAGGCAGGACTATCGATTCTGAACTCTACTGTGAACAACTGATGAGATTAAAGCAAAAACTTGAGAGAAAGCTGCCGGAATTAATTAACAGAAGGGGTGTGATTTTTCATCATGATAACGCTAGACCTCACACATCTTTAGCCACTCAGCAAAAATTAAGAGAGTTTGACTGGGAGGTGTTAATGCATCCGCCGTATAGTCCTGACCTTGCACCTTCCGATTTCCACCTGTTTCAGTCTCTTCAGCATTCTTTAGGTAATGTCAGGTTAACATCACGAGAAGACTGCCAAAACCACTTATCGCGGTTTTTTGAACAGAAGTCCCAAAATTTCTATAGTAATGGGATCATGTCTATACCTACAAGATGGCAAAAAGTTATCGAACAAAATGGCACCTACATACTTTAGTTAAATGTAAATAAACTTTATTAAAAAATGTTTTGAATTTTCATATAAAATACGAAAAGACTTTTTCCCCAACCTAATATAAACGTATGCAAATACATAGAATATAAAATTATTCCTTATTTAAAATTACGCAAAATACCTACATAAAGTATTATGATACTTTATGTCTGCAATTCCTGAATAGTCTTAAGAAAGTAGGCATGTTGTTAAAGGAACGATGGTATTTAATTTTCTTTTTCTTCCGTCTTGCGAATCTTACCCACTAAGTACATGCAAAGATTCCTTGCCCTTGCGAAGGTTGCCTTGAAAAGATTGCTCTCAGCCACCGCCTTGACTTGGCTTGATGTATTTCTGTAGCCTTTTATATATCACAAGTCTTTATTTATTATTGGTTTAAAGTACTTTTTAATTTCTATTGTATACGTAGTACTATTACTTATAGGTACTGTGGTATAGCAATGGCATTTCTCAATAACCAAAAGAGACAAATCTAATGACGTTACGAGTATAAACTGAAAGCACTGAAAGCTTCGGACAGGAAAACCATCATTAAGTAAAACAGTCTGAAATTCTCTGGTACGCATAAAACTAATAGCAGGTAATGAACGTTGGTTCTGCCATAATTTTGATGTTTAAACCTATGAAATCCACCAAAAGGGATTTATATATGAACTTGCCTATGTTCAAGATAGTAGTTAACGGACTAGGGGCTCTACCGCCTGAGTTGAAGCCGATTCCCAAAATCGAACTTCTGTTTAAATTTGTAATAAACAACTTTAATTTAATCGGTATAGCGCCTCCGCCCCTACCGGGTAAGCTAATTTAAGATAAAGTTAGATTTTCGTAATCAAAAAATTCCAGTAGTAATCCGCTTCAGCATAAGCGTTAGGGCCCTTGAAGGCCAATTGTCATAAATATTTTGTATCGCAGAATGAAACATGACCGAATCGAGTTATGAACTAACTGATAATTGCATACTTGATTTAATTCATATCGATTCGATTATGAGCAGAATGCCACTCTTAGTTTAATTCGCTGTAGTATTTCGATATAATTACGCTTTAATTAAAATTTGATGTTTGATATTCGGATTAGAGAATATATTTGTTTCTAGTTACATTTGTGACATAGAGACGGAATTGGAACTGATTTTGACTACATATTAATTACCAGAATTGCCCATCAGGGGGCCTAACGCTGAAGCCATCGATCCATGCCTGAAGTTCCATTTCACTTCCATGATTCCTGAGGCCGACAATGATCGAATATTAACCAAATTACTAACGAAACTATTGACATATTTAATGATTCGCTTAAACTATTTAAGGCTAAAATTGTCTGCGTAAGATGTTCAAGCTTAATCTTAATCTTTTTGTTTCGTACTACAAATTGCTAAAGAATGTAAAAGAGTACCTATTAATAAACTATTGCATAGCATATGCTGTGTGTGCATACAATCGCCATACTCTCGAACTATGTACCGTAGATTAAATATATTATTACATTATTAATGTGCTGTTATGTTGGAGCACGTTGCTGTTAGAGCACGTAAATAAATAAATATTTTGATTTCAAAAATAAGACTCAGGTTAAAATGACAAACATTTTCAGCTTAGTCGATAAAGTCTCAGGGTTTCCACCAGCCTATCTAAACACAAGTATCATAAATCAACTTGAAGTTAAATTTTCGCAATCAAAAATTTCAATGGTAATCGGCTTGAGTTTCGGCGGTAGGCCTCCTGATCTTACCTGTAAAGCTTTAGAGTTTTTACCAGCTTAGCTAAACACAATTACCATTTCATCGGCTAAACTAAGGTTTGATTTGTCAATTAAAAAATCAGATGAGAGTCCGCTTCCTTTTTAGGAAGGGTTCCGTATAAAACATTTGATCTGGCCGATGTAGACTAAGTAGAACAACCGTTCTAAGAAATTTCTAGAAGATAACTCACATAAACTCAAAAGACGCAACTAGAAACATGAGCACATTATAAGTAATCTCACTACATACAGTTCAGTAATAGTACTCCCTGTCGCTCTCTTGTACCTAACTTATCTTGCATGGAAATTAATGGAAAAGGCTAAATGAGCAACTATTTAACTCACATAAAGTAATATAATGATTTTATGTATGTTTATGTAGGTATATAAGTATTTATTGATGTAGTACCTATGTAGTTAATATGTACGTCTATGCATTTATTTATCAATGTAGTACCTAGAAGTAGATCGATTTTGTCACGTATTCAGTTTTATTAATTATATATATAGCATTTTTACGTTGTCTCGTGCTCAGTAGCACGAGACAACGTAAAAATGTACTGTACTGTACACAAAAATTGTACTGATTGGAAGGGTTCCAATAATGTATTGTTTCGAGTACAACCATTAAAGTTGGCTGGAAGAGATATCTAGTTGAGACATCTGTGTAACATCAAATTGTTTTGTATTAGTTATGCAATTACGAATATATATATTTATATATAATATTATATAAAGTATTTACCTTACCTCCCCTGGGACGAATATGGAACAGTCTGTATATATCTTATTCACGACAGCCTAGACCAGGGGTTCCCAAAGTGGGCGTCGCGGCGCCCTGGTGCGCCGTAGAAAGTAAAGAGGGGCGCCATGAGTCGATCCTCTATCATAAAATAACATATGTACCTTCTTGTTGTTCCCTGTTTCGATTTTTTAATAATAAAATAAAATAATATAATAAAAGAAATCATTTTCATATTGTAGATTTTTTAATTTTTGTTAGGAACAACCTACCTAACCTAACTATAACTATTTCTTTCGTTGTATCTTTTTCAAATAGCCTAGCTAGGGTCGGGCGCCGCCATGATAAAATACTAAATATGTAACTGCGCCGCGGGCTGAAAAAGATTGGGAACCCCTGGACTAGACGTTTAGGTAACAGTTAACTAAGTGGCATTTGTATGGAGTGACCGGGGTTTGAACTAAGTCTACAAATACTATCTACTTGCTAAGCACTATCCTAACATCATGTATCTCTGTGCATGTTCTCTGTAATCAGCAATGTGCATTAATTATTCGGAGCCTGTAGTACAATTAATTATGGCAACCATCTGAATAGTCTACGAATATATCAGAGCATGAATAATACAAGTGACTAACAATCATCTCAAAAATCAAATAGCAACCATACTTACACGTGGTGCATCTTTTCGGTTACCGAGCCGCTACTAATACTTCAAGAATTGCAAACGTCTAATATGGATACGGTAATCGTTTCACATCAGACGGATATGCTGGGTTGTCACCCAACCTAGTTTAAAAAAAGATTACGAAAAATAGGAGATCCATCCAATCGATGGCAAGGGTTGTCCGTCCAATCTATAATAGCATCGTCTCGCTGCACATCCACAATACATTCCACTCTGCCTCTTATGTAGGCTGTAGCCAAGATCAACAGCTGCGACCTCTAAAAAGGAATATTGAAATTCACTGCAGTGGCAGTAAAAACTACAGCTGCCATGGAACTAACATCGAATAAATTAGTAAGAGTATGAATTTTTGAAATTTGGCTTTTACTACTAGAGTGGCAAAGTAGAAGTAACATTCATAAGAGACCACAGTAAGCACGTAGTTACTCATTCATCTATAGAAGTACTCGTGTAAAGTTTCGGATAAAATAGTCCAACTAATCTTGTTTCCCCATACAAACTTTGGACCCCCGTTTCACCCCCTTAGCGGATGAATTTTGAAAAATCCTTTCTTAGTGTACCCCTAGACGTCATAAGGAACCTACTTGCCAAATTTGGAATCTCTAGCCCCAGCGGTATGAACTGTGCGTTGATTATTGTAAGTCAGTCAGTCAGTCAGTCAGTGAGGACAAAGCCTTTTATTATTATAGATAGATGGTTGTTACTTTGTACTAATATGGTTGTTACTTCTCTAAGCGCCATTCGAGAAAGAGAGAGGTCCAATGATAGACAATTTAATAGCTAGTTCACACCCATATTATACGAGCCCCGCGATTTATTATTATGTTATTTGACAAAAAGAGGCAGAAAATTTAACACTTGTTGGGAATACTGCAATTATAGAAAAACGTTATTTAGGCAAAATAAAGTTACTCAAACTTTCGAATAAGTAATCTACGTCTGTTGCTTAATTATTTTTATTTTTTTATACTCCTAGTAGTATTTATTTACATCCAAACTACGTGAAAATTGGTGTCAAAAAATAGATTTTTTGAAGTTCATAATTTCCAAACCGAATATTTTTTGCGATGAGTGATAATGTAGGCGATTACGTTGTGACAAATCCATATATACCATCCATAATTTTGGACGTACACCATCAAAGAGATAAGTGTGTATGGAGATGTCACCGAACAGGGCAGCCTTAAGCTGCAGGCATTGTACCTGCTTAGCCTTCCATGTACTATAAAATATTACTAACAACAATGTCTTAAAATATATATTAACAACAATGTCTTTATCACGTCATCTTTCGCAGTAAATTTTTACCCGGATATTGCATCGCTTCGTTTCAATATCCTTAGATACCCAGAGCGAGATCAGTAATATAATGCTGAACAAGCTTGCGAAGAATCTAATTCCAGAACGACACTAAGTAGAAATTTCTCTTTGATAGATTTTTATTCTTGCCGATACATTGCCTGTCTCCAGCGACTGCTATTTTCAATTTATTTGCCAGGAAATTCTTCAAGGATTCGATAATTAGTTTGTAGCGGTAACAATAATACTTTATCTTGGCCATGTAATAGTTTTTTTGAGAATAAGTTTTCAGAAAGCTTGATGGAAAGTCTGAGCAATGTTTGCATACTGTTAAATTCTATGAAAATGGTTAAAGCTGTAAAATGTAACCTGATTCAAAAAATAACGAGTCACCAACCCACCGCCGCCGCGCCGCCTCTCCTGTCGCTATTTCATGTAATTCATATTTCCATGTACCTATTTCCATACAAAAATGTCATTTAATGCATACTGCGAGTAAATGAGGTCACCAGGCGATGTTGCGTACGCAGCGAACAATGATACGACCAACCGCTTTACATTAAAGGTGGTAAAATTGTGCTTGCTTGGCACCCATCATATAAAAACATATTTTAAAAAGTACTTTCGTGTCTAATTTCTTAAAAAGTACGTAAGTAATTAGAATGCGAATTAAAATATCAAAAATTCCGAAGTAAAATTAGTCAAAATAAAAAATATAGTTAATTGATTTAGTTGTTACTTTGCGAAAGTCAAATTTATTAAAGGTAGTGTGTAAGTGCCGATCGGCAATAGTTTGCATAAACTAAATGGTGTCGGAAATACGCAAAGTATCATCAAATTGAAAATAAATATTATATTAAATTCACCGTTTTGCATAATCTCGGAAATACATAATTTCATAACCGTTTCTGTACGTGCTCCGTGGTTTCTAACCTTTCTGCAAATCAGATATCAAAGGTGATAGAATTTGAAGTGAAATTGGTTTATTGCAGGAATTGGTTTGCTCAGTCCGCCCGGTGTATTATTTGCCAGGGTAACTGCGAGCTGACCCTAGGGAACTCTACAAAAACCAACTTCGATAAGGGAACTACAGAAAATCCAGCTGTTGTACGATAAGAATTCTAAAGAATCTTGTTCGACATTAAGGTGTCCCATGCGACAAAAATCATTACGAGAATTGCATGGAGCAGCTTACAGGTTGAATTTTTGTTATTGTCTCGAAATATAGTTAGGGGAAGAAATATTTTGTATATATTTGTATGTTTGAAACAGCTTTGCCAAGTTTATTTTAGATCAAAGTTTTTGAATTTTATTCAAAGCGAGATTTCAAATTTTTGACACGGGACACGTTTGATAAAATTGACACTATAAGAAAAATCCATATTCATGATATATAGTCCAGGTTCCATTTCACATGGAATACTGTTTATATCTCTGGGCCAGGGCGTACTTGTTCCATTTGACCCCATACAACGAAGAGCAGTTCGAATTTTCTGGGACGAGTGCGTGTAGAGAGTGAGAATATAGTTAAGCCAAGTCAGTGCCCCTTGGGGCGGTTGAGCAGCGTGCTGTAGTATGCTCTCGCAACGCAAACCCATTCGATTGAGTGGAGACCCGTATACCAATAGTGGGATGATTATGGGTAATAATTAATTTTAAGACATATTTTTTTTATTGAATGTGGCGCTAATTCTTCCAAAAAGATCAAGGCTGCAAGGGCCTTAATCTTTTTGGAAGACAAATATCGCAACAGAGCGCTGTGAACATGTTTATTTTTCCTTTTAATGTCAAATTGTTATTTTTTTTTAAAAGAATATTAAATTTTTGGGGTGTAAGTGGTTCATCAAGATCTTTGAACCAAAGCCAACTTCACCTGCACGCGGTGCACCCTGCTGACTGACAAACGAAGCTCTGGCGAAAAGAGAGGTAGGGAGCGTAATTGTAAGCTACCCGACTGGGGAACGTACCTCCACCTCACAGAATACCGCAGCCAAATAACGGTTCCCTTGAGGGCTGTTGTGTTCCTGCGAGTGAGTGAGGTCACCAGAAAGGAAGGAGATGCTGCGATGGCAGCGGGGGTGGCGGCGCGCGAGTGATATTTTATGTTGCGAGCGTTAATATGGCTACGGTAACCGCTTCAGAGCAGGCGGGCCGTATGCTTGTCTGCTACCCGAAGTAGTATAAAAAATAAAAAAAATAAAAAAATTATCAAAATGATTGTAAGAAAAACGCCCACTACAATAAGTGTAGAGGAAAGATAAAATTGCGTAAGCAATTAAGTAGATTCTTTTTAAATGATTTAATGTCACTGTCTTGTACCTAAAACCATTAATTAAACTCTGGGCTATTTTATATTATTAAATTGTCTTTAATAATAAAAAAAAAGAAATTAATATAAAAAAATATATAGACGTAACATCCAAAATTCCAATTGAATGGTAGGTTGTAAAAAATATGTAAAAAAAATACCCTAATTATTAAATATAAAAAAATATTTAGTCTCGTACTCGTAGAGTCCACAACACACTCAAAAACATTTCTCTAGTAAGAACTCTGCGATGTAAACATGTCACAACAACTAAATTATGAGGAAAGCGGCATCGTGGCTGTGTTCAGCTGCGCTGTTTGTCTGAGGACACGGCGTATAATTGTACTTGTCCATATTAGTCGCTGCTGCTAATGATCTTAATCTTGCAGAGCACCTGCTCAGCACGAATGTAGTTAAACGGGACGTAGATAAACACGGTATAATACGATAATGCGATATTGCATCAAAATAAAAGCAAAACAGTAAGAAACGCGAAGGTATACAGGTTACCTGCCATGCGATACGATACATTTCACGCATCGCGTGCCTTAGGGCAAAGGATTTTTTTTTATACTACGTTGGGTGGCAGACAAGCATACGGCCCGCCTGATGTGAAGCCATATTAACGCTCGCGACATAACATATCCGCTGCGAACGCAGCATCTCCTTCCTTTCTGGTCCTATATTTTAACTACTGGTACGAGTAGTTATACAACCGAGCTTCACTTGACATATTTTCTGTGATACTGTCCACCTGGAAATAGACATTAATTATTAGATTTAGATAAACTTCACGATTACTATCTCAATGGGAAATTGCATTCAGATCGTTAGAATAAGATGCGTTGCTGAGTGTGTGTTGCTGATGTGTGATGTGTTGCTACTCATAGGCTTATGTTTGTTTTCGCTGGACAAAAGGATATTTATAGAATAATTGAAACAATGATATTAACGATAAAATAATATAATAAACACAATACATAGTTATCAGAAAATCAATCTGCAATCGCTAAATACTTGGCTGTCCAGATATGATCTCTCAAAAATATCTTCCCAAACTTGCAGACATTGCAGAAAGATTTCTTTAGCAGTCGCTACAAAAGAAATTTAGATAATCTCAAAAGACTTGTTCGTTTCCAAGACGAAATCTTCTTACAAATTGCTACTAAGCTTCCCTACTATACAAAACGGAACAAGATAAGTTCCGAGGCTCTGTTGTTAGCGTTGGGAACCCGCCAATCGCGTGATATGTTTTCGAAAAAGAGTAAAAAATGTTATTACCTCTCCGGAAATCGATAGAAGTTTGTTTCCAATTTGTATTTGTTTTCCAACTGTTGTGTTCGTTTCTATATTTTCATCCCAATTCTGCCCTTTCCTTTACTGGTGCGTTAAAATTGTAGATAGAAACAATAATTATAATTCTGTTTCATCTTGAAATAATGACGATGAAATAGAATTTCGAAGAAGTAATTTGATCATTCTTATCTATCTACCGGTAGACTAATAAATCCATGCGACAAGTCATAAATCCGTATCTAGACGTCTATAAAACTTACTTACTATTTAATTTATGTACCTTAGTAGAAAATGGAGCGCTGTTTCAGTCTACAATTACTGAAACTAATGACGTGGAAATACATTTAGGAAGGTTCAATCATTGTAAGGATTGAATGCAGGGGCCATTAAATAAGAAGTTTTTAGCGGAACAACACTCATAGTAGTTTAATAATGACTTTAAATCTTATGCATTTTGACGAGCTTGGTGGCGTAGCGGTCAATGACGTGGCTTCGACACCAACGCTCGTGGGTTCGATTCCCACATAGGACAAACATTTGTGTGCATGAACATGTCTGTTTGTCTTAGTCTGGGTGTTTTCTATGTATCATAAGTATGTATTTACAAAAAAAATGTATTTACGTATGTCTATCAGTTGTCTAGTACCCATAACACAAGCTTCGCTTACTTTGGGGCTAGATGGCGCTATGTAATTTGTCTGACAATATTTATATTTATTTATTTATATAATGTAATACGATTTTTCTTGTTGGTATATTATAGTAGTAATTGTTAGTATAGTATAGTGCTTTGTATGAACAAGCCCTCGATTTCGGCACCCAATAAATAACATAATTTTATTATCAACATCTCACAGTCGGTCCGCGAGAAAAGCCGACAAATGTGAGTTGTTAGTTGATATACCTAGTCGAAATGCAACTGCGAACTCAATTTAAACCTCTCAACACTTGTTAACAATATAATTATTGCAAGGCAATTTCGTCCAGGCAACCTGGGGCCCTACCGCCGAAGCTTAAACCGATTACCACCGGGTTTTTTGATTCTAAACATTGGTCTTAGGTTAAAGTTATTGACAAAAAAAAAAAAAAACAAACAAACCATTTCAGCTTAGTCGGTAGAGCTCTAGGGTTTCTATCAGCTGAGTTAAACATTATTACCAACAATGTGAGTTGTTTCATTTTCTCCTTCAATAAATTCGATGGTAATCGGCTTCAGCCTCGGCGGTAGGATGATTGAAAATAATAATTTTATTGAAATATAAATTTAGATTAATGGCGCATCTTAAACAATAAACAAAAATACGCTTAAATAATGAAAGCAGAATATGAATCAAACAACAAACAAACAAACAATTAGAAGAATTCTTACACAAGGACAGGTGGGATAAAAATATTAAAACAGAAAATGTGTGACAAACACTGAACAAGACTTCAATAATCTATTATTGTTTTACTAAATTACTACTTTTATTTTAGCCAGCGTTTCCTTACCCCTGTGGTCAATAAAGATGACTTGATTTTACCCCATCCTTAGATTAGATATTGTTGGTCTGAACTAATTTCTTATCTTTTATCAGCCGTATTACCTTCATTTATTGCCTGTTTCGATACCTAGGCTATAGGACAGGCTGTTAGCAAAAAAGATAACGATTTTCGACCAGAGTTCTAAAAGCGTAACTTAATTATTTAACTTACTGTATTAGAAGTACAGATGACGCTAGCTGTACTACATCAATATTATAGCGTGTTTTCAGTTACGATTGGAATCCCACTTTCTGGTTTTATGATTGTACGATTGCGCCCTATTCTTCAATCGACACCTCTTGACTCTGTATACATCTGCAGCATATACACTTATAACAATGAAATACATTTTTAATTGTGAATGCTCTGGATTACATGGGATAAACTGAATTAATTTCGAATCAAAACAAGTTGTAGCTATACTGAAATAAGCTCAATTATATATCATTATGTACACGCTTTGTTGCCGCTAATTTAATGGCTCATCCTCAATCAAGTAGTCTCTTTCCTTTCGAATGGGTTTATCTCCTTCAACATGAACTAACCGTTATTCCTGCTAACTGTTTGAAGTGTAATTCAAACACGCTATACTCGAGTACGTAACCAGTAGGTATAACAAAGTATTATATACTATGTAGTCAACAAAAAAAACCATTCATATTTTATATACATTATAAGTAATCCATTGAAATACAGCGGGATAATGCTGTGAACAGTTAGTCTTTATATATGAAAAGTCTTACAAACTTTATAAATATAAACAATCCTTTAAATGACTAACTTATCATCGCTGACTGATCATAACTAAGCTTTTTTAGTTATTTTTTTGAGCCACACATATAAATATTAATAATTAACAATTATTATTTAACGCGAGTGAAAGGCAGATGATTTAAAAAGTTGATCATGTGGTAAAGTATATCCACCTCACAGACAACCGCAACCGAATGACAATTCTCTGCAGGGTTGCTATGTTCCTGGGAATCAACAGACATTTAAACAAAAACTGCTAACCTAAAATACCCTCGTGTATTCTACCGATTGTACAATGGGGTGTGTTTATAAAAATTGTTTGACATAATGCTTACAGACTCCTTCTACAGTCGCACCGCTCTCCAGCGACAGGGAATTTATCCTCACACATTGAAGCGTAAATGGTCGCGTAATGTGAGGTGCCAGAGAAGTTTGCTCCCGCGTACTAACAGGCTAATAATGTTTAATTCACACACCCAAAACCAAATTTTTGCGAATAAAAGAAATTTAATAAAAGAAAGAGCATACTGACTTATACTCGTATTCGGCCTTGATTTCAAATCCTACCTGAGCAACGGAGGCAAATTTTATCACTTTAATGTTAATAATTTTAGCAAAGAAAAACCGACTCCTAACATTACTCTACATTTACGTATACAAGCTGATGATGATGATGATGGTGACAAAATATGGGACCAATCTGGTATACTCTTTCAAATAAAAAAAGTTTTTTTTCAAATATCGGTTTATAAATAATGGAGTAATGAAATAACAAACCTAACGATGGGTAGATACAGGCTGCTGGTGATGGTGGTGATGAAGAAAAAAATATGGGACCAATCTGGAAGTATCTTTCAAAATAAAAAAAGTTTTATAAATCACGGAGTAATTCAGTAACAAACATTAAAAAAATACAGCCGAATTGAGAACCTCCTCCTTTTTTGGAGTCGGTTAAAAATCATTCACAATTTAATTGATACAATTTAAAACATGATTATTTTTATTTAGTGTGTCGACGTCATGCAGGAATGCTCACACGAAACAATCAGTCGAATATTGAAGAGGAACTAACAGCTAGCGCTGGGGTCAACATGTTGAATGCTGCCGAGTGTCCACTCCAGGCAGATGCTATAAGCTGCAATATGCACTCGACTCGACACCCCCTACCAAGGTATGTTTGCTTTAAATCTCCGACACGCGACTGGTCCGTGAATCCTGATATATACTGTGAAAACACATTGCTTATTCCACATGCAAGGTTGCACGGCATTATACGCAACGACCGCTATTTGTTACTGAATGTGCAGTCTAAGAATTGGTTTTCATTCTGTATATAAACTGAATTTATTTTTATATATTTACCAGCTGAGCTGGCAAATGCTGTTATAATATAAATTATTTCTAGTGAATTTCTGGATCTTCACAGTAATCAATCATATTGACGAGGTCGTTGGTCGAATGGTTAACAATGGCCACTTGACTGCGAGGTCGCGGGTTCGATCCCCGCACAAGACAAATATTTGTGTGCATGAACATGTCTGTTTGTCTTGGTCTGGGTGTTTTCTATGTATGTTATGTATGTATTTACAAAAAAAATGTATTTAAGTATTAAGTATCAGTTATCATACCCATGCCCATATTACCCATAGTACAAGCATTGCTTAGTTTGGGAGTAGATGGCGCTGTATAAATTGTGCAGAAATATTTATTAAAAAAAAATATATTGTCTAGGAGCTTTTAGATTAAAAGTTAGTACGCTAGCCGACGAAGTTTTAGGTCTGTCACTACAGCCAATATACTTCATAACGTTACTTTTACATGGTCACACTTCTGCGAAGGCAGCATCACCAGCTGCTACTCATTTTTCATCTAAATCATTATTATACCTTACATTGGCTAAAGCTATATACTTTGCAAAGACAACCTCATTTCTCACCTATTTTTGGAACTTCGCTGGTGTTCGTAAATTGATCGCCAGGGATCATTATAAAAAATAAGCGAGATGTACCTATCATGATTCAACAAGAAAGTGCCGATATTATGAAAGGGTCTTGACGCAGCGTTTTTACGGAGCTTGTGTCCGAAAATACTCATATATCACTTTGAAGCCGCACTTGACATTTATTAAACTCCTTGTCGTCTTGATTGCTATATCTAATACATTATATACTTCGGCATCGACATCTTTTATATATTCATCGGCATCTGTCTTATAAAGGCGCTACATTGTGCCACTACAGCGCAGGACATTGTTGATTATATTCGAGTAGAAAGCAGGCCCCCGTACGTACAATTCGCGCGCGAGCTTTGATTGACAATTTATTGACTGTATATAATATAATATTATGAAAGCTCACGTGAGTCATATTGTCGAGAAAACCGATCTCAAACGAAATCCTTCATCAAGTCGAGTGTCCAGATGTATTCACCTTCTCTCTATCGCAACGAACACTGAGGAATATACGTGAGTGACCTTTGAGAGAGTTATCTTTGATCCTTGCTGTACTACTCTTTTGCAATGATTAATTTTGACGAGCTCGGTGGTCGAATGGCCACTTTGACTAAGAGGTCGCGGGTTCGATTCTCGCACAAGACAAATATTTGTGTGCATGAACATGTCTGTTTGTCTTGGTCTGGGTTTTTTCTATGTATTATACCTAACATAATACATTTTTTTTGTAAATACATACATGTTAAGTATAATATCAGTTATCTAGTACCCATAGTACAAGCTTTGCGCTTAATTTGGGACTAGATGGCTCTGTGTAAATTGTCCAGAAACATTTATTTATTAATTATTATAATTGTGAGAAGCACAATGTACTGATATTACTAACTGTTACATGTAGCAATTGGGGTTTGAGGAACCAGTTCGTCACGTACCTACTCACGTCCGATTAAAGATAAAGTCTGATTGCTGAGAGCTCGCGTGCGGACTGTATAGTGTGCAGTATCAGGGGCCGTACCGCCGAAGCTGAAGCTGATTCCCACCGGATTTTTTGATTGCAAAAATCAAACCCCAGAATAGTTTTTTGGCAATTTGTTTAACTTAACTGGCAGAAACCCTGAAGCTTTATCGATAAAGCTAATGTTTGTTAATGACTTAAACCTAAGACCTATTTTGATTTTGGGCTTAGATGGTAGACCCCTGACTTCAACCGACAACATTTGCTTCCAGCTTTAGTGAGAACCCAATGAGTATGTAATATAAATATCCACTTTATTGAAAGATTACTGGTCGTAGGGAGTAATATACCGGCGGTTTCGTGGGTGGCTTCTGTGAAATTCATCCAACTTTTCGTAATTTTAGTCTGTAAGGCATTCATTATATGTCAAAGATTAATGATAGATCTTCGCTATAGCAGAGACCTATAATTTTATTAATCTAAAGTTATATTTTTGTGTTCATGTATTAACTTTGCATTGCCTGTAAAATACACGTCTATTCATAAATGGCAAAGTTGCTGTGTGAATTGTTATCCGACTGGTAAGTCGTCGAGCGGGAAAATGAATAACTTCCCCAAGAAAGTTTAAGTTATCTCCATCATTCAATTTTCCATGACAAAGTGACAGCGCAGTATTACAATATTTATTTTGTTAAACTGTGATGACAGTCAGTGGTTTATTCATAGATTATGTATTTTTTTATTAGTCAAAATACTATTTTAGTTGGTATATGGTGATACATTGATGGACGAAATATTCCATAGAGATTATCCCTAATATTTAATGCGAAAACGCGCTCGGCATTCAGATGCTGATGTTTTCCTCATAAAAGAAATGTATAACCTATTTTAAAAAAACGAAATGGCATTTTTATACGATTAGGGTGACAAACAAGTGTATTACACACCTGATAGAAAGCAGCGATCGCTACCTATGGGTGCTTGCGACACCAGAGACATCACTTTTGGCATTTCAAAATGTCGGCTTAGACCTACATAGAAAATTTAGAGGACTTCCTTGTCCCGTATGCCTCAGAGTGCGTCAAAATGACAGTCATTTCTTTATAATATTATTATATTTGGATGCTAGTTTAAACTAAACTTTAAACAAAACAAAATAAAACCGGTCAAGTGTGAATCGGACTCGTAAATAAAGGATTCCTCCTTAGTACAATGTTCTCCTTACAAAAGTACGATTCTTATATGAGCACCCCTTTTAATTTTTGTCTTCATTTTTTGTATTTCTTGTTATAGCGGCCACAGTAATACCACAGTATAAGTAATAGCACTACGTGCAGTATGGCCACTCCCTGCGGCTCCCTCGTATAGACCGCCCCTCCCCTCTGAGAGAAATCTGAAACATACACTCATTCACGCTCTGCACAGATGCCATTGTTTACGTAGTAGTTAACGACGCGACGTTTGTATGGAGTGACTGGGGTGTGGTATATACATAATCGGTGAAAATTTCAAGTATCTACCCTGTGACAGACAGACGGACAAACAAATAGCGGAGTCTGAGTAATATATAAGGTACCGATGACTCCTTTTGGTTACGGAACCCTAAAAAGGAAAACACAGGGACTTGGAGACGGAGGCCCACTACACATTCCCACCACTGTGTCTCCTGTGTAGCCAGGATTAATAGCGGCGACCGCCAAAAAAGGCAATGCACAGTGAAGTCCATTGCAGTCCAGGGGGTAAAACTACGTTGTACGTGTAAACACAGGGACTTACTTAAATCTATACCTTTAGTTTATTACTATTAAGCAAGCTTATATGTAAAAAAATCTGGAATCTGGTGCTTTTTTTTTTTTTGGAGGTAGTTTATCAATGGCAGCTCACCTGGACGACGCGGGCGAGGCCGCGGGTAACAGCTAGTAAAATATAAAATGAAAATAGAAACAGAGTACCTAACACAAGTTATATAAGCTGGAGCCGCCTGGGCACATATTATTTTCATATTTAATAGCGATGACACTTTTATCCTAACCCACTACTTACTATTCGGTTTGTCATCATACCATTGGCACGGAAAGCGTAAAACCCCTATATATTTTTATAGCTTGGTTCAGTTCAGACCTGAGTTACATTTGCCTGATAACATTCGAATAAATGTGTTCCGTTTTATCACTTTATTCAACATCTACTTCCATAGAATAATGAGATAACTGCTAACTAATTCTAATAGAAAACTGAAATGGAATTACTGAAAAAAAATAGATGTCGGTTTGTGTAACAAAACGTACGAATACACGTACCTGGAGAAGTACCTCCACTTCACAGAATATCTGCACGGACGTCACAACGTTTTTATTTGGATCAAAATATGGGGTGTAAGAGGATCACCACTATCTTTAGAGCCAAAACTAACCTCACCTGTAAGTGTAAGTGGTGCCTGCCGGCTAGCAAAACAGGCTCTAGCAAAAAAGAGGTAGGGTACAGCGTATTTGTAAGCTGCCCGACTGGGGAAGTACCTCCACTTCACAGAATAGCGCAGCCAAATAACCATTCCGTTGAGGGTTGTTGTGTTCTTGAGAGTGAGTGAGGTCACCAGAAAGAAAGGACTTGCTGCGATGGATGCGGCGGTGGCGGCGCGCGAGCAATATTTCGTTGCAAGCATGGCTACGGTAACCGCGTCACATCAGATGGAGATCACACCGTATGCTTGTCTGCCACCCAAAGTAGAATAAAATAAAAACCGGCCAAGTGCGAGTCGGACTCGCGCACGAAGGGTTCTGTACCATTATCTATAAAAACGGCAAATAAATCACTTTTTTGTATGAGAGGGATTTTATTTTATTCAATTATATCTTTTTAAAGTGAATATATAACTAAATATTATGTGAGTATTTCAAGCGTCTACCTATTGCCGTTATCAATTGCGAGCAAAAAAGAGCAAAAAAATCACGTTTGTTGTATGGGAGCCCCCTTTAATATTTAATTTATTCTATTTTTTAGTATTTGTTGTTATAACGGCAACAGAAATACATCATCTGTGAAAATTTAAACTGTCTAACTATCACGGTTCATGAGATACAGCCCGGTGACAGACGGACGGACAGCGGAGCCTTAATAATAGGGTTCCGTTTTACCCTTTGGGTACGGAACCCTAAAAAACATCACTATATAACATACATTTACATTAACACACATAGATGCTTAGTTCTAATATATTATGACAATATAGTCTATAAACCTATGTTCTAAAATACCTATAAAAATAAATATCAGTATCGTAAAATACTTCGTGTATTTTACGATACTGATATTTATTTTTGTACTGTGCGATCTTAAAATTTTAATAACTTATGTCCGACTTGTTTTATGGTCGATCAAAATATGATGGGAAAGTCCAATTCAAAAGGATGAAATTATTAAAAAAGTATATTAACTTTGGAAAAACTAAAAACATACTATAACTTTTGTTACGGCCCCAGCTACATAAACGCAGTACTTACATAACTACCGTACAAATTTCTGTTTTGATGTATATATGGTGTGATGTTATAACTCAGTAGCCTTTTTTTATGGAGCATTTTATCATATTTCGAGAAGTTTTTCTATCGAAGAAATTCTTTCACCTATAGTTATATTATAATGATGTCCGCACATAACAAATCGAAAGAAAAAATTGTCGTCTAGGCTCATATAACATAATAATTGAAAAATATGTAATAATAGTAGGTAGTCTACTCTTATGTTATTATAATACTTATTTTATAAATATAATATACTGAACGTTGAAGTTATCGTTAATTTCAGTTACACCAACATAAAATTTATACTATTCGCCAAAAGCACCATATAAGTGTTGATCTGAACAAGTTTTTAAAGAATCAGACCACCAAACTTCTGGTCCACGCGGCAGGTGCGGTCCCATGATGAATGACATAAATAAACAGATGTTGCAGTTCCTTTAGAACCTTAGATCCTCCAGCTTTCAATAGTCCTGTTTTAATTCCATCCTCACAGGAAGCCTTACCATTTTTCAGCTGTCTAGTCTATAATAATCTCACCCATGCTGATAAGAATGTCTTCGTTATAGTGGCGGATTAACGGAACTATATACGAATAGCCGGTGTTGGGACAAGTGCTTGAGCAGCATAAAGTTGCCATAAAATCTCTCTATGTTCCGCAAATATTTCTGGCTTCAAAGAGACTATACCGCCATCCTCTAGCTTCAGCTTCGACAGTTGCGCTTTTGCTGTAGGCTATAAAATATTTTTAACCCTTTACTTTATTTATGAATCTAAAAAAAAACGATAAAATCCACGCGCTCGTAACGTGCGCTGACATGGATCGATTTTGAACGTGATTTATATTACTCGTGAACTGGTTGTATGAAAAAACGCTCTTTCTGTAACCGGTTATAAACTAAACATTTACTGAAAAGAAAACCGATTTCCAAGACCTGGCATTTACACGTCTATTGCCATTTTCGTTTCCTGGAAACTACAGAAGCGATTAAAAGTCAGTTGTCTAGGAACACTAGAAGCTTGATACTTTGATTGATAAGTTACCACGGGATTATTATCTGTACCACGAGTTAGTTTCAATAGTTAGGTTCTCCAATAAAGTCAAGAAGCTGGGTATTATTATTGACGGTACTTTGTTTTTAAACGGTTTTATTTAGCTTGACCTGTTTGTTTGTTTATTTATTTATTTACTTATTTGTTTATATTTTTGGGTCAAATCTTAATTGTAATTTGACCCCCTTCCTGTTGACAGATTGATCTAAAATTTTTAACGATTTTATTATTTTGTCTGATCAATGCCTTAGACTGATGAGGGAGATGGTGTGATGACTGAAACCTCCGACCTACCGAATTATTTTTTAGCAGTACACTATTTTCAATAAAACCGTTTAAATTAAAAGTTTTTTTTTTACATAATTTTTATGAATACATCATAATATCAATAATGTTAAACGTGCGATACGCTGGGTACCGATCAAATATTATTTTCGAATATAAGTTATTTCATAATGTAGTACTTAAATTATTCTATTCAGTACCCATAGACATTTTTTTATAACTCGTCTCAGTTAATAACAATAGTATGACGAGTACGCTCCGGACCAACCAATTTCACTGCAACATTTCTGTTAACTGTTGTTATTATTAAAATTATAAAAATTTCATGCTCGGTACTAATTAGAACATTTATGTGCCACACTTTGAAATAATTTATTTTCAAAAATAATTTTTAGTCGGTACCCAGCTTACCACACTGTTAAACACAGTATAAGTAATAGTGCTGTTAAACGTTCGGCCATGCAGCCATGTCCGGGAAGGACTGATTGACACTTACACAATCGAACCCATTGACGTTCACTCATATAAACAGGATTGGTATTGCTCATTACTCCTCATTTTCACTCTCTCAGATGTCTTCAATTTTATTCGCATTAAAATTAAGTTGCTTATAAGTAGTTAGTAATTAGTTTCCTAGCTCAAGCTTTCTTACTCCTAATAAAACCACAAAGGAACTTATCTCTGCAAGATATCCAACCAACTCTACTGGTACCTAACACAGTAAATGCGGACCATAGAAAGATCACACAGCGAGAGATCTAGAGTGGAGGCGGCACGTATGGGACGACGAAGTGTGAGGCGCCCCCTCTCTAGACGATATCTACCCTCTAGACAGGCTGATAATGATGACGATATTGATTAATTTTGTACATCTGAACAGTTTGGTAAAACTGTAATAGACTATGGTGAAACTACAATCTTAGTATTTTTCGCTATGATGGCTATGATGGCAGTTCAGGGACCATTCCCCCGACCTTAATACGAATATCGGGTGTAAAAAAAATATTTTCAATTTGATATAACTTTTTAGTTATAACGAAAAATTAGTAATAAACAAACCTTTAATTATTTAAGAACTCATTGCAGATAGGTATATCATAGAATTTTATAAACGACTTCGTCCGCGCGGAATAGTTATCTTTTTTTTTTTTTTTTTTTTTTTTTTTTTTAATAAAAAATATTTATTTATATTTATAAATATCTTAAAATAAACACTCGGATGTTTATTAGGTATATTCTATAATGTATATTAAACTAAAACTAATCTAAAAGCCTATCTAATTTATCTATAACAAAGAAAAAGTTGTGGGATAAAAAATAAATATATAAATAAATACAAATTTACTTACAAATAAAAAATATCCCCAAGATCGTTTAATATTAATAAAAGTAAATATTTTTTTTTAAATATAAGTAGCCTAAGTTACTCCTTATTACGTCAGCTATCTGACAGTGAAAGTCTGTTTCAGAGATTAGCCGACATCAAACAGACAGACACACAGACAAAAATTGTAAAAAATGTTATTTTAGTACATGTACCGTGTATACATATGCATTTAGTAAAAAGTGGTTATTTTAACATTACAAACAGACACTCCAATTTTATTTATCTGTAGGTATAGATTTATCGCACATAAATATTACATACATTACACAGTATTATCGGGCGTGTTACGAATGTGAGGTTATCTCTTCAAGAGATCTCTTTCAGCTAACCTAGAGGTAGTAACAAAAAATAATCAGAATTTTAGTTTAAAAATTCTAGAAAGCAAGAGAGCAGAGTAACTTCGAGTACATAATCATAATGATCTCTTCCAGACAACCTTGGCGCGGAGGATAAAAGATTGATAATGTTTACTAGTACCTAACCTAGACTAAACCCTTTGAGAATGTTACCCAGATAAAAGATGGAAAATGCCTCAATATACATACCAAACCTACAAGTTAATTCACTGAAATTAATTTGGAATTTGTAGAGATTGCAAATATTTAATAAGGCACGGAAGGAAATGTCTTGGGATTTAATCAACGGGCCGGCTTGTTTGAATATAATTTCTTATCTCACAAATATTCATTGTTAGATGTGCCGGTTTTATTTGGCAGGGTATAATTGCCCTGACAAGTTTATTAAGCCGTACAATCATTTCTGTACACTGTTCTAATTACAACGTTTTCAAGTGTCCTAAAATCTAGGAGAAATTTCAGTATATTTTAAACTAAAGTCGAGAAAGTTCTGTCTAACAATAAACGGTAGAATAATGTTAGTATTTAGGCTGTTAAAGGAACTTCGTGCAAAATTTTAAAGGCCAATTTATACATCTTGAATGGAGCTCTCTCTTTCTAAACTATGTTTCTCGGAGCAGGAAAAACATTATTAAAAAATCATTATGAGGGAACACAAAAATGCGCACGCGCAAACAAATGCACCTTTTGTGCACTCGTTTACTGTGCGTGCTCGACATTCTCTGCAGGGTAGGATGCAGCAAAAATTGCTAGAGCGAAATTTCGGCATGGTTTTATATTTTTTTATATTACATCGTGTAGTAATAAAGCCTACGGTCCGCTTGTTGTACAGGTACGGGAATAGTACGCTAGCAACATAAAATCGCTGTCGCGTCGCAATCTGACAGACGGTTTAGAACCTAAGACTTTGCGTCCCTTTGTGTGTGCCACCGATTGCACAATGAGGTTCAGAGGAGTTGTTTGACGTGATGCCCATGGCCTCTCTCTACAATGACACCGCTCGCCAATGACAGGGAATTCATCATTCATTACACATTAGAGCCGAAGGGGACACGTACTGTGCGGTTCAAGAAAGGTTTTTTCCCACCTACTATCAATCTGTAAAATGGACTACCTGTCGAGATATTCCCAGGAGACTTCAGCATGGGATTCTTCAAAAAGGGCATGAAGAGGTTTTTACAAAGACGGCCATGCGCATGTGATGCCCCAGGCGGCTATAGGCTACGTTAAGTGCTTTCCAAGAGGTGGGCCGTATGCTTGCCTGCCACCTTAGTGTTATAAAAAATATCTGTTTCCAATACATCAACTCTTTCCTTCCTGCTAATTTAACTCACTCGCAGATACTCAGAAATCCCCTAGAGAAATGTTATTGGGAGGCGGTCTTCCATTGATCCGATTGATCCATCGGTCGAGCCTCGTCGGTAGATCCTAGTGACACGACGGTTCTGTGAGATAGAACCCATTTTATTGTATAAGTTAAATATAATTATAGACAATTTGCTCGAAAAGTGTACTTACGAGAGCAATCCCAAATTTAAAGTAGATAACTTTACGGTACTCGAGCTTTTGCTTACACTTATCGCACAAGTGCTTTTTCTTTTTTTTTTTTTTTGAAGAAGGTGAATGAAAGAAAGAAAGAAAGGAAAGAGTATAGGCTGACAACGGATCGACGACGCCTTGGTGTTGCTGATTACCATGGGCGGTGGTGGTGCTTTACATCAGGTGACCAACATGCTCGTTTACCCCCTCTGTATGTAATAAAAAAGGTAACATACAGTTGTAAAGGTTTTATTCATTGAAACTTACAAGCGTCAGTCATGTGCAAAATCCTGTTTACCATTGTATCATAAATTATTGTCATGAATATTCAAAGCATAATTCATACGCGAATCATTTAAACCCAAAACCCAACCAAGTACAATAATTTCTATCCGCTATACAACAGAGTGCTTAGTGCTAGTTTTTTTGGTCACATTCAACGTTTACAAGCCGACCAAGTTGCATATCTAAATTAGCCGGGTTGCTAACTTCAAAATGTGAGCAAGTAAGTCACATAATTTTGATATCAAACTCGCTTCTTATAAATTCACAACATGATAGTTCTTTTCTATTTCGTCGGTTTGTTTACGTTGTCATGACCGAACGCAAATAAAAAACTCGCGCTAAGCATTCAGATACAGACACAGCGGTCATTAGAGCATTCCAAATAAACATAATATTTGTTCAAGCGATGGATTTCTCCACCGCTACAGCAAGCGTTATAAATTTCATGGCGCCTATAAAACAAGTACCAAGAAATTATCTGTTCAAAAGACAATTTATGCTGCAGCAATTAAACGCCACTAGATCTCCTTAAATTGCTGGCACTGCGTAATTGTATTCTCTGCTTAATAAGGAGTAGCGTCTTACCTCGTAAATATAAAGCGCTTAATCCCGTTTCATTTTGTTGTTTACAAAGACAGTCAAGGACACAAGATACATTTAATTGAAAGAGCGACAAGTACTGATTTGCACTAATAAAGGGAATGTTTCAATGTCTACTTCTTTTTCTGTTTGTTTGTTTGTTTTTAAAACTCTGCAGTCTTATTCATACAAACTTATAGAATTATAAGACTAAAAGGGAGATGCAAAAAACCACTATTCATAAATTAAATAAAAGTCTTTAATAACGGCTTTAAAGTTACTAGCTTCCGCCCGCGGCATCGCCCGCGTTTGCGAAAGATTTTTCAAATTTCTTATAACCTATGACACTAACAAATAACGTGGCTTTCTATTGGTAAAAGAATTTTAAAAATCGGTTCAACAGATTCATAGTCTAACCCCCTACTACCTCACTAACTCACAAACTTTAGCTCTTTATAATATTAGTATAGATGGAACAGAGTCAGCAGGCAGAAGTGGCAGTGAGCCAGCTACATCTGCCGAGTCAGTGATGGCAGATGGGGGAGAAAAATCGAGATCATGACAGAATCGAGGGTATGAGGCGACGAAGCGTCGAATAAAATGCCAAGTAAACAAAACTGGACGCGGCACTCTACATACTTTGACGGAGAACTCGCAAATCGCCCGACTCATGCCCGACTCCTACTTTTCATCATCATCTCAGCCATTGAAAGTCCACTGCTGGACATAGGCCTCCCCTCTAGATCTCCAATAAGACCGGTTGGAAGCGGCTTGCATCCAGCGCGATCCCACGGTCTTAATGAGGTCGTCTGTCCACCTTGTGGGTGGACGTCCTACGCTGCGCTTGTCGGTACGTGGTTTCCACTCGAGAACTTTTCGACCCCATCGGTCATCCGTCCTCCGTGCTATGTGCCCTGCCCACTGCCACTTCAACTTGCTAATCCTACTACTTTTACCTACCTACTTTTACCAGTACCTACTTTTACCAGTCTCTTTCTAGGAGAGTATTTTGCTTATTGTTAAACTGCAGAAGAGGTTGGTTTTGGCTTTATTAAAGAATCGAGAAAAAATCAGTTATTCCATACAAGGGCGGAGGTTTAATCCAGTGCCATGACTAAAATGTAGGCTACATTAGCCTACATTTAGTTCAGTTGCCATGACTAAAATGTAGGCTCATGTAGCCTACATTTTAGTCATGGCAACTGAACTAAACTTCCGCCAACCCGTAGTTGAGCAGCGTGTTGGAGTAAGCTCTAAGACCCCGTAAATGGGATAATAACCTGGGTTGACGACTGGACTAAAATGTATCAAATGCTTATTTATTTTGATTTAATTTTAACAATGAAAGGGAATACAGTTAATCTTTTCGCATCCTATATTTGTCTCGCATACAGTAAACCATATGGTTCTACCTGTATTTAGGTACACTGTGATCCAAGTTGAACGATCTATCTGCGTAGACAGGGCGTGCCTGCCGGGGAGAGCTAACGGACCGAGCCTTGATATATCGTACTGACAGTGACCTCAGTATACGTACACTACCCGATAGGTGCTGATATTTTAACTATTTTATGGTAGTTTTTACCGCAACTTTTACTATTTTTTCACATCAACTACATTTAGTAGTACTAGAAAGTATATAGAGATGTTATTTTTGAATTATTTGATGCTTTCTTATGCCACATCGGATAACAAACAAGCTAAGACCGGAACCTACAAATCGCACGCCATCACTTTCGCTGGCAACAACTCCTTAGTTTCTTCCTGGTGACGGCACTCAGTCGCAGGAACATAACTTGGAAATTGTTACTTAACTGCAGTCCTGCGTGAAATGGAATTTTTTCCCCAGCGATAATTATGACTTACTATTTTGCCAGAGATTCGTCACCATGTACAAGTACCGTTGGCTTAGACGCAAACATCTTAATGAGCCATTTAATTTACTTAATTCCCGTGAGTATAAGCAATATCTAGTATATATTATATATGTATGCCAAATTTCAGACTAATCTTTTGCCGTAATTCAGTAATAAAGTAACAATTAAATAGAAAACATTTAATTTTATGTATTTTTTTACCGGGATGGGAGCCCACCGTGCATTCCCACCACTATGTCTTTTGTGTAGCCATGCTTAACAGCAGCGACTACCAAAAAAGCAATGAACAAATCCACTGCAGTCCCGGGGGTAAAACTACGGCTGCCTTGGAACTCACAACAAATTTAATCAGACGATATTAGTAGGTAAGTAACTGCTATCCCGTACCAAGGTGGCGGTCTCGGTTCCGGCAGGGCGGGGGGTGCGAACAATCTCCGGTTGGCAGGCCACCACAAACAACTGACCATTGGCACGTTTAATACACGGACACTGAGGCGCGACGAGGATGTGGGAGAGCTGGAAGTGGAACTGAGGTCAGTCAAATGCCAGATTCTGGGTCTGTCGGAAATCCGACGAAAGGGAGAGGATACCGTGATACTCGAATCTGGCAACCTCTTCTACTACCGTGAAGGAGACCAGCTCTCCCAGGGCGGTGTCGGGTTCCTCGTCCATAAAGCTCTCGTCAACAACGTAGTGGAGGTATCCAGTGTGTCGTCGAGGGTAGCATATCTTGTGCTAAAACTGACAAAGAGATACTCTTTGAAAGTAGTACAGGTATATGCTCCAACGACGACACACCAGGATGAAGAGGTCGAGGCCATGTATGAAGAAATTTCGAAGGCCATACATAATACCACCAAGACCCACTTCACAGTTGTTGTCGGGGACTTCAACGCCAAGGTGGGAGTACAAGAATGCGATGAATCGGTCGTCGGAGGGTTTGGTTTGGGGTCGAGGAACCACAGGGGGCAAATGCTGGTAAATTTCCTCCAAATGGAGGGGCTATTTTTGATGAACTCGTTCTTTAAAAAGAAGCCCCAGAGGAAATGGACCTGGCAAAGCCCCGACAAAGTGACTAGGAATGAGATCGACTTCATCATAACGGATAAAAGGCGGATATTTAGGGATGTCTCGGTGGTTAATAGGTTTGGTACCGGTAGCGACCACCGACTTGTACGAGGCACCCTAAATATCAGCTATAAACTCGAAAGAGCCCGTATGATGAAGTCGAATCTACGTCCAACTCTTCCTCAAATCACTCAAGCTTCGAAAAAGTTACAACTGGAACTTCAAAACCGATTCAACTCGTTGGAAACCACTGCGGACATGGACGAGGCATCAGAGAGAATAGGGGCGACACTACACGATGTCGGCAGCAAACACTTTGGGCGGCAGCATAGAGCTCGAGAGGCCAAGCTCTCTAGCGAAACTCTGGCTCTTATGCAGAAGAGACGAGAGGCGACAGCATCTGTTAGGGCTTCGACAGAATATGCAGCTTTGAATAAGCGGATCAGAAGGCTGATACGGCGGGACTATCGCGTCTTCAATGCTAAACGAGTTGAGGACGTGATAGCGCGCAACAAAGGGCTGAAAGTCTTTTCTCGGCCTTCTGAAAGAGCTTATCTGTCGAAGCTCAAACTAGAGGATGGTCGAGTCGTGTCTTCTAAGCCAGAGATCTTCGCAGAGGTGGAGAGATTTTACGGCAAACTCTATGCCGCACATGCACCTGTCCCTACATCAGCTGCTCGTGTAAGTGATCGCCGAGCCCCGCTAACCCGACACGAAACCGAGGATATTCCAGACATCAGCATGGGTGAGATTAGGATAGCCCTTGAACAGCTGAAAAATGGTAAGGCTCCCGGTGAGGACGGAATTACAACAGAAATGTTGAAAAATGGAGGAACTCCGGTTCTGAAGGAACTACAACGTCTGTTTGATTCCGTCATTCACAAGGGGACCGCACCCGTCGCGTGGACCAGGAGTTTGGTCGTCTTGTTCTTCAAAAAAGGTGACAAAACCTTATTGAAGAATTATAGACCGATCTCACTCCTGACCCACGTGTACAAGCTGTTTTCAAGGGTTATCACGAATCGTCTCGCCCGAAGGCTTGATGACTACCAGCCACCGGAACAGGCTGGGTTTCGTAAAGGCTACAGTACCGTGGACCACATATATACATTGCGGCAAATTGTGCTGAAAACCACAGAGTACAATTTGCCGTTCTGTGTAGCTTTTGTGGATTACGAGAAAGCCTTCGACTCCATCGAAACTTGGTCTGTTCTGGAATCCTTACAGCGGTGCCAAGTTGACCACCGCTATATCGAGGTGCTGAGATGGTTGTATAGCGCTGCGACAATGACAGTCCGCGTCCAGGACCAGCAGTCTAAGCCTATCCAGCTGCAGCGGTGAGTACGTCAAGGGGATGTCATTTCCCCGAAACTATTCACCGCTGCTCTGGAAGACGTATTTAAGACGCTGGACTGGAAAAAACGGGGCGTCAGTGTTAATGGCGAGTACATCTCACACCTTCGGTTTGCCGACGACGTGGTCATAATGGCTGAATCGCTGGAGGATCTCGGTCGTATGTTGGTCGATCTCAATGCTGCATCTCGACGTGTGGGGCTGGGGATGAATTTCGACAAGACGAAAGTCATGTACAACGATTTTGTCATCCCTAGCCCGGTTATCGTAGAGAATGCAGCTATTGAAGTAGTTAAAGACTATGTCTACCTCGGTCATTCCATACAGCTTGGCCGGGGTAATTTCAACAAAGAGATCGACAGACGCATTCGACTGGGCTGGGCAGCTTTTGGAAAGCTTCGTCATATCTTCGCCGCGCAAATACCCCAGTGCTTGAAGACTAAAGTCTTCAACCAGTGCGTCCTCCCTGCAATGACATATGGTGCAGAGACTTGGACACTGACCATCGGACTGGTCCACAGGCTAAAGGTCGCGCAGCGAGCGATGGAGAGGGCTATGCTCGGGGTTTCTCTGCGGGATCGAATCCGGAACGAAGAAATTCGACGGAGAACCAAAGTTGTCGACATAGCCTTCAGAGTTTGCAAGCTGAAGTGGCAATGGGCCGGTCACATCTGCCGAGTAACTGATGGCAGATGGGGGAGGAAGGTATTAGAGTGGAGGCCGCGCATAGGACGACGAAGTGTTGGACGCCCTCCTACTAGATGGTCTGATGACCTTAAGAAAGCGGCTGGGAGCGGCTGGATGCGGAAGGCGGAGGATCGTATCTGGTGGAAAGCATTGGGGAAGGCTTATATCCAGCAGTGGGTAGATACAGGCTGATGATGATGATGATGATGATGATATTAGTAGGAGTATTTTGGTATTTGACCTCTTGTCAATATGAGAGACAGCAATATGGCAAATAAGGCATTAAAAGAGGGCTAGTCAAGTAAAATTCAACTGCCAAGGATTTGCTGCCACACATACATGTCGGCGCCACGTGTTATTGAGTGACGTCAGATCGCCTCAGCACGTGCGCATGACGAGTTGTTTATCGACCGATCCATGAATCAGGCGATGTGCGAGTGGGGAGGGCGGCCGAGGCGGCTTTATAAGGCAACGCGCGGCGTTCCCGATTCATTCTTGCCGCGACCGCTCTACTGTTCGCATGTTTAAATGTGATACTGATCACACCTGAATCATTGATTTATTTTATTAATGAAGTTATTATGTTGATTTGATTTTTCTTCGTTATATTCAGTATACATTTGGTAATAAAAATAATACTAAACCTTTGCTCTGATGGAAAATATTACCGAGTAAGATAAATCGTCACCAATCGTGCCTGGATCTTGAACTCCCGCCGAAATCAGAAGTAGGGATATCCACAACGCTCCCGCGTTTTGGGATCCTGACGAAAGCTCAAATCGGACTATTTCCGAGGCAACACTCATTCATTGACACGACAACTGCAAGCGAACACTACTACTAATTTTTTTTTTTTTCTCGGCAATGCTGTCATGGGCTGCATAGACAACGAGCAGTCGCGCCTGCGGCTGTTGTCAGACGGGTGTTCCACAATGCCTGACTTAAATCAGTGACAGCTGCAATAAGATCGCGAGAACCCCGTTTGGTTGAACCTCCAGCGAGGCGATTGAGGTTAAGAGCGAGTGGAGATGTCGCGGTCTGTTGTAGGCGTGGAAGAAATGGTCACATTCGGTTTAATTGTCCACAAAACAAAGGTAATGAACCCTCATTACCTTTGTCAAACAATGCAGATACACTGCATTGTTTGACAGCAGCGCGAGCCGCTCACCGATGGAACGTTCGGTTAGCCGTTCCTTGGGTGGGCGTGAGGACTGCACTCTTTTGCTCAAGAGATTGGGAGATTAATGATGTTCATGTGAAAGTCGCGTTGTATGTCATAGAGAATTATGAGGTGCCTAGCGATGTCCTCATTTGATCGGATCTGGTAGAGGTGCCTGGCCTGTTTGTAGTGGTTGCGAGTAGCAGCACAAGCCTTGTGAGAGAGCAGACCATGTTGGCGGTAACGACGGACGATGGGGACATCTTCGGCAGTTTGGACACCGATTTGAGGGAGTCGGAGCGGAGTGAGTTGAGGGCAGGGATTGAATACAGGGATTCCATCGAGTATCTTGATTAGAGATGGGCGAACCGTTTTGTTTAACTATTTTTGTGTTTTTGTGCGTAAACGATTGAATTGGTTTACAGTTCACAGAAAAACTAGTTTATTCTTCGACTGGTTGATGAATCCGTTGCGTCGCGTCGCGTCTCGTCTCGTCTAGTGACTTGACAAACGAAATTTTCATTCGTTTACGTTTACCTTATGTGAAGAAATAGTCTTATCGACGATGACGTAAACTAGTCAAGAATTAGACTGTTTTCTGTTTTCTATTTTTTTGAAACTAGTTCCTCGTCGACGTCTCGTTGCGTCGACTGTAAAATCGTCGACGACCCACCACTAATCTTTATGGTCTAATTTCTGATAGTACCGTCAAGCCGAGTGGGCGTGTGGTGTTGAGGCTTTGGAGGAATCGCCGGTACCTTGCGGTGTAAAGCAGATCGGGTTCTGCTGATTAGTTGGCTGTTTCCGGTGATTCATACCATCTTTTACGGAGCACATGATTCCATTGTGTAGTTTGGCTAAGAGGGGCGCATCATTCGAATGGACACCGGCTTGTGACGGCGCTCGACTTCACATCGTTCAGTGTCTGTCGACGCAGGCGATGCTCGATATTTTTCAGGAGGGGCTGCAAACGAAACTCCATGCAAGCGTCAGTGGTACGGGTTTGAGAGCTGTTCTGGTACAGATTGAACAGGGCGAGCAACATGCGGTGGCCTGCATGAGCCGGCGAACTGCAGGGCCTGAGGGTTTCTGTTGTTTTACAGGCTCGAAACGCTTGCCGTGATTCGTGCTATTAAAACACTTCGGACAGTGCTTGTATGGGAGATCATTTTGTTGTGGTGACTGACTGCAATGCCTTCAAGATGTCGGCCCGCGAGCACGGGCTCCTGCTATGAATCTGCAGATGGTGGTCGTTATTGCAACATTATGACTTCAGGGTTGTCGAGTGAGCGTGCCTCACTATTTCGATTTTTTTTTTTTTTTTTTGGAATTGAAAGCCATAGTGGTTTGGTTCAACAAGGGCGACATCGCTTTGTTCAAGGCGAGTCCGAGAAGTCAGGTCGGTCTAGATTTGAAGCGTCCCGACGCTTGCGAAGTTTAGAAAGTACTGCCAGGTGACCGGTACCAAATTAAGAAAATAACTGGCAGAGGAAGACCAACAAGGTAGCCCATGATCAACTCAGATTAGCACCGAATCCAGGTAAAAATTGTGTATTGTAATTGTGTTATGTCGAGTAGGAAACGTGTCGGCGGTAAGACCTGTAGATGTAGCAGTGGGACTGATTCCCGGGAAACCCGCTGATGCAGCATGTACAAGCAATCCGAGCGCGACATACAATACTGCGATGGAGGTGTTACTGTTTTGCTATGATTATAATATGAATAGGTTTGTATGCTTCAAAATGATTTTTGGTTGATGATAGGTCGAGGACAGGGGCCTCCCTATCTGACAAGCAGTTTTGAGTTAGACTGGTTGAGGACAGGGGCCTCCCAGAATTTTGTTGTGATAGGTCAGAGGACAGGGGCCTCCCTATCTGACAAGCAATTTTGAGTTAGACTGGTCGAGGACAGGGGCCTCCCAGAATTTTGTTGTGATAGGTCGGAGGACAGGGGCCTCCCTATCTGACAAGCAATTTTGAGTTAGACTGGTCGAGGACAGGGGCCTCCCAGAATTTTATTGTGATAGGTCGGAGGACAGGGGCCTCCCTATCTGACAAGCAATTTTGAGTTAGACTGGTTGAGGACAGGGGCCTCCCAGAATTTTGTTGTGATAGGTCGGAGGACAGGGGCCTCCCTATCTGGCAAGCAGTTTTGAGTTAGACTGGTTGAGGACAGGGGCCTCCCAGAATTTTGTTGTGATAGGTCGGAGGACAGGGGCCTCCCTATCTGACAAGCAATTTTGAGTTAGACTGGTCGAGGACAGGGGCCTCCCACACTATGTCATAGGAGTTATATTGAACTCGTTTGGTATTAAGTGATTAAGTTGCCGCTGTGACAACTATTTTTTATCAGGTCGAGGGCTCCTGATGAGCAGAATGGCCGTGTCGGCGCCACGTGTTATTGAGTGACGTCAGATCGCCTCAGCACGTGCACATGACGAGTTGTTTATCGACCGATCCATGAATCAGGCGATGTGCGAGTGGGGAGGGCGGCCGAGGCGGCTTTATAAGGCAACGCGCGGCGTTCTCGATTCATTCTTGCCGCGACCGCTCTACTGTTCGCATGTTTAAATGTGATACTGATCACACCTGAATCATTGATTTATTTAATTAATGAAGTTAATATGTTGATTTGATTTTTCTTCGTTATATTCAGTATACATTTGGTAATAAAAATAATACTAAACCTTTGCTCTGATGGAAAATATTACCGAGTAAGATAAATCGTCACCAATCGTGCCTGGATCTTGAACTCCCGCCGAAATACAATAAAAAAAACATATGTTAAACAACTATCTTAGGCAATAAAATAAAAAATATGTACTAAAGCAATTTTATTGCAGTTTTGAATATTTTGCAGTAAAATTAACCTGAAATAAAATAAAGTTCCGTAAAATTCTGTTATAAACGTAGTTTTCTCCAGGGTCGTCTTGAACTAGCTCGTTCTTTGCAGTGAAAAACTTCTTATAACAACTCTTTAGTCAGTGTATACCTACTAAACTAACTTAATTTGTAATTTATATGTTTTGTAACTAAATTGAGACAGAATGAAATGGCGGTAAAGCTTCACGTATACTGATTGAAAGAAGTGGTTTCATATAAACAATTTCGCTGTAATATTGGTCGAAATTCGGAACTGATTCCGAGAAAAATTTCACAGCATGTTATTTTACTACCACTATGCTAGTGTGGCTAAGTTTACTACAAACTTTTTGAAACGGTATTAAACTGAATGAACTGAAAGGTATTAAAATGAACTATGAGTTATGAACCGATTTCTTTGTGACCGAGTTTATTATTTCTTTAGCTTCAAAGGTCAACAAGTACTTACTTGAAATTAAATTACTATATACGCCATTTGACATCTTAATCTGCTGTTGAAATAGTAGTTTATGAAACTGTTGCATAATAAAGGGTTCTTAAAATACGAGTGTGAGTTTATCTAATGAGCCGAAAGCGAATTTGATAAAAGCATCACACGAGTGTTATAAGACCTAATTATGTACAGTTTCATGCACTACTTTATCTATTCTCATGAAATAGACGATAATAATATTTTAAATAAAACCATGAAGTTAATTTAACGGCTTTATTTCTTATCTACTTATAAATCCATTTGCAGATCGAGCATGCGTGGTGCGCATGCGCGACGCGCCACGCGCCACGCGGCGCCGCGTTCACAGATTAAGTAGAATTTTTTTGCAAAGTTACAATGCCTTTGCATTGCAACCTCCTTAATATAGCTGAACCCAGGGCTGAAGTTGTATCAAAATGGAAATAAAAAGTTATTTTTCGATACAGTTGTCCATAAAGAGCTGTATCGAAAAGTAACTTTTTAAATTTAATTTGATAGCTTTGGCGTAAAAGGCTGACATTATGATTCTGTGTTTAGTTTTTTAATCTTTAAATTTCAGTATGAGATTGAATAAAATCTATTTAAGTACCCAATTTATTTGTTTTATAATAATGAAAGCAGAATAACTCATCGCTAGCAGTAAAAACATATCATTTTCATCAGTTTCATATATTCTTACGATAGCATTTAGACCCCTTAATTCGTCCCTGTAGAAAAAATACTCTATTTATTTCATTTCACATTATTCATATAGCAGCGATTAAGCCGAGAGTAGCATTACTCTGCAGAGGACCCACAGGAATCTAAAGATTTTTATGAGAGTACATATATGTCCTTAGACCAGAATAGAACATAACAAAGACGTTGCAACTTTAATTCATGACACTCATTTAATTTAAACTCTTACTTTTCCCTATTTTAAAAAGTACTTTATTTATCTCGGCCGGCACTGCATATGCTATCTATTTGGGAGGGCTATTTGGATGATTTCATCCAGGGATCCTAAACCCTTATTCGATTTGGTAGTGAATTGGAACCTCTTTTGTAACGTGTGGAAAAGTAAATTGAATTTTGTCAAATGCGTACCACATCTGAAACAAAGAGTGAAAAGATGGATTCTACTGATATACGGAATTTATGTGAGTAGTTGGGTACTGTTTGCACGTTCAAGTTAGCGACTCTATGCATTTTTTGCTCGTTACTTAAGCTGCCTTATGCAATCACATTGGCTTTTTAACCGACTCCAAAAAAGGAGGAGGTTCTCAATTCGGCTGTATCTTTTTTTTTTAATGTTTGTTACTTAATTACTACCGTGATTTATAAACCGATTTGAACAAAAAATATTTGAAAGATTATACTTCCAAATTGGTCCCATATTTTTCATCATCATCATCAATAGTCTGTAGAGTAATGTTTGGAGTCTAATAATGTATTTATATCCATAATGTATTTCCCTTAGTCGCCTTGTCTTGGAAGAGACGGAGTGATTCTATTCTATTCTGCCGGAAACCACACGGCTCACGGAATATACCGAAATGAAATGCAATTCTTTGTTTTACCATTGGACCCTTTTGTGAGCAGTTAGACACATGTAACATTTTTTTTACCTATTCACAAATTTTGTGCACCACGTGCCTAAAGAAGGTTTCACTTCAAATATAACAAAAAATAAAATAAAATCTCTCAGGTATCTACTACCCATTTGAAAACAGTAATTAGCACTTTTCAACTACAGATATCTGGCCCCGATTGTTGAGAAGAAAAAGATTAATAGATTCAAGACCCAGTAGCATCCGTTTAGACAAAAACCCTGTGTCCATAAGTCATGATACCGGAGCCACTTGAGCCGCTAACGTTGTTAGATTTATAGCTTCTACGTGAAGGTACAGTCCATAAATCTAGATATTGTACAAAATTTTTCAGAGTTCTTAATTTTATTTTAAAAGTATGGGCAGTATAAGTAATATTAACTTATATGGAGTTCTTAGGTAAACCATTATTATCGTATATACCACCTGCATCTTTACGGACGGCCTGAGACGAACAGACAAAATAAAAAATATTTGATAGCTAATTTAATTTACTTTTGTAGCGCTGCCTGTGGATCAGCAAGCTGAAATAGAAATGGGCATGCCATATAGCTCACAAAACTGACGGACGCAGGGGCGGAAAGCTTCTGGAATGGCAACCAAGGACCAGCAAGCGCAGCGTAAGATGGCCACCACTAGATGGACCAGTGGATCAACAGTGGACGTCCTTTGGTTGAAATTATGATGCTGATGAGACTGTGGTCAGTATATTTTGGAGGTATGCAGTTTGATATGATAACGATACGAACTCCTTCTGTAAACGCATCACACTCCATCAGCAAAGAATCCATTCTCATACATTAAAATCGCCACAGCCTCCTCCACCAAACACAGCCGAACATCTCTTTTTAGAAATTAGCCTAAATAGTATTAATGTTCTTCTTGGTGTTTATTATAGCCCTAATTCATCCATCAACTATTTTTCTTCTTTCGAATCTCTTCTGGAGGACCTAAGTTCTGTTTATAATCACACAATTATCATGGGTGATTTTAACACATGTCTTTTAAAAAAGGATTTTCGGGCTCACCGTCTTCAATCGTTAGTAAATTCCATTAATATAAATATTTTACCTCTGAATGCTACGCATTATTTTCCCAACTGTACACCCTCACTTCTTGACCTGGTAATGGTTACTTCCGCAGACCATGTTACAAAGCATGGTCAATTTAGTGCCGATGCTTTTTCCTACCACGACTTAGTTTACCTCTCCTACAAAATCCGTCCCCCAAAACCCAAACCCAAAATTCTCATGCTGCGCAATTTTAGTGGCATGGATCTAAATCAGTTACGAAACGATGCGAAGCAGATTGACTGGACGGTCATTGATAATGCTGTTACAATCGATGACAAAGTTGAATTATTCAACACATTTCTCACACAGCTTTATGACGTGCATGCGCCCATTCGCCCGATCAAAGTCAAGCATCTTCCGGCTCCCTGGTTGACGGAAGATATAAGAAAACTTCGTGAAAAGAAGAACCGAGCAAAAGCCCGACACAAAGCGGATCCATCAAATACAACCAAGCGAGACAAGTATCAAAGCATTAGAAATCTCTGCAACAAGGTGTGTAGAGACGCACAGCGACGCCATATCCATCAATCTATTGAAAATAAGGACCAAGCAAACGTTTGGAAATTTCTAAAAACCATGGGAGTGGGAAAGTCTCGAAATACTCTTTGTTCTAATCTTGACCTGGAACAAATAAATAAACATTTTTCCTCATGCTCTTCAATTGACAAAAAAGTCAAAACAGATACATTACATCAACTCTCTTTGTTATCCCCTCCCGACCCCAACCCTTTTGTTTTTGAACCATTCACTGATTGTGGTGTTAAGAGAAGCATACTGTCCATTACATCTAATGCGGTTGGAGGTGACTGCATTAGCCGTAATATGATCATTCCTTTGATTGATATCCTGGTCCCTATCCTGACAAAAATCCTTAATTTCTCTATTTCCACTGGATCCTTTCCCAAATGCTGGAAAGAAGCTCATGTTATCCCGATGCCCAAAAAACCTTGCCCTTCATCCGTCAGTGACTACCGTCCTATCTCTATACTCCCTTTTCTATCCAAAGTGTTAGAGCGGTTAGTCCACTGGCAAGTAAGTTCCTTTCTTGCTACCAACAATCTCCATAACCCTTTCCAGTCTGGTTTACGTCCTGGTCATAGTACGGCTACTGCATTGGTCAAGATATCCGATGATATTAGGTATGGCATGGATAATCAGCAGCTCACAGTTTTGACGCTACTCGATTTTAGCAACGCCTTTAATACTGTTGATTTTGATATCTTGTTGGGAGTCCTGTCTTCTCTTAACATATCTCCAGCAGTGTCTGGTTGGTTTCATAATTACCTGTACGGGCGCCGGCAACGTGTCAAAGTTGATCAATCACACTCTGCCTGGTGTGATACAACCGCTGGCGTGCCGCAGGGTGGCGTGCTATCTCCTTTGTTATTTGCTATTTTCATCAGTTCAGTTACTCATAATCTTTCCTCGTCCTACCACCTTTATGCAGATGATCTACAAATATATTCACAGGCATCACCTGATAACATTATACAAGCCATTAATCGAACCAATTCTGATTTAGATTTGATATCGTCATGGTGTAGGCGCTTTGGTCTGAAAATAAATCCAGTTAAATCTCAAACTATTGTCATAGGTAGCCCAGCATTTATTTCAAGAATTGACGTCACTCAAATCCCGCCGGTTGTATTTGATGGTATCTGTATTCCTTTTAGTGGAACGGTCCGGAACCTTGGAGTAGTTTTTGATTCTACACTGTCGTGGAAACCTCAGGTAGCCGAGGTAAGCAGGAAGATGTTTGCCGCATCTGCATCACTTAGACGTCTTAGGAACTTTCTACCTACTGCCACTAAAATTGTTTTAGCACAATCCATCCTCTTCCCAATCCTTGATTATGCAGATATTGCATATCCTGATTTGAATGTCGACTTATTAAACAAGCTAGAGCGACTCCAAAATCTCAGTATTAGATTTATCTTTGGTTTGCGTAAGTACGATCACATAACCAGTTATCGCGATCAGCTCAAATGGCTTTCCATACGCCAGCGCAGGGATATGCACATTCTTTCTTTCCTCTATACTGTACTCTTTGCTCGTACTTCACCAACTTATCTCAAAGATTGCTTCAAGTTCTCTTCTTCTGTCCATGGTCTTTCACTTCGTTCATGTGAAAACTTTACTCTTTCCGTTCCGCCTCATTCTTCAAACTTTTTCAACCAATCTTTCACTGTCCAGGCTATCAGACTTTGGAATTCTTTACCCGTCGCTATCAGAACTGCTAAATCTATAGACGTTTTTAAGAGACAAGTAAAAAATCATTTTCTTGGTCTTTGATTTCTTATTTATTGTAGCGCAGACATGAAATTATATTAAATATGTGTATTATGTATATGTGTATGTGTGTGTATGTATGTATATATATATATATGTGTAAGTATGTGTATATGTATGTATATATCATATTATATGTATGTTATATGTGTATTAGTAAATACCATATCATGTTTATTAGTTATTGTATAATTTGTATTTTAATCTTTCCGTCTTGCGAACCTTACCTACTTCATTTAATGTATTCGTTACCTTAAGGTTGCCTTGAAAAGATTGCTTTTAGCAATAAGGCCGCCTTGTTGCACATACATACCTACTATATAAGTGAATATTTTCTGTATGCTGACTGAATTGTTTCTGTAGTTTGTAGTGTAAATAAAGCATATTCTATCTATCTATCTAATATCTAATCTTCTTAAATGTCACGTTGGAGCCTAAGTGGTCGCGTACCGTGCGGTTCCAGAGAAGTTTTCTCCCGCGTACGGTTAAGCTGTGGAATGAACTGCCTGTCGAGGTTTTCTCAGGAGACTACAGCATGGGGTTCTTCAAAAAGGGCGTGAAGAGGTTTTTACAGGGTCGGCAACGCGCGTGTGATGCCCCTGGTGTTACAGGCGTTCATAGGCTACGGTAGCTGCTTTCCATCAGGCGGGCCGTATGCTTGTTTGCCACTTTAGTGGTATAAAAAAAAAAATGTTTAAAAAATAATGTTTATGTCGTTCCCTATTCGTTCGCGTACCATCCATCCGATTGCAAGCAAACTCTCACGGGTTGTTCTATGTTTTAGTATATATAAGAGGGGGCAAATAACCATGTAGGTCATCTGATAGAAAGCAATCAGCACTGCCCATAGAAATCAGCAACACCAAAGAATCGCCGATCTGATTGCTAATCCTTTCAAGAAAATGTTATATTTATGCTTGGTGTGCAGGGAAAAGTAAAAGTCCAAAATTCGAATTCGAGTATTATATCGCTTACTACAGGCCTACAACATTATGGTTTGATACCATCTACCATTTTCTGCCATTACGATTTGCCCTTTTTTCGATTTACATATTTTGAAACAGACAGGGTATTTATAATAACACATCAATGACTTCGATAACCCTGTAAGATGTACAACGTGTCTTCTATAGCGTAAAGTAGAACACAAAAAGGACTATGGGTAGTGCAGTGCATAAATACTTATGCCATGGTGCTCCCTGCTACCTGGAGGTGCAGTGGCAACGCGAAGAGCAGCACCTAGGGCTGCAAAATTTAGCGATCGCTTAAAAGCAGCGGCAGAAGCATGAGAAGTATGACGTTTACATGCGCTCGCGCTGCCCACTTTCCTGCGCATTTCCCTGCTTGCTTCTACTGAAGTGAACTAAATGTAATGAGTCATAATGTAGCATAAACGAGAGATTGCGCTTCCTCCAATTTGAACATACATCGCAGTATCCGTTATTTTTTTTTTACATCAATCTTTTTACCGTGCACACATTGTTAAGTTGCATTTATCTACAGTGGTTTAATGGAGTGGATGAAGATGTGAAAGTTTCTGTAACTGTGTGTCATTAACCGTTTTAACTGCCTTGCATTAACTACTTTAAGTAATGAACTTGTCACCACTAAAGTTTTTTCGTTTCATAATAGTAGTTTAGTACCGACGTAAAAGCAGAAAATGACTGCGTTTTTTCTTTATGATAATTTTAATTATCAGTTGTCGAGTGTTCTTCCAACTGAGAAACCAAAGAAGTTTGTCATGGTGACGAATTTAAAATGTGACACCATCCACACAAAATCCTTTTCTGCTAAAAAAAACACCGAGTTTTGTCAAAGAGTACAAGTTTCTAATGAGGCAATGTTTTATGATTACATAAATACTGTCATCTTATATATTAAATACTAGTTTACGTCGTCAACTTCATACGCTCATATATCGGTATCCTGTGATAATTTTCAAAAATCCTTTCTTAGCGGATGGTTACGTCATAATAGCTACTTTCATGCCAAATTTCAATTCGATCTGGTAAGACTAGTAGTAGTTTGAGCTGTGCGTTTATAGATCAGTCATAACGGTTGCCTTTTGAAGATACAGAGAACAGAAGAATAATTAATTGATACAGGTGTTATTTTGCGGAAGTTAAATTTACAAGCAATTTCATCTACAATACCTTGCGTGGTTGCGACGGAATTGGTGGCGGAAGCACGCAAAGTAGTGTAGATCAAATTGCCTGTAAAGAAGATGAAGTTATTCTAAAAAACAATTACAAACGTATTTCATTCTACAATGCGATATTATAGCCTAGTAATTAACTTAGCATAATGTAATAAATAAAATTATTACATTAAACTGTCATAACTCACAACCAAAAAGAGATAAATGTGTCCACTGAATATATTACCCAAGATATTTTATTACTGCTAGTTTATATTTATTACCTTCCCAGATGCTTTTACCGCAGGATCCGTACGTACCACAATTTCCTTCAAATTACTATCAATTTAGACCTCAACCAATCCAATAAGTGTACGAAGATGTCTCGTCTGAGACGAATATTAACATTTCTATATTACATCGCCTTTCATCCCGTACTGCCTTGTGGAAATTTTGCCTTTATTGAATTCACTTAGATGTTTATGCCAAAAGTACCAAATATATTTACGTGCAGGTAACATTTTATACATTATATAAATGTACACATATAAATTGTACCTATTAAAGTACGATGCTCACTTGGGCGACGAAATATTTATCTTGTTTCCATTCCTAAAAGGCTCAATCTTGTCGTTCTCATTGTCACGAGAAACGAATTTTCCCTGTATTTTGTTTCATTATACTCTCCAATACTTTAATAGTTATTCTGCTATTCGGAGCGGAGAGAAATCCAACAAATAAAAAATCATAAAAATCGGTATACTCGTTCTTAAGTTGGTGTAATATAAGTAAAATGGTATAAATGGTGTAATTAACACGCCTTGGTTTAATATATAATATATATGAAACAAATATTTATTTTATAAACAAGCCTATTTATTTATTTCATAATCTATATCTATATATATAAAAATCAATGCCACTTTTCGTTGTAATTTTATAACTCAAGAACGGGCTCACCTATCCAAACCAAATGTTTAGGCTTTGTTCGGACTATTTAGTAGATGGTTTATGTGAAGTTTGCACAAAATCGGTAGAGCGGTTCTTCATCTAACACATTTTTTATAACAAATGAATTCAATAAATTGCGGATCTTTTTGCTGTCAAATTTAAACTTTTTTCAGATGGGGTTTGTGCTGTCAAATTGAAACTTTTGTCAGATTTTTTTATTTGAATAAATGAATTTGATGTTCCAATTAATTTTTTTTAGCATTTCACTTTATACGTAGCGAAGCACGTGCCGGGCCGCTAGTTATCTTTAGAGATTATGTTATTGTTATAGGCGTGTTTGTGCATGTGTGTAATGTGTATATTTGATACATATTAATTACGTTTTTACATTATTTACTACACAACCTAGGTATAAAATATAACAACGTCTATAAACACCACAGAAAAGTGATTTTTCTGTAGTAAACACTGCATCTGTAAGAGAAATATTCGTCCAATTGGCTGCATCTCAAGACGCAATGCGGTATAGGAAATGAGAGTGCAGGTCTCATCAGCTCGTTAAACGACAAAGGACTCTGATTCCCTCCTTTGTCTGACACTAGATATGAGAAAAAAAAGCTGGTTTCCGTCTCGCAGTGTTGGAATGCGAAACGACGTGAAAAAGAAGCGCAAATCCGGGCAATCAGTGAATCGATGCTTACAGACAGACATTGTTCTTATAATTGATATGAATCACATGAGATGAAATGATTACTTCGATAGCATAAGTCCTGACTGACGATATGATAACTTGAAAAATTCTATTTTCGACTTTCCCGAAAATGCTCCATACAAAATGCTTTGACGTCACAACTTCCTATTTTTAACCGACTTCAAAAAAGGAGGAGGTTCTCAATTCGACTGAATATTTTTTTTGTATGTATGTTATTCAGTATCTTAGCGAATTGTGAACCGATTTTCATAATTCTTTTTTTGTTTGAAAGGGTATGATTGCAAGGTGGTCCCATATTCAGCAAATCAGGATCTGATCATGGGATGCCATGGAAATCAAGGGAAACCCTTAAATTTTATAAGCACGTATGGTCAAATTTATATTTTTTTATTTGAAAGGGTAATTGCGAGGTGGTCCCATTTTCACCAAGTCAGGGTCTGATGATGGGATCCCAGAAAAGTCGAGAGAGACCCTTAAATTTGCCCTATGGTTGCCAGCAGAATAGAATTGCGCCACTCCATTGCTCTGCGCTGGATGTCGTACAAGGCGACTAAGGAATCATTGTGTCATGCAATAACTTTTCTCCCGGAAGACGGGCAGCAGCGTCTGCCGGGTATACCACCAATAAGCTGTGCTCGCCTACTGAAGTCGGTTTTAATTTATTTTTTTTCAAATCAACTTTATTTATACATTAAATCAGAAAGAACGATATCTGTATTAAATATTGGGTTTTATGAATTATGAGTATGACAGGCTCTCACGTTTGTGTGTGATATTTTTTAATAATATGCACGTTTTAAAAAAAATCCTATTCTGTACCTAAAAGATTAAAACTTTAAAACTGTTGACTTGAATATAGTATGTAAACTCAATTTTAAAAACAGCGCTCGTTGGAACAATAGGGCTGATCGAATAAAAATCAACATCAGAGAGTGAAGCGCCATGCGCTGGTGTCGATCTAATGGAAGCAAACCAACAAAAATGACTTCAGCTCTTCAGTACCTGACTGTGCACTAATTTTTAAAAGGGTTCGCGTTCCGTGTTTATCAAAAATTAACAAATTGAATTAAATACAATGGTCAAAGCGCTGTTGAAACAAAGTTTTATACATAATGCCTAATATAAATGTATTTAGTTCTATTAGTGCAAAGAAAACAAAGTTACATGTATCATTCATAAATTTCAGAATAATGTGAATTAATAGACAGACAATAATAACAAATATGATCTATATATGATATATGTCTTCATTAAATGCATCGTAAAACAATTCGCCATAAAATTTAATGTCATCTTAATAATTGGCGATTTACTACAGAACGTTTCCCAAGACATTCTATACCACGAACGGTGAAAGTGTGGAATCAACTTCCTTTATTAAGACATGGGAGCCTTCAAGAATAGAGTCCTTATTCCCCTTATAATACTGGCAACGGATCTGTAAGCGCTTGGTGTTGCTGATCTCCATGGGCGGTGGTGATTGCTTTCCGCCAGGTGACCCACATGCCCGTTTGCCCCCTCTCATATAAAAAAAGCTCACATTATTACAGTGATCATGGTAACACTAGCGAATATTACGTTAACACTCTTACATGGAATTTGCTAGTAAAAAAACCGGACAAGTGCGAGTCGGACTCGCCCACCGAGGGTTCCGTAGGTACGTATTATCATTATTAAATTTGATATTTTTCATTATAAATAAGAAATAATGCGTCGAAAAAAATAAATAAAATATATTTTGCAATGTGTACATCAAGCCCTTTCATATGATACCCCACTTGAACTAGTAGTTTCAATTTGAAATTTAGACACCCTATAAAAATATAGACCCCCTATTTTTTAAGATCTATTTACAAATGTATAGTTTTGAGATTTATTCCTGTACTTGTAGTCTATAACGATATTACTTGCCAAATTTCATAGTTCTAGGTCAACGGGAAGTACCCTATAGGTTTTGATTCCCTTGAGTGTGTCGAAATATGCGTTTTTTGCTGAATAAACGGCCGTAACTTTTTTCTACGTAAACTTAGCAGTTTGATTTTTTTTTAACTTCATGGGACCGTAGACCTGAGCATACAGTTCAAATTTCAGCTTGATACCTCCACGCATTCTCGACATAGAAATTCTTGACAGACAGACAGACAGACAGACAGACAGACAGACAGACAGACAGACAGACAGACAGACAGACAGACAGACAGACAGACAGACAGACAGACAGACAGACAGACAGACAGACAGACAGACAGACAGACAGACAGACAGACGGACAACAAAGTGATCTTATAAGGGTTCCGTTTTTCCTTTTGAGGTTCGGAACCCTAAAAACAAGTGAGAGACAACATACCTAACTAGACTCTGCCATCTTTACTGTTCAGAAAATTTTATCAGTGGTATCTTTGAGTAGATTTTATAATAATTAAATTTCATCTCACGAAGACATATAAATTGTTTTAAAAAACGATGTGTGCTTGACCATGCGACAGTTGTGAAAACTTCATCCATCTCCTCCTTTTCTCCTCTCCCTTTTCTACTGACATATTCGATCAAGCGTAAGTACAAATACTTTGTTAATATTCTTACTAAACTATTGTGAAAATATTATCATGACAAATCGTTGTCATAATAGAAATTATATTCATCGTTCAATGGCATAAACTGATAACAAAGTTTGGCTCAATCAGTGCCTTAAGCGCGGGATTATCGGTGGCACGGTTAAAATCGCGCGGGTCTCGACCGTCCCATTAGACGGGCAATTTGTTTGGCTGGTGCGGGCTAAGCCCTTAATCTCGCATAGCACTCTGCTCCAAGTGACGGCCAGCCACTGTCCACGCGATCTGCGTTCCACCCGCATTTTTACGAGACCCAGATTTTTGTAGCAAATTGCTGCACATTTTTTAGTTAAAACGTGTGTGGGTAGATTGATACCCATTTACTTTTAATCCGTTTCATCCAGCTATTCATATGGATATGAAAATATACCAGTGGTTTACCGTTTCAACAGTGTGTTATTTACTGTGCTTTTGATTGGTTATCTTTTTATTTCAAGCTTTTATTTAGTTTCACCGCGGGGTTTGTAATCAAATCTTGCAAGTTAAATTTAACCAGTGTCCGATTGACCTGAAATTTATATGGCATAAAGTTTGGTTGTCGTAACAATCAGTGGCGGATCAACGTATAAGCATTATAAGCACGTGCTTGGGGCCCCTGGTTTCCAGGGGCCCCTATCCAGGTTATATAATACTAATAAAAAATTGAGCCATGAACAAATGAGAAATGAGACGGACAAAAACAAACACACTTTTGCATTTATAATATTAGTAAGGATTCCTATCTTCCAAATTCAAACTACAGAGAAGAGATTCAAATTCCAAATTCAAACTAGAGCTCATGTGGGCCGAGCTCTATGCTTAGGGCCTCAGAAAGTCTTAATCCGCCACTGGTGACAATACACGATTTTAATCAAATATGACGGCCGCAGCAAACAAACAATTAATTTTACGACGAGCCCGGTGGTCGAATGGCTAGCAATGGCTACTTTGACTCCGAGGTCGCAGATTCGATCTCCACACAAGACAAACATTTGTGTGCATGAACATGTCTGTTTGTCTTGGTCTGGTGTTTTCTATGTATTATAAGTATGTATTTACAAGAACAAATGTATTTAAGTACGTTTATCAGTTCTCTATTACCCATAGTAGTAGCTTTGCGTTTAATTTGGAACTAGATGGCTCTATGTAAATTGTCCAGAAATATTTATTTATATTTCCACATTGATTACCTACATCAAAGAAAATGGATTGATGAGCAAAACATATACTAAGTAATCAAAATATTTGACGTGACGTTATTTCTTGTTTAAAAAAATTATTATTATGGACCATTTTGTCGCATGTAATACCTGAAAAGTACTGTAATATTATTGTTCTCTCATTTCGTTTTCGGTAGCGCTAAATATTTTTGTTAGGGAGTACAACTTTTTGAAAGTGAGTACGTATATTGTCACGTCGCCCTCTTCTTTGAAAGTACTCGACTCGACATCGATGAGAGCTCCCTCTCACCGCACGTTCACTTCAGTACTTCGAATTTTCAAAGGATTGTACTTGTACCACTCATGTTATGGATGTAGAAAATATCTTACATAATGGTGTAACGATTTCGTTCACACCTTACGTAGTTACTTATAAGTATTTTGCATTGAACATAAATTACTTAATCTTCGTATTCTTATTATTTTTTTTGTAGTGTAATGTCTATTCATCATCATCATCATCAGGTCCATTTTAGTCTCCACTACAGGAGCACGACCCTCTCTCGTCCTTCCTAGACGAAAGGAGGATTTGGCCTACACTCCCCACGCTGGCCAAACGGGTTGGGGAGGCCTGATCGATATTTGATAATGTATTTCCCTTACTCGCCTTGTACGACATCCACGGGAAGAGACGGAGTGATTCTATTCTAGTCTGCCGGAAACCACACGGCATAATGTCTATTAACTTCATGTTATCCTTTCTCTCATATAGTTTACGGAGCGATTCATCGTCGTCGTCGAGCTATCGTCAATTTTTCACATATTCATAAACAACTGTTTAGCAGGAGAGGGGGGGGGGGGGACAAGCTTTTTCGTGCGTGCAGCCGGCGTTCCTCGCCTGTTTTATAAGACGGTATCACGTCAAAAATGGTGTTCTCACACTCGCAATATTTTTGAAAGACCTATCTGACGGTATCCCACATGCTTGTTTGCCCCTCTCTCATATATAGAAAAAATACATAAAACCCCGAAAATCTCCCAAAAAAAATTTCCCAACACATATTTATTTTACCATTTTATCAGCGTCATTGATATGTATACCAAACTTGAACCATACCAAATTTGAGCTTTCTAATACCTAACAGCCTCTGAACTATACCGCGGCGGATAGACAGACAGATAGACAGACAAGATGGGGTCTATAATGGTACCTTATTTCCTACGGAACCTATTAAGAATCTATTAAGAAGAAAAAATCTATGAAGATCAAGATGGACTAGATTTGTTTACAAATTCATATCAGTTATAACAGTGTAAAATTAACTTCAAGTGAGCAATAACGATATTTAATAAAATCAAACCTGAACTGTAATCAAAAAGCATAAAAGTCAATATTTAATTTTCCATATAACTACAAACATACAAGATGAAAGTAACTTTGTAGGTTATTTTCATCGTGTATGTTACCAACTAAATGACTTGTCTGCCATCCAACTTAGTATAAAAAAAAACCAGCCAAGTGCGAGTCGGACTCGCGCACGAAGGGTTCCGTACCATTATCTATAAAAACGGCAAAAAAATCACGATTGTTGTATGGGAGCCCCCCTTAAATATTTGTTTTATTTTTATTTAATTATTTATTTTTAAAGTGAATATATAACGAAATATTATGTGAATATTTCAAACGTCTACCTATTGCCGTTATCAATTAAGAGCGAAAACGAGCAAAAATCACGTTTGTTGTTGATGAGAGCCTAATAAAATATTTATTTTATTCTATTTTTTGTATTTGTTGTTATAGCTGCAACAGAAATACATCATTTGTGAAAATTTCAACTGTCTGACTATCACGGTTCATGAGATACAGCCTGGTGACAGACGGACGGACGGACGGACGGACAGCGGAGCCTTAGTAATAGGGTTCCTTTTTACCCTTTGGGTACGGAACCCTAAAAAGATACAATTTCGTTTCTATTAATAGTTTCAGACCATTAAATTAGTTATGCAAGCCTCATTAATATTTTATCAGAAGGGAGTAATCGTTAAATGAGAATAAATTATTACGTTCATGATATTTATAAAAGGCGATAATAAAACAGCGATGGACAACAAATTTAATTAATTTCGGATCCAGGTTAACGTTTTCGCTAGAATTATTTCACAAATATGAATCAGATCTTAATTTAATATACGATTTACAGTTTAAATTCCAATTAGCAACATGTTTGTTTGAAGCTGAACATTCCCTGAAAAATAAATAACCCCTGTTCACGGTTTTTCTTTGGAATATACACTCTTTAATATACTTTTGTTCTTAAAAACGAATATAACGATAGTGAATGATTACAAATTCTCGTTTTTTACATGATTGAGTTCATCCTTATAGCAGTTTCGATGTTACCCCATGTTTTTAAATGACCCTTTGTCACTTCTGTATAATAATAAATAAATAAATATTGTCAAACAAATTACACAGCGCCATCTAGCCCCAAAGTAAGCGAAGCTGTGTTATGGGTACTAGACTAACTGATAAACATACGTAAATAAAATACATTTTTTTTTGTAAATACATACTTATGATACATAGAAAACACCCAGACCAAGACAAACAGACATGTTCATGCACACAAATGTTTGTCCTGTGTGGGAATCGAACCCACGAGCGTTGGTGTCGAAGCCGCGTCATTGACCGCTATGCCACCGAGCTTCATATGGAAGCATGGCTAAGAAATTTCACTTTCTAAAACGTCCTATCGCTCCCCATACTGAAGGGCAATTCTCATAATTAAAATATAGTCAAAATTCAGTTTCGATCCAGTCTCGATCTCACAAATGTCACATTTGGTATTCTCGTAACAAAATATGTAACTTCAAAATTAAATTTAATCGGGATTATATCGAAATATGAGTGAAAATTAAACAAACTAAGAATGTTACTGTGCCAACAACAAGAATTGATAATAATTAATTAATTAAATCAAGTATATAATTTTAGTCAATTCACAATTCAATCTCGATTCGGTCAACTTTCAATCTGCGTTCAAAATACGAGAATTGGCCTTCTGAGTTCCGACGTATAATGTAGATGCTCATGTATTGCCTGACGAACTCAGTGGTCGAATGGTTAGCAATGACCTGACGTTTATGGATTAACAAAATAGTTTTAAATAACGAACTCTAACATTGTTATGTAACTGATGGTATTGTAGGTATTTAAGTTTTTCTTTATATAGCAATTATACATATGTATGTTTATGCGTGTGTATCTATATATGTACACATCTATATATGTATGTATATATATAGATACACACGCATAAACATACATATGTATAATAAGTATATGTGTATGTTTATACGAATATCAATACAGTGTTCATATTTGTATACTCAAAAATTTCATTGTACTTCACTTATCTAGGTTATGGAAACCTGTCGCACATGATATGTTTGTCATGCTGTGTGTACTTCAATTTTGGTTTTACTACTAGACCTTATACTACTTAAATGAAAATTGTTATATTTGTTGTAAGACTGTTTGTACACCTATAAATAAATAAATAAATGGCTACTTAGACTCCGAGGTTGCGGGTTCGATAATAACTAACAAGACAAATATTTGTGTGTATGAACATGTCTGTTCATCTTGCTCTGTGTATTTTCTATGAAATATATGTATCTACTAGCGGCCCGACCACGCTTCGCTGTGGCTCAATCTTTTCGTTTCCATCCATTTCCTTAGAGATGGCGCTGTATGTGAAAAAAGATTTTCCCGCTTTTCTTTTCAAATTTTTCCAGAATTATCTTTGCTATAAACCTCACGGAGCCCGAGACCTTTCCAACGAATGCAAAACCGTGGAAATCGGTTCGTGCGTTCTGGAGTTATAGCGTCAGGAAGGAAAACCCGACTTATTTTTATATAGTAGATTTACAAAGGAAAAATGTATTTAAGTATAACTACTATCAATTATCTAATACCCATAGTAAAAGCTTTGCTTTAGATTGGGACTTGATGGCCATGTGTAATTTGTCCAGGAATATTTATTTATTATATGTATGTTGTGGACATGTGTAATGTTGATTTCACCTATCAATATTTAGATACACTTAATTAAAATTAAGATATCTAAATATATCGCTCTAATTGATGGTTCAAAACTCGAAAGTTTATATTCATAACAACTAAGACACGTATTATTACTTCATATTCACCACGAGTAAGTAACCACTAGGTCTTATTGAAAATTGTTTACATGCATGTCAAATAGATGTCAAACCATTCCCCACTTATCTATATGTCGTCACTCGTCCTCAATACCGCTAATATCATCTGAAATACCACAAGGATCAACGACCCTAACGAGGCCTATAGCTAATGATCCCCTATTCACCAACCTTATACGATTATATGACAGGATTGCGAGTCTCTCGCTCAGTAAACCAACCAGGAAAGAGAACCTTTACCCGTCCCGCTATCATGCCCAGTAAACCAACCAGGCACTCCAGCGGATTGGTCTTACTCCCCTTTGGATTGCAAGCAGACTACTTATGCATTCTTAAGTCGAATAGCTCATGGCGACCGACGTTCGGTTTGCCCAAGCATCAGGGCCCTACCACTACTCCCCAATCTTCATGATGGGTATCGGAGCTGTAAGGCTAAAAAGTGTCGCTCGCACACTTCCCGATTTTCCGCCTAGTGTAATTGTACTGACACTTGGGCGCCAGATAGCTGGCTACCTAATGATCAAGACAGGTACTGGACTTTTAATGTTTGTTACTTAATTACTCCGTGATTTATAAACCGATTTGAAAATTTTTTTTATTTGAAAGAGTATACTTCCAGATTGGTTCCATATTTTTTTCATCATCATCATCAGCCTGTATCTACCCATTGTTAGGTTTGTTATTTCATTACTCCGTCATTGATAAACCGATTTGAAAAAACTTTTTTTATTTGAAAGAGTATACTTCTAGATCATCATCATCATCATGATCAGAATGTATCTACATACATAAACGTAGAGTACTGCTTGGAGTAGGTTTTTTTTTATTAACATTATTTTTGTATTCAAAATGTATATTGAAGTAAGTACGCCGATGATACTAAAATTCCTATTGCTCAGATGTCTATTAGATTTGTATAACCTTCTCCTTCTTCTCCAATAATATCTTATTAAATTTCTAAACTGCTATTAGCACAACAAACTGAATTTACAAATTCAAAGTGTTATGTTCGTTCATTTAAATTTATAAATAAATGCCTTACCTTTAGCATGAGTCAGCCATAGAAACTATTGGTACCTATAGTCACGTGAGATACAATGGTAAGATTTAAACTATTATTATGTAAACACATTGATGGATTAATAAGGCTTAAGGCGTTTGAATTTCATAAGCCGTCTGAATAAGATATAAAGATATTAAGGTTTAGCTAACCACATTCTTCAGACTCAAAGCCAACCTCACCTACACATGGTTCAGCTTGATAATTAAAAAATCTAGACTCTGCTGAAAAAGAGATAGGGCATATTATTGTGCCCAAGTAGGAAAGTGCCCTCGAATGATGATGGTTGTGTCCCTGCGAGTGAGTTCTATATTAGACATGGAGGTGCCGGCGCGCATATATTTGTTAAAATTTCTCTATTCCTTTTATCTGCAGATACCTCGAACACATTACTCCAATTCGGAACTCTATGTATATGTTACTAGCCAAATCCAATTTCAAACCAAACTAGATTACAAATTCTAAAACTTTCAGGTCTCACTAGTTTGGTCTAGACTAAACTGATTAAATCGTTTTAGTCGCAAATTAGACATACAATTACTAATCATTACATTTAATAGTAGTTAGGTTTATAAACTATGTGCCCACAAGGGGCCAAAGTAGTCAGATTAAAGAATTTCATTTCAATTGGTTAGGAGCACAGTATAATAAATAACAGTACTTAGGATTGAGATTAGACGAACAGAGTTAGATAGGAGACATCTACGGCGCAACGGGGTTACAAACTCTCCATTTCTAAATAATGAAGGACAAGGACTCGTAACCATATCGACACTACGATAGCAACCGGGTGCACTTTTGTTTTCAGTTTTTTTTTTCCTTTAAACTAAAATTGCTCGGAGACAATTTAGAATTTAAAGGACTTACTCCTCGAGGATTAGTCCTAGTTAATCGGACTCCTCAAGGATTAGACTCGTCATCGAGCGCGCACTGCACAGCACTGTGCAGTGCACGATGTACAGGACACACCACACAGTACTAGACGCGAAATGCAATGTACAGGACACAACAATAGACCCCTATTACATATACACTTAGAGCAGTGATTATGAAACTGTGGGTCGCGACCCCCAGGGGAGTCGCCAAGTTATATTCAGGGGGTCATGGGGGAAAACGCAAATGTTTGTAAGGTCATACGCTACAAGAAAAAATAGGGCCTGATTATCGTTCAATAATTCATCAACTTAAATCGTTTTCCAATGTAATCCTATTTCTTTTCTTAATTATTATGTCAACAAAGTCGATAATATTAAGAAGAATTAGTGCCAATTGGCACTAACACTTTTAAAGCTTTCATAGCTAGCTGAATTGTTGAAGTTTGGAGGAGGAGGAAAGGAGAGGAAGGATGGGGTCACCAAAATTTTTAATTAGTAGAGGGGTCCCGTATTTGAAAAGATTGAAAAACACTGCCTTAAAGATTAGCATACATTATGGTAATGATAATGGCGATTCGATCACCCATAATGTTAGAGAATCTACGCCGAGAATATATAAGTAGTAACGCCAACCCAAGAATAGATTTTCTTACCTTCAATGCCATTACCACGAAATAATTAAATTTAATGGTACAATTATGTAAAGCCTCGGATAGCAAAGAACATTATCTGAGCACAATCTTTCAATGGAAGCGACAACTCGCCAAGCCGCAAGATTAAAGTCTTTGCGTGATCCCCGAACAAATTGGCCGGCTAATGAGATAGTTGGGAGCGGGCACCGGGATTAGGTCTTAATGAATCAAAGTTACCCCAAGCCTGGGTTTGATGCGATTGATTGCTTTTCTGATATATATTACTTAAGTATTTGCCCTCTTAATAGAACGTATCAATGGACTTTAAGTTAATTAACTCTGCTATGTGGCTAACAAATGCCATCATAAAAAATTAGGTGTGGCTGTGTGATGGACACGGGCGTGTGTTGTACGTGAATACGTTAATGCGCTAAAGTTATCTCAAAATGGCAGCGCTTCCCCCTCCGCGCACGCGATGTTCCAGTCCTTATAGCGTACCTAATAAATTCTTTGATCCTTCAACTATCCAGTGGTGTAATTTAATTTTGGATGGAGATAGATTTGTAGCTGCAACACCAAACTGTATTGCCTGATTTTGATTATCATTCGTTTTTTTGCATTGCCTCTAATGGAAGCAAATTTAAAGACGTATTCAAGTCATAAAATCTGTTAAATGTTAGAGTTTCTATGTCGCTGTGAGAAACGTATCATAGTAACTTATTTCGATGATCGAAGAAAACTCCAAATCAAGAATATTGAGACTATATTATCGAGCACAAAACCCAAAGTCTGGTATAATTATCTCGATTTATCTCGATAAATATTTGAAATCGCCCACCTAAGTCTGTGGGAGTAAACAATCTGATGATAAACAAAGTAATATTTTCGATAATACAATCACATCGCTTTACTTCCAACTCTAACTGTAAACTTTTGTTAAATCCGTTATACAAGTTGGCCGAAACATGAATTTTTAATCGTAATGCCAGTGCCGTCGAAAACATAATTAAAATTGATATAAAATTCAAGAGTAAGACTGACATATTTAACTAAGCCAAACAATTTTATGTTTATAACGCAATATAAGCAGAGTTGTAGAAGTTCATAATGCATGTTTTAAAAGTGAGGGGGTCAGGGAAACGGCTGCGTAAGCCAGTGGGAAACCGAAAAGCCTGCGAAAATCCCTAATGCGTTAAATTTACAATGAGAGGTGGTTTTTACTTTCTGGTATGTGTGCCTAACCGCTTTGTGCTCAACTGTTAAAAGCTTAAAATTTAATAATATTTATGATGCAGCCAACAGGTCAAACCAGCTTGTTCATGGATCGACTAGTCCGTTCATTAAAATAATATATTATTAAAAGGCAGCAATTAAAAAAAATGGTATAGATAGGCTCTCAGTTGTTTAAAAGATTATAATGTACTAGCAAAGTACCCGTGCTTCGCTACGGGAACACTCCTGATTTGCGTCTATTTTTGTTAAGATTCCAGATATTTCATTTTTTCCTCATAAAGGACTGTTTCGTATTGACTATTATTACAAACATACACCATTTAGGTTAAGACGTCCCGGCAAACAATATTTTTGGCATTCGCACCAGGAGCTAAAATTGCAAGGCTTCCAGGAGAACTTACTCCTGAGCAAGCTACATACAACTGAACATGAGAGAAGCAGTCCTGTCTCAATTCAACCCCAGCGACCTTTAGAGACTGCCCCCTGAGCTTTGTTAATGGTCATAGCAAAACACCTTTATGGGAAATGGAAGTCTCTTAAATTGAACCCGGTGGTCTGATGGAATAATGGGAATGCGGGATATAAAGAGAGATTCCTCAACAGCGCGTCCCTTACTGTCGTCACTCAACAACTCATCGTCTAACACGCAACGCAACCACCTTCAAGTAGTAACTTTAATTGTACTAAATACGGATGCAAGAACGCCGCGCCTTCCGCCCGCGATTGTAGGTACATATAAGCACTGACTGACGCCAAATACAAATTTAAAAACCTATTAGGATAACACTTCAGTCAACACACAAGTCTTATTCCATCAGCTTAAAAAGGATAAATCAAAGTTTAAAAAAATTCCATGATGATGGTCACGTTAGCCACGTTGAATTTTAAAATCGTTGTTGTTTTCGTAATCAGCGACCCGATAAAATATAAAACCAATAATATCCTTGATGATTTTCAGACTTTTTGATCCCATTTTACTCCTTTTTTTGGGATGAATTTCGAAAACTCCTGAAATATGTGTTCACTCATTCATCTATAGAAGTACACGTGTAATGTTTAGGATAAAATAGTCTAACTAATCCCATTCCCCTACACAAACTGTGGACCTCTGTTTCACCCTCTTAGGGGTAAAATTTGAAAAATCCTTTTAAGTAATTTCGTGTCCACTACATTATATTTTCAAATCGATGCCATTTTCGAAATTGACGTCCCAGAAAACCATAGAATCAACACCCATATTGATATTATGACATTTCAACCCCATCCCACCCCTATAGGGGTGATTTTATGTGACGTCGGCTATGTTGGATTATAAAATAGTTGTTGTTTTCGTAATCAGCGACCCGATAAACCATAAAAACAATACCCATGATGATTTTCAGATTTTTTTACTCCATTTTACCCCTTTAGGGGATGAATTTTGAAAAATCCTGAAACACGTGTTTACTCATTTATCTATAGAAGTACTCGTGTAAAGTTTCGAATAAAATAGTCCAAGTAATCTTGTTTCCCCATACAAACTTTGGACCCCCGTTTCACCCCCTTAGGGGACGAATTTTGAAAAATCCTTTCTTAGTGCACCCCTAGACGTCATAAGGAACCTACTTGCCAAATTTGAAATCTCTAGACCCAGCGGTTTGGGCTGTGCGTTGATTAGTGAGTCAGTCAGTCAGTCAGTCAGTCAGTCAGTGAGGACAAAGCCTTTTATTATTATAGATAGATTATAAGTTAAAAAGCTGTTGAATGTTGATCTTCCAAATAATAAAGAAATGAACTAGAATCACTCAACATCAACAAGCTAGCCCTTTGGATATGTCTGATTAAAATGTATACGTATCATGCTTTAAGATTTTTTTCAGTTAGGTTTGTCTTGTGACCCACAATCAGAAATAGGAGAGCCCCCGAGCGGGACTCTGTGGACTTAGGTGATGCTCGATCATGTATATCACTGCTATTTAATCACCTAAGTAGATTTGAGGATCTACTTAGGTGATTAAATACCATGTTGTAGGTAGTATAATTAATTTTACACTCGAGAAGCGCTAGTTTTGCAGCGGAGAGCCCTTTAAATTAGCTAATACATACAGTTTTGCAGCAGGTATGGTCCTAATCGTTTTATATTTGATCGATCTAAATAATAATATCTATTCGTACATTATTTTCTGTTCTTATCCTAACGTAATAAAAAAATACAAATGCTTGCTCAGCCTTAAGCTCCTTTGATCGTTATATTTTTATAATGTCCACGTATATTTCTACGATGCTTTTTACGAGCGAGCTCACCTACCCAATATTACTTTTTTACAACCGAGCCATCATCACGCGCCACAGTCATCCGCGGGATATTAGAAATGGCTTTTTATAGTAGCACAGAAATCTTAAACAATAGCACAACACCGAGCACTCCTTACAAATGCCGCTTCGTTAATGCATACTATATATTAATGATAGAAAAACAGGTATGTTCCGTACGTTAGGCAAGTTCAAATCACGTTACCACACCCGTGCCTACCCACACAACCACAACTTGCCTACCTCATCTGTATTTTGTAGGTTTTCTTAGGATTTATTTACGATCAGTTTTTAGACTATTAGTAAACTACTAGTATTAGACGAGCTCGGTGGTCGAATGGTTAGCAATGACCACTTTGACTCCGAGGTCGCGGATTCGATTCCTGCACAAGACAAACATTTGTGTGCATGATGTCACATGTCTGTTTGTCTTGGTCTGCGTGTTTTCTATGTATTATTCGACGGTGGAAAGGAAAAACAAATGAAACGCCATTTTGACCGAAATTGAGTTTTATATGCAGTTCGATAGGATTTTTGATTCTCTATCGATCTGTCTGGGTTACAGTCTATTTGGAGGTACTTTTTGGCGTTTCATTTAATGTAAAAACAGGGCCATTTTAAAATTTCACTCCCTTCAAACGACAATTTTATGACATATATTATTAACATTGTCGTATGATGGATCTAAAAATACCATCAGCGTGTTTTAATTTATTGACTTAACTAACTTTTTTACGACGATGGCATATAATTCATTTTACCCGTCTGTGTATTTTTTTCCTTTGGCTTTTTGTTACTTTTTCCCTACTAACATATATGAAGACGTGTCGCATAACTTATTGTTCCTTGCAAGAAAAACATAACTAGTGGCGTTTCAGTTGTTTTTCCTGTCATATTTTTAATTGTAAACGTCTTATCAGTTACTTTCACTAACTGTAATATATTTTATTTTGGTGAGTCAATTGTTTTTCCTTACATGATTTTTTACGACATATGCGCTTCATATGTGTGTTTTTGAAATAGTTGATAAATATCGTGTGATCAAATTGGCGTTTCACATTAATAAGGTACCAGTTGCAACAATAACTTGACGTGCACACAGCACGTGACTGCTCAATCAAGTGATTTCCGGATGCGATGTTCCATAATGGTAACTTACCGTAATAAATTCTTTGAGCCTTCATCTATCCAATGGTGTGACTAAATTTTGTATGGAAATGATAGATTTATAGCTGCAACACTAACTGTATCCCCCGATTTTGTTAATATAATTTGAATTGCCGGATAAGAGGCTCTTCATTACCTATTAAGAATAGAGATTGAGTGGGTTTTGGCTGGAATGGAATTATTTATTCCCAACAGTCGTGGTTTAATCGGTCTTGTGGGGAAGCAAACTCCGCCAGCAAGCTGCATACGAGGCTTGGACTACGGCTGGTATTAATGGAGATCTTGGTGTTTCTGTGTTGAAACGCGAGTTCAATGCTGCCTCGAGGTTCAGTAAGAAAGTAATTGCCAAGGCGAAATTTGAGTGCATCATCAGGATTGGTGAGCGCCTAGTTAAGTTCTTGTTGGTCGCTTGCTAAGGGTGCCGAAGGAAACTGTTTCTTTCTACCACTCCGAATACAGGATGGTAGTCTGGCCCACAGTGTTAAGGAGAAAGCCGATCTGCTGGGGAAGCTCTTTGCCTCAAACTCGATTTTGAACGACAGAGACGCTTCACCACCTTCCATCCCGCGGTGTGCTATTTCCTAATGTGGCATGGCGAAAATATGTCTCAACGAGATGTTCAGCGGGCATTGCTATCCCTCCACGTTTATAAGTCGAGTGGGCCAGATGGTATTCCGGGTGTGGTGCTGAAGCAGTGTACTGCTGAGTTGTGTCCTGTTCTTACGCGCCTTGTTGCTCTCTCTTATTCTACCAGACAAGATCCGTCATTGTGTAAGACTGCGAACGTGCACCCAGTGCCAAAAAAGGGTGACAGATCAGACCCATCGAATTACAGTCCTATCGCTGTTATCTCCTTTTTCTCCAAGGTATTGCAGCGCTTGATTAACAACCTGACTCCTGAATTGCTTAGAAGAGCACGACTTGATCAGCGACCATCACTACGGCTTTCGTCATGGTCGCTCGACTGGTGTAGTTTATCTTACACATTGTTGGGCTTCAGCCGTGGAGAGTCAAGGTGAGACATTGGCTGTTAGTCTGGATATAACGAAGGCATTCTATCGGGTATGGTATCGTAGTCTTCTTTCGAAGTTGCCTGCATACTGTCTACCTGAGGGTTTATGCGAATGGGTTGCTAGCTTCCTGTCCAGCACAAGCATATTAGAGCCATTGTGGAAAGCAGCTTTGTTGCTACGATGGCATCGACATTATTGCTGGTGTCCCGCAAGGCTTTGTATTGTCCCCGGCGCTGTTTTTGCTGCATATCAATGATACGTTATCTATTGACAGCATTCATTGCTATGCCGACGACATCACCGGGGACACTTATTACACGGATCGAGCTAATATTGCCCGCTCTCTGGTAGAGCCGCGAACAACTTGTGTTAGAAATCGAGACTACATTGAAAAATGTGTCCGATTGGGGGCGACAGAATTTTGTTCAATTCGGCCCTACTTAGACACATGTCTGCGTGTTCACCGATAAGAAAACCTCCTTTGGTGTGGCTTCTCAATTCCAGAACACACTCCTTACCATCGCCAAAAATATTGGGATTCTCGGATTTGAAGGAGAAGGTAAAGCTGTCGTCGAAGAAACTAGGTGTGCTCAACATGACTCAATTGAAAGGTTTGCTGTGAGGATTGTTGACGATACCAAACTGACAGACGGTCTAGAATCTTTAAGTCTGAGAAGAGATTTTGCGTCCCTTTGTGTGTTCTACCGATTGTACAATACAACGGGGTGTCTTCAGAGTTGTTTGACATTATGCTACAGTCGCACCGCTCGTCATCGACAGGGACTTCAACCTCACACATTTGAGCCTAAGTGGTCGTGTACTGTGGAGTTCCAAAAAAGTTTTATCCCGCGTACTTTTAAGCTGTGGAATGAACTGGTTGTCGAGGTTTTCTAAGGAGACTAGAGCATGGAAATCTTCAAAAAGGGCGTGAGAAGGTTTTTACTGGATCGGCAACGCGCGTATAATGCCCCAGATGTTACAGGCGTTCATAGGCTACGGTAACTGCTTTCCATTAGGTGGGTCGTATGCTTGTTTGCTACTTTAGTGGTATAATAAAATCAAAGGAGGCTTTCAGAATGGACTGTTGATCGCCAGACACCAATATACTCAGAGGTTCAGCTGATCGTTCAGTGTGGATATCTTTGTGAGAGACCTTTATCCATGACTAGTTGACATGCATAAGCTGAAATTATAAAAACTTAACAATCTCTTGCCTTTCATCGTTAAAATTTCATCATAGAAATTTTAATGATGATGAAAGGCAAGAGATATAAAATTGTATTGTAATCGGTCTTGTACAAATGATCGTATAAGACCTATTACAATACAATTTTATATGAATGAAGACATTTTCAAATTAGAAAAGTAACCAGATCAATCAAATCCCTGTCCCGACTATGGCAAAGCAATAACATTTTAACATTGCTTGTGATCGATAAAGTGTTTTACCAATGTATAATAATAAGGATACATAGTTTATAATACTTTTTTCCTATTCGTAATTTTTTCGTTATAGTGTTATAAATTGTTTATCCCTATTTGTTTAAATTTTAATTTGATTTTTCATAGATTTTTCCCGGCAAAACTTGTATAAAAAACGGCGCATAAATTAATTTACCCCATTAACCATTTTTCTTAGATGCCGTATAAAGTATTTTTCCCTACTCACTTGAAAAGTCATTTAAATGAAACGACACTATCTCTTAAAATATAGATTAAAATCGTTTTATTTTATATACTGTATATAGGTAATATCAAGTTTAATCTGCACGCAAAAAATGACAAATATCCTCCAATAAATAAAAAAGTTATGATGTTTTTTTCAATTTTAAAATCTTTAAACAGCTCTACTGAACAATTGGCCAAATGTCGCTTATTTTGTTTTGCCTTTCCACCGTCGAATGTATGTATTTACAAAAAAATATGTAATTAAGTTACTTAGTCAGTTGTCTAGTCTCCATAACACAAGCCTTGTGCTTAATTTGGGACTAGATGGCTAAATTGTCCAGAAATATTTATATATTCCATTTTCACCACCGCTTCTCCTAACTCTGGATATCATACGCTTGATGTATGTTATTTGCCTCAGAGGGCTGGCCAGCTCAATTATATGGCCTTTGAGTCGAGTTATATAGCTACATGTTGAGAGCTTTATCTGCTTTTTCACAGTCTCTACGTTCAAGGCGCCATACAGTTCAGCATTGATGAAAAACCGTATGGAATTTGACAATCAAACTCGTGACGTAGTGTTCTTGGCAATATTCCTATGTGTAACGGGAATATACCTACATGAGGTTTTTCTACCATGCTATTAAATTTAAACAAATGACACATGTAGAAAGTTTAATTACATGACTTGTGAATGCGTGTGCGTGTGGCGATTCAAACAGCCATAGATTCGACTCATATCCGAGACGATGTGAGATCATCTCGGGAATATGACGACTCCCCGCAGCGTCGCATCCTTGAGAAGACCTCATCCAGCACATAAATGTCGTCAATAACCGTTACTCATTCTAGTGCTGGGATACAGGTCTCTCCCATCATGAGGTACTCCACAAGCTGCTCAAGTGCGGGTTGGCGGTGGCCAGTGTTTTCAAGCCGCCTAAAGGATAACAGCGATCTAATCACAACAGCCAGGACACTTAATATGCTCTCTGAAGCACAATGGAGGTCATCTACTGTATTCGTCTATCCAGGAATAGGTTTACCCGCTTCCGTGGAGGCTACGGTAGACTTTGCTTAACTTATGTGTTCGGTTGGACTGACACTCGCAAGGACATCGAGCTACGATCCATCCCATAGATATAGTGTAGCAAAAAAAAATTAAGTCTATCCATCCATCCATACTGTATAGAAGGTCTTTTACTGCGACAAGTATCACAACTTACTATAACTGTAAGCTTAATGCAGACTGGGTTTTCTAGCTTAACTGATGTATATATTACTTAAACTAATTATGATGTTTTAACTTAACCTTTTTATCCACAAAAACGTTACAAAAAGAGGACTAATACATAAACAATTGATCGAAGGACTTACTGCTAAGAATTACAGCGTCGAAAAATCGATTTAGTTATGTCTTAATTCTGAGAAATTTAGTCTTCTCATAAAAACGCTGAGAAATTAATATCACGCCTCGTAATTTGAATATGTTAGCCAATATGTTATCTACTCGACAGTATTGTGAAAAATAAATTTCTCCTAAAAAAAAACCTGGCTTTGCCTGGGCATCCAAGTGCTGTATATAAAATACGTAAATAAATACCTTCATAATACACAAACTTAGACAAATATATTATTTTGGTGAAAGCAGTTTGTAGCGCTGTGCAAATGACAGTGAAAGAATTGGAAACGAATTTCTTATTGGTGAGAGAATAGAGCAGTATTTTTATGTCACAGAGGCGTTGGGGATTGAATTGTGAGTGGTATTAGAGAAAAACGCGAAATGATATTGTGGAGAGCTACAATTTTTAAACCATTTTATACAAGAACCATATTAAGCGTGCAAATTCGATTATTGAGCCAGAGCGAAAGATATCGGATGTATTGACACTTGTGTTAAAACTGCGCTGTGCGCCAACGCATTAAAAACAAACTCATCAGCGCAGTGAAATGAGTAGAGCAATTGCACATCGTAGCGCAGTGTTACCCATGTCTATTACTTAGCGCAATTGCGCAGCATAGCGCAGTGTCTATTATAAGGACTTTTAGCCCGCAGCTTCACTAGCGTCAACTTAATATGTTTTTTTTTTCGTTATATTATATTATTGTTATTCGATATAATAGCGTATATTATTCCTGGTTAATGTAGCTTCCTAATCTATATATATAAAAGAAAGTCGTGTTTGTTACAACACTTATAACTCGAGAACGGCTGGACCGATTGCCATGGTTTTTGATTTGTTGGATTTGTTTCCGTCCCGAATAGCAGAATAACTCTTAAAAACATTGGAAAATTCTCGAAAAAATAAAATAAAAGAAAAAACATTTTCCCATACAAATGAAAGTATCAGTTGAAAAAGGGATTACGATATTTATTGGTTGTCAAATATCAAAACGTCAAATCGATTGGTGTCACTTTTATGTCGCGAAAGTTGTCTGTGATTTGTTATGAATATTTAAAAATGTCAAATCGATAGGGGTGAAAACGCTTTTTCCATGGGGTTCGAGCGCAAGAATCAAATCAGAGTAAACATCAAAAGAATGACAATTACAAATCACCAAAATGATAAAACCTATTTCAAAACTAAAAAAAATAAAACAAAACGTTTTTTAAAAAAAAAATTAACAATAAGGAAATCTTTATTTTTATGAAATCTTCAGTTTTTATGGATACGGGTCTTCCCTCAACCGAAGGGGTTTAGAGCGTACTCCAACACGCTGCTCAACTGCGGGTTGGCGGAGGCCAGTGTTTTCGAACCGCCTAAAGGCCACTGACTTAACTTAACGACTGTCATTAAATGATAACAACCGGGACCGACAGCTTAACGTGCCTTCCGAAGCACGGAGGAGCTCAAGATGAGCTAATGATAACAACCGGGACCGACGGCTTAACGTGCCTTCCGAAGCACGGAGGAGCTCAAGATGAGCTAATGATAACAACCGGGACCGACGGCTTAACGTGCCTTCCGAAGCACGGAGGAGCTCAAGATGAGCTAATGATAACAACCGGGACCGATAGCTTAACGTGCCTTCCGAAGCACGGAGGAGCTCAAGATGAGCTAATGATAACAACCGGGACCGACGGCTTAACGTGCCTTCCGAAGCACAGAGGAGCTCAAGATGAGCTAATGATAACAACCGGGACCGACGGCTTAACGTGTCTTTCGAATCACGGAGGAGCTCGAGGTAATATAAACCCATCCGTGTACAGGCTACGGTCGACTTTGCTTAACTTGCGTGTTCAATTAGACTGACACGCGCAATGACGCCATGGAGCTTCTCTATTATTTTCTACTATTCATTGTTTTAATTCCATAAAATCATAAATTTAGTTCAGCTAATATGTACCACGACATTCATTGATTGTTAGGCGGTACGAAGTTCGCCGGGACAGCTAGTGTTAAAATAATTACTAAAATTTTAATGATTATTTTCAGTTTCACAGTTTATCGATTACAAACAAAACTTTCCTTTTTTATAATATAAGTATATATGGATCAGGGATTGTACAATCCTATATTGTTGTAGAAGGGTTAATAAAAAATAAATAAATATTCCTCGACAAATTACACAAAGCCATGTATCTAGTCCTAAAGTACTATTCTAGATAACTAATAAATATACTTCAATACATATTTTTTTTTGTAAATAAATACATTATAATATATAGAAGACCAAGACCTTGCCTTATGCGGAAATCGAACCCGCGACCTCGGAGTCAAAGTGGTCATTGTTAGTCATTCGACTCCCGAGTTCGTCAATGTTTAAGTAATATATATACGAGTTGTTATTATTATCTATATCATGTTTTAGTTGTTCACTTTGTTATTACTAAGATTTATACAGAAAAATGTTATATTATATGTTTCTTAAACAATCTATAAGAGATAATACCAAAACTTTGAACTTAACTAAAAGTGAGTTTGTGTCTAAGAGCAAAACCACACGTAATTATCCAAAGAGAAAGGGTAATATAAAGTTAGTGGCTTTTAACATGTTCAAGCGTTCAGCAAACTGCGGCTGTTTCTCGCTGGAACTTTGATGTTAACTCACTCCTTCGTATTATACTTATCGCATACAAAATGGGATGATTTGAATAATTTCGTACGAGAATTTAATAAAACTTCACTTTGTACTTCGTCATTTCTGGTTTAGTTCGAGTGGAGGTGTTTCAGCTAAGTGCTTGTTAAAATTATACACATGATTAATGATCTGATACCGAGATTGATGATTAGATCATGTCCTTTGGCGGAACGATTTTTGGTTTACAAACTCAGAATACAGAATTGTATTCTGAATTTACAAATGAACTGTTTAATGTTTCGATAGTTAAATTTATTCATGATTTAATTTTATAGATAGAATAAGAATGATAATACAAATACCATCTCATCATCTGTTATGCCTACTTTAGTAAGTGTAATTACTTAATAGGTTGATGATGCCACACTGTGACTCACACAGTAGAAATATAAGATGCAAAAATTCGTCAGCAACACAAACCTTCCTGGTAGCTCAGTTGGAAGAGCACTCGACCGGTCATCGAGAGGTCGTGGGTTCAAAACCCACCTAGTGGTAATAATATAAAAATAATGTTGATTATTCCTGAAAATGTTCCATACAAAACGCTAGTTGATTATGATGTCAAATGTTCCAGTTTTGTATGCATAAAATTAAAAATTCGTAAGTCAGCCATGATAAATATTATCGTTTATGTAACTGAAGTGCCTTGGCTTAGCGACTGTCGTCTAACGGCAACAGCCAGGAACAACGGCTTAATGTGCCCTCCGAACCACGGAGGAACTCGAAATAAATAAACCCATCCATGAACAAGCTGCGGTCGAGTTGCTTGACTTGCGTGATAGATTAGACTGCCACGCGCAGCGATGCCATCGAGCTCCTCCATATAAAATTGATTGCAAAGAAACAAGACGGCCGTAAGATATTAAAATGAAAAAATTTAATCGGTGTAGCGTGTTTTGAAAAGTTGTATTAAAATCCATTTTACGATACTGATTTTTTTTTTGTATTTTTAGAATATTGCCAAGTACCCTAATATAATAAACAATAATAGTAATAGGAGCAAAATATATAATTAAATGTAATGTGACATCATTGCTCATATTACTATCATTGTATGATATCATTATATGCTCCTATTACTATTATTACTCCTATTCAATGATGTTATAAATACTATAATATATATAGAGTTTAAATACGAAATTATCGTTTTAACATACTGGCCACTGCGAATTAAAATAATTATACCTGCATAGTGTGAGATTCCAGCGTGAAACATTTTTCACACAATAACTGTAACATTCTAAATTTGAAAAATATACAACAAGACCTTGACCCTACTTTGCTTGAGAAACCGTTTTGACACTTCTACAGTTACAAACCACCGGTCATTCGCCGGACGTGTCCCCAGCCGCCTACAATATTTTTCCTCGATTTGGACATTTGTTTGTTTGTAATATAAGGGAATTAATTTTATTTTTTCTTTCTTTTTATTTACATAATAATATTTATTTTAAGATTAGTTTATTTTTAGTTAATTAAGTTTGTATTTTAAGATTAGTTTATTTTTACTTAATTTAGTTTATGTCATTGTTACAAACTCTTTCATATTAAAAATCTATTGTATAATTAGGTTAGATACTTTTCCATATAAGGGAACAATATTTTCTGTCACCTAAGTTAAGATGTGTCACTAATCTGCAATACCTTAATAATAATATCTATCCCCAAGAAATATATTAGTCATCATTTTAATCAAAACTGTCTCTAAATATAAATCATCAGCTTAACAAACTATTAGTATCATTTAATTCGTTTGATCATCAAAATAATAGATCTGTCACCAAATAAATAGATCAGCTCCTTAATTTAATGAAAAAATGGCTAATAGATGTGGTGCCAAGTAAGCATAATTATTAATAATTGACAATATAATACATACAAAAACATTTATTTGGTACTAGACCCTCTTTCTCTATCTCTATCTCTCTATATCTCCATGATTTTAGGTGATTTATTGTGGAATCGATTTTATATTGTTTGGTGACTACATTTTGGTGACAAATCTATTATTTTGCGGGCAAACCCTATTAGTTAAGAAACACAAAACTAATTAAATTGGCGATACCTTAAATTATACCCGAAATATAATATTGTTTATTTATAATAATCTTTATTGTACACCAAATAACAAATCCACTGTCAAAACATCGACTGTCAAAACTAAATAATAATTCTGAATTTTAAGAATATACAAAGGCGGGCTTATCTCTTAGATCTCTTATAATCTCTACCAACCAACCTTCGTGTGTTGGATATTTATAAAGATTTATCCTTGTGTTATATAGGTATGAAATGTAAGGGCTTGATGACCGAAACACAGTAAGTAAACTTTTTAGTTCCTCATTATTATTAACAACTAATATAAACTTGTTTAAAAAAGTTTCTTTAATCTTGTTTCGGAGTAACTTCTCCATGTTTTCTTTCCATAAAAACCTTAATCGGGCACCGCCTACGAACACAATAAAAATACGGCAAATCCGTCCACACGTCTAATTTTGCGGTTAGTAATGAACAACATTTCGTTTTTATTTACATAGAATCGTATTTCGTTAATGAACAGGTAAATTAATGCACCAATTTACGGACAAATAAATACATTGTTATCATTTACATTTCATAAAATGAGCTGCATTACCTGCAGGGAATTATAGATAATAGTAATTATAAATCATGCTATGTGAATACGCATAAAGCCAACAGTAATACGTCATCATCATCACCATTATATGAGCCTGTATTCGTCCTGTATTGAATATAGACCTCTCCCCTAGAGAACAATACGCTTCGATCCTGAGCGACAAGCATCCATCGGCTCTCTACAACTTTCTTGAGGTCGCCACTCCATCTAGTAGGGGGTCGTCTCAAACTCTTACTGTTGGCAATTCTTATTGTTGACATTCTTTGTTTGTTTAATTTTGTCATAATTCGACATAATCTGACTTAAATTAGACTTTGAAGTTTCATATTGTGATACGAGAATACCCAATTTGACATTTGTGCTATCGAGACTAGATCGGCATTGAATTTTGACTGCTTTTTAACCGACCCCAAAAAAGGAGGAGGTTCTCAATTCGACTGTATTTTTTTTAAATGTTTGTTACTCCGTGATTTGAACCGATTTGAAAAAAAATATTTAAATATCAAAATACTTTCAGGTTGGTCCCATATTTTTTTCATCATCATCATCAGCCTGTATCTAAATACATAAATGTAGAGTAATGTTTGGAGTCAGATTTTTTTAAATTATTAATTACAAGAACTGCCAATCTGGTACAAAATATGTTTTCAAAATTAATTTCGGAAATAACATTTAAATTTAAAAAATAATTAAATTTCATTGACTTACTTCTTTAATCCGTGACTCTTCTAGAATAATGATTTAATGCCCTAAAACTTTCCAAAAAAATATGCAGACAAATAACGAAAAACCACCCAAATCGAATTAGTAGTACATGTGCTTTATTATTATCAGAACGGATTAGTAGTTTTAGAAAGATATTGCGAACATTTACATACAGTGGCTACCGGCTAAGCTGGAGCCGATTCTCATTGTATTTTATGGTTGCGAAAATCAAACCTCAACTTAGATTTATGGTACTTGTATTTAGCTTAGCTGGGAAAAAGTATGGAGAACTACCGACTAAGCTATATGTGTCATTAACTTAAACGTAAGGCATAGTTTTTGAATCAAAATATTCGATTGTAATCGGTTTCAGCTTCGGCGGTAGGACTCCAGGTCAAAAAGATAAATAATATCAAATAATATTGGGAAATAATATCAAATAAGTAAATTTAATTTAAAAACGAAAGTACCTATATGCTAACCTCTTAAACAGTTCAATTCAGTACTGGGTCATCTTATCTGGCATATTTATGTGTTATTAAATGTAATATGTACAGTATATTAGTCATTATTTATGTTTTTTGTTACATATTTTAAACCGCATTCGGGGATCGTTTGCACTTCCCGAAAGTAGACTGGTAGAGAATCCTTTAACATTTAGTCTGCCTTTTGTACCATTGGTCTTACTTTTTATTGGTTAAATAAAATAAATTAATAACATTCGAATTAAAAAACTAACGAAACGCATAGTTGTGACCATAAACTAACGAAACGCATGGTGTCCATCCGCCACAGCCTCCAATATGTTCTGAGAATCTACTGAAGCAATAATTGCTTCAGTAGCAATAATTGTATTAGAAAATATAGTGTATTATACCTACCTCATAAATAATTTTTGTGGCCCTACCAAATATATTTTGACTTCCGGAGTCACTTTTTGGTGACAAATTAGAAAATTAAATATTTTGTAAACTGTACTGCATGATGTATCAAATGAAAGATCTTGAAACATAAAGTTAATATAGCTAATAAACTTTATGGCTTGGAACGAGGGTTTCAAACATCACTAGAGGGTGTTTGTTTCTAATAGTTTTCTTATAAAATATCTAGTCTGGGACCAACTCCAACCTCACCTGCACGTGGTACTCCCTGCTGAAGCTGATTGACTAACGAGACTTTTGCAAAAAGTAATTAGCGCACAGCTGTAGTTATAAACTACCCGACTCGGAAAGTTCCTACACCTCACCAAACACCGCGACTAAATAACATTTCGAAGAGTGTTGTAGTGTTCCTGCAAGTGAGTGATACCAGAGGGGCATTTTCGTAATTAAAATGTAGTCAAAATTCAGTTTCGATTCAGTCTCAATCTCACAAATGTCAAATTTGGTATTCTCGTATCGCTGTAACTTCAAAGTTTGATTTAAGTGGGACTATATCGAAATATGACCGAAAATTAAGCAAATTAAGAATGTTACTTTGTTAACAATAAGAATTGCTTATAATGAATTAATGAAATCAAGTGTATAATTTTAGTCAACTCACAATTCAATCTCGATTCGGTCAACTTTCAATCTACGATCGTAGAAAAATTTAGGAGAATTGGCCTTCAGAATACAGGAAGTAGATGCTGCGACAGCAGCGCGAGTGGCGGCGCCCGTGCAAAACTATATGGTGCAAGCGTTTATAGGTACCGGTACCGCTTCACATCAGGCGGGCAGTATACTTGTCTGCCTTTCAATCGAAATTAACCCTTTTCCTATCATATCTCTCCGTACTTAAGTACTGAGCATAAAATTCGCATTCTGTGATATAGAGTACTTACTTTCTCAGTCACATGCCTTGCTTCCCTTTCGCCAGAGTCAATTATTAATCGGTGCAGGAGCCTCTTTCGCTAGTTGACAATGTGCACCACGTGCAGATGAGGTAGACTTTGGTTCCAAAGATGGTCATAAGCCACTTACACCCACAATTCTACGAGTATATATAATATATTATGTTTTATTAATGAAGTCTATGTAGTTAGCGATCGATATACATACGTATATGAGGAGCTCACTGGCGTCGTTGCGAGTGTCAGCCTAATCGAACACGCAAGTTAAGCAATGTCGGCCGTAGCCTGTCCATGGATGGGTTTATTTATCTCGAGCTCCTCCGTGATTCGGAGGGCACGTTAAGCCGTCGGTCTCGGCTGTTATCATTATAGATGACAGTCGGCCTTTTGGTGGCAGTTGAGCAGCGTGGTCGAGTACGCTCTAAACCCCTTCAATTGAGAGAATAAGGACTGACGGCGATTTATATATTATGTAGCTCAATGCTCCTAACTCATAAATGCTATCATCTGCTATACATAATAAAAAATAAACACCAAAATTGAAATGTATCTCTTTCAGTTTTACTTGTAACCAACTAACTTACAAATTATTAGATCAAACATGTCCCTTGCATGTAGTCTAACTTAAGAAAGTTTTAAAAGAAAAATATATTGTATGGACGTGTCGCATGTTGCTCGCGACGAGTGCTTTTACTTGTTGTTTGTTTAGTTCGCTTCACGCCGATGAGTGCACACTGGTGAAACTAATATAAGTGTCGCTTGTGTTGGTACTTCGGATAACATGTGTCGTACCCGAGAAAAATACCGATTTTATTAAGTTAAATGTAAGAATTACGCATCCTTGCGTTTTGTATTTTAAGATGTCGGTATTATCGCAATAAGTACTCGTTTTATTCTTTGAGTGTTTAGTTTTGGAATTGAATCAGACAGTGACAGTCCTTCACAGAACATGTCATTACAGTGCGACATTTGTAAAAAAAAAAACGGGTTGCACTCCGGGAGTGCCGCCAGAAGTGAAAACTTGAACATTAACGTTGTGCATTTTTGAATATTTTGGAATGGTTATGGAATAATTTCGCACCAATTGCTTTATTTGTCAGTATAAAAGTACTATCGTTTATGTGGTAAAATACAATATTCATTTATTGCGCTATCGTACACAAACATGACAATTTATATTACATTAAAAATAAACAGCAGGAGCTCTCTTACGCCGCGCCGGCGGTCTAAGCTCCCTCCGTCTTACGAATTTTCGATCAGGTCACGTGTCCTGACGCGAGTTTAACATTTTTTACCCATCCCAAAAAGTGCAAAAGTGCACAACGCCGCTAAAGAAGTTTCCAATTCAAAAATGGAAGCAATTCTTTCGGCGCGGTTGCTTCTTTTGGCTCAGTCAGTTCTTTCGGCGCAGAGAGGTGTACGAGGCCTCGTAGATTTCGATTTGTCCGGCTCAGACAAAAGTGGATTCACCATAAAAGTTACCATTAATGAGTGATACAAGCTCTGCTTAATTTGGTCCTGTGCGATTTAATCACAATATTTTATAATTTGATTTTTACTGTTGCTTTTATTCAAAATCAAATTATTCTGGTATTATTTATTGTTCTTATTTAAACCGTTAGTGCTGGACAATAACGCACCACTATGAAAAGTAAATTACAGTTTGTATCTTCCAAAAAGACAATAAAGTATTTCACATCACTATATTATGCGAAACCGCTAACACAGTCATTTGAGCAATTTCGCATATTTTACATGAAAATTATGAAAAAAAGAGCATAAGCATTTCACCAAAGAGATGAATGGGTACTTTTTATCTCAGAAGCGTTTAATTTAATTTTATTGCACAGTCAACCAATCGCTGGTAGACCACACAAAATTTTCTGTATAAGATGATCTTATAAAACTACGCGGGATCCATTTATGTATTTATTTAAACTTTATTGACCACAAAATTACATATTGATACTAAAAGTGGACTTAACGCTAAAAGCATTCTCTACCAGTCTACCTATGCGGCTTTATTTTTATTTTTTAAGTAGTTTTTTTTTTGCTGTATTTATTGTTGTGTAATATATATTTTCGAGGCCAAAAAATCAATGAACAAAGATCACTAAATTACCTCAAATTTAAAGAAATAACCAAATCAAATTAACAATGCAATGTGAAACCTCCAGCGATAAACAATATTATTTTGCTTGTTTGGCGCCGACTCAAAATTACTTAGGTGTACTTAAATTAGTTTAGGAACTTAGTTCTTAAGGTCAATAAAAACAATGTTTATTATTTTTTGCTTTTCATTTTTTTCGGCGGTTTAATTTTTTTTGTTAAAAAGCTTTTAATGCTGTATTTATTGTTGTGTAATATGTATTTTGGATGTATATTTTTGTGCTTTTGGACTGCATCACTTGTCAGGAAGAGATCACATGACGATAAGACCGCCATTGTACTGTTTTTTTACTGGTTTTATTTCTTACTATAATGTATTTTTCTTCTAGCGCAATAAAGTGTATTGTATTGTAAAGAGGATGAATACTATTATTCCAAATGCAAAACAGAAATGCTAATGTAAAGTTATTGACGGTCGGTTTACATTTACACAATATATTGGTTGCGTGCTTTCATCCCTTGAAACATATACTTACTTAGGCGCTCCTCGAAGTGGCGGAATCCGTCAATATTTGGTTAATACCCGACCTATAGCCGGGGAGAGTGAGAGTGCACCGTAAGACAATATATATGAGCATACATATATATGTACGACGAAGAGGACGTATGCAAGATTAATAGCCGCATTTAGCAGCTACCTCAGTGTGTTTCTACTGATTTCTGGCCCGTTAAAGTAAGGGTGTGCAACATTTCACCTAAAGATTATCCATCTTTGTTTTGACCTAACGTTTTGTGGCATCATAGTAGTTTCATATGATCCTCTTTTGGGGTGTAAGTGACTCATTACCATCGTTGAGCTAAAGCTAACCTCATCTCCACGTGGTGCACCCTGCTGTCTGAACAACGAGGCTGACTTGTGCTGGTGAAAGTGGGTAGGGCGAGCGTAATAATCGTAACCAACCCGACTGGGAAAGTAGGTACCTCCACCACACAACACCGCAGCCATATAACCTTTCCCTTAAAGGTTATTGTATTCCTGCGAGCGAGTGAGGTCACCACAAAGGAAGGAGATGTTGCGTTGGCAGCGGGAGTGGCGGCGCGCGAGCGATGCTTTATGTTGCGAGCGTTAATATGGCTGCGGTAACCGCTTCACATCAGGCGGGCCGTATTTTATGTTGCGAGTGAGTAAAAGTTAGTTATGAAATAACATACGGCACAAGAGACATGAAATTAAATTGAAGTATACAAAAATAACGCTTATATGTAAAGTCAAACTTTACAAATTAGTCAAGTACACAGACTACACTAACTTCAGTGTACTGTAGACACGAAGACGTCAGAGCTATTTCATAATTCCATGTCGAAAACAACTTGGTATATGCTCTCGGATGCTCTCAAACGAGAGCAATTTATGTAATGGACCAGATAGTTGTTTCTCCGCAATCTTCACGACATTCGAGTGCCTCTCACAATGGCTCTGTACCCTTTAAGCAGAACTTTTCGTCTACAAGTACTTGTTTCTCAAGTGTAGAATTGAAAACCTTCCATGCGAAATTGCTTGAGGAAATGTAGTTTTAATGTCACGTAACTTGATGAGTGAATATTAGGTACACGAGCTCGGTCGTCGAATGGTTAGCATTGTTAGCAATGGCCACTTTGACTACGAAGTTGCGGGTTCGATCCCCGCACAAGACAAATATTTGTGTGCATGAACATGTCTTTTTGTCGTGATCTGGGTATTTTCTATGTATGTATTTACAAAAAAAAATATGTATTTAAGTATAATATCAGTTATTTAGTACAAGCTTTGCTTAGTTTGGGACTAGATGGCCGTTTGTAGCAATATTTATAATTCTTATTGAGGAGCTCGATGGCGTTGTTGCGCGTGTCAGTTTAATCGAACACGCAAGTTAAGCAACCGTAGTAGTCTGTTCATGGATGAATTTGTTTATCTTGAGCTCCTCTGTGCTCCGGAGGGTACGTTAAGCCATCGGACCCGGCTGTTGTCATTAGATGACAGTTAGCAAATCAAGTCAGTGACCTTTAAGCGACTTCAAAACACTGGCCTCCGCCAACCCGCAGTTACGCAGCGTGATGGAGTACTCCCCTTCGATTGAGGGAAAAGCAGTATCTCAGCAGGGCAGGGGCATAAATAATGGTTGGCGACACCAACGGGACGGAGACCCACCACACATTCCCACCAATGTGTCTCCTGTGTAACTAGACGAACACCAATAACGGAAGAAACAATGAAGTCCACTGCAGTCCCAGGGGTAAAACTACGGGGGTAACTTGATGACGAAAAATATATTGATATTTGCTTTAATCATTTATTACATTAAATAAAGACTGTAAACGGAATAGAGAAGTTTATTAACTAACCCACGATTATATATCTAGCGAGCATTGAAAGAAATGAATTGCCAACCATTGAGTAAATACAATAAAACAACGGGAATACTACTGAACGTTATTGCCTGTTTAAGGAAAACAACAACACTATTGCATTACCATTAGATGAAAATAAAGTGAAATGAAAGAGAGGAGGTAAACGACGAAGACATAATTCTACGTAACTGCGGGTAACTTGACATATTTTTTTACTTATTTACCTATTAATTCTTTGTGGGAACAAGGAAAAGTGTTTTTCCTATTGTGAACAAATACCTAACTACTGGAAATGGTTGGGAGTGGAAACAACTCGCGTTTTTTTACTACATCGGATGGCAGACAAGCATAAGGCCCTTATTTGAAGCGATTACCGTATCCATATAAACACTGCCGACTCAGCGACTTCTTCATTTCTGGTGACCTTACTCGCGGGAACATAACAATTCTCAAGGGAATTGTTATTTGGCTGTGGTCTTTTGTAAGATATAGGGACTTCCACAGCCTACCTCTATTCCGCAAGACCTTCATGAGCTAGTCAATAGAGAATACCACGTGCAGGTGAAGTGGGCTTTGGCTCTAAATTTGGTGGTGAGCCACTTATAACCTAATGCATTATCTGTTTTTTTTTATACTACGACGGGTGGCAGACAAGTATACGGTCCGGCTGATGTGAAGCGGTTACAGTACAACCACATAAAATATCGCTCGCGCGCCGCTACCCCCGCTGCCAATGCAGCATCTCCATCCTTTCTGGTGACCTCACTCACTCGCAGAAACACAACAATCCTCAAGGGAATTATTATTTGGCTGCGGTATTCTTTGAGGTGGAGGTACATTCCGCAGCCGGGTAGCTTACAATTACGCTCCCTGCCTCTCTTTTCGCCAGAGCTTCGTTTGTCAGACAGCAGGGCGTACCGCGTGCAGGTGAAGTTGGTTTAAGTTAAAAGATTTTGATGAACCACTTACACCTCAAATCTGTACAATGGTTTATGTCATTGTAGCAAATGATAATGAGCTACATCCCCAAACGCTGATAAAAATCTGAAAGTCCTTTCTACTCGTCAATCATGCAGATTGCTGCTTTTGCAAGTCAAGTATCTGATTGTAAAACAAATAAATAACTTATGCATTTGAGAGGTTTGCCAACCGTTTGGTAGTTAGTGTAGAAACGTGGAATTTGTATTCCCCGTGGGGTTGTTCGGGACTCCGTCGGAATATTAACTATTCGTGGAGAAATAATGTAGAATAAACCGCTGCATCGGTAGGTACGTGCATGACGTGTGCATCCTGTCATACTGAACTGTGACTTATGCACTTGGGTTACACAGTTTTGCTTCGAATATTTGTATCCCCTTGGCTACTTGATTTGGGCCTTTTACTTACATAGTTACATGTTTATATATATTAATATAAATTGTGTGCCATTTGACTCGCCAAAAGTTGTTAGTCGTAATTTTATTTGGGCGTAAATCATTGACCTAAACTTCTAACGTACACTAATGCTTATAAATTTTTTGTGAATCATAATTAGGAATTACAAATGTTAGGGATAATAAAAGGATAAATAAGGGATAAATTGTTGCGCCTAATGTTGAATTTGGGAACTTACAATTCGACGAAAACAAATTTAGGGAATTGAAAATAGACCAAGTGAAATCAGGATAAATGAAAATTGTGCGAAAAAGTAACTTACAATTCGGCGAAAACAAATTTAGGGAATTGGAAATAGACTAAATACATTTAGGATAAGTGATAATTGTGCGAAAATAAATTAAGCCATAGTTTGTATGCCAATAACAGTTAGTAACACAAAAAATTTGGCTTCTTAATATTTGTGATATATATACAGCTATTCTACTATTCGGGATATAGACAAATCCAACATATCAAAGATCATAAAAATCGGTCCAACGGTTCTTGAGTTATGAATGACGTAAAACTTTGTTTTAAATATATATTACATGAATGATTATGACGCCGAGAGGTTACTATCCCTGTACAGGACATCTGAAAGGGAAAAGTATCATACTCATATCAAAATGGGATAAACCAAATTGTTGCTACTTCCGTAGAAAACCTGCATTTATGTTTCTATTCAATTCTTGTTAAAAAGAAATTACCAACATATTGAGCAATACTTGTTCACGTTTAAACATGTGGATTAATTATTCAATAAGGAATGGAGATAAATAAAATTGAGGTTTACGTATTTGGATCTTCCAAATACCAGGTACTACGAGTTCGCGAAAGTTGCTCATGTAACGCTCTCCTAACTACTAGCATGTTACAGCTGACGCTGTAAAGTTACTAATTAAACGGGGATGTTGCAGCGGTGGTGTTAAAATTGTTGCTCTAAACTTGAACGACGGACCACTACCGTCTAGCGGTGTAGAACTTTTTTGTCGGAAAGCAATAATCAAATAAGTATAGAATTTTATTGAACAACTATCTAATTTAAGCATATGCACTCACAAAAATGCTGGCATCAGCTTTGCCCAAAGGATTTTAGTGTTGCAATCGAACGAGGCAACGGTGCCAACATACTGGGAACATTACATCGGTAGGGGTTTATTAGATTAGTGTGGTTTCTATGTACTTTATACATATAAATAAGTTTATTTCGCAAAAAATAGTTTCGTTCCATAAATTTTAAAAATATATTCTTTTCTTACTTTCTAAAAAAAACTTTAGTATAACCTTTTTACCGTTTATCGCCAAAACTAAAAATGTAGAGCCGAAAATCATAAATAAATATGTTTATAAATGCTCAAGTAGGGCGCTCGTGTCTTGTCAATCATAACCTAGCATGCAATGCATAAACTTTTTATCTATTTAGCTATCTATATAAATAAAAATTAATCGCCAAATGTGTTGCTAAACGCACATCTCGAGAATATCTCAACCAATTCGGCAAATTTTTGTTTTCATATTTTTGTTAATGCATAGGGAAGGTTCTTATGGAGGGACTGCAAAAAAAAGTAAAAAGTATGTAAAAAAAAAAACTGTAAGGAAAGCGACTTTTGTGGGTTTTATTCTTCTACCCGTGCGAAGCCGGGGCGGGCCGCTAGTTTGAAATAGATTTTTACCACACTCATTTATTTATTTAAATTTGGTGAGATGAATATAAAGTATGGACTTAACTCTAAAAACATTATTTACTAGTAACTTTTGGAGTGTTCAGTTCAGAGCGATAATCACAAATAAGCTTCAAAGTTTTTGACCAAAAAATAAAATCTTTATAGAAATTAATTATTTTCGGCTCTATGTATGTTAAAGTTTACCCAAATCCGGTAGCTGTTACCTATGTTTGAGCACAAATATCCTTTAGTCCATCCACAGACTTTCGTTTTATAATGTTAGTAAAGTTCATGGTAGAATTTCTACCTTTACACGTCAAAATCCTACCACAAATTCGCAAGTTTTGAATAACATAAATGAGGAATACATAACCAAAAAGGAGAAATGAGTAATATTTTAGCATGTCCATACTCATAAAAAGTTAACCCTCCTTCCTGTTTTTACTGCAGTTGTGTAAAAAAAAAATAGTTACAATTTACAATATTTTTTATTAGCATACTTACTAATAGATAATACTTATAACTAAAATAAATATGTAAAAGAAATAACATTATTCTTAATATTTGTAGTCATAAATACATGCTTAGTATATATTTTGTCGGAACAACGTCGAGACTTGTTTTTTGTGCATTACGCATAACAATATTTACTATTTTCATAAAAAATCATAATTTTAATTTACTAATTAAAATTAAACCTATAATGTTAATTTAACAAAAGTTGTCTATCGCTTTTTGAGATACACTGTTCCGGCAAATGAGCAAACTATGTATTTTGTAGTAACGGCAACCCCATTTTCTTGGATATACCTAGATAATAGAAAACAATCTTTTCACCAAGTAATAAAGTTTTAAAAAATAATAATATATAAATAATAGCTATAAAGTTTTAAAAAAGAAATCGCCTCATTTTTCAATACTTTAGAGGTGAAATATTCCTAACTGAATGGTAAACTTGCTGTACCAGTAGAGATTTTGAGATTAAAATATCGTGATAGGTAGACAACTGCATAAGCTAATATTTGTAATTAATTATTATTATTATTAAAACTTTTCACTTAAATTCATTCGTTTGCATTCAGAGATGATGGTCAGTATATTATCATTGAGACTAAGTGCTTAGTGCGAGTTAATTATATAAAATAAACTTAAGCCGACCAAATTGAGAAAAAGTTTCATATTGTGAATTTACCACACGCGTGTTACATATCCAAATTAACCGGCTTGCTCACTTAGAAATGTGAGTTTACTTGCTCATAATCTTGATATGTAACACGCGTCTTATAAATTCATAACATGAAAGTTCTTCTCTATTTGGTCGGTTTGTTTACGTTGACAAGGTCGAACGCGAACAAAAAAGCCGCACTCAGGATGCTGCATGGTACGAAAGTTTCTATACGCCATGAAACTATACACCATTTGCTTAATACGTCCTTGTAGATGTAAATATATAGTTTCATACAGACAGGAAAACTTGCTAATAAATCCGGTAACATTTTCAAAGTACTACATACAGTCAGAGAATATTTGCAAAATTATACGTAAAAAGGAAGCAAGTCATAATTACAATGAAATTTTAATTTACAGGCGAAGTTGGCACGGTGAATTAATATTTTATAGTCATTCACGCCGGGTCCCCAATGGCGTACGGTTTCTCTGCGTTAGTCTTGAGGTAGTAAATCCCGTCTTTCCTGAAACAAAGCAATGGACGTTGATGTTCAAGATTTAAGCTAATGTTGTTACAGCTTTACAAATGAGAGTTCTTTGTTTAATTAAACATAGCGACGAAAGTTAACCATGTTCATGAATTTAAATTATTTCTTTTGTTGTATTGTATCCTTGTAATAAGTTGGTTAAGATGAATTTCTGGTACTAAGGTTTCAAGAATTTTGATAATACATAGATGCAATAGGTATTTGAAAAAAATATATATTATTACGAAAATATTACGTATCAATTTCACAACAAAATTATTTTTTTCTTTATAACTACTATATATTATGTATAGCTATATAATATAATATATATAGCTATAAATAATATATGGTATGTCATACCGCTCGTACCTCCATTACAGCAAAGAATTACAATTAAATCAATGGCCAAATGGCAAAAAATCTCCATACCTTTTGAAAAGAACGGTAGTGTATTTTATAAGCTGTCCTACTGGGGAAGTACCTCCACCTCATAGAATACCACAGCCAAATAACAATTCCCCTGAGATGCGTGAGGGTTGTTGTATTTCTGCGAGTTAGTGAGATCATCAGGAAGGAAGGAGTTGCTGCGTTGGCAGCGGGGGTAACAGCCCACGAGCGATATTTCATATTGCGAGCATTTATATGGCTACGGTAACCGCTTAACATTTAATGCCTTTTTAATATTTAAATTCGTGTCTTTGATGTATTATTTATAATGTTTTTAAGACAAATTAATGAAATATAAAAATGGCCACGGTAATTAGGCAATGCCGCATAAAACAATTTAAAAAAACCTGTCTAACACTTATTTACTTATCATAACCATTCAAAAATAACCAATCATTATCATAAAGTCAAAATAGAATAAACGTTGAAAAACACTTACAACAAAAGTTAAAAAACTTACAATATTTATAGGAGAAAAAATAAGAGAAACATCACGAGATGTCTTGTTAAATCACACGAGGTTTACTTATACGAGTACATTATATGCTTACTTATTTCATGTTTTTTTTTTATGTTAGAGGGGGGCAAATGAGCATGTGGGTCACCCGATGGAAAGCAATCACCAGCGCCCATGGAGATCAGCAACACCAAGGGGTTGCCGATCCGTTGCCAGCCTATACTCCTTCCTTTCTTTCTTTCTGGTGACCTCACTCACTCGCAGGAGCACAACAACCCTCAAGGAAATTGTTAATTGGCTGCGGTATTCTGTAAGGTCGAGGTACTTCCCCAGTCGTGCAGCTTAAAAAATACGCTATGCCCTACCTCGCTTTTCGCCAGAGCCTCGCTTGTCAGTTAGCAGGGTGCACCACGTGTAGGTGAGTTTGTCTTTGGTTCAGAGATGTTGATGAACCACTTACCCGATGATTACTACATCCCAGCATAATAGAAACATGAATTAGTAATACTTACTAACCCGTAATGTATGTTCAAGCCGCCCATGATCAACGTCTCCCCGGTGCCCTTGCAAGATCCGTAGTAGTAAATATCGTCGTAGCTCTCACAACGAACAGCAGTGAACGGAACTTTAGAAACGATGGACTCGGCGAAGTACATGTGCGCACGGTTATGGGCGCATAAACCTGTATTAACAATTAAAAAATTCATATAACTTTATGGTCGCTTTTTTATACCAACACGTACAACACGTAGCCTATGAACGCCTGTAACGCCAGGGGCATCACACGCGCGTTGCCTACCCTGTAAAAATCTCTTCACGCCCTTTTTGAAGAACTCCATGCTGTAGTCTCCTGAAAAAACCTCGACAAACAGTTCATTCCACAACTTGACAGTACGCGGGAAAACTTCTCTAGAACCGCACAGTACGCTGTATGAACAGGGTATGTAGGAACAGGGATTTTTAGATCCCAAAAATCTAGCTTTCATTTAGGTTAATAGCGAACACCTTCAGCTCAATCGGTTGACGTCGACGTTGATGAAAACATTTACCACTAGCATAACTGGAAAATACATTATGAAACCTAAAAGCTGAACCGGTCAGAGCTTATGCGGTACATGCCCTGCTTTGTTCGCGCCGTCACGTGAGTATACGTTTGTGTATACGTTACACAAAATCGTGCTGCGCTCCACTTGCTCACGAAGACCCTGTTCCAAGGTGGTAAGACCCCTGGTTTCGTGTATGTTTATAGTCTATGATATACGAATTCGTACTCTGCTGGCTCGCATAGCGCGTAGACGTTCGTAGACCCAGCCCATCAATGCAATTTTCAAAATGGCGGAAACAAAAGATAAACATATCTGAAGTGAATTTGCATTGCATTTAATTAAGCCAAGTGTACGATTAACTGTTAATCTATGAAAGAGCCTAAAATTAGTTTTAGGCTCTGTCATAGATTAAGTAAGTAGATAATAATTACTAAGTAATAAATTTCTTAACTATATATTATTATCAGCATATCAAATATATTTTTTTAAATACATTACTAATACATACGCATATCCACAGTTGAGCAGTATATTGGAATATGCTTTACGCCCCTTCGATTGAGGAGAGACCCGTATCCCATTCAGTGGGATGAATAAGGGTTGATTATGATTATTAATCACTTTAATGATTAAATGTGGAATAATGTACAGCTGTCGCAGCATATTTTGAAAAAACTACAAAAACTGACTGAAAAAAAGAACGATTGTCAACACTATAGCAACAACATCACTAAGCAGTTTTCGAAATTAAATAGGCGACCGTTGCTAAGTCTTTTTTAAGAGAAACCTTATTTTCCCAGAATTGAGATGTAGCTAGATCGATTTTCCACACGTGTAAAGCCATGTACTGTAACTTACATCGAAGTCGTTGGAACCGCTTGAATTTACAAAATTTAAATCTTCCAATGGCCCGAGCGAAACTCGGTCTTCTAGTTACTAAAAGTAAAATACTTTATAAATTTGAGAAGAGACCATATTATTATTGCATATAGTATAGGTATTTAAGTCTCTGATAATAATATTAAATTCTGTGATATTTTTGTAGTTTTTTTTATTTGGTACCAACCTCTAATATCATAACTGCAACCTGGCTGTCGCGTTCCTCCATTCGGATAGAAGTCGATATGTCCCAGTGGTGATGCAAACCCAAGGTAGCCTCCACAAGTATGAATAACTTCTACGTGCTTTGCATCATGTTTATCCAATCTCGCATCCTTATTGCCCACAGTGAAAAGAGGGAGGGCTGGATCTAGACCTGGAAGAGCATAAATAACAGTCAGACCCCGTACTGTCTAGTGTCTAAGCTGCGAAAGTTATGGAGAATTGCCACTGAAATTTTCCGGGTTCATAAAAAGTGTTTAGCTCACTGTGTAAGCTTGAATCTATGATAAGTACAAATTTCAAGTCATACATTCCACGGTTTACACATGGTTTGCGAAACACAAAGAAACATTACTGCTGTCAGATTATTTTCCAAGATCAATCCTATAACGGCGATAAAGAGTGCGGACAGAACTGTAGAGTCATAACTACTAGACGATGACGGCCGTACACGAAATTTTATTAGTTAGTTAACATAGGTACATACTATGTATTTATTTATTAAATTTGCACGAAGTTATAGATGGTGCCGTGACCAGGATTTGCGTCATAAAATTTTGAATTTATTGAAAAATACCAGAATCTTGTAGCTATAAGTAATTATATTAGGATACAAAAAACTGTTTGGGCCAGATCCAGAGCGCAAAAACAAATATAAAATGTTTGTCCTAAAAATCACGTATCAGATTGGTTCAAAGTAAGTAATTTGTTTTGTTTGTATCTAAATTGCCACCAGATCAACAAAACTAAACAAAGTCTTTAGATGCGTGTCTTCAGTACTCGTTCTTCTTCACAAGCTTCGAATACTACTCAAACTGTTTAAATTTAAAAAAAAAATGGTTGCGTGGCCGAAAGTGAAACGGTGTTTCAAAACGTGTGATTCTGTTTAAAGGTACCTATTACGCATCTACAGTTCTTACTATTTTAGTTCTTATAATCGAGGAAGTGCTTTACCCCCGAAATCAATTAGTAAATTTGAGTCATTATTGCGATAACCAATATTTTCATTATTTATAAGCATACTTGACATACTTAAAACACACAGCTTAATGTTCAAAACGAGTTACAGGTTTAAAAATTTACATACATATGGAGTACGAATAAAGGGAGTGCCAATTGCAAAGACGATAGACGCGAATTTATTACACGGCTACACTGCATTTTAACAACTTTTCTACATGAGGAGCAAAGGAATGTACCTACTTTATTATTACTGAACCACAAAAGAGACCTTTATTTATTGTTGCTACGTGCAAATGTGCTTGTTACGTTGTTTTCCAACTCCGTTATACGAGTATGTGTCGGGCTTCTAAGTATACCTTCTACATTTCTTTGTGAATAAAGTTATGTGAACCAAATTAGATTGCCACACCTACGGCGTGAAGTAGTCCATCCATTGTGTCCACTAAACCCAATGGGAGACAAACGTGATGGTATCGCACGAGTAAATGTATGGTAATATAAATTAATCATAATAAAGCTGGTGCCAGACTTTTGCAATGTAAAGATATACGTACAATTGTTTATGTTCAGATTTATTTTTTGCAAAGAGTCTCAGGATCAGGATCTCCAAGACATGTTTTGAAAATATCTCGTCTCATTTCTGAGGATTACCCATACAAACCTTCTCCTATTAATTTGAAACAATAAAAAAAATATTGAAGACAATTGAAGCGAAATGATTCGCGAAATGTTTTTGAAATAGCTATTCCGCTGTTCGGGTTAGAGACAAATCCAACAAAACGTCTCGTTCCAGCTGTTTCTCTAACCCGACTTATCAAGAATTGCGCAAGTAGGTACAAGAATCGCGTGAGTTTATCTACGTCCCAAAACATTAACTTATTCCTTTTAACTCCTTAGAATTATACTTATGTCCTTTTTGCTCAAAGCTATCAAGAAGTATGTCAAAGGTTGAAACAGCCGCCGTTATAATGAAACGGCACAATAGGCTTACCCGTTATGGTATCAAGTGGGCCGTTCTTGACGTATGCCCCGGCAATGCCTACGACGTGTGCGCCGAGGCTATGGCCGATAAGGTGAATGTCATCCACTGACACGCCAACGCGTATCAAGAAGTTGACGAAGTCAGTGAGGATACGCCCCACCATCGCGACATGGTAACTGGCGAGGACATAATTTACGTTCGCTGCTTTCCCCCAATCCACGACGATAATATTCAAATCACTGACTTTGAGGTAGGCTGAAAGTGAAATTACCATAAATTGGAATACTGTTTTGAGTTAGAGATATGATTATAGCCCAAACCACAAGCTTAGGTCTGTAGTTCGGAACTTCGGACTAACACGCGGCCAAAACTTTCTAGCATATTTTTAAAGTTAATAATGCTGTGAAATATGTACTATAAAGCAATTTTAAAGTTCTCTAATACAAAACACCCAGAAAAATTTGGGGTGTAAGTGGTTCATCAAGATCTTTGAACCAAAGCCAACTTCACCTGAACGCGGTGCACCCTGCTGACTGACAAACGAAGCTCTGGCGAAAAGAGAGGCAGGGAGCGTAATTGTAAGCTACCCGACTGGGGAATGTACCTCCACCTCACAGAATACCGCAGCCAAATAACAATTTCCTTGAGGGTTGTTGTGTTCCTGCGAGTGAGTGAGGTCACCAGAAAGGAAGGAGATGGTGCGTTGGCAGCGGGGGTGGCAGCGCGCGAGCGATATTTCAGGTTGCGAGCGTCAATATGGTACGGTAACCGCTTCATATCAGGTGGGCCGTATGCTTGTCTGCCATCCGAAGTAGTATAAAAAAAATATATATATAGTTTCATCTGAAATAATTGCAAACTGCAAAGTAATCTTCTATAATATGCATATACTAGCTGACCAGTCAATTTTGAGTGCGTGAGAATTAATCCATAATGGACTATATGCTGTAGATTTCAGTCGGATTAATAGTATCTTTAACAGTAGGGCCCAGGTAGAGGTGGTAGTGATCTGTGCATGTTTTTACTAAAAGTCGACCTCGACAAGTCTTCTGCATCAAATATTTACGCGCTCTAATTTCCACAAACCTAGGATCGCTAAGAGTTGTCCTAAGTATCTAGATAAATGGAATAGCGAGAAAGATGTCAGATTACAACACCTTTTACCCAAATCACGACTGATACTAAAGAATTACCAAGAGTTCAGACGATTTTGCAATTCATATTCATTCATATTATTGGAATCGATGTGTTAGGTAACTACTCAATGTTTTAGGTTCCGAATAGTGTTAGATAATTAAAATCCGTGGTGCACCACAGCTTGACTTGACTAGCCATCTCATTGGGCTTTTAATGCCTTATTTGCCATATTGCTGTCTCTCACATTGCTAAGAGGGGAGGTCAAATTCCAAAAGCTTCTTACTTCAAATAATTTCTTCTGATTAAATTCGTTGTGAGTTCCAAGGCAGCCGTAGTTTTACTCCCGGAACTGCAATGGACTTCATCATTGGCTTTTTTGGCGGTCACAGATTTAATCATTGAATCTGTGTGCTGTAAATTGAAAAATGCTGGTGCAATCGTAAATCGGGACAATTTACGTCCCCACCAGTACTGTTGTCGGGACGCGGCACACAGGGGCCTTAAATGGCAAGCATTCAGAGGGCACATTAAGCTGTTGGTCCTGGCTGTTGTCATTAATTGACGTTAACAGTCGTTAAGCCAAGTCGGCGGACTTCGGGCGGCTGAAAACACTAGCCTCCGCCAAACTACAGTAGAGCAGCGTAGTGGAGCATGCTCTAAACCACTTCGATCAAGGGAAATCCCGTATCCCAGCAGTCGAATGAACATGGGTAGATGCAGCAGCAGAAATAATTGTACAGAAAACAAATCTCCATACAACCACCTCCACTAAAGCAATAATTCAAACAGATAATAAATTTGTAAATTGTTAGTGATGTACCTTTTCTAATGGATTTCGGCATCGGACCGTCTCCGTTGTTGAGCCAGCCATGACATAGCACTTTAACCTTTCGGCCAAAGTCAAACTTGGACCTGTGAAGTTGCGCCGTGTCGTTCACGGGGAGGACTTGGTAGTCGGATGGATTTTCCCTGTATATAGAAATAGAAATCCGTAATGAAAGTCGATTAACACTGGAACACTGTGATATTTGGGAGAAAAAATATGTTTTTATTAAATTTCTAGTTTAGGAATTAAGATTTTACAGCCAATAAACCAGTATGAGTACCTACACATCATTTCGTCAGACGATGCAACTGGCTCTCGTAATACAACCTATGTTTAGTTCGGGACGGGGTTCGCCTCCGTTGGAAGAATGGAATTTGTTGTGGCTTGGTTATCATTGCAATATTTTATTGTTGCAATAAATTAGTTACATAGTGTTGTGTTAATCTAAAGCTAAGTAGCAATGTATAATACCTGATGTGGGTAGACATATCATGATCGTAAAACTTTATTATGGTTTAGTGTAATTATTATTAATGCTTAATTTACGAACAGATTGGAACCATGCCCAACTTATGTGCGCTCTAATACATAGGTCACACCAAAAGTTTCCGGAACTGGCCACTTACTTAAACAATATTTAAAAAGTAATTACAACATTTGAAAATGGAACTCTTTGGCTGTAGAATGCAGTTTGTTTCACCTGACTGTCAATTGTTTTCACATTTTGGCGCCATTTTCAAAATCGTCTACATTAACATGCATTTAACTCGGGAAAATTTTCGTAGTAAGTATGATTTTCTCTTATTACTGATCGAAGGATTTTCTACGATTTTAAGTGTAATTTGAAAGCTCAACAGAGCATTACTCGGCTTCAATCTGCTTTTGGCGATAAAGCACCATGCAAGACGACTACTTATAGCTAGTTTGCAGAATTCAAGCGCGGTCGTGTCAAAAGAAGTCTTTTTTTTTTTTTTTTTTTTTCTATACTACGTCGGGTGGCAGACAAGCATACGGCCCGCCTGATGTGAAGAGGTTACCGTAGCCATATTAACGCTCGCAACATAAAATATCACTCGCGCGCCGCCACCCCCGCTGCCATCGCAGCATCTCCTTCCTTTCTGGTGACCTCACTCACTCGCAGGAACACAACAGCCCTCGAGGGAACCGTTATTTGGCTGCGGTATTCTGTGAGGTGGAGGTACATTCCCCAGTCGGGTAGCTTACAATTACGCTCCCTACCTCTCTTTTCGCCAGAGCTTCGTTTGTCAGTCAGCAGGGTGCACCGCGTGCAGGTGAAGTTGGCTTTGGTTCAAAGATGTTGATGAACCACTTACACCCCAAAAAAGTCTAATATAAACCAGCGATATAAGTTAGACAGCAAATTAATATTACCTGGTAAACAGTCTGAACTCCACGTCTGCATCAGAAACCCACCACAGCCTGGTCTCATTAAGAGGGGGCACCGGTGAGTACTGCTGAACACTCGCTAGCCACACAGGGTCATAAGGATAAGGGGTGTCCCATTTTACTGCCGCCGACGCTTTTTGTACTGATGACAATAAATAACATATATTATTTCTATTTTCATTTATACTCCGCCGCCGTGTATTTTTATTTATGGTAGACAATCATACGGCCTGCCTGATACTGCAGCTGTATAAACGCTCGCTAGATGTAAATTCGCTCGCATGCAGTACTATCCTAGTCAAGCTACTCCAAATGAAACGAAGGTGAATTGAAGAGGACTAAGTGTTGTAGCTAAGGTTGCCACCCGTACTTTACAATAAAGTATTGTAGGTACGTTATATAAGATAATTGTGCTCTATACTTTAAGAATAATAAAGTACACAAAAATACTTTATTTCGCATGATTTGATTTATTTTTTATTTGAGATTTTGAAAAGTTTAGTCGTATGGCGAGGTGAAAGAAGCAGAGCATCTCTGAATTTGATAAAAAAAATACTTAAGACATTGTACAATTGTTTAGTAGAGATTCAAATTTGTTACAAACTGCAAAAAACAATAAAATATGTTTTTAAACATAACAATAAAGAAAAACAAATTGTACTTACTTTATTTTGATAGCATGTATATTTTTCTTATCTATATTTAATAACCAATGTACTTTAGTTGCAAAAAAAAAAGGTGGCAACCCTAGTTGTAGCTATCAGTGGCCCCTTTCAATTTAAATACTATCAATTCATTGCTCATTCTATAGCACTAAGAGAACAATTTATAGTTCAGTATTCAATTACCCTTAAAAAATCTATCTAAACTTAATATTTACATATAAAATATTTATAAAGAGATAGAACACAAAAAAGAAAAAGAAACAAAACAAAACAAATTATAAATAAAAAAAATTTTCAAATCGTTGCCCGTCGGCGGCGTACGTAGAATGCTGGCAGCATTAACCTAGCTGAATAGCAATGCTAATCTTCTGTGGAAGGTAACGGCCAGCCCTCTGATCGAATGATCCTCCACCAACCTCCCACATATCTCTCTAAAAAGATTTCCGGCTGATGAACTCCACATCCACATATATATACCCATACATACACGTACATATACATAGACAAATTTCTCTTGCACAGGGTAGAGATGATGAAACTTTATTTACTTTAAAATTTTATCATTTGTAATCAATGTTAGTCTTGCTTCTAATAACTATTACAAATCTTAATTAGGAAATAATATTTACATGCACGCACCATACGTCTACGCAATTTATTTACGTATTCATGAATCTACACGCCTGCTCAAAAATTGTCGCCAAAAGGCAAGCACATCGCGTTCATTGTCTAATCAGCAATTCTGATCATTTCCAAGCAGGATGATCTAAATCGAAGTCGGCAGGCGTCCCCAAATATGGATGAAGTATACAAGATTGTTATCTTCGTGCTGACATTGAATGAAAGTCTATGTAAACAACTCACGCCCTTGCTCGTGAAAGTTGATTTGTAGTCGACGCTACGTGTGTCATCGAATTTTTAGTAAGGGAAAAAGTTTATGTGCGGTGTTTACATAAGGTTCCGTCAAAATCTTTATTGTCCCTTTACTTATGTTTATTGTCTGAAGTGGTGGAAAGACAGTTTTAAACGTATGTTTATACAAATACATATGTATGCTTTTCGTATTTTATATGAAAATTCAAAACATTTTTTAATAAAGTTTATTTACATTTAAATAAAGTATGTAGGTGCCATTAGGTTCGATAACTTTTTGCCATCTTGTAGGTAGAGACATGATCCCATTACTATAGAAATTTTGGGACTTCTGTTCAAAAAACCGCGACAAGTGGTTTTGGCAGTCTTCTCGTGATGTTAACCTGACATTGCCTAAAGAATTCTTAAGAGACCGAAACAGGTGGAAATCAGAAGGTGCAAGGTCAGGACTATACGGCGGATGCATTAACACCTCCCAGTCAAACTCTCTTAATTTTTGCTGAGTGGCTAAAGATGTGTGAGGTCTAGCGTTATCATGATGAAAAATCACACCCCTTCTATTAATTAATTCCGGCCGCTTTCTCTGAACTTTTTGCTTTAATCTCATCAGTTGTTCACAGTAGAGTTCAGAATCGATAGTCCTGCCTGGCTGTAACAGCTCATAATGAATATCTTCCCTTCCAATCCCACCATACACACAGCATTACCTTGTTGCGGGTTAACCCGGGTTTCGCCAGAGTCTGTGAAGCCTGGCCGGCCTTTGACCACGACCTTTTTATGCGCCAAACCTGTTTTGTGGTCAATTCCTAGTTCTTCAGCTACGTCTTAACTACTGAAATGCCGATCTTGCTCCACTTTTTCAGAAATGGATGCCATTTCTGAAAAAGTGGAGCATTTTATCCGTAACAGGGCGACCAGAGCGACGTGCATCTTTGACATCAAAATTTCCGGATTGAAAACGCTTAAACCAAATTTGTGCTACTCTCACAGACACTGCACTAGGTCCATAAACGTCACAAATTTTTTTCGCAGCTTGCGTTGAATTTTTACCTTTTTTGTAGTAAAATTTTAAAATGTATCGAATTTCTTCATTAGATTCACTCATCTTGACAGTAAAAAAAACAAATGAAAATCACACATTTACCTAATTTGAATTTGGAATTATCTTTTTTAAAATTTAAACTTTTTATAGATATCAAAACCTGCTAGATACAAATGGTATAACCAAAGAGATTTTATTACAAGTTCATACATACTATAATGCGAAAAGACTTTTTCCCCTACCTATTATATTTCTTGCACTAATAATGAAACTTCGTGGATATGTACTCTTAAATACTGTACACAAAATTCGTAATTTCACAGGACATCGTAATCGGTTCAGTAATTCTGGAAATATATCGGCATCAACCCATAATCATCACACGGTTGGGATACGGGCCTCCCCTCAATCGAAGAGGTTTAGAGTATACTCCACCCCACTGCGAGTTGGCGAAGGCCAGTGTTTTCAAGCCACCCAAAGGCCACTGTCTAAAGACGACAACCGAGATCAACGGCTTAGCGTGCCCTCCGATGCACGAAGGAGCTCGAGATAAATAAACCCATCCATGGACAGGCTACGGTCGACATTGCTTAACTTGCGTGATCGATTGGACTGACACGAGCAACGATGCCATCGAGCTCCTCAGTATTGTGGTCGTCAGTAGAGGTATATAGATGCTGTACACAAAATTCATAAGTTCAAAGGACATCGTAATCGGTTCAGTAATTTTGGAAATTTATTAAAATATGTGAAACTAATAGCGAAGGATGAGAGTTGTAAGTTATAAGTATTTAAAATTTTATTAGAAAAAGTATTCGACCCCTGCCAACTACCGAAAGAGGCTCTGACAAATGAGAGGTAGGGACAGCACAGCGTATTTGTAAGCTGCCCGACTGGGCAAGTACCTGCACCTCGCAGAAAACTGCAGCCAAAGTGTTCCTGCGAGTGAGTGAGGTCACAAGGAAAAAACGACTTGCTGTAGTGTTGGAGTGTAGGGTCGGATTGCGGCACGCGTGCGATATTTCATATGGCTACTGTAACCGCTTCACATCAGCTCTGACCGTAGGCCTAGTGCTTAAATTGAAAGTTGCTCAACGACCGTTAGGGAACTATGCTCGACATTTCTCAAAGGACTTTGACATAATCCGGATTTAAGAAATTTGTTATAGAACCTTACTTGTAAACATTCGTCGACATTGCTTAACTTGCGTGTTCGATTAGACTGACAAGCGCAACGACGCATCGAGCTCCTCAAAGAAGACCTAGATTCTAATAATGCCGTGAACAGTTTCGTGGAGATGATATCCCATTTTCTGTTGCAGCTTGATAGGCTAGTGAACGAGAATTGAAATCGGTGTAGCTAGTGGTAGGGTTATACCAAGATAATCAGCATTTGGATATGACAGAGGATTGTTTGACATCGCTATGAGTATTCCAAAACCAAAGTACGTAAAGCAAAACTAACCAAATCTGAATTTAGGTCAAATGCTCTTTGTCAGGCTTATGGTGCAAGATGGAACTGGAAGTAATTGAAATTATCAGTAGTGGAAGTAATTAAATAAATTATGACCTAGGATTTGCCAATTAACGTTGCCTGATTGCACAGACCATGCTTCATGCCATCAAGCCATACATAACAAACTATTTATTTTCTATCCTCCATCTTTAATTCTCAGCTCTTCAATTCATGTAAACACGTTGCGATGTCCTAATATTTATTTTTAGATTAAGTGAAGCCTAATGTCGACCCAGTAGACCCTCCCTGACCTATAGCCCTGATCCGACCTAGACATTTGGGTGGATAAGGCTTAAATTTCGTATTCGACGTTATTCCGATATTTATTACTAAAACTTACATTAATTTGTTTTACTTAGTTATTGACTTTGCTAAATACCGATTAATATGTAATAAATGATTGGAGTGCGTTTAATATACACTAATACATCGAGTTAAATGAAATTGAAAATAGTTTTCTGAAATATTCATATTTACACCGTCTCAAAGACTCAAATTGTCTTCATATTTATACGTTTGACGTACAAATTCGTTTTTTATCAACCCCGAGCAAGCCGGATTCCGAAACGGTACAGTACCTACCATCTGTACAACGGACCCCATTATGGTAGACACCACGGTGGGGTCCTACTGCCGAAGCTAATTACCATAGGATTTTTTGACTGCTAAAAACAAACTACAACTTATATTGGTGGTAATCATGTTTAGCTTAGCTGGGGCCCTACCGCCGAAGCTAAAGCCGATTACCAGCGGATTATTTGATTGCTGAAATCAAACTTCAGCTTAGATGTATGATACTTGTGTTTAACTTAGCTGGAAACTCTGGAGCTCTACCGACTGTGCTGAAAATGTTGGTAATAAATAAAACGTAGTAATGAATCTATTTTCCGAATCAAAATATTCAATGGTAATCGACTTCAGCTTCGGCGGTACCCTGGTAGAAACCCCGGATCTCTACCGACTGAATTGAAGTTGTTTTTCAATAATTAAAATGTAAGCCCTATTTTTGTAAACTAAATATTCATTGATTATACGAATGCCTTTGACAGTGCTAAGAAGTGGGATGTGTTCATAAATACGCACAGCTTATTAGGAAAGAATCTACAATAATGCTACGTAACAGGTTACGAAGTCGCACCTTGTTTTTGATGTTAGTTTGGTCCACTATCCTTTCATGGTAGCATTATTAGCTATTAGTAGCTAAAAGCCAAATCCACTAAGGTAAATAGTTTTGGCAGGAGCAGGCTCCTGCCAAAACTATTTACCTTAGTGGACTTGGCTTTTAGCTTTTCAGTGTATCCTGCCATTGTTAGCCTATGAAGCTGAAACCTGACTCATGGGAAACTATTAACAAAATACAATGAATGAGAGGGCGTTAGAAATGAAAATGATAGGACTTACTCGTAAACTTAAGGACCGAACTGACCGAAGAATGAATGTATAGCTTAGAGAAAAAAGCAGTTGCAGATGCCATAAAGCGCGTGACAAGCCATAACTGGCAACGGTGGGTGATATTACTCGAAAACAAGATATGATGTAAAGCAGCCTTGCAGTGGTAACCGTGGCGGAGCAAATTCCTGAGTAATATGAAGTGGAAGATGAAAGCGAACAGGATGCAGATGCCATAAGACCGAGACACATAGCGAAAATTGAAGGAGGCCTTCACCAACATGAATGATACATAATAGTAGCCAAAGGCTTGGCTTTTAGCTTTTCAGTGTATCCTGCCATTGTTAGCCTATGAAGCTGAAACCTGACTCATGGGAAACTATTAACAAAATACAATGAATGAGAGGGCGTTAGAAATGTAAATGATAGGACATACTCGTAAACTTAAGGACCGAACTGACCGAAGAATGAATGTATAGCTTAGAGAAAAAAGCAGTTGCAGATGCCATAAAGCGCGTGACAAGCCATAACTGGCAACGGTGGGTGATATTACTCGAAAACAAGATGTGATGTAAAGCGGCCTTGCATTGGCAACCGTGGCGGAGCAAATTCCGGAGTAAGATGAAGTGGAAGATGAAAGCGAACAGGATGCAGATGCCATAAGATCGAGACACATAGCGAAAATTGAAGGAGGCCTTCACCAACATGAATGATACATAATCGTAGACAAAGGCTAAAAATGAGAAGAAGAAACAGTCTGTATTCATGAATTTATTTCAGTTACAATTTAAAATGTTGTTGAAGTGAATAGTGTTTTTACACGACTATCCAAACAAGGAGTGTAATAGTTTTAGGGTTCTATTATTTACGGGGCTATTATTATTTTTTCCATCAATAATTTTAAACGCCTAAAACGATTTAGATGCATACCGCCTACCCGCAGCGTTGTGCAATATACTCTAAACCCCTTCGATTGAGGAGAGGCCCGTATCCCAGCAGTGGGATGAGTAAGGGTAGACAACGATGATGACGACGACATACTTGAAATAAAAAATGGTGTGACTAATGTATTAAAACAAAATTCAGGTAATAGAACAATCTAATAAAAGTCATGCAAATAGCTATGGAATCGTACCTATTGCTTTTTATCATCGTATATTATGTATTTATTTCGTCGTTACAACATTATTAGTACGGTTACCATCGAGTTCGTCTGTCATTGCTTAGTAACATGCCAACGGTATGGACGCCAAAACATTATACTTGATCTCTACGGTCGAATGTGCTTACGAGTAATATGAAACTTCTAATAAAATCTTTTTGCAATACCGTGCTAATAAAATCTCAAACAAACCTGTATAAATAACAAACAACCACAAAATCATTCCAGCTCCGTTTTCCAGTCACAAACATGCGATTCACTATGAAAGCAACAACTTTCCACACATCGACCGAAACTTTATTAAACTTTAAGCGAGTTACGTGCATTTTGGAACTAAATCTAATTGGTGGACCGTCGGCAAGGACTTCCTCATTTTCACTGGCCTGGCCTCGTAAGGCAGAGATAGAATTTAAATTTATGTAGCGGTAACGGGGAACATTGCCATTCATAGAACGACCCGATGCACAATGGGGCAAAGTGTATCGAGACATTGCGCAAAACTCGGACATGACATTAATTTTAACAAAAAAAAACTGACTCCAACCATTACTCAACATTTATGTATGTAGATACAGGCTGATGATGATGATAATGATGAAAAAATATACCCTTTCAAATAAAAAAAGTTTTTTGAAATCGGTTTAGAAATGACGGAGTTATGAAGTAACAAACCTAACAGTGGGTAGATACAGGCATAAATTGAGTATACTGATGGATCGACTTCCTAGGACAAAGAAGTCTTTTGCTGTAAATTGCATTCCACGCTATTTAAAACAAAAATTGTCTGGAACAGTCCTTTCTATACTTGAAAATATTTTCATCAAATATATCAACGATATCTGGAAATAATTCTGCACTGACACATAATTTCAAAATTTACTAGGTTTAATTTAAATCATAATTGTGGATTTTACACGTTAACTTTAAATTATTGTAAGTATTATCTAAATGTAATACTTGATAATTGAAATAATTACTACACACTAAATGAAATAATTAATAATTACCAAATGTATATTCAAATTAAATTGTAATTGTTGTATTATCTGATTATTTAAAAAAGGCCCATATTGGCAAGTTTCTTTCTGGCGTTTCTTCTTCGCCAATGATCCATACCGAAATGTTAGGGGATAAAAAAATATAAATAAGAATATTATTAATAAAATGTGTAAGACGTGTCTAAGTGCCCAATGGCAGAATAAATAATTTCATTTCATTTCGTTTCATACTGAGTACGTACTGAGTGAATTTTTATTAATTTCACAAAATATTTTGTTTCCTCTAAAAATATTATCTGGTAAATAATTAGTTAATTACCCTTCTTCTCATAATAATAAGTCTGAATGACAGCCCCCTTACCACCATCTCTTATTGCGATTCAATAACTGAATAGATTGCTTATTCATCTGAATAAGCGACTCTATTTCTCATTCAATAGAGTCGCTTATTTATTGGTATGAATAATCAATCTATTCAGTTATTGAATCGCAATAAGATATGGTGGTAAGGGGGCTGATCTGTAAATATATTTATAAAAATTGACATGTTTTATAAAAGTGCGAAATATTATCTCTAATGTGTTTAGAATTTGCAAGATGCTTTTTTACTTTTTCTGACAGTTTATTATGACAGTTTTATATGCACACTATATTACAAAGTGACAAATAATTATCAATAGAAATTTTCGCAAACTTAAAAAAATTATAAAGTTAGGTAAAATAATATAAAAAATATTTAATATGTATAAACGATACAGTTATTTGTTTTACATAACAATTTTGCATAGTACTGCCCTTTATCTTCAATAGACATAATTTACTTTTAATATTGCTATAACCAATCCAAAATGAAAAAGCACTTTGATTGAGTGCATAAAATTATTGCAAATGCACGACATCAACCTTGAAGCAGTGTAATACGATAACTAACTTGAAATATGTTAAAATTTATAATTTGCAAAAGAAATCTAAATTACTTACATTTTAAAAATACAATAATGTGCATTACGTCCTGAAAGCTTGTCCCACTGTGCAACGGCTGCCTATTGGCGGCTTCAATCATATTAATCATGCGGAGATCTATTAATATTACCCACCGACTGCGAGGTAGACTTCTCCCCTAAATACTAATGAGGAATCGCGTGAAATCTGCACAACTGATTGGAAATCACTGGCCGGCCTGAACGAAAGTGCACTTTTGCACTCTAAGCACATAGAATATGATGGACAACATTTAAACAGTTGCGCAATAGCAATATAAACCACAATTTCGTCAAAAGTGATTGACACGTACCTACTCGTAACCTCTACATCGTTGTCACCTGGGAGAAATTACCCCCGCAAAGTAAAATGGGGTCACTGTAGGAGAATAAATCTGATAAAAGATAACAAATAAGTTCATGTCAGTAAGATTACTGAATCATTATTGTATTTGAGGGATCGAATCCGGGACGAAGAAATTCGAGAACCGAAGTTGTAGACATACCCTACAGAGTTTGCAAGCTGAAGTGGCAAGGAGCCAGTCACATCTGCCGAGTAAGTAATGGCAGATGGGGGAGGAAGGTGTTAGGACGACGTAGCGTAGGACGCTCTCGTTCTAGATGGTCTGATAACCTTAAGAAAGCGGCTGGAAGCGGCTGTATGCGGAAGGCAGAGGATCGTATTTCGTGCAAATCATATCCAGCATTGGAGATACAGGCTAATGATGATGATGATGATGACTGTATCATTTTTGTTATTTAAAACTAACTCTGTTTTCTAATTATAAATAGCTAATCTAAGTTATTAATATTATTAAAAGTCACGTGAGACATTGTACTAATTTCATTAAATAAATTAAACGAGTCACTCACGTCTTTTTGTCGGGAAAGCCGACTAGTTTCGATCTCAAAAAGAGACCTTCATCAGGGCGAATGTCCAGACACGTCCACCCTGTCTCTCGCGCCGGATACTGCGCGCCAATGCGCGCCCCGCCCGACTTGAAAGGGTGGTGGGGGGTTGGTGCGTTGAATTGGATCCACCGGCTACCACTACGTCACCGTCGAGGGTAGCGCTCCACCAATCAACGCACCAACCCCCCACCACCCTTTCCAGTTGGGCGGCGCGCGCATTGGCGCGCAGTGTCCGGCGCGAGAGACAAAGATTGGACGTGTCTGGACATTCGCCCTGATGAAGATCTCCTTTTGAGATCGAAACTAGTCGGCTTTCCCGACAAAAAGACGTGAGTGACCCGTTTAATTTATTTAATTAATTCACTAAGTTATTAATTTTTTGGTTCATAAATAAGAGCCTGACCACAACAGGGGTGTTCGCCATTTCGAAAGTTAACCGATCTGTGCATACAATAGATCCTAGATGATGCATACTCAGCAACATTATACACCGTTGAGTGTATGCATATTGCGATTAATTTAATAAAAAAGCCTGAAGACGAGTGTAAAAGTTTCTTTTATTGATCATAGGGGTAATATTGAAAAGGCATAAAAAGAGTAAGAAACGCTGTTCTACATTAATGTTCCTGAATTATTATTTCTAGGTATAGGTTCCTTTACTTAGAATATTCGTGAATTTGTGCTTTCATGTAACTATGTATGTAATAGTACACACTCTAGGACAAAAAATATTACACGGAAAAGGAAAGAAAGCCCATCTTCAACCACACCATGGTATGGAGTATCTACCAATACCATCGAACTTTTTGATTGCATATATCAAACTTTAGCTTAGGTTGACGGTAGTTTGTGTTTGCTAAGCTGGTAAACAATCATACAGCTCTACCGACTAAGCTGAAGATGTTTGTCTTTAACTTAAACCTAAGATCTATATTCGCGATCAAGAAATCCGATGATAATCAGCTACAGTATCTGCGGTAGGGCCCCATTTTGTGGAATGAAAACATGCCGGTGTTTCTCCAAGATTACATACAGATTTTGAAAAATAAAGCCGAATTTACATTACGTAATTATTGTAAATTAAATAATAATATTTCACAATAAAATTGGTTACACGATAGGTAGGTACTACAGTTTTATTTTATTTTACGTCTAAAAAACAAGTTCTACAATGCATGCACTTTGTAAACGCAATGATTTCATAACAACTTCAAACTACAAAACGTAGTGAAAACCTCGTATGTGATTTTGGAGTAATATTGTGTATGTGCTGATTCACCTATTGCTTTGCAAGATTTCCCTTCAGAAAATAAAATAAAAAACAAAAAAGTACATACGAAGTTTTTACTCTACGGCGCCGAAAGGTGGCAATATGATTTAACGGAATTAGTTTCACATAATCATACTGCAATTAGTTTCATGGTTAATTTGATCATGCATGTATGCCATTAATTTTGTAATGAAAATTCGACTCAAGGTTCTTCAAGAAAGCATGAGCAGAGTAGGTAACGCGAGAGTGATGCATCAACTGTGGCTAACGTAGGTACCTACATGCGCTATGATAGATCAGGCAGGTCCTATACTCTACTCTTCAACCGTAAGCACCACTAAAAAGTTAAAAATACTATCAGAACTGAATTTTATGATATGAAAAAAAAAATGGGACCAATCTGGTTACTTTACTCTTTCAAATAAAAATAAGATTTTTTCAAATCGGTTTATAAATGACAGAGTATAGAAGTAACAAACATAAAAAAAAATACAACCTAATTGAGAACCTCCTCCTTTTTTGAGTTGATTAAAAAGAGGAGACATAAGAGCAAGTGAATCATTTCGCCTCAAAATAAGCAATTACCACATTCCAGAGACATCAATAACACCAAAAGACAACTGATCCGTTGCCAGCCTTTTACTTAGGAAGACTTAAGTCGTATTTGTTTGGGAGTCAAGGAACTTGATTCCACAATTTCACATGAGGCATGGGTGAAATTTCGAGTGGTACGTATGATAGCAGAATTTAGCGACTGGTATTAAATTGAACTGTTTATTCCAGTACTCCCTGTGGTATAATTTGTAAAGCGTACAAAGTAAGGCGACATCTCTGCATGAACACAACGAGTCCAGCCTGTCAGATATAATTGAGTTTCCGACAATTCCAACCGATCTACGTTGTGTGCGGTCAAATTAACTCACACTAGGCTTTTTAGACTCCAAGTGACCACAAAACTCCAATATATTATTATGATTATATTAATCTACTATATAAAAATAAGTCGGGTTTTCCTTCCTGACGCTATAACTCCAGAACGCACGAACCGATTTCCACGGTTTTGCATTCGTTGGAAAGGTCTCGGGCTCCGTGAGGTTTATAGCAAAGAAAATTCTCGAAAAATTTGAAAAGAAAAGCGGGAAAATCTTTTTTCACATACAGCGCCATCTCCAAGGAAATGGATGGAAACGAAAAGATTGAGCCACAGCGAAGCGTGGTCGGGCCGCTAGTTCTTTCTATAAGATGATACGTAAACGTTTTCTATGGTGTCTTTTGTACAATGATACCCTGTTACGTTTCCCGTAATACCAATGAGGCCTGGAATCCACACCAGTTGGACGCGTGTACCCTTTCTTGGTATAGTTAGCTGTACAAAGAGCTATAGGAAGAAACCTTTTAGAAATAGAGACCCTTTTTTTTTTTTTTATATGAGAGGGTAGCAAACGAGCATGTGGGTCACCTGATGGAAAGCAATCACCACCGCCCATGGAGATCAGCAATGCCAAGGGGTCGCCGATCCGTTGCCAGCCTATTCTCCTTCCTTTCTGTTTCTGGTGACCTCACTCACTCGCAGGAACACAACAACCCTCAAGGGAATTGTTATTTGGCTGCGGTATTCTGTGAGGTGGAGGTACTTCCCCAGTCGGGCAGCTTAAATATACGCTATGCCCTACCACTCTTTTCGCCAGGACCTCGTTTGTCTGTCAGCAGGGTGCACCGCGTGCAGGTGAGGTTGGCTTTGGTTCAAAGATACTGATGAACCACTTACCCTCCTAATTTCATCATCCCAAGGGCACATATTTCGCTGGTGACAACACTTTGAGAAGGTTTTCCATACCCCTGGCCACCACACAACGACCGCTACATCTGTCAACTGTTTACCTTTGCGGAGCCTGAAGATTCTCCTCGCCGAATGAATCGGATATAGCACATTCCATCCTCTCCCTTAAAAGTGGCAAGGCCCCTAATCACAGCAGAAATTTTAAAAACTGACCTACCTACTGCAGTGAATGTATTATGACACCTCTCATCCATAACTTCTGGCAGAACAGAAGTTACCTGATCAAAGATCTACTTATGAGAGTCTCGAAAAAAGGAGACCTTAGTCAGTGTGGTAACTGGAGAGACATTACATTGCTCTGGACACCGTTTATAGTCCTTTGTAAAATAACTTTAGACCGACTGTCGGGGATTGTCTCCCGATATGTATAAAATATATAAAATACATATATATAAAATACAATATATATAAAATACATTGTATAACATCGATCAGACTTCCGCAACCCGTCTGACCAGCGTGGGGAGTATAGGCCAAATCCCCCTTCTCTCTGGGACGGAAGAGAGAGGGTCGTGCTCCTGTAGTGGAGACTAAAATGACCTGATGATGATGTCGGGGGACGTCGAACCTCTCATCCATAGAGAGTAAACAGGTTTCCATCCTAATCGATCGTATAAAATCATTCGAAAAATAGGTCTTACATTTTAGCTATTGACAAATATCCTCAGCATAATCGGTAGAGTTCCGGATTTCTATTACATATATAGCTTAGATTTATGATATTAGTGTCTAACTTAGCTGGTAGAAAGTCTGGAACTCTACCGACTAAGCTGAGGATGTTTGTCAATAGCTAAAACGTAAGACCTATTTTTTTAATCAAATTACTCGACGGTAATCGACTTCAGCTTCGACGGTAGGGTACCAGATTATCAATCTCCGCATCATACTCGAGCAGGCATCAGAATGGAAAAGGTCAATGTATTTGACCTTTGTAGACTTCGAATAAGCCCTTGATACTCAATATTATTATTTAGATTACAAAGTTTAATAGTACTTGAAAACTCGGTCTAAATTAGAACACTCAATTTCTAATTTAAACCGAGTTTTCGAGTACTATTTGATATTTATTTTTACAAAAACGAATAATTGTAATATTTTCTTGTTTTGCACATAAGTAATCGTTATACTGACATTTATTTTAGTGTTATTTTAATTATAAAATATTGTTCTAGATAGCCAAAAACTTACTAGTTTATTCACTAGAAAGACTTTTTAAATAATGTCGGGTATTTTTTTCGACCCAGACTCAAAGTCAGGAAGTTGAAGTGGCAGCGATGGCAAAATGGGGGAGGAAAGTCCTATAATAAAGCGACGTATCGGACGACGAAGCGAAGGGCGCCTCCTTTCTAACAGAAAGATGAACCGAATACCTCAAAAAAGTTGGAAAGCATTGGGAAAGGCCTATATCAAAACCGGGTCAAATTCCTCGCGGGAGAATGGTGCATTGAAAGGATTTATTGAATGGAATGGACAGGATTAGGAAAACTGATGCTTCCTCATGGAGGGGATTCTAAGAGGAGCAAATTCTTTGATCCGCTCAATATAATCATTTGAGAAGATGAAGAATGTAATTGATGTAGATGTAAGCTCATTGGAAGTTGAATATCGAAATTTCCTTACATTTCTCCCAACCTACATCGCATTTGATTGCGAAGAATTCTACATAGCAGCCAAGAGACACGCCCGTGGCTAGTGTCAAACAACGGTGGCCCGAGCACTGGAGGATCTCAGTCGGATGGTAAACAATCTCAATGTCACTGCGCCAGCCGTAGGACTGGGGAAAAATTTGAACAAGACAAAACACATTCCAGAAATATCTTATTCCTAGCCCGGTTGTTGATAGGTATGCGGCAATAGAAGTGGTTAAAAACTGCGTCTACCTCTAGGTATAACTAATAAAAAAATAAAATAAAAAGCTATATTACATGTTCTAACATGTAATGCTTTTTATTTTATTTTTTTATAATTCTTTATTCATGTTAATTTCTTACAAACTATAAAGTATACAAACCGACGCAAACCGTAAACGGTTTATCCGCGGTTTGGTAAGTCGTTCGACGTTCGTTACAGTTATGTAGTGATTCTTTAACATTAATTTCACGATTTTTATGTTGAACACCTTCAATTCAAGTGCAGTCAGCTTTGATATCAAGGTGTTAGGATACTCATTTAATGTAGATGGCAGAACATACTGCCACGTTGTTTTCCCGTGTACATTATTGCACGTCGACGGTACGACATAAACAGGCAGTTATGACGATTGGTGCAGATCATTCCTTTGGGTATGTATATTAAAACTCCATGAAAAAAATAAAATAAAACCTTTATGTACTAAAACGTAAGGGAAATTATTTTTGCGGCACATAGGTATTTCAAAATCGTCTAAAAATTTCCTAGAAAAGCTTTTGCGTTATTGATCAAGCTAAACATTTTTTCTTTTATTTTATTATTCTACAATTCGTCAACAAAAACACTGAAACTTAATCACAAACCTGTTTACAAATTTTGGCGGTACTCTAAATGTTGCCAGATATGTAAAAATGTGAGTTTCAATTTAAATAATTCTTTTCGGTCGCTGTGTTGTATGCTGTGCTGTCATCTGTCATGTCCCTGAAGTATGTGAACTGTCAGTCAATTCACCTCAAAAAAAATTTTTTTTAGTTCTCTAAATCAGTAAGCGTCTGGTAGTGTGCATGTTTTATTTCAATTGTTGTGATCTTTTCGTGTTATTTAAACTAAAGTTATTAATATTTTAATGATTGCTTAACAGCTCCATTTATTCCAATTGGATAAAAAATGCAATAATTAGATATATAACAAGTTATCCAACTTAGAATATTCAAGTCTCAGGTATGTATTTAAAAAGAAATGTCCGACATCTATGAAAAGTTAATAAATTCTTCACAATCTTTAGACCAGTTTCAATCTCTCAGGACGTATCTACATAGTAACACATTTCAATATTAACCTATTTCTATTACAATGTCACTATTGTCCTTTATCATATCACTTCCTCATTCATAACTGAAACTGAATGTATTGTTTGAGTAAATGAGTATATTTTTAGTTCTCCAAACAGGTAATATTGTTGTTTTGTATTATAAAGTGGCTATTGTCTTTTGACAGATACATTTCAAGTAGATAAAGCAACAACACCATTGACAACACATTGGAATCATTTGGAGTAGCATCTGTGAAAGTTACAATGGCTTTAGTCGCTGAAAATACGAAAATATTAGAATTCTTGGAGCTGGTTGGACGATTGAAGGTGAGTTGCATAGTGTACTATTTATTTATTTTATTTTGGTACATACAGCCATGAGACTAGCAAAGTTTACACAGATCTTAACAATAATAGGCAAAGAGTACTGAGGCAATACCACAATGCAGCACAACAAAAAAAAAAAGAATACATATCTGATAAATGACAATAATATGATTACAATTAATAAAAATAATTTTGTTCATTGAATAAAATTACAATAATATATTAATAATATGTTCATTGAATATAATTTCACAATGGTGTACTCAACTACCGGACATTTCTATGTTATTAGAAAGGAATTCATGAACTTCATTTTTTAATTTATTTAAAGTTTTGTCGGAGGGATCAACTTTTGAAAAGTCCTAGTTATATAGATTTAGAGTGCGAGAGATGAAACCATTTCTAGCGTAATTTTTAGAAAATTGAGGAGGAACAAATAAATTGAGATTATGTGATTAATTAGCGAGCTGGGAGCCAACGACGATTAATGAAGGGATTTTTTGACGGCGGATGAATCAATATGCCTCCCCAACCCGTCTGGCCAGCGTGTGGAGTGTAGGTCAAATCCTCCTGTCTGGGACGGACGAGAGAGGGTTGTGCTCCTGTAGTGGAGACTAAAATGACCTGATGATGATGAATCAATATGACCAATAATTATTTTACATAAAAATACAATGTCGTTATATTTGCAGCAGTTTTCGAGTGGCAACATACCATGATGGTAGGACTCTTCACAGTGGAGTGTTTTAAAGTTTATCCATTTCATAAATTTCTTTTGGATACCTTCCAATCTCTTAATGTGACATTTGTAATATGGATCTAGACAGTAGTAATAAAATCTAGGGCTACAAAAACAAAGTACAATTCATAAAGTCTCCAACCACATTTGAAAAAAATATCTCACACTGAGTCATAAGGAAGATTCATAATTCAGAATGTTTTATGCAAATCGGCCAAACTATCAATGTTGTTATTTTTCAGTTAAGTCTGTTATAGATTCTTTGAGGTTTCATGGAGTAATATGGATTAATATTAAAATACCTGTTAGTTATTAATATGTTGAGAGTTCTTTTCAAGACTTAGTTGTGCGATGTTTAACTGGGTTACTAGATATAAAATATGTATTTATAAATTGTTTAGTATTTTAATTAATATTCCTAAGTTACTGTACAACTCAACAAAGTAAAAAACTGGTATGTGTTCATGGAAAAGTTAACTTAATATATTGCAGAATGCACTTAAAATAATTGTGTAACCACAAGTCAGCACTTCAGTCTCATATAGTTTGCAGGGGTCATGGTGAAAAAGCACATTCTAAAAGTTGTGTTGCCTACTTATTCCTACCCTAAACAAAATTACAAGGCCATCTGTGCTGGATGTAAGGTTTAGTAACAGGTCACACACAGTAAGATAGAACAATACTTCCCAACACACCTAGGAAAGTTCCCACTACAGAAACCCACAACCAAATAACAATTATAGGCAATTTGATCTACACTACTTTGCGTGCTTCCGCCACCAATTAGTTCATGCAAACTACTGCCGGCCGGCACCCACCCACTACCGTTAGTAGTTGCATGCGACTGCCGTAGCTGCTTTGGTCGTCTCTGCTCCAGCTGCTGTGGTCGTCTCGGCGAATCTCCAACATCTGAAACAGAAGATACATGCGACCGCCACTGCCCCGACTGCCGTGGTCGTCTCTGCGACACGTGTTTCGCCTCTACGCGAGGCATCCTCAGGCGATCTGTAGATGTTGACGGTTAGAACACCAACATGTTGTTCTAACCGTAATGGTAGTGAGTGGGTGCCGGCCGGCAGTAATTTGCATAAACTAATTGGTGGCGGAAGCACGCAAAGTAGTGTAGATCAAATTGCCTATAAATTTGACTTCTGCAAAATAACACCTGAATCAATTAACTATCAAATAACAATTCCCTGAAGATAACCTAAACTCCTCATGGTAACTCAAGTACGAGACAAAGTAACTATTAAGTAATCTGCGGTACCAGACAATGAGATTACCAGTATGCTCTGGATAGTTAATGCACGAAGGGTGGCATAGCCAATACTCTATATACTACTATTACATGCATCTATACGCTACAGTCATCACTTTATATATATGGAAACTACTCTATAAAGCTGAAGAGATTCCACTACACATACTATGCCAGTGTGTCATGTTAATGAAATTAAATCAAAACAGCCAAATCTACTAATTTCTATGCCATGGGGAAACTAAGTGACTCACTGCCCTAAAGACCCAATAATTTCTCACAGGAGTAGGTCTGGGCGGCGAAAAGATCAATCCAATCCCGATAACAGTGCTACCAATAACCCTAAAAAAAAAAAGAAAACACATCAAGCTTGTTTCCCACCCAGAATGGTATAGAAATTATCATGCAAACTTCTGAAATTTATAATTAATATTTCCAGCATGTAAAGAGGACCGGGTGGGTTCTCTGTGATATAAATGAATGTGAATCAATCGCTGGGCATATGTACCGAATGGGTTTGATGACTTTCCTGCTAACAGAAAAAACCAACCCCACAAACTTGGATCGTTTTAAGTGTCTACAAATAGGTAAGTAGTTTATTGTTACAAATATTTTATACTCATGTAATAATGAATACAGCGTTCTATGAATGGATATCCTCAGTGAATCAAAAGCCAATAAAAACAAGTTAAAATACAAAATCCGAGAAAAACAATTCACTCACTGAAATTTTCCAGATTTTATTAATCAGTATTTTCATAACATTAAGGTGGAGTACTGTTGCCATCTTTGGCCGGGAGCACCTGGATACCAGCTAGCACCTTGTAACTTGGTTCAGAGTGACAAGGCTGTGAGGGTTATTGATGATCTTACTGATGATATTGACCCCTTCAGTCTAAGCTAAGGAGAGATTTTGCCTCCCTTTGTGTGTTCTACCGATTGTACAATGAGCTGTGTTCAGAGGAATTGTTCGATATTATTCCAACAACTTCTTTCTACACAGACCTTTCTTGACAGGGAGTGCATCCTCACGCTTTAGAACCGAAATGGTTGCGTACTGCTCGGTTCCAGAGAGGATTTCTCCCGCGAACTATCAAGTTGTGGAATGATCTCCTTGTCGAGGTTTCCCCTGGAGACTACAGCATGTAGTTCTTCAAAAAGGCTGTTAAGAGGTTCATGCAGGGTCGGCAAACCATACGCGCGAGTATTGCCTTGGTGTCGCACGCGTCCATAGGCTACGGTAACTGCTTTCCATCTGGCGGGCCGTACGCAATTCATTAAAAAATCCCTGGGAGCGTCGTTGTCACGATACAGCCAGGAAACCATAGGGGATTAGGGTATTGTATGTATCATTCATTTCATGTTTTAAATCCTTTAAGATGTCTTCCCTTAAAGCAGAATGAACATGTGAAAATGGGGGTATGTAAAATATTGAAAGAAATTATTGTAGTTATGTGTTACTTGATTTTATGGACATCTCTGAAGTAAATATGTTTTTATTCCAGCCCTTGTACATGACCTAGCGGAATGTATTGTTGGTGATATAACGCCACACTGTGGAGTGTCTCCAGAGGAGAAACACAGACAGGAAGATGAGGCTATGAAGAAAATTGCTGAACTAACAGGCCTTGCAGGTGATAGGATGTATGAACTGTATAAGGTAAATTTATTTGATTTTAACATTATAGCACACTCCGGCCACTCCATACAAATGTCGCGTCATTTAATACTACATAAACAATGGAGTCTGTGCAGATGTGAATGAGCGTGTGTGCATGCGGCGCCATACAAACTGTTCCAAATTCGTCTCAGAGGGGAGGACGAAACGAAAGAGCAGCAGGGAGTGGACATACTGTGCATAGTTAGTACTATGCACACACTACAACCATAGTATACATATATATTAGTATATATATGTATACTATGGTTGTAGTCTAAATAATAATACTACTAAATATAACGCTCCAGCCTGAAATAAAAGAAAAAAATGCATTTTGTAACTCATGTTTTATTTTCTTCATGGTTCCATAGATTTTCAGTTATTAAACAAATTGCGTTCAATTATATACATCGATATAGATAAACAAAACTATATCAAAGTACAAATTTTGATCTGCTAATAAGAGCAGGATGTCTCAAGGGTTCGGTCGCGAGCCGGCACTGGCAAATATGGGGTCTCGCAGCATTGAAACAAGCTCGGTGGCCAAATAGTTAGCAATAGCCACTATGACTCCGTAGTCATGGGTTCGATCCCCGCACAAGACAAATATTTGTGTGCACGAACATATCTGTTTGTCTTGGTCTTTGGATGTTTTCTGTGTATTATATGTATGTATTTACAAAAAAAAAATGTATTTAAGTATTATATCAATTATGTAGTACCCATAGTACAAGGTTTGCTTAGTTTGGGGACTAGATGGCCGACTGTAATTTGTCTAGGAATATTTGCTCCTTGCATTATATTTCTGTTTCCCCCATTACTAAATATTACTTAGCTGGACAATTATAGAAGTTATCTGACTGCAACAATGACACTAATGTAGTTGTGACTATGTTGCACTCAATGAACATTATACATTTTTGTACAATAAGTGCTCATTTGAAAGAATGAATGAGTTTATTTGCATGAAATGTTATATACAAAGGCGTTACAGTTTGAACAATACACACAGCCCATTTGAATGAAAGATAAGATCAAATATTGTTACTTTCAAGAAAGAACCATCATTGTCATCAATTTTTATTTCAATTCCAGGAATATGAATACCAAAGTTCTCCAGAGGCGGAATTTGCCAAAGATTTAGATCGCTACGATATGATTTTGCAAGCTTTTGAATATGAAAAGCGTGAAAATGCACCAAATAAATTACAAGAATTCTTCACCGCAACTGAAGGGAAATTCAAGCATCCGTTTATTAAGGATTTAGTTAAAGAACTATACAAGCAGAGAGAGGAGTTTGAAAGTAAATTAATGGTGAATGGAAACGCATAGTTTATGGTAACATGTACATATTGTTTATAGCATATTGTTTTTGTATTTCAAAGACACAACAAAGATCCCAAGATTATTAAGATTTTTTTTCGTTATTCTTGAAAAGATACCGTGAAAGGTACCGTGGTCTGATATTAAATTTTATGTAACTTTTCAGTTATAACGAAAAAATAATTATTATTACAACTTTTAGTATAAACCTCAGAATATTTCCATCTATGACATGCTTACGTGATACATAAAATAAATCTAATACCCTAATTATAGTAGTGTAAATTGTAAAGTATTTTATTATTAATCTGACTACTATAAAGTGATTGCGCTAGTAGATGACTAAACATAAAAGCGCGAATTAAAATCTTCATTTCTTCTTCCTACATATTCTTTTCTTTTCTGATTTTAGTACAATTTAATTAACAGCAGTGCTAGGTGCACTGTAGCATTATCTACGTAACTTACAAAATCATTTTTTACAAACTAGGTAAATAATTATACCACGTGGGTCTGGGATTACGTCTAGGTCCTATACCTATATCAGTCCACCAAGTACCTAAAGTATATTAAACATATTATTATATACAATAGCTTACATCACCTCAATATGTTACATACAGGGTTACAGCTTAAGTCGACCTAGAACCCCCTAAAGGATGTAGGTCGATTTAACGTGTCATCCAGTATAATGTAAAGTAATGAGCATAGAGTTAAATTTCGTACGCAGTAAATAATATTATAAATTTTATAATGAATACTGTATAAGGACTAGTGTTCCAAAAGACAACACTTGACCTCAACAATCTCAACGAATTAATTACATACATTCCTTTCTTGATTTTTAATATTTTTTCAACAGAAAGCCAATTCTCGTAATTATTTTACGATCTCAGAATGAAAGTTGACCGAATCGTGATTGTATTATGAATTGACCATAGATTAACAATTGGTCACCGCTCCACTTCGACTAGATGCCGCACTATCTAAAAACAACAGCTCCGTGAATGCGGCAACTCAATATTGTAGTGTGCGTAAAACAATATGCAGAGATGCTAGCGTGCGTGAAGAATTGTATTGCAACTGATGTGCCGAGATGCTAGTGTGCGTGAAGAATTGTATTGCAACAGGTTCGGGTACGCCGAGTTCGGCGTAGTATTTGTTGCCGCATTTTACAAGTGCGCCGCGGCATCTAGTCGAAGCGGAGCGGAGACCAAATGATAATCTAAGGAATTGACTTAAAATTTAATAGTTGATTTCTTTCTCGAATTTATACCAATTCTTATTGCGACCGGACAATCTTAGTTTAATCACACTTTAATAACACTTTGAAGTTTCCTACTGTATACAAGAATAGCAAATGTGACGTTTGTGAGATCGAGACTGGATCGAAACTGAATTTTGTTTCAATTTTAATTACGAGAATTGCTCGATTTAGGTACTATCCACATGAAATTCGCTTACGTAACTTTATACAGTGTAGCCTTAGGGTAGCCTAGAAAACCAAAATGTCAATCTCTAATTGACGACATCATACAGGTGAAAATTTTAAATACTTAATGCGTTCGTTATGCGTTAACTTAATGCGTTAAACAAAAGTACGTAATTGTCAATCAGGTTCTACATAGTTACAAGACATAGGCCAATGTTGTTGAGTCATTCGGGACACAAGTAAATATGCTACACTTGTACTAATGTCGTTAAGAGTCAATTTACGTTGGCTAAAAATGGAACCTCCGCAATACGCAGTTTACAAAATAAAACACATTCAATTTACATCTTATTTCGCACAACTTTGCTCTCTGTAAATGATTCGGGTGTTTTTAGTTTGTTGTCAAGAGGGTGTTAATTGATTGGTACTATTAGCACAATACGAAAAAAAATAATTGAGTGACTAAATTCAAAATGGGCGACTGGAATACTCGGTTAGGTTAAATATTGTATTATTTATTTAATCTTCATGCACTTAAAAAACAATGTACAAAGGCGGACTTTAATGCTATACAAGCATTCTCTACCAGTCGACCTTAGGTGATGCAGAGATAAGATATGGAAGGTGCACAAGGCGATTATTAATATTAAATTAATGACATATTAAATATAAAACAGTGAAGGAAGCGTTATAAATAACTAGTAATTATAATTATATCATCTTTAGTTGCCAAGTTAATTTAATAGTCGCCCTGTTAATAATTTTAGATTCTCGCTTTATATACTAGGTACTTATAATGGTTTGCGCAGATGGTGGACAACGGTAGACATTTTGTCCTCGACACGACCTTATTACTAAAACAGTAAAGTCGAACTTCGTACTTTATCCGCGGAATGGCATCATTTCTAAATTAGATTTTAATATCTAAGTAGTAAAGACGTGTCATAGGTAAAACTTTAAAACCGTGCTGGTCACGGCCTAGATGTTTTGTTTTATAGAATAAGTAAAGTTTGTTTGTTAATTTTATCTACTACTTAATAGTATAAAACACAAGTGATTTTTCTATAGTAAGGTAATTTATTACTTTTTTTTTTATCAAATACATAGGATATTGCACAGTTTTCGTATTTTAAGGTCACTTTATAATAACGTAGAGTATCTTCACAACGACGCGATGCACATTTTAGAGCAATATTTTTGCATTTAAATTTACAGCTCGTCGTCGTCAACCCTTACTCATCCCACTGCTGGGATACGGGTCTCCCCTCAACTGAAGGGGTTTAGAGCGTACTCCACAACGCTACTCAACTGCAGGTTGGGGGAAGCCAGTGTTTTCAAGCCGTCATAGCTCCTAAAATCCACTGATTTGTCTTAACCCCTGGCGTGCCGTGACCTGTCAATTCTGTACCAAGTACTGTACCTATCGTGGGACCGTGGCACGCGAAATGTTACCGACCATCATCTAATGGCAACAGCTGGGACCGACGGCTTACGTGGCCTCTGAAGCACGGAGGAGCTCGAGATAATATAAACCCATTCATGGACAGACTACGGTCGACGTTGCTTAACTTGCGTGTTCGATGAGACATACGCGCAAGGACGCCATCGAGCTCCCCAGTTAATGCCATAGAATAAATACCCGTACTAGAAATTCCACCCCACTAACGCGACAATAATGTGCAAGTTCGAGTGCCAGAAAAATAATATTAATTAGGTACTTGCCTAAAATTATGATACCCATCTACCGGCATCGATCCCTTGTTTATAAAACGAGATGAAGCACGTGGGCCATGATATTTATTACCTATGGCAAGTTAAGGGTGCGTTTGCACGTAAACGGAGATGAGCTGTTTTCATACCTTTAACATCGTAAGTAGCGTACAGCAAGTTATGATTTCATAACTTGCACATATATATTTTTTTTAAACAGCACATATCCGTCCAGCTTCTCTTTAATGGAAACCCACGTTAGCCCCGGAATAACGTGTATGCAAGACGTAAAATAAATACAAGAAAATTATAAAAAATAAAAAGTTTAAAAATTAAAAGTATCTAGGTAAACATACAAGGCTACACATCTGTTTGTCGCACCATTAAAAAGTGGAACGATTTGCCGGTAGTATGTCCTTCCTACATGGGATCCTTCAAACGAAGAGTGAAGAAGCACCTTGCTGCATGCTGGCCCGTGGCAGTTTCATCTGACATAACTCTGTTGTGTAGTATTTTGTCAGTTGTCGCTGATTTCAGCTCCTCTTTCCGCTTACCAGTAGGCGAAGCGGGGCCACTACTTTAGTGTTGTGTTTTTTTTATATTAGTTCAGTATTGAACTAATATAAAAAAACACAACACTAAAGTAAACCCAGTCAGTCTGCATTCGTATTTAAGTATGCGTAATATATCACAAGCCATCTCCAAAATATGCGTCGCGTCGCTCAATTTGTTTCTGCGTACACGCTCATAGCTTCTTCATTCGATTAAAGACGAATAGTTTTATTAAGCTAAAATTTTAATAATTTCCACCTCATTATTACTGTGCTGCCATCATTAGATTTTGTCGTCGTCATTTTCCGGCCGCCAAGAATTCCTATCCTATATATCCTTTGAATATAAATAAATAATAAATAAATATTTCTGGACTATTTATACAGCGCCATCTAGTCCCAAATTAAGCGCAAAGCTTGTACTAGACAACTTTACTGATAAATGTACTTAAATACGTTTTTTTTTTTTTGTAAATTTTAACACCCGGACTAAGACAAACAGTCAAGTTCATGCACACAAATGCTTGTCTTATGCGGGTATCGAACCCGCGACCTCGGAGCCAAAGTAACCATTGCTAACCATTCGACCACCGAGTTCGTCAATGTCGAATATGAAAAAATAAATAGTTATTGACGTCTGGATGTCTTATATAACGAACGCCAGTCTTACACAATATTGTTCAGCGCCAGAGCGCGGAACAAACGATAGAGGGGCACGATCAGCCTAGCGTTCGGCTTGTGACGGAACTATCTCTCTTCCACTCCATCGGCCGATGTTTTCTTAGGACGTTTTCACGTAAAATTATCGTCAATAAACCGACTTTACAGTCTAATCAATTTTTTTCCTAATTGTACTAGTGTAAGCCGTTTCGTATTCAATCTAAAAATTGTTTTTCTCTCCCGCCATCGTTCTACAAAAGAGACACAAAGTTACCATAGACAAGTATTTAATTAACGCATTACTCGCCTATATTGATCGAGAAAGCAGACTCAAACGGAGATCGTCGTCAAGGCGAGTGTCTGCACGTAGCTGCTATTACCTATTATCACCGATAATCTACTATATACGTGTATTAAAGTTAATTAATTCATAACTTTTAAGTGTTGTCGTACGTTAATTTTATTATATTCTAAATGTTTAAGTATATGGTGAACCAAGGGCTTTGTTTTTGTTTACTTCATGACGTTGTTTACGCTTGTTTATATTTTATTTAGCAGCCTTTGCTTTACCTGTTAATAATTGTACTAGGCCGGATTCTAGCCCACGGGGCCGAAATCGAGGTTGAGTGGAGCGAGTAGACTCGCTGAGTGTATGTTTTCTATTGATTTCAATGGAAAATGTATTTAATAATCATTTCTCAAGGACATGATCAATCTCAATTTTTTTTTTTCGACACAAAATTCAAGCATGTCGAGGTCTTTAATTGTGACAAGTTTCATCAAAATCGGTTTTGTGGTTTTGGAGCCTATTCATTTACAAGAGTGACTTTAGGCGTTCCGCTCGGTCCACTCAACAAATAACTGTTACACCAATTTTTAGCATATGACAATATACTGTAATTTAATGGTCATAGAGAAACTCAGTTTTATTTTTTAATGCTGGTCCTAGTAATAGTTAGTACTTAATCCCTTGTATGTCGGAATTGCACAAACAATTGAAAACAAAAACTCTACAGAATGTAAATTATTAATGTTTGCTCTGTTTGTGCGTGTGTGTGCTGCAATTTGTCGAATAATAATTATTTTATATGAATTACTTGTTTAGTAGTTTAATACTTAATAGGTAGATGGCACCACACTGCGACTTCACAGCAGTTAAATATAGAATGCAAAAAATTGTCGAATAATTCTATAGTATGATCCTACTGCAATTTGTCGAATAATGTTATGATAATTATAATCCTGCAAGAAAACATATATAAAGTTTATAGCTAATTCGCTCAAGATTAAAACGGTCGTAACTTGTACTTGTTGTAATACAGCAAGCAGTTATAAAAAAAATGTTGTAATAGTCATTTAAGAGGGTTTAACTCGTACGTTAGCGCCGCATTGATAAGAACATAGCCGGGAACAGAGCTATATAGTAAATAAGGCATTTATTGACCCTCAATATATAATTCATATTTTGTATTCTTATAATTATATTTTTTTTATTAAGAGCCATATTACATTTTGACTGTGATTTTTGCGTAAAATGGCCAATTTTGGCGTTCTTGATCTCGGAAACAAAAATACATTAACAATGTTGACTTATTGAATAGTATAGAATAGCTATTGGCATAGTACATAGCGGCCTCGCTTTTTGTAAATTTTGCTTAACTTTTTAAATAAACCCAAAATTGCAGAGAAAGATTTTCATAAAAAGCGCGCATTCACTATTTTGAGCTCCTGGATTGTACTACTGTTCCAAACAAATGAAATAAAAAAATATAATGTTATTTGTTATATAGTCGTATAGTACATAGCGGCCTCGGAATTTTGAAATATCATTGATTTAATATAGAAAAAAAACATTCTTTTAACCAAAAAAACTTCGAAAATCGCTTTAAGTAAACTGTTAATTTCTCGAATAAACGATAATATTATTGAGCAAAATTTATACGAGAATAATTGTTACTTCATGATGAATAAACTTTGTAGCATGAACTTATTATCTTATTTCAATAAAAACGATAAATATAACTTCAAAATTACTACAAAAAACGATGCACCGGCGGCCTTCGCGGGTTTAGTACTGCGCGAGAGCTCGTCAGCGTGCAAATGTAATAGGGCTCTTAAAGGTAAAAAACCAATTAATACATCAACATCAGCCTGTAGGTATCTATGCGATCCACCGCTTACCGCATCCAGCCGCTTCCGGCCCTTCCCTTGAGGTCATCGATCCATCTAGGGCGGGGGGGGGTGACGCTCCGTCGCCCCATTCGAGTTTGTGTGGTGTAAAAATATACTTAAAATAAAAGTAAAATAGTAATTATGAAACAAAATACAAATAATTAAAAGTACATAAGTATAGTCTATAATATCTAGGTGCCATTACTTTTTTTATGTGCTAGGCTAGACTTTAACCCAATATTGCACCATCGTATCGGGCTATTTAAATCTTATAATGTTATATTATTATATCAAACGTTATGTTTAACTACCACTTAGTCCAGTAAAATAAGCATTCAACCTCGAAATGGAAGCGAGTAAGATGTAAATTTGTATAAATGTTTGTTTTGGTGTTCTAATGACTTGTAGAAAAGTCTCGTATAATCACGTATTTTAGGTTATTATAACGGTAGGAGATACAGAAAAATGTTTAATACAAAAATTGTAGAGAATTTTGTAATCTACAAATTTCATAATAACCTAAAATGGCGTATTTCCCATAGGAAACGAGATAATTGCGAAAAATTATTTTCGTGACCTTTGACATTGAATAACTTGTGACGCAGACGCGTGATTATATGAGACTTTTCTACCAGTCATTAGAACACCAAAACAAACATTTATACAAGTTTACAGCCTAGTCGCTTCCATTCCGAGGTTTGGACCTTTTTTCCTCTTATTTGACTGTACTAACTAAGCGATGTGTTTAAACATAATTTTCAGTGTTACCTAAGGAACCTAAGCCTATTTAATGTCATTTTAAAATTACTTATGTACCTAAGTACAATATAGAACATTACTATGTTATCTAAGTTTACGAACTATGATTATTTTTATAGCGGCGCTAGTGTGCTACCCTTCAAGTACATTTACCTATTTCCCAGTCAATCCGAATACTAAATACGCATTACGTGATATTAAGGATTTCTTTAAATAGCAATACAAATGTATTTTTTCTCTAAAATTTTAATAAAATATTCAGAAACCACATAGTTTGTTTTTTTTTCTATTTGGAATATTTACTCCTTAAAAAAGCTTCACACGCAGAATAATTTGTAATGTTTTTTTTATACGACACACGTGATGTCAAACAAGCGTACGCCTCGCTTGATAGTGATTACAGTAACCATAGTGGCATACGCTGGCACCCCCGCTCCTAACGCAGTATATTATGTTACGCGCGATAAAGCGGATCTGTTTAGATGTTGTCCCGATAAAAAAAAAGTTCTCAAGAAGTCAATAATTTCACTATTTTCCATAAAATGGATTCGAAGTGCAACTGCTGTAAGGTCGACATGTATGACATCTGTTTTATGCACTGGGTAGCTTAGTGGAGCACTGGCCTCTTTCAATCGTAATGAAGCCAGTTCAGTTGTGAGATTATTATAAGTAGAAAAAATAAGAACTTTATCACCATCTTCAGATAGATTCATCTATCCAGTGCTGGACATACGCCTTCCACCATATGCGATCCTCTTTCCGCATCCAGCCGCTGCCGGCCGTTCCCTTGAAGCCATCACTCCATCTAGAAGAGGGGCACCCGACGCTTCGTCGCCCCATACGTGGTCTCCACTCTACTTTTCTCATCTGCCATCATTGACTCGGCAAATACGGCCGACCCACCGCCTCCGTCGAATTTGTTCGTTCCAGCTTCGGTCTATTAAGGCTCATTTTCATGGGTCGATAAGACGGTCGTTAGCCCGAATGCGGGGACTCCCCGCATGCGGACTAATCACTAATGAAATTTTGGGGTGTAAGTGGTTCATCAAGATCTTTGAACCAAAATCAACTTCACCTGCACATGGTGCACCCTGCTGACTGACAAACGAAGCTCTGGCGAAAAGAGAGGTAGGGAGCGTAATTGTAAGCTACCCGACTGGGGAACGTACCTCCACCTCACAGAATACCGCAGCCAAATAACAATTCCCTTGAGGGTTGTTGTGTTCCTGCGAGTGAGTGAGGTCAAAGGAAGGAGATACTGCGTTGGCAGCGAGGTGGCGGCGCGCGAGCAATATTTTATGCTGCAAGCGTTAATATGGCTACGGTAACCGCTTCACATCAGGCGGGCCGTATGCTTGTCTACCACCCGACGTAGTAAAAAAAAAAAAATTCAACGGTCGATAACTCGGTCGATTAAATGCGTGCGGGGACTCCCCGCATTCTAGATAACGACCAATGAAATTTATCGGTTGGTATAAACTTGTAAAGCACGCGGTGTCATTATACTGTGGCGGTGTGCGGGGACGATGAATTTTTCAGTAAATCACAAACATAAAAATGCCGGCCCGCATGCGGGCCCCATCGGCTAATGAAAACGGTTCCCGTATGCGGGCTCTATGACATGCTTAAACAGAAATCTCCCGCACCCAGCATTCGGGCCCTAACAGCCAATGAAAACGTTTCCCGCATGCGGCCCCTATGACATGCATAGACAGAAATCTCCCGCACACCGAATGCAGTCCTAACGACCAATGAAAATAAGCCTTTAGAGAAATGCCGAGCATCTCTCCGTCGCTCGTTGTGCGACTTTCAATTTATGTATCAGCCCAGCGCGGTCCAAGTTTCTGCACCGTAAGTCATGGCGGAGAGGATTCACTGGTTGAAGACTTTGATTTTTTTTTATGTATTTTAAGAATTTTATAGTAAACTTTAATCAATGCGCGTATGATTCGCATGGTACTGCAAGCGTTCATATGCTGCGGTAACTGCTTTCCATCAGGCAAGCCGTATGGTCTTCTGCCACCTTATTGGTATAAAATATTAAGAAAAATGTACATAAGTATACTTATGTAATATAAGGATAGATTATTTAATAGAATCACTTGATCACCTGGACTCCGAGGCGTCTTATTGTCGACATGCTGACGGTAGGTACTTTTGTGGATAAGCGACGCGTGGTTCTAAGTACGTTTTGGTGGTTTGAGTCTACTTAGTAATTGCCTGAATGACTCATTCTAATGGAATGGCATTTTTACATGTGTTCTGCTTCCATCATTATATTATTAACTAGCTGACCCGGCGAACTTCGTACCGCTATACTCGCGGGAGCTATCGCGCGGATTTAATTTTGAGAATTATTAAACTTATGATAACTTTCAAATGGTACGTCCGATTTAAATGTAATTTACAGATACTGTTATGGCCTTGAACACGAAGTAATTTATTTTGATGAATTAATACCGTAATTATGTAAATAGCTATCCAATAAACGCTTCATGAATGCCAATTTTTTAAAGTAGTAAAATGGTTATACTTCTTAACCTTAACAGGGTGTCCACTGCTAATGTTCGAAAAAAATCCCTGACTTTTCCCTGACTTTCCCTGACAATTTTTTCAAAATTCCCTGACCAACAATATATATTCATTTTACAGAAAAATAAAATACAATATATATTTTTTAAATACTTTAAAGTGCTTTAAATTTTACAGTATTTTTGGCAATTTTTTAAAATAAATGATATTTAAAATTGTAATTTCTTAAAAAGTTGGGGTGGTTTTAACATAATAAAATTACGTTGAAGTTTCAGATTTGGTATTTTTTTGCGAAAAGAAAGAAATATCAGGTTGCCCTTTTTTTAACTCAATATTTTTAATATACTTAGGTACCTTGGCATGTGAAACTAGAGCTTGTCTACCCATATTACTTAGTTTAAATGATTTGCAACATACTTTACAGTATGCTAATCCTGGTTTATCTGGTGTTAAGACGTCCCGGTAAACAATTTTTGGCATTCGCACCAGGAGCCAAAATTGCAAGGCTTCCAGGAGAACTTACTCCTGAGCAAGCTACATACAACTGATCATGAGAGAAGAAGTCCTGTATCAAGTCAACCCCAGCGACCTTTAGAGACTGCCCCTGAGCTTTGTTAATGGTCATAGCGAAACACCTTTATGGGAAATTGAAGTCTCTTATGCAGAGTGGTCTGATGGAATAATGGGAATGCGGGGTATAAAGAGAGATTCCTCAACAGCGCATCCCTTACTGTCCTCACTCGACAACTCATCGTTCCAGTTGTTTAATACGTGAACTGGTGGCACGAACCTCCTGATGATACACTTCCGTTCCATGCAAGTGGTAGGAGATGGAGCGGAACAGGCCAGCTCCATCACCTTCCACAGCTATAATGGTATGGGGCATCATCACACCTTCCACAATTATAAATTTAGTCAATCTTGACGTCATTGTTTGAAAAATACCGAAATTCTTATATTAAGTAGGTATTTATACCCCATAAAGTCGGTATTTAGAATAGGTTTGTCAATTAGTTTTCGGCACCAGATGTAGCTTCATTTGAAGGACGCAGTTTTTTTTACGCCCTACGCGCGCGATGGACAACCTTCGGGGGTAACTACTGGGATGAGGTGAGCGATAAACCGTCATGGATAACCCCATGGTTTGAAATAATCTCTCATATATACGCGCTGTACAAATGCTAGGTATAGCGCCATCTAGTGATGAGTTAATTAAAATATAGATATATCATTTTTAGACATTTGTTGGCTGGGCGCTGGTCAAAAGTTAATCAGTTACCCACATAAACATCCCCTTTTTTTTATGAGCAACTATTCCAGCAAATCTCAAAATCGTAGATGAATCGATTTCCAAAAAGAGGGTTTTTTTTTCACCCTCTTATAGGTGAATTTCCGGAAAATCCCGTCTTAGTGCGCGCTTACATTGTATAGGGAACACATATCCAAAGTTTCAGGCTTCTAGCTTCAGTGGTCTGGGCTGTGCGTTGATTAGTGAGTCAGTCAGTGAGGACAAAAGCCTTTATTATACTATCTAGCTTTTCCCCGCGGCTTCGCTCGTGTGAAATTCGCGCATTTTAGATTATCCAAGTCAAGTCTAACACGCAACGCAACCACCTTTAATTGTACTAAATACGGATGCAATAACTTTCCAGATAACTACGACCCGATGAAATATAAAAAAAATAATATCCTTGATAATACCCCTTCCCACCCCCATAGTGGTGATTTTACGTCACGTCGGCTATGTTGGACTATAAATAGTTGTTGTTTTCGTAATCAGCGACCCGATAAACCATAAAAACAATACCCATGACGATTTTCAGATGTTTGCACCTTATTTCACCCCTTTAGGGGTTGAATTTTGAAAAATCCTGAAACACGTGTTTACTCATTTATCTATAGAAGTACTCGTGTAAAGTTTCGGATAAAATAGTCCAACTAATCTTGTTTCCCCATACAAACTTTGGACCCCCGTTTCACCCCCTTAGGGGATGAATTTTGAAAAATCCTTTCTTAGTGCACCCCTAGACGTCATAAGGAATCTACATGCCAAATTTGGAATCTCTAGACCCAGCGGTTTGGGCTGTGCGTTGATTAGTGAGTCAGTCAGTCAGTCAGTCAGTCAGTCAGTCAGTGAGGACAAAGCCTTTTATTATTATAGATATTAATAGCATTCACAGTGAACTGCTCATTAGTCTGCACTCTCTAATCAAATCAATAAATAATTATAAAAAAAAATACAAATAAAGATAACTTATAATTTGCACATTTTGCACTTTCACATCCACATTAGAAAATATATTATTTTACTGAAACAAAAAAGTACAACTATTAAAACAAAAAGGAGTAATCTATCTGTTGTCGACGAGCGACCTGTGACAGACTAAGACAAACAGACATGTTCATGCACACAAATGTTTGTCCTATATGGGAATCGAACCCACGAGCGTTGGTGTTGAAGCCGCGTCATTGACCGCTATCCGAGCTCGTCAAATAGATAGAAAACTAAAAAGGAGTAATTTAATTATGACTAAAAAAGAAGTCATAATGTAGATCACTCCAAACCTGAAAAAAAAAATGCTTCGATAGTCAAGTTAAGGCTCTTTCTAGAGCATAAGGAGACAAACAGTGTTTTGGGAGACAAAATCTCAATTTCTCCCTGACTTTCCAGGTGACCCCTCTATTTCACTGACTTTCCCTGACTACTTTGAGCTTCCCTGACTTTTCCCTGATTTTCCCTGACTTTCCAGAATGTGGACACCCTGCTTAAGAGATACACATATGCCACCGCGAACTTTTCTGTAGATCTATATAAGATACACAATTCCACCATACATTATTTTGCTATATCTCAAAGGGTTTAGGCAGCGTTTTCGTTGAAAGCTCCCAGACGGCTTATTTTTTCCCCGACATCTTCAACAAATATCGTTAATGTACACAGAAATAAATACAAAAACATAACAAATTATATACTAAAACCTTCCTCGAGAATCACGATATCGAGTGGTGAAACCCGCTAGAATATCGGTGCAGTAGTTTTTGAGTTTATCGCGAACAGACAGACGCGGCGGCGGAGGACTTTGTTTTATAATGTATTAATGATCGAATGTGTTCTGTTTATATTTTAAATTTCCTCGTGTGCGTAAACGCGGGAGTGGGGCGCGTCATTTCAGCTTAGACAAGCTCTAGCAGTATATAGGTAGGTATAGTAAATACCTGGTAGAACTTGGCTGATTTTTCACTTTAAATCTTCTACAATACGCCCAGCACAAATGCGACACGCTATGTGGATCACCGCCATCATTAGAGCCAAAGCCAGCAATTGGGGTGTAAGTGGTTCATCAACATCTTTGAACCAAAGCCAACTTCTCCTGCACGCGATGCACCCTGCTGACTGACAAACGAAGCTCTGGCGAAGAGAGGTAGGGAGCGTAATTGTAAGCTACCCGACTGGGGAATGTACCTCCACCTCACAGAATACCGCAGCCAAATAACAATTCCCTTGAGGGCTGTTGTGTTCCTGCGAGCGAGTGTGGTCACTAGAAAGGAAGGAGATGCTGCCTTGGCAGCGGGGGCGGCGTAACCGTCTGCCACCCGACGTAGTATAAAAAAAAATATTGTAACAACTGGACGTAGTGCGCTGCCGAGTAGCGAGAGGGGTTCTGGCGAAAGAGTGTTATGGCATATCAAACCCAAATGATGAAGTACCTCCACCTAAAAAAATACCGCAATGCTGCTAGTGAGTGAAGGTAGGTAATATTGTAATAATAAATGTCTTTAAACCTCTATTTTGAATGATTATGATTATGAGACTGCATTAAATCGAGTTACGTTACCGTGCTACACTTACACGGATTGTAATTGATTATTGTAGAATATAATGTCGTGGTTGTCTATTGAAAATGTGGAATAAATATCAATCTAATAATTTTACCATTTAATAGATCAGTTGGCCGTGTGGTTTCCGGCAGACTAGAATAGAATCACTCCGTCTCTTCCCGTGGATGTCGTACAAAGCGACTAAGGGAAATACATTATAAAACATCGATCAGGCCTCCGTCCGTCTGGCCAGCGTGGGGAGTGTAGGCCAAATCCTCCTTCCGTCTAGGACGAACGAGAGAGGGTCATGCTCCTGTAGTGGAGACTAAAATGACCTGATGATGATGATGATGAGATCAGTTGAAAATGGATTATACTTACACTACTAAGGAACTTTCGTAATACACGGCGCCGCGTGGCAGCTACGGTTACCAACTCTTGAAAGGACCAACCAGGGAGACTTTTACGGGGGGAGGGCGGGGAACATTATATTTTTCGATTTAGTAAAGAAGTCAACCCAGTAAATCCACTCGATTTTCATCAACTAGATGTGGCATCTCACGCAAAAGTCTAACGTCGTCGTAAAGTTTGTCACTAAGATATACTTAAGTCAAATGCAAAATGTATAAAAGCCGGAGAAATTATTGTTCCGCGGGAGGTCGGGAGATTAACCATTATGCCCGGAGTCTCCCGGGCAATATGGGAGGGTTGGGAACCTTAGTGGCAGCTCTCGCGATCGGTTTCACATTCGACTCGGAGGGTAGGCGAGGTTGCCTTGTGAGTGAAAGCGGCAAGGAGTGGCCATGCTCTACGTAGTAGGTACCTACTGTTACTTATACTATCACGAGCTCGGTGGTCGAATGGTTAGCAATGGCCACTTTGACTCCGAGGTCGTGGGTTCGATTCCCGCACAAGACAAACATTTTGTGTGTATGAACATGTCTGTTTGTTTTGGTCTGGGTGTTTTCTATGTATTATAAGTAAGTATTTACAAAAAATGTATTTAAGTACATTTATCAGTTGCCTAGTACCCATAACACAAGCTGTGCGCTTAATTTGGCACTAGATGGCGCTGTGTAAATTGTCCAGAAATATTTATTTATTATTATTATATTATTTATACTATAGTCACAGTGTAAATAATAGTGGACACTGCGTTCAAATTCATCATCTGCAGGCAAGGTCGTCGCCAGCCGATGGCCCAGGGGGGGGGGGGCAAGTAGGACTCCCAACTCCTCACGACCTTACAGTAAACGTATCGTGTTGGGGCACTTGGGGCTCATTGTAGTTTAAATGAAGATGAAATAATGAGGCAGCACTAGTAGTATTTTTATTGGGGATTTTTTGGATTATATATTTAATTAAATGAATAAATAAATATAAATAAATATTTCTGGACAATTTACACAGCGCCATCTAGTCACAAACTAAGCAAAGCTTGTACTATGGGTACTAGATAACTGATATTATACTTAAATACATTTTTTTTTGTAAATACATACATATAATACATAGAAAATACCCAGACCAAGACAAACAGACATGTTCATGCACACAAATATTTGTCTTGTGCGGGAATCGAACCCGCGACCTCAGAGTCAAAGTGGCCATTGCTAACCATTCGACCACCGAGCTCGTCAAAATTGAATATTAATCAGGCATTCGTCTCGTCTTCACACATTGGAACAAATAATTTACTGTACAGTCCTAGAGGAGTGTTCTACCCCGTACTTTCGGGTTATGGAATGAACTCCCTGCCAAGATTTTCCCAGGAGACTAAACTACGGGGTACTTCAAAAGTCGTTAAGGGGTTTTTACAAGGTCCGTAATGCTCGAGTGATGCTTCAGGTGTCGCAAGCATCCATAGGCTGCGAAGACTACTTACCATTGTAAGAATTACTTAATAAACACTGATATTATAATAATACGTGATTAATACACTGTCGTTTTACTTAATCAAGTGAGTACAGCATCTTGGATAGATTATTAGTATTTTATTTGTCTACTTCAAATGTTTAGAAAATGTTGAGTAAAATCCGAATTCAAGCACAAATATTACAACAAAATTGGCAATACATTAATTTGCTAGTATTATAAATAATCCGGCCGCTTACTGTATTCTTTTAAATTATTAGTACTTTATTAGTTGATTCATAAAATTGAAGTAGACAACTACTTAAATTTTAGGAAATATTAATTAGAATTTGTTATTAAGCACAAATATCATAATAAAACTAATAAATTAGTAAAATGATATAATTACAATCAATTGCATTGATTGTTGTATTTTTCAGAATTATTAGTACTTTAGTAGTTGTTAGAAGGACGAGTATGCTGTGTTGACTTCATTTTATGAACAGTATAAAAGCCATAGAATGGCTGGCTTGCGCTAGTCTGTATCGAGATCTTGTAAAAGCTCTGTCAGACCATAATAAATTTATACTCTGTATAAATTGTTTTATTTCGACATCTGTTCGTCAATATCAGAAGTCGGGATAATGAACGATGAATCTAACCGGAACTATGAAAAAACGCGAGAAAGCACTCGGCGACGGAAACGAAACCGTTCGCGGAGCAGGAGTTTGAGTTCAAGTCACAGTGGCTCGTCCACCCCTTGTTCACGTTCCGGCCGCGCCCGCCGTCGTTCCAAGTACCGTCACAGTGAGCGGAAAAGTCGGCCCAAGAAACATTCTTCAAGATCAAAGCGGCGCTGTCGTGAGGAAACAGCGCAGCCCCTGTCGCAAGATAGACAGGGTAATAATCAGCACGGTGAATATCATCGTAATCAGGCGAGTACTTACATTCTTTAGTAGTTCTGGTGTAATGTGTGTTACTGGTGTAATGGGGTGTGAGTAGTTAATCGGCATCTTTGAGCCAAGACTAACCTTGCCTGCACGTGGTGCACCCTGCTGACAGACAAATAAGGCTCTGGCAAAAAGAGAGGTGGGGCATAGCGTATTTTCTATGCTGCACGACTGGGGAAGTACCTCCACCTCCCAGAATACTGCAGCCAAATAACAATTCCCTTGAGGATTGTTGTGTACCTGCGAATAAGTGAGGTTACCAGAATGAAGGAAAGGAAGGAGAATAGTCTTGCAACGGATCGGCAACCCCTTGGTGTTGTATGTTGTCTCCATGGGCAGTGGTAATTGCTTTCCATCAGGTGACCCACTCATATACATTACATTTAAGAAAGTGATATACTTACTCTGACATACTTAAGCACTTGTTGCTTACTTGTTGCTTGTGTTACTTACTTTGACATACTTACTGCTTGTCGTGGCTCCGCTTCCTTAGAATTTATCTTAATATTATTAGGCACATTGCTTACAGTTATAAAGTAGGTAGACATGACATGTTACCGATCAAAATAATGTCAGCAGGCGAGCTTTGCGAATCAAAAGAAAAAAAAATCCTTTTAGATATTGTGTCGGCATATTTTTTTTTCCCCTCTTTTTAGATGTTGATACGTTGCATTTCCCGTTTTCAGTTAACACCGGAGTATAGCAGAATAGCGACAGATTCGCTGCAAACTGAACAGGCGGTTGAGCAGGTTGCGAGACACTCTACGGCCAGATCTACTACGCCACAGCAGAGCAACACACGGTTGCAGAATGAAGCTCCGACTGGCAGCGCTCCGACTGGCAGCGTTCCGAGCGTTCCTACTGGCGGAATTCCTACTGGTGGCCTAGGAAGAACGGAGGATGGAGGTATATGTTCTACTGTCATGAACTCTAATGTGAATATGAATATTAATGAATTAATGCAATTGATTCAAACGTTAACCAAACCTGATAGTCATGCTATATCCTATGATAAAAACATCATACCAATATTTGATCCAGCTCAAAAAAATCAAAGAATTGATAGGTGGTTGGCCAAAGTTAACGAATGTTCAAAAATTTACAAATGGACTGACGCACAGACAACGCACTTTGCTTTACCAAAATTGTCAGGCAATGCTAAAACTTGGTACGAGGGTCTTCAAACGATATTACTGACCTGGACAGAATGGCAGGAGAGGCTTATCAAAGCCTTTCCGTCTGAAAGCAACTATGGGGCGTTACTAACCGATATGTTGGATAGACGTATGAGGATTGGGGAGCCAATTGATGAATATTATTATGATAAAATTTCTCGTTTAAATGCTTGCGATATAAATGGTAAAAAGGCTATAGACTGTCTTATCCATGGAATAGATGATCGCATGATCAGGGCCAGTGCATCATCGGCACGGTTTAATGATCCTGAGGAATTGTTAAAATTCCTGAAGGATATTGGAAGGGAGACTAGTAATAAAACAGTTAGGTCCCGACTGACTACAACTGCTAATGACAACAGTAACATTATTTGCTATAAGTGTAATAAACCTGGACATCGTAGCATACAATGTCGTAGCAATGCGGGTACAGAAATTGTATGCTATAATTGTAAAGAAAAGGGGCATATTTTAAGCAAATGTCCAAAACCAATAGTCAAGTGCTCTAACTGTAATCGTCACGGGCATTTGAGCTCAGAATGTTTCATTAATAAAAATAATAATAAACCCATAGAAAAGAAAACGTTACTAACAGAAATTAATAAAACTGATTCAAAGTATTATAAGGCGGCAGTTGTAAATCAAGCAATAAAAACTGAATGTTATGTTGATTTTGGGAGCGACTGTACTTTGATTCGTGACGATTTTGTAACCGAACACACCTTAACTGTAGATAATAAATCTTTACCAACCATTCGAGGGTTTGGTATGGGAACTTGTGTACCTATAGGTAAAACAACAATTACTTTGAGTATAGGTAATGTTACTGCGTCTATCAATGCTTATGTTGTAGAAAAGTCCCAATTATTTACATCTCTTCTTGTAGGCCAAGACTTTACAGAAAGAGATGATGTGCTAGTTATCAAAACTAGTGAGAGTTTAGAGATTTTAAAGCGTGATTTACCCTTGCCTTTAAAAGATTATCCTATTGAAAATGAAGTTAAGGATAAAGTAGTCTTAAAAATAGCCACTAATGTAAATGTTGATAAAATTGACTTAATTGAATGCGTAGATGATTCAAAAAAATCCAGCTGCATTCTGGTACGAGATAGCATAAGGACTAAAGGAGAAATGAATTATTGTGTATTGGGAGGTGTTTACAGTATGCACGAGGGTACTTGTCAAGTGGCTGTTTGTAACATGTCAAATTTACCCCTTAATTTGAAATCCGATGAATTATTTACCCGAGCTTTATTGATTAAAGAAAATAGTAATTTTGATTCATATAAACATGTGAATAAAATAAGACGAGAATCTGACCTTATTCCAATAAAAGTTAACGAGTTGAATATTAACGAAACTCTAACTCTAAAACAAAAAGAGAAAATTATTGAGTTAGTTAACAATTACAGAGATTGTTTCGCTCAAGATCTATCAGAGATTGGTTGTACTACTATTGCGGAAATGGATATAACTTTAACTGATTCAAATCCAGTCGTGTATCGTCCTTATAGGTTAAGCTACTCGGAGCGAGAAAAAGTACGGTCACTGGTTCAAGAACTAATTGATAATGACATCGTTGAAGAATCTAATTCATCATATGCTAGTCCAATAGTAGTAGTCTCAAAAAAGAATGGTGGTTCCCGCTTATGCGTGGACTTTCGAGCATTGAACCGAAAAACTATTAAAGACCATTTTCCAATGCCACGGATTGATGATCAATTAGACTTACTAAACGGAAATAAGTACTTTTCTAGTTTAGACTTAGCTAGCGGGTATTATCAAATTCCCATGCGTGCAGAGTGCAAACACCTTACAGCCTTTTTTACTCCAGATGGGTTATATCAGTTTAAAAAAATGCCATTTGGGTTAGTCAATTCTCCTTCAGTTTTTCAGCGTACCATAAATAAAGTTTTAGGGAATTCTAGGTTTTCTTCTGCTCTTGCCTATATGGATGACATATTAATACCAGGGAAAGACTTTGACGAAGAATTTAATAGATTGGAGGAAACCTTTAAATTGATACGTAGTGCCGGAATGACTTTAAATCTAAAAAAGTGTAATTTTTTTCAAGAACACTTAGAGTATCTCGGTTATGAAATAAGCGAGCAAGGTATTAAACCGGGGAAAACGAAAATACTAGCCGTGCAGAATTTCCCAAAACCAGCTAACGCTCATGAAATAAGACAGTTTATAGGTTTAGCTAGTTACTATAGAAAATTTATTCATAATTTTGCAACTATAGCACGGCCACTAACTGATCTTACTCGAAAAAATATATCCTTTTGCTGGGGTTCTGATCAAGAAGATTCTTTTCAGACACTTAAAGAATGTCTCATCCAAAGACCTTTATTGGGCATATATGATCCACATAAAATAACTTATTTACACACTGATGCCAGCAAATATGGTTTGGCTGGTATTTTAATGCAAAAAGAGAATGAGGACAAACCGCTAAAACCTATAGCTTACTTTAGTAGAAAGACCACAAAAGATGAACAAAACTATCACGGATATGAACTGGAAACACTAGCGGTCGTAGCATCTGTTCAGCGGTTCCGCCCTTATCTAATAGGAGTTAAATTCACTTTGGTTACTGATTGCAGTGCATTACGCGCTTCTTTTCTTAAAAGGGACCTAATACCCCGTGTGGCAAGATGGTGGATAACCTTACAAGAATATAGTTTCGAAGTAGAATATAAACCTGGACACACTATGTCCCACGTAGATGCCCTGAGTAGGAACCCTCTGCCTTCGGTGTTGGATACAGGAGATACCAATGCAATTTCAATATTAAAAATATCCCAAGAAGATTGGTTACTTAGCATACAATTAAATGATACTGAAGTTAAGAGAATTCGCAACATATTAGAAGACAAACAACTGACGGGCATTGAGGACATAAAAAAGAATTATGTTGTAAAAGAAAATCGCCTATACCGGATTGTTAACGATGAATTTAAATGGGTAGTCCCTAAAAGTGCTAGGTTCCAATTGTGCAAACTAAATCATGATAATATCGGTCATTTTAGCGTAGAAAAAACCCTTCATAAAATTAAAAAAGATTTTTGGTTTCCGAAAATGAAAAAGTTTATTACTAAGTATGTCAAATCCTGCATTGAATGCGCATATAGTAAAGAACCTAGCGGCCCAAAAGAAGGTCTCCTACATCCAATTCACAAGGTGGACAAACCTTTTGATACTGTCCATGTGGATCATTTAGGACCTTTCATTAAAAGTGCAAAAGGTTATTCATATTTGATGGTTGCGGTTGACGGTTTTACAAAATTTTGTCTAATAAAACCTCTAAGAAATTTAAAAACAAAAGGTACAGTCACAGCTTTAGAAGACATCTTTTCTACATTTGGTTATCCGAATCGGCTAATAACAGATCGGGGTAGTACTTTCACTTCCAAAGAATTTGAAAAATTTTGTAATGACTCCAAATTTAAACACATATTGAATGCTGTGTCTTCCCCTCGAGCCAACGGGCAAGTAGAGAGGTACAATAGAACTATATTAGATGCATTAACAGCATATACAGATCAATTAGGAGAAAGGAATTGGGACAAGGTATTAGGAAAAGTACAATGGGGGTTAAACAATACATTAAATAAAGGTATAGGGAAAGCACCGTCTGAAGCATTATTCGGAATACAATTAGTTAACAGGTTAGAAAATATTTTTGCTCATGTTTTGAAAGAGACTCGATCAATCTCAGATTTGTCAGATATTAGACAGGAAATTAGCAAACATATTGATAATGACCAGCAAAAGCAAAAGGAAAGATATGATCAGAGTAAAATTAGAGCTAAAATTTATCAAGTAGGAGACTTAGTTAAAATTTTGAAACCCATTCCAAATAATAACGGCAAAAGTAGAAAACTATTACCAAAATTCACTGGGCCATTTAAAATTTCTAAAGTATTAGAGAATGACAGATACGAAGTATCAAGTATAGAAGGGTCGGCAATAACGCACAGGGACTATTGCAGTGTTTGGGCTGCGGATCATATCAAACCTTGGATTAGCATTGCAACTAACGAATCCTCTTCCGAAAGTAATAATAGTGACGCAGATGCCTAAGTTGCCGGATCAAATATTGTGATGAGTTAAGACTATTCCTGTAGTTTTGTAATATGTAAGAAATGTACGATTAATTGTATTAAAAAAAAATATGTGTATTTGAAATGATCTAATAGTTAATTGTTGTTGTTCGATGGTATTTCTTCGATTTACTTTATAAAAGAGAGGAGGTGTTGAATGATCCACCGTACGTAAAAAGTTGTAAAGAAAAAAGAGAGGAGGTGTTGATGGATCCACCACAAGCAAAAGAGAGGTTGTTGTTGTTGTTGTGGTAAATATTGTTGTTGTTGTTATATCTTTATTGTACTAAACAGTTGCAGTACACAGAATGATAAAAAGGTTGACATATTGATAAATATGTTGAAGTATTGATGAAATGAATTTAAAAGGTGTCAATATTCTGAATTGTTAACAAAATAAGTTCATTTGATTTCTAATAGATTGTTTGAATTAGAATAAAGGTAGATATTTTAGATCAAATGTAATCTGGTAATAATAGATACATAGATATAAGGTAGATATATACCAGAAAATTATAATATCAGTGTTCGTATTATTTTTATTTTATTATTATATTTTTTTTTTTCTAAAGTTTGAGGACAAACTTTGGTGTCAGGAAAGGCCGAATGTAAGAATTACTTAATAAACACTGATATTATAATAATACGTGATTAATACACTGTCGTTTTACTTAATCAAGTGAGTACAGCATCTTGGATAGATTATTAGTATTTTATTTGTCTACTTCAAATGTTTAGAAAATGTTGAGTAAAATCCGAATTCAAGCACAAATATTACAACAAAATTGGCAATACATTAATTTGCTAGTATTATAAATAATCCGGCCGCTTACTGTATTCTTTTAAATTATTAGTACTTTATTAGTTGATTCATAAAATTGAAGTAGACAACTACTTAAATTTTAGGAAATATTAATTAGAATTTGTTATTAAGCACAAATATCATAATAAAACTAATAAATTAGTAAAATGATATAATTACAATCAATTGCATTGATTGTTGTATTTTTCAGAATTATTAGTACTTTAGTAGTTGTTAGAAGGACGAGTATGCTGTGTTGACTTCATTTTATGAACAGTATAAAAGCCATAGAATGGCTGGCTTGCGCTAGTCTGTATCGAGATCTTGTAAAAGCTCTGTCAGACCATAATAAATTTATACTCTGTATAAATTGTTTTATTTCGACATCTGTTCGTCAATACCATTAAGGGTCATATACTTGTTTGGCGCCGCGTATAAAAAATAATATTTTTATCGATTATAATTTACTTATATGAGTAATCACTCTTGAATACTTTACAACTAGGTCTAGGTCGTGAACAGAGAACCGAGGTACCGACTCAGTAGCCTGTGTCAATCCAGATCTTTTTCTCCTGTCTCATTTCATACAAATCAGACCGTTCATGGCCTCTTTATTAAGAGTACAAACTTCCATACTGATACTAGCTTACACTTTTATATTAGTAAGAGGATATCCTAAACGATACTCATAATGAGGGTGTACATGACTGAGCACACTTATCAGTCAGAACAGAACGTCAGTTCTGACTCGCCACATTCCACAATAATGCGCTGTGCGTGCTGTGACCAATTTCTCATATTTTTTGTACTACAAATTTGTTTACTACCAAATAACATTATTACAAAACACTTCAATGTTTAAACATACATACACGCCCCATCTCTTAACCTTGCAAGTGGATGCCGACTGTGGCATTACCCATTTTGCCGTCAGTTCTTCATAAATAGCTCAGACTAACAAATTTGGCATGCTTCCTAAGAGCAGTTCAACAGATTCTTAGAACTACCTATTCAGGTAACCTTCTATTCAGGTAACCAAAATGAAAGAAATATGAAAGGGTCACTAAGTCTTCTTCTCTTTCTTCTTCTTTTTTTAATTTAATGGCTCCATCGTTTTCTTTTTTCCACGATGATTTTGTCAATGTCGAGGTTGAGAAATACACATTCATGTTAATAAGACTATTGATCGGTACTAAATAGCGGAAGTCCCATGAGCGACCTAAAACAACACAATACATCACAAACATTTAGTTAGTGTTAGTATCATAGCCAGACGAACACAGATTAGTAGGTTTAACACATGTAAATATAAAATAAATAACACTTATATAACTTAACACAGGGACGGTACAAAATGACAATAGATAATACAAAACTCACAAGTAGATGTTGTTGACTTTTATGAACTTAACTAAGACTGAAATCCAACGAGTATAAACAAGAGTAAGTAGGAAAGGGATGTTAACAGGACGAGGAATACTAGTAGGAAGAATTTCATACAGGGGAACCTGTAGTTTTGGGCAGTTAAAACAAATGTGTTCAAGGGTTCCTTCTTCTAAGCCACACTCGCTCTAGTCTAGTCACTAAGTCATAAACTAGTGATAATGGGAAAATAACAGGTCTACAAATATAAAGCCTATACTGACAAATAAAAAGTAGACATCTTTTTTGTACTTTTAATAATTTTATTGTACAAAATTGGGTCGTTGAATAGTTTACATACAAACCTATTCAGTCAAATAAACATTAAGATTTGCATAAATGCTAACACATTGTGACAATCCGCTTTATACATAGGTAATGCATCAGATAGTGTATCAAGCTGAAAATGGGTGATTCTATTCAGTAGGAACATCTTTTACTAGGAAACTTAAAATTAAACAATTCCATTATCATTATTGATCATTTACATGGGGTTTATTTGGAATTTCAGCATCAGTTTCATAGTAAAATTGTTCCCAATTATGAGATGAAGTATCCTTCTAGCTCAGATAAATGTACAAAACACCCAAGACAGTCCACACACCTCTGATAATGGATTTTATGATGCACCATAGACCATCTATAATATTCTTTTAGCTTGATACATCTGCACATATATCATTAAATTGCATCTATACAGATCATAGAATTCCCAACCACAAGCTTCTTATCTTCATATCCATATACATTATTTAACAAAGAAAACCACAGCTTGTTATTGGGTTGTTTATTTATTAGGCTTTGTGTTGAAAAATTAAGAATATTTCTCCGTAATTAAGGATTGCTTAGGTATCACATGAACAATTTCAGCTTTTAAAAGCTCAAGTATCCATAATGAAAAGTAGCACTCAATAGTGTGTAATTAATTTACAGGTTGTTTTTGACTTGTCGCTTCTTGTTCCTCTTTTTTTCGTTGCTTTTCTCTCATTAATTCAGCATCCCTGAAATAAGATTAATTTATATAAGTATAATACTAATGAGTCACATGGTAGATAATTATTAATGAGTAGATCTTAATTGTAGTTTTAACATATAATCAGTTAAGAAATTACCATGGTGTGTGAAAAATTTCAAAGAACTGTTTTCCATACAAATCTTTTTGCATTTCGATAGTTAATTGGTTCAGGTGTTATTGACGTAACAACATCTTATAAATCGATGAACGCCGGCTGCGCGTCAATGCGTCATGCTTTTTCGTGTATGATGCATTGTCACGTTCCGCCTGGGCCGGGCATGCAAGTGAGAGAGCGGAACAAGCGATAGAGATGCATGATCAGCCTAAGAGTTGGGCTTGTGACGCATCTATCTCTCTTCCACTCCATCGGCCGATGTTTTCTTATGACGTTATGATGTAAAATTATCTCCGTAAACCGACTTTACAAACAACCATTTTTTTTTTTGCAGAAGTAAAATTCACTGGCAATTCGATCTACACTACTTAACGTAATTCCAGCAATATTGTATTTATAAATCAACTGGTGGCAGAAGCACACAAATTACTGTAGACTGTAGATTAAATGGCCTTTTCGCATTTATTACTTTGTCTAATTTGTATAAAACTTTGTGGGTATTTTTAATTATTCATTATTATTAAAGTGCAGTAGTTAAATACAAAATATAAGTTTGAGAAATATTGCATCACTATATGAGTGTAACATTATATGAGTAAGTAATAGTCTCTTAAGTTATTATATTCTTTAAGATACCATAATATGAAATCACAAACAATCAACATTCAATATAAAACAAAAATATTGTTTTTGTAGTAGGTAGTGAATCGCAGTTTCAAACTGTCATATTTCATTGCAAGCGTTAATCGGCTACAGTATTGCTTCACATCAGGTAGGTATGCTTGTCTGCCACCCAATATAGTATAAAAAAAGAACAATTCATGCAGTATTAAAAAAGAAAAATTCATTGGAAGCTCTCAAAAGGAATATTTTTTCCCCTATTTTTGCAACTTTTTTCATTAGTGATCAGCTGCTATTGGCCGTAACATAATGTTATATAGCCTTCCTTGATAAATAGGATATCCAACACTAACAAACAAACTCTTCAGTTTTATAATATTAGTATACATAAACACATACTTTATGCATAATTTAAGACTCTATATGCCAAATAACAATTAGACAAATCTACCATAGTTCAAAAATACTTATTTACCTATGTTTCCTTTCAGAGAGAGATAAACCAGTCTTCTCATTAGCATTTTTCTTCTTCTGCATTTCTTGTTGTTTTTTCTGATTCTTGGCACGAGCCAAATCTCTCTGATTCCCACCTGTAAGTCACATGGTCAAAAATAAATAGGTCAAATTGTGCGATCAAATACGACGATCTTGGTTTTATATTACTAGGTACAGACTTATCAGAACAATGAAAGATTTTGATACCGACAACGAAATTAGCGGAAAGGATTCATTAATAAAGTGAAATCGTAACGTTCTCTGTTATGAATCACAGATGTTGTCATACAGTCTAGAATTTTCTACGATGTCACATAAAGAAAAAAGTTGATATTTAGACATTAATTATTGAATTTGTAGGGTATTTAGTGTGAATAGTTAGTTTTGTATGTACTTACGAGTCATCTTGGTCTATTTTCTCAAAGCCAACAAAGTTGAATTAGTCGCAATAGTGATCATAAAAGTCCGGACGATACGCTAGTCCGGTCGAAACCTAGGACAACGCACCGCCCTCCTTTTTACCAATATTAAAGAAACTTTGAAAACAACTAAAAGAGACTAGCTGGCTTTTAACAAAGCCACAGCCAGCTGGCCACAACCACAAACAAAACGATGCCAAAAAATGATGGCGGCGGAGACGAAGTTGAGTGTTAACGTTCTCAAATTCATAAAAGTACTAAACAAACTAAAACGATAACAAAAATCTACCACAAAGTACATAATGAGGGCTACTGTTTTTGTGCTCACATGTTGCCGCCTCTGTCGAGTGGTTTATTAGTCAAAAAGCATATTTTCTAGCTAATTAATCTCAGTTACTAAATATAATACTGACCTTGACACTATATATTTCCATTGACAACATGGTACTAGAATTTAATAAATATTTTGAAGGAATATATCGCAGACATACCTTATAACTTGTTAGATGCTGAGGCCATTAAATTAGTTCTTTTTAAACGTACCGGATAACGATTCTGTAAATTCTATGTTAATAAATTAAAGTACCTAAGTAGATTGAATGATGTGGTTTATTTTGAAAAATATTATTATAACCATTAGCCGAGCTGGTCAGGCCGTTCCGTCAACTCAAATATATACAGAAACTAGCTGTTGCCCGCGGCTTCGCCCGCGTGGTCCAGGGGAGCTGCCATTGATTTGTATAGATTGGATTTATATACACAACCAAAGCACGATTTAGAAATGAGACAGCGCCATCTAGTGATCTAGTGAGAGAAGGACAAATGATTATAAACTTTATTTATCCCCATCGGAATAAGACATTTTCCCGCATTAAAACGTAGCCTATGTGTTAATCCAGGGTGTCAGCTAACTCCATACCAAATTTATTAAAATCTCTCCAGCCGTTACGTTACGTGAAGAACTAACAAACATACACACACACTCACTCACAAACTTTCGCCTTTATAATATTATTTTATATTTTATATTAATACTAGCTGTCCCGGCGAACTTCGTACCGCCTAACAGTCAATGAATGTCGTGATGTACATATATATATGAACAAAATTTATGATTTCTTGAAATTAATACAATGAATAATAGAAAATAATAGAGAAGCACGATGGCGTGAGGCACGTGTCAGTCTAATTGTACACGCAAGTTAAGCAACGTCAACCGTAGCCTGTTCATGGATGAGTTTATGTTATCTCGAGCTCGTCCGTGCTTCGGAAGGCACGTTAAGCCGTCGGTCCTGGTGTTTATCATTAGATGGCAGTCCTTAAGCCAAGTTAGTGGCCCAACCCGTAGTTGAGCAGCGTGTTGGAGTATGCTCTAAACATCTTCGGTTGAGGGAAGACCCGTATCCCAGCAGTGGGTAAATAATGAGTTCAGTACTTTACAAAGTCACAAAAAAAGTACCAATTGACAACAATAAATATTTCAATCCACAAAACAAATCACAGACAACATTCGCGACGTAAAAGTGAGACCAATCGATTTGACATTTACATAACAATCAATAAATATTCCAATCCTTTTTAACTGGCACTATTTGTATAGGAAAACGTTTTTTCTTTTATTTCATTCTTTCGTCAATTTTTCAATGTTTTTAATACTTTCCCGACCAAGACACGACATTATTTTATATATTATATAGATTTATGGAGCTTGATTTAAATTTCTGAACGCACGCATAAATATTTTAGAACCAATAAATATTTAAATCCACAAAACTGTTTTCAAAACAAATCACAGCCAACTTTCAAGACGTAAAAATGAGACCAATAGAGTTAACATTTGTTTTTAATCTATGACATTTGTTCTATAATGAGCTTAATATACATTTCTGAACGCACGCATACATTTGGCGTACGCACGTACGACAACGTCACATTTGACAGCTACGACAACCACGAACATTTTGTATGGGAAAATGTTTTTTCTTTTATTTTATTTTTTCGAGAATTTTCCAATGTTTTTAAGAGTTATTCTGCTATTCGGGACGGAAACAAATCCAACAAATCAAAAACCATGGCAATCGGTCCAGCCGTTCTCGAGTTATAAGTGTTGTAACAAACACGACTTTCTTTTATATATATAGATTATATTAGTGTGATAAAAAAAATAAGAGAGATTTAATCACAAATATAAGAACTCGGGCGCCAGAACTGACAGAAGGTAGCGTTCGTTGTTCGACCGAAGCACAGCAGAGGTAATTGGACCTTTAATCTTAAGTGGGGCATTGCCACTGGAAAACTTGGATAACTGGCCGTCTAAATATAGTATTTCTGACTTAACATTTCTTGAGGATCACCGATTTGGAGAATCTAATTTTAAGTTTGAGCAGGTCAAAGAGGATACGATGGCTAGACTCACATTGAGTATCAAATTTAACGCACAAGGCATACATGGTTCAACGAGATGAACATACTGATATTTATCACAAACTCTCCGTATTGGTACTTTCACCATAAACCAATCCCTAGCTACTGGAATATTTCCGAGTTTCTGGAAAGGCGCTATAGTTGTTCCAATTCCTTAATTAACACATCCCACAGAACTTAAAGATTTCAGAGCTCTATGTATACTTCCTTTGTTGTCATAATTACTTGAAAAAGTAGTCTATTCTATTGAGAATAGACAAGACGTTTTAATGTTATCAACTGCAAGATCGACTGTTCTTCAAGAAATTCTGATACAATTAACAAAATTTCTTGAAGAACAGTCGATCTTGCTCTGCAATCAGGGTTCTGTGAGGGTTATAGCATCTCTACTGTACTCTTATATGTAGTTGATAACATTATAACGTCTTGTGATATGTGCACCTTCCTTACATTGCTGGATTTATCGGCGCATTTGATTCCATTAATATGCTTATAACTAAGCTTAAATACTACGAACATGATATTTGGCTGTCAATTGGTTCCATGTTGTTTGCAAAGTAGAACTCAGAAGGTACAGATTCAATTAAATTATGGCACTTCTATTTGGTCACCTCCTGGTGGACAGCTCTCGCGCGGTGTGGTTTGCCCCAAGGCTCCATAATGGGGCCATTACTTTTCATCTTGTATACATCAGATATTGTTCAAGAGATTAAACACTCTTGTTTTCATATATATGCCGACAGTCTCCAAATGTATGGGTCTAGCCATTCATCCAACACTAGCAGTAATAGACAAACTTAACAAAGATCTAATTAAAGCGGTAGATTGAGCTGCACGTAATTATTTAGCGGTAAATGCAAATGAAACCAAATTTATGATGATCGGAACAGAGTCATAAATTGCCAAATCGGCAACACACTCTCCTAAACTTATAGTAGGCTCGTAATGTTGGGGTCCTTATGGATGCAAACTTACCCTTTTAGAAGCATATTGTTGATGTGCGTAAAAACTTTTTGTTTAGACTGAAAAATCTATAAAATTTTCAATTATTTGTGTGAATTCGAATTCAGCCTTGTTAAGTGCTTGTTTTGTCAAAATTAAATTTCTTCCATGTAGTTATTGATCCTTGTTTGCTCTTTAAGTTAGAACGCCTCATCTAGCAAATCCAAAATTCTTGTGCCCGATTTCGCTTCGAATTTCCTCCAGGTCCCATAACTCATCTATCTTGGCTGACTCATAGTTGCTCCACATAAAAGCTCGTAGAATGTTATATTTAGCGACACTTCTATTTGATGCGATAAAAACCAAATCGTCAAAATATATCGAAGAAAAATTCACTTGGGCATCTAACCGACAAATACATCCAACTCGCTTCAAGATGCCCAACAAACGGACATTACATTATAATCAGCGCTAATTTTCGATATTTATATGTACTGGTCGCTCGTCCCGAATAAAAGGTTCTCTTATGTCAATATCGATACTCAAGAACTATTGATCCGCTTTCACAGCTCTGCGACTATGCAAACTGTTTGTACAAAACACACTTATATCAAAGAGGGTGAATTAATATAGAGCTACAATCCCATACAAAATTTTGTGCACCGGAAAAATGTTTTAATTCCGTATTATTTCTAGATGGCGCTGGCGCTGGCAATAAGACATAAAAAAAATATTCCGAATATTTCTCAACGAAATTTGATAAATTTGATAGTTTAAAAATTACAATTTTTAAACTATCAAATTTATCAAATTTAAAAATTAAGTTTAAAAATTACAATAAATAGCTTTTGTTTGATATACGACACTAACAATAAAGTTCACAAACGCTGATTTTCACTAAAAATTTATCACCCATTTTACAGTTATTATTAGTAGATGTCACTGTAGTCTGATGACGAAATCTTTGCTGTTACGAAATTAAATATTATGCATATCATCTGACAATAAGTGAACTTGAGGGATTGGTGTTTTTTGTAATACAGTCAACATATTTAAATTGTTTTTTTTAGTTATATTGGGCAATATTGTCATTTAAGAGAATGACGGTAATATTTAACTCATTTCTCGCGGGGTACCATATTTAATATCATTATTTTGTGTATTTCCGGTCACAAGCTGCATATAATTTTTAAAAACGATGTAGTAGAAACATTTTAGATAAAATAATAAATTGACGACCCCGGTGGTAGAATGGCTAACCATGTCGATTTTGACTCCGGGGTCGCGGGTCCGATCCCCGCACAAGACATATATTTGTTTGCATGAACATGTGTGTTTGTCTTGGTCTGGGTGTTTTCTATGTATTTTATGTATGTATTTACAAAAAGAAATGTATTTAAGTATTTTATCAGATAACTAGTACCCATAGTACAAGCTTTAAGTTTAAGTTTAAGTGCTTAGTTTGGGACTAGATGGCAGTGTGTAAATTGTCTAGGAATATTTATATTTATTTATTTAATACTCGCAACATGAAATATTGTAGCCCGTTGCAGCAACTCCACGATTTTCTTTTTGGTGACCTCACTCACTCGTAGGAACACAGAACCCTATGAGGATGTTTGGCTTACGTAATCTGTAAGGAATTTAATTTCTAGAAGTTTATTTATACCTAGCAGTAAGATATTTTTTATTAAATACGTAAAATAAATAAATAATGATTTTGCCACAAAAAAGTTGAAAATATCTCTATCATACTGAAAACCTGCTAGTTATGTCGAAATCTGCTAAAACAGTAGTAAATCTACGAAGTAAAAAAACTTTACTGACGAGGTTGTCGAAAAACATAGATATTTATGTACTTTTTATTATACTAGGATCCTAGATACGAGTTTTGTTACAGTTCTTAAACAAGTTATTTTATTGACTGTGACAATGTATGTATGTACATATGTCTAGATGGAAAGAAAATGATAGAATTTATCCATTCGTTGATAAGCAAATTGGATGAGCATTAAAAAGTGATTAATACGTAGATAAATCTTTACTTTAATTATGTCCTTTGGGTAGGTGCACATTCTTAATTGGAGTTAAATAATTTAATTGTTAAACTAACGTAATATGCATTACCATTGGAATAGCGTGGCAATGCTGCCAGCCTTCTGGGCACGATGCCTTTTGACAGTGACGCGGAGGAATTTTTTGACGCGGTTTAATTATATATATTTTTTTCTTTCCTTTTATTTAAATTATAATACATATTTTTTTTAAGATTAGCTTATACTGAAGTAATTATAATTTATATATAAGCCTATAAATTTTATCAATGAATTATTGTATAGTAAATATTGTGTGCCAACTACTAAAATAGGAGAAGAAGAAGAAGAAAGAAAACAAAATATACATAGAATGAATAAAAAAAATATTATTTTAGTTAACTGTCAAAATGTCGGTCAATGCACAAATCCAATTGAGTAGCAATGAAAATAATAAAAAGAACGATAACAAAACACTTAAACCTCTATTTCCTAAACGCGAAGAATGTTCACATGTGTCTTGTTACTGGTGACTATAATTTTTGAGACAACCATTCTGTATCTTTAGCGTATTTAATATTTAATGATTTGTTGTGGTGTTTGCATTTTCAGTGAAGAAAACGTTTGGAAACTGTGTCAAGATGCATCTTTGAGAGTTCCAGAAGAATTGGATAGGTGTTTCGTGGTATTCATATCGAATCCTTGCCGCACCGTGCCACTTTGGAAACAAAGGGCTGGGCGTGAAGACGACCGTCTCGTCATATGGGTGTGTACCGAAACTATGTCACGCAGCACGCTATACTCAAGTTGGTCTTTTTACGATTATATTACGTGCTATGAATTGTATAAAATTTTGTATTGTTTTCTGTTTTAGGATTATCATGTGATATTTCTGTACTCTTGGGACTGCAAGACATGCCTTGTCTATGATTTGGATTCAGAATTGCCTTTTCCCACATTTTTCCATAAATATGTGACAGAAACATTTCGTACGGACCAAGTTTTAAAATCAGATTTCCATAGGTAATTTTTGTATTATGTACTACTAATAAAATTACAGTACGACACAACTTGGAAGTTACATCGATGTACTTGATCGGTCTACCAATAGCAGTTACTCATTTTTGCGCCAATCACCCGTCTCTAACGCTATTTGTTGTGTACTGGCGCCATTGTATGTACCAAATTAGAGAGCTGACACTACAAAATGTAGTGTCAGTTCTCTACTTTCATACACTACACTGCATTGCAATGTCAGTTACACACACCGAAATATTAATATATATAGGTATTTTTTTACTAGTTTTGAAAGCAGTGTATATATGTATCAATTTTCACAAATTTTTGTTATATAATTTTATAACTAATTGCATCAGTGTAAAAATAATTTTTATTTATAATATTAATAAATGTTCGTAATTTTGAAATTGCACCCAATTTGGTATTCAGCAATTTCACAAATTTTGCCAATGCGACTTCTGAGTTGTGTCATACTGTAAGAAGTTTCAACATTTCGTAATAATATTCTTCTTAGGTATTATTACCTGATGTATTATTACTTAGGTATTATTACAAGATGGCAAACCAACATAGGCCAACTAAAGTTTATACTTTAGTTGGCCTATGTTGGTTTGCCATCTTAGTGGTATTATCCTTTGTACTGTATTTAGATATAGGGCATGCAGAGCTGAATCCAGTTTAAAATTTTTGGTACCCAGTTACAATTGAGGGAACCAGTACTATATAAGCTTATACAGTATATATATGCTTATACAATAGATGTTTTTAGTTAGTCAGTTACGGATCTTACTCATAGGTTTACTTTATGACCTACCATAAAATAATACTTCCAACAACTTAATGCTGGCAAATTGATATTGAACTTTTAGTGCTTTTTCAACACCTTTGCTCGTAAAGCTGATGTAATTCCACCGGTTTTAAATATGTAAAGCGGGTCATAAAAAACGCGTGTGTTACCAAAGCAAATAGTTAAGTTATAGTCCAAACAAATTCCATAACAGTATTATTTGCCATTTCGCGCGCTGTTGCTATTCAAATTTCGAACTAATCGCCGCACGGCGCCAATCAGTAGGCAGCGCTAGCGCGCTGTTAAAATGGCGGGAAAGCAACAGTGTGCATTCACAGATTGAGTTTATTTAAAATAAAAAAAAAATCAGTTTATTTGGTAATTTAAAAACTTGGGGGCCGTCCATTAATCACGTGAGGTTTTTTTTGCAATTTTAACACCCCCCCACCCCCTTGGTGATAGTTGGTGAGGTCTTGGAAATACCCCCTCCCCCCCCCCCTCTCAAATCACGTGTATTTTTGTATCTACAAAGAATCTTAAAACTTTTATTATATATATAAGGATATTAATAAGGATTTTTGTTATATCACTAAGGTGACAAACAAGCATACGGTCCGCCTGATGGAAAGCTGTTACTGTACTCTATGGACGCCTGTAACACCAGAAACATCACATGCGCGTTGCCGACCCTACACATACGAGCGTAAAAATGTTTTCACGTCCTTTTTGAAGAACCCCACATTGACGTTGTAGTCTCCTGAAAAAACCTCCACAGGCAGTTCATTCCACAGCTTGATAGTACGGAACTTCTTTGGAACCGCACAGTACGTGACCTCTTCGGTGTCTTCTAATATGTGAGGATGAATTCCCTGTCGATGGCGAGCGGAGCGACAGTAGGAGGAGGCAGTGGGTATTATGTCAAATAACTCCTCTGAACACACCGCATTGTACAATCAGCAGAAAACACAAAGGGACGGAAAATCTCTTCTCAGACTCAAAGGTTCTAAACTATCCGTTCGTCAACAGTCATGAAGAAATGCTGTCTTTTTCCTTATCGTGGCATAAAAGTTCTGCCCCCTTACCACCATCTCTTATTGCGATTCAATAACTGAATACAATGCTTATTCATACCAATGAATAAGCGACTCATTTCAAATTGAATAGTATTCATTGGCTGTTCGTGCAAGCATGAACATGCCAGACGCGCTACAGAATCGTGGCAGCTCCATCAATACTCTGAAACCATAATTATACTGTATGCGCAGGGAGTTATAGGCCGTCATCGTCTTCAACTTCGTTAGTTGTCGAGCATCGGCGAGTAAAGGTCTTCAACACGCCGCCGCTTTTCGGTTTAGAAATCGCGCGTTTGACAAAAAAATAAATATACGTGATATTTTACTACACCCCCCCTCCCCCCTTGTGATATTTCGTGATTTATACCGAACCCCTCCACCCCTCTTTTAGACTCACGTGATTAATGGACGGCCCCTTGGCTGCATGCTCTAAACATAATTAAAAAACCAACTACGTATCATTTTAATAATTGTAATTTCACTAACTGTTTCAATAATTAAAAATGAACAAAATATTTTTTTTTTTTTTCTGTTTCCTCGCAAATGTGTTGAAAAACGTCGTACGATATACGTGCGTATTGGTTATAACATGCTCGGCTCAATTACGCCCTCGCCTTCGGCTCGGGCTGAAATTCCGCCTCGCATATTATAACCATCATAACGCACTAATATCGTAATGTACTATTACGCACTGTCAACCTGTCGCTGGTGACTATCTTATAGTACATTACGATATTAGTGCGCTATGATGGTTATAACATGCGAGGCGGAATTTCAGCCGAGCCGAAGGCGAGGGTCTTCGAGGATCTTCATAATTAATTCTAATTAAATTTGTATCTACAAAATAGCCAATAATTTGCATTTCAAGCAGATGTGGTGAATGTTCCACTCACTTCTTCAGAGCGTGTCTCCAAGTGAGAAGCTCTACTTATTCTTTCAGAGTTACGGGCATATCATTGTACTTTAATTATGTAATTGCTTAATATTTTAAACAATTTAAATAATTACATACAGTTAGTATAATGGGCTGCCGGATTGAAAATATTTGACAAAATAAAACATTGTTCTTCAATTAATTTTAAATTCATAAAGGTGAAAGTTTCATGAGCCCTAATACTGGCATTTCTTAAATAGTCCTCTGTTTTCAGATTTTTCCGTGTTGTGCCTGCTAAGCAGTTTTTGCAGCAATTTGCATCAGATCGCCGCCATATGAAGAGGCCTGATGGCTCATGGATCAAACCACCTCCTTCATATCCTGCTATCAGTACCGCAGGTACGTTATGTTATTATTAATAATGTCGACATTAATATCCACAGACGGTATATTTATCACGAGCTCTATGCTTCAACTTGCCATTGAGCAGCTTGATGAAGTATGCGATGAACCCCGCCAATGTATTTAATGTTATTAATTTATGTATTTAATTTTTATTATTTAGAAAAAGTGTAACTTAATAATTAGTAACGTAACAACTAGTATTCACTATTATTATATTCATAATATGTAATTCCAATTATTTTCAATATCAAGTTGTGAAAAATAAAAATCAGTCAACAGTTCACCAGCTTTAAGTTAAGCAAAGTTCCTTTGACAGTAAATTATTCAATTAAAAGTTATTATTAAATTATATGAAATAAACGACGACACGAGCACAGCACAGTAATACAACCACGCACCAAAACTTCCTGAGCGGTCGTGTAACGGACGCTTGGCTGTGTGCGTGCGCGGATTTGGGCGCTAGTATGAAGTTAAAGTGCTGTGACACGAGCTTCGTAATTTTAAATTTTCGCGCAGTTTCGGAAATCGGGACTATTTTGCGTCCTGGCGTTTTCTTTGGGGACAACAGAACAGGTGACCGAGAAAAGCGACAGCCCGACCACCGTCAAACCGTTCAAAACAGGACGTGTGGTCACTTACCCATACATTAGTATGGGTAACCTAGTTTAGAAATGGGTTCCTAATTGATATGCTGCTCTGCCTAGTCTGGTGTTCAATCCTTGCTCCGCTTTATGGTATGTTGGTTAGTTTACAAGTATGTTATACAAATAAATTGTTAATTATGTCATACACACTCCAAAAATTCCCTATTCATCCTCACCCATTACAATTGAAATTGTTACATTTACTGTGCAATGTAAGAGATATTTAATTATATAAAAAAAAAATACAAAATATAATAATCGAGCTTTATCTCAATAGAGGTAGGTAGTAATGGAGATAAAAAATATTTTAAAGTTTTGAACTTTTGACAAGTTGACGTATTAAAAATAGTATGGCGATCTTCAAAATTGTATCACAGAATTTGTGATTGCACTCCTCCAAAACGATTTTTAAAGATTTGTAAGTATATCTGATAGGTGGTAAAGTATATTTCATTAATTATATGTCAGAACAACGTTTGCCAAGACAGCTAGTATATATATAGTACTAGGTACAGCGATATAAAAAAATGGAGTGTGGCTGTGTCATGGACACGATCGTGTCGTACGTGAGTACATCATTATGCATTCAAATTATCCCAAAATGCCAGCGCTTCACCTTCTTCCACACGCGACGTTTTATAGTCCTTACTTATGCTTGGGCCGCACTCATCGCGATAACATACGGGCGATAAACTTCGTATTCGGTCTACGGCGAATCTGCGCGGCCACATAATGCGCGTTGTAAAGTTTATCGCGATGTACGAACGCAAAAAACAACATGGACGCCGCGGTTACTCTGTACCTATTTTATGGCAGCAAATAATTATTTTTACATTTATGTCGTCTAAAAAACAAATTAAAAGGAGAAAAAAAATATCGTTACTCCAATCCATGTTACACTTCAGCTATATTATACACTGTAATTACATTTAACACGTCCGCTAGGAACGATGGGTGCGCCGGGTGCGGGCCGACTGAAGTAGTGAAGTGTGGCCGCGCAAGCGAAGTTCATCGCGATTAAACCCTTTGATGTGCGAGAGTTTACCGACAGCGGAGCGATGTGCCCGAAGCTTCGCCCGCAGTGTCGAAGTATTCGCGAATACTTGGTTACTTAGATCGCGATAATCCGAATATTCGCGGTATCGCGATGAGTGCGGCCTAAGCATTAGCGTAATAAATTCTTTGGCCTTCATTTATCCAGTGGTGTGATTGAATTTTGGATGGAGATGATAGATATGTAGCTGCAACACCAAACTGTATCCCCCGATTTTTTTATTCGTTTTTTTAATATGCCTCCCTATGTAAGCTATTTTAAAGACTTATTCACGTCAAAACAGATTGTATGAGTATTCCGTAGTCATTTATGTATTATTTCTATTTTCAGCTTCATCCCACAACCTAGACGAATACATCAATATGGAAATTGAGTCTGGACCTGGCCAAGTGTTTACCCTTACAGAATTTGTACAGCGATTCTATAAAATGAACAAGTAGTACAAACATGAAACAGTTAGATAGTCAAATGTTAACTTTCGTTGATTTTTGAGACCTATGTGGGTTTATGTTGATTATGTTGTAATAATCTTTGTTAGGTTTTTAATATGTTATTAGTTTTGTTATGACCACATAATGTCCGTAATCTTGATGCCACACTTCTAATCTTTATATTTTATTGTGAATGTGATATTATATGGCATAGATTTATAGCGGCAGTTCAATTTTTGTACATTTGGTACGTATTAATTTATAATATATATTTTTTTTAACAGGTTCAGCAGTAAAACAGCCCCCTTACCACCATCTATTATTGCGATTCAATAATTGAATAGATTGCTTATTCATACCAATGAGTAAGTGAATCTATTCCATTTGAAATAGAGTCGCTTATTCATTGGTATGAATAAGCAATCTATTCAGTTATTGAATCGCAATAAGAGATGGTGGTAAGGGGGCTGAGCGATAAACTAAATAGAAATTATTCGTAAGAAATATTTCAATAGGCAATTTAATAAATATTGAGTGTAATATGATTGAATGGGTAGTTATTAATGGCCATTAAACAAATGGGAATTAGTCGGTAAGAAATCTCATTCTAAACAGTTCTTAAAGTGGGGCGGCATTAGGAGGAATTATATCGTTAGTTCTATCTATTTTAATTTTAAATATTTTATTCCTTACTTATTTTAATGTGTAAGGTAAAATAATAATAATAATAATTTGGCAAGCCACTGCCTGGCGCAAATAACTAACAATAGAAGCAGTTATGGCAGGCGTCCGTTCCTCTTCTGTAATAGCCCTGTATTTAGTTTATCCAGATCTAATCTCCAAAGCCCATTTATTTTCCATCATACTTTGAAATAATCTCAACGCCTGCCGAGACCAGCTCATGGGCATATCGTTCCATTGAAATATCCTGGAGCGGGTCACGGCGGGCGTACAAAATTACATCAAACTTCTCAAAGGGGCCTTTGCGCGTTGCATCCATGTCTCCGCGCACGCCTATCGATAAATGACCGGGCTTGACCCGTGATGAAAAAGAAAATAATAATTTGTTATGTATGGAAATAGTGTAATGGAAAAAGGAAAAGCTCTAGCTTTAATTTACTTGCATGTTGCGGGAGTCGAATAAACAACTTAACAATAAAACGATTACGTCCCGCCCCATTTAACTGAAGATTGCCTCTCTTTTTACAAGCTTTTATTTACTTTTTAATCAGTGATGAACGACGTGTTACAGCTCACCATGAACTGCGAAACTATTTATCTAACTGCCCATTCATTTATTACACTGCTTTAAACATTTTTGAACCTGAGTTTGTAGGATGAAATAACCGCAAATTTGTCTATTCATTACTGGTCATGTTTCAATGCAATGTATTTTAATTGCCTAATTATTTATCTGACTGCCCATTCCATCATTTTACTTCCCATTCATTTATTACACTGCTTGAAAAATTTTTGAATCTGAATATGTAGGATGCTATAGTATTTTACCATACAAATTCCAGAAAATTAAATAACTGTCCCTTAATTTTTTCAACTGATCGTATTAACGTCCCTAATGTTTAAATAACAGTTGTATTATTACTCATATTATATTAACAATTTATCAGTCTGTTAATTGATTTTATCATGTGTTTTTTTTTCTTAAACATTATTTTCACTCCATTAATATCTTGATCTCTGGAGCACAGTGAAGTCTATTGAATCACGTCACACAATGATTTCGCACAAGTTACATAATTATCTACCAAATTTCACAAAGCTTTATTGAACAAATTTCTATGTAGGTACATAAAAAGTTCAATAAATCGTATTGTTAATATAAAAAACAAATTTTAAATTTATTAATTCATACCTACATGGAAATGTTCAATTGTCAATTTCTCTATAATCATTTTAAATGATGAATATAATGTTTAAAGTTTAAAAATAAGTATACTTCTATTCCCTTCAAAACTTAGCTAATGCCAGATTTAGATAGTCGAGTTTAAAAATAAGTAATTGAGAGGCTAGTGCTTAAAATTTCAATTTTATAAAATATTATTGCAAACGAATAATGAATAATACAAAAATATAATCTGCGTAATTTTTATAAAACGGGAGCGCAATGCCTCCCCTCCGCCTGATACACCTTATTACCGGAACATGAAGGTGCAGAAGTCAAAAAGTACAAAAGTTCATATTGCTTCATTGCCAAAATGTGGAACGCGTATTGGTAAATGTACTAACAGCCTCAATTAACCTATGACGAAATTCTTTATATTCTTGTATTTATTGATGATTTGTCATTTTGTTCTGTGTAAAAACAGGTTATTTGTCGAGCCCGGTGGACGAATGGCTAGCAACGGCTACTTTGACCCCGAGGTCGCAGGTTCTATCCCCACACAAGACAAACATTCGTGTGCAATGAACACGTCTGTTTGTCTTGGTCTGGGTGTTTTCTATGTATTATAAATATGTATTTATAAAAAAGAAATGTATTTGTTAGTACTTAACATTAAAAGTATATTTATCAGTTGTCTAGTACCCATACAAGCTAGCTTTGCGCTTAATTTGGGACTAGATGGCGCTGTGTAAATTCTCCAGAAATATTTATGTATATATTTTTTTATTGTTTTGACGATGGAGCAGTGGAAGCCTAATATTTTTTTCATATCTAAACCTACCGAGGGGAACGCCTCCTTGACCTCAGCCGATATTGCTACGGTATAATAATATAATGGTCCCTTGGGGCTGTTGCCAATGCTCGCAGAAATGATATCATCCAAGTGCGTCGCAGACTACTATTTAATCAATAATAAGGTGGCCATGAAAGCAACAGGCGTCGTATATTGTATTATCCGTTATTCTTATAAAGTAAGACATGTGTGTAAAGTATTTTAAATGTCCTCGATAATTTTTCTATTCGTCGTTTGTTGTGATGTAAAGAGTATATTTTACTGTAGATAATATAATTATTCTCATTTTGACTGAAATAAACCTTATTTTAGATTGTATGTTACCTTGAGTGATAATTAATATTTAAGTAATATTATTGTAGAGGATATGGTCGCGAAGTAGCTTTTGTATGTTGTTAATAATTTTGTATCAACTTTTATACACTCTTTTTAACCTTCCCTAGCACCCTTAGTGAGTTTATATACAAATATAACTTTGAGATTATATTAATTATTAAGCATAAATTTGCTTGTGGTATGGAAATATAGAAGCAATGGTTTCTATTAGTATAAGAATGTTTATAGGTTGGTTTGTCATAACTATTGCCGAAATATTAGAAAAGTTTATTATTATTGTATTCACTGTTTATGTAATGTAATTCTAAGTTTGCAGATTATGTACCTGAATCATCGCGTCATGAAAAAAATCATCCATTAAGTCTGTTTTTTTAACCGACCCCAATAAAGGAAGTTTTTTTTAATGTTTATTACTTCGTGTCTCCGTTATTTATAAACAGATTAGAAAAAACATTTTTTTTTTAATTAGAAAATTTTTATTTGAAAGATTGGTCCCATTTTTTTTTTCATATAAAATTCAGTTCTGAGTGTTTTTAACTTTTTAGTGGTCCGATTGTAGAGTCATTTTTGGAGTCGTAATTTTTTTTTTGTTAAAATTACTATACTAAACACAAGATCTATAAATGGCTTATTATTCCATATTGTTTGCCGCAGGCAATAATTACAATCCATTTGCAAATTAACGAATGCATTAACAGTAATTACGCTCTTATAAAAAGCCCCAAGTTTAAAGGTTTGGCTTTCACAGTCTACATTGTTTTGTAGCAAGGTTTGTTGTTATATCATAAAGTATTCTAACTATGTAATAATTTATCTGTTAAGATTTTATATATGCTTAAAACTTATACCTATGCAAAATATTTTAAACTATCTCTACAAAGTTTCCTAATAATACAATTACATAGAAATAAGATTATTATTGCATAAATGCAGCACAATTATTATATGAAGTATAATTACACAGTTTATGTAAATGTTGAAGATTTAATAAGTTAACCCCATTAGAATTATGTAATAATTTCATTAAATTTATAGTTAAATAATTGTGGCAATATGAACGGAGATTTCGCATTTATTATTAATACAATTTCTGCAGGGTTTTAATTGTCTGTGTTCAATATTAATATCTAGTCATTATATGTATTGGATTTCTTGAATTAGGTGCCTATAAGACGATTGTAATTTTGTTGTAGCTGACGATTTCGTTGCTGGCATAAATTATTGGTAATCGCTTTAGATCGGTGTATCCTAGTAGTACTACAGCTACGTAGTTTATGAATACTCATTGCTCAAGCATATTATACTAGTGCTAAACTCTTCACTGCGGCACCAGAGCCCTCGGGGTTATGTACGTACCTGGCACTCACTATTTGAAAAAAAAAAGCTATTTGTCCCGTGGTGAGTACAGCGTTGATACAGCGCTTTGTACAGAATTGACAGGTCGCGGCGCAAGGGGTTAAGATACTTAGGAAAGCAATAAATTATTTTTAGGAACTGTTAAAATGAAAATTTTAAGGATGATTAACTGATCTACAATACTTTTTTCTTTTTATAAAAGTTACAAAGCATAATAAACGAGCTAATAACGATTTTTTCCGAATAGCAATTCTACCTATACCTATGTTCATACAAATACATAGTCTGCAATACGACCTCCCCAGCTGCAGTGAAAAGGCTAGTACATAATATAAAAAAACTCAATAGAAGTTGGAAACTGTAGTACTACTGGGATATCTCTATAGATCTAAAATCTAGTCGTTAATTCTTCTATTTAAAATTAAGGTCATTTACCACGTACTAGCACTTACGGAGGCGTAGCTGGATATTGTATGGGACCAAAACTATTGAGTGGATGTGGTGGAACCCAGTGTGTGGAATGTACATTACCGAGGGGTGTCTATCGTCCCGCTGGTTACGCCTTTCTACTATTTTATTACCCACTAATGTTACAGATTCTATTGATACCTTCCTTCTACGCCTTTAAAAGTTTTGTCTATTGACTGACAATTATGAGTGATAACATTAATGTGCTTGTGCTTTTAATGTAACAAGTTACATATTTTTGATTTATCAAGCTAAACAATAAAACACCACACGCTAGTCTTTGGTTTTATTTTCCATTCAACAAAATACATTATCAGCATCTAATATGGTTATAAATTGCTATATAATTGTAACGTTGAAGCCAGAAGGCAATTCTCGTAATCATTTTATAGTATAAAAAAACGGTTATGTTGAGAAAATATAGAAAAACAAATAATATAATAAGATGTTTATTGCTACTGACAGTATGAAGTTGAACGATTCGGAATTATACACATTAGAAACAGAGTAGTTAGAATTGAGAATGTAAGGAAGAACATTTTCGGAGCTGAAAATTTAGGTGAACTTTGGCGCACCCTAATAAAAAATATAAATACTTTTTTCCGTTCAAATTGAAATGGTCTTTCATAATATGTAGTCAAATAAAGTGTAGTATGTAGGTATAGTTTTTGAAAAACGAAGGGAAAAGATGAGCACTTTTTTTTTTTCAAATCGGCGCAATATCTGATACGGCCTCCTAATTACGATCGTTATGTCTTCTTAAAATCTAAGTGGCAATTTGAAATGACTATAACTAAATAACAATTTAGCAATTAGCTGAACATATAGCACCACCTTTAAAACACAAAAGAGACCTTTGAAGTAGGGATGATCGTTGAATGAACGAACGGTTTTTATAAACCGTTTATTTGACATGAACCATTAGACTAGTTTACAGTCTACGAATAAACTAGTCTACGCGTGAACGACATTCCGTTTCGATTCGTTCGACGTCAACACTCTCGGGTCTCTTTGTTCGTTTTCGTATGCCACCCGATCACACGACGACGGTCGTACTCAAGCATTCTGTTCGCTTCACACTAATAAGACTATCTCTTGTTTTGCGCGCGCATGTGCTGTGCTAGGCGACCACAGGGCGCAGTTGATTTAAAATGAGCTCTATTATCGTGCCAATACATACCTATTATTTCTGTTTGTTTGTCAATTAAATAGTTGTTTGTTTATAAGTGTCTCATTCCACAGTAAAAAATATTTTATTGACATTTGACATTATTTATGAACTACAGAATTTGCCAAAAAATAAACGTTAAAACGTTTATTTTTCAGTGCCCTTTGAATTGGAATTTGCATTACGTGTATGCCAAATAGATACTTACCGTGGTAAGGTAAAATGTGAGTAGAAAGTGGAAGTGGCAAATTCTGTAGTTCAAAAATGATGTCAAATGTCAATGAAATATTTTTTACTGTGGAATGAGACACTTGTCGTAAATATACGTATTTGTCGGGTGGCTAGCGAAAACGATATTTAATAATAATAATAAATCTTTATTTGCACAAGATATGGTATATAGAGGTGATACAGTTATGTTATAAGTACTCACATCTCGCCAATTAGCTTAGCATGCAAATTTTTACAAAATTATAGTACCTAGAACTTGACCAACAACAGTGATTATTTAAATTTTTTTCTCAAGTAGTGCTTGAATATGATAAAAGTTTTTTTCATTAAGCCATTTATACAGTATCTTTTTAAACTGATTACTATTCAACTTTTTGATCTCCTCAGGGATCTTATTATATATGAAGACACACATAGCGATGCAGCTTTTTAGATATTTAGCTGATCTAGGTACGTCTTTTAATACTAGTCTATGGGGATCTCTTTGCAGTCTAGTATTCCTATCGCAGGATTCCATAAATAAGTACCTATGCTTAGTGACAAAATTACACGCTTCATATACATATAGTGATGGTAGCGGTAATAAGCCGTGACGTTTAAATAATGGTTCGCAGGACTGATCCGGCGGTATACCACATATAGCCCTGATACATTTTTTTTGCGCAATGAATGCTCTATTAACTTCTGTGCTATTACCCCATATAATTAATCCATAGCGTAAAATAGATTCTACGTATGAACGATAGGTAGTAATAGCTGTTTTAATATTAGTGGTATTTCTAAGTTTATTATTTATAATCCTTTTATTTAATTCTCGTTAAAAAGTCGAATAAGATTGAATTATGCAATGAAATGATTCAATTCAATGAACATGAACCATGACAACGTAAACGACTTGCAATGATAGTCGTTTACGTTGTTATAGTTCAATGGCTTCCGTCGACGACGTAAACTAGTCGAAAAGTAGACTGTTTTATAAACTAGTTTAACGTTGAGGATCAACGGTCTCGTTTCGTTGACGGCAAAACCGTCGACGACACATCACTACTTTGAAGCCATTATGACACATTTAACATGATTAATAAATATGATGATCATCTCGTCAAGGAACCTCTACGAAGGCAGTTATTTTTCAATAGGGAGCTTCTAGAAGGGAATTCCACTTTGACATTTTCTACTTAAAAATATATTATTTCGTAAGTATCTCTGCACCATTTTCAGTTATAAGAATGGTGTGTTCCACTTGTGCAGCCCTCGATCCATCCTCTGTAACAACTGTCCATTCATCTTCTAAGATAAGTGCATTTTCACTTCCATGGGACAACACAGGCTCGATTGTGAAGGTCATTCCAGGTTTCATTGTTCCAGGATAGTCATTCACTGAAAGTAGTAAAAGAAATAAATGAGATTGGACTATAAACTTATAGAACATAGTGCATATTATCGCTTTCTGCTGGAGTACTGGCAGGCATCAAGCAAATTTGACAGTAAACTTGATTATGAGTAGAAGAAGAATAACAAAACCTCACAGAATAGTGTTACAGAGTGAGCCAGGTCATCAGGAAGGAAGGAGTTGCTGCGTTGGCAGCGGGGGTGGCAGAGCGCGAGCGACATTTAATGTTGCTGCGATAACTGCATCATATCAGGCGGGCCATATGCTTGTTTGTTTGTGCATGGGTAGAGAATATAACTGTTGATACTTAAAACTATTTCTAAAATTGTAAAAATTCTTACACATGTGGTAAATGTCTGGTGGGCCATGAAAATACTCTCCAATACCATGACCTAAGAATGATGGCAACACTGTAAGGCCATATTTTTGAGCATGTCTAGTTATTTGACTACCGATTTCCGTAAATGGCACATTAGGGCCACAAGATCTGATTGCCTGAAATATACAAAACAATGTAATCCATATTCAAGCAAGTAGCTAGCCCATAAGGGTCAAATCATATTGGAGCACCAACACGCAGCTATTGAAACGCATAGCTTTTCAACACCGGTGCTAAAAGAATACAATATGCTAATACGTGATTCACGTCGAGTCACATCGCTGCTAGTCTAATATGAATTGACTCTAATAGATACCGCATGGAGGGCAGATCACAGTCATCACTCATCACACCACACATTAATAAAAATTCATTGTTGCCACTCAGAGGATTGAATTTGCATATTCAGCATTGAGTTGATCACTAGGTATCAGACCCATTATTGTAAGCAGTTCGAGCAGATTTAGCACAATTTAAAAGTAAATTTAAAAGCTAGCTTATAAATTTACACAGGTTTTTAAATTACATAAAAAATTAATATCTTACAATATCAAGGCATTCCTCAGTAACACCTACAAGTTGTAAGCCACAATCGTCTACATTTCCAACAAGAAATGTCTTTGAGCAATCTCCATGGAAACCTTTGTAGTAAACCTGTGAAATTAAAAGTTAGATTAATATTATTACCAGCAAAATTAATAAACCTTTGTAGTAAACCTGTGAAATTAAAAGTTAGATTAATATTATTACCAGCAAAGTTAATTATACGAAGAGAATCTTTCGCCCGAAACTTCAGATTACGAGTTTGGAGTAGAGTCGTTGTTTATCTTATGAGAACAAAGAAAGAAAAATTATCATGCTCATGATAACCTCGGAATTTTAAGATTTTTCTGTACCAGGTCAAATATAATATCACAATTGTATCAAATAAACAGATTTAAAAATAAAACTATGTACAAGATATTGAAACTGATTATTGACCCTGAATGTGTTGTTGGTGTAAGTGTAAAGTCTTTATTGCACAAAAGAAATTAAGTAAACATGATAATAAAAGAGTTACACTACAATGGCAGACTTATCCCATTAGGGAACTCTTTGAATCAACTATTCAATAAGTAGTCAAAAGGAAAAGCTTTCCTGTTGTCATAATTAGTCTTATTTTATAATTATTTTTATGAACAAGAATTCGTATCAATCATATTGTACCTAAGTTTTCGCCAAAATGGGATTCTGACCAAGTTATTTCAAATTTATAAAATCAATAGAATCTATTAAAAAATTCGACATTTCTATCTCCCAATCCAGGTTGAAGTCACACAAATACTTTTATGACACCTAGCACCTACCTACCGCCTTATAAGTCTACAAGACTATACCTACCACCATTATAAGTCTATAAGAATCTGTAAGACATAGTACTGCTTACCGTAATGTCCACATTAACAATATCTCCATCCTGTAGTGGTCTCAGGTCCGGTATACCATGTACAGCTACATTATTTACTGACGTGCATACACTTTTTGGGAAACCATTGTAATGTAGCGGAGATGGATATGCTCCAGCCTCAACTGTTAAATTGTGTACAAACTCGTCTATTTGATCTGTTGATACACCAGGCTGAAAAAAATTTTTTTCTCAGAATGGTACAGATTTCTACAAACCAGGGGTGGACTGAGCCATAGGGCAACCTAGGCACGTGCCAAGGGCCCGTAATTTTTGGGGGCCCGAAGGTTTTAAATTTTTATTTTGGAAGTGAAAACTTTTTTAGTGGGTTCGGAAATACAATGTTGCCTAGGGCCCGCTTTAGCCTTAATACGCCACTGGCGCAAACATTGTGTTGTGTTGGTAATGAAGTATATAAATGACTGGTAATACATACATACATATTCTAGTAAAACTCTGCAGACTAGTGAGAGGCTCGGGTAATAGAGAGGTAGGGTACAGCATATTTGTAAGCTGTCTAACCAGGGAAGTACCTCCATCTAACAGAATACTACAGCCAAACAATAGTTCTCTTGAGGGTCGTTGTGTTCCTGAGAGTGAGGCCACCAGAAAGAAAGGAGTGGCAGCGCACTGGTGGTAAGAGAGCAATACTTCATGTTGCGAGCATTAACATGGCTACAGTAACTGCTTCACATCAGGTTGTATGCATTTTTAGAAAAACCTGAGAAATTATTGTTCCCCCGGAGGTCGGGAGATTTAATTATTACGGGAGTCTCCCAAGCAATCCGGGAGGGTTGGGAACTCTACTACCACCCACTGTATCATAAAATAAAACTTAAGCTATATAGTTTATATTCATAAACAACACGGCCAATAGCTGTTGGTAAAATAGGATATCAATTTTAAATCCATTTCTATGATCTATACAATAAAGCGAAAGTAAGATATTTATATTATAATCAAGGCTATGTTTGAGCAGGGTTATACTCAGATGGAATTATATTCAACTGACTTTTATTAGAAACTTTATTACCTTATCTTACCTTGACAAAATTTTGTATTTGTGCTAGTATGTTAGAGGCTAATTTACAACTTCTCTTCATTCCCCTTATTTGATTGACATTTTTAATTTCTGGAGACTTCGGTACAGTAAATATTTGACCTGTGACATAGGGTGGCCTTTCAATGGGTTTCGGAACAGTTCTACTTGGTGTAGTTTCAACTGGGATCACCTTTTCGTAAATACCAAACTTCTTTCTGAAAATGTTGAATTTTGTGAATTTGTCATTACTCATACTTATTGACTTTGAAATGAATATGCTCCAAAACCACTGTATCGATTTTGATGAAACTTGTCACAATTAAAGACATGCTTGAGGTTGGTGTGGATAAAAAATTGAGATCGATCATGTCCTTGAGGCATGATCATCAAATACATTCTCTATTGAAATCAATGGAAAACATACACTCAGCGAATCTACTCGCTCCACTCAACCTCGATTTCGGCCCCGTGGGCTAGAAACCGGCCTAGTTTTAAATTGTATTGATAAAAAAAAAGTTGTACCTATATGTATACCTAACATGTCGGTTTATGTAACTTTATTGTAAGATTTTTGGATACAATACGTATGTCTGTGGTATGATGGACAGTTCCTAAATCGAACAATGAAAATCGGATTAGTTTTTATAAAACTGTTACTGCTCTATCGTACAATGGATTTATAGAAAATGTCATATAATAGAAATCGAAACTTACACATCGTTGTTCCTCCACAGCTTGCTTACAGAACCAAACACTTTAGTTGGAAGTGCCATAATTTTGTAGGTAATAACAAAACAAATATAAACCGTGGTAAAATATCACTATATACCAATAACATAATTATTTAAATTTATTTGGTATTATTTGTAGGTTACCAACCAAACAAAACCAATGTAATAAGCAAATATTTTTTTTTGTACCATTCAAAGATAATGTTGCCAAGGTAGCTCCACCAGCCCAAGTCGGCAAAAATTTTACTGCGAGTAGCCTAAACTCGCCCAATTTTTTTTTGTAACCTAAAATCGCCTGATTTTATGTCAGATAACAGTCTTTGAGTATTAAGCCACTGGAGATGCCATAACCAAACTCTTCTCATTAACAAATTTTTTCACCACTTTCAGCGGGGGGCGAGGTATACACGTACAGCACACCACCAAAAGATGATTACCTCAAAAGATACAAATTTTGCTGTTGCGTTACACGCACACTACAAAAAAATCAACAATCAAAAATTACACGCGCGCAGACACAGCTTTCACGTACCTAATTATGCAGCCTATATACGAAAAATATTGTGATGGGGCACATCTGAAGAATGAGTCAAATCAGTTTGATGAATGAACTGAATTGTCTTAAACTATTTATAAAATTGTAAAAGTGAACATTCTGTACTACATTAAAGATATTATCCAAAAAATATGATTGTTTGTATGTATGTCTGTCTGTATTTATGTGTCTTTGTGTCATTAGCACTCTCGTGCAGCTAAACTGTGGTATTTTCCGGGCTGATACAACCACTGTCTTCTGTAATACAAGTACGCTGGACTACGTACGTACTTGTAGTATAGAAGTCAGTGGAAATAACCTTCAAGAAAAGAGCGTACGCCCATCTAAAAACCCAGCTACGCACTTGTAACCCTTCTTGCAGTTGCTTAAATAATTTCTTATCCTTTATTTGATTTTATCGGACAAAACCCTGTTTGAGAACATGAAATATTGTCAATTGAATTTTTAACAGATATCCTAATAATATTTTAAATGTGAACATCCACAAAGATCCAAACATCTTCGTTTGAATGTTTAGATCTTTGGTTGTTACTCAATCACGCAATAACGGCTAAACGGATTTAGATGAAATTTGGTATGGAGATAGTTTGAGTCCCGGGGAATGGCATAGGATACTTTTCTAACGCAGGTGAAGCCGCGGGGCGTAGCTATATATAAAGTAGTATTATATAAAGTAGATTGGTATTTGTAAGAACCTATGTATATGAAATTATATTATACGAGGGTCAAACTGAAAGTTCTTAGAAAATCAAAAACTGAGCAAACTAGCAAGTTATTAGTTTTATTATATCTTTTCAAAATAGTGTCCATTCACATCAATACACCGCTGCATCCGATGGAACCACTGAGAAAAGCACTAGCCCACTCGTCCTTAGGGGTCTCTTCGACGGCCTTTTGAAACGCGCCCACTGCTTCCTCGGTGTTCATAAAAAGTTTTCCTCGAAGTTTTTCTTTTATTTTCGGGAATAAATAAAAATCGCAAGGTGCGAGGTCGGGGCTATACGGCGGGTGACCCAGTAATTCCACGTCTGACGTCACTAAATAGTCGATCGTTCGCCTGGCGGTGTGCGACGAGGCGTTGTCGTGGTGAAGAAGGATATTACTTCGAGGACGTTTCTCCCGAACTTTTTCCAATACAAGTGGCAAACAATTGTTACTGTACCACTCTGCAGTAACTGTTTTTTGATCCTCTAAAACAATTGTCGCATAGTGACCTGTCCTTCCGAAGAACGAGGCCACCATCTTTTTTCCCACACTTCGACCTCTCTTCACTTTAGTTGGCAACTCCTCGAAAGGAAACACCCACTGAGCAGACTGTCTCTTGGTTTCTGGATCATAACAGTAAACCCAGCTTTCGTCACCCGTAAGTATGTCGAACACAGCATTTGAGTCACCTCCGTTAAATCTTTGAATCATTTCACGGCACCAATCAACCCGACGGAGTTTTTGGGCCTCGGTCAAATTATGAGGTATCTACCGGGCACAAAGCTTCCTGACCGCTAAATGTTCATGTAGGATTTTATGCACTTGACTCATACCGATGCCTAAGCTTGTCCGAATCTGCTGATACGTCACTCTTTTATCAGTCTCTATCATACGCCGCACAACACTGATGTTATTTTCAGTCGTCGCCGTAGAAGGCCGGCCCTGACGCAGATCAACGTTTAAACTCATTAAACCAGCTGTAAATAGTCGCACGAGATGGAGCTTCATCGTGAAAGGTCAATCGAAGTCTATCATAGCTTTCTTGCTGACTTAAATGACAACGAAAGTCATAAAAAATCTTTGCACGAAAATTTTCTTGCGTTAAATTCATGTTGACGTGACACAGACAATTTTCAATTTGCCGCCAAATCGTAAAACAAATGACAAATGAATGAAATACACATACTCAATAATATTGGCAGAGTTCCATTTTCAAAATTTAAACTTATTTTTTTATTATATTGTTTACAAGTGGCCAGTTCTAAAAACTTTCAGTGTCGCCCTCGTAATAAGTAAGGGTTATCTGTCCCCACATATATAGTTATATAAACATATGAATGAGCAAAGGGAAAGCAATAAAACAAATTGTTAATTTAATTAGAATGATGACATATTTATTTAAATTAAATTCTCAGGTAGGGATTTCTAAAACCCGCTTAAGACGGTTTTCATTAAGGTGAAGTGAGTCCAGGAAACACGCTTATTGAAAGAATAGTTCTATTAAACTATTTCAATTTGGTTCCTAGAAATTTAACTATGAAATCTTAAGTCCTTTCTGCAGGGCACAAAGCTATTGAAAACACAATTAATAATTTTTGGCTCGATAGAAAAAAATCGCGAACTTACTCTCTAAATTTGCACTAAGTAAAAATTATAACTATTTAATACAATTTTTTTATAAGGAAATTATACCAAAATTTTCATAATTTTAATTACGAGAGCACTATGCTATTACTTTTAAAAATAAAATAATTTAAATAAAATTATTAAAAGAATAACGATTTGCGGTCGCGCACCCTCCCCGATTCTCGATCGCTCTCAACGTCAGTGCTCTAGGAGCTGCGTTCGAGGTAGGACCTGTGCCGCGCGTCCGTTCACGTTGAAATTTGAAACACGTTGAAATAAACACAGTGTAGGAATATCAGTAAGACAAGAAAACAACGATGATGATGATACATTTTTTTTTTTACTGAGACCCGGTTTTTTTTTCTCATGCTAGATGTTTCTTTGGAAAACTTTATTATAAATCTTTCTTGGAATATCTGTAAACCCACATTGAAATTCGTTCAGTAGCGATTGAGTTTATCGCATACATGTAGTTACGCGATCATCGAAATCGGTTTGGCCGTTTAGGCGTCATAATTTTTATTTTTTATACTTCGTCGGGCCGTAAAAACATACGGCCCGCCTGATGTGAAATGGTTACCGTAGTTATAATAACGCTCGCAACTTAAAATATTGCTCGCGCACCGCCACTCCCGCTACCAACACAGCAACTCCTTCCTTTCTGGTGACCTCACTCACTCGCAGGAACACAACAACTCTCAAGGGAATTGTTATTTGGCTGCGGTATTCTGTGAGGTGGAGGTAAATTCCTCAGTCGGGTAGCTTACAATTACGCTCCCTACCTCCCTTTGCCAGCGCTTCGTTTGTCAGTCAGCAGGGTGCACGGCGTGCAGGTAAAATTGGCTTTGGTTCAAAGATGTTGATGCACCACTTACAGCCCAGATATAGTGATAACCCCAAAGATAGTGGAACAAACAGACATCCATACTTTCGCATTTATAATATTAGTAGGTAGATAGTTAATTGATTCAGGTGTTATTTTGCGGAAGTCAAATTTACAGGCAATTTCATCTACACTAATGGGCCCTCGTTGCCAAAATAAACAATTTTTTTTTTTTTTTATTTATTTACTACTTTGCGTGCTTCCGCCACCAACGTTTTTGGTGTAGGACACGACTTACGCTTAATATTTTTTTGGTGTAGGAGCTAGGACGTTGGATCATTAATATTTTAGGGTGTAAGTGGTTCATCAACATCTTTAAACAAAAGCCAACTTCACCTGCACGCTGTGTACCCTGCTGACTGACAAACGAAGCTCTGGCGAAAAGAGAGGTAGGGAGCGTAATTGTAAGCTACCCGACTGGGGAATTACATCCACCTCACAGAATACCGTAGCCAAATAACAATTCTCTCAATCAATCATGAAATCAAATCAATATATTTTTTTGTAAATACATACATACTAACTGTTACCCGTGGCTTCGCCCGCGTGGTCCAGGGAAGCTGCCATTAATTTGTGTATATTTTTTTCTTGTTGTCATTTTTTTACTTGATGGGATAAAAAGTAGCTTATGACACTCTCCAGACCGTAAACTATCCCCGTTAACAAAAATCATGTCGGTACTTAGGTTACTTTCGATGTAAAAGAAGGACAAATGATTACAAAGTTTATTTTTCCCATTGAATTAAGATGTTTTTCCGTGATAAAAAGTAGCTTATGTCACTCTCCAGATCGTAAACTATCCCCATTAAAAAAATCACGTCCGTACTTAGGTTCGTGTTTGACGTGAAAGAAGGACAAATGATTAACTTTATTTTTTCCCGTGGGAATATAATGTTTTTCCGGGATAAAGAGTAGCCTATGTCACTTTCCAGGCCTTAAACTATATCAAAAAAAAAAACATGTAAATCCGTTTGTTACTTTTGACGTGAAAGAAGGACAAACAACCTTTTACCTATATTATGCTATAGTGATTTAATCTTAAAAGATAGGCATATGCGCAAATTTACGCAGCGCACGCAACGTAAGCCCTCAAAAGGAATATTTTTTTCCCGTTTTTTATCGGTGCTCCGCTCCTATTGGTGTTAGCGTGATGTTATATAGCCTATAGCCTATAGCCTTCCTTGAAATATAGGCTAACACTAAAATATTTTTTCAATTCGAACAAAGAAACAAACAAACTCTTCAGCTTTATAATATTAGTATAGATAATACATAGAAAACACCCAGACCAAGATAAACAGACATGTTCATGCACACAAATATTTACTCGTATCTTGTGCGGGGATCGAACCCACGACCTCGGAATCAAACTGGACATGGTTAGCCATTGGACCACCGGGGTTGTCAAATATAAATACTGTTAATATCAATACCGCTGTATGCTCGGGCATAGTAGCTAGGGACAGACGCGTGCTGTACGGCACATATCGATTCTTATAAGGATGAAGAATAGTGTATGCTGGCGCGTGATAGTTAGTTAGTCTAAGTATGTACCTATTTTAGTTTGACCAATAATAAATATAATTGAATATAAAAGAATTATTGAATAGTTTTCTTTTTATTTTGAATTCTTTACTTTTTCATAATATACCAAAACATCACTTGTTTGCATGTTGAATATAATATACTTCATTATTAAAAAAAATGTATTTTTACATGTGGTTTATTTATTTTCATATAATTATATTTCCAGTAAGTACTTTTAACTATTGTATTGACGGGTGTAGGTGTAATACTACACGGGTGTAGATAGTCGCTTCGCTATACTGTGGCGTCTCGGCAGCGATCGCGCGCTTGTAAGCGAGTACCCCGCGCCGGCTCCTCTCAAGCCCCACACCTCACCCCCTTGAAAACGGCCAAGCCCTGGACTCACGTCACCTTAATTCAATTCAAAATGTTTATTTCAGTAAAATTAAAAAATCATACAAAAACAGAGGTTCACTCCTTCTTTTAAGTGTTTAACACACCTGTGTCAGAAGGAGCCGCTCCTCCTTATCGACAAAGAACACTTACTTAATCACTAGTTTTACATTTAAATATCAGAAAACAATAGTACATAAATTTAATAATGATAATAATAATGCATATGAAATAATAAAACACAAAATATATATGTATGTAGTGTGTGTGTGTATGCGTGCGCGCGCGTGTGTGTGTGTGTGTATGTGTGTGTGTGTGTGTGTGTGTATGTGTGTGTGTGTGTGTGTGTGTGTGTGGATGTGGGTGTGTGTATGATGTAAGGAGTTACATACCCATGCTTGTGAATTCAGGTGTCATATTTAAGCAACCGTTCCACATCATCATATGCTAAAGGCTGTAACCAAACACATAGTTTGCGTTTACATTCGCGGTAGGTTAAGGGATAGATCTCGATAATCCTATTTATTCTATTGTAAAGGTGCGATGACATACGAGGAAAATGATGTTGGGCAAAACAGCTATAAGCACTGTGTATTGTAGCAACTCTGTCTCGTCGTCGCTTTAGAGCAATGCCAGGGTTGTAAGCTAAGAGTTTATGTTTTTTTAAAATTACGTGTAATACAAACAGTTTTCTAACGGATAGGAGTTCTGCCATTTCGTAGAGAGCCATAGTGGAAAATCTCCGTTTCTTAAAGTACATGACTTTCAATAACGCTCTTTGGGCTCTTTCTAATGCTAGAAATTTTGTTTTCTGAGCACCACCCCACATTGGTATGCAATAGATCAGTATTGATTGGGCAAGGGCCACGTAAATTCGGTTCAGTAGTCTTTTAGAAGTCACATGTCTTAAAGTTTTAAACATCCACATTAGCTTACGAATCCTGCCAGCCACTAGATCTATATGTGATTGCCACGATAGTCTCTGGTCTATCATGACGCCAAGGTATTTATAGCAATTCACTTTAGTTATAGAGGGGCAGGTGCAAGTTACATTTTTAGTATGGCACTGGTAGTCATGAATTTTTAAGTCAAAGCTACTCTCCGGCTGTTTGCTATTGTAAATCGAGAAACACATGTAATTTGTTTTGGATGTACTTAACGTGAGAAGATTTATCTTAAGCCATTCCGCAATCTCCGCTAACCCAAGCTCAGCGGCCTCCTTAACTGCAGTCCAAGTGTTTCCAGTAAAGACTATTGCTGTGTCATCCGCGTAGGAGAGGATTTTGGCGTTATTGATATTTTTATTACAGAGGTCGTTTATGTAGATTAAGAATAGTGTAGGTCCTAAAACGCTCCCTTGCGGCACACCAAAAGTCACACCAGTCTCACCACTAATAGTCTGACCTACTCTAACCCTCTGCGTCCTACCACAAAGATAGCTTTTAAACAGTTTCAGAGGTATTCCTCTAATGCCCACCGATTCCAATTTGTGCACAAGGATGGAGACAGAGACCGTGTCGAAGGCTTTTTTCAAGTCTAAAAACACTGCGAGGCATTTGCCTTTATCATCAAGTTGTTCAGTGACAGACGTTGTCAATGCCTCAACAGCGTCTTCAGTACTCATTCCATTTCGAAAGCCATATTGGGAGGGTGATAATATATTAAATTTATCGAGGTAGTTTAATAGTCTTTTATTAATTAATTTCTCCAAAATTTTTGATATTGAGGTCAAGACCGAAATTGGGCGGTAATTGTTTATGTCGTCCCTGTCTCCACTCTTGTACACCGGCGTTATGATAGATTTTTTAAGTAGGGATGGAAATTCACCTTTCCAGAAACAAAGATTTGCAAGGTGCGTGATAATAGGGACCACCTCTGTCTGAGCACTCTTTAGGAAATCCGTAGGTACATTATCCCAGCCCGGAGCACTATTTGATTTTAAGTTCATGAGAACTGAGAGCACCTCTTTCACGTCAGTGTCAAAGAGAGCAAATGAAGAGGGCTGAAGTGCAATTTGCGGATAGGTAAGGCGACATGAAGTATTATGGGGCTGAATGTCATTTGCCAGGGTTTTACCGATATTACTAAAGAAATTGTTAATGTGGTCGACGGATTCACAAGGGGAACTTTTAGTATTTAGTAAGTTGGTATTGTTTGATTTTACTTTTTTTGTGTGTGTAATTTTAGCAATGTTGTTCCATAAGGCTTTTGAATTACTAGAAGAATCTTGTAACAATTGTTTCTCGTAGTTATGTTTAAGCTTTTTTATTAGATTATTACAAAAATTACGGTATCTCCTGTAACTAACACCAATAACCTCGTCATGAGGATTACAACTTAGCATTTTTTGTAATTTATTTCGATGTCTGATACATCTAAGAATTCCTGGTGTTATCCAAGGCTTAATAATTTGTTTATTTCTAGGAACATAAACTTCTTTTGTATTTTCCTTTAGAGATTCAGTTATCTTTGATATTAATGACTGTGTTACAGTTTCAGGATCATTGCATAACAATAGCTCTTCCAAATTCTTTTCTTTGAGATCCTTCAAAGCGCCAATGAAGTCCGTAACTCGTTTAATTTTACTGTAATTAATTTTATCATTTAAACCAGACAAATGTAACAGTACCATCAAATGATCAGTGACTGTGGTGTTTAAAATACCAACGTTTGCATTATTATCTATTCTGTCCATTTTAAGAAATATATGGTCTAAGGAATTCCCTTCCCTAGTAGGTAGGTTATGTCCCGACATGAGTCCGTGTGATGCCAACATATCAAGGTAGTTGGATCTATTATTACGGTCAAGGTTTTGATCAGCATCTCGAGGTATAGTGTTTATATTTATGTCTCCAGTTAATATTATACACTTGTTCGACTCTAAAGATTCAATATGACTATTTAATGAATTAATAAATCGGTTGGCATTTGCATTTGATGGTGATCGGTATATTGCAAGAATAGTTTTTTTGTTTGTTTCAATTTGTAAACACGAAGCTTCTTCCAACATGACTTCCCTAACAACAGCTGGAACACTGTCATTGACATAAACTACTACACCATCGCTCTTATTATGGTGTCGAGAAGTAGAATGAGCTACATAATTAATTAGGTTTGGAATAGGTTTAGTATCGTTAATCCAGCATTCTGTTAAGATAACTATTTTAGGACTAAATTTTAGTTGTGTAAATATAAATAAAAAGTCATCAAAGTTACAATAAATACTTCTAATATTCTGTGTTAACACTGAGAAATCATTACTTTTTATATTAAATAGTTTAGCCACGTCCTCGACGTTGCATTGCGTAGCAGATGCAATTTCTAGTTTGTCCAATTCTGTTATAATAGGTAGGGGAAAAAGTCTTTTCGCATTATAGTATGTATGAACTTGTAATAAAATCTCTTTGGTTATACCATTTGTATCTAGCAGATTTTGATATCTATAAAAAGTTTAAATTTTTAAAAAGATAATTCCAAATTCAAATTAGGTAAATGTGTGATTTTCATTTGTTTTTTTTACTGTCAAGATGAGTGAATCTAATGAAGAAATTCGATACATTTTAAAATTTTACTACAAAAAAGGTAAAAATTCAACGCAACGCTGCGAAAAAAATTTGTGATTATTATGGACCTAGTGCAGTGTCTGTGAGAGTAGCACAAATTTGGTTTAAGCGTTTTCAATCCGGAAATTTTGATGTCAAAGATGCACGTCGCTCTGGTCGCCCTGTTACGGATAAAATGGATGCCATTTCTGAAAAAGTGGAGCAAGATCGGCATATCAGTAGTTACGACGTAGCTGAAGAACTAGGAATTGACCACATAACAGTTTTGGCGCATAAAAAGGTCGTGGTCAAAGACCGGCCAGGCTTCAGAGACTCTGGCGAAACCCGGGTTAACCCGCAACAAGGTGATGCTGTGTGTATGGTGGGATTGGAAGGGAAGATATTCATTATGAGCTGTTACCGCCAGGCAGGACTATCGATTCTGAACTCTACTGTGAACAACTGATGAGATTAAAGCAAAAAGTTGAAAGAAAGCGGCCGGAATTAAATAATAGAAGGGGTGTGATTTTTCATCATGATAACGCTAAACCTCACACATCTTTAGCCATTTAGCAAAAATTAAGAGAGTTTGTCTGGGAGGTGTTAATGCATCCGCCGTATAGTCCTGACCTTGCACCTTCTGATTTCCACCTGTTTCGGTCTCTTAAGAATTCTTTAGGCAATGTCAGGTTAACATCACGAGAAGACTGCCAAAACCACTTGTCGCGGTTTTTTGAACAGAAGTCCCAAAATTTCTATAGTAATGGGATCATGTCTCTACCTACAAGATGACAAAAAGTTATCGAACATAATGGCACCTACATACTTTAGTTAAATGTAAATAAACTTTATTAAAAAATGTTTTGAATTTTCATATAAAATACGAAAAGACTTTTTCCCCAACCTAATATTATTTATTGTGTTATTCATTGTGCTTATGTTGTAAGAATGAAGGTGTAATAAAGATTTTTTTTATATGCAATAGAAGTATATCGGATATTTGGATTGCTATAATGAATGTGAATACAATATAATATTAATAAATGAAGATATATTAAAGTTTTTAAATAAGCGATGATGTGTGTGTATGTGTTAAAATAAGTTTGTGTATACATATTGTGTATTGGTGAGTATGTGAAATTGAAAATTACGTAGGTGGGCAATTGTATGTGTAATGTATATTTAGTGGAAGATAAGTTTATCCATATGCAAGCAGTAAAGGAATATAAAAGCTTTCGCAACAAAGTCGTTATAAGAAGCAAATATTCGCAAAAGTCAAAAATATTTCCAAAAATACAAATATTCAGATTGTGAATTTTTACAAACATAGTTATTTGCCAGCAGGCTTGCTGGATATACAATTTAGAAAAAAATAATCGTTTTAAAAACAAGCTGTGTCCAGCTTTTATACAAGCACAAGCATAAGCGTGACTATAATGAACACTTAGAATGCTCTTCACATATAATATAACACGCAATAGTCAATCGGTATTCATAATTTGGTGAACCTGGGCCTCTGACGTAATAGTGATGATTGGTGACGTGTCTGTCTTGCGCACGTACACTCTGCCATAGGCAGTCCAACAGTATTTGAAACCACACGACTTGACTAGGTCTCTTGCCAGGAAATGCAGACGTGCTCCCTTTTGAGTGAGATGCTCGGATACAAAAATTGGTGTATCTTCGTATGTGCGGAACCCCAAATGTTTCGCACATAATTTATGTTTATGTTTAATGTTGAAGGACTTACACAACTTTAGGGTGGTAGTTTTCATTAACGTTGATAACGTTTCGAAGACAATCGGTGAGTTCTTAGCATCTTTTTTCCCGCGGACTCTGTAGACATCCCTAATATCCGAAATGGTCATATTTCCCCCAATGGTAGAAGACAGCTGCAAAATCATTTCCAGTAGGTCCTCCTTGGTTTCATTGTCCTTTTTCGGGACATTTTTAATCACTAGACTCGACTTACGAGCTGCCACTTCGAGATTCTCAATTTTATCCTTAAGCAGGGAAATACTCTCCCGGTCCTCTTTAGCCTTGTTTTCCAACTGGATGATTTTTTTATTTAATTCTAGCGTTTGTGCCGAGAGTATGGCCATCGATTTTTCAATATTTATGTTAGTTAACTTAATTTCTCTTAGCTCGGGCACAATATTTTTTATCTCCTGTTGAGGAGCCAAAAGTGACTGCATCATAATCCTCATCTCTTCCTTAAATTTACTTAAGTCTTCTGTAGTAACGTATTTGCTCCGCGTGCTGACAAAGTTCGGCGGAGTTACGTTCTGTTCATATTCCGTGACAGACATATCAGTAACATTTGCGTCCTCACTCATTTTTGATACACGGTTGTAATAAATTCAAAGGAGGTTGTAATAAATCGATCGAGTCTCAGTTGCGGGACGTCACTAGAGAACACCCCACCAATTCAATTCGGTATACAAATAATGCGAATACAAGTTTTTAGATATTCAACTACCAGGATTGCATAAGCCAGAAAGAAGTTGGCTGTATAATAAATTAGTAGTCCGCTATCCAGTCAGCGCAGTATAATTCCAGTCCAAAGTTTGAAAAATTAATGAATATATTGTACCTTGCAATCTTCCTTAAACTTTTGGTTCAGAAGTACCAGGGCAACAGAAGTCTATTAAAGGTAGCGCAACGGTGCAAGCTTTGTAGCAGTGGCGCGCCGCACACGGCTGTGGCGTAGGCGTAGACGGCCGTTCGTAGCGTGCTGCTACGTAATGAATGAACGATGATCACTGTATCTGCTACGAATTACGATTTATCTACGTAGCATATGCCCAAACGCAAGACAACCTCTTGTTCACTTGTGCACTCCTATTATTCTACTTGAATTTATATGTCTTAATTTTACTTTTATTTTGATAATTAATTTATATAATAGAAACAAAAATTAGCGAAACTAGTGTACACGCGCGCTCTGGGAGCGGTCCGAGAGGGGAGAGGATAATTAGTATTTTAAAAATGAATAAGTTTATTGTATACGTGACGAATACATTTCTTGGGGTCTAATTTTTTTTTCAAATTTTGAAATGGATTTGTGGGCCAAAAATGGGACAATATTTAAATTTTTATCCTTCATTTGATTTTATCGGAAAAATACCTGGGTTTAAAAATTAAATGTATACATACATTGAAGTAGTCAAAGATTTAAGAAAAACAAAGAAATAATGACTCACCAAACAAGGACAGAGTCGCAAAGAAGGTATTGCACCTTCAATCAATGTCTTTCTGTTATTAGCATTTTTGTAGCTTTCCGGAGTAAAGTGCTCCGAACAGATAACACTTTTATGTGAAGGTTTCCAAGAATCATTTTCGTTATTACAAAATTTTCTCCATTTTTCTTTTTTAATATAGGGAACTTTTGGAAATCTAAAAGGACATACAATTATATTTCTTAAAAGTCTATAAATAATAGTATGTGTATAACGTATACACTCATAGTCCCACACTAAATGTATTGCTTTTACCTACTTTTTTTTTTAGCCAACAATTCTTTTCATTTTCAGACAAAATTTCAACATCGTATGTCCAGAGAAAGGTAATTTTTCTAATTCGCCTTACATGATTTAAATGTAACATCCATCTATACCTACTATTTAATTCAATATCTAATAAAAAAACTGACTACTATACGAACTGCAGTAATTGAATGAGTGAATGATTCATTCAAATGTTGAATCGCTTTTTTGACTTTGTCACATCCCTAAAGCCGATTCGCCCCTGTACCACTGTATTCATGTTTACATTTCTTTGTCGTTTACGTATCGCAACGGTTTTTTCTATAAATGGAGATTGTACTCTATTACACATTTAATAGTTAGTAAAAATACTTACTTATTTATGATAGGAAACGCGATCTTGTTGCGAATTTGAGCTATCAGATCGCCTTTTGCAAGATAATATTTCACAATTCACCATTTTTCGAGAGAAACGTCACGCGACACGGAACGATGCAAAATGGCGGTGTGAAGCGACTTTATGTAGTTTTATATAACGTGTATGACCAGTTGACCTATGTACTTTGCTGGAGGGGGTCGCCCGCGTATGGCATCTCCAGTGGCTTAATACTCAAAGGCTAGCAGTACTTTATTTCTTACTCTAACCCCGCCGCCACACTATGCTCCTCGCGCTGCTCATCGCCTTGCTCCTCGCGCTGCCGCGATGTTTCCCTCTCTGCCCCCACACTGCTCTACTCGCGCAATTATTCGCGACGCTCCGCACTTGGACATTTGCCTTTGCTATACAATGGACGTTGAAGCTGTGGCAGCGTGCGCGATGTGCATTTTTATTAAAGCGAAACGAAGCTTTTTTTTATGGACTAACGGTCTAAAGGATGCCATCAAACATTTCTTTTTTGCTACCAGCTCTTATAGGGAAATGTTCATGACAGACATGATTTTAAAAAAATGATTTAAAAAATATGACGCGTGTTACACGCCCGAGCGCTCGATGCGGAATGCGTCCGAGGCGATTATGTGGCCGGCCACTCGCACTCACGTTACCGGTCCTTTGCCTCGCGCCCAAAAAACCGACAAAACAGGGAATGATGGGCAAGACGAAGAGCAAGACGAGCGGCATGACGAGTAACGTGGCCACACTACGTTCCTGCCTACTTCCCTCGCTACTTCCCTCGCCACTCGACGAGTGTATGGCAGGGCTATAAGTAGCACCACACTTCTCATAATTCAGAATTGTTGTGCCTGAAGACGCGTTTTCATTTGGTGTTAAATCAAAGTTCGCCGTGAGCCGCTTCAATCCAAAATTATTATTATAAATTATATACATATTAATATTTTACTATAAATATTAGATGACGAAATACAAAAGATGGGCTCTAAAGGACTCTTGTTCCAGATCCGTATAGACAACGATTAAAAAAATATCGTTTTAATTTCATTCACATATTTTTCATGTTTTGATTTGATATTTTAAATGGATATTTGTGAATGTTGATTTTATTCATTGCATCAATTTAAAATTAAAATAATTATCATCGTTTTAGAAGCATACTTCAAGACAAGATATAGTTGAAAACATGTCGCAAAGTAAGAACTTTTATATCACATATGTTATATCTTCATTTTTTTTGTCGGCAGATGCGTCTCATAATCTCATGTATAATAACATTTTCAGATTCTGAGAAACCGTCCAATCAAGATGTTGTCGATCCCACAGGACCTGCAGGACGCAAGGGCGTGCTTATTTCTTTTAGAACAGGAAAGACTATGGAAATACCAGAAAAAGATATTGTAAGTAAACATAACCAATAAAAAATAAATTCTACCTGACCAATGCATCTGCATGGTATCATGGGACCAATGCATCTGGTAGGCACTCGCGGTTTCTTTCTAGCTATGCTGGTTTACAGAAGTTAATAGCGTGTGTTTACTCGTCCGTCATGGCTCCAGCGTTTTGATGGACCGACGAAGCTGCTTATACATATATCAAGTCATATGTAGAATAAAGTCCGATCTGTATTGTTGATAGTTCACTTCGTGTGATTTTATTGAAAGCTTCTATCAGATTGAACGTTATTGGATTCTAAATATTACTATATATATGTGATAAGAAAATTCTAAAATCATATCTGAAGAATTCATGTTCCTTATCTAGTCGAACTTAACTCATTTTTGCTCCATGATCACATGAGACTGTTCAACGAATGAGTTGATACTGGTATGGACCAGTTTCCATAGTTGTTTCGATAGAAGTTTATCTACTATGTCCTATGCGGTTCTGAAGTTTTAACAGATCAAAGTATCTGCCTATATATTTGTATATATGTCTTTGGTCGCTTTTTCGGTCTATTAAAACGACGGATCATTATGGACAAGTAGTCAAACAGTATACAAATATGTAGATCGAATCTTGGTCCTTTGAAACGCCAGATCCGATATGAGTAGACTAACACTTGACTTACATTTGCTTAGTCCTTGTTGAAATTTGTCATTGGTATCGGAAAATTCATATAAAGAGCTCCTCTTGATTTGGTCATAAGCTCTTAATTTTTAATTGCCATTGTGGTATGAGGATTAAATTGTAGATAATAATAGTTTAATAATCTTCTATTAATTTTTTTCAGCTTGGTCGCTGTAGATTTGTTGGTGAATTTGAAAAATTAAATCGTATTGGAGAAGGCACCTATGGCATTGTATGTAAGTACATGTTATTTATTTATGTTAGTTAGTCGTTAGCTGTGAATAAGTTTTGATATCATAAAAGCTATGGGGCCAATCATGATTTACTTGTACTCCATTAGCTTTACTGCCACAGGACGTAGTATAAAAAAGATACATTATGTAAAAGTTTCTTTTAGTTATTATATTTATAATGTAAAACTATCAATCAATCAGTCAAAGAATTTATGGAGATAAGGGTGTCCACGCAAACTGACCAGCTGCTTAGAGCGGAATATTGCATTGCAGTGCCGAGTTTATGTGTACTATATACAACTTGCATCTATATTTGCAGATAGAGCCAAAGATAAACTAAGTGGGAATATTGTTGCACTCAAGAAAGTGAGGATGGATGTTGAAAAGGATGGCCTTCCATTAAGTGGGCTTCGCGAGATCCAAGTATTGATGTCTTGTATGCATGAAAATATTGTGCAACTGAAAGAAGTTCTTGTTGGCAGATCCCTTGAGAGGTTTGTCTAAACTCAAATTAAACAATTTTTCTGGTCACTAGGGTGGCAAACAAGCACATTAACTCCATAAAAAAAATATTAAATTGGTAAAATTGATGGAGGATGTAAACAAAACACACACACAAAACATGACATATGTTTTGTGTTTTGTTTTAGAAATACAAATATGTTTAAAGAGATTTGTATATTTATAGTTTATTGACATTTGTGATGTGAATTTACACCATATTAAAAAGTTGCTTAATACGTTGGATAGAGGGATCTTGGGATCTTGTGTATCAAATTTAATTCTTATGATCTTGTGATGTTGAAATGTGCTCATAATTTTAATTTGTTTGTTGTTTTTGTTCACTTTTACAGCTAGTCCATAACAACTGAATTAGAAAAATATTTTTACCTAGATCCTGTCCGTGGCTTTGCGCGAGTGAATAGCTCATTTTTTCGAGATAAAGTATTATTTATTCTGAAAATCCCATATTATGTATGTAAAATTTCATGACAATCGATTCAATAGTTAAGGCGTGAAAGTGAAATATTCTTTGGGATTGCATAAATATAGCAAATTTAATATAATCGCAATAAAATGAGGCTGGAAATAACCCAAAATTCAGTAAATAATTAATATTTTAGTTTACTATCTCAACTTGCTTATAAAAAGGGAGGAGAGATACCACCCTTTTTAACAGATATCGAGACTTGCTCGCGTCAGTCACTCGACTTTTGATGGTCACCAGTCTAATCTAACATAATCCAACTATGTCGTACTGATAACCCTACCGAAATTCTATATTACATCTATAGTTTGGTAGCAGTTTTATTACATTCAAGAACTAAGTACTTCTAGCTTAATCAGAATAATTGCTACAGTAAACAATCTATTTCCTCATTTCACTAAAGTAGTTTAGGGATTTGTCATATCACTAAGGTAAGACGAATATATTATATAATAAACATGAATATTTGCGAAATTCCTGGTTTCCTCTTTTTACTGCGACATACAGTTACCTAACTCTGAACATTTTTATCGTGAAATTTGTATGGAGTGCAAAAAAAATGTTTAAATTTTTTTATTACAGTATTTTCCTTTCTATGGAATACTGCGAACAAGATCTAGCCTCATTATTGGACAACATGTCGTCACCATTCACTGAATCACAAGTGAAGTGTCTCATGCTGCAGGTGCTGAAGGGACTCAAATATCTTCATTCTAACTTCATTGTGCATAGAGACTTGAAAGTTTCCAACTTGCTACTTACTGACAAAGGCTGTGTGAAAATAGGTAACTATTATTTAACATTCAATTATTATTAAAAAAACTCAATGCTTTATAATAAAGAAAGACTCATTTAAAAATACATATGTATAATATAAACATGTTTGTTTGTTTGTTTATAAAACTTTATTGTACGCATACATAAAACTTCAAGTACAGAATAACATACACAATGGCGGACTTATCCCAGAAGGGATCTCTTCCAGTCAACCAAAGAATGCTTGTAAGTGAATTTTTAGGTCAGGGTGAGGTACATTAAGTACAGTAGATAAAAAAGCAGTTCTTACAAACACACATATAGAAAAATGTAGACAAATACACACAGTAATACACACAACTGCAAGCAATAAGACACTTTAGATAAAGTGAATTCAAACGTCGGAAACATCAGCGAAGTGCGATCTTAGCTGGCTCTTAAAAGAACTAATAGATTGAGCCATCATCATATTAATTGGAAGTGCATGTGTTCTATACATGTGTTCTATACAGTCTAGAGTGTGATGCCCCAGCATTCATACTCGCCTCAGCCTATGAATGCTGAATCAGGCGGGCTGTATGCGTATTGATTTTAAAATTAGTCAGGACCAGTTTTTAAGAAAAATTAAGATAATTTAAGATTTGGGATCACTTGAAACTATATTCACAGTATAAACCATACTGTAACTGCACAACTACATTCTACTTTCATAGTTTAAAATTAAATTAAAAAAATACCCCGACACAAAATCCTAAGTTCCATTTAAAAAGTAAAAAATAATAAAGACACTCAATCTTAAAGTACCTAAGTATGTATTCATAATTCAAAAAAAAATACGCCGCGTTGGGGGACCGCTGCGAGGGCAGATGTCGTTGACGTTGACGGTCGCATCCAAAACGCAATATTTTGAAGTAATTTTGTAAAAGTTTTCTTTTCTTAATAACTTTAAAACGGCTTTTAACCAATTTGCTCATCAAACGAAGCTAAGAACACTCTCGATTAAGTCATCAATATTCTTTTTCAGTGCTCTTTCATTTGATACCCCATTAGGACATATTCACAGGCATTCTGTTTTCCATCCCCACTTTTAGCCCTATTAACTTTAAACGGCTCAACCGATTATTTGAATATTTTTCATTTATATATTATTAATATTGTAAAGTGCATGTGATGCTATTTCATTTGCGACCCTACTAAGGTATATTTGCTGACATTCGTATTTCCATCCAGACATTGGATATTTTCCCCACTTTTACCCGATTTTCATTGAACATTATTTTGTAATGTGCACGTGATGCGCTTTCTTTGAGCCCCCACTCGAGTATATTTGCAGACATTTGGTTATTCTTCCCCACTTTCACCCCCCACAACTTTTAAACGGCTCAACCGATTTTCAATAAACATGTCTAAGAACACTCGCTCATAAGTCACCTTTAATACAAGAAAAACTAAATGGCAAGCCCTTGGTGTTGCTGATCTCCATAGGTGGTGGTGATTACTTTCCACAAGGTGAGCCACATGCTCGTTTCCCCCCTCTCATATAAAAAAATATTCAAAAAAGCTATCACAGCATAAACAATACCTTAATGATTACCCACGCACACCATATTACCACGTTCATACAGTATAGAATATATTTTATATATTGTTCTAGCTGACTTTGGCCTGGCACGCTGGCTGGGCGCTCCGGCCCGATGTGCTACTCCCCGGGTAGTCACCCTTTGGTATCGAGCTCCGGAGTTGCTCTTGCAAGCGCCGCGACAGACTCCCGCTCTCGATATGTGGGCGGCGGGTTGCATCCTCGGAGAGCTGCTGGCAAACAAACCATTGTTACCAGGCAGAACAGAGATTGAACAGCTGGAGCTTATTGTGGATTTACTTGGTTAGTATTTACTATATAAGCTACGCCAGTCACTATTATGAAGACCCTACGATTTCCTACAACAAATGGCGAGGACAGCACAAAAGACCAAGCAATCAAGAATGGTCTTAAAACACTACTATCATTGTATCACAACAACCAATTTAAAAACATGCTAAATTAGCATGTTTTTAAATTGGTATCACCCATAATGTGGTTAGATCATACAACAACATGAATAAGGAAATAATGTGTTGTGATTGTGAGTAGCTCACCATCAGCTTCAGGGATCAGGGACTGCTGTTAATAATGTTTACAAACATTTTCTAACACTAATAAATTCATATTTTTACGCCATAAGATTTTTTTCTTATGGCGTAAAAATATGAATTTGTAAAAATAGAATATAGATAATAAGAAATGTTATACCAAAAATCGTGGTTCGTTATAGTGTGAAAATATGAATGTATTATAAAATGTTTGTTAACATTTTAAATAGCAGTGGTGATGCACCTAAGGTCCATTCTACCTCAACTGCAGGCAGTAGCACTGTTTACTAGCAAACTAGGTTCTGACGACAGGTAATAGGTCCGACGGGCCCAAACGGAAATACCTTCAGTTTACAGAAGGCCGCAGCCAAACTACAATACCCTTGAGAATTGTGGCATTCCTGCGAGTGAGTGACGTCATCAGACATTGAAGAATGAAGATTATGCTTTAGCAATACCAGTAATACCGCACGAACCTCCTCCACATGCTCCTTGTAATGAAAGTATCTGCAAGCGTCTATAAACGACGGTAACCGGTTTATATCAGGAAAGATGTTTGGTAATTTGGCACTCAACATGCTTTATGCTAATATTTTACAGTTCTACGGGTTAAAGTGATAAAAATAAAATGTACATCTTTTTATTTTCGCCACTTTTAGGTACACCATCTGACGCTATATGGCCAGAGTTCAGCTCGCTGCCGGCGCTACAGAACTTCACTCTGAAGCAGCAACCATACAACAACTTGAAGCAACGTTTCCCGTGGCTCTCAGCTGCCGGTTTGCGGCTCCTCAACTTCTTGTTTATGTACGACCCGAACAAACGAGCTACAGCCGAAGAGTGTCTACAGAGTTCATATTTCAAGGAACAGCCTTTACGTAAGTAGCTAGTTTTGGTTTATTTTGACAGAACTTTTCATATCAAAACAAGTTATAAATAGCGATGCCACATATAAAAAACAAGTTATAAGTAGAGATGCCACTTGTGCAGTCGGCGACCAGTCGGCAAAGAGCGCCGATTCCTAACTGCCGTAACCGCAGCAATCTGGTTTTTGTGACGATTTAAATATTACTATCCTTTCAGATCTTGTAGACATTTGTATTTCATTATTGTATTTCTGAGATATGTATTTTTTTACCATTGCGGTTTCATGTTAAGAGTTTGTTAAGAATATATAAATGTAAATATTATGTTCTTTGTTTTGTTGCAGCATGCGATCCAAAACTAATGCCAAGTTTCCCTCAACATCGGAACATGAAGGGCCAACCAAAAACTACATCTAATCAACTGAACATCCCGCTGTCAAACTTGAACACCGGCGCCAACGACCAAACTAACAACTTGCCGGCAATTTCAGAACTTTTAGGGTCTTTAGTTAAAAAGAGAAGGTTAGAGTAAGTTTATAGTAAAGTATAAATGGTGTGTTTAATTTTAATCTTAAAATATACATAATACAATGTATTGTTTGTTTTATTTCTTTATTTTAACATTTACTTTTCTGATTACGTTTAGAACGGTTACTTCGGTTTCAGATTTTTTGTTGTTTATTATGACTGGAGAGGTTCATGGGTGAGCGCGTAGGTCATTAATCCGTAGATGCGTCTTCGTCGCCAGAGAGGCCCATGGCTTGTCTAAATTTCTGGTACTTTTGTAGCGTCATAGCGTCGTTGCTCTTTGCTTTCACTTTTTCTTTCTGTAATGTCAAAGAAAAATACGTAAAGTGTATCAACATTTAGCGGGACATTTAATGTTTTTTTTAATTAATGGAAGTGTATTAAATTATTTTAGGAGATTGCATGATCTTTTGGAGTTAAAGCCGAGGTTTGAATCAAGATCCTACTTGGGGGCCTACCGCCAAAGCTGAAGCAAATTGCCGTCGGATTTTTATATTGCAAATATCAAATTCCAGCTTAGATTAGAGACAATTGTGTTTAATTAAAAAAAAAATCCTAAAGCTCTATTGACAAACAAGTAAATGTTTGTCAATAACTTCCCTATTTTTGGGATTCAAAATATTCGTTGAGAATTGGTTTCAGCTTAGGCGATAGGGTTCGTACTACTTGCTTTCAAGAAGATCCTAGCAAAATAATTTGTAAAAAAGGTTTTATAGAGATGGACAGTTTTTCGGAAACATAATTTTTTCCAATATCTTTCCATATAAGTTGGAAGATTTGTGAAATATTTCGGAACATATTCCCCGCTTCATTTGTGACGGGCTGAATGCTTGTTTAGCATTCGATGTGGTTTGAAAAAAAAATAACAATGTATAGACATTAGGTTCATTTTGCATTGTTGAATGAGTCTTGAATGTCTATGCAAAAGACTCGTTCAACAATGCGCGTTCCTCTGATAACTGATTTTAATAAGTCTATTAGACTACTACCGCTATGCCCTTATTGATGATGTAGTGTTAAATGTCTAATGATCCAAACATTTATAACATCGTGACTTGAGACAGTGTTTCTTAACCTTTTCAATATTGTAACCCCTATGGCCAATAAAGAAAACTGATTTTACCCCTTTTCTTAGATTATGCAGATCTTATTGTTCTGAATGAATAATCAGAATCCCTGTATTACCCTTGCGGGCCTGCATTATTTGTTCAGTTCAGTTATTGCCCCCAGATTCGGAAACACTGTCGAAAGGCGCACCCCGGTCACTCCATACAAATGTCGCGCCGATATCTACTACATCAACAATGACGTCTGTGCACAGCGAGAATGAGCGTGTGTACGTGCGGCGCCATACAAACTTACAGATTTGTCTCAGAGGCGAGGTGAGGTCGACATGAGAGAGCGGTAGGGAGTGGTCATACTATAACTTATACTATGTTTAAAGCCTATTAAAACCCAAGGGGTATCTGCTACCGCCATGTGTAACACTATTACCCAAGCGACATCCCACAGGGTATTTGTTATGGTGCTGTCGCGAAACCGGATCTTCGTACCAGACTGGTATCTACACGATATGTACCGCGTGTTCGGCGAATCTTGGTTATAGCTTTTTTTATGCGGGTGGCAGACATAAGGCCCACCTGATGTGAAGTGGTTACTGTAGCCATATTAACGCTCTCGACACATAATTAGCAGGAAGGGTTACAATAAATCCAACCCAGACTGTGCGTTAATCGTGCGTCAATGAGTGTACCCACCTGTAGTAAAATTACTATTAATGAGGTAAGTATGATAATGGGCGAAATCATATAAACTCACTATTTCTTTCTCTTGTTTTTCGATATTTTTTAGCGTTCGAACACATTGCGAACACAGTATGACGTCCTCCATTTGATTTACAGTCTTTTTACGATGGTTATGCTTCAGACTAAAAAAAAATAAAAAACCATTATTAAACCGCCCTTTTGTACGTGGTGTGCCCTTTTGTCCATAAACGAATGGGGTATAAGAGGCTTACCACTAATCGAGTAAAGATTACAGCCTAGGCAACCACACCTGCACGTGGTGTACCCTGCTAATTCACTGATGAGGCTCTGGCAAAACGAGAGGTAATTATAAGCAGCGCGACATGGAAAGTACCTTCATCTCACAGAAGATTGCAGCCAAATAATAATAGGATCCTAGAGAGTTATTGTTTCCGTGAGTGAATTAGGAGGTTATCAGCAAGGGCGGATCCAGCTTTGGCGCCAGCGAGAGGTCACATAGTTGTGGTCAAGTCACACTCAAGTTATAATTAAATTAGAGGACAAATTGTTTCTTTATTTTAATGGATACAGGTAAAAAGTAGGTATTTTATTAATGTATGTAAGTACTGTACTTAATCTATATTGAGACAAAACAATATATAAAAACATTAAGTTTAACAATTTTAATTAGTGGTCCATCTAGGTCGTGGGCCCAACCCAGAGGGTGGTCATGACCCCCATGACCCTCCCCCTGGATCCGCTCTTGGTTATCAGAAGGAGTTGCTGCGATGGGAGCAGGGGTGGCGGTGCGCGAGCGATACTATTTTGTTCCAAGCATCTATAGCACTCCGTCGCTGAATTCTCAAAACACGATATTTGCAAAACATCATATTCTCAAAATATTATGATCTTATAAAACCACATTCGCAAAATACAACATTTTTGTGACACCACATTGAAAGTACAGTCACTGGTGTTTTATTTATTTTTTTATTGAAAGGTTTGGTAAGTAACTGTTTAGTAACTGGTGCATAAAGCCGCCGTCGGCATTATTATTTTGGAGCCCAGTGTCCTATACTGGTACCTAGGTAGCTACGTTAAATTTTAAGAAGTCCCATGAAGACTGGGAGTACCGATCGATAGTTACTGCTGCCTGGTTTTAGCTGCTGTTTATTGGAAAAATGTTTAGAATACCTATCGGCGATCTCTTATTATTTGTGGCCCGCGTGAAATAGCTGTTGTACGGTTGGTGGCCCAATAAAGAAAAACGTTGAATCTGGCTGGTCTATAGGCTACGGTAACTGCTTCATGTCAGGCGGGCCGTATGTTTGTCTGTCGCCCGACGTAGTAAAAAAATAATAATCGGCTAAGTGCGAGTCGGACTCGCGCACGAAGGGTTCCGTACCATTATCTATAAAAACAGCAAAAAAAAAAAAAACACATTTGTTGTATGGGATTATTTGTTTTATTTTAATTTAATTATTTATTTTTAAAATAAATATCTAACTAAATATTCTGTGAATATTTCAAGCGTCTACCTGTTGCCGTTATCAATATCGCGCAAAAAGGAGAAAAACAAAATCACGTTTGTTGCATGGGAGCCCCCTTAAATATTTATTTTATTCTGATTTTTAGTATTTGTTGTTATAGCGGCAACAGAAATACATGATCTGTGAAAATTTCACCTGTCTACCTATCACGGTTGATGAGATACAGCCTGGTGACGGACGCACGGACGGACGGACGGACAGCGGAGTCTCAGTAATAGGTTCCGTTTTGCCCTTTGCGTACGGAACCCTAAAAACGAGACTGAGGAATATACGGTATATCAAGCAAGCCCCACTAGCACAGTATAAGTAATAGTTGCCACTGGATAAGTAAGAAGTAAGCCTTCACCTTACGGAAGACCTCAGGAGTTAGGTACTTTTGAGGATTGTTGTGTTTTTATGAATGATTGAAGAAAGGTCGAGTTCAACGGGACTGGGGCCCACCACTCATTCCTACCGCTGTGTCTTCTGTGTAGCCAGGATTAACAGCGGCGACCACCAAAAAAGGCAATGAACAGAAGTCCATTGCACTCCCGGGGGTAAGACTACGGCTGAATTGGAATAAACAACGAATTTGATCAGAAGAAATTAGTAGCAATTAAAGGAAGGGCGAGTATGAAGTCATGGTCCTATTTCCTGTGTATGTCACAGAAATACACACATACGGGACACATACGAAAAACATACTCACTCTATCATCAGAACCACCCTCAACACACCCTTATATATATATACAAGCTGTTTCTTTGCCCTCTGTGATTCAGTGATTCAATACGGGTGCGAGCTGAAAAGCAGTGCTGTGTCTTTAAGGGGCAATAATTACTGAAGACGTCCCAGCGCGCGAGCAATAAGAACATCTTCCTTTACTGCTAGCTAGAGACAATAGCAGCCATATGGAGGTTTGTTTGTAACAAAAGCAAGTTCCTAGTAGGCACAAAATAGGAAATTTGTTACCCGATACGCAGCTACAGAATAATTTAATAGTATTTCGTATCACAATGGAAATTGATTGATGTGGTAATCCCATCAACCGCTAATCTTGCGTCAAACCCATATATGCTTTGTCACGAAACGGGTTCATTATGAACATATACGGTTTAATTTTATTTCTCTAAACAACAATAGCTATGGTATTTTGCTTAATTTTGTTTGTTTTACTTTTTTATACTACGTCGGATGGCAGACAAGCATACAGCCCGCCTGTTGTGAAACCGTTACCGTACACATATCAAAGCATGCAAAGTGAAGTAAGACTCGCGAGCCGCCACCCCCGCTGCCTAAGCAGCGACTCCTTCCTTGACGCAGCATCTTCTCACATTTGGTGACAATACTCACTCGCAGGAATACAACAACTCTCAAGGGAGAAAGCAAAATAACAATTTATTTCGCTGCGGTATTCTGTGAGGTGGATGTACTTTTCCAATCTGGCAACTTACAAATACGCTGTATCCTACATCTCTTTCGCCAGAGCCTCTTTCGCTAGTCAGTCGGGTGCACCACGTACAGGTGAGGTTAGCTTTGGCTCTAAAGATCGTGATGAGCCACTTTCACACCAAACTTAGTGTGTGTGGTGTATAACAGCTTTTGAGCTTCATTTGACTAGCCATATCTTTATGCCGTTTGCTCTCAAAACAGCCAATTGCAATGTAATAAATACCACAGTTCATTGCCTTTTTGGTAGTCTCCTCTGTCCTGGTTCCTGGTTACCTTTTTTTTGATTGGAATTTATGGGGCCTATCTCGTAATACAGTCCAATGCATTTTTCTTACCAGTGATAAGGAAGGTCTAAGGCAGCCATACAAGTCTTAAACATTGAACTATCTTAGTCGGACAACATTTAAATTGAACAGAATTTCTTTTTCAAGTATCATTATCATCATTATTAGCCTGTATCTACCCACTGTTAGATATAGGCCTTTCCCAATGCTTTCCACCATATGCGATCCTCCGCTTTCCGCATCCAACCGCTAGTATCTAGTTTTTTGAGGCTGTCGGTCCATCTAGAGACCTACGCTTCGTCGCTCCATAGGTGGCCTCCACTCTAGCTGTTTCCTCCCCCATCTGCCATCGCTGACTGCAGATATGTGGATTTCAAGTCTATTGCTTCATTATTTTAATTTGTAAAATCGAATACACAAATTTATTTTTACGAATAGGTAGCCAAACCACAGAGCATAGCGATCAAACTGAGTATTACTATAAATCAAGAGGCACCGGTCATAAACTATGAGTAGAACATACATTTTACCGCAATAGTCACACTGCAATTTATCCGAGCGGTGTGTTACGACGTGCCAGCCCAACTCGTGATAGGTAGGGAACCTCTCAGAACAGCGGGGGCAAATTATCTTGCCTTCTGAACGACCGCCGTTGCTCTGGTGCTCCATCAGTTCTTGGGCGTTTTGGAAGTTTTGGTGACAACTGGAACACCTGGAATTAAGATTCTTAGCTGTTACAATCAAATTCTTGTAAAAATAAGGACTCGTGATTTAATTTTGAAATGGTAAACTTACATGAATATATTAGGTTGGAGATGGAACGCCATGTGTTCTATTATCTTCTTGGGATAGAAGTAATGAAACTTTTTCTCACAACAAGTCACATAACCAGGCACGCCATGCCTGTCTTTGTAATGCTTCAGAAGGGACCTAAAGTGAAACCCTTTCTCGTGACAAATGCAGCATTCCATCTTGTAAAATAACGTTATTTGTTTGTCTAGGGCGGCTCCTTGCTTAGCTGGTTTTCCATCGATCAGTACTATGGGATCTAGAGTATAGCCTATATGATCTTTTGTTTCTGTATAATGTTTATCTCTTTTATTGTCATTTGGTTTCTCAGTTACAGGAAAGTTGGTATTTCTAGTGCTATTAAGTAAGGATTTATCTACACTCTCTGTTTTAGCAAATTCTTCTAAAGGCATAGATTCTAAGAATTTCATGTCCGATGGTGATTTCTTTTTTGATGCTTTTGGCTTTGTCGTCTTTGTGTCGCCTTGTTGATGCTCTTTTGGTGATGCAGCTTCAGGTTTCTTTACTATGTCAGAAATATCACTTAACGTTGTTAGAGTTGATATTATTGGATGAAGTTTTGAATTGGATGTTTCCATTAATGGTGGTACGTCATTTTTTCCCTCTACAGTTTTCAGTTTATAAAAGTCGAGAAACTTTTGTGTTTTTTCAACTTTAACGGCGTAGAGATGAATAGTACCAACTTGTTGTAAGCATTCGTGACATATTGCTTTTGGGAGATTGTCGTCCGTCCGTATCTGTAATAGAAAATGCCTAAGTATGTATTATAGGCAACTGAGCCTGTGTTCCTGCGGGTGAGTGAAGTCACCAGAAAGGAAGGACCTCGCTGCGTTGGTAGCGAGGATGGCGGCGTGCGAGCGAAATTTCATATTGCGAGCCGCATGCTTGTCTGCCACCCGACGTGGTATGAAAAAAAATTGCAGTTATCTTTTTTGCACGTATTTGAATTTTTTGTGCCTACTTGAGTTTGAGTTATTAATATTTTCATAAACCACGCCACGAACAAAAAAAAACATAAAGGTTGTCTGATGTCAAGCGGTCATCGTAGCTCATAGATAGACACAATACGTATTGCTCACACGTTTTAACCTCCGCTGCTAATGCAGCATCACTCTGGTGACATCACTCGCGGGAGTACAATAATCCTCAAGGGAATTGTTATTTGGCTGCTGTCTTCTTTGTGGTGGAGTTACTTCCCCCGTCTATATGTTGTATGCCGTATGTCGTTTTGTATAGTTGTTTACCGTCACATCGAAGAGCCTTTTAATTTTCCGTTTCACTTCTGCACTCAGAGGTTTCAGCTTCACCACATCCGTACACAAACACAGGCGACACGACAGTTCACGAACTATTGTTTTCTCCAAACTGGAAAAATCATTCATATTGCTTTTTTTGTAATTGCACGTTATAATAAAACGTTGCAACGTATTATACTGGTGAATAATTTGTGTAATGTTATTTTTGAACTCCTCTGTAATTTTGGTTGATGGTTTGTTGATTGTTGAATGTTTGTTTTTTCTTGTTCATTATCGGTTGTTGGCCAGCGAGATCTCAATTTGTATACAAAAAAGGTTTTGAGTTAATAGTATATTTTCTTTGCTTTGATAAGGATAGATATAGACGTCCAGAAGCATTTTATTTTATTTTCTTTATTCGGGACAACAGCATAACGCTTAAATAAGGTACAGATTATTACTACAATTAGTAGATAAAGCTAATAATAGATGACCATATATATATATATATATATATACTACGACAGGTGGCAGACAAGCATATGGCCCGCCTAATGTGACGCGGTTATTCCGATTTCAAGACGTACCTAAGTCATAGAGTTGACAAACAAACAAACAAAATAAATAAACACCCTCTTCCAGTACATGAGATACTCACTCATGACAATTTCCAACATACCAACACACAACACAGACACACACCTATACGCATCTATAACTAAATAAGTATTTAGCAGAAAGCCAAGCCGGTGGAGGGTCGGAATACTGTAATACAGGTTATTCTAGATATTATCGGATTGTGCTCCCTCACAATGGTAGCACGGTATAAGAAATGGTACCTACGGTAGTTAACCAAATTGTCTGGTGAACTTTTTGGTCAAACTCTTTGTATTATCAAACTCTATGGTTGAGTAATAAGTGATTTACTATTTATCAAATCAAATCAAAATATCTTTATTCCTTGGACTTTATAAAACACTTAGAAACGTCATACAAATTAAATATAAGAACATGTATGTATCTAAATCATTACTATTCTAAATCCTCAGAGCTTAGATTCACTACTAGACTTTCATCACACTATCTTGAATGTGAAAGTGAATTTAATTACCAGTTCCGGTTACGGGGCTTCTTGAGAAGAACTGGTAAGAAACAATTAAATACAAATACAATCAAACAAAATCAATCAATTTCAGTTTCTTTTTTTGTTTGTATATATAGTTAGTCATATTTAGTATTTATTTTAATTGTATATTTTAACCGAAAATAAATTGGTCACTATAAATACAATCATTAACATAACATAACAAGAGCAATTCATTTCCAAATACTTTTATCATTTATGTAATCTGAGATACAATAGTATGCCTTTTGACATAGTCTAGTTTTGATATATTTCTTAAATTTTCCCATGGATAATGATTTATTGGATTATTTGTCCAAACTGAATACCTAAATCTGAGAAATATGTTGGTTAGCCCTCACCCTGTTCCACCGCTGTATTTCTTAAAATAGTGAACAGGAAAGTTGGCACAAGTTATAGTAAATTGTTACCAATGTTATAAATGCGAAAGGGAGTTTGTTTGTTTGTTTCGTTTTCACACCTTAACTATTGAACCGATCGTCATGAAATTTTGCACACGCCATATTAGAAGATCAGAATAAATAATACCCCGAATATTAATAATATAATAAAATATCATTAATATTAAATAATATAATATTAGACTTCCGCAAAGCAGTTTACTGAACTGAAAAGAGAGATGCAGTTCTTTTGACGCAATTGAACTACATATATCACTCATCTAGTTCATTTACTTCTGTAGTTCTTTTGACTCACTAGTTCAGTTTAGTTCAATGTATCTTTGATTAAATCGACTCAGTAGTTCTATTGACTGATTCCTTCTACAGTTCTATTGCATCGTTTTGATGACATTGTATTTTTGTTTTAAATAAGTGTAACTAATGAAATATTTTATAAATTCCTTTACAAATATTGATTTTCCTTCAAACTTTTCACAGGCTTAGGACTGTCAAGCTTGAGTAAAAAGAAATTATTTAGTGGTTAAAATAATAATTGATATAAAAATTGAGTCTTGTACTACTACTATAGCATATTTAACAGCTTATGGTTCTTATATCCTTAGCCTTAGAGTTCTAATTCGGTCAGTCAACCACGCACGAAACTATCTGTCTCGTTTTATCTCGAACAATTTCAGAATGTTCCGTCCTTTTCGCTCTCTAAAAGCAATTTTGGCATTACAACGTATCTCTCTCATTCTAGCTCGTACGCTTTATGTATTTCCGTTCTTTTTACTCTTTGTCACTCGATTGAACTAAATGACGCAGTGAACTACATGGGACAAGAAATAGTGAGTGACAAGAACCGGCTTGTATGGTGAACTGGTACAATTGAACTACTCACTCAGGAACTATACAAGTCTATATAATATATACTTAATTATCCCGAAAAACATAGTTGTTGATCAAAAGTTTGACCTTTTGGCGCGATAACAGAAATTCAGGCGGACGAAGCCGCGGGCGGAAGTTAGTTTGTTATATTGAAATAAATTGAAAGCAATTTTACATAAAATTCAATTCGAGTTAAAACTTTATTCACCGCTGTAGAGTTGCAGCCCTTTGTAAGCATGCGGCGGTGAGTCCAAGTGGGCGAAATAAGTTGCAGTATTTTTTTTATCGAAACCACACTGCCAGAACCGAGCATATTAATTAAATACGCACCGTTAAATTTACCTGTAAGTAGTTATACATAAGTATAACTATGTATAAAGGGAGGTAGGGAGCGTAATTGTAAGTTACCCGATTGGGGAATGTACCTCACAGAATACCGCAGCCAAATAACAATTCCCTTGAGGGTTGTTGTATTCCTGAGAATAAGTGAGGTCACCAGAAAGGAAGGAGATGCTGCTAAACTGTTTTTTAAAGTTATTTATAATTACCAAATATAATACTTGTTTGCTGAAAAGATTTGACTTATGTCATATTAAGTGATTGACTAAAATATTATTTAACCGATGGTATCCTTCACACCTAAATCCGGCCCTGAGTAGGAACAATTTTACAGCAACATGAAATATCACTCGCGCTATACCCCTGCTGCCAACGTAGCAACTCCTTCCTGTTGACCTCACTTACTCGCAGGAACACAACAACCCTCAAGGGAATTCTTATATGGCTGCGGTATTCTATGAGCTAGACGTACTCCCCAGTCGGGTCAGCAGGATGCACCACGTGTAAGTGAGGTTGGTCGTTTTCATTAAAGTTGAAATTTCTCATGTTTTTTATTTACTTTTGTCAATCGTTATTTCAATTTACAATGCTAGTGTTTACCACGTTTTTCGATGCCTACTTTTTTTCTTATTCATAAAATTTTTTTTTTTTATTTATTTACCATTTTTACAGAAAATAAACATAAACTAAAAATAGCATCAAAAAACCACTTAGGTTTAAACTTGTGCTATTTGAATCCGTTATTTTTTTAATTGATTCTTAGGTAGGTACTAGGATCCAACCGCCGAAGCTGAGGTCGATAGCAATTGAATTTTTTGATCGCGAAAATAAAACTTCAGTTTCGATTGGTGGTAATTATTTTTAGCTCAGCTGGTAGAAACCCTAGAGTTCTAACCAACCAAACAGAAGATATTTGCGATAACTTCAATCTAAGACTAATTTTTAGAATAAAATTTTTAGAGTAGAATAAAAACTGATGGTAATCGGCTTCAATTTCGGCGGTAGGCCACTGGTAAAGATCCTAGAACTCTACCGTCTAAGCTGAAGATGTTTGTCATTAACTTAAACATAAGACCTATTTTTGGTATCACAATATTCCATCAGAATCGGCTACAACTTCGACGGTAAAGACCCTGTACTACTAAATTATTTACCAAAATGAAACCACAGCGCGCGCCCAAAATACTTATTTAAGGAAAATATTAAATTGATCCACAAAAAATCCTGATTTGCACATCAAATTAATCTGATCGCACATCAAATCCTGCGTTTCATGTGCAATCAATCAATCAATCAAATCAAAATATCTTTATTCCTTGGACTTTATAAAGCACTTAGAAACGTCATACAAATTAAATAAAAGAACATGTATAAATCATTACTACTCTAAATCCGCAGAGCTTAGATTCACCTTCATCACACTATCTTCAATGTGAAAGTGAATTTAAGTGCCAGTTCCGGCGATGGGGCTACTTGAGAAGAACTGGCAAGAAACTCAAGGCCGACTCTTTTAATTGCCAATATCGCTACATTAAATACAAATACAATCATTAAAATAACATAACAAGAGCAATTCATTTCCAAATACTTTTATCATTTATGTAATCTGAGATACAATAGTAAGCCTTTTGACATAGTCTAGTTTTGATATATTTCTTAAATTTACCCATGGATAATTTAAACGCGTCGTTTGGAAGTTTATTCTAGAAGCGTATACATTGACCTGGGAATGAGTTAGAGATTTTATGGAGCCTAGTAATATGCACAGCGAGTTTGTTTTTATTTAATTGATGGGGATGATCACTGTTATTCCTAAGTTTTGTTTGATTTTTATGAACGTAAATAAGATTTTCATAAATATATTGAGAATGTAATGTCATAATATTTATCTCTTTAAATTTATTTCTCAGTGTCTCCCTGGGACTCATCATATAAATAGCACGGATAGCTCGCTTCTGGAGCACAAAAATTGAGTCTACATCCCCGGCACTGGTGGTCCGCGGCACGGTGGCATCCGGTGCAATAAGTATTTTTTGATGTGCAGAATAGGTTAGGTTAGGTTTGCAATGTATTTATTTGATGTTACGTTATATAGTATCCTTTATTTATTAATTAATCATAGAGGTCTTATTAGGATAAGAATCTGGACTAAAGCGGGCAAACTCGTAAATAAATGATGTGTCTTTGTAGTCGTTGACGTACAAAGGTTATTAACGTTTGTCTACCTAGACAACGGTGGCGCATGGCGGTCAAAAGTTTAATTAAGTCAAGGGTCGTCAGAAGTGCAGTACCTACCAGCTACCTTTAATTTTGAATAACATATGTATTTTTTAATGCCTTAATTGCCATATTGCTGTCTTTTTTTTATACTATGTTGGGTGGCAGACAAGCATACGGCCCGCCCGATGTAAAGCGGTTATTGTAGCCATACGCACGCAACATAAAATATCGCTCGCGCACTTCCACCCCCGCTGCCAACGCAGCATCTCCTTTCTGGTGATCTCACTTACTCGCGATACACAACAACCCATAATAAGGGAATTATTATTTGGCTGCGGTATTCTGTGAGATGGAGGTACATTCCCCAGTCGGGTTACAATTACGCTCCCTACCTATCTTTTCGTCAAAGCTTCGTTAGTCAGCCAGCAGGGTGCACCGCGTGCATGTGAAGTTGGCTTTGGTTCAAAGATGTTGATGAACCGCTTACACCCCAAAATTGTAATAAAAAAATTGCTTACCTCCGACACATTCCTCATGTCTCTCATATTGCTAAGAGGGGAAGTTAAATTCCTAAAGCTTCTTACTCCTACTAATTTCTTCTGATTAAATTCGTTGTGAGTTCCAAGGCAGCCGTAGTTTTACCCCCGGGACTGCAACGGACTTCACTGTTCATTGCCTTTTTTGGCGGTCGCCGCTGTTAATCCTGGCTATACAGCAGACACAGTGGTGGGAATGTGTGGTGGGCCCCCGTCCCGTAAAAAAACATATTATTTTATACGATATTTAAAATTTCCATAATTTATTTTGTAGCCCTAATCATTGTCTAGAGAAATGATTTAAATATTTTTTTATATTATAAGAAATTTTAACCTAATAAATATAACCTAATAAATTTTAATATAATAATAATAATAATAATTCTGTAAACGCGGTATTAAGTTCACCCAGACCTCATCTCCATAGCCCATTTATTTTCCATCACACTTCGCAATAGTCTCAACGCCTGCCGAGACCTGCTCATGGGTATGTCGTTCCATTGACATATCCTGGAGCGCGTCACGGCGGGCGTACAACATTACATCAAGTAAGTAAGTAAGTAAGTAATTCTTTATTTGCACTTAAATAGGGTAGATACATTGCATATTGATGTTCGTACTGTTATAATGTGGCTTAACCTATCCAGCCATATTCAATGGCATGCAAACATTAATGTTCTGATTCTAAGATAAAAATGAATGACAAAAAATCTAAATACAATTAAATATGTATAGCATAAATCCTACATTTTCGACATACTGATAAATTGAATTAAATTATTTACCATATTTATGGAAATGTCACAATTGTAATAAATAATAATAATTGGTCATTAACATATAATTACAAACTAACAATAACAATAAATTAAATGTCAATTGAAACATAAAATGTGAAATTAGTCCATGCATCGTATCAGTATTTATGTTTCAAACTTCTCAAAGGGGCCTCTACGCGTTGGATCCATATCCCCGCGTATGCCTATCAAATGACCGGGCTTGACCCGTGATTAAAAAGAGATACATAATAATAATAAATGCGTGTTTTATTCCAAATGTAAGGTAAGGTACTGCATCCGTGACCCTTGACTGTACTTACATAATTGTGATGCTCTTACTTTTTTATAAACAAGTGAATTTATCGTACCTTCTGAAGCACACAGGAGCTAAAGATAAATAAACTCATCCATAGACAGATTTCAGTCGATGTTGCGAACTTGCGCGTTCGAATAAACTGACGCGTGTCAGCTAGGACGCTATCCTCAAACAACATTTTTTCTAAATTTTGATCATTAAATAAAATAAAAATAAATAAATAAGTGTCTCTTTTAGAGCCAAAGCCAACATTGCCTGCATGCGGTGCATTCTGACGAATAGTTAAAGAGGCTCTAGCAAAAGAGAGGGGTCGGTACCATCCACCCTGGTCGTCCCGCCCCGTTAACGGGGTGGGTAAAGACAGGTAGGGTACAGAGTATTTGTAAGCTGCTCGACTGTGGAAGTACCTCTATCTCACAGAGTACCGCAGCCAAATAACAATGTCTCTGAGGGCTGTTCGGTTTCTGCGAGAGAGCGAGGTCACGAGAACAGAAGCAGATACTGCGTTAGCAGCGCGTAGCATCTCCTATTTTGGCGGCGCACGATCAAAATTTCATGATGCGTGTGTTAATATGGCTATGGTAACCTCGTCATATCAGGCAGGCTGTGTGCTTGTCTGCCAGCCGGCCTAGTATAAAAAAAAATGCCTCATTATCTCAAAGCGTCGTTTGCAATCCTTATAAAATTGAATAAATTAAATTCTTTCAATACTGTGAAACAATTTTGTTTATTCACAGCGTAATTTGACCGGAATGCAGAATAAAAAGAATGTTTCGCGGACAGTCCGCCATTAGTAAACCTCTTCTGTAAAAATGGAAAAATAATGGCAAATACGCGAATATTCCCGTCTCCGCTTTACATTTTATGAGGAAATGGGATTTGTCAAATCATATTAGGTTGATGCTTGACGGGATAACTTTAGCATAATAACCTTAGAGCATACAGAGTAGACGGAGCCACAGAAATAAGAATTTGAACTAAAATAAATAAAAATAATAAGTGCAACGGTTTTATTGAAACGAAAGATAATACTAATGCAGATAATGTACTATCATCATCATCATCAGCCTATTTCTACCCACTGCTGGGCCTGGATATAAGCTTTAACCTAATGCTTTCCACCAAATACGATTCTACTAGGCAACTTTGGCTCTCCGTGGAATTTCTTCGTGCCGGATTCGATCCCTCAGAGATCACTCGCTGTGCTACCTGTGCCTGTGGACAAGTCCGATGATCAGTGTGGGGTGCAGAGACTTGGACACTGACCATCGGAAATAATAAAGGAGAGTACGAAAAGCTAAAAAATAATTAATTAATTTTATTTTATTAAATTAAATTAATTAAATTTAAAGAGGAAAAAACTAAATCGTGTGGTGTGTGATCTTTATCAACAGTCAACAGCTCATATCATTCTTACATCATATTGCATTTATTTACACTACGCCCTTTAGCTCCATAACTTGATACCATATTGAGAGGGTTGTGAAAAAATATGTAATCTGACATTTTTTGGCGGCGGTTATCCTGAATCTACAATGATAGTTAATATATTAAGGCGTATTCTCATCAGAACTAAAGGTGTGAACCAAATAGCAGATCAGTCTGTTAACAGGAAGAGCGTAAAATTTCAATTACTACCAAATTTCATCAACAACAATAAACTAGTAATAATAAAAATATACATCGCCCGTAACAAACCGTCACGATATCGAACGCGAACAAAGTGCTTAGTGCGAGGTTGACATGATAGAACGCTAACAAAAAACTCACACTCAGCACTCTGAGTGCTGAGTGTGAGTTTTTTATTCATGTTCGATAATGTCAACGTAAACAAACCGACCAAATAGATAAGTACTCTCATGTTGTGAATTTGTAATGATATGTAACACGCGTCATATAAATTCATAAACATGAGAGTACTTATCTATTTGGTCGGTTTGTTTACGTTGACATTATCGAACGTGAATAAAAAACTCGCACTCATCACTCTGAACGAAACGACGATCGCTTCTTTTGGGACTTAAGGTGAAGTGAGTCCAGAGAACACGCTTATTCAAATAACTTTTTTATTTAAACTATTTCAAATTGGTTTCTAGAAATTTAAATATGAAATATTGAGTCCTTTCTGCAGGGTTAAAAGCTATTGAAAACACAATCAATCATTTTTGGCTCGATAGAAAAAAATCGCGAACTTCTCTCTAAATTGCACTAATTAAAAGATATATCTATTTAATACACTCACCTTTTTACATGGAAATTATACCAAAATTTTCATAATTTTAATTAGGAGAGTGTTATGCTATTACTTTATTAAATAAAAATATAATTATAAAAACAAATAACGTTTTGCGTTCGCGCACCCTCCCCGTGTCTCGATCGCTCACAATAACGTCACGTCAGTGCTCTAGGAGCTGTGTTCGAGGTGGGACCTGTGCCGCGCGTCCGCTCAACGCGTTGTCGAAGTCGTCATTAAATTAAAATAATGGGTAACAAAAAAAATAAAATTAAACGTGCGAGACGCCGTCGTCTCGCGACAGTGAGGGCCAATGGAAGGAAAACTGCTGCACTACGGTAAGTAAGTGTTCCGTATTCAAGTAAGGTTACAAAGTTAATTTCTATTAGACACCTAAACAAATATCTATTATTATTTATAGTCTAATATATATATATATATATATATATATATATATATATATTATATTATATATATATATATATATATATATATATATATATATATATATATATATATATATATATATATTATATTATATTATATATATATATATATATGTATAGTCTAATAATAGATAAATATCTATTATTAGTTATCATATTTGTTTGTATTGAAAACACAAAAAAATATATATACAGTACAGTAAAAATACAGTACAGGCAAATGCCTGTACTGTATTTTTTTTTTTTTGTGTTTTCAATAAAGATTATTCTAATTGTAATATTTTGTTTCGTTGTTTTAGTTGGTCGAGTCACAATAAAGAAAATAACGAAGCCATGTCTATTTCTTCAAATACATCAGATGAGTAAGTATTTATAATATTATTGATATTATATTTTATGTAATTTTAAAAGAAACAATATGATTCATTGGATTATTCCGTAACAATAATATGAGTAAATACAGAAGCGAATATTCTTGTGTACTTGTGCCGGCCTGGACGCCGCGAAATGAACACAGTGTAGAAATATCAGTAGGACAATAAAACAACGTGATACATTTTTTTTTACTGAGACCCGGATTCTTGGATATTTCTCATGCTAGATGTTTCGTGTGAAAACTTTATTATAAATCTTCCTTGAATTATCGCGTCCCGACAGACAGACGCGGAGGGGGACTTTATTTTATAATAGTAGTGAAACTGGCCACGTTTTGTAGTATAATGGAGAAATATGAATGTTTTAAATTTTATTTCAGACACACAGAAAAAAATCAGGTCGCCGTCGTTGATGCGTCGAAAGTACGACAAGTGACAAGTAAGACGTCACTGACGAAACTGCAACGAATAGTCTGCTGTGCAGCCACGGGATCATTTCACACACCTACAGCAGCGATGGAAATGGTCCTAGACCTGTTACCATTACATATATTCATTGAGGCGGAGGCTTTGAAAGCCTTATACAGGATCGAAACATGGAATCGACATTACACTCAGACCAGACATACGCATATGGAGTATATGGAACCAAAACATTTGAAGGTACTGGAGCGGGCATTTTCTTTAAGGACATACAACATAGTCAAAATATGGATCAATATGCTACTGTATTTCAACCTGAAATGTATGCCGTAACTGCTTGTGCAGAAATGAATCTAGATAATAATAATCGACACATCAAAAGCCAACACCTTGTATCTGGTACACACACACATACACACACATATAGTTTAAATTCTCAATATGTATATATATGTCGAGCAATGAAATAAATAAATAATTATAATTGCATAAATTGATAAAAAATGCTATGCAATAGCTTTACTGCGGCAGTCCCCGAGTGCCACACGTTTTTATTCTCCCGCGTACTGTCAAGCTGAATGAACGAGGTTTTCTCAGGAGACTACAGCATGAAGTTCTTCAAGAAGGGCGTGAAGAGGTTTTTATAGGGTCGGCAACGCACTTGTATGCCCCTGGTGTTACAGGCGTTCATAGGCTACAGTAACTGCTTTCCATCAGGCGGGCCGTATGCTTGTTTGCCACATTAGTGATATAAAAAAAAATACTACATTATTTTAAAAAAATATCTTTCTATATGTAGTTTATTTGTTTTCATTATAATTATATTTCCAGATGGATTAAAATAAAATATACTCAAGCATGAAACAATCTTGGAAAATACTTCGCATAAATAATATTTACATACTCGTACATCGTTTTCAGTAGATTATCAGACGTACATTCATAAATAAACTTAATTTCACACTTATAATAAGGATAAGAAAAACAATAAGTAGGTACTTAGTTTATTTCAATATCAAATTTCCGATATCCAATCATTTTAATTTCAAAGTAAGTATTTTTAACTATTGTATTGTATTGACGGTTGTTGTACTGTACAGTCGCTATATTGTGGTATCTCGGCAGCGAGCGCGCGCTTGTAAGGGGGCAACCCCGCGCCGGCTCCTCTCAAGCCCCGCACCTCACCCCCTCGAAAACGGCCAAGCCCTGGACTCACGTCACCTACATGCTGCTAATGTGTGTCTGTATTAGTATCGGCCGACAAATCACAGCTCTGTCTGGGGTGTAAGGAGCTCAATATCATTTTAAGGCTAGGTGGGATTCAAATTTGAGGTTTTTAAAACCATCTGAGACTTAGATAATAATACTTTAAACTCTGAAAAAAATATATGTGTTAGATAAGGATCTTGTCTAGTCAAAATCGCATTCAGTGTCACGACCTAATCAACTTCACTCGATAAAAAAAAATCCCAAAATCACCCCTTTGTGTTAATGTTTTTTCAATATTGTGACTATACTACTGAACGAAAACATTTAATTTTTGTACTCAATTAAAGCTAACAAATAATTACAGACAAATTCGCAGAGTACGATTTAATAAAATATGTATTTTTTTTACTGTGTGCAAATGTCCACTAAAATATGAGAGCGCGGGGGTTCGGCGGCCCATCAGTCGCGTGCTGGCGCTTATAGACGACGGACCTGTGCTCGGTGGCTGCGCATCAGTATATTTTTTGAAAAATTTGTGTGCTTCAAGTGATTCATAATGGGCAATAAACAACGTAGGGAAAGAAGTCGTCCAAAGCAATAAAAATAACTAACAGAAAGAATGTACTGCGAAGATATATAAAGAGGTAAGTACCTTTATATAGATGTTTGATTTTTAATGTAATATGGTCTTTAATATATTAAAATTAGATTGTTTTATTGATTTGTGTTTCATCAAACTCTTTGTAGGGAGCGTAATTGTAAGCTACCCGACTGGGGAATGTACCTCCACCTCACAGAATACCGCAGCCAAATAACAATTCCCTTGAGGGTTGTTGTGTTCTTGCGAGTGAGTGAGATCACCACAAAGGAAGGAGATGCTGCGTTGGCAGCGGGGGTGGCGGCGCGCGAGCTGTGTTTTATGTTGCGAGCGTAGCCATATTAGGCTACGGTAACCGCTTCACATCAGGCGGGCCGTATGCTTGTCAGCCACCCGACGTAGTATAAAAAAAAGTCTGATTGATAATTTACAAAAATATATTATGGCTAAACTTGCGGCCATCATGCCACAGTATAAGAATATCCAGTACTAAAGAACGCTACGATTTTTGATAATTCATGTTTTGTCTTTATCGGTACATATCTGCCTGGCGTTTTATTGTAGGTCAATGAAGCAGTCTCCAATACCAGACATCGCCGAAGTAATTAATATGGACAGCGGCGAATAATCAATCTGTTATCTGCGGATTCAACTGAAAATAGGTAACCATAGATCGAGATAGGTACGCAGCGCTTTTTAAACAGTTTTAATATGTCCCGTATATACATATTTGCTTAGTCAGGTCAAGTCAGGCGGCGCAACGTACGTACCCAATACTTACGGACTTCTGACGGACAGACTTATCTATACTTCTATACTAATATTATAAAGCTGAAGAGTTTGTTTGGTTGAACGCGCTAATCTCAAGAACTACTCATTCGAATTTGCAAAATTCTTTTAGTGTTAGATAGCCTATTTTTCGAGGAAGGCTAATAGGCTATATAACATCACACTACCACCAATAGGAGCGGAGCACCAATGAAAAATGTTGCAAAATGGGAAAAAAATATTCCTTTTGAATTCCGTTGCGTGCGCTGCGTAAACGGTTCAAGTTACGCAACAATTATAACGGAATTATTCATCTTAAAAAGTTCTAATAAAAAGTCCGTGATTGCATATATCTACTTTTAAGATTGGCTCATTAAAACCTTTCAAATGGTAACCTTACGCTTCACTCTCAACGTTGTGTCACACGCAGACGTAGTTGCGCGAGTCAGCTAGTATCAATATAAATCTGTCCGTCAAGACAAACGTCATATCTAAGTAGATGATATTTATTCGATTAGCTGGTTTTTTCGTTCTTCTTTTAATTTTCTTTTTTTTTTTTTGCTATCCTTCTTTCAATTAATATCACCCTGCTTTTAGGACTTTTATGTAAAGAGAGGTGGACGACTGAAAATGCGGATTTAATGTTAAACGAAACTGCTGCTGAGCTCTTGCTTGGTAACCTTCTTTCAAAGGATTTTTTTTTTGGTGCGACCAATCAATTTCACGCTGACACTATTAAAACACTGAACAGTGTTTGTATCAACGTATCCGACTAATCTGCGTGATTTTACTGTAATGTTTAAAACAATCGTGTAGAAAGACGAATTCTGGATCTATTTCAGCTCTTCGTTGTCATTTCCATCTTTGCTACAAATATTCTTGGTACATACATTCTGCACGGTTAAAAACATAATTGTGAAATTTTGACATTGCTGTGTTGTGAAAACTTTTAGAGGCATTGTGATGTATTCTTACATACTGTACAATTTGATTTCTATATCATCAAAATTTTTACATTATTAAGCGATAAAATAATTATTTCAAATCCGTCCATTATTTAGTTCGGTAAATGTCCCGTATAACTTATTACATATTATAGACAGTTATAATTAATATAATATGGTAAATTTTCAGGCACATAGATGTTCCGACGTGTAGCTACACAGCTGACGTTTCCAAGAATTCTTTTATGAGATTAGAGCCAGACGCTCCACAACAAACTAACTTTTACGTAAGAATATAGTTTTTTTTGGGAGTTTATTAATTTAGCATAATAAAAACTATAAAAAAGTTAGATAATGTACATCCAAACAAAATATTATGTTTTATTCCAAAACATGTAATTATTTACCATTATGTTTTAGAAATACTGAGGAGACATCCCTTATCGAGACGAACCCTTGTTTACAAAACGCATCTAAAGGGACGATAACTTCTGGAAAACGCAAATGGAGCAAAAGTTGGTCAAATTTTATATGAAATGTTTAATGCCAGAAATTGTTGATAGTCGACACGCACGTGGAATGGCATTAAGAACATTGTCCTTACAAGATGACAAGGAAAATGTAAATTATGTAGACTCCCCAGACTTGCCATCACTTGAGCCACACATGCGAAATGTTAATTCTGTAGAGCCTATAGTTCTATCATCTTCTGAACTACAGTCAGATTTGCACCCGGGTATAAGCTCACGAGAAATATATTTTAAACAATTTTAAGAGTAAATAAATATTTTTTATTTAATACTATATCTTTTATTTATGTATAATATAAATGTACAGAAAAACTCTTAAAAGAATCACCATGACATTCATAGTTTTTTAAAAACACCGGGTCTGCCGTACGCACATTTATGCCTCCTATATGACAAGAAAGATGAACAATGGATTCTGCTGTAATATTAGTTTCCTTTTCTAATACATCAAGTCAAATCTAGGAAACACGAACAGGTTGTTATTTTTATATCCTATACCTAACCTACATTACCTATTATTTACGAAACTCTTGTCACTAATACAAAAATATAAAAGTGCATTTCTGAAGTTTTAAAATTAACTAGGCAACTGCTTATTCTTATACTGTGTGACCGGGCGGGGTGACGCGAGTTCATCGTGCCGCTGCCTCCGCGTGAATAAGTTCGCGCGTTGCCGGCAGCGCTGATTGCCTACTTTTGCACGACTACCTAGCCTTAAGAGCCAAAGCCAACCCCTTTTGAACGTTGTGCACTTTGCTTATCAGGATACGAGTGGCAAAGTAGAGGTAGGGCATGACGTTAGCCCCATTGGAGAAGTACCTCCACCTCACAGAAGACGGCAGCCAAATAACAAGACCATAGACGGTTGTGGACAGCAGAGGTGGCGCTAGGCTACGGTAACCGCTTCACATCAGGCGGACTATATGCTTTTGCTAGCCGTCGTTGTATAAAGAAAGCTCCCTATTTGTTGGCACTTGTGTAGGATTGTCATCGTCCAGGTTTACCCGGATTTGTCCTAGTTTGGAATGCGTCCGGGGAGCGTCCGGGCGAGGTTTCATTTGTAGTCCTGGGTTAAAAGTTTTGAATCACTAACCCCGCTCCATGCTGCGAATAACCGTCTTGCCACAGAATAAAAAAACAGTGCTACACACTGATGACATGTCCTGTGGTTTTAGCATTCAAAATCCGGAGTTGTCATGCTTGTTCTGGGGCCCTACCGCCGAAGCTGAAGCCGATTACCATCGGATTTTTTGCATGCGAAAATGACACAATTGTTTAGATTATTGGTAATTATGTTTAGCTCAGCTGGAAGAAACCCTAGAGCTCGACTGACTAAGTTAGAGATGTTTGTCAATAACTTTAATCTAAGACCAATTTTTGGAATCAAAAAATCCGATGGTTGCCCCTGGTTGCTAGCGTTCAGTGATGGCAACCCTACGCTTGTGTGACACGCAAACTTGTACGTATAAACAAGAAGCAGTAAAAATAGTAGGACGGGTTTTGGAACAAACGAGGCAATTCTAATTTCTATATGTTCTATGGACGTGACGTAGCAGATTTTTTTGAGATTTAAAGGGACGACGGGTCAAAGAAACGTTCAGGGGCGACGATCTAAGTCGCATCGGTCCTAGTCACGCACGATGAACGCACGTAGGACCATTACAATTTGCGGTCCCTTGTTTCTCTTTATTTTGAGCATGAGTAACAGTCACGCAATAAAAATTATTCTGATCAAATGAACTGACATTATTGTAGTAATAAGAATAAACAATTTTTTTATTATAAGATGTTTTTCTTAATCCAAAAAACAAATGCTAACAAAATTGGAGGATACAGTTTGGAGTTACAGCTACAAATCTATCATCTCCATCCAAAATTCAATCACACCACTGGATAGATGAAGGATCAAAGAATTTATTACGCTAAGTAAGGACTATGGAACATCGCGTGCTTGGGAGGGGGAAGCGCTGCCATTTTGAGATAATTTTAGTGACATAACATATTCACGTACACACGGTCGTGTCCATGACACAGCCACACCCCATTTTTTTACTTGGTTATAAAAAAAGTACCAAAAAGTTTACTTACTGTGCTCAATGTGTTTGTTCATCAAGCGCTTTCATTTGATACCCCTATATCATGTCCTATCATATCATAGGGATTAAAGTGGAAATTATAAATCGCCACTATGTGGCGGTCACTATATTGAATTATAAAAGTCAGGATTTAGGTAATCGAGCATTGTCACGAGAACCGAACGCGTGTTCCAAATTTCAGCTCAATGTCAAATTTGACGTGCAAGATTTGATTATAGACACCGGGACGCTAAATAAAAGATTGTAAATATGGCAGGGGGTTATTAAAAGTCTGATAATCTAATGGATTATTGAGTAGGTATTTAGTGCTGTTGTTTTGCATATACAGGGAGATCATTTATCATCAAACTTGAGCCATGATTTTAAACACGAGATTGTTTATAAGATAATGATGTTATAAAATTTCATCTCAGCTTGAATTGGATATAATATAAACCAACACAAAGAAACGATGGATTAAATTTGTAAAAGTAATAAAAGGTTACAAAAGAATGTGCGGCTAAAACGTTAGGTCAAAAGGACTGAAGTTGAAAATCGTTCGACTTACAAAATAAAAAGAATTGCTACTGAAAGTGGTTAGCTTCTACTGAGAAACCTTTCCTGGGGCATTTTGCGGCAGTCAGCCAGAATATTTTTTTGAAGACTAAAAGTATCTAAGAATTTTCAAAAATCCATTGTTATTGAATGCTTGCGCAGTAACAGTATCTGTATGTAAATTTCAACCCGTTCTGTTCAGTGGTTTGAGATGCGCGTTGATTGATCATTCAACCAGTCAGTTACCTCTTTTTTAATTAATTAAAAAAGATGTTACCTCTTTTATAATTCATTATAAAAGAGGTAAGTTAAACTAGTTTAAACTATCTGTCTCATAGTTTAAACGATCACGCAAGTTAAGCAACGTGTACGTATCCTGTCTATGGATGGGTTTATTTATCTCGAGCTCCTCCGTGCTCCGGAGGGCACGTTAAGCCGTCGGTCCTGCCCCCATAGTCAAGTGTAATTCGTAGCGTAACATACGTTAGATAGATCACGTGACATTTGTCAAAATCGAACATTTTAGTATGAGAATTGACAAATGTCACGTGATCTATCTAACGTTCGTTACGCTACGAATTACACTTGGCTAGGGTGGCTGGTTGTTTTCTTTAGACGACAGTCGTTCGTGACAATCGGCAGCTTCAAAACACTGGCCTCCACCAACCCGCTGTTGAGTAGCACGGTGAAGCATGCTCTAAACCCCTTTGATTGAGGGGAGACCCGTATCCCAACAATGATGATTATGGGTTGATGCCGTCCCGTATTGTGGTGTGGGGGTGAAGGTAATTAAATGGCACTAACGTTACTATCGGAGACGAAACAACGAGGAGAATCAGGTACAAACTCTAAAATTAAATCACTCTGCTACTCTTGAAGCCTTCGCCACAATGTCGTTTGCTATTAGACCGGGTGCCCCACAAGCTGATGAGAGTGACTTTGACCTTAAAGGCAACGATGAGCCACTTACACCTCGTGTAATCCATCTTATATATCTAGTGGAAGAAAAGTCGCGATATTAGGCGGTTTATTCCAGCAATTATGTAGGAGGGTGATTTACAATCAGATTACTTTCAACTCGGGATTGTCCGGCGGCAAAGTTTGTGGGAACGGAACGAGGGAAATTAGAGCAAATCCGTGCCTTCTCACCCGTCAGGAAGTCAACGACTTACAGATTACGACAGGACGCAGTCCAGCAATTAAATCATTTTGTAATCGTTGTTATGGTTGTTACTAATATTCATGTACTTATGACTACTTTGCTACAAACATACATGTATTTGAAGAGCTCAATGGCGTCGTTGCGCGTGTCACTCTAATCTAACATGCAAGTTAAGCAACGTCGACCGCAGCCTGTGTATGGATGGGTTTATTTGTCTTGAGTTCCTCCATGCTTCGGAGGGCACGTTACACCGTCGGTCCCGGCGGTTGTCATTAGATGATAGTGGTTAAGGCAAGTCAGTGGCCTTATGGCGACTTGAAACACTGGCCGCCAACACGCAGTTGAGCAGTGTGGTGGAGTATGTTCTAAACCCTCGATTGAGGGGGACCCGTATCCCACAGTGGGATAATTATAGGTAGCTGCCGATGCCGATGCATGTAGTTCTATCGTCTGGATAGAGTGACGCGCGCCCAGTAGTACTATACTACTACTACTACTACTACTACTACCATCAATATATCACACAAACTAATCTAACATTATAAGTTGAAAAGATGTTCTCCTATATATTTCAACTGCAAACTCTGTAAATAAGTATAATTCCTACGTACTATATATGGTATTTACTTTGGTACTGATGTTTCTCGGCTGATAAGTATATATCTATTTTTATATATAAATTTTGGGATGTAAGTGGCTCATCACGATCTTCAGAGCCAAAGTCAACTTCATCTGCACGAGGTGCACCCTGTCGAGTAGCGAAAGAGGCTCTGCCCAAAGAGAGGTAGGCTACAGCGTATTTGTAAGCTGCCCGACTGGGGAAGAAGTACTTCATGACTCGTAGTAAGATATGACTCGTAGTACGACATGAATCAGTATCCATTATTTCACCAGAATGATGTTTGGCATCGATATTCAAGTTTTTATATCTCCAATTCGATTATACGAGGGTTATTATCCGAAATCTCCAGTTTATTTGATAATGTCGACAGGTGACGAGCTCAACCCATCAAAATATATTGCGGAAGTTTCCACCGAGATGTTTCAATTAATGAAAGACCGTCTTCAGCGACGAGCCATCAGAATTGTTTATAATTTCATTTCAAAATATCATCGAGTTTGTTCGTTTTATTATATCTAGGTACTTACGTTGTTATTGGGGGAGATAATAATTGTCGTTTTATCAAATTGATGTTCCAGTTTTGATATTGATGTTGAATGTAACTAGATTATTGTACCTTTTGTATGTATAATTGTATATCTAATACAAAATGGCCGCCCGGCAGTGATACCATTTCCCCGTTTGCTCCAGGAGCCCTACTGCTTATGCTAAAGCCGATTCCTCCGATTAGATGGGAATCGGGTTCAAATTAGGCAGTATAGTAGTATTTATATAGGCATTTGTCCTACTGATATTCTTATCAGTAGGACAAATGTTGTCCTACTAATATTCCTGTCAGTAGGACAACATGGTAGGACCTGGCACGAGGACATATTTCCCCTTCATTTTAATATTTCCAAAGAGTACCTGGAGAGAGAAATATGTGATTTTTACATATATTAGATTAACAATTGGTCGCCGCTCGGAGCAGAGACCAATTGATAATCTAAGGATTATTATTTAAATAGTTTTTTTATTAGTTAATTTCGGCAAACTTGCCACAATATTATAAATATTTTTTAAATAGAAAACTTCACCTCCCACTTTTAGATGGTATTTGAACCCCCTGACTACCCTCCGGGTTTGTGATGGTGGCGAATTATTGCATTTTATATTTTACTGCTGTGAAGTCGCAGTGTGGCGCCATCTACATATTAAGTATTATACTACTAAACAAGGCATAGCAGTCCATCGTTGCAGATGAATTTCCAACCTAGGCGGTGAATTTTTCCAGTTTTAAAAATATTTATAAGAAATATGTGTTTTATTGTAATACATTAAAACTGCTCTCCGTAACTATTTCCAGTTTCATAATATTTAAATATCATATTAACATTTCAATCATGTGAGAAGCTCTTTCGTGTGGTATATAGAGGAGAGGATGTGATATAGAGGAGCTAGATGGTGTCAGTTTAATCGCTAACGCAAGCTTTACTACCAGTACGTTAGTACTATTACTTATACTCTGCTACCAGCGAAGTTAACTGCCCGTCAATTGAAAGGAGATCTTTATCTCAGCTATAGGATGAATATGTGTTGATGCCAAAGATTTCATTTTAATGACAGAAAGTCCAGAACCAGTTATTTGTATATGTAGCAATTTGGAGCATCGCCGTTCACAGCTCTTTTTAGCTTGTCTTTAGTACAAAGAGTCTCATAATTAAAATACGCAGTCTATTTTACTCTGCACCCTTTACTTTATATAGAATACAATACTATATCCTATGTCCTTCCTAAGGCCGAGTTTCCACCTGCAAGATAACTTCGAGATTATGTGTACAAAGTTTCATGATGATCGGTTGAGTAGTCGACGTGAAAACTTGACAAACAAACTCACATTCACATTTATAATATTAAGTAGGCGTTAATATATTTTTGGTTTGTTTGGTACAAATCTGTTTAAATTTGGAAAAGAAATTGAGAAAGTTTCTTTACTTGCAATATTGGAAAAGTTTCAGAGCACTTTATTTAATTACTATTGAATGACTTGGGGAAAATAAAAATTTGTTTAGTGCTTCGGCATTGAAATGATTGATGAATAAGTATCGATGTTGCTGAAATACAGTACCTCTCACAATAAGCATGTGACCAATGTCCTAAAATTATAAAAACTCTCTATCAGTAAGGTAAAATACATAAAACCAGAACAATCTGCGATCTCAAAATTTTAATAACTTATGTCCGACGTGTTTTATGGTCGATCAAAGTTTGGTGGGAAAGTCCATTTTAAAAGTGCCTATGTAATTATAAAAAAATAATATTACCATTGTAGAAACAATAAAAAATACTATAACTTTTGTTACAGCACTAGCAACAACATATTCAATATTCAACATAGCTCTCGTACAAACTGATTTAATGCATATAAAATAGCGTGGTGACGTCATAACATGGTAGCCTTTTGTATGGAGCGTTTTCGGGATAGTCCAAAATTGTGATCTTCAAGGTATCATTCTCGAGAAGTTTTTATGCTATCGAAGTAATTCTTTCACCTATAGTTATATTATTGTGACGTCTTTAAATAAGAAATCGAAAAAAAATGGTTCACAAGCTTATTGCTTGTTGTTCTGTAAATGCCTAATGTTTTGTAACTGTTTTCATGATTCTCAATTTTGTTTAATTTTTATATATTATTTAAAATGTATGTACCTATGTATATTAAGTCCGACAACCCGCAGTTGAACAGCATGGTAGAGTATGCTCTAGACTTCTTCGATTGAGGGGAGACCCGTGTCCCAGCAGTGGGATGAATAAGGGTTAAGGGAAACCATTTTTTTTCTAGGGTAAAATATTAGAAATATTTTTGAAATGAAAAAAATAATTTTATTACATCTCAAAATGCTCTCAGTTTTTTTTGTCTCTTGTGTAAATCTGAGAAGTAATTGTGTTTTGTTTTAAATAACTTTTAAATTAGATAGTCAAGAAAGAAGATAGATAAATTAGATAGAAGATAGAAGAACAAATTTGGATAATTTAAAAAAGTAGTTCCGTGAAATTATCTTTCTGAAGTATTTTTAGAGTCTTTTCAAAGTAGACTTGTTGAGAACGACTGTTTCTTTTACTTTAATTTATAAGTTATAAAATGTAAATTTCTTATTTTCATTTTATTATATTGCTACACTGTCGCATTAGGTTCGTACCTGTAAAGATAGTTGTAAGTTTCGCTTAATAATAAATAAGTAAGTAAAAAAATTCGATATTGACAAAAGATTGCAAAATGTAGTTTGTAATATGGCAATTAGTGCATCACAAATTATGTTGTGGACAAAACAACTATTTTCTCTAATAGGCAGAGTTTGGCCTCTAAGAATGATATGGGATGATGATAACATATCGAGATATGTATGGTATGACGAGCTCGGTGGCGTAGCGGTCAATGACGCGGCTTCGACACCAACGCTCGAGGGTTCGATTCCCACACAGGACAAACATTTGTGTGCATGAACATGTCTGTTTGTCTTGGTCTGGGTGTTTTCTATGTATCATAATATGTATTTACAAAAAAAATGTATTTACGTATGTTTATCAGATGTCTAGTACCCATAACACAAGTTTCGCTTACTTTGGGGCTAGATGGCGCCGTGTAATTTGTCTGACAATATTTATTTATTTATATATATATATTTGCTTCGATTATTATTATTTTTTTTATACTACGTCGGGTGGCAGACAAGCATACGGCCCGCCTGATGTGAAGCGGTTACCGTAGTCATATTAACGCTTGCAACATAAAATATCGCTCGCGCGCTCCATCGCAGCATCTCCTTCCCTTCTGGTGATCTCACTCACTCGCAGGAACACAACAACCCTCAATGGAATTGTTATTTCGCTGCGGTATTCTGTGAAGTGGACGTACATTCCCCACTCGGGTAGCTTACAATTACGCTCCCAACCTCTCTTTTCGCCAGAGCTTCGTTTGTCAGTCAGCAGCAAACATGTTGATAAACCACTTACTTACACCACAAAGGTTTGCTCCTTTGTTTTAGGTATTATATTACTATTTTATTAATTACTATTACTATTTTATCGAGATGACTGTCTAGAGAGTTAGTTAGATCATAATATGGTTTATTCAGGGAAACAGGATGCTTGCATTAGCTTTACCTCAATCACCTAATTCTTTAATGCGTCACTTATATAAACGACCGCACCGTCATTTTAATTCAACAAATGTGTAGTTAAATATCCATTACTGTAATTTACTGCAAATATACAATAAATACTTACTAACACACTATTACTTTGTTCATTTAACTTATAACGAAACATTATTAGCAAAATTACACTACAAACAAAATTAACTAATCTTAAAATACCAACTAAAGTAACTAAAGATAAACTAATCTTAAAATGAATATTATTATATAGGTATCTAAAAAGAAAGAATAATTTAGAACTAAACCGCGTCAAAAAATTCCTCCGCATCACTGTCAAAAGGCGTCTTGCCCAGAAAGCTGCAGCATTGCCACGCTGAATGGCAATGCTTATACGTTGTGCCAAAATATTAAACACTATAGTTATTTAGTTTTTGTACAGATTTGTTAAAATCTAAGCGGTATTTAGTAAAAACTGACATCCCTCGTAAAACCTAGAGCAGATATATTTCACAAAAATTCGGCAAAGTTACGGTATGTGGGTATATGCTTCTATGTTTTGAGCAATACGGGTGAAATCAGAGGTGTTCCTTGTATAATGTTTGCTAAGATTGCCACGGACACACGTTGATTCTGCAATCTCCAGTTGATCCAGTAGTTTGTTGTTTGCACTATGTCTCGATCAGCTATATCAATACAATTATAACATATACAAACAATGTTAATTGTTACGCACAAGGGGTTGTATTCAAACTGCTGAAAAAGGGTATCAATCAATGTAGGTATTTTATAAACAAGCAAACAACCTGACAGTAAAATCTCTTCACGCCTTGAAGCATCTAATTCTGTCTTAGAACCAGTATACGCAGTTCTCATCATCAAACAAACTTATTAAAATAGTTAACTCCAATCAATAAATTCCAGCTGAAACCCATTTGTTCAACACGAGTTCTTGACAAGATAACTCTGCAATAAATATACAAGGGAATCAATTATTTACGTAGGCCACAATAAACGCACTCCAACCCTCTTAAGCCCCTTAAACCCTTTCATTTCTTAATAGATTTGTCTGATACACCCACACCGCAAACTTCTCGGCCTTCCCCTGCGGTCAGGCAGTAAAACTTGGAAAATAAAGAGACTTTATAAGAACTGCATTTTCTGTAATACATCGGTGAGGCTATTATTTACTCTGTAATACAGCTTTGTTATTGTACCTATCGGAGTCAGAAATAAATGTGTGTTCTAGATATGAAGCTGCAAAAGTTAGTAACAAATAAGTAATCCTTCCTATTTGTAGACTACTCCTGTGGACTGGCTACGGTAACCGCATCACTGTCTGCCACCCAACGTAGTATATAAAAAAAGACAAGTTATACATTTGTAAAGACCTATCAGAGAAATATTCAAAGGAGACATTAATTTTAAGTGTAATATGAATCCCCTCGCTGAAAACGAACCATTTTAGCCTACACATACCGAGATGTTTAAATCGAGGATAAAATGGTTTTATGACCGATTTGTACACGCTGCTTTTCACTTCGGTTGCATGAAACCAAAACAGAGATATTGTTTATTGTTATTAAGGTTGTAAACAAATGCAAATTTTCATGAAATTTAAAGTGATGACGATGTTCGACTTTAGCTGTGCCCGACTTCGTCGTAAACGTTAAGTTCATTTGTTTATTGGTCGTAAATTAAATGTATTTTCATAAAATCTATCTTCTTCAGACCTGGTATTTTCGCTCTACATCTATAATGTTCATATTATAATGTACTGGCGTCGTCGTCAACCCTTATTCATCCCACTGCTGGGATACGGGGGTTGGCGGTGCCAGTGTTTTCAAGTCACCTACAACAGGTCTTGGCTTAACGACTGTCATCTATTGACAATAGCCGGGGCCGACGGGTTAACGTGCCCTCCGAAGCACGGAGAAGCTCGAGATAAATAAACTCATGCATGAACGGGATACGGTCGACGTGGCTTAACTTGCGTGTTCGATTAGACTCTTAGAGTGACACGCGCGACGACGCCATCTAGATATGTACCCACTACTGTCGGTATAGATTTCTTATTTAGTAAAAACTATATAAGGTTATTAAATTTATGTGAATAGGTCAATATTTTATACTAAATTTTATTGTATTTCTCTCTGTTCCGATGTCTCAGTCTTACAGTAGGAGAGCTGGTACCAATTTTTGGGTAGGTACTTGAGGCAAGTTGAAAACATGTCACATACCTCTCCTATTTTCACCCCAACAGTGAACTGCAAACCTGGCTGGTGAGTAGCGGGGCTAAATCAATCCCAAAAATTTAAAAATATTTATTTTTTGTTCCAAAAATATATTTGAGGCAATATGCAATTTTTATATGTTGTAGTTTAATGTTTCAAGAATAGAAAAAAAAATAAGCCAGGCGATTTAGTCGGGGTTGTAACATTGCCACGCGCGTGCAAAAATATAAAAAAAAATATATAAAAAATATATTTGAGGCAACTTGAGATTTTAATAGGGCATTATTTAGTATTACTTATACAGTGGTATAACTAAAAAATAAAATTCTCAAAAAGAATATTACCTGTCTTTTTGAGAATTTTATTTTTTAGTTGGTGGTGAGACTTTCACTAAAATGACCTATCTTTTTGAGAATTTTATATATTTTAGTTACAAAAATAATACCCTATTAAAATCTCAAGTTGCTTTAAATACATTTTTTATATTTTTTTGAAAAATAAACACGCACGAAAATGCACACGCCTGGCAATGTCTAAACCCCGACTAAATCGTCTGGCTTATTTTTTTTTTATATTCTTTAATTAACTACAACATATAAAAATTCCATATTGCTCAAATATATTTTTGGTACAAAAGAAATTATATTTTTTTTTAAATTTAGGGGTCGATTTAGCCCCGCTACTCACCAGCCAGGTCTGTTTTGGGGTATAATAGGAGAGGTAAGTAACAAGCTTTCACCTTGCCTCAAATACCTACCCAAAAATTGGTGCCAGCTCTCGGACTATTAGTGTTAGAAGTAAACACGTTTATGTACAATCGCATAAAACGCGCTTTTCGCTTACACCAGTATAAATGAAACTTTTACGAGCATGAGAAGTGAACAAAAATCTATTTTTTGCAGATTAGTGCTGAGCAAATTCTCTGATTGGTTTTCCAAATCATACTTGATGATAAGTAGGTGTACCTTCTCAAAGTCTCCAAACATAATTTGGAAGACCAATTAGAGAATTTGAGAGGATAGTGACCTACCTCAGTAAGATCAAACATGATTTGGAAAACCAATCAGAGAATCCAAATCACGTTTGATCCTACTAAGGTAGGTACCTACGTTAGGACCTACATCTACACTTAGCGCACATACCGACAAGCAAACGAGGCTTTGGTCAAAGAGAAGTAGGCCATGTCGAGCCCGACTGGGGAAGTTACCTTCACCTAACAGAAGACCACATCCAAATAGTGATAATAATCACCAGTAGTGAGGAGATGCGGAGGGAGTGCCGCTTTCTATTAGGCGGGCCGGGTGCTTGATTGGCACATTGAGTGGTATAAAAAGAAAGTAAATATATTTCATTTTACTTTTTTCTATCTTGTATTTGTTCATACTACGTATCTATATATATCTCGTATTCTTAGGCACACGTACAAAAAGAAAAGAATCATTTCAATGGTAGGATGGTAGGTAAAAGACAGACAGCTTTGTATTGAAACTATAGGTCCATTCTTCATTGACGAAGTAACTAATGGAAGCGATACGTCTTGCTCTCCACGGCGACGTAGGGGCTTCTGTAATAGGTAATCTGGTAATTTATATTGTCTTTTACATAGTACTACAAAACCGGCAAATATATATACATTTATGTTACGTCGGATGACAAACAAGCATACGGCCCGCCTGTAGTAAAGCTATGATTTCTTTTTAATACTACGACTTGTGGCAAACAAGCATACGACGTGCTTGATGTGAGGCGATTAATGAACGCATATAAACGTTTGCAGCAGAAAAAATCGTTTGCGTCCCTATCCCCACTGCCAGCGCAACTCTTTCCTTCATGGTGACCTCACTCTTGCGCAGGAACACAAAAATCTTCAAAGGAATCGTTATAATTATTGATATAATATAATGTTATATATATTACATCAATCGTTATATAACGTTGTAAATTGATACATAATGGGGTATTTTGTTCTTCATAAAATAAAAAAGAGCGGATGATCTTCCACCAACAGTTGGATAGATTCATGTGAATCATTGTTAAGGACACTTTCAATCACTTTTGAAACTAACAAAAAAACATGAGTTCATACAGCTTCCAGAAAAAAGGTGACGGTCTGAATTCGAGCAGCTTATAAACACACTGTAATAACCAAATTAATGACAAAGACCATAATATACCAAGGTATTAACGTGCTCATGGAGTAAAATAATGGTTTTATTTTCTATCTCGATCTAACGTAAACGTAATTCATTATTTCTCTTTTACGGTGCACCCTGCTGATTGACACACGATGTTCTGGCGAAAAAAGAGGTAGGGCATAGAGCATTTTTTAAGCTACCCGACTGGGGAAAGTACCTCACAGAATACCGCAGCCAAATAACAAACGTGTTGTGTTCCTGCGAGTGAGTGAGATCACCAGAAAGAAAGGAAGGAGTATAGGCTGGCAACGGTGGTGTTGCTGATTTCCATGGGCGTTGGTGATTGCTTTCCACCAGGTGACCCACAAGCTCGAAACAGTGTTATAATTCACGTGTTGTGCTATAGATAAATCTAAATTACAAAGTCATCTTTGTAATCCAGCCATACGACAGCGAAGGTGGGAAGTGACCCGAACGCGGGGAATGTATTTTTAATTCGGGCGGCTTTACGAAAAGCCGACGCTGCCATTGTTCTAATTGAAGATTACTGCATCTACAGATCAGTATAATAGAATTTAATTCAGTATATCTAAAGTACATATTTGCTAAAATTTTGATAAAAACCAGGGGCGCTACCGCCTATCCTTCAGGCATTCAGGTAGAGATTTTCTAATCCGAAAATAAGACATCGGGTCTCGTGCTTTCACTTCAGGATAGAGACAGATTCATAAGACTTAAGTTTAATCCGAAATATGTATAATAGCAAAAAAAATACCACTAATAGAATTATATAATAATTCTAATATATATAAAATAGAATAATTCTAAGAGAGAGTACATATTCTTACTGTAAAGCAGTTATAACATTTCAATACAACCAGTGGAGTAACTAGAGGGATCAACGATCAAGATTCGGTATTATTCGCTAGAACGGACTCTTGCACTTGAAAATTTTGCATTCGAGACTTCGAGAGTAAGTAATAGCGCAATATTTATTTTATAATTAATAATCGCAAGATGTAAAGCGGTTACGGTATTCCTCGCGCAATATATGCCTGACACCCCTGCTGTTAACGCAGCAATTCTTCATGTCTCTCCTTACTCACTAGCAAGAATTATTTCGCTGTGCCATCTCTAAGGAGGAGCTGTGTCATTCTAATCGAACATACAAGTTAAGCAACATCGACTACAGCCTGTCTATGGATGGGTTTATTTATTTTGAGCTCCTTCCGAAGACCCGTTAAGCCATCGGTCCCGGCAGTATCCTTGTTCGGCGGCTTGAAATCACTGGCCTCCACCATCCGGCAGTTGAGCAGCGTGATGGAGTATGTTCTAAACCCTTTCGAATGAAGGAAGACCCATATCCCAGCAGTGGGACTATTAAAAATTGTCGTCGTTCTGTTAGGTGGAAGAACTTCCCCTGTCGACACGCTCTACCTTTCTTAAACAATACAAAAATATATCTTCGTGATGAATTTCTAAAGCTATTCATCTTTTATGAGCGGATTTTTGCTGGATCATAATAAGAGCATGTTTTCAATAGCCGATTGTTTTCATAGCAGTACCTTATATCGCACAACGGGATTAATTAAAATTATTTCCACCTCATGAAGCAGGCGCTGTGTAGTTTTCAAAGCCCTGATTAATTTATTATGAAGTTTCCTTCTTAATAATTTGCGAAAGGAATTTCCAATGTTAAAAATACCTGTGTAATATTCTTTTGTAAAAACAATCATTAAATGTAAGAATGCGGCGCGGCGGCGGCGTCTTTGTCTATTATTTTCTTTCTTTCAACATCTTCTTGGGTTGAATTACAATTTGAATTATTTATACAACAAACATTGAATCAATTCTTTTATAGATATTAAATAGGTATCGTTTAAAACAGCGTTTGCTTGTTAAGGTGGTTTTTCTAATATCAGAATATACAAGTAGTTTTGATTCTCATAAAGAATTTGAAAATCTTATGTGAGGCGTATAGGATGTTTCGGTCGCCAGTAGCTTCTAGTTTTAGTAGCGTATTCATCATCATCAGGAAAGTCCAAGTTGGTCTAATTTTGGTCGTCGTCAACTCTTATTCATCCGACTGCTGGGATATGGGTCTCCCCTCAATTGAAGGGGTTTAGAGCATACTCCACGCTGCTTAACTGCGGGTTGGCGGAGGCCAGTGTTTGCAAGCCGCCTAAAGGCCACTGACTTAACGATTGTGATCTAATGAGATCGTCTAAAGACAACAACCGGGACCGACGGCTTAACATGTCTTCTGAAGCTCGGAGGAGCTCGAGATAAATAAACCCATCCATGAACAGGCTGCGGTGGACGTTGCTTTATTTGCGTATATTAGACTGACACGCGCAACGACGTCATCGAGTTAATCATAATCGAGCTAATTTTGGTATGAGTACGTATAATAAGATGTCTGGAATGTCTTCAACACGTGTCGAGTTGCAGAGTTGCACCTGCAATCACTTACACGTGTATTTAATACAGGGGTTTGTGGCATAAAGCTTGCCATAAAATCTGTCTACCTCCGTGAAAATGTCTGACGTTGAAGAGACGATGTGGCTATCCCCTAGCTTGAGAAAAGACTTAATTATTTTGTTGCCCCTTTAGGTCTATAAAAGGAGGCGCTTACTTGAATGGACTAGAAGGGACACGTATGTGTGGCAAGCGTTTCACAAGTAGGTATGCACGGATGCTCGTATTGCCCGTACATGCGAACGTGCCGCTTAGCTTAGTCGCTGGCCGATTTCATCGCACGATTTTCTGTATGAGTAATCGCGGATCAATCACAGTTGTCGATTTGAGGTGGCGTGTGTGTGCGTAAGCTTGTACCTATTACATGGCATGTGTAGTAACAATAGTGAGGTCTAAAATGAGGACATCGGTTTCGTACAAAATCGTTGATTCTACAATTTCGACGTTTTTTGTAATTTTTGGAAATTGAATTTTGATATTTATTCCACATTTTCAATAGACAACCACGAGATTCGATTAAAAAACGTATGCAGATGTGGTTTGTTTATATTGTCGTTTTTTGTATGGAGTGCTTGGGGTGTGGTACTGTACTAAAATGTTGTAAACGAATATAAAGTAAAATTTAGAATACCTCCAGTCCTGAAGGAATCCTAAATTTTACTTGTCAGTTGCAGTTTACCAAAATTGGAATGATTGAAAGGCAGGCAAATTTGATCCTCTACCTACCGTTCCGTGATCGATTGCCTTCACAGTTGGGTGCTTTGCTCGCTACACGGCACACGGCACACGTTACTCGTACTAGACAAAAGTTTATTATGAAACTGTCCTCTAGACTAGCCCATGTATACATAATATATAAAGTTATTTTAATAATATTCATACTTTTTGAGTGTAAGTGGTTCATCAACATCTTTGAACCAAAGCCAACCTCACCTGCACGTGGTGCACCCTGCTGACCGATAAACGAGGCTCTGGTGAAAAGAGGGCAGGGCAAGGCATAGCTTATTTTTAAGCTGCTCGACAGGTGAAGTACCTTCGCTTCACAGAATTCCGCAGCCAAATAACAATTCCCTTGAGGGTTGTTGTATTCCTGCGAGTGAGTGAGGTGACCAGAAAGAAAGGAAGACGTATAGGCTGGCATCGGACCGGCGACCCATTGGTGTTGCTGATCTCCATGGGCGGTGTTGATTGATTTCCATCGGGTGACCCATATGCTCGTTTGCCCCCTTCTCTCACATAAAGAAAACACCTTTATACCATTCATACCTATTTATTATTATTATTTAAATAGTTGTCTTGGCCAACTTGCCAGATAAATATTTTTTGAAAAATTGAAAAATTCACCGCCAGGGGGGCAGGTGAATTTTTCCATTTTTAGGGTTCCGTACCTCAAAAGGAAAAACGGAACCCTTATAAGATCACTTTGTTGTCCGTCTGTCTGTCTGTCTGTCTGTCTGTCTGTCTGTCTGTCTGTCTGTCTGTCAAGAATTTCTATGTCGAGAATGCGTGGAGGTATCAAGCTGAAATTTGAACTGTATATTCAGGTCTGCGGTCCCATGAAGTTGTAAAAAAATCAAACTGCTAAGTTTACGTAGAAAAAAGTTACGGCCGTTTATTCAGCAAAAAACGCATATTTCGACACACTCAAGGGAATCAAAACCTATAGGGTACTTCCCGTTGACCTAGAACTATGAAATTTGGCAAGTAACATCATTATAGACTACAAGTACAGGAATAAATCTCAAAACTATACATTTGTAAATAGATCTTAAAAAATAGGGGGTCTATATTTTTTATAGGGTGTCGAAACTACTAGTTCAAATGGAGTATCATATGAAAGGGCTTGATGTACACATTGCAAAATATATTTTATTTCTTTTTTTCGACGCATTATTTCTTATTTATAATGAAAAATATCAAATTTAATAATGATACTACGTACCTACGGAACCCTCGTTGGGCGAGTCCGACTCGCACTTGTCCGGTTTTTAAAAAAAAATACATTCCTATTTATATTAATAGGTAGGGGAAAAAGTCTTTTCGCATTATAGTATGTATGAACTTGTAATAAAATCTCTTTGGTTATACCATTTGTATCTGGCAGGTTTTGATATCTTTAAAAAGTTAAAATTTTAAAAAAGATAATTCCAAATTCAAATTAAGTAAATGTGTGATTTTCATTTGTTTTTTTTACTGTCAAGATGAGTGAATCTAATGAAGAAATTGGATTCATTTTAAAATTTTACTACAAAAAAGATAAAAATGCAACGCAAGCTACGAAAAAAATTTGTGACGTTTATGGACCTAGTGCAGTGTCTGTGAGAGTAGCACAAATTTGGTTTAAGCGTTTTCAATCAGGAAATTTTGATGTGAAAGTTGCACGTCGCTCTGGTCGCCCTGTTACGGATAAAATGGATGCCATTTTTGAAAAAGTGGAGCAAGATCGGCATATCAGTAGTTACGACGTAGCTGAAGAATTAGGAATTGACCACAAAACAGTTTTGGCGCATTTGAAAAAAGCTGGGTACACTAAAAAGCTCGATATTTGGGTGCCTCACGATCTCACTGAAAGAAACTTAATGAACCGTGTACTCATTTGCGATTCTTTACTACGACGTAATGAAAGCGAACCGTTTTTGAAGAAGCTTATAACTGGTGATGAAAAGTGGATCACGTACGACAAGAACGTGCGAAAAAGGTCGTGGTCAAAGGCCGGTCAGGCTTCACAGACTCTGGCAAAACCCGGGTTAACCCGCAATAAGGTGATGCTGTGTGTATGGTGGGATTGGAAGGGCATTATTCATTATGAGCTGTTACCGCCAGGCAGGACTATCGATTCTGAACTCTACTGTGAACAACTGATGAGATTAAAGCAAAAAGTTGAGAGAAAGCGGCCGGAATTAATTAACAGAAGGGGTGTGATTTTTCATCATGATAACGCTAGACCTCACACTTCTTTAGCCACTCAGCAAAAATTACGAGAGTTTGACTGGGAGGTGTTAATGCATCCGCCGTATAGTCCTGACCTTGCACCTTCTGATTTCCACCTGTTTCGGTCTCTTCAGAATTCTTTAGGCAATGTCAGGTTAACATCACGAGAAGACTGCCAAAACCACTTGTCGTGGTTTTTTGAACAGAAGTCCCAAAATTTCTATAGTAATGGGATCATGTCTCTACCTACAAGATGGCAAAAAGTTATCGAACAAAATGGCACCTACATACTTTAGTTAAATGTAAATAAACTTTATTAAAAAATGTTTTGAATTTTCATATAAAATACGAAAAGACTTTTTCCCCAACCTAATATAATCAAGATTTCATACCTATTTTCCACTTTCACTGTTAAATAATAAAATCGGTGTGTGCTTGACAACACCAAAAAAGTGAAAATTTCCCTGTCGACTAGTACGAGCGTTACAGAGTCGAGCGTTATGCCTCAGTGTTATTCACTAGCCTTTAGCACTTTAAGGCTTCACTTCAAAAAAAGTTAAAGTGGAATTCACAAATAAGTAGCGTAATTTTCAGTCTAATTGGGATCGTTTAACTCACGCGAACAGCCCACTTAATGATTTCCCAGCCAGCGCACTCTGTATGCCGCCTTACACTACTACTACACGCAATTATGAGACCAAATCCTTACAACGTTTTTCTATTGAATGTACAACCGTACCGCAGCTGAAATAAGTATGCCGTGTACAAAGGCATACTTATTTCAGCTGGTTACTTTGTACAGGTTTATGTCGTAATGAAAAAATATTTTTAGTCTGAAGTAAAAAAATAACTCTGTGAACGAATGCTAACGTGCTCGGCGGTTGAACGGCTAGCAATGGCCACTTTGACTCCGTGGTCGTGGGTTCGATCCTCGCTAAGGCAAATATTTGTCCCCGCACCCTTGAATCTGTTTGTCTTGGTCTGGGTGTTTTCTTTGTATTATGTATTCCATCCATATTATCTTGATAATTAGCGATGCTACAGTACGTTTGTTAAGACATTTTATACCACGCACAGTGGAATTGTTGAATCAACTTCGGTCAGCGGTATTTCCGAACAATTACGATATGGGAGCCATCAAGAATAGAGTTTTTAATTCTATTAAAAGGCTGGCAACGGATCGGCGACCCCTTGGTGTTGCTCTCCATGGGTGGTGGTGATTGCTTTCCATCAGGTGACCCACTTGTTCGTTTGCCCCCTTGTCTCATTTATAAAAAAGATATTGACAAAAAAAAATATTTAAGTACTATATCAGTTATCTAAGTTATAACAGTTATCTAAATCAGGGGTGTAAGTGGCTCACCACGATCTTTAGAGCCAAAGCCAACCTCACCAACGCTGCTCCCTGCCAACAAGCGAAAGAGGCTCTAGCAAGAGTGGTAGGGTAGCGTATTTGTAAGCTGCCCGACTGGGGAAGTACCTCCACCTAACAGAAAACCGCATCTAACGATTCCCTTAAGGGTTGTTGTGCATCTGTTTCTGCCATTTGAGAAATGCTTTACAAATTTACTAAAATCTTTTTATAATGGTAAGCAGTCATCGCAGCCTACGGATCCAGAAGTATCACTCACGCGTAATTATCGCTACAATTTGTAGCTACGCAACTGAGCTTGGCGAAACGTAATTGTATTGTTATAAATTTATTTGAAATTACTTTATATTCTACAAAGTATATAAATATGTCAAAGTTAATAAAAAATGTTGAAGTCGTTTACGAGGATTGAAAATAACAAAGAAAAAAACATATTTGAGATCACACAAAGAAACTCGATTTTACGCGGTACGTAGCGGAAAATTTTAATTGGGGAAACACTTAATTCTAATCTTCATAACTACATTTGTTGGTAAACAAGCATCATCATCGTTATTAGCCTGTATGTACCCACTGTTGGATATAGGCTATTCCCAACGCTTTCCACCATATGCGATCTCCGCTTTCCGTTCCAGCCGCTATCAGCCAATTTTTTGAGGTCGTCGGCCTATCTAGAGAGGTAGCGGCCTACGCTTCGTCGCCCCATACGTAGCCTCCACTCTAAGCCTCCTCCCCCATCTGCCATCGCTGACTCGGCAGATGTGGCCGGCCCACTGCTAATTCAACTTACTGACTCTGAGAGTTATGTCGACCACTTTAGTTCTCAGTCGAATTTCTTCGTTTCAGATTCGATCCCTTAGAGCAACTCCAAGCATTGCTCTCTCGATCATCTATCCAAACAAGCACATATAGGCGTTTTCAGGAGAAAACGAATTTTCCCAGAATTGAGAACTATCTGATTAAAGGTGACGGTGAACCGAATTTTTTTTTCTTTTTATTATTTATTTGCATAAAATATGGTAGGTATATTTTAAGTCGTATGTATTACATTGGTGATCATGCATGTTTTATCGTTCTATCGATATGCAAACATTTCGTCGTCATACAATAATGTCAACTTAAATTATTATAATAATGACAAGTTTAATAATTACAATAATATCAGCTTAAAAAATTACAATAATGTCAACTTAAATAATTACAATAATGTCAACTTAAATAATTACAATAATGTCAACTTAAATAATTATAATAATGACAAGTTTAATAATTACAATAATATCAGCTTGTTTGCGCTTCGACACGAAGAAGAGGTGTTGGGTGAATAATAAAAATGATGCTTTAGTACTATTACTTATAATTATTGAAAAAGGTACAGCCGTTAGCAACTTATTTTTGCACAAGAGATTTTTGCGTGTCATCGGAAACGGATATAGCGAGTGTTGTCATGTATAAAATTTTATAGTATAGAAGAAGTTTGTCGATGCCCAAACATGCCCCCGGCCTTGGAAGCACCGGCTTTCAATATATGAAGTTTCCTCGTAGAACCGGAGCTAGTCTTCGAGTAGGGGACAGATTTTGGTGTAGGCCCGCCTTACGACGCCTGATGCTGTTAGAATGTCAGCCACTCTGGTAACACCGTCCTTCCCAGGTATGGTCTTCACAATGCGTCCCAAATGCCACTTGAGAGGAGGTTGATTGTCTTCCTTGATGACGACGAGCATATTAGGCAGCAATTGAGGAGCATCCTTCCATCCCTTTGTTCTTACTTGGAGCTCGGACACGTATTCTTTAGCCCATCTAGACCAAAAGTGCTGGCGGATCTGTTCCACTCGCTGGTAGCGGTTTAATCGATGCGTCGGCGTCTCTGTGAGGTCCTCACAAGCAGGCGCGGTGAGCGGACGGCCAACCAGGAAATGAGCTGGACTCAGCGGAAGGAAATCGTGCGGATCTGCGGACATAGGGCTTAAAGGACGGGAGTTCAGGACAGCCTCAATTTGCGTTAACACTGTGCTAAACTCCTCGTACGTTAAGTGCGCGTTCCCCATGACGCGACGTAAGTGATACTTACAGGATTTCACACCTGCCTCCCACAATCCACCAAAATTAGGCGCGTACGGTGGTATGAAGGTGAATTTAATATCTTGACTAATTGCGTAGTCTAAAATCTGTGGTGAACAGTTAGTTAAAAATTGTTTGAATTCGTTCATCAAACCTACAAAATTGCGACCATTGTCGGAGAAGATTTCTATAGGTTTACCCCTTCTAGAAATGAACCGTTTTAGGGCCAGTAAATAGGCATCGGTAGACAGGTCACTAACGAGTTCCAAGTGAACCGCGCGCGTTACGAGACAAACGAATATGCATACATAGCATTTGGTCGTTCTGGCACCCTTGCCCTTTCGATTGAGCATGAGCATTGGCCCAGCATAATCCACTGCGCAACGTATGTAAGCAAACCCGGGTATCAAGCGTTGTCCAGGTAAATTTCCCATCACAGGAAGGGGAGTTCTACCTCTCAAACGTTTACAAACAACGCAATCGTATACAACCTTTCTGGCGAGGTTCCTACCGGCAATAGGCCACCAATTCTCTCTCACATTATATAAAAGCCCTTGTGGAGCTGCGTGTAGTAACTGTTTGTGCTCATGTCGAAAAAGCAATAATGAAAAGGGATGCTTGGAAGAAATAAGAATTGGATGCTTCTTGTCGAAGGTGAAGTCTGGTGAATTCACAAGGCGCCCGCCAACACGAATGATTTTATTTTCATCAAGAAACAAATTTAATTTTGATAAATTATGTTTATTGACTAAGTTACGATTATTTGAGAGTGACATGTACTCATCTGGAAAGGATTCTAGCTGAGACAGTCTAGCTAATGTTAGGTCAGCCTCTCTCAGTTCTACGACAGAGAGAACGTGTAAACGCCGACTGTTTCTATTGCGTGCGTTATAAATAAAGCGGCGTACATATGCGACTGTTCGTCTCATGCGATTGAACTGAGAAAATCTGCCAAACGGAAATAACGAGCGTTCGCGCGCCCTTTCTGTAGCAAGGGAAAGCGTTACACCAGATTTCAACTCCGGCAAGTCGTGCCCATCGTGTGATTTTACAGGAATATCAACACAGTCGAAATCCAATTGACGGAGGAAGCTTGGGCCTTCCCACCATAAGGTGGAAGATGAAAGATCTTCCAGCTGAACACCGCGTGAAATTAAGTCAGCGGGGTTGTGTTTTCCGCTTACGTGACGCCACGGAAGTCCCTTCGTCAATTCGTGTATTTCCACTGTCCTGTTCTGCACGAACGTTTTCTGTAAATTAGGTGACATGTGTAACCAGCCTAATACTATGGTCGAGTCAGTCCAAAACATAATGGTGTTAAAATGACAATGTAGTGAATTGTGTACCTTGTCATATAATCTAGCACCTAATAAAGCCCCGCATAATTCTAGCCGCGGAATACTTACGGGTTTCAAAGGAGCAACCTTACTTTTCGAGCATAACAATCTCACCACCACCGCGTCATTTCTAGAAACCGTGCGAACGTAAATACACGCGCCGTACGCTGTTTGGCTGGCATCGGTAAAAATGTGTAGATCTATACGTGTAGGATAGGTACCTATAACATGAAGCGGTATGCGTAAGATGGTAAGCACTGATAAGCCATTAATAAATTGCGTCCACGCGCGCTGCACGTCGCGCGGGACCTCATCGTCCCAATCTAATTGCAATAACCATAGGCGTTGCAACAATACCTTAGCTATTATTATAGTCGGGCCAAGCAAACCTAATGGATCGAATATTTGTGATACGTGGGATAAAATTGTGCGCTTTGTAACCCTGCCAGTATCACCTTTAAATTGTGTGTTATAATAAAATTCATCGGATGAGTTGTGCCATCCCAAACCTAGCATTTTACATTGAACATTTTCACCTAACGTCAATTCCTTTGAGGCACAGAACGGAGCCGATGATTCGTTACAGTTAAAGTTAAAAATCCATTTTCTTAATATGAAACAACCACCCTTTAAAACTTGTGACGTTTTATTACATAACTCGAGTAAATCGTGTTTGTCGTCCGAGCCTGTAATCATGTCATCGACATAAAAATCCTCCGTGATTACCCTTCGCACGTTGGTATCCGTACAGTCAAGTGCCAACTGCTTCAAGCACCTAACACTAAGGTAGGCGGCGGACGCTAAACCGTATGTAATCGTGTTCAGCCGGTATACACGTAACCGTTCTGACGGGTCGTCGCGCCAGAGAATCAGCTGTAGGTCGCGTTGCGATTCATCTACTAAACACTGCCTGTACATCTTCTCGACGTCTGCACAGGCTGTGTACCTATGCTGCCTGAAGCGTAATAATATAGAAACTAAGTCACTCTGCAAAGGTGGTCCCACAAGCTGAATGTCGTTTAGTGATACCCCTGTGCTGGTGTCGGCACTGGCATCAAATACCACACGGAGGGTTGTCGTGGTACTATGCTCGTTAAACACACCATGATGCGGCAAAAAATAGTGTGGTATTCCGTACGAATCGATTTGTGACATATGACCTAAGCTAATATATTCGTGTATAAAATTCGTATATCGTTCTTTGTAACTCGGGTTACGCTGCAAGCGCTTCTCTAAAGCTATAAAGCGACGTTCTGCTTGAGAGTATGATTCACCTAAGGTGGTTGGCGAGCTCTTGAGTGGCAAACGTACACAGAACCTTCCGTCACTATTGCGCGTAGTAGTGTTAACGAAATGATCCTCGCAAGCACGCTCCTCGTCAGTGTGCGTGGTACCAACCTTCGGTAGCTCCTCCAGCTCCCAAAATTTTCTTAACTGAGTGTCAATAGAATGACTGAAGTTACATTGAATAGACCCATTACTATTGCGCGTATTAATATGAATAGGCCCTGAAACTAACCAGCCTAACTTCGTATTTTGTAAAAAGGGCCCACAAGGCAGCTTCATTTTACCCTCACATAATAAATCCCAAAATATATCGGCACCTATTAAAATGTCTATATTTTGCGACTCGTAAAACAGTGGGTCAGCAAGCTGTATATTGTTAGGAGTCATAGACTGCGCGTCTTGTTTATATACAGCCTGTGGTAATGTAGAAGTAATGTAAGGCAATACAAAACATCTGATTTGTGTTGAGTAGTTACCGATGCGCGATTTGATCTCAACATCACAGATTTGCGTCGACTGTGTTATTGAATTACCGACCCCTCGAATTTCGTAAGTGGACTGTATTAAATTAACGCCTAATAAGTCGCATAACGGCTTAGAAATAAAACAATGTTGGCTACCACAGTCGAGAAGCGCACGTGCGAGATGAAACTTGTTATATTTGTCGGCTATCTCGACCATAGCAGTAGATAATAAAACTGAGCGCATACGCATATTAGATCGATTGTGTAATGTGGGTGCAGTGTCTATGTGTGCATTGTTTACCTGAGACAAAGGAATCTGCATAGGGATGGAAGTCGCAGGCAGTGCGGGGGCCGAGGGGCAAGGTCGGTTGTCACCCGAGGTCCCGACCTCGGCCGAGTGCAGCGATAATGCTTGCCTGTGATCAGTCGTGTCCCTATGTATTAGCGTGTTATGTTTTTTATTGCACTTTCGGCACGGCCCAAACTTACATGTATCTATTGTATGTCCAGAGCGTAAACAGTTCTCACATAGTTTATTTGCGGTTATAAATTGCAGTTTAGTGTCTAAGTTAGAATCTAGAAACTTATGACATGCATATAGCGAATGATCGGCGTTACACATCAAGCATGATTTTTTAGTAATAATGTTACGATTCTGCTCCGGCTTATTGGTGGAAACATTGCAGTGAATTTTATTCTGTGACGTGTTGTGTGAAGTACGCGAGTTATGTATTGACGAGTTTTTAACATCGTTGTTTACCTTACTGTGCGAAACTAGCAATGTTTCCAACATGTCGGCTCGGTCACGCAGAAACATGAGCATATCATCTACCTTCAGTGAAGACTTAGAATCAGTAGAATGTTTACGTATAGTGCACTTATATTGCTCCCACTCGCGTTCTGTGGTTTCATCTAACTTAGATGTGATAATAAAAATGACTAAAGTGTCCCAGTGCTCTGTCGGCTCGCCTAATAATTTTAAAGCGCGTAAATTTTTAAGAATAATGTCTATGAGCCGTCTGAGAAGATGTGGGGATTCTTTAGACAGTTTTTGAATAGTAAATAACGCCTTAACGTGATTATGTACCAACAGATTGCTATTGTTGTATCTGTTGAGAAGCAGCTCCCATGCTACAGAATAGTTACTAGCAGAAAACTCCAAAGAATCAATAACTAGCTCTGCACTGCCCTTAAGTGACGATTTTAAGTAGTGAAACTTCTGAACATCGCTTAATTCTTTAGAATTATGCACCAGGGATAGAAATGTGTCTCTAAATTCAAGCCAAGTTTCGTAGGCACCGTGAAAGACAGGAATAGATACGGTAGGTAATCTAATCGAATGTAAATTATTATTACACACCTTGGAACTGCCAGTGACCTCAGAAGAATTAAGCGTACACTCTGCCAGAGCCTGTAAAGCGTAATAGCTATCTTCAAACATTTCTCTTTGCGTTAACTGTGCGTGCAAATCGCATTCGCGTACGGTTTTCTCGATTTTTGTTTGAAGATTGCTAAATTCCGTAAACAAGCTCGCAGCACCTTGCATACGTAACCTTAAATCTATGCGTTTTTGACCAGTTAGCTGTTCACTTGTAACATAATTAACGTAGTTTGACAATTTAGTTAGTCTACCCTTTATGATGCCTCGCGTTTTAACTAACTCTTTTAATAATTCGCTATCACTTTCGTTATTAGGCACTAGCCTGTAGGGAGATTTATCACGCCCCTTAGTAGTCTTAACGGTTTCTTCTACGCTCATTTTGGTGGGTTGTGAAAAGACTTACGGTTGAATCCTGGTCTGTGAGGTCAGCCGATGCTAGCTGCGGCACAAAGCTGACTCCAAATAGCCAAGCACAACACTGTAACGTAATTAAAAGCACACTGTTACACAATTGAAGCGGAGGGAGTAGGTTAGGGAGGATGGCTGACCGTACCGAAATGCGCGTTTGATGGTATGATGGTCTGCTGCAGTGCCTCCAACGTCTTAACCGAGATCCTGTAGCTTCTTTTGCGCCTCTTCTTGGTCTTTGTAGGCTTGGATGACTTGCGATGGGTCCGCCCACGTTGTATCCAAAGGTTGCTGAGTCGTATTTTCGTTTAATGCGGCGACGAAGGTCCACACGACGTATGTTTGCGCTTCGACACGAAGAAGAGGTGTTGGGTGAATAATAAAAATGATGCTTTAGTACTATTACTTATAATTATTGAAAAAGGTACAGCCGTTAGCAACTTATTTTTGCACAAGAGATTTTTGCGTGTCATCGGAAACGGATATAGCGAGTGTTGTCATGTATAAAATTTTATAGTATAGAAGAAGTTTGTCGATGCCCAAACACAGCTTAAAAAATTACAATAATGTCAACTTAAATAATTACAATAATGTCAACTTAAATAATTATAATAATGACAAGTTTAATAATTACAATAATATCAGCTTAAAAAATTACAATAATGTCAACTTAAAAAATTACAATAATGTCAACTTAAATAATTACAATAATGTCAACTTAAATAATTACAATTAATAAAATTTCAATAGTATTCTTGTCAATTGAACATATTAAACAACAATTCGTTTTATGTGACCGTCACGGCAGTATTTTATAAATTCATTTATGTCGTAAAAGCAGTTGTCAATCATAATTCCTAGAATTATTTTTTTAAAAACATTAATTTGCAAATTTTGTATATGATTTGGAAGTAAATTAAATAGTTTAAAGCACATACTATAACTGTTTCTAGTAAAACAAGTTGTAGCTGCTGGGGGAACAGATAACTTCCAGGGGTTTCTTACTGCACCGCCACGATTACAGTCATCATGTTTTTTTATGAACAGCTCGGTATTTTTCTTGGCGAACATTAATATTTCATACATGTATAGAGATGGCAATGGTAGAATTTTTAAATCTTTGAAGAGGGGTTTACAAGATTACAATTGGTTCACCGTTCAATATATATAATAGATAGAATATATCTAATTCTATCTATTTTATGTATGGAACGGTGAACCAATTCGGTTCACCGTCACCTTTATACCCTTAAGGAATTAACCTTCGTATTGGCACGAGTGATGCTTCTTCAGTTTCAAACGTCTCGGTAGACTGCGGTAATCGCTCTCACATCAGACGTCCAGCATGCATTCGCCCCTTAAATTGCCGCCTATTATTAGACTAGACCCCTAGAATTTGACTTATAACAAGTCAAATTCCAAAATTATAACAGTATCTTGTTTAATAGGATAAGATAGATTGTCTAATAAGATAAGATAGATTGTCTAATAGGATAAGATAGAATAGGATAGGATAGGACGTACTATATTATAGTCGACGTGTACACATGATAACTGCCTTGATTTTTAACAGTTCTACATTCGTCGAGTAATCGGATCAACGGATTTAGGCCGAATTCTTCGGAAGCGTAAAGCTCAACTTTTACCGCCAGTTCACAAAAGAAAACATCATCTGCAAATCACATTGGGATTCCGAAAAAGTCTAAGCGCGTATGAAAACAAAGGCCTTGTACAAATATGTATATTTCATTGTTATTGGACTCTGAAAGTTGAAACAAAAGGAATTTCAAAGTAGTTAATGTATACTTTGATAGTGTACTGGTATAATATATACTATTATATTAGAAAATGAAAAATAATAAATCGAGCGACAAAAAAATATATATTTTTTATATTACGTCGAGTGGCAGACAAGCACACAGCCTGATGTGAAGCGTTTACCATAGCCATATTAACACTGGCAACATACAATGTCGCTCGCGCACCGCCACCTCCGCTGCCAGCGCAGTGGGGGTGGCAACTCCTCACTTTCTTGTGACCTCACTTGCAGGAATACAACAACCTTCAAGGAAATTGTTATTTAGTTGCGATATTTTGCGAGGTGGAGGTACTTCCTTTTTCGTCAAAGCCTCTTTTGCTAGTTGGCAGGATGCGCCACTTTTGATGATGATGTTGATTAGGTTAGCTTTGGCTCTAAAGATCGTGGTGAGCCAATTACACCACAAAAACTACTAAATGGGCGACTGAAATATTAGTTTAGATTAGGTTTGCTATGTTCTATATCATCTTTATTCGCCAAGTTAATATAATATAGTCCAGTTTTTATAAAACTGGAAAGAACTTATTATGTGTGTGCTGGAGATACAAATAAATGTTTCATTAATTCATTCATTCAGTTTTATTATAATTTTAGCTGCTCGGTTAATTGCTAGAGATGTAGCTTTAATAAGTAATGAACAATTTATACAGGGTGAACGATAAGTGATCTCACTATTTTCTAAACTACACAAGATATAGAAATATATTACTGTCCCTGAAAGTACTTCACAAGCTCAATTATATGGTATCAATAGTTGTTTATTTTATCAACATCAGTTTGTTAATATGCGTCAATTGTTTTAGCATTTTAGGCCCGATAAATGAATGAAAATAAGCCGTTTTGTAATAAGATAAATTCTCTCTTATTACGGAACATGCTGTACCAATAACCACTTGGCTGTCGCAGAATATTGGCATTGTGCAACTTTTGCATAAGTATTACGCAGTATTAGATGCTTATCGATGGAAAAATTGGCATCTTGCTAAATAATAGGTTATTGTAATAACATTTGTTGTCGTTTGTTTTTGTAATGTCAATAAACGTATTTTCTTTCTTTCTTCTCCTCTTTCTAAACTATTATATTATCCCATAATACTCGTACAATCACAGTTTACAGTACGCAGTATAGTAAACTACAGTTTACAGCCCCCTTACCATCATCTCTAATTACGATTCAATAATTGAATAGATTGCTTATTCATACCAATGAATAAGGTTTGAATTTTGGTTGACATTCATTCTATTCGGTTATTGAATCGCAATAAGAGTTGGTGGTAAGGGGTTGTACGCAGTATAGTAAACGCCTACTATTTTGGCGTAATATCCTTTTAAATCGGAGATTATCATTAGACAGATAGTTATCATTAACGAGCTCGGTGGTCTAATGGCTAGCAGTGGCTACTTTGATTCGGAGGTCGCGTGTTCGATCCCCGCACAAGACAAACATTTGTGTACATGAATATGTCTGTTTATCTTGGTCTGGGTATTTTATATGTATTAAAAACAAAATGTATTTAAGTATTATTTAGTTATCTAGTACCCATAGTACAAGCTTTGCTTAGTTTGGGACTAGATAGCGATATATTATTTGTCCAAGAATATTTATTCATTTATTTTATTATTTAGACAAAATTTTGTAATAAAACGTAATAAGACGATATTATACTGGTCTACATTTAAACAATCAACTACACGTCTTCTATACCCATAAAAATAATGGTACAATTCACAAAACATTGCAAGCTGATTTAATAATCGTAGAAGGAAATTGTTGAATTAGGAAATAGGAAAATTTTCGCAATGCGGTAGCTAGCGAGGAATTTGCAAAGGAATATAGTAGCGGTTTCTGTGAATGCATATAATACAAAATATGTTCTCATGGAATGTAGGAAATGGGTCGGTATTAAATAAACTGGTTTAATATATATAAATAACGAAATGAACTTCCAAATAATATTAGGTGGCTCTAGAATATTGTTTTAACTTCTAAACTCCTATGAGTTTATATTAACTATAAAAAATATCCTGCTAAATATATTGTCTATACAATATTAGCAAGATATCTTCTATAGTTAATTGATTCAGGTGTTATTTTGAGGAAGTCAAATTTACATGCAATTTGATTTACACTACTCTGCGTGCTTCTGTTTCAGATGGTGGAGATTCGCCGAGACGACCGCATCAGCTGGAGTAGAGACGACCAACGCAGCCACGGTAGTCGCATGCATCTACTAACGGTAGTGCCGGCCGGTAGCAGTTTTCATGAACGAATTGGTGACGGAAGCACGCAAACTAGTGTAGATCCAATTGCCTAAAATATATTTTATACCTATATCGCAGTTAATTAGGTGTAAGTAAGTTGATTGAATGGTTAACCCGTTCATTAAATGCCGAATCTCAATTGAATAGCTACCTAACCTAAAGTCTCGATAGGTGTATCAAAAATTGCAAGAGTATGGACTGCTTTCGATAATGGTGAGCTGTTAGATGGAAATGGACTTGACAAATAAGGTAGTGCTGATAATGGACATTCCGATGTTGCCTCACGCACTAGCAATAAAATATAGAGTCCCCGATTTTCAGATACGTGATCTTGTATTGGGTCCTGAAGACAAGTACATTTCATCCATCAGGTATGATGGTGATCCAATGCACTATTCCAAATTTATTGTAACCTACTGAAGGAGTTCTTTTAAAGATAATTTAAGTCCTTTTTTTTGACAAATAAGGCTCTGCTTACAGACAAACGAGGCTCTAACGAAAAGAGAGGTAGGGCATAGGGTATTTTTTAAACTGCCCGACTGGGGAACTACCTCCACCTCGCAGTATTCTGCAACCAAATAACAATTCCCTTGAGGGTCGTTGTGTTCCTGCGAATGAGTGAGGTCACCAGAAAGAAAGAAAGGATAGTATAGGTTGGCAACGGATCGGCGACCTCTTGGTGTTGCTGATCTCCATGGTCCGTTGTGATTGCTTTCCATCAGGTGACCCATATGCTTGTTTGCCCTCCTCTCATATAAAAAATGCCGTTGTTTAGAAATGGAAGAAGCCTACGTTAATACGTACGTGCCTATTAAATTGTTCAGAAAAGGGGCAATGATCTCTTTTATGAGCTCAATTATACTGAGACCGCTTTCATCCTTTCCAACAACCTTAGATTTTATAGTCTCAATCAATTTAATCACCTCGCCTGATGTTATATCATCCCCAGTTTTGATTTTTACGGAAAAATTGATATTGTTTGAAAAAATTTGTTACAGATTTTTTTTATACTACGTCGGGTGGCAGACAAGCACACGGCCCGCCTGATGTGAAACGGTTACCGTAGCCATATTAACAATCGCAACATAAAATATCGCTCGCGTGCCGACTCTCCCGCTGACAACGCAGCACCTCCTTCCTGTCTGGTGACTTCACTCAATCGCAGGAACACAACAACCCTCAAGGGAATTTTTATTTGGCTGCGGTATTGTATAAGGTGGAGGTATATTCTCCAGTCGGGTAGCTCACCATTACACTCCCTACCTCTCTATTCGCCAGAGCTTTGTTTGTCAGTCAGCAGGGTACACCGCGTGCAGGTGAAGTTGGCTTAGGTTCAAAGATGTTGATGAACCACGTACACCCCAAATTTTATTAATAGTAATTTAGATAATAAATTAGGTCGTGCCGAACGAAAGGTCTATACTTATGTGGTACTTATTGACCAAATCGAATGAAATTCGTATTTGAATAATTTTAGACTTTCCGAGTTTGGTTAGATTTTCGAATAGCGTAATAACACAGAACAATATGTAATAATTCGAATTTCTTTCGGAGTAGGTCTCCAGCCCCCTTACTACCAACTATTATTGCGATTCAATAACTGAATAGAATGCTTATGCATACCAATGAATAAGCGACTCTATTTAAGCTGAAATATAGTCGCTTATTAATTGGTATGAATAAGTATTCTATTCAGTTATTGAATCGCAGTAAGAGTTGGTGGTAAGGGGGCTGGTCATATTGAGAACCATTCGCGAACAGTTATGGGCGAGGTTATGTTGAAGATTAAATGAATAAAATTTATAGCAACTTTCCCACAAATTACATATAAGCAATACATTCATTTGACGAGCTCGGTGGCGTAGCGGTCAATGACGCGGCTTCGACACCAACGCTCGTGGGTTCGATTCCCACATAGGACAAACATTTGTGTGCATGAACATGTCTGTTTGTCTCAGTCTGGGTGTTTTCTATGTATCATAAGTATGTAGTTACAAAAAAAAAATGTATTTACGTTTGTTTATCAGTTGTCTAGTACCCATAACACAAGCTTCGCTTACTTTGGGGCTAGATGGCGCTGTGTAATTTATAAAAAAAAAAAAATTTTACGTTACTAAATAATTCAAACTACATTACTATAACCACGCCACATTAATACAGTGAGTTCCACTTCGCTTGTTATTTTTTACTAGTATGTAATTAAAATAAGTTGGCGCGATATCGCACGTTATTTAGTGTTATATTTTGTGAAATAATCCATTGAGCGGAGAAGCCAGGAGCCCATAATACAGGGTCTACCTAGTTTGGTGCTCCTGTCTCCCTCATAAATTTGTAAATTATAATATGTAATGTCCTATCCATGTATCATGATATGTGCTGTTTGTTAACTAACTACATTGGACTTTAAAAACGTCTTCATTATGTAAGAAAACTTTAGTGTTTTTAATGTGGGACAAATAAATAAATTATTATTATATATCTTTTTTTTATATTATTATTACATAATTATTTGGACCTAGTATTTTACAGATTATTTTATACAAAATAAAAATCTAGTAAGTTAACCATTTCAAATCAAGAGATTCCCTAAGTATATTGTTGGCACATGGTATGGTAAGATTTATCCCTTCCAACCTGCACTATCAATAAAATATTTCCAGGAAAATAATCCCGTGCCGTGTTCGCTTCTCGGTTGTTTAAGCTTTTTTTTTTTACAAAAAGTCTTTTGATGAAAGAAGTCTTTTGATGTGAAATATCTAATGCGGTGGTTCACGCCGGCTATTAACATATTCTGCATATTTTAAAAACAAATATTATGTTGATGTTCGACATCTACCTACCAGGCTTCCAGCGATGGCTCATCAAATTTATGCAATTTTTTTTTCTAAAATCGAGATGTTTTCTTAAGAACAAATTAATAGTAATTATGATTTTCAATGACTTCGTATACATATAAATATGTTCTACTATAAGTATATAAAAAAATAAGATTACATTCTAAGTGATTTAGTTTTAAAGTCTTTTCATGTTATACTGAGTGACGAGACTTTATGTATGCCTGAGCATATAAAACATAGCATATTATTATGTTCTGAACATTTTTATGAACTTAAGACTAGTTTTATAGAAAATCACGATAAAGATTTTTTACACAAAATTTGTTTATGTACAGTTTTCATCGAATTAACGAAGACTGTATGTCTAATTATACATTATAATATAGTCCATCAAAAACTGATAATAATGTTATAACTCTTCAATTATAAGTGAAAAATTCTATCTCCAATGCAATCTCCCCACCGTCACCTACGACGTAGCCGCTACGGCGGCGTAGGCTTGCAGTGCCCCGTAGCACCGTAGCATGTCAGTGCTTCCACGAACGCGCGCCCCGCCGCAAGACCGCCCGTCGCGCCCTACGCAACTTCGCTCGCGTCGTTAACTGACTTTTACGAACGCTATAAAAAAATATTACATAACACTTTTTTAACTACTGAGATGAAATGATTCCGTAGCCATAATATTTATTATATGTCATAAAAAGAAAATATGGTACTACCGATAGTACTGTGAGACTAAAGTCACTGGTAAAGTTTTGCTTGAGTACAATACAATGGGAAGAGAACGCGTCGTGTTCCTTAATTGATTACTAAGTGTTATGATATTCAACATGATCTCCGCGCCGACTCGACAGTTCATTTGGATGATCGTAACATTTTTATTAAAAGGTAAGCTAATTTTCATATTTTTTTATAATATGTTTGAATCTTTATAATAGTTTTTAAATAAAAAGTTATATCTTTATGTAGCAGTTCACCTATGCGCATTTATTTCTAAAATTGATGACTTCCATCCAACCTTAGAGTTATTGATTGAAGAAATTTTTATATACTTTAAATTACAAAGAAATAATATTTAAAATTAAATTTAAGTTAATACAAGCTTTCGAAGCCTGTTTATTTTTGTTAACAAACTTACAATGAAATCGGGTATTATTTTAAGCACTCGTGTTCAGCCTCCATTATGTTATTTATAACTTGAAGTAATTTTGAATTCCACGAGTTAAATATAAATACTTTAATGTTAAGGAAGTTATATTAGTCGATGTTTAGAGATTCACTTTACAACAATAACTTGCTTTACAAAGGGATATATTAAATAACATAGTAGGTACACGTACTGAAATTCTAGTCAGCTTTATATAAACTTAAAAAAAATCATTACCAATCCAATTTAAATTTAATTTGTGATTAATCATTGACAGACAGAGCGAAGCGAGAGAGTGGTCTAAATCGAATCGGAGCAAAAAATATTTTCCAATACAGTGGTCCGAAAAAAGTTACTTTCAGAGGCAGCAAATATGGCTCAAAAATCAAACATGGTGTACTGTACAAAAAAACTGAAACACTGCGTGTGGAACGGTAGTGTGACACTCAATTGGAAAATAATAGCAAAATCATTGACTTTAAAAAAAACATTAATTCGAATGTAATAATCTATTTTTCGCCCTTGTACATTTAGATATATCTATTACTAGCTGCCCGCCCCGGCTTCGCACGGGTAGAAAGTGTTGATTTCTTTTCCTCGCAATTTTTATGTACATAAGAACCTTCCTTATACCTTAACGAAAATATTTAAATAAAAATTAGCAGAATTGGTCTAGCCGTTCTCTAGTTTTGCGCTTAGCAACATTCATTTTAATATTGGACCACCTGGAGAGTGTACCCTCTCAAACGATTAAGAATTATTAAAATTGCTGTACAATTGACGGAAAAATCATTTAATTTAATTTAATTTAATCAAAAGCAAATTTAAAAAAATACATACAGTCGAACATAGAACCGCCCTACAGGTAAAATAAACAACATTAATAGGTAATTTCTGGGACAAAAACTATTCCCATAGTCGCCTTGTACGACATCCACGGGAAGAGACGGAGTGATTCTATTCTAGTCTGCCGGAAACCACACGGCCGTAAGAAGGAAGAGTGGTATACGCGGAATAAATACAGTTTCATCGGCACCACTCCTAGTGAGAATCCCAGCTTCAATTATATATATTTCGCTGCTAAACATTGACTTTACTTCAGAAAGGAGATCTTCCCCAAATTTTAATAATATTTTTGAAAACTCTTGGGCACGTAAAGTTCTATCTACAGCTTCTACTGCCTTATTGTTTTTTTTTTTCGCATTCATCTGAAACGATTAGACAGCAATCCTGAAACATTTTCGCTTTGTCACAGTTTCGTGTCACAAAGCATGTCGGTGTTTCCGTTCTGTATAAATCGAGTATAATATTGAACATTATATTTGCGTCATTCCGCCTAGAAGTAATATATGGCTGCAATACCTGGCGATGCTGCTGTGAGATATTATTTTGGCGCCTAATTTCAGCGATGATTGCTCTCGTCAGGTATGTTTTTCCAGTCCCTCCTGAAGCATCTAAGAAAAACAGTTTCCCCTCGTTGTTTAAAAGACTTTGCATCACAAAATCTTGCTACATAGCGTCCCACAAATGCACGCATTCTTCTGGTTTGTTCGAAAATATACCAATCGTTCCATTTCAATTTTAGCGTACACGTACAGACGTGTACAGTTATTACAGAATAAACTGACTAAATAGACCACGTTACCTTTGTAAATAAATAAAACGATTGCGTCTAACTTTTAGCAGGTAAGCATAAAAGTAGCACTGCGCGGTTTTTTTTTTACAATACAATCAATATTTTGTTAAACTATTTATTGTTTTTTTAAGTAGCTTTCTTAGTTCTATTTGCTATTATAGCGTGTTTTTTTAGTTATTTTTTTAAACTATAATTTATTGTATACACCATGTTGTTTATGCAAATAAATTTAGCTTTGTTCTGCATCAGGTGTTCCAAATATTGGATTTTTGTACCTCAATAAAAAATACTCATCAGGCTGAACAACTTTTGCTAAGGCGTCATTTTTATATTTCTTATAGTTTTGCTGAACCATTATGGTTCTGCATCAGGTGTTCCAAATCTACGATTTTTATACCTCAACAAAAAATACTCATCAAGTTGAACAACTTTTGCAAAGGCGTCAATTTTATATTTCTTATAGTTTACCGTAACCATTATGGTTCTGCATCAGGTGTTCCAAATCTTGGATTTATATACCTCACCAAAAAATGCTCATCAGGCTGAACAACTTTTGCTAAGGCGTCATTTTTATATTTCTTAAAGTTTAGCTGAACCATTATGATTCTGCATCACGTGTTCCAAATCTTGGATTTTTATACCTCAACAAAAAATACTCATCAGGCTGAACAACTTTTGCTAAGGCGTCATTTTTATATTTCTTATAGTTTAGCTGAACCTTTATGGTTCTGCATCAGGTGTTCCAAATCTTGGATTTTTATACCTCAACAAAAAATGCTGATCAAGTTGAACAACCTTTGCGAAGGCGTCAATTTTATATTTCTTATAATTTACCGTAACCATTATGGTTCTGCATCACGTGTTCCAAATCTTGGATTTATATACCTCACCAAAAAATGCTCATCAGGCTGAACAACTTTTGCTAAGGCGTCATTTTTATATTTCTTATAGTTTAGCTGAACCTTTATGGTTCTGCATCAGGTGTTTCAAATCTTGGATTTTTATACCTCAACAAAAAATGCTGATCAAGTTGAACAACTTTTGCGAAGGCGTCAATTTTATATTTCTTATAGTATACCGGAACCATTATGGATCTGCATCAGGTGTTCTAAATCTTGGATTTTTATACCTCAACAAAAAATACTCATCAGGCTGAACAACTTTTGCTAAGGCGTCATTTTTATATTTCTTATAGTTTAGCTGAACCATTATGATTCTGCATCAGGTGTTCTAAATCTTGGATTTTTATACTTCAACAAAAAATACTCATCAGCCTGAACAACTTTTGCTAAGGCGTCATTTTTATATTTCTTATAGTTTAGCTGAACCATTATGGATTTGCATCAGGTGTTCCAAATATTGGCTTTTTATACCTCAATAAAAAATTCTCATCAGGCTGAACAACTTTTGCTAAGGCGTCATTTGTATATTTCTTATAGTTTAGCTGAACCTTTATGGTTCTGCATCAGGGTGTTCCAAATCTTGGATTTTTATACCGAGATGGAAATTTCGTGTCAACGTTTTCAAATCGATGCCATTTTCGTAATTGACGTCTCAGAAAACCATAGAATCAACACCCATATTGATATTATGACATTTCAACCCCATCGCACCCCCACAGGAGTGCTCTTGTGTCACGTCGGTTATGTTAGATTATAAAACAGTTGTTGTTTTCGGAATCAGCGACCCGATAAACTTTAAAAACAATACCCATAACGATTTTCAGACGTTTGCACCTCATTTCACCCCTTTAGGGGTTGAATTTTGAAAAATCCTGAAATACGTGTTTACTCATTTATCTACAGAAGTGCTCATGTAAAGTTTCGTATAAAATAGTCCAACTAATCTTGGTTCCCCATACAAACTTTGGACCCCCGTTTCACCCCCTTAGCGGTTGAATTTTCCAAATTCCCGTCTTAGTGAGCACCTACGTCCTAAAAGGAACCCCCTTGAAAAATTTGACACTCCTAGCACTTGTAGTTTCTGAGATTTCGTGATGAGTGAGTGATTTACTCTTTTATATATATAGATATGACAACGCTAAAGATAGGTACACATAACCTTAAGTTTATCCGCAGCCCCTTGGCTAAAAATGATTATTTTATATTATACTAGCTTCCACCCGCGGCTTCGCCAGCGATTACATTTTTTTTTGTAAAATGTATTCTTAGTACCTTAGAGAATATGTGTACAAAGTTTCACCATGATCAGTGGAGTAGTTTCGACGTGAAAGTGTAACAAACAAACTCACATTCACATTTATAATAGTAGTAGGGATAATTGAAATACATAATGGATAGTTTATCGACATTGTTGGATCAGGCTAGGTTTTGGGGTTCTTCAAAAAGGGCGTGAAAAGGTTTTTACAGGGTCGGCAACGCGCATGATATCTTGGTGTTACAGGCGTTCATAGGATGCGGTAACTGTTTTCCATCAGAGCCGTATGCTTGTTTGCCACCTTAGGGGTATAAAAAAAGATTATGCTTGTGATTATCAAAAGCCGAGCAAACGAATCGAGCTCCGAAAACAAGTCAAGCCTTTGACTTGTTTTCGGAGAAAGAGTAGTGAGGGACCCACACCTTTTGCAAATGCAATAAGTAGAGTTTCGAGCCGCTCGCTCGGCTTTTAGTAATCACAACCATAATCTTTTTTTATACCCCTAAGGTGGCAAACAAGCATACGGCCCTGATGGAAATCAGTTATCGCACCCTGTGAACGCCTGTAACACCAAGATATCATGCGCGTTGCCGACCCTGTAAAATCCTCTTCACGCCATTTTTGAGGAACCCCATGGTGTTTTGAGAAAACCTCGACAGATAGTTCAATCCGAATTTGTTGCCCAACGAATTTAGAAAATGTATTTATATTTCTTACATACAAATTTTACCTAATCGGCCACGGGTTCAACAATTATCATGGCATAAAGATCAGTGTTTTTCCTCCATCTCATTTCGTAGTTTAACAGTTTTTTTTAATATTGGCGCTAATAGTGCTATTACGATAATAAATATCGCGCTATTACTGTCGAACAGTGTTGATCCACTTTTGATGGAACTTTATTCTGTAGTTTGTAAGATATCGAAACTGATTGGAAAAGAAACAAAAAGTTTCCTTTCTCAGCGAACAAGACACTTTTAATTTTAAATTAACTTTTATTATAGTTTATTATCGAAATCCTAAACCTAAAAAACTTCCTAAACCTAAAAAAAATATGTACCACGAAGTTTTTTAGGACGGTCAAATGGAAAAAATATTTTGAAGGAATCACTTAATTAAATTTAATTTTAACGACCAATTTTGCTTTTACTGCGTTATCAAAATATTTAGTTGGTTTTCGTTTCTACAAAAAACGTTTTATTGTTGAAAAATGTAAAATTTTATTAGATCAAAATGTGACAATGTGAAAACAATCACCAGTATCAACTAACAATAAAAAAAAAAAAAACAAATAAGAATGATTAGTATTTATTAATATTTATCCGCCTAGTTATTGCAGTAGATATAATGAAATATTTTTTCGTACAATCTATTATATAAATAAATATTTAAATTACATGTGTTAAAAATAATAATACAATCATGTTATACTATTGGTCGCCTAGTGAAATTCGACCATATATTAATTATTTAAATTATGATTTTTAAAAATAAACAAAAAAGCGTATGTGCGTGTGTGTTAATTACACGGCAGTGTGTGTAATGTTTTTATTCATTTATTTAATATATTTTTTGTATAAATTAAAAAAAATATTAGTACTCACTCCTTCTCTATACAAACTATACGTGTGTAATTTCATACTCCTCCGTCCGCACAATTTTCATAGAAATGGGTACAAAGTTTTTGCTTCACGTATTAATATATAGATACTCTACTTATATTATACACATGGCATTTCTCAAAACAAATAGTTACAAATTCAGTAATTCAAGCCCCGGGGTCTCCACTATAATATGAAAGCTTTAGCTGTTTTTGTAATCGTATTTGTTCTTACTCTGGCTTATAAATTATACATAGAAGAATACACAAGCATCAAATGTAAACAACTCTATAACGAATACCGTTGGTTATATATTTACATGGTCGTAGTATGCGAATTCTCATTCGGCTGCATCTGGCAAATACATATAACTATTAGAGACTGTCCCAGCAAATTTGCTTTCAAAAAGAGAGTGCGTGATTTTCTGGTACGGAGTTTTTCCAAGTAGGTGGTAATCATTTGATATGAATATATTATCAGTACGTAGGTTTTGTAAGTATTATAATCATTCATCAGTATATCTTGTAAATTAGTATTTAGTTTATATGTAATATTATCTTTTATATTAGTACCTATTTTTACATTAAAAAAAACGCAATTGTTTTTTACACCACTCCCAATAAACCGGACTGGTAAAGAGCGTTAAGTCCGCCTATCGTACCAACTTACTGTTATCTACAAAGTTATAAAAAGATAACTATGGGAGATTCGCTCCTTGTCGAGCTCCTTGCCTAAAGGCACGTCTGTCGGTCACAATACGGATACACTAGATTATATGCATATGCCCAGTAATAAAACTAGGCGTGGAAACCTTTACGGCAGTTATGAGAGCGCGGCATGTTTTATCTTCCTCATGACTGAATTGAAGAGTTCGATGGGATCGTTGTGCATGTCAACCGTAGAATGTCTGTGGTTGAGTTTATTTATCTCCGTGCTTCGGGCACGTTAAGCCGTCGGTCTTAGCTGTTGTCATGAGATGACAGCCGTTAAGCCAAGTCAGTGGCCTTTGGGTTGCTTGAAAACACTGGCCATTGCCAAGTTTAACGTAGTGGAATAAGCTTTAAACCCTCTCCAATTGCGGGAACACAGGTATCTTAGTAATGAGATGAATATTGCTTAATAAATCAATAAATATTCCTGGACAAATTACACACTGCTAGCCCCAAACTAAGCTAAGCTTTTACTATGGGTACTAGATAACCGATATAATAATTAAATACACTTTTTTGTAAATACAAAAAGATACATTATATGTATGTACACAAACATAGAAAAAACCCAGATTAAGTCAAACAGACTTATTCATGCACACAAATATTTGTCTTGTGCGGGGATCGAACCCGCGACCTCGAAGTCAAAGTGGCCATTGCTAACCATTTGACCACCAATGTCGTGCAAATGGATTGAATTATTGCCAACTGGTGAACCTACCCACTATTACCTGATTGTCCAGACTCCAGACTGGACGAGTGAGATGCCTCGATGCTAGTCGCGGTTGTCTTGCGGCACTGGCAATTCTTTCTAGATACTTATTCCCGTTGAAAACTCAACGCAATAATTGGGATTGAAATCCCATTAGGTGAGACGGGATAAATCCAAGGGGTTATGCGGGATGAAAGGAATATTTCAGTGGTTATCACATTATAATGGATCTGATTCTGCAATTCTTGTAGTGGAGTTCGGCCTTGCTGAATGTTTTGTGAATAAAACTTGACGTCTATTTTTAGCCCTTTGTTGCCTCAATCTGTAAAGTAACTGTTTCATACTTTTAGTTATTTATTTAATATCCCAAAAGTTCAAATAATTCAAAGAGATATTTATGAATAATTAATAAATTAATTATGAATAATAAATAAATTTACAAGCTCGGGAAGTACCTTCACCTCATAGAATACAGCAGGCAAATAACAATTCCCATGAGGACTTTGTGTTCCTGCGTGTTATTTTAACATTTATTTTTATGTAATTTGTACAAAAAGAATCACATAATGAACTTTGACTAAATTAAAACGTTTTTATCAACCAATCTATAAGAGTACTAGGAAGTATAGTGACAATACTAGTGAGATACTTGAGCTTGCATTCTCTTTAAAGTGTTTACTTCATATTCTACCTACAGTGTTTACTTCATTAACGCATTGAAATAATTTTTCTATTGAAAACACAAACGTCTCAAGCCCCCCTTGACATCCCTCTACGCCCCACTAGGGGGGCACGCCCCCCTGGTTGGGAAACCCTGCTCTAGAGTCTCCTGGCCGATTTAGCAAAATGTCTGAGATATTGAAATTAGTGCGAATGGAGAACAAGAGGATCTAGTGCTTGGGCTTACAGAAGATGATAGCTGTGTAATCCAATGTAATACTGTTTTGCTGTGTGTGACTAGACCTGAGACTGACCAGAAAATGGTTCTCTACTTCGGAAGCTAGAACGCGTTCCTGGGAGATCTATCACCAATATCTAATAACACTAAATTTTATTTAGACTATGTAGACCGCTTCACGTCAGCGTGGCCGTATGTTTGATTGAATAACATCGATCAAGCGTTTGTCGGCTGACGCGCAGTATAGTAAACATCTATATATATAAAAGAAAGTCGTGTTTGTTACAACACTTATAACTCGAGAACGGCTGGACCGATTGCCATGGTTTTTGATTTGTTGGATTTGTTTCCGTCCTGAATAGCAGAATAACTCTTAAAAACATTGGAAAATTCTCGAAAAAATAAAATAAAAGAAAAAACATTTTCCCATACAAAATGTTCGTGGTTGTCGTAGCTGTCAAATGTGACGTTGTCGTACGTGCGTACGCCAAATGTATGCGTGCGTTCAGAAATGTATATTAAGCTCATTATAGAACAAAGTCATAGATTAAAAACAAATGTTAACTCTATTGGTCTCATTTTTACGTCTTGAAAGTTGGCTGTGATTTGTTTTGAAAACAGTTTTGTGGATTTAAATATTTATTGCAAAGAGAATGTAACCACTACGTTTTAAGAGACGGATGTGCCATACAAATAGCGTAATTCTAATATGTATGAAATCGAAGCGAAAACAATCAGAATTTGTACCAAATTCGCTTCCGATTCATAGAGTCGTTTTTTTACTTTGAGTTGCGCCAGGCTGATTTATTGGTTCTAAAATATTTATGCGTGCGTTCAGAAATTTAAATCAAGCTCCATAAATCTATATAATATATAAAATAATGTCGTGTCTTGGTCGGGAAAGTATTAAAAACATTGAAAAATTGACGAAAGAATTAAATAAAAGAAAAAACGTTTTCTCATACAAATAGTGCCAGTTAAAAAGGATTGGAATATTTATTGATTGTTATGTAAATGTCAAATCGATTGGTCTCACTTTTACGTCGCGAATGTTGTCTGTGATTTGTTTTGTGGATTGAAATATTTATTGTTGTCAATTGGTACTTTTTTTGTGACTTTGTAAAGTACTGAACTTATTATTTACCCACTGCTGGGATACGGGTCTTCCCTCAACCGAAGATGTTTAGAGCATACTCCAACACGCTGCTCAACTACGGGTTGGGCCACTAACTTGGCTTAAGGACTGCCATCTAATGATAAACAGCAGGACCGACGGCTTAACGTGCCTTCCGAAGCACGGACGAGCTCGAGATAACATAAACTCATCCATGAACAGGCTACGGTTGACGTTGCTTAACTTGCGTGTACAATTAGACTGACACGAGCCTCACGCCATCGTGCTTCTCTATTATTTTCTATTATTCATTGTATTAATTTCAAGAAATCATAAATTTTGTTCATATATATATGTACATCACGACATTCATTGACTGTTAGGCGGTACGAAGTTCGCCGGGACAGCTAGTAGAATATAATAGATAGGAGTTGTATAGGATTCTATGACAAAGTAGTTACATAATATAACTACCTGATCGACGCAACTACGTCTGCGTGTGAGAGAGGGTTGCTGAGAGTGAAGCATAGGATTACCATTAAAGGGTTATTATAGTGAGCCAACCTTAAAAGTTAGACATATGCTATCGCGGACTTTTATTAAGCACTTTTTAAAAGCAACAATTTCGACATACATGAATAATGAAGCCTTCAAAAGGAATAATTATTCCCCGTTTTTGCACTTTTCATTGGTGCTCCGCTCTTGTTCGTAATAGTGTGATGCTATATAGCCTAGTGTAGTAGCCTTCCTCGATAAATACGCTATCTATCACTAATATATTTTCAATTCGAATCAGTAGTTCCTGAGATCAGCTCGTTTAAAAACTAACTCTTCAGCTTTAAAGGAGATAGAATACTTATACTTCAGATTACCAAAATTCCTTAAGGCTGACAAGTAACTATTATGGTCGGATTCATTCCAGAACATACTTTGTTGTTGGTGTCAAATTTATTTATTTTTTATTTGGGAGTCTAACAGCTTAATAAACATAATACATGATTAATTATTCCTAATTGTAAGACTCCACCAGTGTGTAGATAAATATTGAGTTGAGCAGCGTTTGAGCTACTAATAAATTCAAAATAAAAATGAAGTGCAATGTTGAATTGACTTTTAGGCGGAGAAGAAATCTTTTGCCATATAAGTTTTGATAGAAGTAGTGCTTGAAGTGGTCCGTATCATCTAATCTTTTCTACTTGTAAATATCAGTTTATAAGTGGAAAAAATCATTATAACTTATATACTCAGTTCTTAGTAAATTAATCTGCATTAATCTAATAATATACATTAATTTGTTGCTTAAATTTGTAACGTTGAGCAACAAATTAATGTATATTCATAAAGCAAATGGACGACGAAAATGTTTCAATTATTAATGTTTGATAATTCTATATTCAGAAGTCCTCAGATTAAGATGATACTGTTCAAAGTTGAACATAAGATTAGTTTGAATTGAAACTTTGCTAAGAAGTGACTGGGGTGTGCATATTCATTGAAAATAGTTACCCAAGTAGAAGGCAGGTAAATTACGACTTTGTGAAATCGATTTGAATGTCATTATTAAATTCTTCTAGAAATCACATTTCAAATGTATAATTTGGTATATGAATTTGCAATCGAATGAAATCTATAAGAACGGATAAATATCATTTTAATTAACCCGGCGTCAGCATGGTAGAAAATAGGAACAACAACTGCATGGTGGGTCATAATGACCCGGATTTTAAACCGTAGCTGATTTTTACCATTTCAATGACATTTAGAGCAAATTTGTGTTTAACTTGAAGAATAGTTCTTAAATTATAATATTTTGAAGACAAAATAAAAAAAAATCAGTTATATAAAGATCTTTTTATGTATTTAAGAAGTCAGTATAAAATTTTCAACAAAAAAATTAACTTCTAGAAACTTATTAATAGAAAAACAAAAAAAAATACAAATTAACACTTATTTTTAACTTTTTGGAACGACAAATGTGAGATGTTTAAGAAAGTTAAATTATAAAGAATCTTATATAGGGTTAATCACTATTAGCACCGTCATCGACGCAACCGCCACAGAAAGAAATTATATGTTCAGGGCAGATGAATTTGTCTGATGCCTCTTGCTCGGTATCACTCTGTTGAGAACGCTCGCTAACGTGATCATCTTCCCTGTTTTCCGAAGAATTTTCTCCTTCTTCCGAGTCGCTTTCTTCTAATATCGACAGAATTCGCTGCCTTTCGCATTTCTCTTTATCCATTATTCAGATATAACCTAAAAATAACAAAATATAATGTAATATACGTAATGTCGGTACAAATAAATAATCAAATAATGGACTCAACGTAATTGGCACAAAATGATATCATCGAATGTATAGTTGGGTCATCTTTACCTTTTTGTTGTTTGACCGCGTCTATTTTCCTGTGCAGGCGCACACCGTCTAAGTTGACATAAGAAACGAGTGAGGCGGGGCACTAACTGCAGCTACTGAGAAGCGTGGTATCGTTTCACTATTATTTTTCTTAAATACCCACATTTAAAAACACCACGGGTCATTATGACCCAACCTAGCAGACGCCGGGTTAAAGTATCAGTTTAATTAAAATTATATTTATCCGTTCTTTTAGTTTAATTAAAAAACAATTTTAATTTAATTATATTTTTTTAATTAAGCTTAATTAAAAAATATTATCATGAAAATCACTTTGATCTGATTAAGTCATCTGTGATAATTGTGATAAAACACACGTTGAGAGTTAATGGATCCTTCGGTAGGTACTTTAGTTAATATAGAATTTTGATTTGATTTTGTCCACAGAGTACAAAAGGTGAAAATGATAAGTGATCTCACTACATATAATTTTAAACTTTTACGGTTGTTTACATCACTATTGTAAGTACGGGACTTACTGCGATCGATTTTTATATTTAGCCGATATTTCGGCGATGTTGTACGAGTATCACGGACGCCATTATCACGGGAAGACTGATAAACTCGTTCACGGTAAGCGCCGTACATACAAAAGAGATGTCACTACAATTAAATTTCTGATACACGATTACTACGAGATTAAACTGATTACTGACCCTGAAAGTGTTTTCCTAGTTCTATCAAATAGAATGCGACCGTGTGGTTTCCGGCAGACTAGAATAGAATCACTCCGTTTCTTCCCGTGGATGTCGTACAAGGCGACTAAGGGAAATACATGAGCAAACATCGATCAGGCCTCCCCAACCCGTCTGGCCAGCGTGGGGAGTGTAGGCTAAATCCTCCTTCCGTCTGGGACGGACGAGAGAGGGTCGTGCTCCTGTAGTCGAGACTAAAATGACCTGATGATGATGATGATGATGATCAAATAGAATTACTATTGGTTTATAAAAAAAACCTATATCTATCCGAAAATTCGATGTTTTCATCTACCATACATTTTGTGTGATGACATGGTGGTAATCGCATGATAATATCACAGCAAATTTAAAGCCTAAATATGCAAGAGTTTTCCGGAAATAATATTTAAATAACAACGCAATTTACGTAAGTATTTATAATTAATACTACTTATCCGTTTCTCTTATACTACGTAGGGTGGCAGACAAGCATACGGCCCTCCTGATGTGGAGCGGTTACCGTAGCAATATTGACGCTCGCAACATAAAATATTGCTCGCGCGCCGCCACCCCCGCTGCCAACGCAGCATCTCCTTCCTTTCTGGTGACCTCACTCAATGGCAAGGGAATTGTTATTTGGCTGCCGTATTCTGTGAGGTGGAGATACTTCCTCAGTCGGCAGCTTAAAAATACGCTATTTCCTACCTCTCATTTTACAATTACGCTCCCTACTTCTGTTTTCGCCAGAGCTTTGTTTGTCAGTCAGCAGGGTGTACCGCGTGTAGGTGAAGTTGGCTTAGGTTTAAAGATGTTGATTAAACCACTTACACCCCAAATGATAAAGCACGTTAAGCACATTCAGGAACAGTAATAAATTTTTTATCTTATCTTGAATATTTCAATACCAATCCAGAATAATCAAGTGGTTTTATAGTGATTCCATCAGTATAAAATCAATGGAAATTGATTGAATGCGAATGGAATTGATTGAATCTATGGGGTGAGTATACAAAATAAAGCCATTCCCTCCTAAGTAACAAAATTACCCGACTTTCATGTCGAGAATTAATTAATAAAGCAGTTCCCTTGTGCACGTTTGTATTTTTTGGTAATTAATGGAACATTTTCACTTTCACAATGAATAGCACCATTAGTGTCTTTAACAAAAACGTTATCCATGCCTCAGTCATTTCAGTTAAGTTTTCGCGCTCAACATTGGTAAAAAGCCAAGAAAACTTAACGACTGTATCATATATTTTTTTTAATATTGAATTTTCACTAGTAGTATAAAAGAAATGTCCGGATATTTACGATAATGGAAGATTAACTTTCCGCAAACAGCTTCGCATACGTCGACTTTATGTTTTAGTAGCTTGCGTCCGCGACTTCGTATGCCCGTACCCTGGTGTCCAGAGGGAAAAAAATCTTTCATAGCGGATGCCTTTGTTCGTGATAACTACCTGTACACTAAATTTCAGCAAATTTCAATCCAACCCGTTTAGTCGTTTGAAGTTAGCATTGATAGATCAGTCAGTAACGGTTGCCTTTTGAATTTATGATTTTGAAATCTTACCGTTTATGGTCGATGCCGTACATACTCGAAAAGTGTATTCATAAAAATTACACTTACAACCCATAATCGTCCCACTGTTGGGATACGGGTCTCTCCACAAACGAAGGGGTTTAGAAAATAACAATTCCCTTGAGGATTGTTGTGTTCCTGCGAGTGAGGGAGGTCATCAGTAAGGAAGGAGTCGCTGCGTTGGCAGCGGGGGTGGCGGCAGTGATTTTTCCTGTTGCGAGCGTTCATATGGCTACGGTAATCGCTTGACATTAGGCGAGCGGGTATGCTTGTCTCCCACCCGACGTAGACGTAAAAATATTGGTGAGCCACTTATATCCCAGATGGGTTTTGCAACATTTCAAAATTGTGTCGATTATGATGTAGTTGCCGACGGCAATAATAAGTCAAGTCAAATATGGGTTGTTGTGTTCCTGCGAGTGAGTGATGTTAACAGAAAGGAAGCAGTTGCTGCGTTTGCAGATTGCAGCGAGCGAGATTTGGTGTTGCGAGCGTTAATATGGTTACGGTAAACGCTTCACATCGGGCGTGCAGTAGGCTTGTCTCCCCATCAGCCGACGTAGCGTCAATCTGCTATAGTTTCATTAAACAGATGTTATTATATTAACGTTGCGTTATTTTAAATGTTAGGTTATTTTAATTATCTTGCAAAATGATCGTTAAACATGAAACTTTGCTCTTCGTCTAATGCAGTACGGGCAAGTCAAAGTTTTATGTGTGAAAAGTATACGCGCAGTCCATTTTAGGGAATTATAGCCTAATTTAGTTAATGTAAAAAATCTCATGTGAATCTGGGCTTATGCATATCAGCGACGCACCATGTCTATTTTCTCAGTGGTAGTATTTTCTTTACCAATAAATATCAAAAAGTCATAAGATTGTATGGTTTCTTTCGTAAAAAGTAGCCTATGGCACTCTGCAAACCTTAAACTATACCCGTAAAAGAAACTGGCATGTCAATTCCATTCGTTCCTTTTGTGATGAAAGAAGGACAAACAAACAGACACACGTTCACATTTATAATATTAGTATAGGGACATGCCTAAATTTCCTAAATATGTATAAACATAATTATTTAGGAAATTTAGGCATTTCCCCGACTACCGTTAAGAACATTGATTTATGTATGTTGCTGTCGGTGACAACGTAACACCCTACCAATTTGAGTAATTGAGTGTCTAGTCACTTGATATCGCTGGATAGGTACGTGTTAATCTGGCAGGAGTCAAGCTGCAAATTATATAATGTAGCGGTAATGCGTATCTATAAATTATTAGTTAATTTATGCTCAACTAACTTTTGCTTACGACTTCGTTCGATATGTTTAGGTTCGCGACCTTGACTACAATTTTAATGTGTTTTTGAATGGATTTAAACGACTTAGATCACATTTGAAACAATATAAAATACAAACACATTTAATGCTATTGACCAAAGCTTTATTGAACAAATAAAAAAAAATTGTTTTGATAAAAACTGAGAAGGTTCTTTTTTGTGTTTCGTTGATCGCCATTCTGTGGTGACCGCCACATACGGCAACATTTAGGTACTCGTGTATTGTCACGAAACACGAAATAAGTGTGCCAAATTTCCAGTCAATCGGACACTAGAAAGCGGATCAAATTTAAGTTGCAAGATTTGATAACAGACATATTTACTTACTATGCATTATTTTATGCATTATTTTATTCATTATTTTATTTAGCATTACTTTATTCCTGTGGATCACAGACACCGCGGTGAAACTACATAATTATTTGTAATAATGAGCATTTAAAATCGAAGGTTATAGCAATAGTGTTAGGCGGTAAACCTCCGGATGTCAATGACTTTCGTATAATATGGAATTCCATAGCGGGGAGCGAGCTAAGAAGCGAATATGCTATAAGTCAAATGGATCTGCTAAGCGAACCGAAATGAAACTTTGCTAAGTATTTAAGACAGACCACTTTCCACTTATAAATGTATGTGTATAACAATTAGTAATACGTTAGTATAGTGACTATACTAACATATTACTATTTCAATACACAAACAGCCAGATTCATCGTTTTTTAGGGTTTCGTACCCAAAGGGTAAAAAGGAACCCTATTACTAAGGCTCCGCTGTCCGTCCATCCGTCCGTCTGTCACCAGGCTGTAACTCATGAACCGTGATAGTTAGACAGTTGAAATTTTCACAGATGATGTATTTTTGTTACCGCCATAACAACAAATAGGGTGCTTTTGCTCATTTTTGCTCGCAATTGATAAACGCAATAGGTAGAGGCTTGAAATACTCACATAATATTTAGTTATATATTCACTTTATAAATAAATAATAAATTAAAATAAAACAAATATTTAAGGGGGTTCCCATACAACAAACGTGATTTTTTTTGCCGTTTGTATAGATAGTGGTACGGAACCCTTATAAGAGATATAAGGATAAGAGATTATTATTATTATCTACCAGTATTTCGGTATTGACCATTGGCTAAGAAGAAACGCTTGGAAGAAACTTGCCAATATATTGGTCTTTAACCTTCGTTTTTTACGTTTTATCAGTTTTATTCTTTTTTCCGTAGTCGAGTTACAGTTTTATAAACTTTTTCTTGTTCAATATCTCGTACAGTTTAGAAAATAACCAAGTGAGTTAATTTATCGTTTCCAGCTTGTATATATAATGATGGTGAATAATACACCTCTACAAATTTGAAGAGCAAACCTAGATTGAGATTTTAAAATAAATAAAAACCAAATTAGTTTTCAAACAACATTTTAATTTGAAATCAAAGTTTCATGAGAGGTGTGCTTCAACTTTTATTGGGCCACCCCACTTTTTATCGAACTCGACGGAAGACAAAGTTTTTGATGTATGCATCACAGCCTTTGAGTAAAAATCACAGCCGTTCAATACCACGGTAATTTAGATTTCATATTTAAATGATTTCCTTTAACGAATTAGGTACCTTACTGGTTTAAGTATTAGCGGAAAATACTAGGTAGGTATATAGATTTATAGGTTAAATGCACTAATATGTCTGTACGTACAAGAAGAAAGAAGGCTGTCTGATGAACACATTTATCATTATTTATTAAAATAACCTAAACATGATACAAATTTCTCAAAATAAACATGTCTTTACTCACCTATTAATTTGTTTACTTATTTTTTTTTTATTTTCTTTATTCGGGATATCAACAGCATAACACTTGAATAAGATACAGATTATTTCTACAATATATAAACCCAATAATAGATGACCACAAAAATAAGACAAGAAAAAAAATATACAGTAGACTCATAGACTATTATACAATCTAATTTAATTAATTTTCTAATTTTATAAAACAAAAGTATTTCAAAACCAGTAACTTACTTACCTAAAATGTTAACTTTCAATATTGTTAGTAAATTTCAAGCGATTAGATTGTAGCGAGTAAACATGTGTTCGATAAAACCTCAGTAAATATTGGCCCGGCGTATGACAACAAAGTACCAATTAAACTTCGCATCTGTGCTTGACGCCTCCAGTGAAATAAACAACACTGTAGGGTTTATGAGCTCCATCAAACATTGTTAACAGTATAACTGCACTATTAGTTGTTTTATTCACAGATTTATTTATCAGAGCTTCCGCTTATTTCATTTGCATCCTTGCGCACATCTATCTGTATAGAGGACGCGGTACAGGCAACTACAGATAGAGCCACAGAATAAGAGATAGATACTATAGATACTAAGTCAAGTTAAATATAATACGGGAAGCAAAAGCGCGACAGTCATAGTTGCTCGCACCGTTCTCACGCACAGATATATCTTTGATATATATCGGTAATATTTCGGTACAACATAAAAAAAACGCTTTCCCGCGCACCGTCTCATCACATGAGTAAAGAAACGGAACAGAGAGAAAGCTGTCTAAGATCTTTTTTTATTTTTAACTTGTTCAATACTTTTATTCTCATACCTACTTGTAAACAATGTGGAGCGAACACAAACACCTATACGTGCAACACGCAGGCCCTGAGCTTGTCCACTGGCGGAGTCAGTTTGAACCAGTTTTTTCCAACCGCGGCGTGTACGCGACGAGCGGCCAGTGGACACGCACACAAGTCCACGCATGCTTATAGTAGTGTACCTGAACACCGCGGTTAAATGAAGCTTTTTCTCTGTTCCGTTTCTTTACTCATGTGGTCGCGTAGCGCCGTGCAGTGTGGGCAGCGCCATAGAGAAGGAGTGCAAATGCCAATATATATTTTTTTAATTTTGCATAAAAAATACATTAAATCAATAAAAAAAAATTACAAACTCTACCATGTATTTGACACACGCAGAATATATACTCTTTTGTTTATTGTTAAAGTCATAATTTAAATAAATTATGGTCGAATTTCGTCCACTGGGCGACCACTAGTAATAACAGATAAGCAAGATATAATAAGAGATAGTCTATTCGATGTTACCCGCGAGTTTACCCATGTGGTTAATAGGCCTGTGAACCATTTTTTTTTCGATTTGTCATTTAAAGACGTTACAATAATATAACTAAAGGTGAAAGAATTACATCGATAGCATAAAAACTTCTCGAGATATGATAACTTGAAGATCACAATTTTGGACTATCCCGAAAACGCTCCATACAAAATGCATACAGTATTATGACGTCACGATATGCTATTTTATATGCATTAAATCAGAAATTTGTACGACAGCTATGTTAAATATTGCGTTTATGTAGTATGCCGTAACAAAAGTTATAGTATTTTTTATTGTTTCTACAATGGTAATATTTATTTTTTATAATTTCATACTTTTAAAATGGACTTTTCCACCAAACTTTGATCGACCATAAAACACGTCGGACATAAGTTATTAAAATTTTGAGATCGCAGATCGTTCTAGTTTTATGTATTTTACGTTACTGATAGAGAGTTTTTATAATTTTAGAACTTTGTTCATAGGCCTATTGTCATGGTTTTTTGGTGGTTTAATTATATTGTTAATGTTTTTTTTTGTTAATAAAATACAGACATTTAAAATATTTTTATTTCAAAAGATAAAAAAAGCAGTCCTATTCTTTAGTGCTAGTGAAAATACCAATATTCGAATTTGCCAGATCGAAAACAAGATCAATAGGACAAATAGAACGCCACTAGATTTTATTTCATTGTATAAATGTATTATAATATATTTATTTTTTTCCATGGTATTTTTAAATGTATAGGTTGTATACATTTTGTGATCACTTCTTCAAACTTGTTATTTTGATAATCCATTCGATGGGTCATATGCTTATGTATCTTTTGTTTTATTATAAAAAAAATATATAACTTTTAATTCTTCAGTTTTCCGTGCCAGTGCCAGGTCAAGACTTTCTTACTTGACGTTTTACGCGTGTAACATCTTTATAGTCTTGCTTTTCCTACTCTTGAGATCTAATTAACTCTTAAATGCTTAATTGTGCTCGTTGCTTTAATTAAATCGCATTTTTCTGTCCAGTTCAGATCTCACTTTTTCATGGTGCATATTAGAAATACGAATAAGATTTTGAAACGAAGTTTTAATAATAATATTATGACGAATTGCTACCCGTGGCTATTTGACTCTGAAGGTCGCGTGTTCAATTCTCGCGGAAGACAAATATTTATGTGCATGAACATGTTTATTTGTCTTAGCCTGGGTGTTATTTATGTATGTATGGCGGCTACATGCTCTATGTAATTTGTCAAAAACACCATTATTATATTCCTGCTAGTAGGCAAGAGGAGCGCCCCTACAGTTCGTTACGCATTATGGAGATTGGGGAGTGGTGGGAGGGCCCCGATACTTGGGAAACCGAGTGTCGGTCGCCACGAGATACTGAGCTTAAGAGTGCCCAAGTAGCCTGCTTGCAGGTGAAGGGAGAGTGAGACCTACTACCAATCTGCTTGAGTGCTTGGTTGGTTTAACGAGCGCGATGGCGGTGCGGGTAAAGGTCCTCTCGCCTAGTTGGCTTACTAGCCGAAAGACTCGCAATCCTGTGATATGTTCGACGAGCTCGGTGGCGTAGCGGTCAATGACGCGTCTTCGACACCAACGTTCGTGGGTTCGATTCCCACACAGGACAATCATTTGTGTGCATGAACATGTCTGTTCGTCTTGGTCTGGGTGTTTTCTATGTATCATAAGTATGTATTTACAAAAAAAAAATGTATTTACGTATGTTTATCAGTTGTCTTGTACCCATAACACAAGCTTCGTTTACTTTGGGGCTAGATGGCGCTGTGTAATTTGTCTGACAATATTTCTATTACATTTATATTATGTAACTGAAAGGTGCACAGGGGCGCATTTGCTATAGGCATATGGACCGCAGTCTGTATACGCCTATAGATTGAGCTCGTTTCCATGATTATAAGGTTCAGTGGTAGAGATATCTATTAGAGATAACTCCGACTATGTATTACTCTATATCTTTAAGAATTGTATTACATATTGTTATTACATTAAAGAACTTACAAATAAACACAAGTTTTTTCTTTCTAGAATTGAATATAGTTACATAATATAAATAAATAAATAAATATTTCTGGACAATTTACACAGCGCCATCTAGTCCCAAATTAAGCGCAAAGCTTGTGTTATGGGTACTAGACAACTGATAAATGTACTTAAATACATTTTTTTTTGTAAATACATACTTATAATACATAGAAAATACCCATTGATGTTGTATATTATTTTTTATATTACAAACACATTTTTTTCACAACAAAAAAGAATGACATATGCACTGGTGGTTTTACCTTTGTTAGAGATATCTTCCAGCCATCTTTTAATATTTGGTATATGCATTAGATAATAAGTTAGTTTAAATGATATCATTCTGGGTAATAGAAGGGGCATAATGATATAAATTAAGCGTGAGTTTCAGAGACGACACTGGCCCAAATGTTAGTGATGCATGAAAATAGCACTTAGGACAGAAGTCTCTTAGCTACATGTGGCTTCGACTGTGGCATCGAAACGCTAATGTATGTTTATGTACCCACATTTACAGTAATTCGTTTAGTGTTTATTCTAGACGCACTCTGGCTAAATTATTCTAAGACATGAAAGTAATTACATAACAATGGAGCTTTTATCTTAAAGGCAATGCTTTCATTTCTTATACATCATTGCATATTCAATTACAATATTAATATTAAAATGTATATACCTATATAATACGCCACCTGTACTGCGGTATATAGATATATATTTTGACGTGATTATGTCTTTAAAATTGCAATTAAAAAAGCAAACAATTTGATCTACACTACTTTGCGTGCTTCCGCCACCAATTAGTTCATGCAAACTACTGCCGGCCGGCACCCGCCCATTACCGCCGCCGCTGCCCCGATACGGTCGCATGTATCTTCTGTTTCAGATGTTAGAGATTCGCCGAGACGATCACAGCAGCTGGAGCAGAGACGACCAAAGCAGCCACGGCAGTCGCATGCAACTACTAACGGTAGTGGGCGGGTGCCGGCCGGCAGTAATTTGCATGAACGAATTGCCAAATTGCCTGTAAATTTGACTTCCGCAAAATAACACCTGAATCAATTAACTATCAATTAAAAAAAACGAATGATAATAAAATCGGGGTATACAGTTTGGAGTTACAGCTACAAATCTATCATCTCCATCCAAAATTCAATCACACCTCTTGATAGATGAAGGATCAAAGAAATTATTACGCTATGTAAGGATTATGGAACATTGCGTGCGGGGTAAGGTGAAGCGCTGCCATTTTAAGATAATTTTAGTGCATTAACGTATTCATGTACAATACGTCCGTATTCATGACACAGGCGCACTCCATTTTGTGACATATAAATTGGGAAATTGAACTTTCTCGCTATTTTTTTTCCATGTAACATTTATGCTTGTACACGTTTTCCCGCTCACGTTTCTTGTATGTGTCTTCTGTGTATACCAAACATCTTTTTCAAGGTTGGCTGGAAGATATCTATAAAAGTCCTTATATTGTTGTAATTATGGTAAAAACCCCTTTACACCTTCCTTGAAGAACCCCATACTGCTGTCTCCTGGGACAACCTTGGTGTATTCTGTGTGGTGGAGATATTAGTCTAGTCAGGCAGCTTACAAATAAGCTGTGGCCTACTTTTCTTTTATCAGAGCCTCATTTGTTAGTAAGCACGTGTAGGTTGGATTTGGCTCTAAAAATGGTGGTGAGTCTCTTACGCCCCAATCGCAGTTCCGTCCCATTTTTAGTGTGTATGTCGATAATTTGATTAATTATTATAGTCAAATTCCAAAAGCTCCTCAACTCAATTCCTACTAATTTCTTATGTTTCAATTCGTTGTGAGTTCTAAGGCAGCCGTAGTCTTACCCCCGGGACTACAATTCATTGTCTTTTTTGGTGGTCGCCACTGTTAATCCTGGCTACACAGGTGACACAGTTGTGGGAATGTGTGGTGGGCCCCCGTCCCATTAATTATTTTTTTTGTGATATCACAGTTGGTGTAGGCTGTGTGGTTTCTTGCAGACTAGAATAGAATCACTCCGTGTCTCTTCCCGTGGATGTCGTACAAGGCGACTAAGGGAAATACGTTATAAAATATCGATCAGGCTTCCCCAACCCGACTGGCCAGCGTGGGGAGTGTAGGCCAAATCCTCCTTCTGTCTAGGGACGAGAGAGGGTCGTGCTCCTGTAGTGGAGACTAAAATGACCTGATGTTGATCACAGTTGGTTGCTTAGTAAAAGTTGTTCAATTTTATGAAGTGACTTAAATTTATAGGCTTCGTTAGTAACTACCAAAACCTTTCCCATTTAATAAATGTAAAGGACTATTATGTATGTTGATACTCCTTTTGAAGCAGGTAGGGATATTGTTATGCGAAGTTTATTGTTCGTTGCTGGCTGTCCCGTCTAGAAGACAATGTTTTCCATGAGATAACATCAACCAAGTACCATTGTACGAAACTAAACTTGAGTCTTGAGTATTATTTAAAGTTCAGGGTTGACAACTTACTTTTCTTGTTAAATGTCAGGGAAACTTTTTTAATACCTATGTATTTAGAATCTAAATAACAAAAACATAGGTATTAAAAATTAGATGCATGGTTCGCGAATTCGTTCATGCTTTCGTAGAAGACGGCTAGGCGTTTTAATTGGATATATTATGTTAATAATTTTTAGGGTTCCGATTTTGGAACCATCATGGGATCTTTGTCCTTCCGCCATTTTATCCAAAAAATATTACCAAATGGAATTGTGTACCCTGTTGTAAGTCTGATAACGGGGTCATATTTAAGACTACAATGACTTTAAGGTCTTTTTAGGATTCCGTAACCAAAGGGTAAAACGGACCCTATTACTGAGACTCCGCTGTCCGTCCGTCCATCCGTCCTTCCTTCCGTCTGTCAACAGGCTGTATCTCATGAACCGTGATAGTTAGATAGATTAAAAATTTCACAGATGATGTATTTCTATTGCCGCTATAACAACAAATACTAAAAAACAGAATAAAATAAATATTTAAGGGGGCGCCCATAAAATGAACGTGATTTTTTTTTGCTCGTTTTTGCTCAATTTTGATAACGACAACAGGTAGACGCTTGAAATATTCACATAATATTTAGTTATATATTTACTTTAAAAAAAAAATATTAATTAAAATAAAATTAATATTTAAGGAGGGCTCCCATACAATAGACATGTTTTTTTTTTTGTTTTTTTTAGATAATGATTCGGAACCCTTCGTGCGCGAGTCTTACTCGCACTTGGCCGGTTTTTTTAGATAATGGTACGGAACCCTTCGTGTGCGACTCCGACTCGCACTTGTCCGGTTTTTTGAACGTTTGTAGCTACTAGATTGACCAGTCTGAATTGAAATCTGAGAATTACAATTCAAAGTGCTAAGGGACTGCCTATTATAGTAGCTAAAATTTAAATTGGCGTCCTTTAATTCTAACTCTGAACTGAACGGGACGTGCGGAGGCGTATTGGAATGGCAAAGTCTGCCATGAGACAGCTCAATCGTATATGGACAGACAGGAACATCTCTCGAAACACCAAGATCAGACTAGTCAAAGCCTTGGTGTTCTCTATCCTGCTCTACGGAGCTGAAACATGGACGTTAAGGAAGGCCGACCGTTTGCGCATTGATGCTTTTGAGATGTGGTGTTGGAAAATTTTCTACATATACCATGGACAGCTCACAGGACCAACGCATCAATACTCGAAGAAATCAAAATCCACACGAGACTCTCCACCACATGTCTTCGCAGGGTTTTCGATTATTCTTCCGAGCGGAGACAACCTTGAAAAACTATTGATAACCGGCAAGGTTGAGGGAAAGCGACCTAGGGGGCGGAGTCCGATGCGTTGGTCTGATCAAATTCGATCTACACCCGACACCACCATCTGCGAGGCCATCCATACCGCAACAGACAGACACAAATGGCGTAATATTGTCCGTACGAGGATCATGAGAGGTCACGACCCTCAACAATGAGGAACACGACTCGAGGAGGAGGAGGAATTCTAACTCTATTTCGAAACTATGCGGACGTTCAGATATCAATTTTGATAGCGATCGGTCATGACAAGTTTGGTTACATGTAACTAAGTATTTACCATTGGGAATCCAAACAATTAAGTCTGAGATCAGCTTGATGTAAAGCGTTTACCGTAGTATTTAATGTCATTTGTTGCTAACATTGTAATGTAATGTCTATGCTTCGAGGGTGTGGAGCTACCAGTTCCAGCCAGTCTTTTTTTATACTACGTAGGGTGGAAAACAAGTATACGGCCCGACTATAGTGAAGCGATTACCACAGCCTAAATGCTCTCTACATTAAATTTCACTACGCCCGCTACCAACGTAACGACTACTTCCTTAACAGTGACCTCCGTCACTCGGAGAAACACAAAAACCCTCATAGAAATTGTTATCTGGTTGCGGTATTCTGTGAGGTAGAGGTACTTCCCTACTAGGGCAGCTTACAACATACACTATGATCTACCTCCCTTTTTCCAGAGCCTCGTTTGTCAGTCAGCAGGTATCACGTGGAGGTGAGATTGGCTTTGGTTCAAAGATAAACTCTAACCGTACGCTCTGTGAACAGATTGATGCTGGGCCCTCAAGGCTTTCATCCCTTCCTTGGAAAGACCCGTTTACCAACAATGATGTGTATATAACAATGTTGATGATAATATATTCTTTTTTTAGGAATCACGTGTTGTGACGAAGAATACAGGCTGGTGCGGCACCTTATGCAGAAGTACGATGCATCAGTCCGCCCTGTAGAAAATTCCTCACACCCTCTTCTAGTCACCTTCGGTGTATCTCTACATCACATTATTGATGTGGTAAGTATTATGAGTATAAGTACAAATATATTTTATTCCAATAAAAGAAACAATATTTACGGTAATAAAACAATAAGAAACTAATAAGAGTTTACGTACGTACACGTACCCTATACCTAACAGCTAGTGCGCCACTGTGTCTCCAACGAAAAAAATCTGGAGCTGTGTCGGTGCACATGGTTAACGTGAAACGTCTATAACAGCGAATCGAATCTAAGCAATGCCCCTCCTTAACCGGCCCCGATGCAAGCTTAAGGTCTTAGCAGCGAACTGACAATATAGGCTAAATAAAGACATGCTATTCATGTTTTTATGGCGTATAGTTTTGGAATTATTAAGGTAACACGATATAGAGTGATTCGTTGTAGTCCAGTTTATACCTACTGGGACGCAATGTATTCCAGAGAGAAAAGGTAGGATAAAACATGAACAAAAGAATTGAATATGTGGAGCAGTGTAAAGCTATACTTTTTTGTAATTCGTCTTTTGTACGCCGGGTACAAATAAGCATACGGCCCACCTGATGTGAAGTGGTTACTCTAGCCATCGCCCGAAACATGAAACATCAGCCCCGTTGCCAACGGAGCAACTCTATCCTTCCTGGTGACCTCACTCACTCGCGAAACACAACAACCCACAAGGGAATTGTTATTTAACGGTGCTTTAAAATATATAAATTCTCTACATAAACAATTTTCAAGTACGAATTAATTATTAGAAAGCAAGAAATTCACTAATTTCACCATTTAAGTAATTTAATACTCTTATTTAAAAGGAGCTTACGTATTGTAGGTAGTACAATTTATCTCAAAATCTTTAATTCAAGGTAAAATCAACATTTGCCAAAGAAAATTCGATCAGAAAATTTGAATTGAAATAACCATAAAATTTCCGGGCGTATTTTCACTACCTACTCGCATAGATTTAGGTATTCAAATATTTTTATAGAAAATTGATTGAAACGTTGGGCAATTTGGTGGGTTTTTAGAATAATATATTGTTCCTTGGTTATTTGAGGAACTCGATAGCGTCGATGTTCACGCATCGAGCAGTCTAATCGGTCGAGCAAGTTAAGAAATGTTGACCGTAGCCTGTCTATGGATGGGTTTATTACCTGAAGCTCCGTGCTTCGGAGAGTACGTTAAGCTGTCGGTCCCGGCAGTTGTCATTCGATGACAGACATTAAACCAAATCTCAGTGGTCTTTGGGTGGCTTGAAAACACAACCCGCAATATGCATCTGATCAAAGTTCTAAAATTATAAAAACTCTCTATCAGTGACGTAAAATACATAAATCTAGAACGATCTGCGATCTCAAAATTTTAATAACTTATGTCCGACGTATTTTATGGTCGATCAGAGTTTGGTGGGAAAATCCATATTAAAAGTATGAAATTATAAAAAAATAATATTACCAGTGTAGAAACAATACAAAATACTGTAACTTTTGTTATAGCACTAGCTACATAAACGCAATATTTAACATAGCTGTCGTACAAATTTCCTTTTGTATGGAGCGTTTTCGGGATAGTCCAAAATTGTGATCTTCAAGTTATCATATATCGAGAAGTTTTTATGCTATGTAATTCTTTCGCCTATAGTTATGTTATTGTGACGTCTTTAAATAACAAATCGAAAAAATAAAAAATGGTTCAGATGCCTATTGAGCAGCGTGGTGGAGTACGCTCTAAACTCCTTCCATTGAGATGAGACCTGACAAAAAAAAACATCCCATGATTATGGGTTGAAGCTTTTGTAAGTTAGATCTTTTGCCCTTGCTACGTACGCAATTTTGAAAAACAAATTATTGTCATTTATTTTATTAAGGAAATTGTACATAAACTTTGAATTAAATACATTTTATTAATAGGGTTATTAGAGTAAAACGAGAAGTATGGAAAATTTTAATGAATCATCATACCCAAATCACTATCTCGGGTCTACCACAAAAGGCAGCATTCCTCTGCTAAAAGCCTGCCTAATTATCCAAATAACATTGCATTTAGGTTTCAAACTGTGCCGCATTAACATTAAATTATTTAAAGCAAACAAAGGAATAAACTTAGCAAAGATTAGTACACAGAAATGTACGAGTATGTGCTGTAGTGGTTTGCTATTTATTCTTGTGACTACCGAGAGGAGCTTGATGATCGAATGGGTAGCAATGGCGACTTTGGCCTAAAAGTTGCGGGTTCGATCCCCGCACATGACAAATATTTGTGTGCATGAACATGTCTGTTGGTCTTGATCTGGGTGTTTTCTATATGTTATATGTATGTATTTATAAAAAAAATGTATGTATAATATCAGTTATCTAGTACCCTAAGTACAAGCTTTGCTTAGTTTGGGACTAGATGGCCGTGTGTAATTTGTTCAGGAATATTTATTTATTATTCTTATTACAAAATATCTATCTTTTCTTGAAACAAATTAATACGTAATTAAAAAATTAACAACGCGACTACTTAGCGAATGCAAAATGGCACACTCGTATGGTATTGTATATTTTGACACTGTCACAATTTAGTCCCCATAACATGACAGAGCTCATCTTAGCTGTAATGTAGAGCTCTTCCACAGTATAAATAATAGTACAATATGGCCACACCATGATGCTTTCTCGTGCCGACCTAACCTCCCCTCTGAGACGAATCTGGACAGTTAGTATTGCGCCGCACGCACAAACTCTCATTAACGCTCTGCACAGACGTCTTTGTTTATGTAGTAGTTTAGACAGGACATTTCTATGGAGTGGTCGGGGTGTGGTAATACACTACTGCTACACATCTAGTAGTCAAAATGTCCAAATAAACTGTTAGACATATAGCTATTTTTAGTTCGCAGATATTTTTGGTACGTAACAAGGTTTTATTATATTCCGTAGATAATATATCTAAGGATCACTATATAAACTAAAACTATTTTCTCACGTAATTGTTACCCTCCCTAAATAAATGAAAGGTTAACATAATAATCTCTCATATCAATGTAAATTGTGTATTTTAGTAATACAGAAGACGTCATTCTTAAGTGGCTCCCGAAGATCTATAGAGCCAAAGCCAACCTCACTTGCATGTGGTGTCACCCTGCCGACTATCGAAACAGGCTCTGGCGATCTCTTTCGCCGAAAGAGAGATAGGGTACAACGTATCTGTAAGCTGCCTGACTGGTGAAGTACCACCACCTCACAGAATACGGCACCCTTAAGTATAACTATAAAGAGAGGTAGGGAGCGTAATTGTAAGCTACCCGACTGGGGAATGTACCTCACAGAATACCGTAGCCAAATAACAATTCTCTTGAGGGTTGTTGTATTCTTGAGAGTAATTGAGGTCACCAGAAAGGAAAGAGTTGCGGCGTTGGCAGCTACAATGGCAGCGCGCGAGTGTTATTTCAGGTTGCGAGCGTTAATATGGCTATGGTAACCGCTTCACATCAGGCGGGTCGTATGCTTGTCTAACACCCGAATTCGTCGGCTTGCTTGTGCAAACTAATTGCGAGGTAAGACAATTACCTCACTTTTCGGGTGTACGTTTTAAGGCTTGCGGTATCTATAGTTATGACATCATTGATCATACAATACCCCTGAATTTAATGCACTGTAATTGAATCATAAATAAATAGATATTGTCAGACAAATTACACAGCGCCATCAAACCCCAAAGTAAGCGAAGCTTGTGTTATGGGTACTAGACAACTGACAACATACGTAAATACATTTTTTTGTAACTACATACTTATGATACATAGAAAACACCCAGACCAAGACAAACAAAAATGTTTGTCTTGTATGGGAATCGAACCCACGAGCGTTGGTGTCGAAGCCGCGTCATTGACCGCTACGCCACCGAGCTCGTCAAATGACTACAACGAGCGAGTGTAGTGACTTTATAATAGGTAGGGGAAAAAGTCTTTTCGCATTATAGTATGTATGAACTTGTAATAAAATCTCTTTGGTTATACCATTTGTATCCAGCAGGTTTTGATATCTATAAAAAGTTTAAATTTTAAAAAAGATAATTCCAAATTCAAATTAGGTAAATGTGTGATTTTCATTTGTTTTTTTTACTGTCAAGATGAGTGAATCTAATGAAGAAATTCGATACATTTTAAAATTTTACTACAAAAAAGGTAAAAATTCAACGCAAGCTGCGAAAAAAATTTGTGATTATTATGGACCTAGTGCAGTGTCTGTGAGAGTAGCACAAATTTGGTTTAAGCGTTTTCAATCCGGAAATTTTGATGTCAAAGATGCACGTCGCTCTGGTCGCCCTGTTACGGATAAAATGGATGCCATTTCTGAAAAAGTGGAGCAAATCGGCATATCAGTAGTTACGACGTAGCTGAAGAACTAGGAATTGACCACATAACAGTTTTGGCGCATAAAAAGGTCGTGATCAAAGACCGGCCAGGCTTCAGAGACTCTGGCGAAACCCGGGTTAACCCGCAACAAGGTTATTCTGTGTGTATGGTGGGATTGGAAGGGAAGATATTCATTATGAGCTGTTACCGCCAGGCAGGACTATTGATTCTGAACTCTACTGTGAACAACTGATGAGATTAAAGCAAAAAGTTGAGAGAAAGCGGCCGGAATTAATTAATAGAAGGGGTGTGATTTTTCATCATGATAACGTTAAACCTCACACATCTTTAGCCACTCAGCAAAAATTAAGAGAGTTTGACTGGGAGGTGTTAATGCATCCGCCGTATAGTCCTGACCTTGCACCTTCTGATTTCCACCTGTTTCGGTCTCTTAAGAATTCTTTAGGCTTCAGGTTAACATCACGAGAAGACTGCCAAAACCACTTGTCGCGGTTTTTTGAACAGAAGTCCCAAAATTTCTATAGTAATGGGATTATGTCTCTACCTACAAGATGACAAAAAGTTATCGAACATAATGGCACCTACATACTTTAGTTAAATGTAAATAAACTTTATTAAAAAATGTTTTGAATTTTCATATAAAATACGAAAAGACAGTACATATATACTAAATAACAATTCTTGACTACGTCTCTAAGAGTCTACGTGTGTGTAGAATACGCGTACTATGCTATGAGATTTATTTTGCAAGGCTGCGTTACCTTGTTGCGTAAAAAGTAAATATAGTTTGTTTGTTTGAAAGAAGCGAGAAAGTTGGTTTGAATTCAAATCCAAATTTGAATGCAATTCGATGTCGACTTTCATCGTTAAGACTACCAGGGAATAATTAAGTCAAGACAGTATAGATCTGATCGTTACGGTATAAACATTTCCTAAGACTTTTGCAAAAAAAAAAAACCTCACGTGATTAATGGACGGCCCCTTTGTATAAAACAATACTATCGCGCGCACTCCTCACTCTTAACCTAATAAGGACAGAACTAAGTAGATCTTTTCTCTAATGCTCTGTGTGGATTTACAAAGGTAGCAACAAGTATGATCTGTTATATGACGATGGCTTAACATAATATTATGTACGACAGAATTACTGTGAGATGTACTTTGGTCATTTTATAATTGAAATTGTGCTGCACTATCGCATTAGGTCTAAGTGGTTCCCAACTTTTTTTTGTTCGCGGACCATTACGAGGTTTTTGTTTGCGTTTGCGCGTAAATTTGTAACACGGAAAATAATTTACCTCTCACGGTCCACCGGTTGGGCACCGCTGGTCTAACCTGTAATGATAGTTGTAAGTAAAGATAAATAAATAAATTAATAAAAAAAAATTGATGTAACAATTTTAAATTACATTAAATTGTAAAAGATGTCATGTTCACACTTTTTAGTCTATAGTACCAAAAACATGATTGTTTGAAGTTAAAATTACTAAATACGAATAATTTTAAATGAATATTATAACAATCGCTTATCTTTGCTTCTGTATTTATGAAATACGCCTCCCCGTTTACACTGATTTGTCTTGGTTTCAGTTGTGGCTATTTACAGCCCCAAATGGATCCTTCAGATTAATATTATATAGGGGAAGCGGTAATAGATCAGTTGGAATTACTTGTAGACTGCCTGAGCGGTGTCGAAAATTAGGAACAAGACAAGACCCATTCATCATTCATCCTTTGGTAGAGGTGATCTTGAGAAATGGGTTCCTCGTAGGAGATTTCGAAACATGATTGATTAGTAAATCGGTAACGGGTGAGAGGAAAATTGATCTGTCAATTAAATAATGGGTAATAAATAAAATCTCTAAAATTAATAATTAAAAGATTTTTTGTTCGCAGTCAAATAATCTTTCCCTTTAAGATTATCGTGTTTCTGCGAGTGAGTGAGGTAACCAGGATGGAAGGAGTTGTTGTGCTATGGCAGCGCGCGACCGGTTTATCATGTTGCAAGCGTTTATATGGCTATGGTAACCGCCACCTTACGTAGTATATATAAAACTATAGGCTGCGTGTGCTTACCATCTGGAAGGTAGTACGCTTGTTTATTACGGTAGTCGTATAAAAAAATATAGTGAAACAAGACATTTTCTAAATTACCTCGATATATCGAGTTACACAAGTACGAATTCTCGAGCGCAATCTAGTGTTAAATTAAACGGTCTCTAAAGCCGTGGACGTGTTGACAATATCTGTGGATGGCAGAATATCCTTACTCAATATAATATAGTAGTTGACCTGAATTTCAATGAGTTTATTATCCTCTAAAACGGCCGGACAAGAAAGGTTCTTTTCATGCTCGAGATCTTTATAGCAGACAATACATAATCCAAACACGGCTAACGATATTGAATGTCACATCCTTGATTATTAGGGTTAGTCTGAATAAAAAATGAACGAAACCCTAAGGCTCTATTTACACCGTCGCGGAATTGAATGGAAGCGACTTATTGCAACAAAATTGTACATAACATAATGAACTTTATGTCAATTGCATATCAACATATAAATTGAGCCTTATAGGATAACTGGTGTGACTGTTCGTCTGTCAATGCCAATTTTCTATAAATCTACCGAACCCGTAAAGTTAAAATTTTGTACACAAATGATTTTTTGTAACCTATACACGAATTTCTTTTTTTATAGAAGAGGGGGGCAAAAGAGGATGTAAATCCCCTGATAGTAAGCAATTACAGCAACACTAAAAGGTCACTGATCCATTGTCGGCCTTTTTTAGCACATAATGTTTTTAGCTTTTCTTGAAGACTCCAATGTCGAATGGTATTTGTTCGAGAACACCTGGAATGAAGTTAATTCCACAATTTCACCGTCCGTGGTAGAAAATGTTTTAAAAACCGTACTGTAGTGTCTACTGGCCGTCTGGCCAATCATCAAGGTGGCATGGGTGGAATTTAAAAGTTAGTGTAAAGCAACTAAACAAATTATGATTACAGAAGTCACTTTTGTACATACCAGCAATACTAGCGCTAATAAATTTGAAAAAGGCAGATAACGAGACGGGGGCCCACCACACATTCCCGCCACTGTGTCTCCTATGTAGCCAGGATTAACAGCGGCGACCGCCAAAAAAGGCAATGATCAATTAAATTCATTGCAGTCCCGGAGGTAAGACTACGGCTGCCTTTGAACTCACAACGAAATTAGTAGGAGTAAGAAGCTTTTGGAATTTTACTTCTCCTCTTAGCAATGTGAGAGACAGCAATATGGCAAAAAGGCAGATAGTTAAAAGAGTATGATCATCCCCCTCGCGTCATTTGTACCACTGATCAATACTATGATATACTACTATATGATGGTACTACAGGAACAATTTTACGTGCCCCGTCTGCAGCGCGCTTCGATTATGTGAAAGGCGAGTCGAAGACGCCTGAAAAAAACATGATTTATATGGGGCCTTAATGTGACAGTTTGTGAGCTTGGGTGTTCAAGAATCAATTTCATTCTATGAAACAATAACTACGAATTTGCATGCAATCTATAGTAATATTATAAAGCTGAAGAGTTTGTTTGGTTGAATGCTAATCTAAACTAATCTCACGAACTACTGGTTCGAATTGAAAAAAAATTGAGGAAAAAAAAAGGGTTGCACTCCGGGAGTGCCGGCAAAAGTGAAAACTTGAACATTAACGTTGTGCATTGAATATCTTGGAATGGTTAGGGAATAATTTCGGACGAATTGCTTTATTTAATCAGTATAAAAGTACTATCATTTATGTGGTAAAATACAATATTCATTTATTGCGCTAAACATGACAATTTATATTACATTAAAAAAACAGCAGGAGCAGGCATACATTTTCGCCGCGCGGTAGAAAGACTCCTACGGCGGCGCGTCGGCGGTCTACGTTCCCTCCGTTTTACGAATTTTCGATCAGGCCACGTGTCCTGACGCGAGTTTTAGACGAGAGACGCCGCTAAAGAAGTTTTCACTTCAAAAATTAAGTATTCGATAGCCTATTTATCGAGGAAGGCTATAGGCTATATAATATAACGCTATATTTATAGGAGTGGAGCCTAAATGTTGCAAAAACGGAACCTTTTGAATGCTTCAGTTGCGTGCGCTACGTAAACGGTCAAAGTGTCAAAACTATGATTGTAGTTCGGTTGTATGACGGAATTGTTTCTGTTAAAAAGTTTCTAAAAATGTTTGCGATATGTCAAACTTTTATGTTTGGCTCGCTAGGTATAACTTTTTTAGTGGTAATCCTACGTTTTACTCTCAACTCTCTCACGAGACGACGAAGAATAGAAGAAGAAGAGAAATGTTATGGATTGATACATAAGTATTTACTATGACTATACTTGTATTCTTTTGACATGAGGCAAAGCCACAGGCTGAACCTAGAACTTTATAAAAAACGTTTTAGTAATAATGGTTCATGTTGTTCTACCCGCCCTAATAAGGTCAGACTAAACCATTACTTCCCAAGATAAATGATGAAAATATGTAAAAGTATTTTGCTAACGTTCGCGTATTTCATAATGATTGTCAGCTGTCACTGTCATACTCTCCAGAGATCCTTGTAATTTCGCTAAGGGGCTTTATGCAGCACTAGCGCCATTGGAAAAAAATTGAAGCTCGTAAACAGTCATTAATATAACAAGTACCTTATTTAAAATAAGCACTCTTTTGTATTGCCTATTGTTCATGATTTAGCTATAATAGGTGATTATTTTAATTGAAAATATGTATGATCTACTTTGACTCCGAGGTGACGAGTGGTCGAATGGCTAGCAATGGTTACTTTGACGCCAAGGTCGCAGGTTTGATACCCGCACAAGCGTATAGCGTCTCTTTGCGTTCTATACAAATTATATCCTGAGGAGTGCTCGGATGACCTGTTAGATTTGATACCGGCCGCCGAGTTCCACTTTCGTACAACTCTCCATAAATTTAAATTCCATCCATATCATCTTGATTATTGGCGGTCTACTACAGTACCTACCTACGTTTCAGACATTTTATACCTCGAACGGTGTAACTGTGGAATCATCTTCCCTCAGCGGTATTTCCGGACACTTACGACATGGGAGCTTTAAAAGAACAGAGTCTTTATTTCTCTTGAAAGACTAGTAACGATTCGGCGACTGTTGGTCACCATGAGCGGTGGTGATTGCTTTTCACCAGGCGACATGCTCGAAAAGAAAGAAATGGCTTGCACCTGCCAAGTAGTAATGAAAATAATTTTAAACCTCACGATGCCGCATTAAGGTTTACATTACCATTTATAGGAAACAATAGCGAGCACGCGATTTTAGTCTTTAAGCTATTATATTTACTATATTATTTACACAATGATATACATACTCTTCTGTGCAAACTCATTTAATTTATATAATATTTTTTTTTAATTTGACATGTTAAAGTAAGAATAATCTGGGTTCGTTCCAAAGAATGTACACGGAAATAGGTAATCCATCACATTATTTACCTTTAATTTTGCGGTTTAATGTATAAAATATAACTTATCTGGTTCATGAATAATTTAAAGGAAAATAATGCAACATTAATTTCACATAAAGTCGTGGTCTTTCACATTAGCCTATTTTCTATTCGGAGCTATTAGATTAACACCTTGGAGGAGACCTGAGGGGCTACCTATCCGTGTAAATGTCCACACATTTAGGTAATATAAAATATTAGCTATGCCCGCGGCTTTGAATACACTATTCAGCTGTTTATTCGTGAAAAGGTAATAAACAGACAAACACACTTTCACACACTATACAGGTAAAGCCGAATGGAGTATTTTTTTTTAAATATACTCAGCCCCCCTACCACCATCTCTTATTGCGATTCAATAATTGAGTAGATTGCTTATTCATACTAATGAATAAGCGACTCTATTCAATTTGAAATAGAGTCGCTTATTCATTGGTATGAATAAGCAATCTATTCAGTTATTGAATCGCAATAAGAGATGGTGGTAAGGGGGCTGGTCTCTGTTATCAATATTTGGAATGGCCCTTCAAAGTGAACATAGACTATTATTTTATGCGGACGAAGCAGCGGGCACAAACTAGTCGACAATAAATAAGCCTAAATTATTTTGCATTTTTATTTATTTATTTTGGAATTAAATAATTTTATGTAAGTAGGGGAAACTGTACAATGATTGGCACTCTAAGAAAAATCTACCCTAAATTTGTTAATTATAATTTATGTAACATATTTAGACGTAATTTACGACATAAAAGGTATTCTTTAATGTATTGTTATTAAAATAAAAACACATTTAGTACGAAAAGGAAACATTTTTATTAAAAGAAAATAGAAAACATTTAAAAATATCCAAAAGTACAGTCATTGGCACTTACAGCACAATTATTGGCACTAACTTACTAGTAATTGGCACTCATTTTAGTATGTAATTATGGCACATTTTTATTAACTAAAACTGTAAAAAAATATCGAAAAATATATAATACTGGTAGATACGTTCTAAACATACTCCTTTCCTGACTCGTCATTTAAAATTTTGAACAATTCTAGTTCACTTCGAAAAGTGTCCTACCTATCAGCTAGTGATGTTACGATCTGGAATTTTGTCAAACCGAGTTGAATCGGTTAGACAATTCATGCAAGTCGATTCCAAACCGAATCGACGAAATCGCGATTTGAACCGACTTGAATTGGTTTGATTGCGATGTAACGACTCGACTTTTTAAACCGATTCAAACCGGTTTGAGCATAAACCGAGTTGCGTCGATTAGCGCGTCTACTAAACCGATTTGGCCGAGTCGAAAGCGATGTAACGACTCGACTTTTTAAACCGATTCAAACCGATTTGAGCATAAACCGAGTTGCGTCGATTAGCGCGTCTACTAAACCGATTTAGCCGAGTCGAAAGCGATGTAACGACTCGACTTTTTAAACCGATTCAAACCGATTTGTGCATAAACCGAGTTGCGTCGATTAGCGCGTCAGCGCGTCTTGCGTCTACTAAACCGATTTGGCTGAGTCGAACTTACTTACGCATCTCGCTCGCGTCGCTCTGCGCGCATTCGCCCATTTGGCCGTTTGCTCGTTTGGCCGTTTGACCGTTTGCTTGTTTGGCCGTTTGCCCGTTTGGCCGTTTGCTCGTTTGGCCGTTTGCCCGTTTGACCGTTTGGCTGTTTGCTCGTTTGGCCGTTTGCCCGTTTGGCTGTTTGCGCGTTTGCCCGTTTGGCCGTTTGCTCGTTGGCCGTTTGGTCATTTGCCCGTTTTGCCGTTTGCCCATTTGCCCATTTGGCTGTTTGCGCGTTTGCCCGTTTACTCGTTTGGCCGTTTGCTCGTTGGCCGTTTGGCCGTTTGCTCGTTTGGCCGTTTGCCCGTTTGCTCGTTTGCCCGTTTGCTTGTTTGGCCGTTTGGCTGTTTGCTCGTTTGCTCGTTTGCTCATTTGGCCGTTTGCCCGTTTGGCCGTTTGGCTGTTTGCTCGTTTGCCCGTTTGCCCGTTTGCCCGTTTGCTCGTTTGGCCGTTTGACCGTATGGCCGGTTGGCCGTTTGCCCGTTTGGCTGTTTGCTCGTTTGCCCGTTTGCTCGCTTGCTCGTTTGGCCGGTTGGCCGTTTGGCCGTTTGCCCGTTTGCTCGTTTGCTCGTTTACTTGTTGCAAACGGCCAAACGAGCAAACGAGCAAACAGCCAAACGGCCAAACGGGCAAACGGCCAAATGAGCAAAAAGCCAAACGGTCAAACGAGCAAACGGCCAAACGGGCAAATGACCAAACGGCCAACGAGCAAACGGCCAAACCCGCAAACAGCCAAACGGGCAAACGGCCAAACGAGCAAACAGCCAAACGGCCAAACGAGCAAACGGGCAAACGGCCAAACGAGCAAACTACCAAACAAGCAAACGGTCAAACGGCCAAACGAGTAAACGGCCAAACGAGCAAACGACCAAACGGGCAAACGGCCAAACGGGCAAACGGCCAAACAAGCAAACGGTCAAACGGCCAAACGAGCAAACGGCCAAATGGGCGAATGCGCGCAGAGCGACGCGAGCGAGATGCGTAAGTAAGTTCGACTCAGCCAAATCGGTTTAGTAGACGCAAGACGCGCTGTAAAAATCGGTTTGAATCGGTTTAAAAAGTCGAGTCGTTACATCGCTACTATCAGCTACTTTCCCTAAAGGCTTAGGGAGAAGAAAATGTTTGGTTTGGTTTGGTTGGATATGGCTTGAGTAAATTGAACATTTTGATTCAATAAATTTTCTTTATTATTCTTACATTCTTGTGAATATTGTGTGTATTGCCAGTATAGCATGACAATAAATAAACTGGTTTCGATATTTTATAAAATACGCCAGTGATTGGCATTGGAAATAATATAATAATTAGCACTGCTGCTAACCGTTGCAATGATTGGCACACACGAAAATGTAGTGAATAGCACCACCTAAAGTACAATGATTGGCAGTGCTAACAATTGTGAAGAAAGAAACGAAAAACATTTTTGAACTGTGATATTAATATATTCTAAAATCTAATTTAATTGGCTATAAAAAATATAAGAAAAAAAAATAAAAAGTAAAATGTAGTGATTGGCACAGGTGCCAAATTATTGCACTTCCATATAAGCTACTTGACCAATAGTTGGCACACTAATAAATTGAGGTATGTTACCAAAAATAAGGAAAATATAAATAAAAACGGTAACATTACTTAGAATTAATATAATTAAAATATTTCCCACCTTTTACTAAGTCAAAATCGTAAAAAAACAATGGTTTTTACATACCTCTTTTTTGTCGAATCCGTTAAAATTTGCGAGAAAAAACAACATGCCTTACGAGCGTTCCTTTTTTTTAATGCTGTGTTGCCATAATAATCTGGTAAAAAAGTCTATTATAAAATTGTTAAAGTGTTGCAATGCTAGATTTTAAAAATAACAGAGTACGTATTGTATTGCCATGACAATTCTTAATATCTCCGTTTAAAGGTTAAAGTGCCAATGACTGTGGGGATGCCAAAGTTAGTACAAGTTACCCTATTTACCTATAAGACGTATATGTCTAGAGTTAATTAGCAATGTCAATGTTGTGCTGTGGCTGTGTGTGATATCTATTCTGTAGTAAAAGAAACTTTAATTTTTACTAGTGGTGGTCGCCCAGTGGTCGAAATTCGACTCATAACATAATTAATTTAAATTATGACTTTAAAAATAAACAAAAGATTAGATGTATATGCGTGTATGTGTCAAATACATGGTAGTGCTTATTTTATTTATTTTTTATTTTTATTTTTTATTTTTTATATTTATTTTTTATTTTTTATGCATAATTTTCAACAAATATTAGCATTCTGGACTCCTTCTCTATATAAACTATAATTATAAATTTCATACTCCTCCGTCCGCGCAATTTTCGTAAAAAGAGGTACAAAGTTTTTGCTTCACGTATTAATATATAGATTTAAAATTTTCTACTCGTTTTGACGGAACGAACATATTGCTGAAGGAGTAGTAGTAGGAGTGGTAGATAGCCGAAATTTGAATCTATCATTTTCTAAAAATTCACTGCGATACGATTATATTATCATAAAATTAGTATAAATAAAATAAATAAATAAATATTGTCAGACAAATTACACAGCGCCATCTATCCCCAAAGTAAGCGAAGCTTGTGTTATGGGTACTAGACAACTGATAAATATACGTAAATACATTTTTTTTAAATGCTTACTTAGGATACATAGAAAACACCCAGATTAAGACAAACAGACATGTTCATGCACACAAATGTTTGTCCTATGTGGGAATCGAACCCACGAGCGTTGGGGTCGAAGCCGCGTCATTGACCGCTACGCCACCGAGCTCGTCAAATATGAACTGTAAACTAAATTTACACGAAAAACTAGCGTCTATAAATTATTTACATTGGTTAAGGGGCTTCCTTGGTCATAAACGGATTCGGAACCATTGATCCAAATTTATGGGCTCATTTCGGTGTCGTGATCCACCACTGCGTTAATGTTCTCATTTGTTTTTGCCTCGACGTCTGTTACGAGTGTCGTCGACATCTAACTTCCGCTTTATACACCCGTATACTTGACACATACACGTATAATATATTTATATTTTAGGGAATTAATTTTAACACATTGGAAACTAAGTGGTCGCGTACTATGCGGTTCCAGAAAAGTTTTCTCCCGCGTACAATTCTGTCAAGCTGTGGAATGAACTGCTTGTTGAGATTTTCTCAGGAGACTACAACATGGGGTTCTTCAAAATGTGTGTGAAAAGGTTTTTACAGGGTCGGCAACACGAGTGCGATGCTCTGGTGTTACAGGCGTTCATAGGCTACGGTACCTGTGCCATTGCTTCTGTTATTGACGAGCTCTGTAGTTTCAGCTGATTTCCACAAAACCTTTATGACCTTTCCACCCAGCCTTGCATTTTAGACGAGCACGAATGGCTAGCATGTAAACTTCGACTCCGAGGTTGCGAGTATCCAATATGCGACCACGCACAAGATATCATTTATGGGCATGAACATGTCTGTTTGTCTTGATCTGGGTATTTTCTGTCAGTTATCTAGTACCCATAGTACAAGCTTTGATTAGTTTAGGATTAGATAGCAGTGCGTAATTTGTCCAGGAATCATTATTTTATTTATTTACGTTTTGTAGACGACAGTTAAACATAAGACCGTTTCAAAAGAACAAGCCTGTGACGCGTAGCAAATAATCGTATACCAGTAAATCTGTCTCATTTCCTTACGTCATGATGATGTCGCAAGTTGCTCTTCTTCTTATGTGAATGTAATGGAAACTATCTATGATGTGTATGGCTTTCTCTGTCCACATCTATATATATATATATATATACTTATAATAAAACAGTAAAAATAATGTGTCTGTACATTGAATATATTTACAAAAAAACAATTGGAGGCGATGGAAATATAGTAATAGAGAAAGAATTTAAAAAAAAAAATCTGTCTGTTTGTCTGTTTGTCTGTATGTCTGTTTGTCTGTTTGTACACGCTAATCTCTGGAAGTACTGGACGGATTCGAATGAAACTTTTTTTGTTATATAGCTGTTAAGCCTGGGCAACATATAGGGTATAATTGATTTTGGAAAGTGGAACACCTGATGCAGAACCATAATGGTTCAGATAAACTATAAGAAATATAAAAATGACGCCTTAGCAAAAGTTATTCAACCTGATGAGCATTTTCTGTTGAGGTATAAAAATCCAAGATTTGGAACACCTGATGCAGAACCATAATGGTTCAGGTAAACTATAAGAAATATAAAAATAACGCCTTAGCAAATGTTATTCAACCTGATGAGCATTTTCTGTTGAGGTATAAAAATCCAAGATTTGGAACACCTGATGCAGAACCATAATGGTTCGGGTAAACTATAAGAAATATAAAAATGACGACTTAGCAAAAGTTATTCAACCTGATGAGCATTTTCTATTGAGGTATAAAAATCCAAGATTTGGAACACCTGATGCAGGACCATAATGGTTCAGGTAAACTATAAGAAATATAAAAATGACGCCTTAGCAAAAGTTGTTCAATCTAATGAGTATTTTTTGTTGAGGTATAAAAATCTAAGATTTGGAACACCTGATTCAGAACCATAATGGTTCAGGTAAATTATAAGAAATATAAAAATGACGCCTTAGCAAAAGTTATTCAACGTGATGAGCATTTTCTGTTGAGGTATAAAAATCCAAGATTTGGAACACCTGATGCAGAACAAAGCTAAATTTATTTGCATAAACAACATGTGTTTACAATAAATTATAGTTTAAAAAAAGTAAAAATAACACGCTATAATAGCAAATAGAACTAAAAAAGTTACTTAAAATAACATTACCAAAATATCGAATGTATTATAAAAAAAAAACCGCGAGGTGCTACTTTTATTCTTACCTGCTACAAGTTAGACGCAATCGTTTTATTTTATTTACAAAGGTAACGTGGTATATTTAGTCAGTTTATTATAGACGTGTACGCTAAAATTGAAATGGACCGATTGGTATATATTCGCACAAATCAGAAAGAATACGTGCATTTGCGGGACGCTATGTAGAAGGTGTTTTAAGAAACGAGTGGAAACTGTTTTTCTTAGATGCTCACATTACTTCTAGGCGGAAGGACGCAAATACAATGTTCAATATCCTGCTCGATTTAAACAGAACTGAAACACGGGCATGCTCTGTGACACGAAACTGTGACAAACCGAAGGTGTTTCAGGACTGCTGCCTATTCGTTTGAGATGAATGCGAAATGGCCAACAGTAAGGCACTAGAAGCTGTATATAGAACTTTACGTGCCCAACAGTTTTCAAGAATATTACTAAAATTTGGGGAAGATGTCCTTCCTGAAGTAAAATCAATGTCTGGCAGCGAAATATAATTGAAGCTGAGATTCTCACTGGGAGTGGTGCCGGTGAAACTGTATTTATTCCGCGTATACCATTCTTCTCCAAAAAATACATTTTAATTTTAAACGTACACAGTTCTCTGTGACCAGTTGCTTGGCTATGAATTGCTATAAAGAAATCACTAAAATTCGCTGGTCAAGCTTAGGACTGGTTGTTTTTCGCATGGCCAATTCGACGTGGCTTTCTCGAGAGTTAGTAATGCTTCAGGTCATTTCATATTAGCTCCCGAAGGAAAGACTTAAGGTTGACTGGAAGAGATCCCCGTGTGGGATAAGTCCGCCTTTGTATCCCTTTATTTTACATGTACTCATTCGTTGTAATCTGAACAATAAAGATAATACAAACAAACAAAGACTCCCTTAATTTATATTATTTTTTTTTTTTAAAACTATGGTTACAATGTTAAATAAAAAAATAAAAAAAAATTTTGACTTTTAACGTATAACAAGTATTTTCTTATATATCTACATTAGTTTGTATTTGTATTGATACGCCGGAATCATAAAGTCCACGCGAACGAAGTCGCGGGCATCAGCTAGTAAATAAATATTCCTGGACAAATTACACACTGCCATTTGGTTGCTAGTTTAATGTTGATTCTGTATCTCAAAAGGAAAAGTAATTCTTATAGGAGCACTTCGTTATCCGTCTGTCTGTCCATCTGATAAGATTTTTTTAGAATCGCGTAGAGATAACAAGTTGGAATTAATATAAATTACTTAGATCTGATCCCTAGGAGTTGTGAAAATAATATTGTTAAAATGATCTTAACTTCTAAATCAACGCAGTCAATAGATTCGGACTATTTATGCCTTTTATTTTGACACTTGTTTTTGGGGTGTAAGTGGCTTAATACGATCTTTAGAGCTCAAGTCAACTACATGTCCCCGTGGTGCACCATGAAGACTAGCGAGAGAGGCTCTGGCAAAAGAGAGTTAAGGCAGCATATTTACAAGCTGCCCGACTGGGGAAGTACCTCCACTTCACAGAATACTGCATCCAAATAACAAATACTTTTAGGTATGTGTTCATGCGAGTGAGTGAGGTCACAAGGAAGGATGAAGTTGCTGCATCAGAAGCGGGTATGGCAGCGCGCAAGCAATACTTCTTGTTGTGAGCGTTTATATGGCTACGGTAACCGCTTAACCTTAACCGGTAAGCAGGCTTGTTTGCCACGCGACGTTGTATAAAAATGCTAAACTAAATAAAATACAAGCATTGTACGGATAAACGTTTGCTATCCTGTAGTCATGTAGTTTTTAATCAACACTTGGTCACCCTGTCTGGAAGTTGGAGCTCCCTCATTAGGGGGCCGCTCCAAGTTGAGCGTGAAAAATCACTCTACCTCTCTTTAAGCTTAAAATTAAGTACGACTTTAGATAAATTACTTACTTAGTACGGAACAAGCAAAAATAATGCTTTTAATCCAATTTTTAACCCTTACGTTATGCCGACATTTATATCTGTTAACGTTATAAATTTATATTATAAATCTCTCACTTAAAAACGTAAAATGTAAATTAGTGCATGGTTCAGTACTTTGCAGTCTACATGGAACACTTGGCCCGCGACATTTTACTTTGCGAGTCGTAACAAGATTTTCATATAGAGAAATTATTATCTCACCAAAACAAAACCCGTGCAAATCATAGACTTACAGAGTCATCATCATCAGCCTGTATCTGTCTGTTGGATTTCTTTCCCAATGCTTTTCACCATATGCGATCCTCCGCTTTCCGCATCCAACCGCTACCAGCCACTTTTTTGAGATCGTCGGTCCCTCTAAAGAGGGGTCGCCCTACGCTTCGTCGCCCCATACGTGGCTTCCACTCTAGGACTTTCCTCCACCATCTGCCATCACTGACTCGGCAGATGTGGCCAGCCCACCGCTACTTCAACTCGCTGTCTGTCTCTATACCGTAGGTCATCGCGGGGAGGACTTCTTGATGACTTACAGTGTAATGTTTAAAAATTATGAGTTGTTATGCCAATAATGGAAACATGCATTGATAAACATAACACACTCAAGCGTTATCTATTCTGTAAAGTGCTCTTCATGCTATTTTTATAGCACCCTATCCTGTAATCGAGGAGCTTGGTGGCGTCGTTGCGTGTGTCAGTCTAATCGAACACGCAAGTTAAGCAATATCGGCCGTAGCCTGTCCATGGATGGGTTTATCTCGAACACCTCCGTACTTCGGAGGGCACGTCATTATATATAACAGTCGTTAAGCAAAGTCAGTGTTTTATAGGTGGCTTGAAAAGACTGGCGTCCGCCAACACGCAGCTGAACAGCGTGGTAGAGTATGCTCTAAACCAGTGTTTCACAAAGTGTGTGCCGCGGCACACTGGTGTACCATGGTCATTAGTTGGTGTGCCTCGTTAAATAAGGTTATGTCATAAAGCTAAATAGACGGACGGAAGAAAAATACTTACACAAATAAAAACGGATTTTTATTTGTTTATTTTTTTATTGTGTCATTCATTATTGTTTCATTGAGCTTATGAAATCGTCCGGATGTTCAGTCTGTCCGTTGCCATGAAACTCAAAATTTAGAAATTCTGACTTCGGAATCGTGTAGAGCATCAAAAAGTAGTAATGTAAAATGACCTTGGTTTTCCGATATCAATTCATGATTTCGAAAAAAATAATAATAATAATTTCGCTATGGTGGCGCATGCTGCGCGTCCGATGTTTCATTTAAGGTTTACCTCCAAAATTCTTCGTATAGGAATACTTTTTCGTATAGGTAGATGTACCATAGACACAAAAAGTTTGCGGAACACTGCTCTAAACCCCTTCGATTGAGGGGGGACTCATATCCCAGCAGTGGGATAAATAAGGATTGGCGACTACGACGACTATCCTGTAATACCTTTGAAAGCCAAGTGTCAAAGATTTATTACCTATAGCAACTAGACAATTTGAATTGCCATATTATAGGCACGGGCTAGAATCGGTTAGATGCGACCCGAAAAGTTATCAATCTTTATCCCACGCATCGGTAATAGCTTTTGTTTTCGATCATTCGGGAATCATTTGTCAAACGCTAGGGAATGTTTCTTTATTCAGTATTCAGAATTGCTTACGTTTTTGGTGACCTTTGCCATGTCGCTGCGTAGCTAAATAATCTTCATATTCACTATATATTTTCAATTATTTTATTAAAGTTAGCTGCCGTGCTACAATAATAACACCAATAATACTTTTTAATAGTTTTATTTTTAAGTACTTTTTATTCTGGGGTGGAAGTAGTTGCACTCACCTGCACGCGGTGCACCCTGCTGACTGACTAACTAAGCTCTGGCGAAAAGAGAGGTAGGGAGCGTAATTGTAAGCTACCCGACTGGGGAAAAGTACCTCCACCTCACAGAATACCGCAGCTAAATAACAATTCCTTTGAACCCTCAAAGGAATTGTTATTTAGCTGCGGTATTCTGTGTTGTGTTCCTGCGAGTGAGCGAGGTCACCAGAAAGAAAGAAAGGAAGGAGATGCTGCGTTGGCAGCGGGGGTGACGGAGCGCGAGCCTTGTTTTTTATTGCGAGCGTTGATATGGCTACGGTAATCGCTTCACATCAGGCGGGCCGTATGCTTGTTAGGCACCCAACGTAATATAAAAAAAAACAGTAAGATTAGTTTAATTGTATTTACTTTAGTTCAGTTTGTAATTTGTTATTATTATAGCGTTCATAAATAAAAAATGAACGTAAAACAAAATATTGTATGAAGTATGAAGCTTCATTCCAGGCGCTGCGTGTTATATAACACATAATAATAGTGATTTATGTTTTCAATAGCACGTGAATAAACCTATGAGTATTGTTTCTACTAAACTAGTAGAAGTTATTTATAATGCAGCTCTTATTTTAATAATACTGACAGACATTTGCATATAGGATGTTAATAAACGTACTATTCAAATTTTAGGAAGTCATCCAGAATGGAGATAGATGTATGCACGGAAATGAAATTAAATGGAAATGGTATGGCACCAAGCGTGCCAAACTCACACAACGACAGGCAAGCAATATGAGTATACTACTAATAACTTCATGTAATAATTGGTTCAATTTGGTTCTATAGAATTTATGTCATAAAAGCAAAAAGCGACTTATTACCTTAAACTTCCATCCCCATCTACCACCTTAAACTTCCACCCTGGGTTGGGATTTGTTTGTCCCATCTTCCATCCCATCGCAGGGTGGAAGATGGGAATATATTATCTGAATTATTTTTGTTCCCATGTTCCAACCTGACATTTATGAACAGTCGTGTGCATAGGCCTTTGTGTTTAGATTGAACTTTCTTTTATGAATGTGAGAATTATTATAGACCATAATAATTACATATCTGTACAAAAATAATTCAGATAATATATTCCCATCTTCCACCCTGCGATGGGTTGGAAGATGGGACAAACAAATCCCAACTTCCCACCCAGGGTGGACATTTAGGGTGGAATAAGGGAATAAGTTCAAAAAGCAGATTAAAGCATATAAATTGAATTTACCACTTTTTTTATACTACGTCGCGTGGCAGACAAGTATACGGCACGCCTGATGTGAAGCGGTTACCGTAGCCATATTAACGATCGCAACATAAAATATTGCTCGCGCGCCGCCACAACCGCTGCCGCAGCATCTCCTTCCTTCCTTTCTTGTGACCTCACTCACTCGTAGGAACACAACAACCCGCAAAGGAATTGTTATAAAATAAAATTAAAATGAAAAAATACCCAATTAAAATTATTAATCCAAGCTTCGCCGCGATACGGCACGGTCGCGTCGTATAAATATGCAAATTTTGCATTCTTTAATTACCTTCGAGAGAATTCATAACATATATTTCGTATATTATTTTTGTAGGTAAATTTATTTGATTCTGGATGACCCCCAAAAGGTTCCAAAGAAGTATTCAATACAGATAATCTCTAGTAGTATTTAAGAAAAAACAACAAAAGCGGTCTTATCGCAGAGTGATCTCTTCCAGACAGCCTTAGCGCAAAGTATATAATTGTTCAAGAAATTAAAAATCTGACGTGAAGGAATCCACAAAAGAGTCAAACAAGCATTTCGCAGTTGGAAAATAATACGTGTTCCTTTGACCAAAGTTTAGTTTTTCTTTTGCAAATATGCAACTTTAGCAGTTTTCTAATATTATAATTTATTTTTCTCTTTCATTGCTGTAGAAGGGACCGTTCAAACCAAACCGGCTCGGAGAGGAGAGCAGACGCTGGACGCGTTTAAGATAGAGTTTTGTGTCATTAGCATTTAAAAATCCGCATCGGCTCTCGAACATTCTCATATAACAAAAGAAGTGAATTTAAAAATAAACCTTATACCAATAATCTAAAACTCTGTTTTAAATGCCACCAAAATCTGCTCTCTTCTCCGAGCCGGTCTGTGATAACGGACCCTAAACGGTATAAGAATAAAATTGTGTAAACAAAAAAAAAATGGTTGTCTGTAAAGTCGGTTTACGGACGATAATTTTACGTGATAACGTCATCAGAAAACATCGGCCGATGGAGTGGAAGAGAGCTAGCTTATTCTGCGCTCTCGCTTGCACGCTCGGCTCGGCAGAACGTGACAATGAGTCATGCTTTTTTGTTCGTGCAGCCGGCGTTCATCGACTTATAAGATGTTATCACGTCCAAAAATGCTTAATCTTAGATAATTATCGTCTAACATTTTTCAACCAAAAATACTTCGATCAACCAACAATAGACATTGTTGATCGAAGCAAAAATCTATAATTATTAGATGAAAAATGTGTCTGAGGACTGTCGTCGCTCGAGTAATAAAGAAAACGCGCGACTCTCATTCTATAAATAAACATAGGCACCTACAGGCAATGTTGTCGGTTGGTTTAAGTGAAATCACAAATTTCCTTCGCCAGCGCCTTATTTAATTCCACAGTAGGGGCCGGGATTCAGTCACATTTTCGTGTTTAAATTATAAGGCAGATACTAGATTGAAAACATTACCCTAATATGAAACATCTGTTTATTTTTTTATTTTTTTAACTTTATTGGCCATAATATTATGATACAAAAGGCGGACTTAATGCTAAATGCATTCTCTACCAGTCGACGTTTCGGAGTGCATTCTGTATTAATAAAATATAAGTGCTTTTTAGTATATTAGTTTCTGCTCTTTGTATCGTCGACCCGCCTACAATACAATATAAGTTCAGTGTAAGTAATAGTACTATATACAGTATGGCCACTCCCTGCGTCTCTCTTGTCGACATTACCTTCCCTCTGAGACAAATCTGGAACAGTTTGTATGGCGGCGCACGCACACACGCTCATTCTCGCTCTTCACAGACGTCATTGTTTATGTAGTAGTACGTAGTACTATTACTTATACTGTGGTAATAGTAAACGACACGACATTTGTATGGAGTGGCTGGGCTGTGACATAAAGTTTATAATACCTTAATTTACCTTATACTGGGATTCTACATCTCATCCATATATATTATAAACTAGCGGCCGCCCGCGACTTCGTTCGCGTGAAGTTAGTTATTTGCAAATATTTTTTATTAAAGAATTACATTCGAAAAAGCTAAATACTTAATGAAAGGAAAAAAATAAAAAAAGTTAAAAACAATCAATATCTAGACGAATTTTTAGGATCAATGAAGTCGACGGATATTATTTTTTAAAACCTCTTTGTAAAACCTAAAGTACTTTTAAATGTTATAATAAAACATCCCTGCATAAAATAGTAAATATGTAGTTGTTTTCAATATTTTTTATACTTAAATATTATTTAAAATCCTTCTGCCATAATTACTTTAACTTCAAAAACATTGGATTTTCATACAAATTTCCAACCCCCGTTTTAACTCCAAAAAGGGGTTGATATCTAAAGATACCTTATTAGTACACCTTCATACCATCTATAGGGCATACATTTTAGATTTCAAGTATCTTACTTCAAAAACATAGGACTTTCATACAAACTTCCAACCCCCGTTTTAACACCAAAAATGGGTTGATTTCTAAAGATACATTATTAGTACACCTCCACACTATCTATGCATTTTAAATTTCAAGTTTCTTACTTCAAAAACATAGAACTTTCATACAAACTTCCAACCCTCGTTTTAACCCCAAAACGGTGTTGATTTCTAACCCCAAAAAGGGGTTGATATCTAAAGATACATTATTAGTACACCTACACACCATCTATAGAGCATACATTTTAAATTTCAAGTCTCTTACTTCAAAAACGTAGAACTTTCATACAAACTTCGAACCCCCGTTTTAACCCCAAAAAGGGGTTGATTTCCAAAGATACATTATTAGTACACCTCCACACCATCTATAGAGCATGCATTTTAAATATCAAGTCATATACTTCAAAAACATAGAACTTTCATACAAACATCGAACCCCCGTTTTAACCCCAAAAAGGGGTTGATTTCCAAAGATATATTATTAGTTCACCTCCACACCATCTATAGAGCATGCATTTTAAATTTCAAGTCATTTACTTCAAAAACATAGAACTTTCATACAAACTTCCAACCCCCGTTTTAACCCCAAAAAGGGGTTGATTTCCAAAGATACATTAATAGTACACCTCTACACCATCTATAGAGCATACATTTTAAATTTCAAGTCTCTTACTCTACCTGCCAAATTTCAAGTTTGTAGGTGTTATAGTTTCTAAGATTTCGTGATGAGTGAGTCAGTGATTTTCTCTTTTATATATATAGATGTGAAAGAGTGTTTGTTTGTTTGTCCTTCTGTAATTTTTCTTTTCATTTGTATATAAGGATATTTTATATATTTTTATCCAAGAAAAAAATCTTTTTGCCACGGGAATAAAAGTTTTATTAAAATAATGGCCATAATGCTAAGCTATGGGTACCAGCTAGTCGTCAATAATTTCTACACTGTGCGATCCCCATCCAGCCACTACAAGCCGCCTTTGTGAGATCGATCCATCTAGAGTGGAAGTCGGGTGCGGTGGGGGGATCTAACAGCCATCGCTGACACTGGATGAAGACTTCAAGCTTAGTCACGGATGTGCGATGAACGATAACCGGACTGGGGAAATCATGAATTCGATCAAACAGCACACCATGTTCTCTGAGAGTGTGATCTTTGGCGGCGGGAGCGGGACGACATGTTGAATTCGTTGCATGTCGCATCCGGGGTAGTATAGGTACTAATCAGATTTGGTAGCAACAAGGGAGAATTACCAAGCGTTCAATCGATTTTGCAATTCATATTATTGGAATCGATGGGTAACAACTCAATGTTTTTAGATCCCTAATAGTGCTAGATACTTAAAATTCGTGGTGCACGGCAGTTGAGCTTCACTCGACTAGCCATCTCTTTATCTGTCTTTATGCTGTCTCTCACATTGCTAATAGGGGAAGTCAAATTCAAAAAGCTTCTTACTTCTACTAATTTCTTCTGATTAAATTCGTTGTGAGTTTCAAGGCAGCCGTAGTTTTACCCCCGGGACTGTAATGAACATCACTGTACATTGCTTTTATTCGTGATCGTCGCTATTAATACTGGCTACACAGGAAACAGAGTGGTGATAATGTGCGGTGGGTCAACCGGGGATGTCGAAATCGTTATAAATCTTTTCTGACGACAACCCATAATCATCCCATCTCAATAGAAGGAGTTTAGAGCATACTCCGCCGCAACTGCCGACTTAAGCAGGCGTTATACAGTTTTAGCTCACAGAATTCGTTCAGGCCACATTCCATCGGGAAAATTTGGACATCTCATGAAAAAAGTTGACTCTGCTAACTGTAATGAGTGCGGTGTTATTGACGATGTACAACATGTCTTGATGTAGACAGTCTGGGATGTAGGAGCTTTTCACGGCATTCTAGCCCACCCAACATCTTCTGGGGCTAAAGCTGTATACGATATGGTAGCACGTCGGTTATGTATGCGTGTAATGTAAATATGCGTATGAAATCTAAAGTGTAAAATAGGATAAGGTACGATAGGACTGACATGTCTTTTTAAGACCAAAGTCCCTAAATAAAATAAAGAAAAAAAAAAAAAAAAAAGCATACTCCGCCACGCTGCTCAACTTCGGGTTGGCGCAAGCCGCCATAGGGCCACTGTCTTGGCTTGATGACTGTCTTTTAATGACAAAACCGGGTCCGATGGTACAACGTGCCCTCCGAAGCACGATATAAATCATTTTATCGAAATTCATCCCTAGCTCCACGGATCGACACCCATCATTGAGATCGTTTAGCATTCGATTGAGATCCTCCAGTGTAGATATACTCGCCGTTCACACTGACGTCGTGTCTACCAGTCCGACGTCTGTAATACCTATCGCAGTGCAGCAGTGAAAATCTTCAGAGATATTCGAAATGACAAATTTCATCTAAATCCGTTTACCGTTCACGCGAAAGTAGAATAGAATATAATTTATTTGCATTAAATGTGTTAACAATATCGTTAATACAGTATTCACATTAATACAATTCTTACTTTTTATAAAAACGTTTACATTATTAAAATATTGACCTAAATTTATTCGCGTGTTTTAAGGGGTACTTGAAATTGTGCTTGATTTTCTAGGGAGCCGCTTGCAGACCGAATAAGGTTAAAAAACGCTGAGATAGATAGAGTAAAGTACATACACATTTTAGTACATAATACATGCAAAAAATAAATGTGTATAGTATATAATTATACTCGTATCTATTCTCATAAATTCACTTTTGTAATATAATTAGCAAGTATGATTTACCTTATAGTATTATCTTTCAATCATAATAAACATTTGTGACGTAGGCTGACCTTCCGTGTTTGGGTTTCAGAATAAGCCTGTAGATAAATGTTTGCCTTTCTGCCCTGGGTATCAGAGGATACGGATAATTTTGTACCTTCCCTAGAGGCAAATGTCGGATTTGTCCAAATATGAAGTTGATAAGGAAGGACAAGTGACTAAATGATAGTTTCCATAGTATTCACACAAATAAAAAAGAAATTGGTGTGTATATAACCGAACCCATAATCAACCCACTGTTGAGATACGGGTCTGCCCTCAATCCGAGGGGTTTAGAGCGCACTCAACGTTGCTCAACTGTGACTTTGGTGTAACCACTGTTATCACCGTTATCATGTGGTGATAATAACCAGGACCGACAGCTTAATGTGCCCTCCGAAGCACGGAGGAGCTCGATGTAAAAGACAGTGGTGTAACCTTATGTAACCTTATAGTTGTCAATGAAGAAGAAATAAACACACATATTATAGTTTTTATTATCTAATTTCTCTACCACCTTCTGTATTTTACATCGACATTCTCTATATACCTTTTTAGGGTTCCGAACCTCAAAAGGAAAAACGGAACCCTTATAAGATCACTTTGTTGTCCGTCTGTCTGTCTGTCTGTCTGTCTGTCTGTCTGTCAAGAATTTCTATGTCGAGAATGCGTGGACGTATCAAGCTGAAATTTGAACTGTATACTCAGGTCTACGGTCCCATGAAGTTAAAAAAAAATCAAACTGCTAAGTTTACGTAGAAAAAAGTTACGGCCGTTTATTCAGCAAAAAACGCATATTTCGACACACTCAAGGGAATCAAAACCTATAGGGTACTTCCCGTTGACCTAGAACTATGAAATTTGGCAAGTAACATCGTTATAGACTACAAGTACAGGAATAAATCTCAAAACTATACATTTGTAAATAGATCTTAAAAAATAGGGGGTCTATATTTTTTATAGGGTGTCGAAATTTCAAATTGAAACTACTAGTTCAAATGGGGTATCATATGAAAGGGCTTGATGTACACATTGCAAAATATTTTTTATTTATTTTTTCGACGCATTATTTCTTATTTATAATGAAAAATATCAAATTTAATAATGATACTATGTACCTACGGAACCCTCGGTGGGCGAGTCCGACTCGCACTTGTCCGGTTTTTTTTTAGTCTACGTCGGGCGGCAGACAAGCATACGTAGTAGTAGGGTAGCTTACTATTACGCTCCCTACCTCTCTTTTCGCCACAGCTTCGTTTGTCAGTCAGCAGGGTGCACCGCTTGCAGGTGAAGTTGGCTTTGGTTCAAAGACGTTGATGAACTACTTACACCCCATAAAATACCTATATTTTCTATAGTCATAATTGGCTTGCCCTAAATTAACCGGGTTCAAAATAAATTAAGAGGCGACTCAAATTGAATATTATTAAGGACAATATCAACACAATTAGGTAAATTTAAATTTACCAACAGATTATGCACATTAATAAAACGGAGCACTCGAAAACTCCTCCGCTCTATTATGATTACATGAAATTAAATTTTAATGAACTCCTGCATTATTGTCACGAACAATACTTTCGCGGGGTTTAACGAAACTTTTCTGCTTTTACCACAAATTTAGTTGCTTATACCGACGATTGGCCGTGTGGTTTCCGGCAGACTAGAATAGAATCACTCCGTTTCTTCCCGTGGATGTCGTACAAGGCGACTAAGGGAAATACATTATCAAATATCGATTAGGCCTCCCCAACCCGTTTGACCAGCATGGGGAGTGTAGGCCAAGTCCTCCTTCCGTCTAGGACGGACGAGAGAGGGTCGTACTCCTGTAGTGGAGACTAAAATGGACCTGATGATGACGATACCGACGATTACGTTGTCGTCACTATCAGTCTGCACCTATCCACTGCTGGATACAGGCCTTTGACCATATGCCATCCTCCACTTTCCACATCCAGCCTCTTCCGGCCGTTCCCTCGAGGTGATCGATCTATCTAGAGGCAGGGCGCCCAATGCTTCGTCGCACCATACGAGGTCTCCCTCCAGGTTCAAGTTCTCTTTTAGGGGTGTAAGTGGCTCTCTACAATGTTCAGAGCCAAAGTCACTACTCGCTGACTAGCGAAAGTGGCACAGGCATAAGAGAGGTAGGGTACAGCGTATTTGTAAGCTGCCCGACTGGGGAGTACTTCCACGTCACAGAATATCACAGCCATATAACAAAATCCGTTGAGGGTTGTTGTGTTTCTGCGAGTGAGTTAGGCCACCAAACGTGTTGCTGCAGTTGTAGCGGAGGTAGCAAGGCGCGAGCGAAATTTCATGTAGCGAACGTTAATATTGCTGCGGTAACCGCTTCACATCAGGCGGGCCGTATGCTTGTCTGCAAGCCAACATAGTATAAAAAAATGGTGCCCGTGCTTGTGGCCCTTGAATGTCACATTGAACGCTAGCGTAAAAACGTACCTTTAGGGGTAATAGCCCGGCTTTAAATCTGTCGCTTTTACCTTTTTCAATTCAACATTTCGTTGCATGGCACGTTTCTTCCTGAAGTATTCGTAGACTGTAGCAACTTGCGAAGTGATTACTTATTTAATCTGCCGCTAGATTATTCTATTCCGACACTGACATATTGAAACAGGAAATGCTTGCTCCGCAAGACTGGGTTTTAATTTTCTGCGCTTGTTTTCCGCTCAATGAACTCAAAATGTTTCATTCAGAATTTAAGTGTTCGCTTTTGAATTCGATTTAGGTACTTTCATAAGATAATCCATACATAATTTAATCATCATCATCATCATCAGCCTGTATCTATTTACTGCTGGACTGCCTTCCCTAATGCCTTCCACCAAATGCGATCCTCCGCTTTCCGCATCCAAACGCTTGCTGTTCCCTTGAATATAAAATGAAAAGCAGAATTCTGACTTCTGATTATCAATGCACAGCTCGAACTAACGTAAGTGCGTCAAAGCCCACCGTTGGGCATATGCTTCTCCACTAGATTCCCATTCCAGTGTACAGCGGGTTTTTTTATCTTCGGTTCGTCAGAAGTATCCCTGATGCCATCAAACCATTTGGCGGATGGTCTGCCTACTCCTCTCTTTCTTGTACGCGGTCCCCCTTCCAAAACGCGCATACTCCATCTGCCATCAATGGCATGGCATTAATAACCCGTAAATGACGGTATAAATGATCGGGCTATATTTGGAGTAAAAGTACCTAGCTATAATGACGTCATGGATAAAAAAAAATCCAGTAATACCATTACGATTTCCATTTAATAAGTCGTGGGCGTAAGCAATTTCATAATAAATGTTTCAAATACTACACACACATCATATCTTCACCGCACAGATACTCCAATGCTTGAAGATTAAAGTCTTCACCCAGTGCGTCCTCCCTGTATTGAACTATGGACACAGTATAAGTAATAATACTACGTACAGTATGGCCACTCCATGCCGCTCTCTCATGTCGACCTCACCTCCCCCCTGAGACAAATCTGGAACAGTTTGTATGGCTCCGCACGCACACTCGCTCCTTCGCGCTCTGCACATACGTCATTGTTGACGTAGTAGTTACCGACGAGATATTTGTATGGAGTGGCCGGGATGTGCTATGGAGCAGAAACGTGGAAATTTATCTTTTTTAGTAAAATATTTTTTAATATAAACTTTAGCCAGTGTACCGTTGGACTGCGCCACAGGCTAAAGGTCGCGCAACGAGCGATAGACAGCGCTATGCTCAAGGTGTCTTTGAGGGATCGAATCTGGAACGAAGAAATTCGACGGAGAACTAAAGTTGTCGACATAGCCTGCAGAGTTTGCAAGCTGAAGTGGCAATGGGCCAGTTATATCTGCCGAGTAAGTGATGGTAGATGGGGGAGGAAGGTACTAGTAAAGGCCGCGCGTAGGACGTCGAAGCGTTGAACGCCCTCCTTCTAGATGGTCCGATGACCTTAAGAAAGTGACTGGAAGCGGCTGGATGCAAAACGTGGAGGATCGTACTTGGTGAAAAGCATTGGCATTGAAGGCCTTTATCCAGCTTTATCCATCCACCAAAACTTACTGACGATGAAGGAAAGGAAACCAGCTTTTCTCCAAGTAAGTGTATGTATAATATTCTACTCGCAGGAAATTACAGGCAGACGTGCATTGTACGTAAAATTCTTCATATTCACAATTAAAATTTATTACATTCCAAGCTGAGTGTTAATTTAACAACAAAGTACCTACAAATAAGGAAATTGTTTTATACAATGAGAGAAGTGTTAGCAGATTTACGAAAGCGCCTAAATTACAATGTATTCTGCAGAAGTTCACTTGTTGGAATTAAAAATTCATCACAAAAGAAACATACCTTTTTATACGTTTTACTTACTATTCTTACCTTTCAAGTAATCATATTTTTTAATGCTGTAGTAGCAAATTTATAATATTAAGAGCGAATTGAGAATAGGGTTTTTTTGTCGTTTAAGAAGCGACTGAGCTTAAGGGTTATCTGATAGATAGTATTCACTACCGCCCATAGAATTCAGCAACACCGGTGTTGGCCAGCCTTTTCAGTAAAATTTTGATTCTGTTATTGAAGGCTGAGAGAAGTTAATTCCACAATATGAACTGAGGTTTGCAGTAGAAAATGTATTAAAAGACTTTTGTGACTTATTATCAAGATCACATGTGAATTTTGATTTGTGGTGAGTAGTACCTACGATATGAGAACTCAGCGGCAGGTATCAAATCAAATAGCTCATCCAAACACTCCACGTGGTAGAGTTTTGTATAACAAACAAAGACATGCATCATTTTTAAGTGTGGAGAGGGCGAGTCCAGTCGTCCGAATGTTCATGCGCATCATTATTGTAAATATGGGACTTATCGCTATTTGTATTTGATGTAAACAATTATGAAAGTTTAAAATTATACATTGTTGTCGCGCAGCCTGAGGGTGTTTATTTTTTTTGCTGCAGTGTTGTCTGGCAATGACAGGATTTTCCTTTACTAACATGTCCGGAATTTTGTCTCTTAGGGAAACAGGAAATGTCAAGAATTTTATAAATAATGTATGGAAGTATAAAAAAATATGCTATTCGCCCGGGACATCATACTCGCGTATCCCGGTATCCGAGAATTTTCAAAAATTGTTCCTTAGTTTAGAATGCCTAAGTCATATTAGCTACCTATACTTCACCATTTTAGTTAACTTCAGGCTTCAGCTTACCCGGTAGGGCCCTTGATCATAGAGATCATTCAAATGAATCCAAACAGCATATTATTATGTCTTCTGTATGTTAATGAGGTGGTGGGCATCTGATCCAGCTTATTATGTTCTTTTTGTCAATTTCGAACTGATCGAACTTGTGGAAGTTGCTCATATTCTTTCATATAATAGAAAAGCTAATGATCTTCAAACGGTTGGATAAGTTTTCTTAAATAATAGCTAAGAACCATATCGATTACGTCAGCTTTCAAACAAAAAAAAAACCGCATCAAAATCGATCGGTCCGTTTAGGAAATAAGTACGAATGCCACAGCAGACACACAGACACATAGATACACAGACAGACACGTTCAGCTTGTATCAAATAGTGTTAATTAAAATGGTGAAAACATAATGGAGAGCGTACTTTTTTTGTATATGTAATCAAAATTTGCTTCTACTCGTATGTAAGTTATATAATAATATGTTAAGATAAATGAAAGCGATTATGTCATTGCTAATGTGAATTTTAACGCGTCTACTTTTACCCTGTGGATGGTCACGTCGGATTCTAAATTCGACCGAAAGGTCTTCATTATGAATCCAGCCAAATGCCTATTCACTAGCCGGCTGGGACACAATAGCCCTGTGAATATGCAACAATGCATGCATTCATCTTACCACATTAAACGGCTCTATTGAAATTCTTTTCACCTATTTAGCTTCATATTCAATTAATTTATTCGTGAAATGATTTTTGAAGCGGAAATGGGTAGAGTTTTCGTCCCTTTCAAATTTCTGTGGAATATGGAGCATGTGTGTTGTTGAGATTGTTAAAATTTGAGATAGGGACGAAAAGTTTCCTCATTTTATTAACACAATTGTCACACTCGTGAGGCCTTTCATGATGGGACTGTACGTTTTCTGTTATCTTACTTTTCTGTTATCTCCCAATAATCGGCACTGATTTCGTATTCTACTTTTTTTATATGAGATGGGGGCCAACAACCATGTGGGTCCCCTGATGGAAAGCAATCAGCACCGCCCATGGAGATCAGCAACACCAATGGGTCACCGATCCGTTGCCAACCTATACTCCTTCCTTTCTTTCTTTCTGGTGACTCACTCACTCGCAGGAACACAACATCCCTCAAGGGAATTGTTATTGGCTGCGGTATTCTGTGAGCTGGAGGTAATTTTAGTAGGTATGTCTCTTATTAAAAGTTTTTTTGCATTTGTGCCAAATAGAACCATTAAATCGTCGAAGTGAGACTGAGTAATTAAATTACAAACAAACATTGTAGATTTGATTTTCTCGTTATAAGCTGTTTGTGTTATAATTGGCGTGTCTTGCAAAATTTCAACATCTTAATACAATTTTCGTCAGCAGAATAGGCTTGTGCTTAACAGGCCATTCCTTTGTATTTCAGTCACGTATCAGGTTTCATTCGTCAGTGTTTCTAATCACAGTGTAAAGGGTTAAGGGACACAGGAATCAAGCACAATTATTATTACCTAACAGAGGAGTTTACTTGGAATGGACTATTTCCCGGGGTGTCGCCTACCTTTGTCTAATAATGTGTCATGTTGGGCGGGCGCGCGTAATGAAACGGGGAAGGGTTAGCAATAATATGGGTAGAGCGTGTGCAATGGAATGTAATTAAACTGTACACGTGCATAAAGAATACAATGGCTTCTTGAGTAAAAAAAAATTTGGGATGTAAGACGTTCATCAACATCTTTGAACAACCTCACCTGCACGCGGTGCACCCTGCTGACTGACAAACGAAACTCTGGCGAAAAGAGAGGTAGAAAGCGTAATTGTAAGCTACCCGACTGGGGAATGTACTTCCGCCTCACAGAATGCCGCAGCCAAATAACGGTTCCCTTGAGGGCTGTTGTGTTCCTGCGAGTGAGTGAGGTCACCAGAAAGGAAGGAGATGCTGCGATGGCAGCGGGGGTGGCGGCGCGCGAGCGATATTTTATGTTGCGAGGGTTAATATGGCTGGGCGGTATGCTTGTCTGCCGCCCGAAGTTATATAAAAAAATAATAATAATAAAAAAAATGTAGTTCATCCTGCTGACTGACAAAAGAGGTTGTGGTGAAAAGAGAGATAGCCCTATCTCTCTTCGAGCAGCTAAAAAAATATGCCCATATTTTTTTAGCTGCTCGACTGGGGATGTCCACTGACCTCTTATATGACTTCTATGCTAGGCATAGAATTCGTATAAGAAACCTAGCCAAGTCAGACCTTAGGCTTCAATATATTATCCTAGGTTTTAAGAAGAAAAGATATTTTAAGTTGATGTAAAATATTTATGTTGTAAGTAATAAATAAATTTCAGGACTGACCATTGAACTTGGCACCCATTTAGCTCTCATTTGTTTTGTCGCTGAAATTAACAACCAGGGCATATCACAATATTGAACTTTTCTCTCATTTCACATTTATGTTTTCGATGGGATACGTAATATATGATGCCCTGGCCCAATCTCTCAATCAGTTCACTTTTTTTCCCTTTTTGCGGACGCCCATGACATTTTAACCACCTTTTCAATTGTTCACAATTATGAGCTTCAACTGAATCATAAATAAGTAAAGCCCAATCGATGGCTTTTTCCAGTAGTTTATTTATTTTTGGAGATAATATTCCTTGCTCAAACATTGTTGACTAAAACAGTACGAAAGTTTTGAATTACCGCCATTTCAAAATGGCGGCTATGCATGCGCTCGTCTTATGATGAAAAGGCCTATTCGAATTCAATATTCGTCAACTTCTGTCGGGTCAGCTAGGAAATAAATTTATTATGTACCAGTTCAATTAATTCTAAGAGTTATTTGATTACAACAGGTACCAATAAGAAGAGATCTCAGTTTGTTACGTTCTTACTTGAAGTAACGAGTTAAGTTCAGAAATCAGTTCATTTATATGAAAATGTAAATTTCAATTTCGTTTGACGGGCGGGCCTCTCGTCAGTGACGGTTATATTTATCCTCATAATGGAAATTTAAGTGAATATATTTATTATAGAATTTAATATCAGGTTTTATCAATATTTTATCCAATATAGTCTTAAAATTAATAGTGGATCAAGTTTCTTTTAACAAATAGCTTTACGGCTCTGAAATCAATGTCCTTTTGAGTTCGTCTTTGTATTATTTCTTTAACTTATTCTGGCTTCAGGGAAATGCCGAAAAATACCGTCAGGAATATTCTTGTTCCCCCATTATTTGTAATAAACCACTTGTTGTATAAGCAAACTTGTACCATAATACAGTATCTATATTATGAATCATACATTAAATTATGAATATTTGTTTAAAATAATATAACCGCGCTCACCGTGTGCGCGCCAAAAAAGTCTAGTGGATAGATTTAAACACATTAACCCTCCAGTGGTCACAAGTTACATACGTACCTAATATACTTATCGAAATCCAACGTCTCTGAGAAACATCTAACAATTTTTTTTCCTGCCGCTGTTTATTTTTTGAATACTAAACTGGATGGCAGACATGCATACTGTCCGCCTGATTAATATTAGGCGGGCACGGGCTACACGCTTCTTGGGATTTGAAACAGTATCTATGTATTTTTAAGTACTTAGTTGTTTCTCAATGTTATCATTAAACTTCTGGTGTCTTTTTTATCAGGAAGAGAAAGACCAGCTACTCACAACCAACTGCTGGATCACACAAGTCTGGATGGACTACCACCTACGATGGAACACCAGCGAGTTCAGTGGCATCGGAGTCATCAGAATACCATACGAAAGAGTGTGGAAACCAGATATTATACTTTATAATAAGTGAGTATATTTATTCTTTATTTTTATAATTTTATTTACATTAAAATAAATAAATATTCCTAAACATAAAGCTATCTAAAAATAAATCTGTACCCATACTACAAACTTTGCTTTGTTTGGGACTAGATTTACATATATCGAAAAAATGAGGAAAACGCATTTTCGAAGATAGATTGCGCGTCGATTGAGACCTCTCCGAGTGAAATTGGCTAATAATTGTGTCCTGTAGGTGTGCCTTTACGAGCGTGAAAAAAATATTTTTGACATTGAAAAAAAAAAAAATTCTTTTCGCAAGATTTGTTTTATTCTTAAATTCATTTTCAATGTCTCCGCATATTGCGGGAACTGCAGGGTCTGTGGATTTTTTATTGAAAATTTACATTATATGGACTGTTTGATCTTGTTGCCGAACTATTTTGTAAATTAGAAATGCTAAATACTGCTCATTTTAAGTAAACTGTAACTTGTTCTTATCTATACTAATATTATAAAGTTAAAGAGTTTGTTTGTTTGTTTGAACGCGCTATTCTCCGGAACTACTCATTTAAATTGAAAAAATATTTTAGTTCTAGTTAGCCTATTTTTCGAGGAAGGCTATAAGTTATATAACATCAAGCTACCACCAATAGGAGCGGAGCACCAATGAAAAATGTTGCAAAAATGGGAAAAAAATGCTCCATTTGAGAGCTTCAGTTGCGCGCGCTGCGTAAACGGTTCAAGTTACGCAACAATTATATATGACGTCACTTGTGATCACTTGTGATTCATCACAAGAAGATCTAAAAAAAAGTCCGTGACAGCATATGTCTATCTTTTAAGATTGGCTCACCATAACCTTTAAAATGGTAACCTTACGCTTCACTCTCGATGCTCTGTCACACGCAGACGAAGTTGCGCGAGTCAGCTAGTGAGTAATAAAGATCTTTAAACCGAAAACTAGCTGTCCTGCGCAACTTTGTCTGCGTGTGAGAGAAAGGGTTGAGAATGAAGTGTAGAATTACCATTAAAAAGGTGATAGCGAGCTAATCTTAAAAGCTAAGAACTATTTAAGGGGAATAATTTCGTCATACATAATTATTTCATAACTTTAAGCGGAGGCGCATGCAATGGAAGCTCTCAAAAGCAAAAAAAAAAAAAAAAAAAATTCCCTGTTTTTGTAACATTTTTCATCGCTGCAACGCTTTCAATAATCATACTGTGATGTTAAATAGCTTATAGACTTTCTCAATAAATGGGCTCCAACACTGAAATATTTTTTTAATTCGGTTAAGTAGTTCACAAGATAATCGCGATCAACGAAACAAACAAATTCTTCAGCTTTATAATAGATATGTATAGTTTTCTTTTAATTAAAAATTAACTCAATTTTTTTAGCCGAAGCTTAATTTAGAAAAGATTCGACCACTATATACTTACTTATAATTTTTTTCAATTAAAGGGTTACAAATGCTAATGGGTAATCAATAAAACAAACAGAATAAGGCTACTTGATAATTTTGTCGAACTGTTTTGTAAGAACGTCACAATAATTATAACTACTATTCCCGAACAATTACGACCTAGGAGAATTCAAGAACCGATCCGTTGAAAGCCTTTTAAGAGAAATATGACTTTCTCTTAAAAAACTTTCCACGGATCGGTTACCCCCTTGGTGTTGCTGATCTCCAGGGACGGTGGTGATTGCTTTCCACCAGGTGACACCTATCATTTGTCCCCTCTTATAAAAAAAAATGTAGGTGAAAGAATATATTTCGATAGCATGAAAATTTCTTGAGATATGACGATTTGAAAATCATAATTTTGGTCTTTTCCGAAAATGTATGACGTATATAATTTCTATTTTGTATGCATTAAATGAGAAATTTGTACGACAGCTATATTTTTATAATATATTTATAATATTTTTATAAAAAAAATCATCCTTTTGAAATGGTCATTCACATCCAACTTTGATCGAACACTAAATAGTTGAACGTAAGTTAATAAAATAAAAGATCGCAGATCAATCCAGGTTTGTGTATTTTACCATATTAATAATTTTTTATTATATTTTTAGGACATTGTCAGCCATTAATGCAACAAAATTGGGCATCAATATAAAGAGTATTAATTAGTATATTTAATCTCTCAATGTATTTCTTATTCTATTATATACATCCTTTTATAACTCTCCTCACAAGTGATGGTGTTTATTCGGGTTCATGTCCGAAACTACTATACAGATATTCTCCCGGTTTTTGTCAATAAATAGAGAGATTATTTGGAGTATCATTTTTTAAAATAAGCTAGCAGTATGGTGATATTTGCGAAATAAGTCAGAAAATTCAAAAAATCATAGGGCTATAGAAACAAAATATTAAAACTACCAGAGCAAAGCCAGGGCGGGTTACCAATCATGCGAATATAGTTGTTTGGGAAGTAAAGTTTGAGCAAAATGTGAGTTTATCTCTGCAAGAGATCTCTTCCAGCCAATCTGACTGGTTGTTGTAATTTAGCAGATACATTAGATAGATACGAATAAAAGTGCAGAAATAATAAAAAATACAACAATGGAATGTATACAATAAAATTATAGTGGTTTGAGTAGCAGTGCACGTGTGGGCGGCTGACCTTAAACGGATTTGAAGATTTGAACATAAACTCCTCGCTAACAGGATATTTTTATATCTTTAGTACAGACAACATAGTAGTTTGTGACCGCAGATGTATGATAGTTACAAAAAAAGCCAAGCATAATTTTCTTGGTTTTCACGGTTGTGACAGTATGCCAATTAGTGCGGGTTTTTTGTTTGCGTTCTTAGGTTTTTTGGTCACATTCGAAACGTTTATGCCGACCAAATTGAAAAAAAGCTTTATATTGTGAATTTACCAGACGCGTGTCACATATTCAAATTAGCCGGGTTGCTCACTTCAAAATGTGAGCAAGTAAGCCACATAATTTTGATATGTAACACGCGTCTTATTATAACATGACAGCTCCTCTCTATTTGGTTGGTTTGTTTACGTTGACTCGCACCACAGTATAAGTAATTGCTTGCACTAAGCACACTGTACTCTTAAGCACTATGTGTATTATGGATAGTATGTTTAATGTATTTTAGGTTTTAGTTTTCAGATCATAAATAGTAGTACTACGCCATGTACAACCATTTATTTTACTTTTGACATAAGCCAGGCCTTTATAGTTTCATAATCAGTAACAGGCAACCATAGACAACAAAATGTAACTTCGTGGACATTTTTTTTTGCTATGGTTGCCTGTTAATAATTATGTACTTCATAGACGTGGCCTAAGTCAAGAAATAAAATAAATAATGATTGGACAAGGTTTAGAAGTATTGTTTTATACTTATTTAGCATTCTAACTTCGTCCGTAGACCTTCTTTTAGCCTTTGGAATATGCCGACACAGCATAAACAGGTAACAAATAAAATTATAGGCTTCCATTCGACAGAAATCTACTTTGTCTTATTTCATTGAAACAATGCCGAGTATCTTTGGGATCCGTAAAAGAAATATATTAATTTAATAAAAAAAATATTCTCTTGTTTCTACAGACACAAATGTACAGATTTTTTCATTACACATGTAATGCGGAGAAAATGCTACGCATAATTTCGATAATTATTTTTGTTAACGTTTTTTAACCCTTTCTATTCAATGCGCGATGGTCTGTGAGACCGGACCGCACATTTATTCGTACAATTTTTTTTTTCGGAAATGCTCTACATTTCCGAAAACTAATAATTTGATTTTTGTTAGCAACCGAATTTGCAGATAACGTCACTGTAGTGCATACAGCCCGATTATGGGATGGATATGTGTAGAAGCACTTGGCGAATAAAGATTCGGTCTGTGACACCGACACGGGTCAGGCACAAGTTTTTGCATAAGTACAAAATCATAGTGAAGATTCGACAAAAAGTTAAACTGTGTTTGTCGCGTGCTTTTCACTTGTAATTTATTTGAAGTTTGTGTTAAAATTTTGTATGGAACACCAGTTTTATATCTCGGCTTTGATATAGTGTTGTATAACTATTCTCATATTTCCCATGCAATTGCCAGATAACCTCAGGCGAAACAGGGGTTATTTCCAATCCAATGAGTTATTCGATTCGTTAGCCATAGTAATGAACTCTCCGTCTGTAACGCGACCTAACTTAGGTTGGTATCATAATAATGTCTGTAACACATCGATAAATACATAGATCACTTTTTAAGAAACTAATAATGAAAAATTTCTCTGATTCACACTAAGTAAGTAACTAAGTCTAACACTTTTTTTAATGGATAAATTTGAACCAACGTTGAAACCTCCTATATCTAAATATAATTTACATCTCTCATATTCGGTAAGTAGGTCCTTATTACCCCTAAATGGGGCTTGTAGGTGACCAATTAGCGCTCTAGGGTAATAATGTAGTTATAAAAGGCTCTAGGGCGGCAAGTAATTAAAAAAAAAAACACTTCACTCTTTCAAAAAGTTCGCGTACATCTAACCATCATACTGGCAATATACATCATGCATTCAGCCCAATGACAAAAGAGGTCGCTTCGCTATTCAGCCTTGTCTTCGTATGAGTATAATAGTCATCAATTTAAATATCGAACGGCGAAGCTCAATTTCCTACTAGAAAAAAAAAAAAAAAAAAAGAGATGAAAAAAGGCGGGAATAGAAACTTTTACTTTTAATATTGTTTGTTTTCGGGATTTTTTTTAATTACGTGCTAATTAGGAAAAAAACATGAGTTCTGCAAGTGATGAAGATATAAGCTGCACTCCCGATTCAATGAAAATGGAAGCTGAAGCAGCAATTAACAATATTTTGCCTGAAAGTTCTAAAGAGAGATATTTGAAAACTTACGACGAGTTCATGAAGTGGCGAAAAGAAAAACAAGTAAAGTCTTTTATTCTTGTAATCCCGGTTTTTTTCTACTTACCTCACAATCGAGATGTAAAGCAGAGTAGTTAGCTCGGGTGTAAGCATCAATTGCACCCTCGAACTATAGGCGCCCTCGCTGCGCTCGTGCGCCTAAATATCTCGGGCTGCAATTGATGCCTTACAGCCCTTGGCTACTAATCTACTATTACATGCTACATACCAATCATTGTATCTAAATTATAATCTGACAAAAAGACCCATATTGCCAACCTTCTTTCCAACATTTCTTGCCAATGGTCACTAAATGCTAGTAGATAATAAAAAATACAATATGATTTATCGAAAATTGTAAGACGTGTTAAGTGCCCGTAAGGGCCCAGAGGCGACAATTTTTTTAAAAAAATTTAATTTTCGTTTCATTTCCCACATCCTCTCCTCCATGGTCCGGCCGAACTTATTAAAAAATGGATTATAATGATGATGACGATTTTGTTTATGTCTATGTACTGCAATGTGACGTCATTTACCTTTTAAGTATCATACTATTAAGCAGGCATAGCAACTTATACGTTGCAGATAGGCGGAGGAAGTGCATTTTACTATTTTGAATGTATTTAGATAAATTCTGGCAAATTGGGTGAAATCACCTAGTTAATTATGCAATGACATGTTTTATACACTAAAACCTATTTTATACGCTCCCATAAAAACATGCCTTGAATAGCAAAAACCTCATCCTAATAGTATAGGAAGTTTATGAAAACGCCGCGAACATATTTTAAAACTCAAAGAGTAAACAGGGAGCCGCTTATTTTGGAGTTAAAAAAACAGTAGGTACGTTCATTGAAATTTTGTGATACCACATGTCGACTATAAAAGGGTCGAAATGACGTAAATAACTTTAAACGATTCATATAATGCTGTTTCGACATAATAAACAAACTCGAATCACACGAAGGGTCAATAAAAACACAAAAGAGGGCGCCACTGGCGACGACGTCCCATCGATCACTGTAATTAGGACTTGAGCTCTGTGGGACACCCTGAATTTGCAGAGAACAAAAGTTTATATTCAGTTAAACAATACATATGAAAACAACACTCTGTCTCCTCCAATGGTTAGTCCTCTCTGTCCCATGTCACTGTACCCGATTCTATTCAAATTCTTTCGCCTTAACGGCCTTACGGCTGAAGAACGCCCTCTCCAACATGATCAGGAGAGTATCTTGTTTCTGACACGTCGGATGGGGTATGTTTGACTGGCATTCGACGTGTTAGAAAGCAATTACTGTAGCCTACATGTGGAGGTACTTCTCCAATCGCTGTTGACATGCGCTACCTCCTTCGCCAAAGCCTCGTTTTAGTCGGCAGGCAACGTATGTAGCTTAGGCTCCAAACATGGTGGCGAGCCACCATTTATATCCCAAAATATGTACTTTGACTTTTAAAAACATGCGTATTACAACGTAAAACGTAATTATTTACATTTTCTGTTAAAACAAATTTACATTGTCACTTAATTTTGTCATCATTATTTATTTGTTTAGGAAGTATTTATTAAAATACAAAAATCTGCAATAACAATAATAGATTTATTATTGCAGACTTATGTATGTGTGGTTATGCTCAATACTTTTCTCTATACTTCTAAAATAGCTTCTTAGTCCTACTAATTTCTTCTGATTAAATTCGTCGTGAGTTCCAAGGAAGCCGTACACGAAGTATTTCACTATTAGAAATAACTCCCTATACTCCCTTCTGTCTGTCTGCCTGGTACGTCAGCACATCACTACAGTGATTTATTCAGTGGTATGGTTTAATATCTAAAGACCCACCGTACCACCAGAGGTACGGCCAGGGGTACGGTGGGTCTGAAGCGTAGTTTCGCTTTACGTGGTTTTACCCCCGGGACTGCAGTGGACTTCATTGTTCTTTTTTGGCGGTCCTCTCTGTTAATCCTGGCTACACAGTAGACACAGTGGTGGGAATATGTGGGTCCTCGTCCCGAATATACTTCTTAAACGAAACATTTTGAGTGATGGTATAATGACATAAAATACTTTATTGTCTAGGTAACAAACTGAGCATAGAAATTTCTGATATTCGTTCTAAATGCTAAGCTAAGATTTTACATACAAAGAGGTGCCACTTTCGTGGCATGTATCGCCTTAAATTACTAAAATACTAAAGATAAGTGTGGGCTTCCCATGGGAAAGAGAAAGGAAAAACCCTTATCATTCCTCTTAAAATGTTCCCTTGATACCTTTCTCCAAATCCATTTTACTTGTAGCCGCCAATTTTATTTTATTAACTCTTCTTTCAAGTTTGTCCACTTTTAGAGTTCCGTACCCAAAGGGTAAAAAGGAACCCTATTACTAAGGCTCCGCTGTCCGTCCGTCCGTCCGTCCGTCTGTCACCAGGCTGTATCTCATGAACCGTGATAGTTAGACAGTTGAAATTTTCACAGCTGATGTATTTCTGTTGCCGCTATAACAACGAAAACAAAAAAATAGAATAAAATTAATATTTAAGGGGGCTCCCATACAACAAACGTGGTTTTTCCCTCGTTTTTGCTCGCAATTGATAACGGCAATAGGTAAGCGTTTGAAATACTCACACAATATTTAGTTATGTATTCACTTTAAAAATAAATAATTAAATAAAATAAAACAAATATTTAAGCGGAACTCCCATACAACAAACGTGATTTTTTTTTTGCCGTTTTTATAGATAATGGTACGGAACCCTTCGTGCGCGAGTCCGACTCGCACTTGGCCGGTTTTATTTCGCTTGTTTTTGCTCGACATTGATAACGGCAACAGGTAGACGCTTGAAATATTAACAGAATATTTAGTTATATGTTCACTTTAAAAAGCAATAATTAAATAAAAATAAAACAAACATTTTATAAAAAACAAAAAAAAAACGCGTTTGTTGTATGGGAGCCCATACAACAAACGCGTTTTTTTTTTTGCCGTGTTTATAAATAACTAGCTTTCGCCCGCGGCGTCGCTCGCGTGAAATTCGTGTTTACTCATGATAAATGCTTAATGATACTCGCTTGTTTTTGCTCGACATTGATAACGGCAACAGGTAGACGCTTGAAATATTAACAGAATATTTAGTTATATGTTCACTTTAAAAAGCAATAATTAAATAAAAATAAAACAAACATTTTATAAAAAACAAAAAAAAAACGCGTTTGTTGTATGGGAGCCCATACAATAAACGCGTTTTTTTTTTGCCGTGTTTATAAATAACTAGCTTTCGCCCGCGGCGTCGCTCGCGTGAAATTCGTGTTTACTCATTTATCTATTGAAATACTCGTGTAAAGTTTAGGACAAAATAGTCCAACTAATCTCGTTTCTCCATTCAAACTTTGAACCTCTGTTTCACCCTCTTAGAGGTAAAATTTGAAAAACCCTTTTAAGTAATTTCGTGTCCATTAGGTTATATCGATGCCATTTTCGTAATTGACATCCCAGAAAGCCATGGAATCAACACCCATATTGGTATTATGACATATCAACGCCATCGCACCCCCACAGTATTTTATGTCACGTCGGCTACGTTTGATTATAAAATAGTTGTTTTTAATTTCGTAATTAGCTACCCGATAAAATAAACTATAAAAACAATACTCATGACTTTCAGACCTTTTTACACATTTCAATCCCATCGCACCCCAATATGGTCACGTTACCCACGTTGAATTTTAAAATCGTTGTTGTTTTCGTAATCAGCGACCCTATAAAACTATAAAATTTTTGATCCCATTTTACCCTTTTAGGGCTTGGATTTTGACAAATCCTGAAGCACGTGTTTTCAGACCTTTTCACTCCATTTTACACATTTCAATTCCATCGCACTCCAATATGGATGATGGTCACGTTACCCACGTTGAATTTTAAAATCGTAGTTGTTTCGTAATCAGCGACCCTATAAAACTATAAATATTTTGACTCCATTTTACCCTTTTAGGGCTTGAATTTTGACAAATCCTGAAACACGAGTTTACTCAATGATCTATAGAAGTACTCGTATAAAGTTTAGGATAAAATAGTCCAACTAATCTCGTTTCCCCATACAAACTTTGGACCTCCGTTTCATCCTCTTACGGGTAAAATTTAAAAAATCCTTGTAATTTCGTGTCCACTAGGTTGTATTTTCAAATTGATGCCATTTTCGTAATTGAAGTCCCAGAAAACCATAGAATCAACACCCATATTGATATTATGACATTTCAACCCCATGGCACCCCCACAGGGGTGATTTTATGTCACGTTGGCTACGTTTGATTATAATTCTTCTTCTTAGTCGTGCACTCTTGACAGAGTGGTCGTGGTCACAACTCGGTCGATTCATGTGTAACCGCTGTTCTTGCGATTCGCCGCCATGCAGTTCTAAGTTTAGCGGAACTAGAGCAATCGTTGATAGTGGAGTGCGTCAGAGATTTAATCAGATCGGTCCATCGTGTTGGAGAACGCCCACGTGATCTCCTGCCCTCCACTTTCCCCTGCACCACCAATCGTTCCATTGAGTCCTCGTTGCGGGTTATGTGTCCAAAGAACTTGAGGATTCGTAATTGCACAGTCGACGATAATCTCTCTTTGATGTTGAGTTCTTTCAGGATGGAAACGTTGGTTCGGTGCGCGGTCCATGGGATTCTGAGCATGCGTCTCCAACACCACATTTCCAATGCGTCAATCTTACGACGGTCCTGCATCCTCAGCGTCCACGTCTCGGCTCCGTATAGGAAGATAGGAAAGACCAGGCATCGCATCAGACGAACCTTTCTGTTTCTGGTTATTCTGTGATCCTTCCAAATTTTTGCGAGTTTTTCTACTGAGGATCTAGTCATGGCGCAACGTCTTCGAATTTCATCCTCGCAGCCCCCAGCATTGGTGATAGTGGAGCCCAAATATACGTAGCTCTCGACTACCTGGCATCCTGCTATGTTTTGAATATCGGGCTGATTGCCAGCACGGTCTACAATCATCACTTTGGTCTTGTCGCGATTGATTGCGAGTCTAAAATCCAACGCTGTGGTCTCTAGTCGTTGAAGAAGATTTTCGATTTCGTCTCTGGTTGACCCCAGGAGGGTAGTATCATCGGCGTATCTTAAATTAGATATTTTTCGACCTCCCACGGATATTCCCTTGTCCCAATCTTCGAGAACTATCCGCATTATGTACTCTGAATATATATTAAATAGTAAGGGAGATAATATACAGCCCTGTCTAACGCCGGCTTGTGTTTTAAAACGTTCAGAGTCAATACCGTCAATACGGACAGCGGCTGTGCCATCTTCATACAGACGTCTAATGAGGTGTATGAGGTGTTGTGGTACACCCATTTCGGTCAGGACCACAGGCCATAATTTCCACCACTTAACGTTTGATTATAATATAGTGGTTTTTTCATAATTAGCGATCCGATAAACCATAAAATTAATACCTATGACGATTTTCAGACCCCATTTTAGACATTTAAACCCCATCGCATCCCCATAGGGCATGTATGTCACGTTACCCACGTTGAATTTTGAAATCGTTATTGTTTTTGTAATCAGCGACCCGATAAACTATACAAACAATACCCATGACGATTTTCAGACCTCTTCACCTCATTTTACCCCTGTAGGGGTTGAATTTTGAAAAATCCTGAAACATGTGTTTACTCATTTATCTATAGAAGTACTCATGTAAAGTTTTGGATATAATCGTCTAACTAATCTTGTTTCCCCATACAAACTTAGAACTCCCGTTTCACCCCTTTAAGAGGCCCTGCAAGAAATTGGCTGATTTTGATCAATTTTGTTCATCGGTTGTGAGAAAGGGAAAGAGAATCTAAAGAAATTTTTTATTGATTTAAAAAGATCAGTTCTTTGTCTTGCATGTGGCTGAAAGGGTTTTTTCAAAAATATTAAGTATTCATGGAAAATCACAAAACTTTGCAACAAGTTTTCCAAAAAATGACGCGAGACTGACGTTTGATTATCTGTTTACAAGAAACTACTTTCAATTTTGAACATTAAAAAATATCATCAGCATCATTATATGGGCTACTTGCACGTGGCTGGACCACTTTTTCAACTTCTGTACAAAATATAGCAGGAAAAAAATATTGAAATAACGTTATTTTTGGGAAACTTCTAGACAAATAAGTATTTTTTTCTATTCCTTAGAAACACTTTTGAGAAATTTTAAAAATTGCCTATTAATCTTAAGTTAACCATTTAATAGAATCTAAATTTTATTCTATAAATAAATAATAAGTTCATTTCGTAAATAAAAGGCAAAGTAAACTATATTATCGACCGCGCAAAGACGATCCCGCCAGTAGCGACCGGGCCTTCCCAGCGAGAGGACGTATCACTTTTCATCGCAGGCGCGCGCGTGATCTACGTAAACATTTCTAGAAATTGTTCACCGACTACGACATTTTGCCCCTGTATTAATTTTAATTTAAGTAAATACTTTGCTGATTTATGAAGAATATTAAAATTTTGCATGCCTAATCTTTTTATTCTTCTCATCATAAAAGGCTTGACCGATTTTGATGTTTTTTTTTAATTCTTTTTGTGTCACTTGGGGTGGATGGGTTTAACTAAAGCTCATGAGTATCGTTTTTATATTTTTCTAGGGTGCTGAAACTGATTTTGAGGTCAAAATAAAAATCCAAGATGGTGGATGTGAAAAGTTTTAAGGTTTTCGTCATGGGTGTCGTTTTCGTGGTTTTCTAGGGTACTGAAACCGATACTGAGGTCAAAATAAAAATCCAAGATGGCGGATGTGAAAAGTTTTAAAGTTTTCGTCATGGGTGTCGTTTTTATGGTTTTCTAGGGTGCTGAAACCGATAGTGAAGTCGAAATAAAAATCCAAGATGGCGGATGTGAAAAGTTTTAAAGTTTTCGTCATGGGTGTCGTTTTTGTGGTTTTATAGGGTGCTGAAACCGATAGTGAAGTCAAAATAAAAATCCAAGATGGCGGATGTGAAAAGTTTTAAAGTTTTCGTCATGGGTGTCGTTTTTATGGTTTTCTAGGGTGCTGAAACCGATAGTGAAGTCGAAATAAAAATCCAAGATGGCGGATGTGAAAAGTTTTAAAGTTTTCGTCATGGGTGTCGTTTTTGTGGTTTTCTAGGGTGCTGAAACCGATAGTGAAGTCAAAATAAAAATCCAAGATGGCGGATGTGAAAAGTTTTCGTCATGGGTGTGGTTTTTGAGAGTGCTAAAGTCATTAGTGAGGTCAAAATATTACTCCAAAATGGCGGCAGCGAAAATTTTCCAATTTTACGTCATCAGTGTCGTTTTCATGGTTTTTGTTTTAAATCATACGTGATAAGGACCTCTTTCCTGACAAAGGTCCTCTACACACACGTATTTTATTTTAATGGTTCTAAATCTTTTGTTTGACTAATCAATCGATGGAAAGTTTTAGTGATTGAGCCCAACACAGCCCCTAAGCTACTAGTATTAATATACAAATTTGTTGTAGTAAATGAGTCGAAAGAAAGGAACACATTAACAGTGCATCATCAATAAAAAAAAAGACGAAGCGTGGGATTGTCACGTATTAGGCAAATTATATCGGAACGAAATTTGAAGAAATCGCTACGGCTTCGTCTCAAGAACATGTGAGCTTTTACTTTCGATCAGTGCTAGATGTGCATAAAGAAGTATTTACGAGTACATTCTTATTTTTAAATATTGTAATTTTTTCGAAACCGATGATTATGAAAGCTCATAAAAGACAGTAAGTAATTACTGGTAATTATGTTCTATGATCAAGTTGACATGAGTTGTTAAAACTCATGCCAACTTGATCTAATTACACGTCCATTTCGGTCGAACTTCGTTTATTCATTGTGTTCAATTACATTACATGACATATATATACCACATCAATGGCAATTATCACCTTTGTCTTATATAGGGTGTCCCAAAAGTATGCCACACGGAGGGAAAGTACCTTTAATATTGTAGATAGAACATTTTACTAAAAGAAGACTTCATTTTCATTTCAAAAATAATTCGAACTGCATTCAAAGATTTTTAAATATCGGCTGTCTTGATTGGGAATCCACTTGGTGCTTTTTCACATTGAGCGGGTTCGATTCCCGGTTTCAACAGGCGTTTTTGTTTTAAAATCTTTTAATGCAGTTCGAATTACATATTTTCAAAATGAAAATGACGTCTTCTTTCAGTAAAATGTTCTATCTACAATATTAAAGGTACTTTCCCTCTGTGTGGCATACTTTTGGGACACTCTGTATAAGACAAAGATGATAATTACCATGTTTAGATCAAGTTGACATGAGTTTTAACAACTCATGTCAACTGGATCATAGAACATAATCACCAGTAATTACTTACTGTCTTATCAGAGCTTTCATTATCTTATTTTTCTCCATGTCCCGCCCGTTTTATCCACCTTGTATACAAATAAATTAAATTAGCTTTATAATACGATGAAATGGCTCGCTATACTATATTCTCATGGTCTGCGGTCTTATAGCGAGGAAAATACTACAGACCTCCCCGTCATTCTATATTATGTAAGCAATAACACATTTTAGACGTACCATATATTATATGCTGGTTATACTTTATAATTTGTTTTACTATAGTGAATGCCGTACTATAATATAGGCTACGATATTTTTATAGGGTGTTTAAACATAACTTCATAATCACTATAAAATCCATCCAGTATTACGGAATCTAGTACTTAAGTAAAAAATATCGATGGCTAATAATAACGGTTACGGATCAAGATTATTTGTTCCCGTTTCACCGCACGCTTCAACGCACACTACGATTATCAGCTATAGTTCGTACCCTGCGCTTCTATAATTACCTAATCTAGTACCGCGCCGAAATTGGTAGGGACTCTTAAGGGATGAATTTAGAAAAAAATCCTTTCTTAGTGTACCTCTAGACGGCATAAGGGACCTATGTTCCTTTATGTTATATGTTGACGAGCTCGGTGGTCGAATGGTTAGAAATGGCCACTTTGGTCGCGGGTTCGATTCCCGCACAATGCAAACATTTGTGTGCATGAACATGACTGTTTGTCTTGGTCTGGGTGTTTTCTATGTACGAGTATGTGTTGTATAAGTATATATATATTTACAAAAAAATATATATCTTAGTACATTTACCAGTTGCCTAGTACCCATAACACAAGCTTTGCGCTTAATTTGGGACTAGATGGCGCTGTGTAAATGGTCCAGAAATATTTATTTAATATTTATTTATGTGCGAAATTTGGAATCTTTAGACCCAACGGTTTGGGCTGTGCGTTGATATATCATATAGTCAGTCAGTCATTCAGGACTTTAAATTTTATATATATGTTACCGGAAATGTATGAAATCTAGGAATTGTTTACAACTCCTAGGAAATGTATACAATTCCGAAGCTATTTAGGAAATGTATAAAATATTGTTTTAAAAATTATTTAATACCTACATATCCTCGGAAATGTACACATTTCCTAGAAATTTTATACAAATCCTGCATCATATTAGGAAATGTATAAAAAGAGTGCTTTCTGTTATAAAACACATTGTTTAAATGAGAATAATATTTTTTATTTAGACACTCGTTGTAACAATCAAGTAAGTAATACCGTGAAATATATTATATTATAATAATAATAATTAAAGCTTCAATAATCAACTATCTATTCATTTTTAAGGTGCATTTATCACAAAATCAACTTATATTATTCTTATAAAGTTGTACTTTCATTTGGTAAGTAATCAGTCTTTTATTTAAGTAATTATAAATGTCACAATATTAAAGTAAAAGTCTTTATACTCTTAAAGTTAAAAGTAATCAAGCCAGTCCATATGGCTATTTATTTTTGCAAGGTAAGCTGGAATGGCACTTGTTTTTGCACACAATAGTATTTTTATAGCACAGACATCTAGCTGTAATACATTTTTAAATCCTTGGCCGGTTCCAACTTGCAACTGACCGTGTGCAATTTCCGTACTCGGTACATCCTTTGCCTTAAGAAGAACTCTTGGACAGCGCGTCCATGCTATCCCCGCGTACCCGTTGATATCTTAAATGTTTTACATTTCCAATTGCTATTCAGGAAATGTACATATTTACTAGGAAATGTGTCTAATATAATTTATTTCACACATTTCCCGGCGATTTTAGGAATTTCATACAAGTCCTAGGAATTGTATACAATGACGGATTACATGCATTTCCGGTAACATATATACTCGTAGATGTACGGAACCCTTGGTGCGTGAGTCCGACTCGCACTTGGCCGCCTTTTTATCTTTATATGTTAAATATAGTAAATAAATAAGTAATATAGATTTTGTTTTTAATAATGATTTTACATTATTCTTTGCTAATTGACGTGACGAAGAAGTAAAGTAAAGTTTATTGCCAAATAGTTTACATGTGTGTTGTTACATTTTTACATACAGTATGCTTAAAACGTGCAAATACAGAATACTGTTATTGCATGTTTTAACCATACTGTACTAAGCAAAGATAATAACCAAAGACTCCCACACTAGGCTAAGCCTGTCTTGTGGTTCCAATACCCTCTGCCTGATGTAATACGGTAACATATTGAACTAATAGAATTTAATCGCAGAAATATCAAAACTCCAAGTAATTTGTAATTGATAGGTAGCCAGGTAGACGAACTAACAGACAGAACGACAGGAAGAGAGACAGAACGAATAGTTTGGTGTGTGATTTACCATGGTCTTTAGAGCTAAAGCTGGCGTTGATTGCATGTGGTGCACCCCATCACCCTCATATGATCGACTGGTGGAGGAAAGGTAGTATACATAGACATTAATTTAGGTGCGGTCCAACGCGGAAAGTGAGATTTGTTGTTGACATTAATTAGTAAACAGTATCGTGATGAAAGTATATGTTTTTATTACAATTTTTTATTATTATTTCATGATTGGCGACAGGGCCCATTGTTTGGGAACACCTGCCTTAGAAGGTTGTCTTATTCTGAGTAAAAAGACCTCTAGCAGTTTTATTAGCCGGCGCTGCGTTAGCGACCGGAGTGCAGCAACGTGGAGTTGCATATTTACGTTTATTTATAGCATACCCGGTGAGCCCGGTGGTCGAATGGCTAGCAATGACCACTTTGACTCCGAGGTCTCGGGTTCGATTCCCGCACATTATAAATATTTATGTGCATGAACATGTGTGTTTGTTTTGGGCTGGGTGTTTTCTATGTATTATATGTATGTATTTACAAAAAAAAAAATAAGTATAATGTAAGTTATACTCATAGTACCAGCTTTGCTTATTTTGGGACTGGATGGCAGTGTGTAATTTGTTCAGAAATATTGTTTATTACTTATTTATACCGCTTCACATTAGATGAACCTAGAGATAGGCAAAATGCCGGGCATTTACGATAAATTCTCAATAAGTCATATTATAAATGTTCAGATATCTGATAAATGCCCAGTTTTTGGGCATAAATAGGGCTTTTAGTTATTTGCCACATATTTTTATTTCTGAATTCTAGCATCAATTGTTTCAGCGCTGATCCTAACTATCGGTCGGCAGTGATCAACACAAATGTGATAGTGAAGCACACGGGCGAAGTGACGTGGCTGAGCCACGGTATATACATATCGGTGTGTGACATCAACGTGGAGCAGTTCCCCTTCGATGTCCAGTTGTGCACCATGAAGTGGGCGTCGTGGACATACGACGGCTTTCAGGTAACAACTCATTTCTGAAAAACTGTGTTTCTCTAAGGCAGATAAGCCTTCCTTGTTAGTACAGTATTTTTTTCCGTAGGTACTGCGTGACACTATCGGTAGTGTCAGAGATTTTTCTTTTCCAAAACTCTACCAGTAGTGCCATGGGTAAAATTGTATGTTCCGTGATATCTGATACCAGTAGTGTCACAGTAATTTCATCTCCCTTGGCACTACCGAACTAAATTTGGGTAAGTTGGCTAAAATTTGCACCAAGAGAATCGCATCACTAAAAGAAAATATTTTAGATTGTAATTGTCAGTCAAAAGTTATTTTGCCAAAGAAAGAATTTGTAGAACGACAAATCCTACACATATTCTCCAGCGAAAAAATGTTGGTTGGAAAACTCTGTGGTTGTGACGAGGTGTTCTCTAGAGACAAACCACATTTATGACGTTGACGAATGTTGTAGAATTAATGCTTGGAATAGCCTGAAATACACTGCAGGTACAAAGTAAAACGAGACTTGTAAAAATGTTCATATACGAGTATGTTTATCTAAATTCTTAGGGGCCATTCAAGTATTACATAAGCGCTTGAGGGGGGGGGGGGGGGGTCCTTGCTTTGCTTATTTTTGATGACATGGTAAGTGGGGGGGTCGATATCGTGATTACGTCAGCAGTTATTATTTACTTTTTTACATAAATGGCAACCCACAAATTGTCTATGCTTGAAAACAAAACACACATGTCGGGGATTCCCACTATATAAATAATTAATACGGTATAGGTACTCTCTTAGAAGCGAGTGGGGGAATTACCGCGCGCTACTCACTTGTCACTTGTCTAAATTTCTTCCGTCAATCTATTGTTTCGTTTCGATTCGAATGACGATTTGACTGATTTGACGATTTGACTACCAATGATTTCGTAAACATGGGAGGGGGGTGGGGAGAGGTTTGCTTACTTTTGCTGACTTGAATAATTGTAAAAAATCTGCTTACGTAATGCTTGAATGGCCCCTTATATCTATTTATTTCTCAAAACTGGCTACAATAGGTCAGACGACAATTTTTTCTTTCGATTTATTATGTAAGGACCAAAGGAGGAGTAGCACCAAAGTGGTCGACATACCTAGCTTTTCGAGTCAGCAAGTTTCATGAAGATTTTTTAACTTTTTCTTTTTAGTGCTGCTTGCGATTGTAGAGTAAATTTTAGAGTCGATTTTTTTTTGGTCAAATGTTTATGAGTAGGTTTGCGATTCCTACTTGTAGGGTTTCTTGTCGATGAAATTGTCTGAATAGTAATAGTTGAGATTAAAATATTGGCAGTCGGATCCTTTTATAATGTAATAATCTGAGATGGTGCAGTTATTCAACAACAGTCACATCTCAAACAATATCCTTTATGTGCTAAAATATAAACGAGCGGCAAAATTACGCCTGAAATTGCGGCAGACTATCCATTTTATAGAAGAAGATTATCTCCTTGAGGATTTTAAGTTTCGTGTCGTGGAAGGCGGCTTTGGCCCGGTCATGATCTATTTTTGGAAATTATTATGATGTGTAAAAAACAGCATTTTTTGGAACATGTAGTGTACTGTACATACTGCGAATATATTTGAATATGCAGCGTTAATACTTTATATTGATTTACATACACATAGTGCATGGTACGCATCAACTGTAGGAAACCGATGAAATATATTTTTTTGTTTGTATATTAACCATTGTATTTCTATTGTAGGCTGAGAGAAATCCTTTTTGGGATAAATATCTGCCATCATATTTTCTGTGTGTTCGGTTTATGTTATTATATATTTATTTAAACTTTATTGAACATACACACAATAAATATCTATGAAAACATAGAATTACATACGATTCATACTGAGAAGGAATTCCGATTGTCAAGATGCAGGTCAAACCTAATTTGAGAATTGGGGCCCATTTAAATAAACTAAAAATGTAATTTCAGTGTAATAACCTCAAATAAAAAAAATATCATCATCATCAGGTCCATTTTAGTCTCCACTACAGGAGCACGACCCTCTCTCGTCCGTCCTAGACGGAAGGAGAATTTGGCCTACACTCCCCACGCGCTGGCCAAACGGGTTGGGGAGGCCTGATCGATATTTGATAATGTATTTCCCTTAGTCGCCTTGTACGACATCAACGGGAAGAAACGGAGTGATTCTGATCTAGTCTGCCGGAAACCACACGGCCAATAACACGGGCAAAAAAATAATCATACACAAATATATAATTATACACATTTACATAAATATACACGGAAACGCAAAGGTAAAACAATAAGACAATGATGATTATTGCTTGGACATATTCTCAATTAAATAAGCTTGAACATTTTTTTTTGAAAATTAACTTACTTTACAAATAAAAAAAAGTAATTACACAAAAAAAAAAATAGACGTATAATACTTAAACATTCCATACATGCTCGTATTTTGTTCGCAGCCTGAAACTCTTGTCAGAGCTAAACGACACCAGTGAGTACCGAATAGGATTAGACCTTTGTTGCTTTGAAACGTAGGGCAATGGCAAGCTGAATTACGTCACAAACAACGAGTTTAACCTCAATGTTAACCTCAATGTTAGCAAAAAATATAACTTGCTTTTTTGCTTGAGTACTACCTGGTACTGTCATAATAATACAACCTATCCCAATCAGCGTCGGACTGGCCATATAGTCGAGGTGGCATTTGCCAGCCGGGTTCCTGCCAGCACGGGGCTTGCGGGGCTTGCGGCAACCGTAGAATAATATACCATCTACCATAATCTAGCCTCGGGCCCCGGGCTTGTCAGCCACCCGGGCCCTTCCGGCTCAGTCCGACCCTGATCCCAATAATAGGACAAGAGTATTGCATTACATATTGTTCAGTAGAAACTAACGCTGCTTGGCTCATTGGATTTTGGAATATTAGAAGTCTATCATTATATGTCGACCCCGGTGGTCGAATGGCTAACCATGTCCACTTTGACCAAGAGATTGCAGGTTCGATCCCCGCACAAGACAAATATTTGTGTGCATGAGCTGTCTGTTTATCTTCTGGTTCTGGTCTGGGTGTTTTCTACTTATTATAATGTATGTATTAACAAAAAAATGTATTTAAGTATAATATCAGTTATACCTGTAGTGCAAGCTTTGCTTAGTTTGGGACTAGATGGCAGTGTGTAATTCGTCCAGGAATATTTATTTATCATTTTATTATGATTGGTGAATTATAATGGGTGTAAAACTATCGCTGATAAAAATTACATAGTTTGTTGAATTTTGAGATGAAAGAAGAAAAGATATACCTAATAGTACCTACCTATAGATAGAAACAAGCATTATTATTTCTTCTTTTTTAATATGATCGTTGAGCGGTGGGATATGCGACGTTGCGAAACTATTTCAAAATGGCGGCGCATTTGCCTCCGCCGAGCGCGATATAAAAGTCCCCACTCAACATAACGAATGCTTTGATCCTTTAGCTATTGAGTGATGTAATTAAGGTTCCCGTGTCCGTCCAGTTACATTATCATACAAACATGAAAGGGTATTATTTCGCTCTTTGATGATGTGCATACAAAATTATGGATAATATAGATTTGTTCTCTCATACTCCTGACATAATCTAGACTGGTTGCTCATTGTCACAATTAAAAAAAGAACATCAGGTTGTAAATTATAAGCCTCGAAAAATATATTTTTTGCCAATTTTTATGTAGCTTTGGGCCTAAATACCATTACGAGTATAAAAACTTCAAAATAATTAGGAAACATAGTTTATTTATTCGAAAGTTTGAATAACTTTATTTTGTGTAAATAAATTGAGTAGTTTTTCTGTAATTCCAGTTCTTCCAAACGACTATACAATTTGCTCCCCTTTCTATCTTATATATTTAAAAAAAACATTATGTTTTTATAAAACATGGGCCTCGTATAGTATGTGTGTGAACTAGCTAATAAATCGTTCGTCATTGGAACTATGTCTTTCTCACCGGGCGCATAGTGAAATAACAACCATATTAGAAATACCTACCCACGAGTTGATGCGTACTCTTAAACTTTGGATTTAAATGACATAATGTAACTGCAACTTCGAACTGTTTCCCCCAATTTTGTTATCAGTATTCGACAGAACTTCAAAAGAACTGAACATAGCAAATTACAGTCACTTCAGTCAGTATTGAGAGTTTTTAGAAAATACCTAATAGTTCTGGAACTATTAGGTATTTTGTAAGACTCTGAGACTCGAAAAAAAATGTTATCTGAACCGGGAATAAAAGTAACTTAACTAGTCAACTTGCCACAACTTGGCTTAACTTCCCTATCTCGGCTCAACTTTGGCCTATCTTAGCTTAACTTAGCCTATGACTAACTTGATTCCACTTTGTTCTGGGTTTGTCTTAATTATTTAATTCTGAAAAGAATTTGAGTAACTTTTGTTTCCGTCTAATCTTTACTTGGTCTAACATGTTGAAATCATTTTGATTTCTCCAATATTTCCAATTTGCCTGATATTTTTCCAACTTTTCTTTGTAAGTTATGGCCTCGGTTCATACAAAACCAAAAAAATCTGAATTTATTTAGGTACGTCATTAATTGTTTGTCAAAAATTCAATAGAAAAATAACGTTCAATTTTGCCGTAGTTCTTACAACATTTTCGCGAAAAGTTTTCATTTTTTATATTCGTAAAAATCAAGAAAAACATTAATGATGTTTTAAACGATTTATTTACCAAACGTTTTATTTACTTATTCGATAACTACAATAAAATATGATACCTACACAGGATGTAAATTTTTACCAAGTAAAAAGTTTCACGCTTCAACTTTTTCATAAAATTTTATCTATAATATTATAAAGTGAAATTTTCTATGGTGCCTTTTGCAAACCAATCCAATCCAATATGATTTTTATATATTTATATTTAGCTTAAAAATATTACATCCAGTTTACGTGATTAAAATCGTGTAGTTAAGCTTAACCATTATCCATTACTCTCACAGGACAATGGAGAATTTTTGTTCTTTAAAAAAAAAGGAAAATTCTCATTTGCAAATGGAAGTGGAATATGAAATATTACAGATCGCGAAGTTTTTAATAGAAACAACGGGGCTACGGGCTCTTGAGATTAACTAGTGAATTTTGGTTCAATGGTGTAAACATTGACTCAAAAGTCACTTTGGAACTTCTTACCTATCTAGGTTACATCCTACTGCGTACTTTAAAAAAAAGATGTTGAACTGGTAAATAAGGCTTTAAATTAAAGAATGTGTGAGACTATCCAGTATCCAGTATCGACCGACTGTTGAATATTTGGATATAGGTCTTCTTCAATGCTTTTCACCATTGTGTTAGCATCATGGAAGGGGAAGATGGGGGGTGGGGGGAGCTCTGGAAAACTTTCCTTCGCCATATATTGGACAACTCCCACCCAGTCTAGGACTTTCCTATCTCAACTGCCATCGCTTGTATTTCTGTCATGAAGTAGAAATACCACAAAAACCCGATATTTCCTATGCATACTACATGAGGCTTTTGAAAAAAAACATAAAGAGACTTTCACTTATTACTTGCTTGTGATACCTCTAGCCAATTGCAGCATATGAATGGTTACAACGACGTTCATAGATTGTCGTAAGGGTATATAGGCTGCGATGGGATAAATCCGGCTTATCAAAAGATCGGGAGGACTATTCCGAAGTGAAAATCCGAAGTTTCAAATGTTGATCACGAATATGGCATCTAAGTATTTCGTAATTAAAATGGCGGATCCGAATTTTCGACTATAATCAATATGGGTATCGTTTTCTAGATTATCTAAGTTCGGAATTTTCCAGATGTGAATTTCTTTCGATTGAGCCAGTGGATGTAGACTTTTTATTCAGCAGGAACTATTCTCTTGTCTAAAAACACAATTAATATGAAACAATTACATTTGTTTTCTTCCTATCCTCTCCTATCACGTTAGATAGGAGAGATAAAATCTCAAAGACTCCTCTGGCTTGGCTACATCAAGATAATGGGAGATGACCGCGATGTGAAGAGAACATATCTGGGGAGACCAGCTGTTCGTCGTACTATCGGCCGCCCCAGATATTACTGATGGGATGGGTTGAAACCGATGTTCGGGAACTTCAACATACCGACTGGAAAGAGGCTCTACAAGATAGAAAAAAAATCGGGGTTTCGTGTCGGAGGCCAACAATCATTTTGGGTCGCTGAGCCAGAGGAGTAAGTATGAGTAAGATATTTGTTTTCCAGAAGACTTTGCAAAATGTATTAAAAAAAAAAGCTGAATTCTCGATTTCGTTTTCGATTTTCGTTTCGATTTTCGTTTCTGATTTCGGGGTCGGTCCTAAGTTTAAATTTTGTACAAGTGAATATTCAAAAAGCGGCTAAAAGTGGCTGAATGCAGAAAGGCGAAGGATCGCATTTGAAGGAAAACAAGACAAGTCCAGTTTCCAGCTACGTATGATATCCTAATGAGCAGCACGTCTCTACTTAGTTAAAGGATTTATTCTTTAACTACTGAGGTATTTGCGCGGTAGGGATGTGCCCAAGTTTCTCAAATGTTGGCAAGCCTGTATAATTAATTATAAACTTGTCTAATCATGTTTACTTAGTTTATGAAACATCTATATTTTAGTATGTACACAACTTTTCAGACAATTACTCGTAACTTGTTTATAAACTTGGTAAAATAATTTTAATTTACCAAATACGTACTCGTAGCAAAAATCGAATTATATCTATTTGACATACGCAGAATAGATGTCAATACAAATGGAGTGTAATCTCTCTCTCTCTTTAGAGACAAAGTCAACCTTGGGCTCTCCACTAGCTAGCTAGATCGATTTTTCGCCCCTAGAAACCTGTGTATCTGCCACAGAAAATTGACGTAAACAATAATAGTAGACGATCCCGGCTAACCATGTCCACTTTGACTTCAGGGTCGGGGGTTCGATCCCCGTACAGCAGCGTCTGTCACCAGGCTGTATCTCATGAACCATGATAGTTAGACAGTTGAAATTTTCACAGATGATGTATTTCTGTTTCTGCGTTAACAAAAAATATTAACAAAGAGAATAAAATAAATATTTATCAAAATTTTATCTAAATCCATTCAACCTGTATAGATACAGGCTTACTGCTGGATAGACTTTCTTCCTCAACTCTTTCCACCAAGTGCGATTCTCCGCTTTACCTCTAAAAAGTCTCCATATGTCGTAGCTCCTAGATTGGAAGGTGCTCCCTTTAGAGTTAAACGTAGAATAGGCATCTTGGCGTCGTTTTAATAGGCATGTGATCAATGTTCTAAAATTATAAAAACTCTGTCAGTAACCTAAAATACATTAAACTAGAACGATCTGCGATATTAAAGTTTTAATAACTTATGTCCGACGTGTTTTATGGTCGATCAAAGTTTGGTGGGAAAGTCCATTTTAAAAGTATGAAATTATTAAAAAAATAAATTACAAGACAAATATTTGTGTGCATGAACATGTCTGTTTGTATTGGTTTGGGTGTTATCTATGTATTATATGTATGTATTTACAATTAAAAAAAAATGCGTTTAAGTATAATATGAGTTATCTAGTACCCATAGTACAAGCTTTGCTTAGTTTGAAACTAGACGGCAGACTGTAATTCGGTCAAGAATGTTTATTATTTATTTATTAATAAAACCATTTTAGGGATTTGTCACATTACTAAACATTTTAGTAAGAAGAGGCACTAAACAAGAATATTCGACATCTACCGAGATTTTGTGGTGGTGGATTTGGTGGTGGTGTGGTGTGCAAATTGGTAAAACTGCTTTTTTTTGATAAATATTCCAGGACAATTTACACACGGCCATCTAGTCCCAAATTAAGCAAAGATTGTATTATGGGTACTAGATATTTGATATAATATCATTATATAAAATGTATGTATTTACAATAAAAAATGTATTTAAGATTATAATACGAGTATTTTAAATACATTTTTTATTGTAAATACATACATATAATACATAGAAAACACCCAGACCAAGACAAACAGACATGTTCATGCCCGCAATCTTTGTCTTGAGTCAAAGTGACCATTGCTAACCATTCGATCACCAAGCTCGTCTACCTGACCTGACCTGAGAGTCATGTGTCCACAAGGGACACGTACGGGCCTCGAGTTAGATACTCTTTACCCGGGCAGTCTCCGGTGGTGCATGCACCACCGCGTAATATTTGTGGGAGCCGCCCTAATGCGGCTACGCTTGTGGGAAAGCAGGTCATGGTCAGTGTGGGATGTTATTTGAGCCACTAAAGGGCTTAAAGGGTTGATTTGGCAGAGTGCAGGACATAACAACATCTACTATTACTCATACAACAAGGACAAAGTACAGTGGTGCCTGCCTGGGACCTAAGTCGACATTAACCAGGCGAAACACCACTGCACATGTAAGTACTATATGTATGGACGTATACACCCCTAAGAGTGCACACGTCCACACACACAGCACAACAAGTAACAAATACAACGAAGACAACACACGCAGGGACTACACATGTCTGGAAACCCGGGTTGGGCGTTTTCAGACATGTGCTAATACCACTGGAAAAAAGAAAAACCTACAGTCGTACGCATAAACCTAAGCCTATGCATACGGCTGCCCTAGTAGTATGCGTGCATATGCGTACATATACATATTTATATATATACGCATACACACGCACAAATACCCAGGAAAAATATGACTAGCATATAGAAAACAGTTAACCTGCACACGTATGAATGCACCACCGTGCACGGATACGCCGCTTCGAGGGATTAAATGCATGAACGCAAGACAAGGACAACACGATGAGACAGCATATGTCCCAATACCCGGGTTTGGGCGTATTGGGACATATGCTAAACCACTGAAAGGAAAATATTACCTACAGCCGTGTGTATGTACCGGAGTACATGCACACGGCTGCATTGTCCCTTTCAGTTGCTGCATACAAGGATACAACAACTGAAACGAACAAACAGTGAGGAATATTTACCGAACACATTTAAACATACAAGGTTATATTAATTTGGGAGTTTGATTTAGCAACTTAGGGCCAAATGCGACACTAAGACCAAAAGCGACACTAAGACCAAATGCAACAAGACCAAATGCGACACTAAGACGTTTTGCAACGGGTAGCAACAAGACGATGAATTACAAAGTATTGAACGGAAACAACAACATTCACCTACTTTGTTTGGTTTGGTAGTTTGATACATAAAGTATATGTTTGAACGAAACACGGCAATTGCACATGTTATGTTTGGTAAAATTAAGAAAGAAAATAAATTTGGAATTTGGAAAATTGAAATTTTTTTTTGTTTTGTGCTTTAGGTTGTTGTGCGAGTGCCCCTCCAGAGGGCGCTCGCCCAACAACCCAAAGCTACGATGAATTTACAAAAATTAAATTAAATTAAATTTAAATTAAATTTGTTTTGTAGGGTTACAACCCCTTTCAATTATGATTGGACAAAATTGACATAAGGGCGTTTGTGGCCGCCGTCCACACTTCAACCCCTGCGGCGATTTCGCGTAACATTTCTACCAGAATCCCTACAATTGTCGCTATAGGGTCTCTGGTAGAAATGGATTGCGGGCGAGAGGACGCCCGACTATCGGGCTTACGACGCTGCCAGGCCGGTGCCCGAGCGGAATAATTTTCTTGCGCCGATTGAGGCGCCTGCGAGCGACTAAAGGCGTCGCGACGGCTCTGTCGAGGCGGAAGGGGAACTGAGGGCGCGGCGTTAGGCCCATTTGATAAATTAGCGCCTGTGTCGGCGTGAAAGTGAACGACTGGCGACTGGTGTCGCGACGCCGGACGCGACGTCGGGCGCGAGGCTGGCAGCGACGCCGGCCGAGAGCTTGCCTGCGACGCCGGACGGGATTCGGTTTCGGGCTTATTCTTTTTGTTTTTGTTTTTGCGCGAACGCGGTTTGCGCTTCGAGCGCGCGGGGTTCGCGGGTGGCGCTAGGGTAGTGGGCAATTGCCCTACTTGCCCTGTTTGACGGTCGACTAAGGGGTTGGCACGTCTTTCCCCGGCTATTTGCCACCCCTCCGCCCTTTCCTGTTCGGAGAGCACTTGGGAAGGGCGGGTGGCCCGCTGAGATGGTAATTGAGGCGGCGGAGGGCCCGACAACTGTATCCCTCTCTTTCTAGCCTCCTTTCTAAGAGAGGGACAGCGCCTGTCGTTGGCGGTGTGCGAATTGCCGCAGTTTGCGCACGTCGGCGGCGCCTCTTTGTCAACTGGGCAGTTGGAAATAATGTGCTCTCCAGCACAACGAATGCACCTAATAGGGCGGTAACAGTTTGCCGAGGCATGACCGAATGCCTGGCACCTATGACACTGGGCTAGGCGCCTGGTATTCCGCCATGCCTCTATAGTGATGCCGGGCATGAACAGAAGCTCATCCACGGCATAGAGTCTGGCGAGCTCCTCCTTAGAAAGGTGGTCCAACTGGACATGAAAAAGGCAACCCGACCTACCCCAGTTGGAAGTGACTAGCCTAACAAGCCGCACAGAGTACCCTAGCGACTCGAACGCCGCCTCGACGTCGGCGGGGTTGGTATTCCCCGGCAGCCCGCGTACTGCGATTTTAGTAGGGAGTTCCTCCGCAACCGAGTAGCAGTACCAAGATAGACGCGGTTCACGCTCTCCCAGGTTGCGGAGGTACGCCTGAATACCCCTATATTCGTCAGGGCTTTTAGGCAAAAAGCGCACGCCCTGTCGGTAGGGTCGTGCGTTGGGTGGGTGGCCCAACTGGACACGCAACGCTGCGAAGTGTTGCGGCCAGTTGGGCAATAATTCAACCACAATAGGTGGGTAGCCCTTAGCCCTTTGTATGGGTTGAGCTCCCTCCGTGGTTGCATTCGTGGGTGAAATTGGGGCCTGATTCGGATTCAGGCGTCGCGGCGCGTGTGACGCGATGTCCGCGTAGGACATATTTGTTTGGGACTGCGCCCTAACGTTAATCCCAGCCGGATCCGCGTTGCTACCCGTTGCTACCCTATCAACGCTAGCGATCTGCGCGTATGAAGTAGAGCTAGAACTAGGTGGAACAATGTTTGCACCCTCAGTCGACGGCGACCTAGGCGGCGGAAGATGTTGAGGGGGAGAAGGGGGTTGAAGGGGTTGGGGAGTACTGCGCCCTGCGGGCGAGTGAGTTGGGTTTGAACCCAACGACGCTATGGCCGGCTCTACAGACTCTGCGGAGTCCGGATCCGAAATTGTGACCGAGTCATCATCGGAATCGCACACAGCTTGACGCTTATCGTCGTGCGCCTGACTCTCGTCAGACGCAGTCGAGGGAGGGTCAACCCTCTTTTCAGCAGGGTTGTTACGGGCGCCTAATGCGCCAAAGGAGGAGCTAGGGCCTGTATCGCCCTTGAAACGGATGTTAGTTATTATTTGGGGGGCCTTGCGCTGAGGTAGAGCCTCAAGGGAAGGGGGAAGGGAGGTATTGGGAGAGGGAGTTCTCCCCTTAAAGCCAAGCCGAGCGGCCGGGATGGGAATCATTGAATTATCGGCTAGCGTTCGCTGCACGATGGTTTTCCCTCCTAAAGGAAGGGTCTGGCGCTTGCGCCCTTTCTTGGGAAAGAGTAACTCCGGCGGAATCAATGGAGGTGGACTCAACGACGGGGTTGGACTACCCGAAGGGGTGGGAGAAGAGGATGAATCAGACATCCTTAGAAAGTCGGGCTTAGGCCCGTTTAGACAAGGAGAAAAATTGGTGTCGGATTATTGCAATAATAATCCTCCACAAATCAGCAACCTCATTTAAACGATACTAATCCATTGGTTTTCCTTTTATTCGGATAACCGATTAAAAGGGAAGCCCTATCGTCGCTTGCTGCACCCACTGCTCGCTTATAGCGGACACTGAGTGCAACAAACGATCGAGTAAGCTACGAAATCGCCTAACAACGACGAATACAAAAACAAAGAATAAAATTTCCCTACAGTGAGGGACAAGGACGGCACTACAATACAAAAGGGACAAAGAAACAAACAAACAACACTTAGCAAAGTGGGCAAAAGCCTTACGGGGACGGACAGAAACTACTCGCGGGACGACGACGACAGACGAACGAGACTGACTAGAAGTTTTTTCTCAGAAAAACCCTAGCCAGTCCCTTCCCGCACTCGTGAGTACGCCACGAGCCGGGTACGTGTGCCGACACACAACCGAATAGGTGCGAGGGAGAGAGAAAACTCAGCACGGGGATGAAATCACTCGACGACTAGGGGTGCAGCAAGCTGCTGTGGCCCACTTTCCGCCTACCCAGAGCAAGCTCGATGGGTAAGGTACTAGTGGTTCCCTGCCACAAAAACCCTCCGGAGAGCCGAGCGATTCCACTACCTAGTTACCTAGCCCGCACTGAGCGAGATGGCAAATGATTGATTAAACGTGTAGTGCGTTTAACCAACCAAAGGCGAACCTCGCTCGTCTACGTCGTCGTCGTTTGCGCCATCGCCGTGGCTATACCGATACGTACTCAGTAACTCACTCAAATCATCAGTTGAAATTAGGAGAAAAATTATCGTGTTCAACCCATATTCATCCCACTGCTGGGAAATGGGTCTGCCCTCACTTGAAAGGGTTTAGAGCATACTTCACCACGCTGTTCAACTGCGGGTTGGCGGATGCCAGTATTTTCAAGCTTCGAAAAGGCCATTCACTTTGTTTAACTACTGCCATCTATAATGACAATAGCCGGAACCGATGGCTTAACATATTTCCCTTGCCCTTCTAAGCACGGAGGACCTCGAGATAAATAAATCCATCCAAGGACTGGCCACAGTCGACATTGCTCAATATACGTGTCAGTCTAATCGAATACGCTTGCGTGTTCGCAACGACGCCATTCGGTCTTCTCAATTGTTTATTTACGTAACATTAAATTCATTTTATAATCCTTTATGATATTTTACAAAATGAATACTATAATTTACTACCATGCAATTGTGCCCTAATGAGCACATAAAGTGGCCGTTTATAACAATATCACTGGGGAGGTTCGCTTGTTAAAAGCGAACGCAAATACAATTTGGTTCCCTATGCGAGTCTGGCCGGGGCAGCTCAGACCGCCTCTTATTTCTGCTGTTCATTTAAATGCAGCGTTCTGCAGACGAGGTTAATCATTTCTAAGAGAATTTCCTGTCATTCTACTTATCATATATAATTAATCATATTTGATTATGTGTCGAATTTCACAAAGGGGTTTGAAATTTTGAGTTTATGTTTCGATTTACATTAGGCGATTCTCAGTCGCGCTTGACGTATTGTTTGTTTTGTATCTTTATTGTATACAAAGAAATAAAATAAAATAAACATTTAACATTCACAGAGAGCATATATGTGCAAAAAAGATAAGCATAATCTCAATGAGAGATCTCTACTACCAAACTTTCGAATGTTAGATACATTAATAGAGTTAGTTCTACCCGTGCAAAGCTGGGGCGAGTCACTAGTATAGTAGTATTATTATAGATGCATTTACTATATATAATAATATAATGATAAAATAATAAATATATATATTGAATCTTTAATAATAAATTAAATATTCCTGGACAAATTACACACGGCCATCTATCCCAAACTAAGCAAAGCTTGTACTATAAGTAGATACCTGAAAATATATTTAAATACATTTTTTTTGTAAATATATGTATTTACAAAAAAAATGTATATGAGTATATTTTCAAGAAAATACCCAGACCAAGACAAACAGACAGGTTCACGCACACAAATATTTTTATATTAACCAAGCTCGTCGATTGACATTGGGAAAACATATCATCTAAATATTTCTGTGAATGTCTCTTTCTTATGAAGTAGGTAATACTCGTATATCTCGCATATTGTTTAATATTTATGTATGTTTCGCAATAAACTCTCACAAAAACTGCCGATATCAGTCGTAACCATTTTGGAATTTACAACACCTGAGAATTCGCATAAAGGCGCCTTATCTTTTCATGAAGATATATTAAAACGATATGTGATTCAAGGCATCATAATCTTGTATTCCACCATAATTCCAAAATACGCGATTCGCTACGTATTTTGTCATTTACAAAACGTAGCATTATGCATTCTTTTCGTTTTTTGACACGTTTATTATACAACAACCTAAGGAAATACGATTCAGTAAGCAAAACTGACTTTTTACGTAGGAAACATTTTTCCAATTTGCTACTTTATTTATTTACTAGCCTGTATTTAGTTTTACCGCGGGGTCTGTATCCAAATCTTGGAAGTTAAATTTGATTCGTTTGGTTCTGGTGACAATGGAAGGTTTCAAAAACGCAGCCATTTTTAATTCAATATGGAAGCCGCTACAAAATGGCGATTTATAATTTCTACTTTATTAACCCCTATGATATGGATATTAAATGAAGCGGCTTGATTAGCAAAACACTTTATTTTCTTTTATTAGCAGCTAATAAAATCTTTTTTTTTAGGGTTCCGTTCTCAAAGGGTAAAAAGGTCCGTCCGTCCGTTCGTCTGTCACCAGGCTGTATCTCATGAACCATGATAGTTAGACAGTTGAAATTTTCACAGATGATGTATTTCTGTTTCTGCGTTAACAAAAAATATTAACAAAGAGAATAAAATAAATATTTATCAAAATTTTATCTAAATCCATTCAACCTGTATAGATACAGGCTTACTGCTGGATAGACTTTCTTCCTCAACTCTTTCCACCAAGTGCGATTCTCCGCTTTACCTCTAAAAAGTCTCCATATGTCGTAGCTCCTAGATTGGAAGGTGCTCCCTTTAGAGTTAAACGTAGAATAGGCATCTTGGCGTCGTTTTAATAGGCATGTGATCAATGTTCTAAAATTATAAAAACTCTGTCAGTAACCTAAAATACATTAAACTAGAACGATCTGCGATATTAAAGTTTTAATAACTTATGTCCGACGTGTTTTATGGTCGATCAAAGTTTGGTGGGAAAGTCCATTTTAAAAGTATGAAATTATTAAAAAAATAAATTACCAGTGTAGAAACAATAAAAAATTCTATAACTTTTGTTACGGCACTAGTTACATAAACGCAATATTTAACAGAACTGTCGCACATTTTTTTTATTTAAATGCATATAAAATAGCGTTGTTGTGACGTAATGACCTAGTAGCCATTTTGTATGGAGCGTTTTCGGGAAAGTCCAAAATTGTGATTTTCAAGTTATCATATCTCGAGAAGTTTTTATGCTATCGGAGTAATACTTTCACCTATAGTTATATTATTGTGACGTCTTTAAATAACAAATCGAAAAAAAAATTGTTTACAAGCCTATTGTATACGGCCTTAAAATATTTGCTGTTGTGCTGATATATAGGTAATTTATAAGCAGGCAATGGCGTATATAAATATTAAGAAACATTTCTAGGTTTCTCTTTGTGTCTGATACTCGTTTGAATACATCAGATCTACTATTAGAAGAATATTGAATAAAAGTCTGTGAGCTATGACTGTAACATTTGGTAACGTGATACTTTCATATGTCATTTTACGATTTATGTTTGCAATTTTGTCCATAGGTTCCTTTTGCTTTTTACCCGACTGTCAAGAAGGGAAATACTATACTTAGCTAGCTGCTTTACTTAGGAAACTTTTATTTGGAAACGTTTAGTTTCTTCACTAGTAGATACTTGCTTATTCCACTAAACTATCGCTTCTTAGTGTTTTTCCAACTTATACTTTGGTTTTTCCAAATTTATAAGTTGTTTACTTACTGAGCTACAACTTGGCTTACGAAGACAAATTCAACCTTAATTTATATATACCATATAGATACCTTAGCTAAATACCTTCATTTTAGATATACGTCCAGTCATAGTCAGGGGTTTATAGACTACGGTAACTGCCTACCATCAGTCAGGTCATATGCTGGTTTTCCACTTTAGTGGTATAAAATGTCGCCTGGACGATTCGATATATAAATGTGCCTAATTTTTTTTAATCTACGGCGGATGGCAGACAAGAATATGGCTCGCCCGATGTGAAGTGGTTATCGTGGGTACCCATATTATCACTCGCAACATGAAATATCGCTCGCGCGCTGCCCGCCCGAGTTGCCAACGTAGCATATTTTTCTGGTGATCTCACTCACTCGCAGGAACACATCTACCCTCAAGGGAATTGTTATTTGGCTGCGGTATTCAGTGAGGTTATTTCTCCAGTCGCTTACAAAATACGGATTGCTCTATGTCTCTGTACGCCAGTGTCTCGTTTGTCAGTTAGTAGTCAGTCATCACGTACAAGTGAGGTTGGCTTTGGTTCAAATATTTTGATGAACCCCTTACACCCCAAAAGTTTATGTACCTACAATGATAATTAACATTGCTGTTTTTGTAACTTTTCTCGAGTATTCAATTTTAATTGCGACAAAACCCGGTACATATATCAGAAGAAAAAAAGCACAAAAGCCACATAGACGCTTCTGTTTATTGTATAATTACTACATAGAGTAGGGCGTACAGGCTTTTTGCTGAAAAAATACGAAATGAAAAATGAAATATAAAAAGAAAAGACAGCCGTTTGTTCATCTACAGAGGCAACTTACATAATAGTTGTTGTTTCTTAGAAAATAATGTTGGGTTTCTGCGGCATCGTCGGCACATACAGCTAAATGAAAATTATTACGAATTTTCCCAAAATTTTAAATTATCTAGATCGATTTTTCGCCTCCGTAAACCACTATAATGTAAATTTAATCTAAATTCCATCGCAAGCGGCTGAAGTTTGTGACTTAACAAGCGCAATATTTTATTGATATTTAAGAATTAACCATTTAGTAATGTTCGTTTAATAATGTAGAATTCGTGATAAATTCAGTATAGTTCAAATATATTAACCAATGCCACTCAGTTGCTTCAAATATTATTATGTAAAAACACAAAATTAATAAACGGTACCTGATTACTCGTAAAAGTGGAAATTTTCGACGTTGTAGTTACTAGTTTGAAGAAGTTTCACTTAAGCACCAGCTAGCACTTTGTGACTCGGTACAGAGCCGAGCTCTGAGGATAGTGGCCGATTCCATAATTAATGGCTCGATACCATAATTAATGGGTCGATACCGATTACAGGCGGTATCGAGCCATTAATTATGAGGAGAGACTTTGTCTCTGTGTATTCTACCGACTGTACCATGTATTGTATTCAGAGGAGTTGTTGGATATGATGCCTACGGCCACTTTCCATAGTCGCACCGCTCGCCATAGGCCGGTAATTCATCCTCACATATTGGAACCAAATTGGGCGACTACTGTGCGATTCCAGAGGAATCTACCTCGAACTCTCAAGTTATGGAAGGATCTTCCTAACAAGGTTTTACAGGAGAAACTACAGTATGGGGTTCATCGAGAAAGGCGTAAAGGGGTTTTCACAGGGTCACTAACGCGTGAGTGGTACCTCTGGTGTCGCAAGCGTCCGTAAACTGCTTGACAACTGCTTATCATCAAGCAGGTCGTACAGTTTTTCGTTACCCTAGTCGCCTAAATAAAAGTTTTATCTATTCTGTAGCTCATTTACATAGCTCGCAAAATATAAAACGGTTACTTCAACCTAAAAGCTATACAAGGAACAATGCTAGCGCACTGATACCTTCGCTGCTGGCGCAGCATCTCCTCACGTCTAATGACCTCACTCATATGCAGTACCAATCGAATACACAAGAGTATTGCTATTTGGCAAAAGTGTTCTGTGAGGTGGAGGTACACGTTACGCAGCGAGAATTTGAGGCCAACATAGTACTCACACAGACGCATTTCAATATTTAAAAGTGAGGTAGAAAGTGTTTCACATCGCTTGCGCAACTTTCAAGGCGCCTGAAATTCATCTGTGTGTATTTACTATATTCGCCTCAACTCTCGTTAAGTTACTTGTACTTGCGCTGTCGGGGTCGACATGCCCTACATTTTTTGCCAGAGCGTCGTTTGCTAAACGGCAGACTGCACCATGCGCACGTAAGATTGGTGCTCTGAAGATACCAGTGAGCTACTTACTGACGAGCTCGGTGGTGTAGCGGTCAATGACGCGGCTTCGACACCAACGCTCGTGGGTTCGATTCCCACAAAGGACAAACATTTGTGTGCATGAACATGTCTGTTTGTCTTAGTCTGGGTGTTTTTCTATGTATCATAAGTATATTATATTTACAAAAAAAAAAAATGTATTTACGTATGTTTATCAGTTGTCTAGTACCCATAACACAAGCTTCGCTTACTTTGGGGCTAGATGGCGCTGTGTAATTTGTCTGACAATATTTATTATTATCTCCTTTCATTCATTCACTTACAACCCCATACTAGGCTGCACAAAAGCACAAAAAAATAAGGTATTTTTGTCATAGAAAAAATAATTAAAAATACATCTCGTCTTGTGTCGTCGCCTTGCCAAAAAAATATTTATAAACTGTCAAAGTTAGCCACTGAAACTGTTCGTATCATCCGTTCTACCCTCAGAGTAATGACTGTTCTACCTTTTACAATTGAAAGCTTTTGTAGTCTTCGTTTGAAGTACTTACCACAAATGAAATTCAACATGTAGTCCTAAATTAAACGTCAGAACATAAATTAAAAATTCTTCACTTGTATTTTTCATAATTGTTTTTATTTCGAGCCGCGGTACCCATCTGCGATGTTACTGTGACATTTGTGACGTAGTAAACCCACATCACTTGAAAGCAACGGATTCCCTCGCATTTTTTATATCTGAAGGGTAGCCCGCTGTGTTTCATTAAAGAATTTATGAATATAAGCACACGTATTCAATTAAAAAAGTGTAAGTGAAACGTTCATTTAATACTCCGACATTTTCGCTTCTTGTCGCTGCTGTATCTAGAAACTAACAAACACACCCTCCTACTTAATACTATCGTCAGTATCATCAATATGTGCAGTTAAACTATCATAAACCAGGGGCCCAAGCTGAAGCCGATTACCGCCAAAGCTGAAGCCGATTACCATCGGATTTTTTGACCGCGAAAATAGATCTTAGGTTTAAGTTAATGGCAAACACCTTCAGCTTAGTCGGCATAGCTCTATGGTTTCTACCAGCTAAGCTAAACACAATTGCAAATATCCGATGGTTATCGGCTTCAGCTTCGGCGGTAGGGCCCCAGAATATGTTGATCATAAAAGGGTCTCTCATAGTGCTGCGAATGCTACGTAGTTCTGGTGCCATTTTATACTGGAAGTTTTACGTTCTAAACGTGGGTGACTATACGAAACTAAACTAAATAGAATTTATTTGTGGTTTTTTTTTTATACTTCGAGTGGCAGACAAGCATCCTCACCTGAGGTGAAGCAGTTACGGTAGCCATATTGACGCTCGCAACATGAAATATCGCTGGCGCACCGCCACCCACGCTGCCCACGCATCAACTCCTTCCATTCTGGTGACCTCACTCACTCTCAGGAACACAACAACCCTCAAGGGAATTGTTATTTGGCTGCGGTATTCTGTGAGGTGGAGGTAGTTCCTCAGTCGGGCAGCTTTACAAATACATAACTATTTGTAAATACGCTGTACCCAACCTCTCTTTTGCCAGAGCCTCTTTCGCTAGTCGGCAGGGTACACCACGTGTTGGTGAGATTGGCTTTGGCTCTAAAGGTGGTGAGCTACTTACGCCCCAAATTTGAATTTGATTGGTGTTCCATGTTTCTCAAATAATTTATACTCGTATGTTATTTCCTACCTCATGCTTAGTACTATACACTACATTCCTGTTTATAGGTTATCCATTCGCCTGGATACATGATAAACTAAATTAATTAGCCATGCGTATAATTGACTAATTAGCGCAATTGCGCAAATGACGCTTAATTAGAGATGGTCAAAATGTTTTGGATGAATTCCCAGTAAGCGCTCATAAATACCTACTGAATACCAGTATGTAGGCATAAATAGACTTATTGGGAATTTATTGAAAATGCCCAGCATTTTGACCATCTCCGCGTTCATTAAGTTATGCTGACCAGTAAAAGTAGGTATACAAACATCCTTAATAAAATACTCACCTAAGCAATGGATGGTGATGTCACAGAAAGTAATGATTGTTCATGACACTCCTGCTGGGTTATGAAGAATGAATGCGCCTAAACGTGATTTGCCCCCTACTTTATATTAACGTATCGATGGACGCCGGTTGCACGCACAAAAAAGCATGACTCATTGTCACGTTCAGCCTGAATCGAGCGTGCAAGCGAGAGCGTCGAACAAGCGATAGAGAGGCATGATCGTGTTACTTTATGACGTTATCACGTAAAATTATCGTCCGTAAACCGACTTTACAGAGAACCATTTTTTTTGTAGGCCCCATCTCTCTTATATGTACCCTTTCAACAAATAAATAACAAAAATAAATGTTTTATTATTTATGATTCAAGATCAAACAATTTTATTTCGCCGGAAAAGGCTTATTCTTACCTGTTTCAAATATGGTGCTATCTGAAACGAGATGCGTCGCAGAGCCCTCTGATCGTTCCCGCCGTCCGGGCGCTACTTTAAGCCGATTTGCACTTACGCCTCACTACACTCTCATATTTTCCTTTCAATATATTATCCCTTGCCCTCGAATAATAAAAAAAATAGAGGCGTAATAGATATATTGGCAACAATTTACAAGCAAAAGCATCCTTTGTATAAAAATCATAAAAATTGAATTCCCAATTTCAGCGAAGAAATGATTCCCTGTAGATTATTCATCTATACAAGTTAACTTTAGAATGGCATGCCAATTTTTGGATTTTCTCCTCGAGCCGTAATATTTGACTTTTAAATTGCGTTTCTCTCTTTTAAAATCGACTACGTTTATACCTTTTTAGATAGATGTATTTACCAAGACCGGAAATCTGACTGAATTCATTCGTATATACGTAGGCTATTCAAATTCTAACTTCCGTCCAAAGTGTAATATAAACCATACGGTGGGAACTTCCGTCCTTTAGTGCTAGGGACTGTAATAGAGTATATTATATAGATAGCAAAGGTGTAATTTGAATTTATGTACTATATTCACACATAAAGCAAAGAAAATACATAACATAATAATATGTCGTCTATAACGTTTCGGAAAAAAGGTGGGCATTTTGAGCTAAATTTGCGAAGTACTTCCACCTCACTACAGACTGCAGTCAGTAAAGTAACCATACCTTTAAGGATTTTGTGTTCCTGCAAATGAGTAAGGCCGTCGTATTGAGAGATGCTGAGTTAGCACCGGGGATGGTTGCGCTCCATATACTCAATGCAAAAATGCAAGCGTCTTTAGGCTACAAATCCCAATAAATCAGGCAAATCCTATTCTTGTCTCGCACCCGACATAATGTTAAAATAATAGGCTGTGTGGTTTCCGGCAGACTAGAATAGAATCACTCCATCTCTTCCCGTGGATGTCGTACAAAGCGACTAAGGGAAATACATTATAAAACATCGATCAGGCCTCCCCAACCCGTCTGGCCAGCGTGGGGAGTGTAGGCCAAATCCTCCTGTCTGTGACGGACGAGAGAGGGTCGTGTTCCTGTAGTGGAGACTAATATGACCTGATGTTGATGAATAGGCTACCGCTCTATCATCATGAGGTTTTTACTTTACTACCGATGGCATCGATAAGTCCAGCCACTGACATGTACTTTTTTTATTTTTTAACAGTTAGATTTGAAGAAACAATTCGACGAGGGTGACACAACAAACTACCAGACTAACGGGGAGTTTGATTTGGTGAGCTTCGAAGCCATTAGACACAACCAGTACTACTCCTGCTGCGTAGAACCCTACCCTGACATCACCTACGTCATCAAGTTGAGAAGAAGACCGATGTTCTACGTTTTCAACCTCATCCTTCCCTGTCTTCTTATCAATGGAATAGGTAAATTATCCGTTAATTCAGACGTAGTTAATCTAATGATTTAGGACCCCTGGTTCTACGAAAGTTTATATAAACTCTTTGCATATAAACTCGTACGATAGCGTAAGATAAATATTAAAAAAATCTATGTTGACTTTGTTATCAAGTATTTTTACGTCATTATAACAGCACACATAATATTTAGTTTTATAATTAGTAGCGAAAACGGCCGATTTTTTATCCAAAGAGACTTTCACAGTACATGTCCTTAAGTGAAATTTTTCAGGCCTGTCGAAGTTGTATAATAAATAAACAACTGTTCAAAATATTAGGTTAATTCTATGTGATATGTGATGATGAACAGCCTGTTCGGCTGAAGCAAAGAAATTATGTCAAATTTAAAATTTATTTGGCTGTCAGTACTATAGAGCTGCACTTAAATTATTATACGTCAGACAGTAGTATTACATCAACTTCAGTTAAAAAACTTTCGGCAGCTAATCGGCAAGAAGATGCACATCTTCTTACAGATTGGCTGCCGAAAGTTGGCAGCTTAAGTTTAAGCAAGTTTTGTTGTAGAGTGTACCGTATAGATGTAGAGAAAGAATAGATATTTTGAGAATACAATTGGTATATAGAATATAACTAGCGGCCCGTCCCAGCTTTGCACGGGTAGAAGAACAAAACACAAATAAGTAGCTTTTCTCGTATTATGTAAAAATTATGAAAACAAAAATTTGCCGAACTGGTGCTTGAGTTTTGCGCTTAGTAACACATTCAGCGATTCATTTTTATTTATATATATAGATATAGGTAAGAAGATTGCTTTGATAAAATTCTAGATTTTAATACCACGCTTCACAGATAAGTAGCAAAGCAAAATAACTTAAATATGTAGTAACAAGAGGGTAATCGAGAACGAAATCGCCTTATAAAACCGTTTGTTAAAATATTCTAGCAGTAGATAGCCTCGATTGGAACGATTTTGAGGCGTTAGGATTAACAATTCATAGACCGCATTTAAATTCGCTTGTTTGAGTTTTTACACAATTTATCCACAAGATGCTTAGGCTTTTTTTATTGATTGATGTTACGTGCACTTAGTAGGGCGATAGAGCCATTATTTTTTTCAAAGGAATGGAAACGTAAAAAACTTTTAGTTTATTGTATATATTTTATGAAAATACTTTGTATATACACTTTTCTACAAGTTACAAAGGTTAATGCAAGTGCTTTTGCCATCCTTAAAAAACCAAGTAAATTTTATTTTTTAAATAGCTCAGTCACAAACAAGCAAATGACCCATCTGATTTGTGTACCGTACTCTGGCGTACTTATCCATAGCATGTGTTAACTTATATTTTCCTTTCTAGCTCTCCTTGTATTCTACGTGCCTTCCGAATCAGGCGAGAAGGTGACATTGGGAATAAGCGCCTTGCTGTCGATGACTGTCTTCTTGATGACCATCAGGGATACGTTACCGCCGACTGAGAAAACACCACTCATTAGTAAGACGGTCTTAAAGTTTACTATATTTATGTTTTTTTTTTCACTGGCCAGTGTAATAACTATTGTCATGTAAATACTTGGCTTAATGATTGTCATGTAACGACAACAGCCCGGAACGGCGGCTTAAAGTGCACTTCGAAGCACGAACGAGCTTGAGATAAATAAACCCATCCATGGACAGGCTACGGTCCTAATTGCTTGACTTGTGTGATCTATTACACTGCCACGCGCATTTATTCATTTCTCGTTCAATTCCTAAACACTTGAAAAAACAAACCTCCATCAACCCTCAGTTGAGTAGCCTGGTAGAAAATGCTCTAAAACCTTTCGATTGAGGGGCGACCAGTATCGTTGACGACGATTTAATATTTATATAGATTTTTTATTTTAATTTTAAACGCCTATTAAGTCAACTAATTGCATTGATTGAGTACGGAAGAGTTTAAAAACTTTACGTCGTTGAAATGTGATTACTGCGCCATTTTATTTTCAATGTGCGATATCTCGCTCAATTCTAATTATGTTTGCATATCGGGAACGAGAGAGAATAATTAATTTCTCGTCAAAAATGACGCTCGTTTAAAACAAACAGCTTTATTTAACGATGTTATGTAGGTTTGTAATTTAGCGATACATTTATGTGACGAGCTCGGTGGTCGAATGACTAGCAATGGCCACGTTCGATCCCCGCAAATGACAATTTGTGTGCATGAACATGTGTGTTTGTCTTGGTCTGTTTTCTATATATTTTATGTATGTATTTACACAAAAAAAAAAAATAATTAATTAATTTAATTTTAAGAGAGGTAGGGAGCGTAATTTTAAGCTACTACTACTGGGGAATGTACCTCCACTTCACAGAATACCGCAGCCAAATAACAATTCCCTTGAGGGTTGTTGTGTTCCTGCGAGTGAGTGAGGTCACCAGAAAAGAAGGAGATGCTGCGTTGCGTTGGCAGGGGGTGGGGGGGGGGGGGCAGTGATATAATATGCTGCGCGCTTTAATACGGTTACGGTAACCGCTTCACATCAGGCCGGCCGTATGCTTGTCTGCCAACCGACGTAGTATAAGAAAAAAAATAAGTATAGTATCAGTTATCTAGTACCCATAGTACAAGCTGTCCTTAGTTTGGATTAGATAGCAGTGTCTTACACACTGCTTGTCCAGGAGTATTTATTTATTATTACAAGAAAATTTATTTTACGTTCAAGCGATCACGTTACTATTCTTTTTTAACTCCGAAATTTTGCTTTCGTAATTAAAATTTCAGGAAAAGATTGTTTAGAAATTCGTAGCACTGTTTGTTTGGAGCATATGGAAAATATGCTCCTACAAACACTGCTACGAATTTCTATTATTACTCTCGCTGCATTCCGACTGTTTGGAAAGTCGTCACAATTCTGGGTCACACCGGGCATTATGCGACTAAATTGCAACGGAACCTGTGACGGTGTTCCTTTTAAAGAGATTTGCAAACCAAAATTATTCAAATAATAACTTTTAAACTTTCGCGTTGCATGATTTATGAAAATCACAACGTGAATTGACGCGATCATGCATAAGGGTATTTACATACCTTTATTTTTGCCTGACGTTTCGACCAGGGGCCCCCTACCGGCTAAGCCTATTCCCATCGGACTTTTTGGTCTCCAAAACCAAACTTCAGCTTATATTTACGGTACTGGTGTTTAGTTTAGCTGGTAAAAACCCTGGAGCTCTATCGACTAAGCTGTTTGACAATAACTTAAATGTAAGATCTATTTTTCAAAACAAAATATTCGGTGGTAATCGGCTTTAGCTTCGGCGTTTCTAGCCCTGGTTACACCGGCCGTGGTCAGAACTGACCTCACCAGTCAGTGCATGATCGCGTTAATTCCCGTTGTTATTTTCAGCAAGATAAACTATCTCAACACTATTTATAAGTTAGATAATCAGTAAAATATTAAATGCAAAAATTCGCCACCATCATAAACCTTCCTGGTAGCTCAGTTGGAAGAGCACTCGACCGGTCATCGAGAGGTCGTGGCCTCAAATCCTACCTAGACGGGGGAGGTGAATTTTTCCGTTTTTAAAATATTTATAATTGTATTATTTAATTAATATTAGCTTTTTACAGTGTGTTATCGACAGCTTCCTACATAAATTCAAAGATTCAGTGGTTAAAGATTACCCGTGAGTTAGCGCTAACAAAAGGTTGTTCCTTTCAGGTCTATACTATGGAGTCAGTACGTGCCTCGTGTCATTTTCCGCCTCGCTCTCGGTGGTCACCCTCAATATATCGTACAGGCGAGTTTTATTAAATGTCCAATTAAGACCGGAGATCCCGGAAGTGATGACATGTTCCATCACGCAAAAACGACCGTTTTTGGTTTTATCTGGCTATAAAACTACAAGGATGTATTTATAAGCTGTTTTGTTGTCATATTCACATCTTTTTAACCGACTTCAAAAAAGGAGGTGTTTTAATGCATGCTATGTGGTTAGGTGAACTTGTGTTATTGTAAACATAATAAAATGTATTAGGAAATATTTATACTCTCAACCGAAATTTCAGTTTTTAATTTCGGAGTAGGCGTCTGATTTTCGAAATGCTGTTTGTGTTCAAAAAAGGGCACTTCGACAGTGATGTCATACTTAGTTCTTTTTCTTGGTGTATTCATAGTGCAAAACTATAAATTTAAGCCCTCAGCCCCTTTACCACCATCTCTTATTGCGATTCAATAAGTGAATAGAATGCTTATTTATACCAATGAATAAGCGACTCTATTTCATTTGAAATAGAGTCGCTTATTCATTGGTCTGAATAAGCATTCTATTCAGTTATTGCATCGCAATAAGAGATGGTGGTAAGGGGGCAGGACAGAGCTCGTCGTACTGCGCCGCGACGAGACGCGCGCAGAGCATTGTATGTACTCGGCACGCTATCCGCCATATAGATACGGCAGCAAACAAAAGACGTACACTACGATTACACCACGACGTGTGTTCAAAACTTCAAAGTCTTAGTGACTTGTAAACAGACGATAAATGTAAAATCGCTTCCCAATCACTCTAGATATCTTAATATTGAAAGATCTTGAATATTAACTGAATCTGTCTATAAACTCCAGCCTTTGATTTAGAACTATTCAAATCTAAAATTTGTGATGAAAGGATTTATGAGCTGTTTTGCGAAAGTCCTGGTTAACCAATGGGTTTGCAAGTATTTGATTTTACCCCGTTGAAATACGATTCTATCATTGGATATTGAGATCACTTTATGGCTCGTTTATAGGTACTAAACTCTCTAGTCGCCTTCGCTTACGAAGCCGACAGCGGCAACAAACCCTGTATACGAGTATAAACAGTTAGTAGTAGTTTGATGACTGTAATTCGCATCCTGCCTTGGCATACGGAGATACTTTTACATAAACCATTAGGATATTTAAAATTCGCAGTGCACGGCAGTTGGGCTTCTCTTGACTAGCCAATCTTTTAGATTTTGTTATTAATAAAGCACTATTTGTTATTAATAAAGCACTTGTACTGTTTCACTTAATTATTAAATTTATTTTTACCTACCGGTTTTGCCTTAAGGCATTATCAAGGTAAACAGATGATGTTTCTATAAAACATTTCGATACCGTACAATCGATTCGACAGGCATTTCGTGCCGTCAATAACAATAAGTACTTATAAAAGTAAATTTAATTAAGTAGAACAGTACAAGTGTGTTATTAATAACAAATTGTTAATAATATTCCATCAAATGCCAACAATCAACAGCATGAACAATCTTTTAGGCTTTTAAATACTTTTAATGGCTTATTTGCCATATTGCTATCTTTAACATTGCCAAAAAGGAAACTCAAATTTCAAAAGATACTACTCATACTAATTTCTTCTCATTCAATTCGTTGTGTGTTCCAAGGCAACCATTGTTTTACCCCCATTGTTATATTTTTTTTATTCATTGGCCTTTTTGGTGGTTGCCAATGTTAATCCTGGCTACACAAGAGACAGTGCTGGGATGTGTGATGGGCCTGTCCCGCTAACGCACCTTCCCTATGTCCCATTAGGAAAGGCGCGTCAGCGTGAAGAAATATGTCAATCGCGAGGCTGTCAATACAACACTGAGTTGTAGTCCTTAACTTGTGACCAAAATTAAAAATTCCTTATATGTTGCAGTTTATTTTGATCGCTGTTGTATTGTTGTGTGAATATGATGGTGTTGCTCGTAGAGGAGTGAGAGGGCAGCCGGTGCCGGCGGTGCTGCGCGAGCTCGTGCTGCAGCGGCTCGCCCGCCTGCTCTTCATCAACTTGGACACTGACGCACCAAAGGTAATTATTATAAAACCACAAGAACTATATTAATAAGAATTATTATTCATTTACAATTATTGGGCTCAATTACATTATATTATAATCTCATTAATATTATAATTTTTACCTAATCGTCTGGAACAAAGGTCGGTGATTTCGAAAAATATTTATGGTGGACTGCATTGAAAAAATCCAATATTCAGCTGTTTTAAGTACTATCCAATCATCTGCTTATTAGTTAGTAGTTTTATCCCGTCTTTTTTGTACACAACCCTAATGTACTTACAGTTACATATCTTTCTGCATCATTAGTTCCATATCTTCACCGTGACTTAAGCGAAATCATTACTTCAAGTGTGTCACATGGCTCCACAAATCTAAATAATCCTATTTCTGTGCATGGCTCTCACTTTTCCTCGTAGGTCTCTACTCCAGACCTTTGCAGTCGAGTTCTTTCTTGCTCACAGCCAGTGTTGTTTTTTATATTATATCGGGTGGGAAACAAACATATGTAGGCCCACCTGAAAGCAACCGTAGTAATATTAACGCTCGCTATATGAATAATCGCTCGCGCGCCGCCACCCCCGCTGACAACACAGCAACTCCCTCCTTTCGTTCTGGTGACCTCACTCTCACGCAGGAACATAACAACCCTTAAGGGAATTGTTATTTGGCTGCGATATTCTGTGAGGTGGAGGTACATTCCCCTGTCGTATAGCTTACAATTACGGTCCCTACCTCTCTTTTCGCCAGAGCTTCGTGTGTCAGTCAGCAGAGATTTTGGATTGCCTTGGATTCAAATTGGTTTCGCGCAATCTGTCAAATGACTGGCAGTTCTGTCAAACGACATAAAGTTACATACATTAGAAAAGTTAATATAGTCGTTCAGTTCAGTTTTATGATCCCATGTTAGTTTAGACAAACTAAACATTTTCACTACTATCAACAGAAATTGATTGAAGTCACTTCTGCATTTGCATGCCTATAAATGTCAGGAGAGTATAATTATATCCATATATATAAAACTAAATCGGATTAGTTACACGATTTATATATATCTCAAGAACGGGTGGACCGATTTTTATGATCATTGAATTGTTGGGTTTGTCTCATCACGAACAGCACAATAGCTATACATAATAGGTAGGGGAAAAAGTCTTTTCGCATTTTAGTATGTATGAACTTGTAATAAAATCTCTTTGGCTATACCATTTGTATCTGGCAGGTTTTGATATCTTTAAAAAGTTTAAATTTTAAAAAAGATAATTCCAAATTCAAATTAGGTAAATGTGTGATTTTCATTTGTTTTTTTTACTGTCAAGATGAGTGAATCTAATGAAGAAATTCGATTCATTTTAAAATTTTACTACAAAAAAAGTAAAAATGCAACGCAAGCTGCGAAAAAAATTTGTGACGTTTATGGATCTAGTGCAGTGTCTGTGAGAGTAGCACAAATTTGGTTTAAGCGTTTTCAATCAGGAAATTTTGATGTGAAAGATGCACGTCGCTCTGGTCGCCCTGTTACGGATAAAATGGATGCCATTTTTGAAAAAGTGGAGCAAGATCAGCATATCAGTAGTTACGACGTAGCTGAAGAATTAGGAATTGACCACAAAACAGCAGGGTGACTTTTGACGCAATCGAAATAGAATCGAATCGAAATGAGATCGAATAGATGTCAAATGGTACTCTTGACATTGAAATCACCATCAAATCGAAATGAAATCGACTTGAACTCAAATGTCACTTTTGAATGGTACTTTTGAAGTTTGAGATCGCGCCAAAATCGAGAATGAGATCGAATTCATCTGTCAAAATTTTCGATTCCGCGCTTGGTACCGTGTTGTGTGGTTTTCTCATAGTTTTCTCAAAGTTTATTAAGTTTTCGCTTGTTTATTGAGTAAAGTGTATTTATATAGCGTTAAAAATTAAAATGGCAAGATTTGCTAGTATATATCTTGATTGAAGAAGCTTGTCGTCTCGACAAACGACATCGCAGGAAGGCTATGATTAAAGCTCACTATGTGAGCGTGTTGGACTGGATGGATGACTGTGAATTTGTGAAGAATTACAGATTAAACAAAAGCCTCTTTTGGACTCTAGTGAGATACTTGACACCTTATTTACAATGACCGAAAATATCAAGTGATCTATCAATTATGTACAAAGTAAGTTAAGTTTTAGCACTTTTGCTATAGGATACGTATTAAAACAGTATCTGTACTTGCATGCTTTTAAGCAAGGAATAGAATAGCTAAATCTCTGTTTTTGTAACTTTCTAGTAATTTACATTATAGTCTCATTTTTGAGCTTCATGTAATCTAGCAGCATTTAGTCAAAACCTCTCATGATATTTCTTGTTTATTTACAGGTATCATTTTAGCCACAGGCAGGCAGCAATGGCATTACAATGTCTCTGCAATCTGTCTCAAAATGCACAAGAGAAGTTACGGTTGCACTAAATCATTCTGATATATTAAAATTATTAAGGTTCCTGGCACTTGAGAAAACAATGCAATTAAATTGAAGTAAGAACATTTTCTTATTATTATTTTATATAGTTGTTTCGGCCAACTGGCCAGGATATTATAAATATTTTTTTAAATGGAAAAATCCCACCTAGGTGAATTTTTCTATTTTTTTTTTAATTTATAAGAATATTTTTTTCTACACCTTTTGATTTATTACATATTAGATTTCAGTCTACTAAGTATATTTTCTAAAGAAGTTGGCAAAATTACACTTTATATTAAGTAATTATATTTATTTTTTTCTTATTTTGCTTTATGCCTCAGGTTCTATGAAAAATACCAATTGCCAGAAACTATTAGGTGTATTGATGGAACCCAAGTAGCTATGGTTCGGCCATCAGAAAATGATGAGTGGTATTTCAATAAACAACATTACCAGTCTCGAAATGTTCAAATTGTAAGTAATTATTTTTGTATTGCAACTCCCTTATTGGGCTATAAAATTTATCTTGTGAACTAACAGTCACTAAATTTTATTAAACAAATCTAACTGCATCTGTTATTTGATTGTATATTTTTTCTGTGTGGCTAATAAGATATGTGAAACAGTTTACATGGACAAAGTTAAGCCTTAAACTTAATTCAATAAATTTATATTGCAGCACGAAGAAAAATATCTTACAAACCTATTAAGAGTTTTAAATGGCAATCGCATAGTTGTCTTTGAATTTACTTTTGGATTTGAATTTGTTAAACATCAGTTTTAATTTTTTTTTATTAATAACTTGTTTCTTGTTACAGATGTGATTTTGATTTAAATATAATCAGCATAGGTACATATCAAGCTGGTGTCACGCATGATTCATAGTTACCATCAACCATGAAGTGAAAAGTTTATTGCAGTCACAGACAAGACAAAGAGGAAATGGTGTGTTTATTTGGTGAGTTTATGTGTTATATGTATATACTTTTTATCAGTCAATTCTTATTAAATGTGTATTTTGTTTAATAATCTTCATTATAAAATTTTATTTTATTCCTACAACTGAAACTAGAAAGTTTACAATGAATATTTAACTTGACTAACAAAAATAATTTCGTCATTTCAGGTGATTCTGGTTATGCACAAAGAGAGTTTATGATGATCCCAAAAGCATCACACAAAAGCATTACTTGTCTGCTTGTAATAGAGTGAAGGGGACCATCGATCTTCTTAATGCTCGGTGATGTCTATTGAAACAACCGTAATGCATTATAAGCCAGACCGAGTGGAAAAAATTATTAATGCTTGCACTGTGTTGCATAAAAAGAGGTACATAGGCAAGAATTACAGGAGTCGCACACAATATGTCATGCAAGCGGTTTGCGTCAGCAGCAGAGATAAACTGATGAGTTAAGAAGTGGCAATCTTGCTAGAGCACATACATGGACCCGTTATGGCAGACCAAACGGTTTAATACATAAATAAATATTCAAACTACTGTTATGTTTTTATTATTAACTCATTTAATATACCCTTTAACAGAATCAATATTTTTTGTAATAGCATTGTTGATAGAATCAATACTATTTAACAAAATTACTATGCTAAAAACAAATTACTATTTCTTATCCTTGTAGTCGCACTATATCATATATGCACTCAAAAGTGCATAACACACTAAGCACATGCGATTATTGTTTTCGCCTCAATATCTACTAGGCGATCCCACTCATCTTGCAGATGTGAGCGGCCACTGATGTACAATGTCTACCAGTCTCACACCCTTGTCTGGCCCTTTCTCTTGACTATGTAGCAGGTCTCTGTGCTCTGTTGGGCTGCTGAAGACGTCGAGTAATATTTGTAGGATGGGATGGTGTCGATGCGTTGCTGAGTAATGGAAGAATTGGTGAACCCAAAGGTCTTGGTAGACAGGTCGACAGTTCATTGTGAACTACCGGGCTGAGAATCTGTTAACAAAATAAAAATCAATTAATAGTACCACTATTACTATAAAGTTGTAAGTATGCTAGTTTACATGTAACGTAATCATGTAATAATTCCTACGCCAACATTGGCAGAATATGTTTGCACCATACAGCCTTGTACGATCATGTTAATACCGTATTCTGAGGAATAAATGAATCTATCTATCTATCTATCTGCTACCTCCTCCAGGAAGGCTTCCTGGTAACTCACACACTGGGGGAAACGACTATCATTAAAAGAACAGCCGGGATTGACAGCTTAATGTGCCCTACGAAGCACGAAGGAGTTCGCTATCAATATACCCATCCATGGACAGGCTACATTGCTTATTTTTATTTCCACTGTATTAAATATAAAAAAACTGCCTTCCAAGAGTTCCATCACTTTGTTATCCTCAAAAGGAACTACATGTGAATAATATCTTCTGTATCTGGGTGCTCTAATAAATAGAAACTTAAATGTATCAAAAGATAAAGAAAGAAGAGAAAAGCATAAAAAAATATTATACCTGAAAAAGTATGAGTTACTTACAACAAGAGGGACAGAAAATCCCATATCACGTAGTGGCAAAGCAACTGCCACACAACAAAGCTAACATCCGCTCCTCGATTGGGCTTATAGTGGGAAGAAAGTCCTTTCCTCGGCCAGTTTACAGCATAATTTTTGTCTGTCCAAAAACTGCAAAGGAAAGCGGTCTTTAACTTAGGATTATGTTCAATAAAAATGAATATATATTAACTATCTTTTGACACTACTGGGATAAAAAGGATCCTTCATGTTAATCCAGAGTATATTCATTCTATGCGCCAAGTTTCATTCAATCATTTTAGTGGATTCATCCATCCTCGCACACTTTTAAAGCTTTTAATAGATTTCATTAAACTTGCAGATTATTTTAACCGAAGTCAGTTAATACAGTTGGTTCCCTAAGACAACGGACCACTTCACCATCCTAGTCAGTTATCTTAGGGAACCAACCGTACGATAGACGAAGATATGGTAATTGCATTCTGTATTAGTCTACCATTTGGAATGGAGAGAAATATGATAGTCTACTAAATGAACTTACTTTAGCTCACCTCGCCCCATTTTTCACTGCACATCCTAATGAATTCTAGACCTTGGAGAACTCCTGCCATTCCCTCTTTGCCTCTTACTTTCCCATCGCGGTGCGCAAATGTCCTTTAGAAATTCCAGGATTTGTTTCCAAGCATTCCAGCAAAGATTGCATTTGTATCTGGGTGGGTTGCATTTTCTACAAAAAAACATATGTTTTATTGAAATATTAACATTGAAGATATCCCAATTTAAAAGTTTAATGGAGATCATAACTACAATAACTAAATAATTACCTTTTTACAAAAGCTCACTTTACACTTGTACCAAACATTAAACAAACAAGAAATTAAAATTTCGCGGGAAAGAAACTTTATTTTGACATTTCGTAACATGACATTTGTTTGTTTTTAATTCACATTTTCCGTGTGTTGTACATTTTTTTTTTCGAATATAAAAGGCTCTTACGTGACTTATGCACTATAAGTGAACTTATTTTCTTCGAGTCTAGAGAAATACGTATTAATACAATTTAATTATTATTAATTTCGGTAAATCGATAAAATTATTTTACAAGAAATTGTCAACGAAAACAGTCTAACTTTTGCCCATATGCCGGAAGTTACGTCAGCGTTTGATGCTAATACGATCCTAAATTCGATTTCGATTTGATTTCGATTCCGTTCAAAAGTACAAAACTTGAATCGAATTGAAATCAGATCGAACTCAAATCAAAATCGAAATCAGAATCAAATCAAATTCAAAAGTCAGCCCCCAGTTTTGGCGCATTTGAAAAAAGCTGGGTACACTAAAAAGCTCGATATTTGGGTGCCTCACGATCTCACTGAAAGAAACTTAATGAACCGTGTACTCATTTGCGATTCTTTACTACGACGTAATGAAAGCGAATCGTTTTTGAAGAAGCTTATAACTGGTGATGAAAAGTGGATCATGTACGACAAGAACGTGCGAAAAAGGTCGTGGTCAAAGGCCGGTCAGGCTTCACAGACTCTGGCAAAACCCGGGTTAACCCGCAATAAGGTGATGCTGTGTGTATGGTGGGATTGGAAGGGCATTATTCATTATGAGCTGTTACCGCCAGGCAGGACTATCGATTCTGAACTCTACTGTGAACAACTGATGAGATTAAAGCAAAAAGTTGAGAGAAAGCGGCCGGAATTAATTAACAGAAGGGGTGTGATTTTTCATCATGATAACGCTAGACCTCACATATCTTTAGCCACTCAGCAAAAATTAAGAGAGTTTGACTGGAAGGTGTTAATGCATCCGCCGTATAGTCCTGACCTTGCACCTTCTGATTTCCACCTGTTTCGGTCTCTTCAGAATTCTTTAGGCAATGTCAGGTTAACATCACGAGAAGACTGCCAAAACCACTTGTCGTGGTTTTTTGAACAGAAGTCCTAAAATTTCTATAGTAATGGGATCATGTCTCTACCTACAAGATGGCAAAAAGTTATCGAACAAAATGGCACCTACATACTTTAGTTAAATGTAAATAAACTTTAATAAAAAATGTTTTGAATTTTCATATAAAATACGAAAAGACTTTTTCCCCAACCTAATATATCAGAAAATTAACGAAAAAAGATATGATGTTATTTTCAGGACAAAGTTTGTATGGGAAATCCACTGGAATGAGATGGAAAAATTGAGCCACAGCGAAGCGTGGGCGGGCCGGTAGTTATTCATATATTCTCAATATCATTATCATAGCTCTAATGGAAACAACAAAATGTCTTTTACGCCCTACTGAGTTAAAAATAAAACTTAATATAATGTGTAGGTAAATATTGACAACTGATATATATCAGGTGCCTTGTATAACCTTGTTTAATTCCCTAAGCATTATATTGTTTGACGTAGCTGACTGCTTTTACGGTAGTCAAATATTGTTTAAGTTAAGTTCCCTACGGCACTGGAAGTTGCAGCAATTTTTCACTCCAATTTCGCATAAATAACATCTCAGGCATGTTGTTATAAGGGATCTTTGATGGAAACAATATAAAGGTTGAGGTGTAAGTGGTTCACCACAATCCTTAGAGCCAAAGCCAACTTTACTGGCATGTGTTGTACCCTGCCGTGAAAGAGGCTCTGGCAAAAGAGAGATAGGATACAGCGTATTTATAAACTGACCAACTTGGAAAGTACCTCAAAGAATAGCGCAGCCATATACCAATTCCCTTGATAGTTTTTGTGTTCCTGTGAGTAAGTGAGGTTGCCAGGCAGGATGGTCTTGTTGCGTTGGCGACAGGGCTGGCGGCGCGCGAGCAATATTTTTTTTTTTTTTTTTTTTTTTTTTTATACTACGTCGGGTAGCAGACAAGCATACGGCCCGCCTGATCTGAAGCGGTTACCGTAGCCATATTAACGCTCGCAACATAAAATATCGCTCGCGCGCCGCCACCCCCGCTGCCATCGCAGCATCTCCTTCCTTTCAGGTGACCTCACTCACTCGCAGGAACACAACAATCAACAATCAAGGGAACCGTTATTTGGCTGCGGTATTCTGTGAGGTGGAGGTACGTTCCCCAGTCGGGTAGCTTACAATTACGCTCCCTACCTCTCTTTTCGCCAGAGCTTCGTTTGTCAGTCAGCAGGGTGCACCGCGTGCAGGTGAAGTTGGCTTTGGTTCAAAGATCTTCATGAACCACTTACACCCCAAATATTTCATGTTGCGAGCGTTAATGTAGCTACAGTAACCACTTTACATTAGGTGAGGCGTATGCTTCTCCGCCACCCGACGAAGTATATAATAAAAGGTTCTGTTTCTAATGCTAAAAATATTCTCGAATGTCGATGTTTTTGGTTACCTAAATCTTTTTTACATTTTTTATTATTATTTGAAACTAGAATAAGTAAAAGTACTACCGTACTGAAGAATTACTCTCTATCCACCTGTAGAACTAAGCAATTCTGGTAATACCGGTTTCTTATGTATCTAAATTATATATGAACAACCGCTTTATAAGGCCTTTTTAACGGTATTCAAAGAATTTAAAATTATTTTCCTAGTCAATATTTGAATTTGTATTTATTCATCTGTAGTATTAGCAGTATTTCGATACTTTTCTAACTGATACTGTATTAATGTACCAAAGTAATGTGTCTGTATTTTCCATAAAGTTAATGTACCGTATTTTCCGTCGACAGTTTTCTAATTTCAAGAAAATAATTGAACTGAAACTTTTTGCATAAATTTATCCTAGATAGCCGTGCTACATAGTCTAAAAGAAGGATGGTATGTAATGTAGGTCTCATTTAAAGTCATTGGTTTTCTTATTCTATACCAAGAATCTAGCTACAGTACAGTTACAGATCTATAATGTATAACTTTTTGGCGCGAACTTGGTGAGCGCGGTGGCTTCTAAACAATTTTTCATGATTTAATGTATAATGATATCGATCCATAATAGAGATAGTGTATTATAGCTCAAGTAATTATTTAAGTGCATAAAATTAGTAGAATCTTTGATTTTGTGTTTGAATTGGGGGCGCCGAGTAATTTCAAAAAGTCATGCAGCAGAAAAATTGCACTATACATTTTACTGTTGGCTTATTACAAATAATTTAGGAACAAGAAGATTTCTGACGATATTTTTCGGTACCTGAAGGCGGAAATAAGATAAAGAAATAATAGAAAGACAGGCTCAAAAGGACATAGAATCCAGAGCCTTAAAGCTATTTGTTAAAAATATCTATGTATACGAAAAGTGAGATATGCTCTTGCTCTTGAAACACAGAATAATGCTCGTTCGGCATTAGGTCCCCAGCTGCTACAGTAACTCCTTCCATCCTGGTGACCTCGCTCATTCGCTGGAATACAATAAATATTACGGGTATTATTATTTGGCTACCGTCTTCTGTGAAATAAAGATATTTTACCAATCGGTTTATCTTTTGCTAGAGCCCTGTTTGTATGACAGGCACCACTTGCAGTGAGTTTAGAATAGCGTCTAAAGATGGCTTTACATCTGAAATGCAAATAATTACACGGTGGAACTCTTTTTAGCAGAACTTGGGGTGCGATAGGCGTGGGTTAGGGTGGCCTTGCCTCAAAAAACAACGAGCCAAAACAGAAAAATATCAAGTTAGACAGTTCGGAAATTTCAGAATCAAATATGAAGCGACGTCGACATTCCCTCTATATTAGAGAAACATTTTTCCTGTACCTGAAATCAACTGTTACGAAAAATCAATGACGGGCAGAATTTTTAGAAACAAGAAGTATGGAAATGAAACAGGGAAAAATCAAAATGTTGGATAACTTCGGCGTTTGAGCGTCCGATTGCTTAATTAAAAGAAATGTTTCTAAAATGTTATTCGATGTAACTTTCTTAGCCTTATGCTAATTCTGATTAAAGATTTACCCGGGTGCAAGAGTCGTATTTAATGTTGAGGAAAAGAGATAAGAATTAAGGAAGATATTTTTAAGGATATGTAGTGAGCTTTCTGTAACATAATAATGGGGTTATAATTATCTTGTCGTGTTGACATTTGTAGCATGTAGTGTATTATACGTTTATGTTTGTGGAGCAGAGAAAGCTATAGACAAACTGATCGTTCTATAGCATGCAGGAAAAGAGCAACTTATGCCATCATCAGGTTGAGGCAGATCTTGAAGTGTAAGTGGTTCATCAACATCTTTGAACCAAAGCTAACCTCATCTGCACGTGGTGCACCCTGCTGACTGACAAACGAAGCTCTGGCAAGAAGAGAGGTAGGACATAGCATATTTTTTAAGTTGCCCGACTGGGGAAATACCTGCACCTCACTGAATACCGCAGCCAAATAACAATTCCCTTCAGGTTTGTTGTGTTCCTGCGAGTGAGTGAGGTCACCACACAGAAAGAAAGGAAGGGTATAGGTTGCCAAACGAATCAGCGACCCCTTGATGTTGCTGATCTTCATGGGTCGGTAGTGATTGCATCAGGTGACCCATATGCTCGTTTGGCCTCCTCTTACATAAAAAAAAGATTGTCACGATTTTTTGTTTCGCGTCATGTTCTGGTTGTTTCTATGCAAAGCGCAAAACATTTACCTAACTGTTAGGAAAATGTTATTGCCAGATTTTATGTGTGTACAAAATGGACATAATAACATCCTCTATCTCATGTTTTTGGATATTTAGTAGTCGGTTCCATACAGTACCTAGGTTCAAACCTAACTTAATCTATATATATAAAAGAGTAAATCACTCACTCATCACGAAATCTCAGAAACTACAAGTGCTAGGAGTCTCAAACTTTGCAAGGGGGTTCCTTTTAGGACGTAGGTGCTCACTAAGACGGGAATTTGGAAAATTCAACCCCTAAGGGGGTGAAACGGGGGTCCAAAGTTTGTATGGGGAACCAAGATTAGTTGGACTATTTTATACGAAACTTCACATGAGCACTTCTGTAGATAAATGAGTAAACACGTGTTTCAGGATTTTTCAAAATTCAACCCCTAAAGGGGTGAAATGAGGTGCAAACGTCTGAAACTCGTTTTGGGTATTGTTTTTATGGTTTATCGGGTCGGTGATTCCGAAAACAACAGCTATTTTATAATCTAACATAACCGACGTGACACAAGAGCACTCCTGTGGGGGTGCGATGGGGTTGAAATGTAATAATATCAATATGGGTGTTGATTCTATGGTTTTCTGAGACGTCAATTACGAAAATGGCATCGATTTGAAAACGTTGACACGAAATTTCCACCGCGGTATAAAAATGTAAGATTTGGAACACCTGATGCAGATCCATAATGGTTCAGTTAAACTATAAGAAATATAAAAATGACACCTTAGCAAAAGTTGTTCAGCCTGATGAGTATTTTTTGTTGAGGTATAAAATCCAAGTTTTGGAACACCTGATGCAGAACCATAATGGTTCAGCTAAACTATAAGAAATATAAAAATGACGCCTTAGCAAAAGTTGTTCAGCCTGATGAGCATTTTTTGTTGAGGTATATAAATCCAAGATTTGGAACACCTGATGCAGGTTCAAAATAAAGGTTCAGGTAAACTATAAGAAATATAAAATTGACGCCTTAGCAAAAGTTGTTCAGCCTGATGAGCACTTTTTGTTGAGGTATATAAATCCAAGATTAGGAACACCTGATGCAGAACCATAATGGTTACGGTAAACTATAAGAAATATAAAATTGACGCCTTTGCAAAAGTTGTTCAACTTGATGAGTATTTTTTGTTGGGGTATAAAAATCCTAGATTTGGAACACGTGATGCAGAACCATAATGGTTCAGCTAAACTATAAGAAATATAAAAATGACGCCTTAGCAAAAGTTGTTCAGCCTGATGAGTCTTTTTTGTTGAGATATATAAATCCAAGATTTGGAACACAGCAGAACAAAGCTAAATTTATTTGCATAAACAACATGGTGTTTACAATAAATTATAGTTTAAAAATACTGTATGACATAAAAAAATAAAATATAACTAAAAAACACGTTATAATAGCAAACAGAACTAAAAAAGCTACTTAAAAGAACAATAAATAGTTTAACAAAATATTGATTGTATTGTAAAAAAATGGGACTGTAAAAACATACCTGACGAGAGCAATCCTCGCTGAAATCAGGCGCCAAAATAATATCTCACAGCAGCTTCGCCAGGTTTGCAGCCATATATTACTTCTAGGCGGAAGGACTCAAATACAATGTTCAATATTATACTCGATTTATACACAACGGAAACACAGACATGCATTGTGCCATGAAACTGTGACAAAGCGAAAATGTTTCAGGATTGCTGTCTAATCGTTTCAGACGAATGCGAAAAAAAAAAACAATAAGGCAGTAGAAGCTGTAGATAGAACTTTACGTACCCAAGAGTTTCAAAAATATTATTAAAATTTGGGGAAGATCTCCTTCCTGAAGTAAAGTCAATGTTTAGCAGCGAAATATGTATAATTGAAGCTGAGATTCTCACTGGGAGTGGTACCGATGAAACTGTATGTATTCCGCGTATACCACTCTTCCTTCTTACGGCCGTGTGGTTTCCAGCAGACTAGAATAGAATCACTCCGTCTCTGCCCGTGGATGTCGTACAAGGCTATGGGAATAGTTTTTGTCCCAGAAATTACCTATTATTGTTCTTTATTGTACCTGTAGGGCGGTTCTATGTTCGACTACATGTATTTTTTAATTCAATGATTTCTCCGTCAATTGTACAGCAATTTTAATAATTCTTATTCGTTTGAGAGGGTACACTCTCCAGGTGGTCCCATATTAAAATGAATATTGCTAAGCGCAAAACTCGAGAGAGGGCTCAACCAATTCTGCTAATATTTTCGTTAAGGTATAAGGAAGGTTCTAATGGACATAAAAATTGCGAGGAAAAGAAAACAACACTTTCTACCCGTGCGAAGCCGGGGCGGGCAGCTAGTTAAGATATAAACAGTTGGTGGTAATGTCGCTTCTCGGAATGGAACTAAATCCGGAGCGTACGGAAGACCCTAAGAAACCGGTTAATTTCACGTGCTCGTAAAGTGTATTTACTTGATTGTAACCTATACGCGAGCATACGTACGAGTATAAGTTACGATCAAGTAACTAGCACGACACAGAAGACACGAATAAAGAAAGTATGCAATTTTAGAATTAAGTAAAAGATAACCGGCCAAGTGAGAGTCGGACTCGCGCAGGTAGGGTTCCGTACCAGTATCTATAAAAACGGCAAAAAAAATCACGTTTGTTGTATGGGAGGCCCCCTTAAAAATTTGTTTTATTTTTATTTTTAAAGTAAATATAACTAAATATTATGTGAGTATTTCAAACGTGTACCTATTGCCGTTATCAATGAGCAAAAACGAGCAAAAAATTACGTTTGTTGTATGGGAGCCCCCTTAAATATTTATTTTATTCTATTTTCTAGTATTTGTTGTTATAGTGGCAACAGAAATACATCATCTGTGAAAATTTCAACTGTCTAACTTTCACGGTTTATGAGATACAGCCTGGTGACAAACGGACGGACGGACTGACAGCGGAGCCTTAGTAATAGGGTTCCTTTTTACCCTTTGGGTACGGAACCCTAAAAAACCACGATTCAGTCGTACCATCATTCATATAATGAAGTTCGTGAATTAGTTTGGTGTAAACCATTGTATTGTTTTTGCAAAAAAAAAAAGCTATTTCTGCAAGCCGGTTAATAACCGGTTCGAGGTTCAGAATTTTTACTAAAAAGATCGACTAAGATTTTATACAGGCAATCATTATCATATTTTTTTCCACTAATAATAGCGGGCCTTAATTGGTCTACCACATTTAGATTGACATTCATTGGTACTTTTCCAAAACCTAAAGGTTTATTTCCTCCCTCGAAAACAATAGATGATCAACCTTACCAATATTTATGTTTTGTAGAAAGTTTTGTTAAAATTGATTGTCCAATGAGCCGACTATACTTCGAACCGGTTTGGAAAGTATACCGTTCAAGCTCTGTGTAGCCGTAATATATCGCACCTCCACCTATCTTTTCACGTAAATCTTAAACTTAAAGTAAACGTAAAAAACGGTAACCTAGAGCCTTCGTATTCCCTTATTTCCTCCGTCAAATCGTCACCGACTTCCATAAAAAAGGCAAATTGATAGACATTTTTTCTTGGCTTTGAGGATTCGTACCTTATATAGGGTGGAAACGATAAGTAATCTCACTCGAATATCTCTGAACCACGGAAATGAAATTAAATAGAAATGGTATGCATTAGATTTGTATGGGGACCAAGCCTGCCAAACTTACACACCGACAGGCAAGCAATATAAGTATACTATTAATAACGTCATGTTGTATATTTGTTAAATTTGGTTGTATAGTACTGTGTCATAAAAGCGTAAAGCAGAATAAAGCATATAAAATCAACTTACCACGATTGACGCGCGACATGCATAAATCTCAAGTTTACTATATACATGATCTATGCCAAAATTATACAAGGTATAGCGAAACTGATTACTGATCCTGAAAGTGTTTTACGAGCTCTTTCAAAGGGTGTCAATAATCCCTACTAATATTATAAATGTATGCACATTTGTAATATTGTTATGATGAATTTGTTTGTTACGCTTTAACGCCGAAGCTGCTCAACCGGTCATCATGAAACTTAGTACACGTATTTTCAAAGGTATTAGGAAGATCATAGGAAGGAATTTTTCTTATTAAAAAAAATAAACGCGGGCGAAGCCGCGAGTGGAAGCTAGTAGTACATAAAATAAACTGTATCGTATCGGAAATTCGTTAATCCCATCTACCATACATTTAGTAGGACAACATGTCAATCATAGAGTAAGGTATTTTATCATTGAGGTGGATACTTAAAACATGTAGTCATTGTTCCGGTAGAGAAAAGTCATTAAATCAAAGATTACCAAATTGAGTTATTATACTCGTTGTCCCTAACTAACGAACCACGGTATATACATATAGTGTAACTATGCACTATATGCATCATTTCCACCATGTATACAAAACATAATGTTTAAAAGTATGAGGCTCATAAAAAAGGAATCGTGTCAAAATTCAGCGAGTTAAATTGGGGAATACGTTTGTATCTATAGAGAAAACGCTACCCATATTTACTATTAATTGTTCAAACAAATAGTTTTCCAGCAGAAATTTTTAAATATTTTAGCTGCTCTGCTTGACATATTTACTTCTTGTTCCTTCCAAATAGATAAATGTAAATTTCACTATTCCAACGAATTCAAGATATATTTTCGTCCTCACGTTGTCTTCGATATTGTATGCATAAACGCCACATAGAGTCAGGAAGATGTGTCAATCATAAACGGGTTGAGTGGATCATATGCAAGAAAAAAATATACGTTGCCCGAAGCCCAACCTGATTATGTTAACAGTTTCTATGGAATACACAAGGGTCTTGAATATGAAAATATCGCCTTTTGAACATCAAATTCCAGACCAAATGACACGATCAACGCCCGAAACGTAAAGGATCGGACACAGTGGAAAAAAATATGATAATGATTGCCTGTATAATTTGGTATTCTTTAGAATAACTAAGTCATTATAGAATGCCACATAATTTTAAGCAAAATATAAGAAAATAATTCATCTCCTAGGTGTTCTTTAAAATGCGGAATTCATAACCAGCAACGTTATGAAAAGAATCTGAAGTATTATTATATTATTGCATAAGATGCAAGACAAGTTATTTTTCGGGTTAGGTTATGGTTTTCTTATCACGAGAAGTGGGTCATCTTCAAGCTAACATGGTAGCGCACTGTACAGTTCCAGAGCATATTGTTTTAGCGAACTTTCCGCTTGTGGATTGAACTCTTAGCCAAGATTTTCCCTAGAGACTCAAACGCTATCATCGTGTAAGGAAATGACACAGTTTGATGCGACATTTTGTTTCGCGTCAGGTGCGGATTTTTTTTCAAAGGAAAGCTTTACGATTATATTACAGAATCACATAGAATAACAGATAATATAATTATGTTTACAGTATTAACTTATTTGTTTGGAATAGCCGCAATTGCGTTACTCTCTAATCCCAATAGTTGGCTGGTAGAGTGCAATAGCTAATGCTATAGCTAATATTATACCTAATGCTATTGCATTCTCTACCGGTCAACCATCCGTCTTTTGTACCAATTTACTGTGGTCAATAAAGTAATAAATAAATAAAGCAAAATAATGTGTGAAACAGTTATCATTCTACAATTGCTATCGTTTAGGAAGGGACAATAAAAAAGTTGTTTCCTCGAGTTCTTAACGTTTTGTCCAGGCTGACAGCGGGGCGGTAACGGCTGCTGGAGCGGGCGTCCAGGTGAATCCTCGCACTGGCTCACGGCTCAAGACAGAAGTCCGATGCGATGGCGCTCCTCTCCCTGCATCCCCTCGCTTCGCGCGACACAACCACAACCATTTAGGTAAGTTACCTACTATAGAACTAGAGTACAGTTCCATCGAAAATATATACTAATCGAATTACTTCTAATTTTAATATTAGGTAACACGATATTTTTTTAATGGAAAAACTCACCGCCCCTGTCTGAGTGAGACTTAATTCCACGACCTCTCGATTACCGGTCGAGTGCTCTTTCAACTAAGCTACAAGAAAGGTTGGGAAGGTGACGAATTTGTCCAATTATATGTACTGGAGGGTTCAAGTCCTACCTAGGCGGCAGAGGTGAATTTTTCCATTAAAAAAGGTATGTAATATAATATTTCAGCAAGTTGGCCGAAATAAACTGTTATATAAAATAATAGGTAATTCGGTATCTTAGTATCGGTAGATACTCAGTTGTGAGAAGTAGGCCATTTTTGACTGACGTCTTACCGTTTGTAAACCGTTGTTGTGCTGGACGTAGCCTACGTTTGCAATACAACTGTCATATATGCAACGCCGCCCTCACTGTACATCCTGCACAGTTTAGTCAGTCAAACTTTTAGTTATTTTCAAGCACAGTATAAGTAATAGTAATACGTAGTACAAGTATCCATTATGCTGATTTGTATAGTAATACATATATATAGTATATGTCACTATATCTATTGGAAATTGGATTGAATGTTCAATTTCTTTTAATTACCTACTTTCCTCAGTAAGTTTCAGGTGATCTGTATTTTATTTGTCGCATATTTATACATACCTTTCGTATATAATTAAATCATAGCTTTTCGTTGCATTATTTTTGAAAAAAAAAAACTAAGTGACGCAAAAATAAAGGTAAAACGTAAAAATATATATTAATTTTAATTTCTGTTTGTGCATTTGTATGCGGATCTCGCTACTGATTTATTCGAAAATGTGATAAGTTTAAGTGAAAAGTCCACAGGTTCATAAGTGGCACAGCTAACAAAAAATATATCAATAGATGAATGTGTAAAGAAAACTTAAGTTTATTTTTGATTTGGGGTATTTACTGAGATGGTAGAAGTTTCACACCAAAATCTCTCTTCGATTTCCATTTATTTTACGAGTATATTCTAGTTCATGATCTCGGTCGCTCGAAGTTTTTTTAGGAAAGACGAAAGGATTGAAGTTTTTCACTGTGAGCTCTAGATGATTGATGAGGTTTATATTTGAGATCGGGATTTTAAGGAAAGTTTCGTAAGTCAAAAAATATTTTCTTTTATATACCTCGCTTACACCGCTTTGAATTATTGTGTGTGTGTTTGTTTGTCACATATAAAATCATTAAACTATATGAATTAAATTATCTAAGTCAAGAGTTTATCGTGGATACCCTTTGATGCAACGTCGTGGATCCTTACGTTTTTTAACTGAATTGCTGTTTCTTCCAAATTCAAATCGTTGTTTGAAATTTGGTGTTGGCAACCCTAAGCTAGCGACATATTCGATTAAAATTATGTCGCGGTTTTTTACATATCAATTCTCAGCACGCTGAATTTCAGCATAGTGTTGTTAGACATTTCTAATAAATCTCCTGAAATCTATTTTCAAATACCGTAGCTCTACTGTTGTACACAAAAGCTTTGCTGATTGTAACGGACCGCAAAATTTAATTAAAACGAAGTATTCGTTACCCGTTAAATCAATTTGTGACACCCAAATAGTAGTTCAAATCACTCTAACCTGTAGGTAACTTTGTTACTACGGAGAGCGAGAGCTGTAATCCAAAGTAATTTATATTACGAAGGCTTACGCTTCCAAACACATCAAGAGGTCTTGATTAATTAGAGAAAAAAGTAGTTGTTACTTTGTTCGGAACTTCATGCTCCGACTAAATTAGGCAGTTTGAAATTCGGACAAATGAATTAGTGATGTAGATTTCTACATTGATTCGATTTCCGCACAAGACAAGCATTTGTATGCACAAACATTCGTCTTAATCTATCTGTATTCTATACAATATATATATTCTCATTCTATGCAATAGGTATGATGCACTATTTATTGTATTTTTCATTTGACATTGTATTTTAATTCAATTGACATGGTTTTTCAGTCTTCTCTGAAATTTTGCATGCGACTGCATGTGATATAATTGTACATAATTTAGTATACGGGCATAATTTAATATGGGTATGCCATATCTAGTATTTATAACATCAGGCAATGATGATTCAGTCAAAGCTTACTTTGACGGAATTGTCACTTTTCCGGTATTTACGAGTATATGCAAAAACGAACTGCGACGTTTGAAATCAACGCACTGACAAAGACACACGGCCGTTTTCGTAAGCGTTATACGGTTTGTTAATTAGTAGCGCTTCGATTTCGTAAGCGTTATACGGTTTGTTAATTAGTAGCGCTTCGATTTCGTAAGCGTTATACGGTTTGTTAATTAGTAGTGCGGCTTATTGCTAAACTTATAGCACGTGAACCTGTGATTTCAAACGTTTTTACGGAATTTGTGTACTGCTCATAATGTACTGTACACCAACTGTGATTAATTTGGCATCTCGCCTGACCTTTGGCTCGCCTGCGTTAACTACAGCTATCAAGCGCCACAAACCGAGCTTTAACAGGTTAATCTTAATATCCACTGTTTGTGTTAATAATTAACGAGCTTCCTTCGAGGGTGATAAATCAGTTTATTGTCATATTCAACAGTATTGTCATATTCGATAAGGCCGCCTTGTTGCGTTTACATGTTTGAAATAAATTGATATTTTGTTTTATTTGTGCTGTAAAGTGCAAATAAAGCATATTCTATCTATCTATCAATATCAAATAAGTACAAATACAAGTACAGCACAAACTTTTGGTACAATTGATATCCAGAACTTACGATAAGAAGGGCACTTAGGGTTAAAAATAAAATAATAAACCTCTGTCAGGGGTGCTGACTTTTAGAAAACCTGGTGAGTGCTCTATTCTCTAACTAACACAACGTTCACACGTATACTCGTAAGGAATAAAGTAACTATTAAGTCTGTCTTAAATTATCAAATATTGTCAGACGTACGACGAGTCTATCGCGTTTTGTGCAAAGTTGTTAAATATTGTATGATGTCATTAGTAATTTAATCCATGAACAATATTGTTCATGGACACGACTGCATATACAGTCGTGTCGGAAATTAAGACCTCATTATATTGGGTATAATATTACCATACATAATAATTGGAATTCATTTAATCTAATTTAACATTTGGTAGTGAATGGTAGAATGACTTGCATTCGGATTTATACTCGTATAACGTCTATGGTCTGTGCTTGGCACTCACTAATTTCTCGTGGGTGCATGATTCCCCCGTGCATCTACGTAAGTCGGCACCGCTGACTATTTATGTTTTTTTGGGTGATCTACTAAGTTTCCTATATAGGGGTGCCGCGTTCTTCATTAGAGATTGCATAATCACTCTGACATTCGTTGAGCGAAGTGACAGTACAAGGCATTTATGCGATCCTACACTGCTAGTGTCTAGGAGGGCTGTCATATTGTGATCTATTGGCGAGAACCTAAGTTGCGTTAAAATCTAAAGTTTTAAAACAGAAATTTTAACCAAATTTCAACAACAATCATGTTAAACATATTAAAGAGTATTAGGGAGTAAGTATTCTTAACATTTTTTTTGCTGTTTTATAATAAAATCATGAATGGTAATCAGGCGTAAGATAACCGTAAAATACGTTGTATCCTCTCAGTTGTTAACTTCATTTTATTATTAAAGATAACAAAAAATGTTATAGGTACTTTGTTACATTTTGAATCCAGTATTAAATATTTTATGACATAAAGGGTTTTGTAAACATCTGGTGGTGAATCCGCCGTGAATGCGCAGATTGCAAGCTGCACGCGTGCACGCGTACTGTGCTATCACTACAACCAGAAAATAGAGTGTATTTGTGTTTTTGTTTTTACTTACTACTTAATACTTAATTTGTGCTAAAACACTCCAGGCTAAATTTAGCTTAGTTCACTCCTTGCGTTAATTTTTCAGTTAGTTTTGAATATGTTGTTTGATTTCCTTTAATACAACAGCAGGATCGGCTTTAGTTATAGCACATCCTGGCTACTCCATATAAACGTCGCGTCGTTACCTACAATGTAAATAATGACGTACATGCAGATGAGAGTGTATGCGTACGGCATCATACAAAATGTCAAGATTCGTGTTCGTGTCAGAGGGGAGGTAAGGTAAGGTAGGGATACGAGAGAGTGGCATAGACTGACCATACTGCACGAACTACTATTATTTATAGTATATGGTTATAGCAAACTGAGCGTGTGAGCTCGGTGTGAGAGTCGCAGGGAAAGCCAACACGTGTGCTGCGCGTGAGCGGCGCAATACACCGTCCTCTTCGAGCAGTTCGCCAACAGGTCATCAAGGTGGCAAACAAGCATAGGGCCCGCTGGAAAGTAGTTACCGCAGCCTATGGACGGGTGCAACACCAAATGTCGGCAATGGGCAACGGGCAATAATGTCCATTCCCCATTGCCGACCCTGTAAGAGCCTCTTCACGCACTTTTTGAAGAACTCCATGCTGTAGTCTCATCGGAACACCTCGTCAGGGCGTTCGTTTCACAAAATATAAATAAATAAGTATCCCTGGATAAATTACACCTAGTCCCAAACTAAGGAAAGCTTGTACAATTGACTACTAATATTTTACTTAAATACATTTTTTTGTAAACACATGCATATAATACATATAAAACACCCAGACCAAAACAAACAAACATGTTCATGCACACAAATATTTGTCTTGTGCGGGGATCGAACCCTCAATCTCGGATTAAAGTGGCAATTACTAACCATTCGACTCGACAATTAAAAATGCGCTTTGGTAATATAAAAAGTTGGCTAAGGATTTTAATGGTTGTGTGGATCATTTTACATTGCTACTTTGTAACTTCACATCAAAGTTAAACAAAATGTGTCGATGTACGTTGAATAATTTAGTACATCAGCGGCCGGCAGGTCGAGCTACGAGGTTCCTCGGAGCTCACATAAATCAAGTCTTTGCCCGTGTTGTTCACACCTGTGTGCGGTTTACCCTGTCGATCAAGCGGGACTTTGTTCACCGCCCACAAGGCCTCTTTCAAGTTATTACTTAAGGCTTGTCTAGGCAAGTACAACGAGTATAACTTATACTTAACCCACCGCCAATTCATATTGTGTCTAGGCGCTAAATGTCACATATAGTTATGTCAAGTACTCTTTTGAAGTAATTTCTATTTCTGTACGACATCACTTATTTATACTTTCAATTACAAGTTCCACTGTTGTACGGAAAGAATATGACGTAGTGATGTTGCCTTTTTTTACCAACGGTACCCCTCCACACAAACTGGGATTTATTTTGATGTGGTCGTCCACAATGTTTCGACCTTGTCTGATGGAAAACGTAGGTGAAGACATGCTATGCGAGGACCGCCATCATTACGATTGTAATAGCGCAGTGCTGGCGAAGCTCCCCTTTACGACCTATACAAGTTTTTGTTCACGCTTCATCTAGCTAGATGACCCTAGATTACAGGAAGAACGAAACTCGTGCACCGGCAGCGAATTTCACAACTTTGTGGTTCGGCAGAGAAATGAATTGCGTAACCTTTTTTTCAGGATCACTTTAGTTCGGGAATGCAACAACTCTATGATGATAGGATTTCAGACCAACATAAGTTCATATGATAGTTAATAACCAGATATGAAAAAGTTAATAATCAAATTAACTAATAAGTAACAAAGACAAAAAAGGGGAATGTATAAGAAAATACTAAAAACAAAGCTAGTTTTCATGAATGACATGATTATATTTATTGTGTTCTCTTACTAGTAATTTTAACGAACGAATACTTACACTTTAGGTATTGAAATATGTCAAGTTTAGACTTCACACCGCACCAAATATTCACACTGAAGAATATGGATTGACAAAACCATATTGTACTCAAAAACATCTTAGAAAAAAACTAAAAATTATTTCCTCAAACCTTACTCTCCCAAACAAAAGTTTTCCTTATTGAATAAAGACTGTCACTAATTGCCATTACCCCAAAATCTCATTGAACAATAAAACTTCCTTAGCGCGTAACAATACGGAATGTGTAGGTATACTGTGACACTCATAAAAATAGCTAAACGCGTTTTCGCAAACTCTGTAAAATAAAAGCGTGGTATAAAAGGAAGCTAATTTGAGGGATCGCCGCATCAATCACTTATAAAGACACTGTCACGGTTTTCATTGCATTATTTGGCCCGCGGTAAGGGTAATTATATCAAAAGCCAAGAGTTTTTGGCCTTTGAAATATCGCAAATGTGTTGCAGACTTCTATTGTTATTTTTTTGAAGTGAAAACTTCTGGAAGGGCGCTGTGCACATATTTTGTGGTTAGTTTATGAGACTAAGTTCGACGACGAAGCTAAGCTTCGACGAGCTCGGTGGTCGAATGGCTAGCAATGGCTACTTTGACCCCGAGGTCGGGTCGCGGATTCGATTCCCGCACAAGGCAAATATTGTGTGCATCAACACTTTTGTGTGTCTTGGTCTGGATGTTTTTTTATGTATTATATGTATATATTTACAAAAAATATATATAAGTACATATACCAGTTATCTAATACCCACAGTACAGGCTTTGCTTACTTTGGCTCTAGATAGCGCTGTGTAATTTGTTCAGGAATATTTATTTATTAAGCAGTAACACTCGGCTACGTAAATATTATTATTTACTATATGCTTCTGCTCTGTAACGCACGGCTCTGTATCGCTCAATTGTTTTTTCAAATGAAACATCCTACTTCCTACTTTCCTCATAATTCCTACAGTTATTATAAAAGTGAAAGTTTGTGAAGATGTGTATTTGTTACTCTTTCATGGCTAATTGCCTAAACAGATTTGGATCAAATTTGGCATTATATTTAAATAAACTCATTTCAATCTTTTTACACGCTACTTTAGGAGATAAAATCGTTTAGGACATTAATAAGAAAAATTAAAACTAAGCTACTGTACATGAACATGACTAACACTATGGAACCAAATGTCCAAATGAATAGGAAAATGTCAAAACAATAACATCAAAGAAGCCGCCAGCTTACACATACATATAACATGTTTATAAAAATTATTACATTTTTCGTTTGAAATTAACAAAAAGTTTTGTAGCATGTTTTTTTTTTACTTCTGAAAGCTTAAATCGTAACATCCTTAGTTAACTGTATTCGTCCTTAAAATATTTGCAAAATAATAATAATAATAGTTCCATTACACGTACACCGTGATATTAAACTTGTCTAAGGAGCTAAGGAGCCTCTACGCGTTGCATCCATATCACCGCGCACGCCGCGGCTAGAACTTTGTACGACAATAATACAAAATGTAGGCAAGATAATGTTTTTACAATGGAAATATAGTGGTAACTCCTAAATAAACAAGACTTCGAAGACAACGAGTACAATATGTATCAGATTGTTTCTCGCAATGTACGGTTTTATCCTGTGAAGGTAACATAAACCAGATAATGTAAAGATGGAGCAACTCCTAAACAAACATAACGAAAGATGTGTCTGCACTTCAGAGATTTTTCTCAATATGCCCTTTTTTCTTTGAATGTAATATACAATTTGTACACGAGAGGATGTATATTGTAACAGCAATGTTGAAGTAAACATCACAAACAATTTAATATCTTTTTATAATAACAAATCTTGAACATATACGAGTACATGTGCCTATAACAATCATATTTTTCATGAACATAAAAGGAAAAATGTTTGAAACAATTTCAATTTCCCAACTTAATATTCCGTTTGGCAGGTGTGCGGATTAATCGATTCGCTCATGTCTTTAATATCTATATAGCACCGATATGGCTAAAGGCATATTTTGGTAAAGACAATGAGTTGAATACACTTCTAGTGTAAGAGGGTCTTGCGTAGAGTTACGAATGCTAAGTATTGTCATACGTCACTGACGTCACGCATGACAAAGATAGCCTGAGATTTAGTAATTATTGCACTTTCTAATCCGACCTTAAGAGAGAATCTTAATTACCCTTATGAGAGAATAGGCTAGTTGCCCATGTTACAAAATTATATAAACTCTCTATCAGTAACGTAAAATACATAAAACTACGTAAAACGACGTGTTTTATCTTCGATCAAAGTTTGGTGGGAAAGTCCATTTTAAAGGTACGAAATTATAAAAAATAAATATTACCATTGTAGAAACAATAAAAAATACTATAACTTTTGTTACGGCACTAGCTACATAAACGCAATATTTAACATAGCTGTGATAAATAATGTGATAATAATAATAAATATTGTCACACAAATTACACAGCGCCATCTAGCCCCAAAGTAAGCGAAGCTTGTGTTATGGGTACTAGACAACTGATAAACATACGTAAATACACATTTTTTTTTTTTGTAAATACATACTTATGATACATAGAAAACACCCAGACCAAGACAAACAGACATGTTCATGCACACAAATGTTTGTCCCGTGTGGGAATCGAACCCACGAGCGTTGATGTCGAAGCCGCGTCATTGACCGCTACGCCACCGAGCTCGTCAGCTGTCGTACAAATTTCTGATTTAATGCATATAAAATAGCACGGTGTGACGTCATAACGTGGTGGCCTTTTGTATGGAGCGTTTTCGGGATAGTCCAAAATTGTGGTCTTCAAGTTATCATATCTCGAGAAGTTTTTATGCAATCGAAGTAATTATTACACCTATTTTTTGTGACGTCTTTAAAAACAAATCGAAAAAAAAAATGGGATATAAGCCTATTATCTTAACGGAGGTAGGGCATAGAGTATTTTTTAAGCTACCCGACTGGGGAAGTACCTCCACAACACACAAAATACATTTCACAAAATACCGCAGGCCATCTCCATGGGCGGCGGTGATTGCTTTCCATCAGGTGACCCACATGCTCATTCCCTCCCCCCCCCCCCATATATATATATATATATATATATGCATATATATGAACTCTTTTGCATTTTTTTTATACTACGTCGGGTGGCAGACGAGCATGCGGCCCGCCTGATGTGAAGCGGTTACCGTAGCCATATTAACGCTCGCAACATAAAATATAACTCGCGCGCCGCTACCCCCGATGCCGACGCAGCATCTTCTTTCTTTCTGGTAACCTCACTCTCTTGCAGGAACGCAATAACCCTCAAGGGAATTGTTATTTGGCTGCGGTATTGTGTGAGGTGGAGGTACATTCCAGTCGGATACCCCAGTCGGGTAGCTTACAATTACGCTCCCTATCTCTCTTTTCGCCAGAGCTTCGTTTGTCAGTCAGCAGGGTGCACCGCGTGCAGGTGAAGTTGGCTTTGGTTCAAAGTTGTTGATGAACCACTTACACCCCAAATTGTACGATATGGTCGGCGCTCTCTGCATTCAGCTAAGAAAACGCGAACGACATGTTTACATGTTAGCATTATGCAGAATATCTTTGTATTGGAAACGTTACGGTCTCTTAGGGTTGGTAACTAGCGGTTGACACCGTTTCTAAATGTGTTGTTTTGTCAGTAGGAGGAGCGGGATCAGGAGCGACGGCAGGCGCGGGTGTAGTGTCCGGGGCCGAAGCACCTTGTGCGACAGCGTGCTCTCGTTGTGCTTGCTGTGGATGCACTCTTCGGGAAGCAACCGCGAGGCACGAACAGCGGGTCGCGGCCAGCGAGCGACTGGAACGTGCTAACATTGAGTGGAAGCAGGTAAAATATAAAGACCATGTAATTTATTCTCAGTCGATATTTCTACTTTCATGTTAGGCAATTCTCAAACTGCTCCGCGCTACGCAACGGGATGCAGCCCCCTTACCACCATCTCTTATTGCGAATCAATAACTGAATCGCTTGCTTATTCATACCAATGAATACGCGACTCTATTTCAAATGGATTAGAGTCGCTTATTCATTAGTATGAATAAGCAATCTATTCAGTTATTGAATCGCAATAAGAGATGGTGGTAAGGGGGCAGGACTGCGTTTTGAACGTTGCATCAGTCTGTATAATACGCAAGGTACAACACACCAATAATGTCTCTACGTGTGGTAGAATTATTCCGTTTGTCACGTCTAGGGTTGCCAACTATACTGTTAAAAACAGTATTATACTGTTATTATTTAAATTGTTGTCTTGGCCAACTTGCCAGAATATTATAAATATTAAAAAAAAAATGGAAAATTTCAGTTGGAAGAGCACTCGACCGGTCATCGAGAGATCGTGGGTTCAAATCTCACCTAGGGAGGACATGCGAATTTTTCCAATTTTTCAAAAAAATATTTATAATATTATACTGTTTTTCATTACTTTTTACTGTTGAACAAAAATAAATTATACAAAATACTGTTTTCTGCATCAAAATACTTAACACTAGTGTTATACTTAAACGCTCACATTTTTTTCTAATTTAGTCATTAATAACTATTAATTTAATAAAAAATGAGCTCCTGATTTAATTTTAGTCATAATTGCGGTGTCAATAGTGAAAAAAGATTGTAAATTAATAAGTTGTGCGAGAAGCTCTAAAAACATTTATTTAAAATATTAAATGAATAAAAATACTGTTCATTTTTCTAAAATACTGTTTAATATTCTTCTCAGACCTAAATATACTTTATTGCTTGTAAAAAAAAGTTCGCATCCCTAGTCACGTCAAGTCAAGCGAACCGAGCGGCGCGTTGCGCATGCCGTCACGCGTCGCGCGGAGCAATATGAAAACCGCATTATAGTTTAATTGCATTGAAACCTATATTGTCATTATCGTATATATTGTGCATTGTGTTTCCATAAACTGCATTACTTTTAACGTAAATTCCAATTTAATTGAGCTTGTAGTATATAATAATTTTGCTCGCTGTTGTATATAATTGGTAATTGTAACTTATAATAAAATCTAATGGATGGGAGGAACAAGAAATAAGGTTTTAAACTTTTGCGAAGTGTTGACGTAAGAGTTGTACAGTTGGTCAATGATAACAACTTTTACTATGGGACCATCATGTTTATAGACTATCTTGATGTATAGAACAGCTACTTGGTTATTGCATGTTGACAATGACTCCTGTAACGCGTAAATTTTTAATTGTGGCACTTATTTCAGGCATAAACACATCTTACATTGTTTTGGGAATGTGTAAACATTTCTTGTTTACGAAGAGAGATGTTGACGTTTCGTTTGACAGTCTGCTGTTCCGACAGCTGATCTAACTTTTGCTTTTGCAGGATTGCGGACCCTGGAAGCCCGCACTTGTCGATAGTCGGCTCGAAAGTTTTGTTTCTCGTTCGTAGATTTAGATATTCGTTAATCATTTTCTTTTAAGGGATATTGGAGTTGCTGAGAGGAATTGACGCGCGAGTTGGATTTTCTCTTGAAGGGAAACCATTTGGGAGATTTTCGTTTACGAATGGAATAATCTTGTACAATTGTTCTAATCTTAATTTTAAAGTAGTTTTGATTTTTCTAATCGTGTTTGTTAGCTGTCTTGTGTTTTGTGATGGAAGGCAAGAAGCCTGGAGAGTTCCATTCGTGAATGGAGTGCGTGATTCGGCTTCCGAATTCAAGTTGAGATGGTCGCTTCTGTTAGTTTCAGTAATATGTGATTTGTTGAAGGTGGTTGCCAACAATTTTACGAAAAGAAGCGTTGTCGTTGACTCTAGACTCACGTATTGTCGATGGCGGAAGCGTACAATAGTTTTTATTGAAATTCTAAAAAATAATTTTGGTTTTTTTAAAAGGAGGTATCTTTAATGTTTTGGAAGATTCCATATACATTTTGGAGTGGGGATTGGTGGCAATGACAAAACGGGTCCGCGCGCTCGGGGCGGCCTTTTTTCCTTCGTTGGGAGCCCCCTAGTAGCAAGACACCAGACTCGCCGAGCGTCGGCAGGACACGTCGAAGACTGTGATTCCAGGCACCCGACTTCGACCGTCAGCCCGAAGCGCCCTGACGAATCGGCTCCGGGACGTCCACATACCCTCGTTCGATTGAACCGTGGACTACGTCACTCCGGTTCGACGTGCATATCCTGTCGCGTTCCCCTTGACGGTGCTCCCCGCGCATTCTGCAGCGCGGCGTCTCAACAGCGCTTTCTGCGGCGCCATTCGGCCGCGCTATTCCCCCAGGCCGTGGATCGAACCTCCAGTCGGGAGGTTTTTTTTATATACCCTCTTCACTCCGGTCGTGAGACTGACTGCGCAGTGGTGACGTGGCACGCAATCCGAGCCACTCCGACACTCGGGTCAGCTTGATACAGCGGCCTCAAGACTGTATCGCTTGAGTACAGCTAAGTGGTGTTACCGATCGAGCAATTTATGTGGACTTTTGCCGTAATAGTGAATTTCTGTACCAAACCATCTATATTATGATCGCAATAAGAACGTAGGCCTTCTGACTCATCGCCCTGAGAATCTAAATTGTAACTTGCTCTGCCGCTGATTATAATTTCTGTATTTATTTTATGACCTGGCATAAACAGGTCTGGCGCCCATTAAATATTTTGTTAACTGAATATAGTAAACTTAGTTTTTATTATTATGAAATGTGAATTTGTTATGTGGGAGACAATGGGGAGGTTTTGAACCATAGGAATAAACTCTGTCTGGCGATTTGTAACTTTTATTTACTTCCCACCCTCAGAATTGTGTACTAAACTTATACTGAGAGAGCGCTTACCATAAGCGGGTCTCTTACCTTACTGTTGCTTATACTTCCAATTTCAGGTTTCAGTACTATTACTTTACTCTCTCTATCTTTATTCTCATTCTACTCTTCCGCTTACTTCACTTCCCTTTATAAACCAACTTAAAATTTATTAAAACATTACACTCCTATTCTAAAAGTTAATAAACTAATAGGCTATGATCGATATCCTAGGTTCCTATACTATTCCAACTGTTGGTCGGGTAGGGTAACATCACCAACCGTCGTAGATTGTGGCAAAAAGAAAGCAAGGTGATTGCCCGGCATTTACATAGTTCCGCGCCTCGCGGCAAGACGTTAACTATAATATAATAATTTATTTAAAAATTGTAGATAAAATGCCTTCTTGTGTTCAGTTCCTAAAGAAAGAAAAAGAACGTGAATAACGTTCTTTTTCTTTCTTTAGGAACTGCACATAGAAATGCGTAGAGTAAGAGCTTTATAGTCAACTTGTACTGCCGTGATGATTGCCAATGCCCCAACTATGTCATGGTTTCAATGAAAAGTAAATTTTAATAAAATAAATTCTCAAATTATAATCGACTATTAATAACTAAACGTGTTTCAAGAATACCGGCTATCTTTATATTTTTCGTTACTTAGTTGCTACTTTGCAAGTCATCTAAAACACCAAGTAACTTAAACTTTGTAAGCTTTGTCGAATTATCGAAAATTTCCTACTCCGAATCATTGAGCAATTTTGTAGTCTTCATTTATCTTCATTTAGCTAATCTGTATTAGGTACAGGCGGTTATAGTACAGTATTAACTTAATACTATTTAGTAAGTGTATGGTTACCTACCTACTGCTCTCTTGTATTCGGCATCACTTCCTTTCTGTGACGAATGTGGAACAGTTTGTATGGCGCCTCACGCACGCCAGCTCGCCGTTCACGCTCTACATAGACGTATGACGTGGGATGGTGTGATAGTCATTTTTTTTTGTAATGAATCTACCTACTCAAATTATTTGTCTGCCCTCCCATGACTATGCCAGTATTTATTATGCTATTTCTTGCGTGTAAGTGGCTCACTATCATCTTTGAGCGAAAGTCTTACTCACCTACACGTGGTACACCGTGCTGCTCTGCCAAAAAAGAGGCAGGGCATGACGCCGAAGTAGTTATAAGCTGGCCAACTCTGGAAATACCTTTACTTTACTGACTACTTGAGTCAAATAATAATTCCCTTGAGAGTTGTTGTCTTCTTGCGAGTAAGTAAAGATAAGGTAGGAAAGTGACGCAGCGTTAGCGGCAGCGGCTGCGGCGCGTGAGCGACATATCATGTTGCGAGCAAGTTAATATTCAACTTTATAGATGCGAGCGTTTATAAATGGCTACAGTAATCACTTCACATCAGAAGAGCAATTCTCGTAATTAAAATGTAGTCAAAATTCAGCTCCAACCCAGTCTCGATCTCACAAACGTCAAATTTGGTATTCTCATAACACAAATTTGAAACTTCAAACTCTAATTTAAGCGGGATGATATCGAAATACGAGTATGACTGAAAATAAAACAAGCAAAGACTGTTATTCTGTCAACAATAAGAATTGATAATAATTAATTAATGAAATCAAGTATATAATTTTAAGTCAATTCACAATTCAATCTCGATTCAGTCAACTTTCGTGCTGCAATCGTAAAATAATTAAGAGAATTGGCCCTCAGGATTCAGGCGGGCCGTAGGCGCCATTCGACGTTGTATACAAAACAGAATCTATATAGCGCCTTAATTGAGCCAGTCAAGAAAAAGTTATTTCTGTCTCCAATAGCAGAATCTTGACAATCTAATTAATTTTTCTTTTCGTGCGAACCGCGAAGTGCTGTGAAAAATGTTAACGTCAAACTTTTAACTTAAGAAATCGATACCATCATTACTCGATTGCCATGTTTGATAGATATTAATCGTACTTCAATATAAAAAAAAAGCTATTCAAGAAGTACTTTAAGGGAGCGAGAGAGACGCTAAACTCGAATCAATCGATTGAAAAAATTAACTATTTGATGATGAAAATGTCATTCAGTTCAGATCTATTTTAGTTGTATAAATGTAGTTGTAAATTGTTAAGTACTAAGTACTCGTGTCGATAGTCCCCGTTCGTCCTTAACAGCAGTAGCGACATTTTAGCTACTCCTCAGTAGCTAAAATGTCGCTACTGCTGTCATAATTCAAGAACGATTATTTTAATGAAATTCACAAAACTACTTTTCCCAAAGATAATTAATTGTTTTTGCATCACATATCGAACATTATAAAATGAAAAACTGGGATTTACGCAAAAATAACGAAAACAAGTTTTTGACATTTTTTTGATACCACAAGCATACGGCCCGTCGGATGTGAAGCGGTCACGGTATATTATCGCTCGCAACATGGAAAATCGCCCGCGTGCCACCACAACTCCTTCCTTTATCTCTAAAGACTGTGGTGAGCCGAAAATTTTCCGAATTTTTGACAAGTTTTCCGGAAAACTTTTTCTGTAATACATTTCAAGTGTTGGACAAGTGATGTTTTTTACATTATTTCATCATTACATTCATCATTATTTTTGTGAATTCTCGATTTCGTGATCGTTTGCCAAGAAATATTTTTTATTCAGTGGTGGTTCTAGTTTAGTAGTAGTAATCCCCTAAATAGCATTTTATTTAGTTTTTATATAAATATACATACGTTTTTATATAGGTAAGTATATAAATATACATTTATATACATTTCTTAAGTAAACGAACTTATACAGATTACACTTACAAAAGAATATATATGTATATTTCATACATATTTATTTATCACAATTTTATACCTTGCCTACACCTCAGTTAATGAATGTTACGTTTGAAATAGAACAATGCTTCACTAAGAGAGGTGGTGAGAGTAAAGTCAAGAGGGCTGGTTTCTCTCCCCGCTCGGAAAATCAGAATAGCGAGCCGACTAGAAAATTCAGTGGTTTTACGTCTTTGCCGAATGAGTTACATGATACTTTGTGATATATATTTTTCTTTTAATTTGTACCTACGTCCAAATTTATTTGCAATCGTTTATTTTTATTTCCAACTAGCTTACGCCCACTTCAAAGTAGCGGTATGTGCGTATGCCGTGGGAATTTTCAGTCTACGTCATAATAGCTAATTCTATGCCAAATTTCAACCTGATCCGTCCTATGGTTTCAGCTATAAGTTGATATGATAGATCAGTCAGTAAGAGTTGTGTCATTTTTAGATACAGAAGAAATCAGAATTAGTAGAAGAATAATGATTAAAATCGGGTCAGTAATTTAAGAATTCAGCTATGTATAAGTAAACAACTTTTTCCTCTTTATAATAATTAATGCAGAGACATAAATTAACATAATAATGTTTGACGAGCCCGGTGGTCAAATGGCTAACCATGTCCGCTTTGACTCCGGGGTTCGATCCCCGCACAAGACAAATGTTTGTGTGCATGAACGTGTCTGTTTGTCTTGGTCTGGGGGTTTAAAAAAAATGTATTTAAGTATAATATCAGTTAGACTAATATTTTAGATATTTAAACTAGTAATGAGAGGTTTTGAAGTACTTTTTTGTTATTTTTATTGTTGGTATGGACTAGGAATTTGCATGGACCAAATGTTGCCTAATATCGGGACCAATATGTCAACCACTGTTCCCCGGTATGTAGCTAGTATAAACAGCGGCCACCATCAAAAAAGGCAATGAACAAGGAAGTCTACTACAGTAACGGGGGTAAAATTACGGCCGCCTTGGATTAGCAAGCTTTTCAAATTTCACTTGACAAATATTAATATAGAAAACATATACACTCGTCAGAACAATACGTATTATTTTTATTTCCATTACTAGATATTAATATTTTAATCCCCTCCGGGCACGTCTCGCTGTCAGCGGTGTTGGCTTTGATACATTTTAACAAAGTTTTCACAATGTTCGTCTGTGTACAATAAAATTGATTTTCTCATTTTGAATATACCTTTAAATAGTCAACAAAAAGCCGAATTATTCAAGTTCTAATGAATGTATTTAATTAATAGCTTCAGTACTTATATTTTGTGTGCACTCTAATTTGTACAGTATTGACAAGTGCATATTTCTTTGACCTTTAACTTTGGGGTTATCTTTTTTTTAAATGAAAATCTTAAATTGACAGTTGAATCCAAATTTCTGGGGTGTATGTGGCTCACCATCATCTTTGAGCCAAAGCCAACCTTACCTGCATGATGTGCACCCTGCTGATTTACTAACTCTAAGCTCTGGCAAAAGAGAGGTAGGAGACACCGTGATTTTAAACTGCCCGTCTAGGGACCTCCACTTCATAGAATACCGGCAGCCAAATAACAATCCCCTTGAAGGTTGTTATATTCTTGCGAGTGAGTGAGGTCACCAGGATGAAAGGAGTTGCTGTGTTGAT